>JAPFRF010000012.1:5947500-7265000 GCA_029282475.1 Phrynocephalus forsythii
TCAGATGATGGGAAAACACTGGAGTCATACTGTTAATATATTTGCTGCAGCTGCTGAGTGGAACTATAAATGCAGAACTAAGGGCCTTTTCACACGACCCCTAAAATCCACAGCAAATGGCTCCCAGATCCGGAGCTTAAAATTGTTTCCCCACCAGCTCTGGAGTTTACAAAAAATTAAGTGCGACCACGCCCACCTAAGCGCGTCCCAGTGCACTTTTCAAGTACCTGCTCTCTGGGGGGTGAAAATTCCTGATGCGGATGTAATGTAGTGAGTGCCGGGCTCTCCTCGCTTCTGTTTGTTGTTGTTTTGCCCCACGCCCCTTTAAGAGATACTAAGAGACTGGAATGCTGCCGGGAGCAGAGCGAGACGGCAAACGGAAGTGAGCCCATTCTTTTCTTCCTTTTTTTCTCCCTCCCCTCATGCAGACAGCAGCCAGGAGTTGGGAACACAGGAACAGCGACAAACCCCCAAGATATCTGGTTCGAATTTAAGTGGCCAGCGGATCTTAGGGGTCGTGTGAAAAGGCTCTAAGAATTGGGGGGAAACAGATGCAAAAATAAGCATGGGTAAGACACTGGAGAGCACTTCCATGTGACAGCATTCTTTTCAGGAATGTACATATTGTACGGAAATATGAACTATCAGATAGGTGGGAACATGAACACCGATAATGTGGTGGAAAAATAGGCACTTTGTCAGTATAACCTGACTGTGGACCAGGGCCTTAAAGTTAATTCCAAGAAATACTGCTTGGCCAGTGAGACAACATGAGAGGAATGCAAAAACTAGACGGATGTTTAGGTTTTCCGAAGCTTGGAAATGTAATGGGGAGCTAAAGAGTCTTCAGAAAGAATAATCTGCTATGAGGATTGAAAAAATAGTATTTGAAAAGGGCTATCCTATTTCCCCTCAGGCTTTCCCTCCCAAGGCTAAACATGCCCAGTTCTTTCTGTCCTTCCTGCTAGGATTCCAGTCCACTGATCATCCTTGTTGCCCTTCTTGACCCAGTATGTTGGCTTCCTTCTTAAAATGTGGTGTCCAGAACTGGATGCAGCACTTTAGATGAGGCCCAACCAGTGCCAAAGAGAAGGGGAATAGTACCTCATGGGGTTTGTCTGTTGATGCAGCCTTTGCCTCCATAGTGCAGTCTTGACTCTTATTCAGCTTGTGATCTATAGCAATTCCAGGATCCTTCTTACTTCTGGCCATGTTTTAAGGCTCTCTTAAATGTAGCCAGAGACTCAGGTAGCTGAAGCTCACTCGGCAGTTTATTCCAGAGTGCCAGGCCAGCTGCCAAAAAGGCCCAACTACAGGTAGACCTTGTGGGCTTCCCTGGGGGTGGCCACCCCGGAGCGAGAGGGCCAGTGAAGCTCCAGTGGGCCAGGAGGAAACTGAACTTTGGGATACAGCTCTGCCAGATTCTCACGTCCCAAGCCATGGAGGATTTTGTAAACCAAAACCAGGACCTGGAACCTTATTTGGAAGGCAACGGGTAGCCAATGCAGGCAGGCCAGAACTGGGGTGGTGTGGTCAAATCAACCAGCACCAACCACCAGCCTGGCCACCACATTTTGTATCCACAGCTATCACTGAATAATGGTCAAGGGAAGCCCCATGTAGAGAGTGTTACAATAATCTATCCTTGAGATGACCAGCACTTGGACTACCATCCTCAGGGAGTCCTATCAAGGGCCCCGTCTAATATGTAAGAATCAAAATGCAACAAGTTGCAATGACTTTATTTCAGATCTGGGGCATCCTGGGAGTTGTGCAGTAAACAGACTCTGCTTCATTCATTTCTGAACTTGGCTTTATTTGTATTCAATCTTTCAATACACCATAGGGTAAAAGTTGAGGAGAACAGAATCAGACAGAAAATGAACAGGATAATCCTGTGGATCCCACACATTTTTAACAAGTATAAGTCTCATCTCAGATAACCCAGGCCTCTGTCAAGACAGGGATCCCGTACTGCCACTCAGGATGACCTTCCAGTTCTCCCATCTGGATGGTCAAGATCAACTTTGACTGTGTATTTCCCAATGTAGAAGTTAGTGTTGCTAGAGTGCAGTCCAGGATCCTTCCACACCTGCACCCTCCAACAGCAAACCAAGATCAACCCAACATAAGGAGAGACCTGTCCACTCTCAGGAGATCCACAGCCTTCCAGCTGTGCTGCCACAGGCACCTGGACCTCAGCCTCCCCACTCCAGTCTCATCTGGGACAACCCAGACCTGTGTCAAGACAGGGATCCCATATGCCCCTGGGAGAATTTGGCCTCAGAGCCCTGGAATCCCCCAGTTCAGAGCAGCAATCGGATGCCTTTGGGACTGGCACCCACATTCTGAACTGCCCCCTCCCCTCATGGCGGCCCCTCCCTCCCACGCACACCCGCTAAACTGCCTTTGGCTCCGGCCGCGGCAGTGGAGGGTAGGGAGGTCTCCCCTCTGCCTCCCTGCCCCCCTTCCTCAGGCACATGGGAGGCTGGGATGGCGGCTACGTTTCCCAGGGTCCCCAGGGCCTTGAGCCCAACCTCTAGGGGAGGCTGGGAAATGTAGGGGATCAGAAGTTGCTCAGCGTGCTCTTTTCCCTCTTCGGAACTCATATGTTGCACCCCTGGATGGGAAGGGAGAGGAACTCCTCCACTTCCAAGCTGACTTTCCCCCACTTCTAGGGCTGGAGTGGGACTCAGGCAACAGCTGGAAAAGGTAGGCAAGGAGGGACTCCCTCCCCTGCAGGAAACACTGCTGGTGAGACCCCTTCTCTTCCTGTGCTACCTGGTGAGGGAGTGTCTTCTGAACAGGACAAAACAGCAGAGACCAATTGGGAGAAGAGGAGGGGGTGCCTCCCACAGACAGGAGGAGTGGAATGTGTAGCAGAGTTCAGAGGATGGCTTCCTTTGCTTTATGTAGAACTGCTCAGTGAAAGAAAAGGATGAAAGATATGTGGTGGCTGCACCATGGATTTCATAGGGTGAGCATCTGATCTGAGGAAAAGGGGAAAAAAACATTCAGGAGACTCAGGGGCTTAGGAGGGTTTGTGAAGGGTTGCAGAAGCATCTATTTCAGGGGAGGAGGGAAGAGCAGGAGCATTGGTGGATGCTCTGTCCACTCCCCAGTCAGCCTCCAGGAAGCAGGTCTGACAAAGAATGGGAATCAGGAACAAATGGGAGAGGAGCAGCTGAATGGGAGGACCCGACTCCTTGGATCTTACTATCACTCTATCTGCATTAAAAAGTTTAGAAGAAATTAAAAGGATGAGAAATTTAAGCTCTTTTAAATGAAATGAAAGACAAGACAGCATTGTGTACAACAGATAATAATAATGCTGGAAAAGTCTGAAGGGAGCTGGAAGAGAGGAAGACCAAAGAGAAGCTGGACTGACTCCCTAAAGGAAGCAAGAGGTTTGAGTTTGCAAGAGCTGACCATGGCGATTGCGGACAGGATGCTTATGATGCTGCTGCTTTGTTAGGTCACTAGACAATGAAGGCAATAGAAGTAGTAGTAGTAGTAGTAGTAGTAGTAGTAGTAGTAGTAGTAGTAGTAGTAGTAGTAGTAGTAGTAGTCAGAAGCAAGCCATCCGAGAAGAGCCTGGCAAGGGTGGGGAGGATCAGACACCACCTTACACAGAAGGCCATGGAAGAGAGTGCAGGGATGAAAGGTGGGGCCAAGAGCTATGGATCTCCTGGTAGGACGTGGCCCTGGTGAAGTGCCTGAGATATGCGGCCTTCAAGTTCAATTACAAAGTTATTCCACTAAAGAGTTATCCAGCTATCATATTGCAAACGAGGGAGATAATATGGAAGGATATTGAGTTATAACAACTAAGAGCCCTTTTACACGACCCCTAAAATCCGCTGCAAAACACTTGCAGATCTGGAGCATAAAATTGTTTTCTCACCAGCAGAGGACTTTAAAAAAAATAAAGTACGTCCACGCCCACTTAAGTGCGCCCCAGCGTACTTTAGAAGTACCTGGTCTCCGGAGGTAAAATTTTCCCCATGCGGATTGTAAAGCTGTGGATGCCGGGCTCTCCTTGCCTTCTGTTTGTTTTTGTTGTCCCCGCCGCCCCTTTAACAGACAGGAATCCCTACAGGGCTGCTCCAACGGCAGAGGAAGGTGAGCGGAGGTGAGCCCTCACCGCAGACAGAAGCAACAGAGTGCAGAAGGGTGGGAACACTGGAAGAGGAACAAAACCCACATGATATCTGGCTGGGGGGATCTGTATTTAAGCTACCAGCAGATCTTAGGGGTCGTGTAAAAGGGCTCTATATTGAATGGGTGATGTATCTGTTGGTTGAAAATAAAATTGAAAACAATCCAGAATCCCTTTGTAAAGGATGTACCCCCTGAACCCCAGTTACAGAACTGGGGAATTTCCCAAAGTATGGAGTCAATAATTTGCTAAGTATTTTAAAAACACACACAGCTCTACAAATGGGAAGAATAGAAGGAAAATATTAAAACTAAAGAACAAATTAGAAACATCTTGATGAGGAAAAACTAAATTGGTTTAATTTAAGACAATGGGGGAGGTGGTTGATAGATTGTGAATGTGAAACACTGAAACTAAAGGATAGAAAATTGACTAAGTTTGTAGAAATTATCAACAATTTAGAAAAAGAAATGGATGGGAAACAAGGGAAAGGAAGAATAGGAAAAAAATATCCAACTTTGATCGATGAGAACGAACAGCTGGGAGTTCTACAAACAGTATGGGGAACAGACATAGGTACGATAGACAATGAGAAATGGAAATAAATCTGGAATAGAAGAGTCTTTGCAAATATGTCAGTCAGGATAAAAGGAAATGGATATCAAATTTTATGGAGGTGGTATTTAACACCAGTGAAATTAAGTACTATGGATGCTCAATAGTCTAAAAAAAAAGTTGGAACATGTTTTCATATGTGGTGGAATTGTGAAGTAATATATGAAGTATGGGGAAAATATTTGAAAAAATAGAGAATTGCTGGAAACTCATGTTGAAATGACTCCAAAAACAGAATTGTTATTGATGATAAACAATTGTGATGGTAACGATACAAAAAGAAAAGAAAAGAAAAGAAAAGAAGAAAAGAAAAGAAAGAAATTGTAATGATAATGAATATGTTGACTGCAGCCGAACTATTAACAGTGAAAAACTAGAAGCAGCACTGGGATGTTCAGCTACAAAAGTGGTATAAATAAATATAGAATATAGCAGTTAATGATAAACTGACTTAAGAAATTAAATTTGAAAGGAGAGAAACAAAGATTTTTAAAAAATCTTGAAATATGGGAGGAATTTATAAAAGCTGTGTTACTTAAAAGGAAGTGGAAAAACCAGGTAATGGTTGTATGTCCTTTTGGAAGGATTTGTGGGGTGGATAAAAGTGAAAAAAAAAATGGAATAAAGAAAATGTATGCAAGGTCCCTGGGGGAGGGGAGCACTAATATTTTAAGTAGTTTTTGGTTTTTGCGTTATACGTTTATGTTTTATGTTTATGTTTATGATTTAAAAAATAAAATTTTAAAAAATCAAATACAAAGCATTATTTATTTTATTATTATTAGATCTTCCTGCCTGATAAACATGGATTCTACTAGGTGCTGACAAAGTCAAGAAAAGAAAATGATGCAAATGGAAGACACAGGGCCCTTTGTGCAGCCTGTAAATGACCTGCAAGAAACGGGCTTCAGAAGGAGGTATTCAAGAGATGAGGAGAACTCTGTCCCAGCTACCACTTCCAGCACAGATCTAGGAGTCAAGGAGAACAAGGTCGGCCACAGGAAGGCATCTGAGATTCAGTTCAAGGGCACACGTCCTTGGATTTTTTGGGGGAGAATCGACCTTGAAACGTGATTTCTTAGGACAAAGCTTTTCCTCTTTCTCAGAGCCTCCCTATCCCAAGCCAATTGAGGCTGGAGAATAAGAGTGAATCCCTCAAATACAAGCCCAGTAGGGATTCTGATGCAGGACGAGGAAGACTTGCAGCCATTTTGGGAAGCAGAATCATTCCCTTCAGGAGTAGAAAACCGGACCACTGGCTTTGAAGGGAGCAGCCTTCTGGCATGGAGAGAAACCCATCCAAATTGGGAAGAGGGACTCATACTCTGGCAGGGTCACCCGAGCAGGAGAAGCGATTGGTCACCTTTCTGTCTCAACAGTGCAGGGAGCTCGTCCCTTCAGCCTCACTCCAGCCCAGAAGGCAACAATCCCCAGCTTTTTCCTAACCAAGATCTAAGGCCTGACTCCCTCCCTCCCTCCCCTTCTCCTCTGGAGCTCTGGCTGCAGCAACAGTGATGACCAGGAGGAAGGGAGGCTCACATCCTACTTTCCCTTCTGCTCCTCCCGCCTCATCTCCCTCCCTCCTTCCCTCCCTCCTTCAGCAGGAACCCTGGGAACTCCCAAGATCTTCTAGTTCTCCAGAGGACTGGACACCTGCCCTGAGATCCTTTCACTTCTTCTTCTTCTCTCTCTCCCTCTCCCCCCCCCTCTCTCTGCCTCCTCCTGACCTTCCTTGCCCTTCCTCCTGGGCCATGGCAGTGTCCCAAGGGCCTGGGAATGTCAAGACCTGCCGGCACTCCTGTTTGTGAACAGGGTTGAGGTGCGCTCATACCGTGCACCCTTCTTGCCATCCGAGCCAGAGGACAGCTGGGAGAACAGTGAGCTGCTCCTCCCTCCCACTCCCAACCACTTACCCGACTTTGGCTGTGCTGTGCAGAGGGCGGTGCCAGGATGCTAAGTGTTCTTGTGAGCCTTGGCTCATAGCCCAAAGATGGTGCATCGTAAGTTCACCTCAAATAGGAGGGAAGCTTTACGACCCCCCAGAGGTCTTCCCTGGTTAGGTTACCAATATGAATCAGGGAAGAACTCTACTCCCCTTCATCCCCTTTGAGCCTCCAACAGCCCCCAAAAAAACACACTGCATCCCCTTGCATCTTTCTAACAGACTCCAAACCCCCTCCCTTCCACCTCCCTCCCAAGTCCTTGAGCCCATCTCCCTCAGGAGGAACCTTTGGAGGCTCAAGGAAAGGTTGGGGAGAGATTTCTGTGGCCCCACTGGGGTCCAACTCAATCCAATTGGAGTCCAGTTTGCTTGGAAGAGGCCAAGCCATGGGCTTCAACTGAGCCCGAATGAGGATAAAGGTGTGTTTGTGTGTGTGGGGGGAGAAGCAGACATCAGTAGATGGCAGGAAAGGAAGGCAGGACAATGGCTTCCCTCCCTCCCTCCCCCTCCCTCCCTCTCTCTCTTCCTTCCGTTTCCTCCCCTGCCCCTTTGGCTCTGCCAAGGCTACCTTAAGAGCATTGGAAGAGCCAGAGGGAAATGGAAGCAGAAAAGAAAGAGAGGAAAGGAAACCAAGAAAATGGAGGGGTGGAAGGGGAGAGGAAAGAAGCCCCTTCCTTCTCTGCCATTGCATCTGGCACTCTCACTGGAGCCCAGCAGCTGCAGCCGTCAGGTAAGGGTGTCTGGGATTTCCCGGGTGGGTGGGGGTTCGATGGGGCTCACCATGGGGAAGGAGAGGGCTCTGGTCTATCAGCCAATTGCACATGGGGGGGATTTTGCCCTTGATTTCCCCACTTCAGGGTTTCAGGAGTTTCAAAGGATGGGATTCCTGGGACCACCCCAAGTCAGACTGGTGGAGAGGGATAGGCTGAGGGTGGGATCTGCTGAGAGTGAACAGGATCCTGGAGCAGAACAAGACCAAAGATTGCAATGCTGATGCAATCAACAATCCATGCAAAGAGCTCTTGATCTTCATCCCCATCTTTCCAGCAGGTCTGGTCTGCTTCGTGTTCAGGAAGACTCGCCATACTCTTCCAAGAGACCTATTCAGGAGACGAAAACAGGCAGGTGTGAAAGAGGTTTGGCGCCTGTCAGGAACCCACTGGGAGTTCTGAAGCCCCATCGGTGGGATTTTGCATTTCCATGTGTCTAAGGCTCTCAGGTCCTAGTTTCCATGGATCTAAAGCTCTTGAGTCCTAGTCCAATCCTCTGTCCACTGTACAACACTGGCTCTTGCCCCTCCCAGAAGCTGGCAGGACTGAACCTTAAATGATAGAATTCAGTTTCTTACCTAGATTTTGTCGTGGGCCTCTTCCCATCAACCATGGCTTGATCAAACGACCACAGAACATTTCAAGTTGCTGGTTGTCCTGATGAAAACCTGGTCTGGCAGGAGGTCCTTGGTTGGCATTGGGGTTGGTGGGACAGCTATCCAGAAGAAAAAGACATTTGAATACAAATCAATCCTATGGTTATGCTTGGAATCATGCAAGGAGTGCCCTCCCCCAACTCAGCTCCTTGCAAATACAACTCATAGAAAGAAGGCTGTGAGTCAAACCAACCTATTTCAGAGAATGAAATCAGTACCCTTGAACTACATCTGTACCTGGGCAGGAGGAGGCATGCTTCTAATTAAAATCATGGTTGGACATTCACAGGAGGGGTTTGGGGACAGTGGTTTACCTTGCAGTGCTTTTCTCCACCCACCCACTCAGCCAGTTAAGAGGACATCTCATTTCTCTACTCATTCTTTCTTTCCTCTTTTCCTTCTTGGGGGTGGGAACAGGTATATTGTCTTGCTTCATCCCCTAGTAGTATGTGCATAAGAAGACTTGTCAGTGTTTCTGCATGAAAGACTCTTTCAGATCATCTGATTTCCTGCCTGTTTAAAATCTAGGTGCATGGCATGCAGGAGAGTCCAAATTCTTTGACCCCTGAGGCAGAACATCCTACCCATACACACCTGTCTTGGAGTCAAGGTTCAACATGTAGCCGGCATTAGTCCTTACTTGATTCCTCCATTCATCTGCCTTAGACTCAATCCAATGGCAAGGCTGCCTCAGACCTGTGAAAGGAGAGGACTGGTTGGCCTTGGCCAATTTCCAGAGGTTTTATGTGGCCTAGGAGGGATTTGAACTCAGGTGTCCCGAGTTCCTGTCCAGTGGCTCTCAAAGGTTAATATGCTACCCCCAACCCTTTCCCTCACCTCCTATGAAGATCCATCCATACCCTGTGAAGGCTCAGCCTGACTGTTAACTGTCTCTCTGTTTCTAGAGAAACAGCATCGCTCTGGATTGTGACCTCATTCTGACATCATAGAATTCTGATCTTGGCTGTATCCGTGCCAACTGATGCCAGGGGAAATCGCATTGCCTTTTGCAACTGTTTTTGGGTCACCATCTGGGTGTCTCCCACTTGGAGCCACCTTTCTGTAGACTTGACCTTTAAGTGTCATATTGTTTGCCTTTTAAATAAACCGGTTAGCCAATATCCTGGTTAGAAGATTTCTCTTGACCCCATCTGAAATGAAGAAATCCTTTTTTGATTTATTCATTTCTAATTATGATTTATTTTAAACTGCTGGTGAATGGGTCATCATTTTAAACATAGCTAAGACACTGCTTTTAATGGTGGATTCTGTGCAGTTGGACCCATCAGTGGTACTTATACTTTTATTTTCAGGACCGACCTTCTTGTGTAATTCAAGGTTCTTACCTGATATGCTGGAATGGTCTGGTCTCTTTTAGGGTGGTGTGTGAACTGGTGTGGGGGAGAAGGAGAAGTGCGCTATGAAATGGCATTAAGGAACCAAGCTGTTTTCCTCTACAGTATATGGGGGTGTGGTGGCTCAGTGGAGTAAGGCACCGGAACTATAGACTCCCGCTTAGAGATGGGCACGACCAGAAAAAATGACGTTTCGAGTAGTCGTTTGTCGGAATGGGTCCGTTTCGGGTCATTTCTGTTTGTCGCGATAATTTACAAAAATTTGTCATTTCCGTTTGTTGTTTGTCGTTTCCACCGCGATTTAGCATGATTTGACATCCCAGAGCATGGGGTTAGGGTTGGGGTTGGGGTTAGGGTTGGGGTTAGGGTTTGTGGGCTCTGGGCTGCACCTCTGGGTGTCTCTGACCCACTAAGAAGGGAAGTGTACTGGCGTACAGGTTAGGGTTAGGGTTGGGGTTAGGGTAATTGGGCTCTGGGAGGCACCTCTCTGGGTGCCTCTACTCTGACCCACTAAGAAGGAAAGCATACTGGCGTACAGGTTAGGGTTAGGGGTAGGTGTAGGTGTAGGGGGATAGTGGGCTCTGGGAGGCACCTCTCTGGGTGCCTCTGACCCACTAAGAAGGGAAGCGTACTGGCATACAGGTTAGGGTTAGGGTTGGGGTTATGGTAAGGGTTAGGCTTAGGGTTACAGTTAGGGTTAGGGTGGGTTGATGGGCTGCACCTCTGGGTGCCTCTCTGACCCACTAAGAAGAACAGTGTACTGGCGTATGGGTTAGGGTTAGGGTTAGGGTTAGGGTTAGGGTTAGGGTTAGGGTTAGGGTTAGGGTTAGGGTTAGTGGGCTTTTTATGCCCTCTGGCACATCCAGAAGTCTCAGTCAAAACCTGGCCATGCGATTGGTGGAATGGCTCAAAAAATTTGCATGGTCCCATCCCATGGCCAGCCCATCATTACGCAGGTGTAAAAAAATAAAAATAAAAATAAAAATAAAATAAAATCAATTGAGACGTTTTATTGCAAGAAAAACCCACTGCTGCTACCTAAATTTCACATGTTTCTGTTGTGCTTTGGTGTGTTTGTGGACCACGATTTCAAAATAAATGTTGCGGTCGCCATTTTGGATCCACCCCCCACCACATGGCAGATGGAGATGACGAGGATGACCGACCCCCAGCCTGGTGCAAGCAGCCCAGGACAGGAGAGGAGGGGGGAAAGGCCGCGGACCCCCCCCCAGAAACCACCCCTCTGGTAGGTCTCCTCAGGCAGGCATATTTTGGCCTGCTTTTTTGGCCAGGAATCGGGTTTTTTAAAATTTTTCTTTTTTCGGGTCGGGTTCGAGCTGGAGCAGAGTAATTTTTCTTTTTTCGGGTCGGGTTCGAGCTGGAGCAGAGTAATTCTCGTTACCGTTTCCGTTACGTAACGATAACGATAACCGAAAACGGAAATGAGAATTTCGCCGCTTCGTGCCCATGTCTAGTCCCACTGATAACCCCAGCTCCTGCCAACCTAGCAGTTTGAAAGCATATCAATGCTCATAGATAAATAGGCACCGTCGTAAAAAAGCGGGAAGGTAAAACAGTGTTTCCTTGCAGCCATGCCGGTCACATGGCCATGGATTTGCACAGCATTGGCTCTTCCGGCTTGAAAACGGAGATGAGCACCGCCCCTAGAGTCGGACACGACTAGCATGCATATGCGGGGGGAACCTTTACCTTTATATGAATTCCAGGCAAAATCCCAAGTAACAAAACAAAAGACAAAATCACATTAAAGACTTGCTACTATGTTTTAAAGTTAGTTTTCTTGGATCCACAGAAGCTTACATTAAAATATAACACTTACAGTAAACTATAATAGTTAGCCTTTGAGGACCCACATGTTTTTGTCTTTTGTTTTGTTTTGTTTCTTTGGATTTTGCCTGGAATCCCTGCACAGACTGACACGGCTACGTCTTCCCAAGCGTTATATGAGTGTCTTCCCTCCCTCCACGCACATTTTCTCACTCGCTTTTTATGGTGACAGAGTGTTCTTCTTTTGCGTCCCAGTGCCCTCTCCCTTTTCCCTGTACTTTAGAGACTTCGGGGACACTCCTGGCAGAATCGGCAGCCTCTGGGTGTGCTTCTGGCTTTCCGTGATTCTTTCCTGGCTCCCCCCCCCACAGCTGTCAGAATGCTTTCCCTGCTCTGTCCTTTTGCTGACCTATTTTGGCTTCCATCCTGAATGCTCCTGGCAGGTCCAGCCATCTCTGGAGGGCTTCAGCGCTTGCTGCTGTTGTCGTTCTCTCTCGCTCTCTCTGTGCTATTTCCATACTTGGAAATAATGTTGATGCAGTGTCCTCCTTAGGTGCTTTGGCAGTTTTATTTGTGAGTAAGAAGAAAGGAAGGGGTCTGTGACAGCTCTGCTTTCTGAACGGTTGCTTCCAAGTAAAAACACAAAGGATGTGCCTACTTCTGAATAATAGAGGTCTTGTGCCCCTTGGGAGGGCAATGAAGGGCAATTTCTAAACAGAGGTGTCAAGGGAGGGAGAGGCTCCAAGGGAGTGAGTGAAAACGGGAGGATTTTCCAAGGAATTGGCATGGCTTGTGTTGGAGCAGAGAAGCAGAGACCTGATACTGAGCTCTGTAACAAGGTGGTTGCAGATTTAGAGACAGAGGTTGTAGTTGCTTAGCAGTCAGAGCTTGAAGAAGTTACTTTTTGGATAAGAATTTGCTGAAGAATCCTTAAGCCCAACGTGGCCCCTTGCCAAGCATCCCATGAGCTCTTAGGTATTGTAGCCCAACGCTGGTGGGACCATGGCATGGCCTTGGGAGGGGGGGGCTTCGCTGCCTTTTTAGAAAATGACAGTGTCAAGAAAGAAAGAAAGAAAGAAAGAAAGAAAGAAAGAAAGAAAGAAAGAAAGAAAGAAAGAAAGAAAGAAAGAAAGAAAGAAACAGACAGACAGACAGACAGACAGACAGACAGACAGACAGACAGACCAATTCATTTAAAGTTGGATGGGGAAGGGAAAGTGTTTATGTAATTGAAAGGAAAGTTAATTTCTTTCATATGTGATAGTTTCTGTGAAAAAGAAATATGGTGGCCATTTGGAATAGAAGACAGGGCTCCTGCATCTTCAACATCTGTGTGGAAAGGTGCTAATTCAACGGAAATTCCCAACAACTATTAGAAGATACGGCCTTTTTACACGAGCCCTAAACTCCGCCGCAAATGGCTCCCAGCTCCAGAGCTTAAAATTGTTTACCCACCAGCTCCGGAGTTTACTGAAAATTAAGTGCGACCACACCCACTTAAGCGGGTCCCAGCGCACTTTTCTTGTACCTGCTCTCCCAGGGTGAAAAATCTTGATGTGGATGTGCCGGGCTCTCCTCGCTTCTTTTTGTTGTTGTTTTTTGCCTCCCGCCCCTTTAACAGAAGGAACCAGGAAGTGACGGGGCTCCCGGCAGCTTCCACCGGCACCGGGAGGTAAGCCTTTATTCTTTTTTCCGTTTTTTCTCCCTCCCCTCATGCAGCCAGCAGCCAGGAAGTGCGGAGGGGTGGGGACGCACAAAGAGCGACAAACCCCTAAGATCTCTAGTCCGAATTTAAGTGACCTGCGGATCTTAGGGGTCGTGTAAAAGCGCCCATAGTTGAACACACACTGTGAGAAGACAGGATTCCCTAGAAAAGACAATGATGCTGGGAAAGGTAGAAGGCAGCAATAACGGAGGAAAGCCAAATATGAGATGGACTGACTCCCTGAAAGAGACCATGTGCATGAGCCAGCAAAAACTGGGAAGGGCAGCTGAGGAGAGGACATTTTGGAGAGCACTCATTAATAGGGTCACCATAAGTCAGAGGTGACTTGATAACACATAACAACATGAGAGGATACCCCATGTGGTGTAGAGCAGTGTTTCACCGACTGTGGACTGTGGCTGCATGGGGTGCCAGGAAACCCACCTGGGGAGTGCCACAGAATCTTCTTATCCTTCTCCCTCCCCCTTTACCTCCTCACCCAAAGTATCATATAGCCCAGAAAGAAAAGGGGAAACAGTGGTGTGTGTTTGTGTGTGTGTGTGTGTGGGGGGGGGAAAAGAACCCAAACTGGAAGGAAAACCTCAGCAGGGCAGAGACTCTGTTCAGCTCATTCACTAGTGTCAGGTTGGGTTCTCCTTCCCATCCACCCCACCCCAAACCGTTTCCTTTCCTTTCTGGCAGAATTTGTTTGTTTTGTTAATTTGGGGTTCAAAATGTGGAGGCATCTTGTACATGGTGTCTTACAGATGGAAAAACACAGTATTTAAGAATGAGCTGCAGTGACAGGAGTTAGATTATTTGCTGAACTTTACTTTTTTAAAAAAGTGGCATGGTGTCTAATCCATCCTAAACATGACTCTTTGCTAAATATATCACAGCTTTGGATACAGCGAAGACCATCTTCCCTTAGTTGGGAAAAACAGGGCAGTCCAGTTCCTTGTCCCGTATACGAGGTATTACCGAAATCCTGCACATATTTTAATTAACTGACAACAATTATCTGTGAACAAATCGTCTGGGTTTCTTTTCTTTTATTGCTCCAAGGAATGTTTCCCAGAGTGAAGGAGACTCTGGGGCACTTAGTGCTGTAGTAAAGCACTCAAAGATGTGACAAAAGTTCTAACTAAACCATCTCCAATAACTTTATTAGTGGCCTACAAAGGTATTGCCTGTAACCTATTTTTGCAATTGGGTTTTGTGATGGCCCTGCGGCTCAAACCCTTTTTTTGCTTATTCCAGTTTTGGCAATGAAGGTATAAAACTGTAGTTCCTCCATTTTGTTGTCTTATAGCAATGGTGTTTCACCTCTTGCTTTTCTGTGACTGTGTATTTTGGAATTATGGAAGGAGTAGGTTTACACTGGCCATGCTTATAATAGTGGCAATATTACTTGCTTGCCAGCAAATTGAATCATACCTCTATATCTGGTAGCTATGTCCTTGGTGAATGAATCTAGGCAAGGTATCCAGATAGGAAATTTGAAAAAAAGTATACAACAGCCAGTGGTCCTAATCCACAACCATGCTGTATTAAGTCTTTTTATCCCCTCAGAATCACATATGTTGTATAAAGGTTTGATCATCATATTGCTGGCAGGAAGAATGGAAATGATTGGAAGGTGAAAGTGAGATGTGGGTTTTACTACTGAGAGCTGGTATTAAAAAGCATTGAACTTTGTATTGTGGGAGAAGCCCATGGAACAAATAAGACAAATGAGAGGGCAAATTGATCTGACCTGAATTCTTCATAGCGTGTGTATGGCAAGATGATAATCCAAAGCAGTTGCCATAGATGCATGAAAGGATGTGTCATAGTTCATGAGATTAAAATGAGAGGCATTTGTTCCTTTTATTTGAACTAAAAGAAATGAAATGTTTTTGGACTGCAGACTATATCTTAGTATAGCAGTTTGACATTAGTCCTATATAATATATAATATATGCATGTGCATGTACAGATATACATATGCATATACATATACAGTAACCTCCCGCCTATCGTAGGACTTAGGGAACCCGACCCACGATAATTGAAAATCCGTGATATACAAATGCTGGGTTGGGTCGGGACTGGGGGAGCCTGTCTGGGGCTTTACCTACGCTTACTTGAGGCTTACCTGAGGCCTGGTGCTACCCCAAACGGGTCACCAATGGCCCAGGAAGGCCATCGGAAGCCTCAGTAGTGGTTTTCAGTGATCCAGAAGTGACTTCCAGTTCAACAGAAAGAACTTTTGGAGCCTCCGACAATCCTGGGAAGGCCATCTGAGGCCCGTTCGGGGCAGCGCCAGGCCTGGGGTAAGTACATGAGGCTTGAAACAGGCCCATCCTCTTTACCCCAGGGAGCCTTGCCTTTCATATCCTGCGGTCCCGCAATATACCAGGACCGCAGGATGTGAACCGTGAAAGGGCAGGGGAACAGGGTACATATACCATGTACACAGAAACACAGACTGCTTAAGGAGTGCTCTGACAAAAAATTCCTCAGCCTCAGTAATAGTGATATAGGGTGTGTGTGTGTTTCACAATGGGCCTTTTCACACGACCCCTAAACTCCGGGGCAAATGGCTCCCAGCTCCGGAGCTTAAAATTGTTTACCCACCAGCTCCGGAGTTTACTGAAAATTAAGTGCGACCACGCCCACCTAAGCGCGTCCCAGCGCACTTTTCAGGTACCTGCTCTCCAAGGGTGAAAAATCTTGATGCGGATGTGCCGGGCTCTCCTCGCTTCTTTTTGTTGTTGTTTTTTGCCTCCCGCCCCTTTAAGAGAAGGAACCAGGAAGTGACGGGGCTCCCGGCAGCTTCCACCGGCACCGGCAGCTTTTATTCTTTTGTCCCTTTTTCTCTCCCCTCACGCAGCCAGCAGCCAGGAAGTGCGGAGGGGTGGGGACGCATGAAGAGTGACAAACCCCTAAGATCTCTGGTCCGAATTTAAGTGACCAGCGGATCTTAGGGGTCGTGTAAAAGCGCCCAATGACACTGTAGTTGATGGTATAATAAACCGCTGGGAGGAACAGAAGAGTGACAGCAACAGGGTCAACATTACCCTGCCTCAGTAAAACACACTAATTAGGATGGACAAGGCTGATATAGGATGTGATAATCAGTGGGAGAAAATATGGCCACTCATCTCCTTTTGGAAGCATGCCAACAGCCATGCGATTTTGACAGCTCCACCTTTGCAAACAGAATGCGAGTGCTGGGCTGTCAAAATCACCTAGCAGTCAGTACCGTGGGGGTCCATGTCTTTGGCCGCACTGAAGGAGGTGCAGATCGCCAGCAGCGATTACCCATCACCACAGGGGCAACCAAGTCCACCTTCTGCAGGGTGCTCCTGTGGTGTTGGGCAGCCTGAGGGAGGGGGGCTTTGATTGCAAAAAGGCACCCCCAGCAAAGGAGCCAAAAGCCCTTTTGCAATTGAAGATCGGATCTGGGTTTCTCCGACCCAGGTGGGGTGAGCGGGTGAGCAGTAACTCCACCGCTCGCCCCCTTTCTGCATCGGGGCAGCGAAGAGCCAGCCACCCTGACCCAGTAAGGGGGCGAGCGGGTGAGCAGTTTAGTCACCCCTCGCCTGCTCACCCCCTCCGGGTCAGAGAAGCTGCCACGCAAGGAAGGGGCTGTGGGCGTGGGTCTTTTGAACTTTGATTGCAAACAGGTGTTTCGCTGCGTTGCTGGCATTGCCATTTAGGCCACCTGCGGGAGGTAGAATTTGATCCCAAAATAAGGCACGCTCAGCAAAGGAGCCAAAAGTCTTCTGCAATTGAAGATCGGATCCTGGCTTCCCTGACCCGGGGTGGGGGGGAAGTGAGTGGGCGAGGGGTGACACCTCTGCTTGCCCTCTCATCCCCTTCCTGGGTTGGGGTAGCCAGGATCAGGGACCAGGTTTTCAAATCCCCCCTCCTTGTACCATGCTAGGAGGGGGCTGTGGGCACAGGCAATTTGAAAGCCTGCACTTCGATTGCAAAAATACTTTCTGCTGCTTTACTGGCGGTGCCTCTTTGTGATCAAAGCCCCCCCCCCCGCTGCCTAGCACCACAGGGGCACCCTGCAGAAGGTGGACTTGGGTGTCCCTGTGCTGATGGGTAATCACTGTTGGTCATCTACACCTGCTTCAGACCACCTGGAAAGCAGGCAGGCGGCAGGGATCTGAAGACACGGACCCCCACCGGCCAACTCCTTTTGGAGGTGTGCCATCAGCCAAGTGATTTTGATAGCTGTGCAGCCTTGGCTGCCAGTTGATTGAGGGGTTTTCCCATCCACCAAGCAAAGGGGAGAAGCTCTTCCCCTGATTTGCTGGGTTGGGTCAGGCTTCCCATAGGAATGCATTAAAAACCGATTAATCCGTTCCCTTTTTTTGCTTTTTTTTCAGATATCTGGAACGGATTAATCTATTTTCAATGCATTCCTATGGGAAAACTGCATTTTGACTTACAAAAATTCTTTTGGGATTGATTGATTTCATAATTCAAGGCATCACTGTTCTAACTTCTCCATGAGAGTTGAGGGTGAATGTCAGCCTTTGCTGTGAAAGGACAGAAATGCTGAAGTGGAAAGGGAACCTTTTGCATCATTTTAATTGCAATTTCAACATAAGTAATAATGGAGGGTTTTTTTTTATCAGTTCTTGTGGACAGCTGTTTAGTGCATCAATCCATAAGCAGTTATTCTCTGGCAGGAATTGGTAGGCTTCCCTGTGTCCCTGTGACAAAAGAAAAAGAAAGAGAGAGAAAAGGGCTGTGACCGAGTTAGCAGCACAATCTTGGTATGAATTCTTTGTCCACATCTGGAATTTAGAATTTGCTAACGGATCGGCTGTGAAAGAAGAGAAGGCAGAAGTGTCTGGCCAACCAAGTCATCTGTTTAAAAGCATGACCACATTGCTGGCAAGCTACGCCCCCCTCTCTCAACTCTGCATCAGGAGAACTGGAATGCTAAGCAGTCGGTTGCGAGCTTGGTGGAGATCCCCCTTAACACCCCTGGTGGGAATGCTGAACAGTGCTTCTTACTGTTTTTAAAGAATCAAGACAAACTACTGTTTTCTCTTGGATGCTGTGTATCTTATCACATCAATGGGACACGTGGGAGTTCACTGGGGCAGAGCTAGAAACCCAGTTGCCAAACCAAGACGGATATATTGAAGGTTGAGGGGGGTGGCAGCAATATGGGGGTCTGTTGCGCCTTACTCCCTTTCCTTCCTTTCTCATGCATGGAACATTGCAACTGAGGAGTAAGGTGGCACCATATGCAGCCTAAAGAGAAGACTAGGGTATCCAGCCATTATTCGTCTGTGTCCTTTTCGTTTATTTGCTAGCTGTAAAACTGCTGTAAATGCTGACAATACTCCCAGAACTCTTCATCACTAGCTGGAGCTGGCCAGGATTTCTGGGAGTTGCAGTCCAGGAACATCTGGGGACCCACAGGTTGAGAACCACTGAATTACACCTTCTCCAGAAGGCAAACTGCTGCTGAATACGCTCCGAGGTTTTATGCTCCATCCTCTACCCTAGGGATGATGAAAGGCAGCAGGCAGAGCAGGATCCTGGCTCTCAAACAGTCCTAATCCACTTCCTCTGAACCTGTCAAGAGGAAGGTGGTGTTAGCCAGTAAGTGACTTTCGCTTGCCTTTGGATTTTCTTAATGGGTTTCTATTAATTCTTCAGTGAATATTATCCTTTTGTTAGCCATACTGGTGAACCCACTGAGCAGAAATGACCTGCCCATCGGAGTACCTTGGAGTACTTGCAAATAGCGCCCACCCACCTGGGCGGAGAGCCAGCTAGCCTCCTCACACCTGTGTTTTATGCAGGTTGCTGGTGTGCTACTGCACCTTACCTCTGTGGTTACAGCTCTGACTCGATGCCTCAAACTCCTCCTCCTCTGTGTTCCCAAAGGGATTCTGGGTATGAGCAAAAATATTTCAGCTCTCTCCTAAGCCTGAGGAGCATTGGGAAGAACCGTTTTCCCTCACGGCTACTATCTGGTCTCAGTTGCATTCTTGGGGCCCACAGATATAGCCCAGAATGGAATGGGGTGAAGGACCAACCCAAAGGCCAAAGGCTAGCCAGCCTACCTGCCTAGCCATTGCCTTCTGCTTGGTTTTGGGAGGAGGAGAAGGGTAGAGAGGTCAGGAAAGGTAACACATATCATGGGAGTGGTTGCAGAGAGGTTTCTGTGTCAGACAATAGTGATGTTAGTGTTGAATGTAAAGGCCAATGTGTGACTTCCAAGAGCGGCAGCAGCTGTAGAATATGCAAGGTAAGGGAAAAAGCACACATGCCTCTGAGCGTATTTAAATGACTCCTCCATGAGATATTGATATCCAACACCTTAGATTTGTGAGGTTAGTAACATACTCCCCCCCCAAGATTTAAATGTTGAGACCCAGTAAACAGACACTAATACCTGAGAATTGGCAACCATATTCTGATCTCCTGAACGCAAAGAAAGGACAAGATGCCTGATGCTGAATGGAAATTATTTCATAATTTTCTATAATTATCCGGAACGTTTTGCAGTGGATCACTGTTTCTTCATGAGATGAAACATTTGAGGAACTACCTGCCAGGCACGGGAGACTTTCCTGTTATTCCTTAATGAAAACATCTCTTGAACACATTTTACTAAAGCTGTAGGCTGAGGCTTAAGAAAAAGGAGGGAACCCACTTCCCACTCTCCCTGCCTCCTGGTGGATATCATCTGGGTATGCAGGGATATTTCCCCATAGAGGTTACATTGTGAGGACCATGGTTTTGCTGCCTCCTTTTCTTGGAGATCTGTCCTTCTGACGTGTCACTAGAGTGTGCTCTAAAAACAGGGCCTTTCTGTATAATTATGTTTAAAATGGGGAGGTGACCCAGGTTTAGCCTGTGGTGGCATTTTGCCTGTACATTCTGATTATTCAATGGGCCTAACAGATAAGGCTACTGAAGGCACATGAAGCCATGGCACACAACAGGATCGTGCTTGCAGCCCAGGAAAATGGTATGTGACACAGAGGTCTTGTTCACAGTCCCAGGAGTTGCTGCAAGGAGACTAACTCCTGAATTGTGCAAAAAGGAAGCAGAGATGTGGAAATATTTTCCCTCCCACCATTACTAGTGGAAAACTGGGTAAGGACTAAACATTGAAACTCCCCACCAAAAAACTGAAAAACAAGAGAGAGTGCATTAGAAAGCTTTATTGCAAGATGTGTTTACATAATGTGGTATAAGTTTTCTTTTAAATTATATCAGAGATGTTGGGCACAGGTCAATGGTCAATATCTGAACTCTGCATGGTACAGGAAAATCATCATCATCATCATCATCTAAAAGGTAGTTTGGGAGCAAAAAGATAATGATCTTTAAAAAATCTATACACAAATTAGTGCTAAAATTGCATGAAGATGGCTATGCATTGTCGGTATAGGACATTGGACAATATTAATTCACATTCTTTGTTGACATTGCATTCCTATTCCACTCTACTTAGAAGTAGGTCCCACTGAATTCAATTGGGGTTACTCCGAGGTATATGGGTACAGAACAGCAGCTTTGTTAAAATTCTGTTAATGTTAAGAATAACCTAGACAATTGCCATTTTACATAACTTTGCCTACAGAGGGGAAAAACAGTGATGTGTGCGTGCGGTATTGCATGTTTTTGCAACTAATATCATTCCCACTGATTCAATGTATCTGTTCTAGGAGAATGAAAAATGGATTTAATCCTGTATCTTTCACCATGCATGACTTGTTTTTAAATTACAATTTACAGAATAATACTGCTGGAAAAAAGTTATTTTACACTATACTACACAACAAATCAAAACAAAAATACCTAGTAACATTTACACATTTTTACAATAGTTGTCTGTTGTCTAGAAACACGACCTTTTCTACTTTACAACTATTTCTTTTTAAAATTCTGAGCTCACAGAAAAGACGTAAGAAGTCCAAAGACACTCCTTAAAAAGAGAAATACAATGCAGATGGTCTTCTTCAACAAGAAAAATAATAATAATTTCACAGCTGTTAAAACATTAAGTAACGAAGAATTTCAAAATTCATTTAAATAATTTCCCCAGCATGTATGTAAGTTGAAATATATGGAGAATGTTCCTTTTAAATGGTTATGGTGTACTAAGTAAACTGCTCAATTTTGATCACTAGATTGAGCAATGGAAATAGCAGATTAGTGCTTTGTCTTGGTAGAAATAAATTTCAGTAGGCTTGCTGGAAAAGGAACACCTTATTTTTAATCAGAGAAGAACAGAAGGCTTTCTGTGCTTTGCTGGTTCCAAAGATTAGCGATAAATGGGTGCAGAGGCAATGTTTTCTTCTATATTTTGGACGGAGAGTATTTTCATATATACTGATGATATAAATCTCAAACTACTTGAGCATTATGGAAGTCCTTGTGGGGAAATCCATTTTGTCACTACACAGTGAGGAGCAAGAAGGAGACCACAAACATAAGCTATATCAGTTCCAGCACATCTTGAAGGGCATCAGTGGAAACCAGGGCCGTTTAAGTCACCACATATATTAATAACCCAGCTTTCTGCACTACCCAGTATGAGTATAAAACAGTTGTCTCCCTCGATAGCCAGACTCTAACCTCTGCCCCAGATATATATTTTAGGATTTCTATGCAGCCAAGTCAACAACTTGCTAATTGTAATTAACAGCTTGACCATCCCATTTGTTCATGAACCTTTGTCATGTTACATATTTTCTGTATCTCTCAACTGGTCACTGGATACATCCACATAGGTGTCATGGACTTGCACTCCTTTGTCTGAGGAAGTAGATTTTGATTCATAAAAGATCTCACAGAGATAAAACTGTTAGTCTTTAAACTGCTACAATATATTGCCCTACCTCCCCCCGCTGCCTTTTCTTTTGTCTGTGTGTTATATTACTAAACTATGGGCCTTTCCATCATGGAGAGCGACAGAAGTGTCAAATATAGGGCTGCATTATTTGTTTCATATCCATTTTCAAAACAACACTTCCATTTATGGTGAAGGGTTGGCTCAGTATCGTTTTCTAGAAAAGCTCAAGGGCTTATGGGAAAGATCGGATGGGGAAGAGATATGACACTGGTGATAATCTTCATTAAAATTTAAAACCTGTACTCTGAAGAAAGTTTCTTGGTTACCTATATAGCCTTCTGAACAAAATAAAATAATGGTGCAACCTGAAAGAGTTTAACAAAGGCCATTATCTAACATTTTTAGAGGATTATGGCTCATAAAGGAGGGATGCATATCAAAGACCTCAAAAGTTTACAAGAATGCTGTTCTGCTGTTGCTAACAGCAATATTGAAGCCACATTCAACACTACAAATCATCTCAGAATCTCAGAATTGTGATTCAGGCAGACTTTTGTATTTGTGAAAGCTGACCTGCAAACAATATGCTTATGTCCTCAAGACCAATGGAAGTCAATTCCATCCAGGAAGTGAGAAAAGTTCCTGCTGTGACAATCACATTTAGTTCAGCCCAGGATCACAGGGAGTGTGAAAGAAATATCTCAATCCCTCTGGTCACATTGCAAGTATGCCCATCACGTGCTGCTTGGAGAACAAGCAGACGAGACCAAAAACTGCAATCCTGAGGACCCTTGCTGCTCCAATCCATTATGCAATTGCTGCCACTTCTAGAAACTAGAGAACAAAGGCAATTCAAGGTCTCCCAAATCCAGGATATCTTGTACAAGTAGCCAGACAATGCAGATGAAAACAGAGAAGTAAGAGGTATCCACATCCTACCACCTGAGGCGACTGCCTCATTGTGACCAACGGCAGGGCTGGGCTGGTCCTTCTCAGTCTTCAGAAATCTTGCTGGAGAGATCTCATTTTCCTTTCTGCTAATGGCTGTGAATAAACAGAAGTCTCAAAAGAGATTGCTGCGTGGTAGGCAGATTCTCAAATTTGTGGCTTCTAGTATGTGCACGTATTTTTGGTCTAGGGCCAACACTAGCTCTTTCACGTCAGTGTTCAAAAGGTTGCATATAATTACTTGAACCAAACAGAGTACTGCATGAGACAAAGGACAGGAGGCAACTTTGTAGGGTCACACTATCCAAGAAAAAGGTTACATATTATAATCCAAATCCTATTAGTTATGCCCCTGACATAATGCAATGAGTGCAAAGCTCAGCGAGGCACAGGTGTTTGCTGTCATTCCCAAGTAAAATGGCTTGGACAGATGATAGCAAAATTACTTTTCTGGCTTTTTAAATTGCATTTGCTACCAAGATTTATACCAACTCTGTTACACTACTGTAAAAATGCAATTGGAGTATGGGCACTGTATTTCATATGTCACATCTTAAAGATTCTGCTTTTTACCATTTGCAGTTTTTCCATGTAAGAAGGGAAACTGGTCTACACGCTTTCCAAATGCAAAAAAATATGCAAGTGCTGGGTTTTGCTGATGCTCAGGAGCAATCCAAGAGTAGCACAGGAAATATAAAGATAAATATAGGAAGAAATCTTTCTTCATTGGGCACTCGGAAATGTGTAAATAAGCATTTAGTGCTTCTTAAGAAAACCTGAATTACGTCTGCCATTGCTTTTTGATGCCAGCATTTTAATTACTTTTTAATATAAATACAGAACAACTGTTGAAGGAAATGATAGGTAGAGCTGAATAGACAAATCTATCCAGATAACCTCATCACAGAGCATCTGGAATTTATTTTGTGACTGTTGAAACCTACCAAGCAGTTGTGAATGAAAAAGGTACATTTCACAGTCATTTTATCTTTTGAAGCATGCTGTGGAGAATTCCTTTGAGTGTTTCTGCTGCATGACTCAATAGTTACAGTCCTTGAAATGTCCTGTTGGCTAGATATCACTATCCTTTATTTTGGAGATGGAAAACAAAACTGATTGGGATGTTATTTTTTTGCATTTGTTGGAGGAGGGCAGCAGTTGGATCATCTATCTATTAATCTCCTAGTTAAACATGTACCATTAAATTCTACAGATATCAGAATAGTTGCTTTGCAGCAAACTGTTAGAATGGCAGGACCCAGAACTGGAGCCCCTTTAGAGAAAACCTTAAAGGCAGAACAAAGGCAAGGCCGAGTTGTCTACTCCGTGAATTGGCGAACAGGCTGGAGAGCCAAAGTCTGGGAGTTTGATTCCCTATTATGCTCCTGGGAGAGACACCAGCTTGGAAGCCTTGGGCAAGCTACATGGTCTCCTAAAAATAAGGGAATGTAAACCATCTCTTGAGTATTCTATATCTTGAAAATGTTGGAAGAATTGCCATAAGTCAGAATTGACCCGAAAGCACGTAACTATTACTTTCATGAAAAACAATTTTCTACTGATTTGTAAGGAGAAATTCCAGGAACCAGTGGAGTGGACGTGTTGCACATATTACAAGATGGCTGAAGGTTTTCAATTTTTACTTTGCTTTTTAACTGTTTGTGGGTGGAGGTGGTTTTATTTTTTGGAGCTCCATACTTTTCACAGTAATACAGTACTCAATCAGATGTTTCCTAATGTTTCTGGAATATTTTGAGAGTGATGCCAGAAGACCCTGCATTGCTTGGGAAGATGTTTGGGAAGCAAGACTGGTAGGAAGCTATAGAGCAAACCTCACACTGTTTGCATAACCATTCATCCCTAAATTCACAGGAAAACTTGAACTGTAAATTTCAGATAAAATTCTCCTCCCTCTCCAAAATCTTTCAGTGAGTGTTCATTTTGCCCTCATCCATACAAAAACTAACACAAAAAAACCCTCCCCAGTAAAACTCTCTCTGCTTCACACAAAATAAAGGTGCAGATCCCTTTAGTCATACAGTATGATGCTCTTATTCACTGGGAATTTATCCCATTCCCCCACGGATATTGAAAACTGTGGATAATACATACAAAATATGGTAAAAGGAAAAAAATTCACATGCATTACTAGAACTGGCCACTGTAGGGCACCAGAGACCATTCTATGTCACTAACAAACATTCATAGCACTGTCAGTTCTGGTAATACTTGTGAACATAGTTTATCTGGATTTTTTAAAAAATATTTTTAAGATTTCACATTGTGGATAAGTGAAACAGCAGATGCTGCTCCTGCAGATATGGGGGGCCTACTGTGCATTATTTTCTTTAGGCCATGTCTTTCCCCCCAGTAAAACTCACACTGCTTCACACAAAAAGATGCAGGTCCTATTAGTAAAACATAATTTTCTTTAGGACATTTCTTCCTTTTGTGGATGTAGACTTGAAAAAAAATCATGCTTACATTTTATTAGGAATACACAAGGTCTGTCAATCATAGACAAACTTAAGAGAATTCTATGGCAAGGTACTATATCAATTACCTGTAACAAATGGGATGAGAAAGCTAGAATCCAATCAAACTAATATCACAAGCAGGGTATAATATACAGTATATGTGGTTTTCCAAATATGTGGTTTTCTAAATTCTGCTTGATGAACTCCTTTTGAAGGGACTTGCAAAAGCAGATTATTTATTTGGGTGGGAGTATTAGATATTAAGTGGAAAAAAAGTAACAGATTTCCCCTGAACTAGAGAATGAGCCCAAGTAGCTGCCATCTAGAAAACATTTCCTGTGGAGCAATCCCATTGAGATTATAATTTTTTCTGGATAAATATTTGAGGGTTTTTATTTGCCAGTAATAAATAAAAGACAACAATCTTATCATGCAAAGCTCTGTTGTTGACTAGGTTTCTGTGAAAATATTAGGCAGTTGAGAATTCCATGAACAAGTGAGGCAAAAGTAGAGAAAAATGTGGTTTATATTAAAAATGTTGTATGTGTATCACAGCCTAATTCTAACATTCACAGCCTCAAGTCAATCAAGATAAGTCTGCTACAAGCTGTTCTGGTAATTTGACTAAAAGTGGACAACATGCTATTTATTGCTTATAAAAAGGGTTTGCTTGTTAGAATCTTATTATCCTTGTGCATAAGTAGTGTAAACATATTTGCTCTCTTTGTATTTAATGCAGCAATTGATTGGCAGTCCCTTCCCTAACCATATCGTGTTGGAAACGTGCAAAATATTTCTGATGGTTGGGATTTAGAAATTTGTTGACAAGGATGTTTATTATGTGCTATGGGGTGGTATATAAGCAGCATGCTTTGCTTCTGCTTTACCCTCTGGAAGTAAAATGCATTTAATGCACCAAAATACCAATTTTCCCCATCTACTAGGAAAGCCTTCCTCCTTTTAGTCATAAACATACTGTATACTAGGTTTATTAACATATGGTGTCTGTAACATGGCAGGTTCGCCCAAGTTGCAATCCTATCCTCAGTGGGACCTGTTTCTAAGTCAGTATGATTAGGATTGCATTTGAAATTAAACAGTGTAGCAAATATGGAGAGGAACAATGTAAAGTAGCTGAATAGTGATGTTTTCAAATAAGAGATGGCTATCCTAGAAAGGCTAAAGGAAGGTAAATTATAGGATTGTAATCTGGAGTCAAGTGAAAGAGACGAAACAATGGTGGAATTTCTCATGTTTGTTGTCTGTGTTATGGTGGTGGAGAACTCCTTCGGGCATTTCTGCTGCATTCCTCCCGAACAAGACAATGGCCTTACAAAAACTAGTGCCAAAATAGTTATTTCAAGCACAGTGTCTCAACATGGACAAACAATGGGCAGGCACAGAAACAATGGTGCACTCATTATGACTTCTTTAGTACCACTAGCTTAGAGGTATGCTTTAGTGTAACAAGTTCCCTTCTATACCAATCCTCATGAAACCCAGAACATTGCACTGCATCTCTCATAAAGGTTAAAAAGATTTGCTCAGTGCAAGTCATGGAATTACAGGTCAGACACTTGTCTCAAATACATTCTTCAAACTACAGTTCATTAGTTTCAGAAAGGAAATCTATGAATGATACCAAAAACAAAACAAAACAAAAAACATCCCATAATAGATCCCCAAAATACCTTTGTGAACAGGATGGGGAGACAGTTTCCATGTTCAAAGCTGGTATTTTCCCTCTTGTGTCCTCCTGATTGGTGGCTGTGAGGAAAATGTCACTGCAGAAGAGTTTTAAGCAGTGCCCTTACACAATTCATCCAGTTGGATACTGACTTTTAAACTTTGTGACATCACATTCAAAAAGTAGCCTTATAGGTCCAATCCATGTGCACAAAACGCCTACTGTGACTGTAAACCCTATTTGTTTCCGGCTAAATTACACTACTGTTACATGCGCGCGCGCGCGACACACACACACACACACACACACACACACACACACACACACACACACACACACACACACACACACACACACACACACACACATTCATCACTGGAGCTGAGCAACAAGAGGTACTCTGTACTATCCCTGTGAATATATGTCATTACATAGAATGTGCATCTCTGTGAGAAGACCTAATACAAAAATATTCTACCAGAATTCCATCCAAACCTGGTGAGTTAATGTAAAAAAGGTTTTCCCTTCTTGCAGGGTAGGATGAATGAAACCCGAAGGCACCTGGACTTGGTAGGGCATGCATGTGTATATATTATATACACAGGTACACATTCATTTGTACATTCTTTGGAGGAAAGAAAAATAATGGTGCACTTCTGTTGAACAATATTGACCTCAGACAGGGCATAGTTATTGCAGCAGAAGGTAGTTTTCCTGTTTAAAAGACTGCCCTTGAACCAACAAAACACAGTATTTTACAATTAGTACATAGGCCATCAGGAAAATGAACACGAAACACCTTTCACACAATACAGGAAAACTGTATCCAGGAGCACACCAATGCAGCAAGAGAGAAGAAGTGTTCCATGATTTCCAAATCATCCCTGGTCCTGACTTCTTTTTGGTATCGGTTAGTTATGCACTTCTTAATTTTAGCCCTTTGTACTCAGTACATATTTTAATCATTTTAAAAATTATTTCTGTTTGCATCCATGCTACGAAAATGCATCTAAAATGGTGGGGAGATGGTGAGTAATAAAGGGAACTGGCAGCAAAAAAAGGCTAAACTGAGAGGCATTTGGCAGCCTGCGTGTATACGTGAATATATGTAGGCAGATGGTGGTTCTTGAAGCTTCTCGGATGCCGTCATCACACCTGCATTTCAGAAGTGCCCATCAGACCCAACGCTTTGGCTTCTTCGGGTGTCAGTCCGCTCTTAAGTGTCCGTCTTACTAAGCAGGCGGAAACAGAAAAGAAAATAATAATATGAGAGGCCTGCCAGTCTAAAGGTCTACTCAGAATCACGTTTCACTCCACTCAGTATGTCAGACGTCAAGGCACAGGTGGAGAACTGCAGCCTAACTATAGGAATATAAGAAACCAAACCCTCATGGCAAGGGCAGAATCAAACCATTATCTTCAAGGGGTCCATTGACACACTTAACGGACAATTATTCCAACATGGAATCAAGTCACAAGGCAGACAGAGCTGAGATTTAGCATAACAGAATTGCACAATAACACAACCGCGGTAGAGAACAGTTTTAGAATACATTAACATGTTTCTTCTAAGTTTCTATTGGATTTCTAATGGTCCTCATCCTAAACGCAATGATTTATGAATGAGACTAACAAACCTTTCTAACTTAATGACTGAGATAGTGTTTAATGGTTCCTTTCTGCTAGCACTGTGGGAAGCTGATATAGGCACAAGGCCTCAAATGGACTTGGAGAAAATGCCCCAGAACTGTTCCATGTTGAGTCCTTGTTTTAGTTTTGAGTAACTGTGTTTTATATGATGCTCAGAGGAAGCCGGATATGCCAACTGTCTATTCATGACATGTACAGACCATTTTAAAAGGGCAGCTGCTAAACAATGCTTTTTCCCATGACTATTTCAGGGCTGTCCAGAAACGTTGTTCCCTAAGTGTGGGGGGTGGGTAGGGGTGGATGGGACTACCCCTACCCCAGACATGAGCATGCTTTTGTCCTCTTCATATCCATAACACAAGTGGGGTTGACTAAGCATGACCAGACTACACATGTAGGCACCCCTCTCCCCCAGCTCTCGGCATCAGTGTCAATCAATCAGAATTCTCACTGGAACAAGGAGTCTGCACAGGCATAGCTGCGCAAATGTATGCTTTCCTGCTGAGGTTCTGATTTTGGATGCAATCCAAATTGGCCTGACTACCAACCACTGACTTGTCAGCTGCTGAGTCAATCCTGACTGTCAGTGGCTATCCAGTGTTCCATACTGGATATAAAGCCCTACCCGGAGTTTTCTGGTTGTATCAGGCAGTCTCCTGTCACAGCTGTGATTTCAGCTGTCCCATTACATGGCACTAAAAACAGAAAAGGAAACAGTAACAACAAGCACCCTGTTTCACGTTACAAGGGTTGAATGCCAGGAGAAAGCCAGTCGATGACATCAACAATGAGACTGCTTATGACTTGGACGGGTGAGCCCACCAGGCTCATTCAAGGATCTTTAGCCTCAAAGCCATGGGAAGTTTCTTTTTCCTTCACTTGGCCAAGCAATGAGGAAGATCCTGACAGCCGGGTGCTTCCATCTCCCTTCCAAGCATTAGCAAACTGTTTAGCTTCCAACATCAGACAAGGTTGGTTGTGCAAAGGGATGGTATGGTGCTTAAGCAGCACACATGTGATACTTAGGATACAGCATTTCATATAAAATGCATACAAATTGCTCTGATTTCATACAACATTTGTGACTGAGCATCTAATAGGGCCCTGATGTGTGTCCTATTATGCTGGATTTGGTTCTCCTTTTATTTTATTTTTATTTTATTAATTATTGTAATCTATATTTAATTGCTATTGTTAATTTGTATTAGTTGTTGTTGGTGGTTTTTTTTAAGGTCACCATGTCGGCAGGGACCTGTCTCTGACCGTGGGAGGTACGCTCCGGGCGGAGGGATCGGTCGGGTAAGAAGAACTTGGGCCAGGCACCTGTATCTCAGTGGTGTCCTGGGTTGTGCACAATTCTGGTCACCGCATCTCAAGAAAGACATAGTGGAACTGGAAAAGGTGCAGAAGAGAGCGACTAAAATGATTACTGGGCTGGGGCACCTCCCTTATGAGGAAAGGCTAAAACATTTGGATCTCTTTAGTCTGGAAAAAAGGTGCCTGAGGGGGGATATGATTGAGACGTACAAAATAATGCAGGGCATGAGTAAAGTGGGTAGGGGGAAGCTCTTCTCCCTCTCCCAAAATACCAGAACTAGGGGACATAAACTCAAATTGAGGGCTGGGAGAGTAAGAACTGACAAAAGAAAATATTTTTTCACCCAGCGTGTTGTTAGTCTATGGAACTCCCTGCCCCTGGATGTGGTGATGGCATCTGGCCTGGATGCCTTCAAAAGGGGATTGGACAGATTCCTGGAGGAAAAGTCCATCACAGGTTACAAACCATGATGGAGATGTGTAATCTCCAGGCTTAAAACCAGGGTACTTCAAGGGCCAGATGCAGGGGAGTGGTATCAGGAGACAGATATCTAGTCTCATGCACTCCCAAACGCACCTGGTGGAGCCGCTGAGAGATACAGGAAGCTGGACTAGATGGGCCTTTGGCTTGATCCAGCATGGCTCATCTTATGTTCTTATGTTCTTATCCTGCGAGCGCCTCCGACCTGTCCTGCCTCCTGGTTAATGCCAGGTCGGTTCATAATAAAACACCTCTCATCCATGGATGAGCGAGCCGATCATGGATGAGCGAGCCGACCTGGCATGTATCACCGAGATCTGGGTGGGCGCTGAGGGTGGGGCTTCTCTCGCCCTTTTGTGCCCTCCTGGGTTTCAGGTCCATTGGGTGGGCAGGTCGGAGGGTAGGGGTGGCGGGGTGGCCATCGTTTGCAGGGAATCCCTTCTTGTTAGCAGTTCTGCGGCAATGGTGTGTCCTGGGGTAGAATGCCTCCATCTATCAGTGGGTCAGCGAGATACGTTTGGCATTGTGCTGGTGTACCGTGCTCCCCGCAACCCAGCACAATCCCTTCCAGCGATCATGGAGTTTGTCTAGGCTGCTTTGTTGAGGTCCCCCCGCCTTTTGGTGGTTGGGGACTTCAACTTGCATGCCGAGGAGGAACTCTCTGGTGTGGCTCTGGAATTCATGGAATCCATGACTTCCATGAATTTATCTCAGCATGTTGTGTGTCCCACTCATAGAGCTGGCCATATCCTAGACCTGGTGTTTTCCTCCATGTCATCAGATTCTTGTCTGAGGGTCGCGGGTATTTTGCCCCTGCCTGTCATGGTCGGACCATCACCTGCTAAAATGTTCCCTGTCGATCGCCCCACCGCCCCGCGGGGAGCGTCGGCCCTATATTTGGGCCCACCCCCATAGGCTTCTGGACCCTGCCAGGTTCATGGAAGCCTTCGGGAAGCTCTCTGGCGGCCAGGCAGACGATCCGGTCGATGCCCTGGTGGATAGGTGGTACGAGGGGACCACCGGGGCTGTGGACCGGATCGCCCCCAAGCACCTCCTGCGCTGTGGAGACCGCTCCTCTCCGTGGTATACGGCTGAGCTGCGGTCGATGAAACAAGAACGCAGGAGACTAGAGGTCATTTGGAGGGCAAACCGGATGGAAGAGAATAGGGCTGCCCTTAAGCAGCTGACTGGCCGCTATCTTCGCGCGATCAGGGACGCTAGAACATCTTATGTCTCCCTGAGAATTGGCGAGGCCTCGAACCGCCAAGCGGAGTTGTTCCAGGTGGTTCAAGACCTCTCCAATCCCAGTCAGCTGAGGCCTCCTCCTAGTGATTTCACTAGCGAGCAGTTCACAGCCCATTTTAGATCCAAAATAGAGGCCATCCGCTCCGACTTGCCCCCAGTTGCCCTAGTCCACCCTCTGAGATCCCTGGGGCCTCACCCCTCCGTCCCTCCCTCCTGGATGAGTTTGGGCCAGTTTCTCCGGCGGAGGCCTCCAGAGCTATGGCTTGTTGCCGGCCGGCGGCCACTCCCTTTGACCCTTGCCCGGCCTAGCTTATTAAATCTGCTGAAGGGAACATGCCCGAGTGGGTTTCTGCTATTGCCACGGCCTCTTTCAGGGAGGGATGCTTCCCTGCCTGTTTAAAGGAGACTGTGGTGAAACCCATTCTGAAAAAAACTGGCATGGCGTTGGACGATTTATCCAGCTATCGTCCAATTGCCATTGTTCCCTTCCTGGGCAAGGTTGTCGAGAGGGTGGCTGCTGTCAGGCTTCAGTCATATCTGGAGGTAAATCGTATCCTGGATCCCTTCCAGTCTGGTTTCAGACCTCTTCGCAGGGACCGAGACTGCCCTGGTCGCTCTGCAGGATGACCTCCTCAGGGAGGCTGACAGGGGGTGTTCCTCCCTGTTGGTTCTCCTTGATCTGTCAGCTGCCTTTGATACCATCGACCACGGTAACCTGCTGGTCTGGCTGGCCGAGGCGGGAATTGGGGGTCAGGCCTTGGCCTGGCTCTGTTCCTTCCTCGGCGGCCGGACTCAGCGGGTTCAGCTGGGTGATGACTTGTCGGCTCCTTGGACTCTCCCTTCTGGGGTGCCCTAGGGGTCGGCAATCTCACCCATGCTGTTCAATGTTTACATGAGGCCGCTGGCGGAGGTCATCAGGAGATTTGGAGTTCACTGTCATCAGTACGCTGATGACACGCAGCTCTATCTCTCCTTTTCGTCGTCTGCAGTGGAGGCAGTTCGCTCCCTTGATCTGTGCCTGGAGGCAGTTCTGGAATGGACCAGAGATAACCAGCTCAAGCTGAATCCGGAGAAGATGGAGGTTCTGTTCTTCGGGGCGCCCTCGTCTGGGTACAATGGTCCCTTCCCTAAGCTGGGGGGGTGTTTCCCTCCAGCCTACGGACAGGGCCAGGAATCTGGGTGTGGTCCTGGACTCCACCCTCTCCCTGGAAGCCCAGGGTGATGGCTGCTTCCAGGGCCGCTTTTATCCATCTCCGCAGGATTGCCCAGATCCGCCAGAACCTCGATGAGTCCTCCCTGAGGACAGTAGTGCAGGCTCTGGTGATCTCGAGGATCGACTACTGCAATGTCCTCTACGTGGGGTTGCCCTTGACCCTGATCCGGAGGTTACAGCGGGTGCAGAATGCAGCAGCCAGGCTGGTGGTGGGTGCTCGGAGATTCGAGCACATCACCCCAGGTCTGGCTCGCTTGCACTGGCTCCCCATTGTCCTCCGGATTAGGTTCAAGGTCCTGGTTTTGACTTTCAAAGCCCTCCACGGCTTGGGACCAGAGTATCTGGTGGAGCGTATCTCTCAAAGGTCAACTGGGACCAGACCCATGAGATTGGCGCAGGCGCGCTCACTAAGGGTGGCCACACCCAGAGAGGCGCGGAAATTGCGTACGTGTGACCGCGCCTTCTCTGTGGTGGGGCCAGTGCTCTGGAACCATCTTCCCTGTGAGCTGCACCTGATTGAGTCCCTGCCCGCCTTTAAAAAAGCCCTGAAGACTCACCTCTTCAGGGAGGCGTTTGGCGACCTTTCTAGTTAGGTTTTTTTTTTAAATGGCCCGCCATCTTGCTCCTTTCCCCTTGTGTTTTGTTTTGCTTGTTACCTGTTTTTTTTTGTATTACCATTTTATTGTAAGCTGCCCAGAGTTCTCATTGGGAAGATGGGCGGGGACTAATAAATAAATAAATAAATAAATAAATAAATAAATAAATAAATAAATCATCTGCTCTGAAACGCCAGATGACGCCTTCGAGAATACATCCATTTTAGTTGATATTTAGACAACTCAAATTGTATGTTGAGACTTAGACCTTCATGTTATTAAAGATAGCAACCTAAACATTGACAGAATCCTTATTCACTGTTGATGTTGTTCCCTGAGCATAGATGAAACTCTGCTCTGATGGACAATAAGGCATTTTCGTTATCATGCGTTTGATTATCTGTTTTCACAACCAGTTCCTGATGAACAAAGGGCTTGAACAAAGACATGGAACAAATGAGGCCTTAACATGGGGGAGAGAATGAGAATTGAAGGCAGCTCAAAAGGCAGTATTTACTACAGGACGAGCTGTGGAAAGAGCTATGCACACGTACATGCTTGCAAAAATACACCTACCTACAACCACACCTTTCATGTCACCTGAATCAACTGATACATAAGGAAAATGCAAGTGCACATGGAAAGACATATAGAAGCATGGGGGAAAGCCAGTGGTAGATAAGCTGCTGAGGACTGCGGCCAAAAAGAAAGACCAGCCAGTGTCGGCTCATCTGCACTGCCCACTCATTCCATCAGTATGTCTCTTCTGTGTGTTCTTGCTAAGGAAACGGATACATGCAGGATCACCTCTTTTAGCACTTTGAGGAAAAGCGACTATGGTCCTATGCACATGCTGGTTAATGAGACTTAACTGTCGCTTGGTGCAAAATGTTCTTAATCTGTAACAGCATTAACCAGCTTGAGTCTGAGATGGTTGACTCACTGTTGCTGTGTGTCCTTTGGTCTAACTTCCAAAAAATGCTAAAAGAATGAAGAGGGCATTAGAAAGCTCTGGTTTCCTTGGTATTTAGTGTTCGGTTTCATCCTATCTTAATGGCCGAAAAAACTCGCTAGAATGTGACACATACAAATATTAAGAAAAAATAAGACATTTCCAAATATTTTATTCTAAATAATAATTACTTCAGCTCTTAAGGGATGAAGGTTTTATACATATATGTGCAACTAAGAGTGGTTTGATAAGTTACTTCTAAGTTCTGAGGCCAAGTCCACGGTCAAATGCCTTCCACATTCAGCTAGTGATGTAAGGGGAACTGACACAAAAATAATTTGTAAACCACTGATATATACATATCTCTTACAAAACTTTTCAAAAGTGCCTTTAGGAGACGTCAGCAGCAACCTTTGTCTGGCAGGAAATCTAAAACTCCATTTTGCTTTTCTAGCTTTCTGGCTTCGTGAGCCAAAGACATCGCAAGTGGCCCACTTTGGCACTCTTGACCTAATCCCCAAAGCTTGTGCCAAATTTTCCTGATGAAGAGTTCTGCAGAGTTTGAAAGGCTGTTTTATTTGTCACTTTTAAAGAAGTCTAATAAATAAGCTCCTGCCAACCTAGCAGCTTGAAAGAATGTAAATACAAGTACAGTGGTACCTTGTATAAAGGAATTAATTTGTTCCAAATGAAATTATGTTAAACAAATTTTCCTTTATACAAATTCCCATAGGAATGCATTGAAAATGGAGTAATCCCATTTTTATGTTGTACAGATTTTCCCCATAGGCAATTATGTTAAACAAATTTCCCCTATCTCCAGAATTTTTTATGTTGTACAGATTTTATGTTATACAAGCTGTTTGCTATACAAGGGTCCACTGTAGATAAATAGGTATTGCCATAAAAAGCGGGAAGGGAAACAGTGTTCCTTGTGCAGAAATGCGTTCAGTCATGCTGGCCACATGGCCACGGACTTGGACAACACTGGCTCTTTGGCATAGGAACGGAGATGAGCACCGCCCCTAGAGTCGGACACGACTAGTACGCATGTGCAGGGGGAACCTTTACCTTTAAATAAACATGTTGACCAACCTTGAACTTGCTTCAATGTAAGGATCATGTGCGCATTTTCTATATTTGTTTTTTGAAATTCCAAAACTAGGTGAAATACTGTCACCATGAAAAGAGGCTTTTCCCATGAGGCTGAATCTCAATGAGGATTACATCTCCTCCAGTTCACTAGGTGTGATTATCAATTTGGATATAATTAGTCATTTTGGGGGAGGGTAAGCCCATGCATTTGCATGAGAAAGGGCGAGACTATCATCTCTGCTTCATGTTATACCTAAGACTCCATTTTGTTTTATTGGCTCTCTGGCTCCACAGACATGTTTTAACTACTGTATGTAAGTTGAGTTTTTCAGCCCTTATTTTGAGCTGGAAAAAAGGCCCTCGACATATTCAGGTGAAGGAGAAATGGTGGGTTTTTAAAACTTTTTTTCTCTCCTGACGCAAGCACCGATGTCTGCCATCAATGCTTGCTTTGGGAGAGAAAAAAAGTTTAAAAAAACTGCTCCTCCCCCCCTTGGAAGAAGAGGAGGGGGAGGAGGGGGAGGAGGGGGAGGGGGAGGAAGCGAAGGGGAACTGCTGGGGAGGGAAATATTGACTCAGGTTATACTCGAGTCAATCAATTTCCCCACTTTTTAAAGGCAAATTTAGGGGCCTTGACTTATACTCGGGTCGACTTATACTCCAGTTTATACGGCTATGTTCCTTAACCACAGGCTTTAAACCAGCTTTACTTGAGGAAGACTGTGGACTTCTGTCTGCTGGGACTTACTGGTCCAATAAAAGCTAAGACCTCAGGGCAGGAAGGTGATTAAAGAGATAGGTTTTTCTTTACTTCTCAGCATGTTTCCACACCCTTTCTAATCTCCCAGAAGGAGCTGTTCCCCTCCTGTGTCTCCCTAACACAGGCATGTCCAAACTTCAGTCCTCCTGATGTTTCGGACCACAACTCCCAGAATTCCAAGCCTGTATTTCCAATGGCAAAGGACTATGGGAGTTGTGGTCCAAAACATCTGGAGGGCCAAAGTTTGGACATGCCTGCCCTAACAGGTGCTGGACTTAATGATCTATAAAGTCCCTTCTAGCTCTGTAGTTCTAAGATGATGATGATGATTTCAGTTGGGAGATGATGGAAGTAAGATTCTGATACTTTAGGCTAGAGGTGATGATCAAAGATGCTGATAAAACCTGCTTATTCTAATGAGATTTCAATACAGTTTAGAAAAGATTATGAAAAGCTAGACATGGTAAAGCTCCCTACCACCACCGGAATCAGCCAATTAGAGGCACAACAAATCAAGTCACAAATATTAAATTCCAAAGTAACATATAGATCACTCTTTTTTATTTTTTAAAAACCAATTGATAATGAATTTTGGACAGCACCCTACAAGAGATTCACTGAAGTTAGTTCAGCATCAGCTTCAAACTTGAACTCCTGCTACCATCCCAATATTTTTAATAGGTTGGGGTCCAATACAGGGCTTTTTCCCTTGTAGTCTTCGGTGTTCCCTGTAAGCTGTGTGTGTATGCATGCACAGCACTTCATAGGCGCCACTCAGCAGCAGCTGAAATCTATGCCCATTTAATTCCAGGTTTCATCTGAAACCCCACCCCTTGCACACAGATGGAAAAGGCTCCCATGCAGCAGAAGACAAAATTAGAGGGAACATTTTTTTAAAGTTTCAAGCAAGCTGTTAAACATTTTTATTCTACCAAAATTTTTATATGGAATCATTTGGTTTTAAAATGCATGGTTCTGCTTTTATTAACTCACATATTATTTTAATATACTCTACTAATTTGTAAAGTCATTTATGCATAAAGAAATATGGGGTAAAACCATCTTCATAAGATTTAGTGTAAACCTAAGTACATTTATTTGGATGTGTTTCCTATGAAATTCACTGGGTCTTATAAGGAGGTTGAATGCATATAGGGCTGAAATTTGAATAAAGAAAAATAAACAATTCAATGGATTACTTCAGGAGCCAGAACATTCTACATATATTAGTCCCCAGCTTAACGGGCATGATAAGATTTGCAGTTTAACATGGCACATACAGTAATGTAAGATTTAGAGGGCAGGCTTCCCCATCTGTATTCTAACAGGTTTTTTTAATAGCATACCTCTACTGTAAGTGCCTACATGGACACAAGCCAACAAACAGGACAAATGATTCATCTTGACTCATCAGTTTTACTTACATGACTTCCTGTTTGCTCTTGATCGCTTCCTTTCTCTAGGCACTGCTCGCTGATTTGGCACTTGCGTGGCAGATTTGACAATGCGGTCCATTATCTCATCTGCTGTGTCATCTGTGGCATTAGGTGAATCATCAATGCCAGTGTTCCATGACCCAATACGACCTGCAAAATGGAAAGACACAACATAAAAAAAAACCCTTACCTTCTACACTATCCAATGAGCTCAATAATTAAGAATATGTGCTAATATTTCAGTATCTAAGCACGCCGGGACTATCAGGATACAGGTTCTGTTTCATGAATGTCTAGTCTGTTTTGAAGTGCTAGAAACATCTATGTTTCTAGCACTTCAAAATATTGCCGACAATATTTTGAATGTGACTCATCATTCAGTAGAGCTATTATTGTGCTCCATAATAATGATTATGCTGTATGAAGAGGTTGTGAGCTTGCCAGGTATGCTGACATCAAACAAATACCTTGCACGAAAGAACCAAATATATGTGCCAGGCTGTGGATGAAGATTATCTGGCACAGAACAAATTCAACTGAACAGACAAAACTAGGGTATAGATTATGGCAGGTGTTTGGGAGCCTGGAATGCCTCATTTTGTCTTTAATATATATAAACAAGAACTGCATGGACTTCCAGTTTTTTTTTATTGTTTTGATGTTTTAACTGTTCGTTCTGATTGTGAGCCGCCCAGAGACCTTTGGGTAGTGGGCGGCATACAAGCTAAATAAATAAATAAAAATAAATAAATAATATATATAAACAAGAACTGCATGGACTTCCAGTTTTTTTACATTTTATTTTTATTATTGGGGAACTTTTATGATTCCACCACCAGCTGCTACAGTTAAAAACCCTGCTCCTGGACATTTCCAGAGACAGAAAATGCAAAATAAATGAATGTATCATTTTTGTTTGCATTTTTAAAACCAGAGGCCCCTGGGATGTTGGAAAACACCCTTGACGCCAACAAGCCACATGAAGCCTGACACCTACTTTAGGGCCACCCCATTAGATAGTTGTGGATTCCCCCTCCTGCTCTTATCTCTTAGAAAGGGAAATGAAATCCATGGAAGTTGTAAAATCAAATAAAAAAATAAATGGTGCCACTTCAGAAGTTGAGTTGTATTGTTTTTCACTTCAGTACAGTTATGCCTGTGGCACAACGAAGTTTAAAAAGTGTGCCATTTGGGTTTGATGTCTGGAGGGAAGCTCTGGCAGCGCGATAAATACCACTCAGGACCCTTGGTTGACTTCCATTAGTTGGGCCATAAGGCCCTCTGAAGAAAATACCCATATAGCAGTGTTGGCACACCTAACACTGGTGCCAAAGGTGGCACTTGGAGCCATTTCTGTGGGCACCCGGCATCGCCCCCTCACAGCCACCGGTATTCAGGTTAAATTGCTGTATTGGTACTTTGTGAAAAAAAAATAGTGGGTTTTGAATTGCAGTTTGGGCACTCGATCTCTAAAAGGTTTGCCACCACTGCCATATAGTTTTGTTATGAATGGAGAGGGGGGCCTTTTTGCCCACTCCATGTAGCATGCTAAAGAAATACTGGTACTAAATCATCTCCAGATGACTTGATTCTAAGTCAAGAGCAATTATTTAGGTCTAGGTAGGGTGGTGGTAGTGGTGAACAATGTGTGTGGCTAGCCTCTAAGCATTTACCTCTACTGGCTCTGCTCCGAGTACGTACTCCTAGGACTGTGGTGTTCTCCCCACTCGGAGATGATGTTTTCAGGACAGCCTTCATGTTCTCATGTTCCATGGCATCTTCAGCATACTGCAGACCTTGTGACTGGCTTTGAGGTGTAGGAGAGCTGCTGGAGAATTTCCCAGACTAGGAGGGAAATGTACATGTACATATTCAGTTCAATTTTTTAATTTGAATAACCTAAGTGTTACATGTTATGTCAGTAAAGAAAAGAGGGTTACTTTCTGTGGACCTCTTATCTGGACTTTTCCACAAATCCTGACTGAGTTTACAATATCACTATAATTAAATGGATCAGTCCAACCAAGCATTCAACATATGAGATAGTTCCTAAATGCTCGTGGTAGGAAGATAGCCAAGGTAAAAAGTCAGGTTGCAGAAAAGGCAGGCAATCATATGCGTATGAAAGATGCCCTACCAATGCAGGCCTACCCTCCAGTAGCAACCAAATGGAAATTCCTAGGCTGTAGTACAGACAACTGTACCTGACCTAACAATCACAGTGGTTTGAGAGATTGGCAGGGGCAGTCATTCCTTGAAGTAGTATGATCTTCAGTTGTATAGGCTTTTGAAACTGATGGAAAGGTATTGTGTAGCAGATTAGCAGCCACTGCACAGATGTAATATGAAAGAAATGTAGTACTCTAGTAAATTACTATCTTCCTGAAGTCTTCAGATTTGATGAATTACATCTCCCTGTTCCCATCCAAATCATGTTTAAAAATGTTGAAATGTCGATCTATTAATGAGTGCAATTTCTTAGTCTGCTGCAATCTACCCAGGTTTCACTATCTTGAAAAAGTTGTAGATCTTCTCAAATAATTTGCTACAGACAAGAAGGCTGGAATGTGTTTTCATAATTTTGGGTAACTTGCTCCAGGCAACCTATTGAGTGTGTCAGGGCATAACTCAGCTTTGCAAATAGGCACATGGCTGAAAGGCACCCCAGCAATTTATTAATTATGTGCAATTAGCCATGGGAAGTTACACAATCCTTACGTTAACACCAATAGCTGCCTCTGTCCCTCCCAAAATAAGAGTTCCCAGTTGCATGACTGCATTTTAGCTAAGAGAATTCAGAGGATCTCAGTTGTATATGTCCAGGGGGGCATGGATTGCACTATTATTTTATTACTCTTTGATTGAATACAATGTTGTTTATGGTAGAAATCTAAAGCAAATTGGATTCACATTCTGTTAACTGTTAGCTAAAGAGGATCATAGTCCAAGCAAGGAGAGGATGTCACCCCAAAGTGGCGGGGGAAGTCCTCCTGTGTAGTTTGGACTGCAAGCTGTCAACATTTCACTATTGTTCCCAAATATCAGACTTGCATTCTGTTTTCGGATGACTATTCTAAATACAGAAGTCTTTTTATTGTCTTAACATATCTCACAAGTGTCAACTCACTTTGGACCTTAGCATTTCTGACACCACGTTCAGGCTATTGCCCATTATATCAAGTACAGTGGACCCTCGTATAACAGACAGCTTGTATAACATAAAATCTGGTACAACATAAAAAACTCAGGAGATAGGGGAAATTTGCTTAACAGAAACACCTATGGGGCGAATCCATACAACATAAAATGGTTGCAATTAGGGATCACTCCATTTTCAATGCATTCCTATGGGAAATTTGTATAAAGGAAAATTTGCTTAACATAATTTCATTTGGAATGAATTAATTCCTTTATACAAGGTACTTGTTTTAATTGTATGCTCTTCCTTTACCTTCTATCCATGACATTATAATTCTTTCTCTGTATTAATTCTCACAGTGACTGGCTATAGTCACCTGGCTTCAAAAGCACTGCGAAACGATGCACAAAGATCCATTTTGCAAAAATTTGTCCTCCTTTACAAAATTACATAAAGCTTTTTAAATCTTTTGGGTGCAATTATATTCCAGGGCCATGGATTTCAGATCCTTGCAGTCACCAGTTGTAGGTAATCATCATTGTCTTAGAAATGCTGAGCTTGGAGGGAGCCTAGGTATCACTGAGTCCAGTAATGCTTATTGCGGCCCCCAGTACAAGTTCTAAAAGTACAGAATGCTGCAGCATTATTGCTTATTCATTGCTTGGGTAGGAGACTTTTGAACACCACCCTGACTTGTAAGAAACAAAAGCTGAAATTCAGGAGTTAAGTCGCAACTAGAATAATCCCATGGAATCAATGGGGATTTGGAAAGTCAACAATTATGAAAGTTCAATTGATTCAGTGCATCTCTAGATGCAACTTTTGACTGCATTTCAGCAATGGAAAAGATACACATGAAATATAAACACTGCCAGCGGTTTTCATAGTATAATGCACTCTTATTATTTTTGTTGGCAAAATAGCTTAGAAGATTTAAAAACATTAATGCATAAAATCATCTCTCCTGTCTATAATCAAGACCACGAAGCAAAGTCCAACTCTAGACTTATTCTTAGCAGATGTAACATCCTATCTTGGATTTTAAAAAAGCATGCTTATTACATAGGTGTGTATATTTGTTACATATTAATTTATGTCCATCATAGTAGTCAAATCTACAACTGTTTTTTTAAAAAAATCTCTTGGCTCAAATCTTACTGCTTGATTATGTCGGTGGATGTCATACTTGCAGCAGTTTCTCACTGACAATCCTTGCTGGATTTCTGGGTTTGTGCTAGTTCACCAAATATGTGTGGATAGAAAATCCCTGCAAGGAGTTGTCATCTGCTAGGGCAGTTGTATACTCCACCCCAGTACCCAGTTTAAATGAAGATTGGGGAGCTATATTGAAACATATGCAAATATTTGAGAATCTACGCTTCCAAATGATTTTACACAGGGTTGTGTGATATATGGAAACAAAAGTACAGTGGACCCTTGTATAACAAATGGTTTGTATAACATAAAATCTGTACAACATAAAAATTATGGAGATAGGGGAAATTTGCTTAACAGAATCGTCTATGGGGCGAATCCGTACAACATAAAAATGGTTGTGATTAGGGATTACTCTGTTTTCAATGCATTCCTATGGGAAATTCCTTTATACAAGGTACCACTGTACTGTAGTTTATTCAGTTCTTACACATCTTCAGAAAATCCTTAAATAGATTAGTGCAAACATTTAGTATAAAAAGAACACCAATTAGTTACTAATCTAAAACATATATCTAAAAGGCAGAAAAACAGCTTACTAAAATGTTTATCAAAGCACTTGAAAAATCTTAACGATGAATCTAGTATTTGTTTTAACTCAATATTTTATGAAAAGCACAGAGCAGTGGATTTCTTTTAAAATAAAAACATGACATAGCAATGAGTCAGGAAGCTGTTCATTCATTACAATGGTAATTCCTCCCTACTTTTTTTTTTACTAGCATATGAAAAATTACAGAAGATGCAGAAGTAAACTCTTTTTTTACAATGCCTAAGAATGAGTCAAATTATAAAACTCTACTTTAACCCCCCCCCTTTTCGTGCCTTCTGCTGGGAATGAGGATAAGCCCAGGGCAATGACCCACACAGAAGTGCAATGGGCAGACTTGCCTGAAGCTACGTGAATTTTGTTAGCTTTCTGCCATGAGTGATTAAAGGACACAAAATCATCCCTACAGCAGAGATGTGTCAGGATTATTCACATTCAGGATAAGATGACTGAAAATTAAAAAGGTAAAAATAGAAAATTATGCAGCAACACAGTGAGTAACTTCTTCTGGGAGTGAATACAGGAAGAATTAATTGCAGTAGAGTATTTTATTAATATATGCCTTGCAGCTAGCAAGTTAGCAGCTCTCATAACATACCATTTTAAGAAGAGCTGGTTTACAGTCACAGTTCTTGCATTCCTTTGCCAATTGCCCCATTTTTATGATTAATCCTCAGCCACTTGTATATTCTTGCCCCTCCTTTACTAGGCATGTTATACTGGGGGAAGGCCACTGGTCCTCTGACGGATCTTTGATTTCCCCTGGTCTTTTTTTTTTTTTTTTGCTTCATTTCCTCTTGATATGCCATTGCAAGGCTAGCCATAAGCCAGAATTTACTCGATGGCATGTAATTATTAATATTCTTTCCTGCCTTCCTCCCTTTCGTGTTTGTAACAATCGCAATTCCTTCAAGAACCTACAGCTAATACAGTTATAATAAGGTGAAATGGATTAGCAATTTGTGCAGCAGATGATTGAAAATCCAATTATTAGCCTGTTCTTTGCCATCTCCTTTAATGCCATGCTGTTTTAGATCAATGAGTTTGGCCATCATGCTGAAAGGCAAAGAACACACCAGCAACCAAACATGTTCACAGGGATTTGCAGCCAGGTATGCAAGTACAAGATTGCAGTCCAAGTATATGATGTTGGTATTAAAATGTTATAAGGAATGGATGATAAATCAAGAACTTCTACTGCTTTATTTCTGGTATCAGTAGTTTTCACACCACACAAAAGACTTAAACAGGGCATGCTCTTTCACCGAATCATACCTCAATGTCATCTTCTTCATCAGTCTACCAGAAGAGAGAGGAGCGATGACAGGAAAAGGACAGAAAATATACTTAGGAAATACTGTAAAAATGTAAGTCAAGAAGGGTAAATGTGGGGCTGTTTAAGTTTGGAACTAGTGAAAGGATTGCATAAAGAGCACCCTTCCCCAATCAGAATAGTCCTTCAGTTGGGTACATTTATGTTCTTCTTTCTTCTATTGATCTTTTGTGGCCAACACACACCCACACCCATACACCCACACCCACAACTGTTCTAAAACTTACAAAATGTCAGTCTCTCAAGATGCATATGCTAAGTATGTGGGGGGAAACTAAGCCACACCCTCTATAAACTTTTATCAATTGTATAAGAAGGACCGGGTACAGAGATTTGATGGAAGTAACTTAGGTCACATGAATGATACATAACTTTGCTTTCTGCACTCTATGGAACTGCAACTTTTTCCTCATTCTTTCTACTGCCTACTGTCATGTTTTCTTGGATTTTACTCTGACACCACACAAAGGAAAAACATGTAAGAAAGACCACCACTTGGTTTAATGCTTCAGCCCATCAAGATAGTAGTTCAGTATCTTACATACATCTTTCCACCTTCCACTTTCTAAATGAAAATTGTTCATTTGAAAAGGACCCCAAAAGACAATGACTGCTTCTACATACCAGGTCACCACCACTCATGCTATCTAGTTCAGCTTTCCCTTTGAAATCATCTTTTTCTAATATGAACGGCTGTTGCAGTGAATGACTTCTTACACGGCAGCGTCATGTGGAGGGCGGAATGTCAACAAAACATCTGGCCAGAGGGTCATTTCTTATGTTTATTCACCAAGCATGTGTGTATATATCAGTTGGTCTGTTCCACAGGTTAGAGACCATCTCACTTCATGTGGACTGTGAAGAGTCAAGCCTCAGGTTTCACTGAACAGTAAATGTGCTGCCACCACTTCCAATATAGCGGTGAAGACCAATGACGCATATGAGGAAGAAAGAATTTGAAGGTGGGGGGGGGAGAGAGAGAATGCTCAATCCTCAGTGAGCTTTCTTGGGTGGAAATGCTGCATAGGCTTTGTATTTTCCATATGAGAAGAACAGTGGCTGGATGTTTTTTTGATTGGACAATGGGAACGATTTAAGCCACCTCTTTTGTGCTCTGTCACCACTGGAAGATGTAAAGCCACCCCCTCCCCATGCAAGAAGGTAAAACAGAAGCTGGGAAACATTTCCCTTGTCTACCATATCAACTCTGATCTTGCCATCAGATGTACTGACTGAGGTGGCTGTAGATGTGAACCCAATCATTAAATAACTTTTATTCAAATATTATTTCACCAAAATGAAGCCGTTTTTCATTCCAGGACATACACCACGAGACAGACACACATTTCTTGCCTCATTTGTTTTGTCTGTCACGGTGTTTTCAGCACACAATGTAAAAAAGGATTAGCTGTGGGAGGGATGAACGACAGCATGTTAGCATTGCTTTTTAAGGATATGCTTTGTTCCATGAGGGAGCTGTTTGTTTTGCTTTGGGCCTAGCGACACTGAAGGACAGCCAGTCCTCCTGCAATGGAACTTCCGTAGGAATGCTCCATTTGCTTATTCACATTATAATATGCCTTTTTGTTGCCAGTAAAAATACATCCCTCCACAAAACTGTATTACATATTTAATTCCCTAGCATTATCGACTGCCAGAAAACTACAATCAGGGACATATTTGGACTTTTAATTATTAATACTTTACATCAACCATTTTTTAAAATGCATGCAGGTCTGTTCTATGGTTAGACATTTTAGGGCTTTGAATTGCCCCTTGCTATATAATTAGTAAGGAAGTATTTCAAGGAAGGATGTTTTACAGTCCAAAACTGGGTTCTAGGAAGACTGAATCAGGTATTGTAGATAATCACTATCATTTTCACGATGATCATCTACACAGTACAAGTATATCACAGAAGTGAGTGCCCTCCCCTCCACATTTTGTAAATATTTTAGTATATCTTTTCATGTGACAACACTGAAGAAATGATACTTGGCTACAATGTAAAGCAGTGAGTATACAGCTTGTATAACAGAGTAAATGTGCTGTCCCCTCAAAATAACACAACACACAAACGTTAATGTCTAAACTGCTGGCAACAAAAGTGAGTACATCCCTAAGTAACAATGTGCAAATTGGGCTCAAGTAGCCATTTTCCCTCCTTGGTGTCATGAGACTCATTAGTGTCACAAGGTCTCAGGTGTGAAGGGGAGCAGGTGTTATCACTCTCACTCTCAGATTTGGTGTTATCATTATCACTCTCTCTTACTACCGGTAGTCACTTGAAGTTCCACATGGCACCTCATGGTCATGAACAATCTGAGGATTGTTGCTCTACGACGTAGAGTCTACATAAAGATGGCCTAGGCCAGTGGTGGCAAACCTTTGGCATTCCAGATGTTTTGGACCACAACTCCCAGAATTCCAAGCCTCTATTGCCAATAACAAGGACTGTGGGAGCTGAGGCCCAAAACATCTGAAGTGCCAAAAGTTTGCCATCACTGGCTTACGCTATAAGCAGATTACCAAGACCATGACACTAAGCTGCAGCACGGTGGCCAAGACCATACAGTGATTTAACAGGACAGGTTCCCCTCAGAACAGGCCTTGCCATGGTCTACCAAAGAAGCTGAGTGCCCATGCTCAGTGTCATACCCAGAGGTTGGCTTTGGGAAATAGACGTATGAGTGCTGCCAGCATTGCTGCAGAGGTTGAACGGGTGGGGGGGTCAGCTTGTCAGTGCTCAGACCATATGCTGTACACAGCATCCAATTGGTCTCTAGGGCTGCCATCCCAGAAGGAAGCCTCTTCCATAGATGATGCAGAAGAAAGCCTACATGTGGTTTGCTGCAGAGAATCAGACAAAGGACATGGATTTCTGAAACTATGTCCTGTGGTCCAATGAGATCAAGATAAACTTATTTGGTTCAGATGGTGTCAAGCATGTGTAGTGGTAACCAGGTGAGGAGTACAAAGACAAGTATGTTGAGCCTAGAGTCAAGCATGGTGGTGAGGGTGTCATACTCTAGAGCTGCATGAGTTCTGCTGGCACTGGGGAGCTACAGTTCATTGAGGGAACCATGAAGGCCAACATGTACTGTGACATACTGAAGCAGATCATGATCCCCTCCCTTCCGAAACTGGGCCACAGGGCAGTAATCCAACATAATCATGATCCCAAACACACCTCCAAAACAACCACTGCCTTGCTAAAGAAGCTGAGGGTAAAGGTGACGGACGGGCCAAGCATGTCTCCAGACCTAAACCCCATTAAGCATTTGTGGAGCATCCTGAAATGGAAGGTGGAGGTGTGCAATGTCTCTGACATCAACCAGCTCTGTGATGTTGTCATGGAGGAATGGAAGAGGACTCCAGTGGCAACCTGTGAAGCTGTGGTGAACTCGATGCCCAAGAGGGTTAAGGCAGTGCTGGAAAATAATGGTGGCCACACAAAATATTGACATTTTGTGCCCAACGTGGACATTGTCACTTAGGGATGTACTTAAATACCTCACTTATCTAGAAGGCCATCTTGGGGTTGCTATAAATCAGTTCTGATTTGATATCATTTAAGGCCCACCGCTGGTTACAAAAGTCATGTCTGACATTGAATTGGCAGGGAGACAAATTCTTCTCATGCCATGAATTTTTAAACAAGGATACAGTGAGGGTGTTTTCCAGTAACAGACCTTTAACCCCATCACCTTCTGTAAGTTTCATGAGGCTACAGAAATAGCATTCTGGGTATGTTAATTACAGGTTCCCATTAATGGACCCAGAGAGATCTGAATCCTTTCCTCTAGGTAGAAAACCTTTGTTCTCTCTTAAAGTATCAAGGCTTCAGCAACTGGACTCTATTGGCTTTGGACTTTCTCTTTCTTTGGAATCTCCTGGTTTTATGAAAACAATTCTAAATGCCACAGATGACTGGCTCATCACTTCCAGCTGTATTGCCTATCTTCTATTGAACAGCCTCTGGAATATCCCCTTTGAGGCTTGAGTTGGTAGTTCTTGAGCTGGGGAAGGCCAAGGTTCTCTAAGATGAAGCCGCAGTACAGGAAAGCCAGGATGGGGACTGAAGGCAACCTGACACAGAATGGACTGGCCTGACTGGGTTCCTGCTTGTCCAGGAAGATGTCGAAGATAAACTACGCCTTTGTTTCTAGCTGGTTTCCCTCCTCAACCTTGAATGGCTATCTCTTTCCAGCTAAGTCCATTCTCATCTCCTTCCCCCACTTTTGTTTTAACCTGACCCATTTCCTTTTCCTGTCTCTTTTACTTGCCTATGTCCAATCATGCTCTCCCAGTAGTGATCATGCTCTCCCAGTAGTGAAAATCAACCTCTCCCTTCAGCCTAACCAGAGGTCACCTAGACAGGAGCTGCAGCCAGGCACCACAAACCCCTGCAGGTGGGATAAGAAGCAAATCCATGCAGAGGCCCAAGCTCTGCAAGTCCCAACACTTTCTGTCACATTCTCTGTTTTGAGGAACAATCCCACGAGTTAAAAGCATAATGGGACAAACAGCTTTCATATCCAGAATGTTAAGTAATTTTATGCCATTCTGGAAGAAATACTAATGCTACTACTACTAAGCTCATTTCAATTAGTTTAGTTAAAAATGAACTAGGTGCAAAGAAAAGGAAATGCATACACTTTGGGATTTTAGAACAAAGAAAGATTATGTTTAAAAGCAGGAATGAGGTTTGGATCTGAATTCAAGACAAGGCTTTGCCCTAAGAGTTGACATCAGTTGTTCTTTCATGGCATAGGAAGTAAATCTAATAAGAATTGGTCTTGAAGTAGCTGTCTTAGCACTACCTATGTAGTGTATCCTTTCAATATCGGTCTCAGCAATATGTTGGGGGAGGATAGAATTAAGCCAAACGAGGATTTCGTTCTTCATTTCTTTTTTATCCTGGAGTTCAAAATTAATTAATTTCAGATTAGACCTTCGAGAATAATCCTCCATATAGATAAGCTTCCGCTGTAAGGCATCAATCTCTTCTTCATGCGCAGCGATAACACTTTCGTTCTTGGAGGCTAGAGTTTGAACTTGATTGATTTCTCCTGCTAATTTTTTCAGTTCAATGCCGTTATTAGATACCTGTGTCTGCAGGGTCTGTATTTCTTGTAACAGGTCCTTCCTTAGGTCTTTATTCTGTGATGATAAGGACTGGAAACGGTCTTCGATAGTAGAAGTTACATCTTTTAGGGCTGATTTGATAAGGGAGCTGACTTCTACTTTCAAGTTTTTGAACTCCCTTGAAAAATCCGGCTGGTGTGCTGGCAACTTGCCAGAATCAGACGCCATTGTGTCAGCTTCAACAACAGCTTCTGCTCTTTCAAGACGAGCATATTGATACGTGGCGTCTGAGGGTTTGCGTACCCACTTTTTTATCACAGTAGGACCCTTTTTCTTGGGTGGCATGCAGAAAAACCAAGTAAGTAAGCTTTTTTTCTTTTCTTTCTAGCCTCAAAGCAAAAAAAAAAAAAAACATCTCTCGCAGTCTCTCACAGTCCGTCTGCCTAGGACGTGACTTCGGCAGAAAGCGAAAGTAAATCACTGCTTCAGTAATTCATTGTTATCTCTCCCCTTGAAAATACACAGTTTTCAACCTGTCCTCCCCAAAGGTTTATGATCGTTTACTCACGATTTTGGTATCATTTAAGACAGTATTTCAAGTTTTATTCTTCTCATTAAGCGGAGCTGCTGGATCACCCAGCCATCTCGTCGTGGGCTGAAGCGTGAGGGAAGAGTTCTACAAGTTTACCAGGATATCTCCAGGGAGACTTTTGAATGGAGGAAAACTATGAGACCTGTAACGACTGCTCTGAGAAACAACAACTACAGATATAACTGGGGATTCCCGATCTTTCTTAAGGTGTGGAAGGGTCCAACTCTACACAAAATCTATTCTCTGGAAGAAGGTGAACAACTTCTCAAGGCATGGAACATTCAAATCGAAGAAGAATAGAGAACTCCAAATTCAGCGTCTGCAGTGAAGACAGTGTCACCCTTTAACTCTTTAAATCTTTCAATGGGCAAGCAAAATGGAGACCGATTTGAAGAGCATTGCACTACAGAAGACAGCCCTCCTTTCTCTCCCCCCCTGTCTCTCCCTTCCCTTCCCTCCTGTTTTTTTCCCTTTTTTTTTCTTAGCCCATTCTGTTTCATTTTGCTTATATTTTGACTTGCCCGTCCCATAATTCTCCACTCCCTTCCTGTTCCTTATCCCTTATTCTTTCTCAGCATATCTTTCCTTTTCCCCTCTAATTTTTTTTTTGGTCCTTTTTTGGGGGGGGGGAGGGGACTGAGGGAGGAAAAGAGGTGAATAGAAGGATCTTAAGATTCACATTATCATGTTATCTTTTTATTACATTCTTTCTTTTCAACTTTTCACGTATATAACTGTAAGCAAGACTAGGCAGTGCCAACGCTAATTTAGAGCTTCTGAATTATTATTAGCCATCAGGAAGTGTACGGGTGCCTTCCCCCTCCCTCCTATAAGGGCGCATACAGGATGTGTATGAGGGCCAAGAGGATGGGAGAACAGAAACTAAATGTAGGTGGTAGGGTTTGGGTAATCATTGTCTTTTTCTTTATTATATGTAATGTTTGTTTGTATATATGCACAAAGAGACCGTTCCAGATCGATAATAGAATGAAAATATGGGTAGACTGTTGAAATTAGCTACATTGAATGCCAGGGGTCTAGGAACTGTCACCAAGAGAAACAGAATAGAGTCATTAATTAAGAAGAATAAACCGGACATCGTCTTTCTTCAAGAAACACACCAAGCGAAAGATGGCCAAAACGAACTGAAACTACCCAACATCAACATCTATGAGAAAAGTTTTGGTACATCTAAAGCAAGGGGGGTAGCAATTTTAATATCAAAGCATTGTGATTGTATTGTTGAAAAAACTGTGAAAGATTTGGAAGGTAGATATATTATTCTTCAGGTCACAATTGGTCTAGAACAATATACACTGATAAATGTTTGTGCACCAAATGCTAATCACAACCTGTTTTACAAAGAGATATGGGAGCAGATAGAAAAGGTACAGAAAGGACATGTGATTTTGGCAGGAGATTTCAACATGGTTATGGACAAAATAAAAGATAAAACAATGACTAGGAAGGTAGACTGGAGGGCTAGACATACAATCTTAACAAAATTCATCGCAAATACAGGATTAAAGGATGTTTGGAGAGAATTAAATGGCGATGAAAGAAAATTTACTTTTTATTCATCAGCCCACAAAGCTTACTCGAGAATAGATTTTATATTTGTCTCACAAAGTTTGTTATCTAAAGTTGTAAATACAAATATAGAATTGATAAAAACTTCTGATCATGCTCTAATGTCTGTTGAAATAGAAAATAAGAAGAATTATAAGGAAGCTAGAAGGTGGACAATAAACCCTAGAATTTTTCAAACCCCAGTTACAGTACAAAAAATACAAAGAGAATGGCTAGAAACCTGGAATATCAATGAAGAAGGTGGTGGTCAAATAGGAGTTATCTGGGACACTCTGAAGGCAGCGGCTAGAGGTTACATAATAAAAGAAAGTGCTATAATAAAAAGTCGAGATCAGCAAAATAAAAAAAAATTGGAGGCTACTATAGCAGACCTTGAATCTCAATTTTTTCTAACCAAAGACAAAAAATTTTTAATTCAGGTTGAGGCCAGGAAAAGGGAATTAGAAGATATAGATCTACAACAAACCCAAAGAAATCTACTATATTTGAAAAGAAACTTTTTCGAATACAGTAATAAAAACTCCAAGATGCTAGCAAAATTAGCACAGAAAAGGAAAGAAAAAAGCATGATCGGAAGGATAAAGGATTTAAGCGGCAATATTTCTACTCAAATGAAAGAAAAATTAAAAGCTATTCAAGAATTCTATCAAAAGTTATATACAGCCAATAGAAGTAGTAAGGAAGTTATGGAACAATATATTGACAAAAACCTAAAAGTAAGACTAGCGGAAGAAGACAGGCTTGAAATGGAAAAAGCTATTAAAGAGGAGGAGATAGAGGATGTTATAAATAAGCTAAAGAATGCCAAAACCGCCAGGAGATGACGGATTGGGACCAGAATTTTACAAGGTATTCAAATCAATGTTAATTCCTAAGTTAAAGAAGCTTTATAATGAGATATTGGAGGGCGAGCAAGTTCCTTCCTCCTGTACCTTAACTATTTTAATTCTCAAGCCTAATAAAGATCCAATAGATGTTGGATCTTACAGACCAATATCACTAATAAATCAAGATGCCAAGATTTTTACAGCAATTCTAGCCAAAAGAATGTACACATTTATAGACAAATATATTAAAGAAGACCAAACGGGCTTTATCAAAGGTAGACAAATGTCAGACACTGTAAGAAGAGTCTTGAATGTTCTTTATGAGATGGGAAGATCACAGGACAAAGCATGCATTTTGTCTCTAGATTTATTTAAAGCCTTTGATTGTGTCCAATGGCCTGCGTTAAAACTTTTATTAGTGAAATGGGGATTTGGCTTTCTAAGTGTAATAAACCAACTCTATTCTCATAGCACCTCATCAATCATTGTCAATGATGGGATGACAGAAAAAAATTACCCTAGGCCGAGGAACAAGACAGGGATGTCCTTTATCGCCAGTTCTGTTTTGCATAGTGATAGAGCTACTAGCTAATGCAATAAGGGAGGACCAACTTATTAAAGGTATGGGTAAGGAAGGCAAGATAAAAATCAGTTTATTTTATGACGACGCTTTGTTAACAATAAAAAAATCCGGTAGAAAATATATTAAGAATAAAAGCACACCTAAAGGAATTTGGTGAAACAACTGGATTATGTGTCAACTGGCAGAAATCAGAAATCATGCTTTTCAATCAGGATAATCGAGACATGGAAGAGATCTCCAATTACTCATGCCTAGGGATACTTTTAGATAAAGACATTAGTAAAACACAAAAATAAAGGAAGAGATTAGAAATAAATTACAAAATTACTCCAAATTAAATTTATCATGGTTTGGTAGAATAGCAATGGTAAAATGAAAATACTTCCTAAAATAAATTTTCTTTTTAGAATGTTACCTATTCAATACACAGATATTGAAATTAAAGCTTATCAAGATCTTTTAAATAAATTCTGCAATGGTGGAAAAAAGCAAGAATAAATAAAAGCTTATGGTACAGATCTCAAAAAGAGGGAGGTATAGGCATACCTAATCTTAGAATGTATTACATAGCTAATCAGCTTAGCTCCTGGGGGAAATACTATTTAAACCTCAAAAACTAATATGGTGGGAACTTCAATCAGAGGAACTAAAAGAAGACATAAATAAATATGTGTTTAGTTTCCCCAAAAAAGGAAAAGTTACCCAATTAAAAATCCTCTTCTAAGTTCCCTATTGCTCACTTGGAAAAAGTATGGAAAGAAATTGATACAGGAAGGTTCCCGCTTGCATCGATCAGATAAATTTCCCCACGAACATGAAGAAATTCGGAGACTTATTTAAATTAAGGAAAGTGGCAAGACTAAAAGATTGGATTAAAAAGATGACATCAAAACAAGAAATTAAACGTATTCTGCAAACTCAGGAATTGTCCTGGTTGAATTACGCCCAGTTAGAAAGCTGGACGAAAGAATGGATTAGGAGAAATACACAACTTAGAGGATATACAAAATTTGAGCAATTTCTGACAACATATGAATCAGAGAAAAGAAATACAGGGAAAGGAACAGTTGGTAAATTATATAAAATAATTCAAGATTCATTTGAGAATAGGGAACAGGACACAATAAGAGAGCTATGGAAACAAGACATAGAGAAATAAATAAATAATGATGAATGGAAAAGAATTTGGAATTTGAGGATTTTATGGTCATTATCAGTCAGAATAAAAGAAAACTACTTCAAACTAGTTTTAAGATGGTATATGACTCAGTCAGAATGAATAGAATGAATCCAAAATATTCTAAGCTCTGCTGGAAATGCGAAAAAATAGATAGGTACCTATTTTCATTTATGGTGGGAATGTGAAATAGTTCAAAAGTTTTGGCAAGAGATTATTGAGGAGATAAGAGAAATACTACAAACTGATATTAAATGTGTACTTGCTTTGCTATCATTACCATCTATCAATGAATATGATGTGAAAACTAAAGAATTAATAGCAAATCTTATGACAGGAGCTAGACTGATTATTGCTAGGAACTGGAAACTGAAATCAGACCTTAAAATTGCTGAATGGTATAAGGAAGTGTGGGACATAGCACTAAATGATAAACTATCTTGTAATATAAAAGTTTTGAGAGGTGAAATAAAAAAAGATATTTTCTATGATGTTTGGGGGAAATTTATAGATCATGTACTATTAAAAGGGAAAGGGATACAACCAACTTATAACCCAACACAGTTCTGGCGTAAAGGACCTTAAGAAGCCTATTGGAAGAAAAAGAAAAAAAAAGATGAAGAAGAAAGAGAAGATGCAAGAATACTGGACGGTTTCTTGGGGGTGGGGGGCACTTTGTACTGTTTATGATTGTCTATTACTGTTTTTTTATATATAATTGTTTATCATTGTTATTCTGTCTTTTTTATGTAAAAAAATAAAAAAATAAAAAAAATGAATTCAAGACAAACCTCTTGTCTTTTCAGACAGTAATGGGAATAATAGGGATGTTCTTATAACAAGATGGCTTTACATTGTGGCAGAATTACAAATGTACTACAATCAGTACAGAAATATGTGCCATGTCTGGAGCCAAATATCCATCTGGAAGATAAAACACCATAGAGTCACAGAGATGAGTTCTCTTCCTTGGAAACAGAGGCCATTTGTTCATGACAGAATTCCGCGTTTAGATGGATGCTACACAAGTTGCTATTTCATTGAAGGTGAATGAATAAATAAGTCTTGGATGTAGCTCTCTTTGCCATTAAAATGTAAAAACCTATCAGTGTTATGAGAGTCCTGTTGCACCATAGCTATTTTCTTCCATGTGTGATCTTATACATTCTTTCCCCTCAATTAAAAAAGGCCCATTATTTTGAAATAAATATATACAGTCGTCCCCCAACATTTCACATTCCATATACTGTGGTCCCAGTATATCGTGGGACCGCAGTAGATGAAGCCAAGGGCTCCTGGGACAAGGTGCATGGGCCTGTTTGAGGCCTCCTGCACTTACCCCAGACCTGGCACTGCCCCAAACGGGCCTCTGATGGGCTTCCTGGGCCAGTCAAAGGCCCCAGAAGTGGTTTCTGGTGAACCGGAAGTCACTTCTGGAAAACTGGAACCACCCAAACCCACTTCTGGGGCCTCCAATGGGCTTCCCGGGCTTGCCAAAGACCACAAGAAGCAGTTTCCACTGATCTTCCTGAAAACTGGAAGTGACTTCCAGATAACTGGAAACCATTTCTGGGGCCTCTGACAGGCCCAGGAAGCCCGTTGGAGGCCCATTCGGGGCAGCGCCAGGCTGCAGGCCCCAGAGAGGCCCACTAGTCCTAACCTGACCCAGCATCAGCAGATTGCAGATTTCCCATTATTGCAGGTCAGGTCTGGTCCATAACCCCTGCGATAGGCGGGGATTACTCTAGATTGAGAATTCTTTCATTATGTCAAAATAAGAACATAAGAAGAGCCCTGCTGGATCAGGCCAAAGGCCCATCTTAGTCCAGCTTCCTGTATCTCACAGCGGCCCTGCCAAATACTTCTGGGAGCGCACGAGACTAGATGTTTCTCTCCTGATAGCACTCCCCTGCATCAATACCTTGGTTTTAAGCCTGGAGATGACACATCTCCATCATAGTTTGTAACCTGTGATGGACTTCTCCTCCAGGAATCTGTCCAATCCCCTTTTGAAGGCATCCAATCCAGATACCATCGCCACATCCTGTGGCAGGGAGTTCCACAGACTAGCAACACGCTGGGTAAAAAAAAAATTATTTTGTCTGTTCTCACTCCCAACCCTGAGTTTGAGTGGATGTCCCCTAGTTCTGGTATTTTGTGAGAAGGAGAAGAGCATCTCTCTTTCCACTTTACTCATAGCCTGCATTATTTGTACGTCTCAATCATCTCCCCCTTCAGGCACCTTTTTTCCAGACTAAAGAGCCCCAAATGCAGTAGCCTTTCCTCATCAAGAAGGTCCCCCAGGCCAGTAATTATTTTAGTCACTCTCTTCTGCACCTTTTCCAGTTCCGTTATGTATTTTTTGAGATGTAGTGACCAGGATTGTGCACAATACTCCAGGTGCAGCCTTTGTATTGTTTTGTACAATGGCATTATAATGTTGGCTGTTTTATTTTTAATCCCCTTTTTGATAATCCCTAGCATGGAATTGGCCAGTATCTGAGAAACTGATGCTGAGAAATATATCCATATAAGACTGAGTGTTAAATCCATACCTTTGGATCTGTTACACTAATGTGAGTTTTTAATTTTTTGTGGCTCGTCATCTCACTAATACACAGCTCTCCATTCCAAAGCTCAGATAAAGGTAGCACCACATGTGACAAAGTATTAACATCTAATTGAGTCTACAGAGCTGGCCTTTCAAGATAGCTGGAAAATTTTATTAAGTGCTGGCATGCCTTCAAACTTTATTTGGATCAAGTGAAACTGCGTTCAGAAGGTTTAGAAACTAACAGGGTTTCTAAAGGTCACTTGAGAGAAAAAGGTAATGTATTTATAAAAGCAAATTGTAAACCCCATTCACTACAATCTATTCTGATTGAAAATTCAAAATTCTGACTGAAACTTTCATAAAGTAATCTCAAATAATTTTCCGTCACACAATCTAAGGCTAAACCCAGGGAGTAATTTGTAACAATTAACACTGAAAATTAAAACTTTGGTGCTGTAAAGAACTCTGCCATTTAAAATATCTCTTTTCACCTCACTGCCTTACTGAGTTTGGGGGTAGTACTTGATTCAAAGAGAATTCTTAAAACTTTTTCATGAAATCTGCAATATTTCATATCAAAATGCTAGGTACTACACAGAGTACACAGGGAGCTGTTTCTAATTACATTTGAAACTAATATGTCCCGAATCCTACTAGACATTTATGCTAATATAAAAGAAAATACCATGTACTCTCTGAACATGTTAGTTGCATGCTCAGTTGTACACTTTCTCACATACCTGTTACATTCATGGCAGTATGTGACTAAGCCAAAATTAGCACCAATGCCTTTCTTGTTTCCTCTTATAGATGGATAAAAAGCCAGTAGGATACTGGCCAATGTATTTAACAGTAAATGATAACAGAAATCACAAACCTCATCTTTAGCACAATTTTAATCAATATTCTGTAACGTAACATGTCAGAATATCAAAATTACTGTTCGTGTTGGTGGTTTCAAGCTGGTGACATACAATTCTGCTTCCCTTGGGTGGTTTTATGTGACATGTACCACACACACTGGGTTTCCACTCACTACCACCACCAGATTAACTGGAGATTTGTATATATTTAAGAGAGTCAGACAACAGGCTTTTATAGTTTTAAAACAAAATCTGAAAAGTTTATTAGTTTACAAATAGATGTTCAGTATTATGATATCTTTAGCTGATTTTATTGTACTGCAATAATAGATTCTTATAATAATATATTTCTTTTATAAACCAGACCCTTTTCAGTGGCAGGATCACACACCTGACTAACTGACAATCCAAACTGACTCTCAGCTCTCTCATTTGAACTCAACTCAATTAAAGAAATTTTAGAATAGTACAGTATTAGATCACTAAAAAAGATGTATATGTTCACTATATAGGTTAAATAATCAATGCAAGATCTTGCTGCTCTCTGTCACAGAAATGCCTCTCTACGGTGGATCACTTCCATTCATTCTAAAAAGAGATGCAGTCTTATAAAACAAATTCTTACCTACAAAGGAGGCTCTCATAGTAGTCAGCAGTGCAGTCTAACATATGGCCTCTATTACTGAGTAGAGTTATGTTTGGATCTTTTAGGGCCCCTTTATCCATGGAATAGTTACCTATGATTTGCTGCAGCCCTATATATGGCATACAAGAGTGCACCCTTGTAGCTGTTGTCTTGTCTTTTGCATTTTTTATGTAGGCTTCCTTCATATTTATGGTTTCGGTTATCCATGGGAGATGATGGAACCAATTCCATGCGGAATAGGAGCCCAACTGTATTCCCCCCCCTCCCCAGGAAAACTACCACCATTCTCTCCATGAATCCACACAGGACTTCAGAGCAACTTCCTTCCCCCTCTGTTGGATCATGCACTGAACAAGCCATTAAGTCCACCTGGAGTGGCATGGAAGTTGAGTTATATGATCCACAGGTGACCTGCTGAAGTACCACAGAAACAGGAGAATACCCAATTTATCTTTTTTGTTGTTTCTAAATAGCTCCAGATAAGTGAGAAGAGTAAGCTCAAGTTAACCTGGAGGTGGAGAAGTTTTCACTAGGGAATGTGATTACAATTTGAATGAAAGAGCCACCCACAATGCCTAAACATTGAGTCTGCAGAGTTAGAGAGACATAGAGGGCTGTAACCATAAAGCAGATTGACAAAGCTCCTCTACTTTTGTGGAAGGCGTTATAAGGGATTGAACAAAGGGGCAAATGCACACTTACATGGGGCAACAAAAGTTGGTGGCAGTGAGGGAGGAAGAGAGGAAATAAGTGAAGATTATTAAAGAAGCCATTCCTGCAGTCATTGAGCAACACAATTAGCAAAATACTCAAATGAAGAGACAAAGGCTGCTTTGACAGCAGCATAAGAAAGAGGAGTAGGACAGAAACTTTTTGTTAGAGTCATGAGCCACTTAATTAAATCAGTAGTGGCACTGATGTGATTAATGCTAATCAGAGATCCACATGGGCAAATCTGATAGCAAACACTAGTTAACTGCAGTTAATGTTAGCATTATCCTGTTCACACTGAGGGCTGATGAGAGAAAGCATGCATGACAAAAGTGAGATGAAAGGCTCTTAAAAGTACATGACCCCATGGATTGATATAGTTGGATGTGGGTATTCCATCACATTATCCACTTGCACACCACTCTGGGGTATACAAGGGTGCTAATCCATAAAGAGGAACTACTTATGCTCATGCAGCCCTGACTCCACCATAGCTTGATTAAGGCCAAAGAAACAACTTTTGACCATATCACTTGAACATCATATGTACTGCAGCACAACCTTCTGTTCTTGCTTTTAAAAATTTTAGATGTTGGAATAGCTGATCTATAATATACTGCTTGCTGGAAACAAACCTTTATATGGTTTTGCAGAATAAAATTGAATTTGCCACTTACATCTGTGATCATTTTCCCTCTGGTTTTGTTTCTCTCCCTGTGGTTGGCTCGCTTCTGCTTCTGCTGTAAAACCCGTTCCCTGGTGGTGCGATACTCCAGAGCAAATTCACTAATAATTTTGCAGAATTTATTAATGTTGACTTCACGAATTGCATATGGAGGGTAACCCATAAATAACAAGAAGGAGTGGAACCTGGAAAAACAAAAAGAATTATATTTACCAATTTCTTCCAAATAAATGAAGGCTCATTAACCTTGCTGGGGTTTCTACTGTTTTGATGTTTTCAGGGAATAATGCATTATATTGTTAGGACCCAAGGACAATGCAAGATTAAAGTGAAACAGTGGCCAGAGCTTAGAACAGTAAGTCACAACTGGAGTAGATCCATTTGAATCAATGGAATTTATGGAGAAGTTGACTCACCAAATCCCCAATGCTTCAATGGACTTGCTTATTGCACTAAGCAACAGAATTACAGCCAGCGTTTTACATCAAGACATAGATGGCCAGTGAAACATAATCTGTTTTTGAAATAGGAACTTGTATTCGTTTTAGCATGGATTCCTTTGCCATTATTTCTTGAGCTTTTAATTAAAAACAGGATTATAATAAAATCAAAGTCCACAGGGAACTCTTCCACATCATTTTTTGCATCACAATGCATAAAAGGTAAAACGCTTAATGAATCCTGTCCCTCAATTAATAGAGCAACAAATGAAAAATACTGATTTGGGATACTGGGTAATGAACAACATATTTTTATATTTAAATGCCATTTTGCATGCATTAGTCTAACTTCAAAGAGGTTAGGATGTAGAAAAGTCTAGACAAGAAAATAATTTAGAAGCGAACCACAGAGAAGAAAAAAAGGCCAATTTACAAAGGAAGTAATAAAATGCAGCTTTCATAATCTGATGCACTTCTGGGTCAAAATTGTAAGAGTGCCCACAGCATCATTACAGCAGCCTTATTATTAATTTCTCTTCTAACATTGCACAGCATTTACTCACTATAGACAACCATGTATGCATTATATTATCTTAAAAGCTATAATAGCAGAGTAAAATGAGTTCTATTAATGTATAAGACAAAGATGTTATTATCAGTACCCATTTATTCCAATGGGACTTGTCTCTGAGGGTAGGAAATATTAATGTCCCAGTTAAAATGTGATTGTGTGGTTTGAGTAAGGGCTAAATGCAGAGGGCAGCTGTAGCCATTCTACATTTTTTGGAAATAATGGCTATGACTTTTTACCAATGGACTGCATGGGCCTTATGCTTCTCAAAAGGTTCACGGTCTCCTGGTTTGGAAAAAATAATTTCAGTAATTTATAATGCCTGTTACAAATATAAGGCTGGCATTAAGCTCTGTTGGTTCCCATCTGGCTCTACAAGTCTTCACCTTACTTGCCACTCCGGGCACATAGAAGTTCTAGAGGAGAAAATGTAAAGAGCAAGTCCCTTCCTTCTTCCTACCAGTGTTGCATGAACAGAAGGAAACTAAGTGGGCAGGTGGTCGGGCTGGAAGGAGGATGTTTTCGAGGCAATTGGGTGAGTCCAGCATGGGACTGGAGGCACCCTAGAAAAGCCAAAGATTGGATCCTGTTGTGTTCCCATTCTCTACTGCAATTTGGAGTGAACAAAATCTCATACTCTGGTATCAGACACAGAGGCTCTGCTCATATGTTAGCTGGTAAGATCAATTAGAGCAGGAAGCATAAGAGGTAATGCTTTCTTGAGGGTGATCTTATATTTGCAACTTCTGTTCCAGTTGATATATATATAACGTTCTATTAATTCATGGCCTATACACTTATACACTGCCCCGTAGCATTTAAATCACTTAGAGCAAGGTTTAAAGACTCAATTATTCCATGCAAAAAATGGAGACACTTAGAAAAGTTATCATAGGACTGCTCCCTGAACCTTGTAAAAACATTTAAAGCAAAAATGATATAATACTGTGGCATTATTACTGTTTTTATAACATTGTTTGCAATTGCCTTATATTTTTGTTTAACTACCTGCTTTAGGTAAACTGTGCTTTTCTATTTTATAATGTTATTTTGTGTATACTGCATACTTACATTTTTACATAAAGCATTTTAACATTGCAACAAAGGAACAAATAAGTATGGAGATGAACAAGATGGGCGTAGGCCAAGCTATTTTCTGAGATTTAGAGGAAATCTTTTATTTTCGTATTCAATTATGGGCCTACTGAGGAGGCTGATTCAACCCAGTTTCACTAAAAACATGTTCAAAAATTTGTGTGATCATCTTGGAACAACATCGTTTTGGAGAGCTATTTTATTTTCAATAGCATACTAACCACAGTATGCCCTACTGTTCTACCTGTTGATTATTCTCCTGTGGACAATCTTTAAAATGATTATTCTTTCTGCGCAGTCTTTAAGGAACTCCGACATTTTTTGCTTTAAAGTTGACTTCATTTCATGCTTTGCTATGGCCTTCAGGTGATCCCAAGATGCTTTACACCGTTTCTCCATTTGACACAAGTTGTCCCGAAGTTGCTCAAAGTCAACCTGAAAAGGAGAGAAATGATAAAGGTATCATATATCTCTTTAAACATATCCTGTGCAATCAGTGAATGCATCTTGAGCTCCCGAAAGATCTTCACTCAACACACTGATTTCCATCAATACCTCTTACACACTGCAAAAGCAGAAGGGAAATGCCCCACCAACTCCACGGCAGCATCATGAGAGGTTCAATTAACTGCTTCCTTATGGTTGTACCTTGTGCACCAACATCACTAGACCAGGAGCTACGACTAAGCTTTTGACAATTCAGTAATTAGTCTGAGCTGTGCTTTAGCATCACCACACGTCTCAGCTGGATGTGGCTGTTAGGATTTTGGGCCCTGGTTTCTCAGTTTCACTTTGTCTGTGACTAGCTGAAAATCTGACTAGCTGTTGATCAAGTCAGCAGAGAAATCCTAAAAGGTTTTGAATCAAAAGATCCAGCTGTTAATGCAAGTGGGGCTGCTAGTTTTGGTGTCCAGACCGCTTGCTGAGAGCTGTCTGGCTCTACTTCCTGCTTAATACACCTGGTTTGCTTATCCGTCTGTTTTATCACATGGAACACTGGATATATTTCCAGTTTACATAAGACTATTTCCTGGAAGACACTAATTTATCTGCCTAAGGATGCCAATCTATAAAGACATCAAGATCATTTGGATTGTGTTTTTGGAACTAGCTTTGGCCAGGTGCTATGGAAATATGTTTTTCCAAGCAGGCCTCAGTGACCTTCTCTGTCTCACCACCTTTTCCTCTCATCATCCTTTTGGTGCTGATTGTGTTGGCAGCAATGAGGAGGTGTCATCAAGTAAGGGGTTCAAGAGCAGAATCTCAGGTGCCAGCAGCATCCTAAATGCAAGTAATTCCAGAGCATGTAGATTCTATGGTGTCTGATTTCTTCAGGAAGGACATAGTAACCCTGAGAGAATTCCTGGAAGACACCACTTAACAGTGGATGAGTTTCAGTGTCAGCAATACAACTAGCTAACATTAAGTTTTATTTACTGAGCTCAATCCATATTGTTCTTTTTAAACAGGTGAACTGTACATTTGTAAAATAAAATACCTTTCCAACTTTAAAGTCTGATGTCAATACATTTTTCTTGCTTCAAGTTAAGCTTAGTATGGAGGAAGCCAATAAATTCCATAATAAAGTAAACAAGATGAGGATTCTCATGTTCATTAACCTTAAAAGGTGTTTGAACAGCACAGCTCTACTGTCTGGTCTGTGTTGTTAAACCAGGAAACTGTGTGATTTCACTGCACACTCAGTGTAAACAGCAGATTCACCTGTTTCCTTTGATTTTGTCATTATTATAGGAAAGATGTCTCTATCCACTAGGCTAGAGCTTGTTTCCCTAAATAATTTGCAAACGAGTAAATCCAAGTGTTTCTCTTCTTCCAAAAAGAAAACTGGTAGGAACAGCAGAAGTAATAATAACTTACAAATTTCAGGGGCAGGAGAGAAGAGTAGAATATTCAGGAAGATACAAACACTGTTATCTGATACATTCAAAGTAATACAAACATAGTATGAGAGGTTTTTAAAAATCTGTCAACAGAAGTGTAACAGTGCTAACAACATGACCAAAAGAGGACAAAATGCACACCTGTAACATGAGGCTATTTAACACTTATGAGGTTGGTGCAAATGTAAGACTCCTTGCCCCTTACAAACTTGAGAAGGCGCTGCATGGTCACATATCCCTTCTTCAAGGTTCCCTCCCTGTCATCTGCCCTAACTAGAATTACAGAATTGTAATCACAGAATTGCCTCACTGTAAGTGTTCTGAAGGGTCATCTTGTCCAACTCTCTGCTGATGCAGAAAACCCACAGCTGAAAATCAACCCACTCTCTGATTAAAAGGCCTCAAAGGAAGAAGGGACCGTTAATTTCTCCAGTGGTCAGTTCCCTTATTGAAAAGCTCTTAGTCTCAGGAAGCAGGGTCTTCCAAATATTAAGATAACATCACCTCTCAGTGCACTTCAGCATGCGTGCAGGAAGACTAACTGTTAATGCTTATCATAACTTAATTTAGTTTTGTAATTCAGTGAGCTATGAGCAAAATGTGGTTGGCATAAAAATCACAGAAAAAGTCCCAAAGTGAATACAGTTTATATAAATTATGTTGATCTCACTGAAAAACAGAGGTGTACAAAAAACTGTGTCAAAGTTTGGTCCTCCAGATGTTTTAGGCCACAACTCCCAGAAAATGTTCAAGCCTGTTTGGTCCTCCAGATGTTTTAGGCCACAACTCCCAGAATTCCAAGCCTGTATTGCCAATGACAAAGGACTGTTAGAGTCATGGTCCAAAACATCTGGAGGGCCAAAGTTTGGACACCACTAGCATAAACCAACAGTCCCATCATCTGCCACAGAGCTCTGCTCATGTTTGTATGAAACTGGAAGCTTATCAGGTTCATGAAGAAACACATTAATCTTTGATTGAAATGGACATTTTATAGTAATAAGTTTGTTAGAGATGTGCATTGCATTTCATGAGTGTACAAATACCAAATGTATTAGGGGTAGCTATGTGTTTCCAGGGAAACCACGGGACACAGCAAAGAGTCCAAAGGCTCTGAATGGAATGGCACACCCACAGATCCCGCATACTAAATTCCCACTTTTACAATTGGAAGTATGAAGAAGAGGAAGAAATACCAAGAAGAATATTGTGTTTTTGGCAAAAGAGCAGAGTATATAAAGAAGCACAGGCTCCCTGCATTGCCTTTGTGAGAAGGAAAGGCTGTGCCTACTGCCCTTTTAAAGTTCCTCATCCAGTTCCTTCCCAGTGGCTGCCCTAGGAAGCTGATGGGGGCTTTTTCTTTGAACCTGTTAAAAAGGGAGGGGGTTGAGAATGCAGTTCTGCAATCTCCTACTACATAACCAGAATCCTTTGAGTCCTGCTTGTGTGCCATTCAATGTACGGCAAGCTGGTTTTGTTGTCTGCATTTCTCCAAAATTAAGACACATCTTGGTGATATGAAAGCTTCATTGCTCCAACTACACCAAGTAATTCATTTTGCTCATTTACCACAGTTTTGAGAAACAGTCGATAAGTCTCTAACATCAATGAAAAATGCATTATTGACTCATTAATAGCATAGGGGCCTGAATGCTAAGATCTACTCAGTCTTAATTAATGCTCTATCTGGTAATACAAGTTGGGTCAAAGATGTCTGGGAGACAGATTTTGGATTTACTAGCAGAAATGAAGACTGGAAAAAGCTGTGGAGCAGTAAACCTTTCAAACTGATTTCATAAAAGAAATGGGACTCAATTTGTTGGAGAGGCTATAAAGAAATTGGCACACATTTACACTGTTGGTGGCACTGCCCTAGAATATATAATGTCTGGGTTAAGGTGTTAAAAATAGAAATAAAACAGTGCAAAGTATGGTTTTAAGTTCAGCATTGAGATTAATGAACTTATTCTTAGATCCCAATGCATCACTGCTCCATAAAGAGTTAATTGTGTGTATATAGTTGCTAGACAAACAATTGCTCAATGTTTGAAGACTGCTGCAGAAATTTTAATAAGTGTTTGGGAATCTAGGGTATGGAAATTAGTTTTGATGGAAAAACTTACTACCCACTCACATCTGAAGTACCAGAATTCAAGTATAGACTCATTTCATATTTAGTCTTTTATTCAGCGTTGTAACAATCATACTGACTCTCTTAGCAACACCCACCCAGCCATTCATGCTGATTTATGGAACAATGTATTATGTTAACTAATAATCCCATTTAATACGTTGACTGTGTGGGGTTTGATGATTTATAATTATTTTACAGTTTTGTATATTGTATCCTATTAGATTATTGGAGAAAAAAGGAAAGCGGGTTTCTCCATAAAATGAGAAGTACAGAAATACTGTCATGATGTGTGATGTTCGCATGACAAAGAGAGTGGGGATGCCTTGGTTTAAGAAAATTTTAAATGGAATGCCCTGGTTTGCCTTTCTTATGATCTCCGGAAGGGATTAATTAGTTTTACGTGCATTCTTATGGGAAACCGTGTTTCTGTTTAAGAATTTTTCACAATACAATAAATTAATTACTTAAACCGAGGCACCACTGTATTTTCCAGGGTGTCCTTTTAGTTGCTGGGACTCAAGAAGGTAAAATAATTTCATGGATAAAAGCCACAAGTATTATTTTCCCAGTAAAAACTGGAACGGTATATCAACCTATCTAGGATTAAGTCTTACTTAATGCACTGTGACTTACCTCCGAGTATACACACAGAAGGAGAGTTCCGAAAGTGTGGGCACATCATTTATGATCCAAGTTATGGCTTCCCAAAAGTACACTGAGTAATATGAAGCACTTGGCAAGCCTCCTACCAGACCTTTCTTTTTTTTAAAAGGTCTGCTGCACTTGCCAGTCTGATGATGGGATTTTTCCTACCTCACTTTAAAATACAATTCATTTCTTGGCTTGAAAGAAAACAGTAAATAATGTGAAACTATGAAGTCCTTTCAAGTTCCTGACTCATCTAGAAAATGAGGACATATTTGCTCAATTGTATGTGTGCTTAAGGACAACATCTGGCCAATGCTGGCATAGATATTTTTCAAGCACCAACTAATTGTGAAGGATGTGCTTTCCGCTCAGATTTAGAGGCAATTTGGATGTTATGGAGCCACTGAAGCAATTTTTGTGGTCCTAATGACTATCACCCTTGATCGTCAAGACTTACAGAAAGGGTTGGTGGGTAAAACATTTTTTTAGCTCTTTCTTTTCATATTATTTTTCTGGGTGCATTTTTCAGGGGGATGAATGAGGTAAAGGGGTTGAGAGCAGAGAAAGGGGGACCACTAGATTCAGGAAGGGCTGAGCAATTGGAGACTCTGCTTAAAAGTTTTTTTGGCTTGAATGTTTCAGTGTTTGCCTGTGACAGTCGGAAGTGTGCAGGAACAGGCTTCCTACTGGACTACCTGCTAAGTATCATAGCCAAACATTAAGGCCATTCCTGTACCTTTCTGATCAGTCCAAATGCAAGGAAGGCTCTGCCCTCTCCAGCCACCATTAGCTCTGCCCATGCCTACACGCCATAGCTCAGACATATCAGTTCGGGGGAATATTCCACTATTATGTGCAACCTCTCCAAAATTGGCATAATCTAAGCACCAGATGTTGTTGTTGCTCTTGGGAGACAGCAGTACAGACTTGTGATATCACTGCTCAATTACAAGTTGACAGCTTTGTCCTAAATATGCTGTTGAAAAATATTTGAAATATGAAACTGCCTTATATTAGCTAAACAAGTGGATCATGAAAATGATTGCCTAGAACTGTAGCAAGCCTAGACTCATGGATATCTTTTTTTCTAAACACTACGTTATGGTTAATTTCACCTATAGTTAGTGGAAGCAAACCATTGGCAGCCAGTGAGAGCACAGGTCCTAAGGAATAGGCACCATATGACTTTGTAGATGTTTTTAGACTGCACTTCCTATCATACCTCTCCTTAGCTGTGCGGGTTAGGCCAATCAGGGTGGAAATTCAACAGTATCCAGGGGGAAACAAGCTGCCCCCTCTTGATCTAATCAATCCCCCTTTTCCCCTACTCTGGCAATGGCTTTCCACCAGTCTCTGCATCACTTGCATTTACAGATCTTTAATGTGCAGATATAGGAACAAGAGCTTGAGCATGCAGTGCTCTAAAATGACCTGTGGGGTTTGAATTACGTATAAAGTGATGGTGAGTGTAATGCATGCAGTAAGAAAAAAATGTATACAGTGGAACCCTGACTTACCTACTGCTTGACTTGCATCATATTTGACTTGCAGCAAGAAGGGGCCTGTTTGACTTGAGTCACAGGCTTTGACTTACATCTCGGAGCCCCAGCGCAAGGCACCGGAATTGGGCGGCAGCCACAACCCAGCATCGCGGCTGCCACCTCCAAACTGCTCCTGCCTTCTTCCTCTCCTCCGGCAGCGGCGGCTTCGGCGAGACCAGCTCAGAGCACCTGGAGCTGGTCCTCAGCCTCACCAAAGCCGCCGCTGCTGCCGGAGGAGAAGAAGGGCCGGGAGCTCGGGGCTGGCCTCGTTGGTTAGACAGTCAGCTCAGTCTTGTAAAAAATCTGGCTGCAGAAGTCTGGTCCACAATGGAAGCGTTTTAGTTGGGGAGCTGTAAAATTGTGGGACTCTAATGGTAAGCATAGAGTTGTTCAGAACTTGGAACGTCAGGTTAAAAATCAGTAAAACTTAAATGTTAGACATTGTTTCTATGAACATTAAAAAGTGGAGGCGTATAATTTGTGGACTATAATTTCACTGCCTCCTCCTCTCTTTGAAGACACATTTCGTTTACATCCCCAGAAGGAATCTCCTATCCCAGTCAAATTTGTGTTAAATTGCTGTTTTGGGGGGGTCTTTTTCATCATCTGGAACGGATTAATCCGCTTTCCCATTACTTTCTATGGGAAACGTTCGTTTGACTTAAGTCATGTTTGACTTAAGTCTAGACCACTGGAACGGATTAATGACGTAAGTCAAGGTTCCACTGTATGCAGTCATATGTGTGCTTACATTTGAAATCTAAATGTAAGAAGCTGTGACTAGGCAGCAGTATTGTCTAGTTTACTCGTAAGTTTTCTGGGTCTACTTGCAAGTAAGCAACAGTCAAGGACAACTGCCAAGGAGAGTTGCAGTGAGGAGAGAACCCTGGGGTGAAGTTAGGAAGACAACAGGGAGGCATCCCCTCTTTCCTCCCTCCCTTTCTCACTTGGTATGAGTTCATGACTTCCAAAATGTCCTGTCATGAACTCTGCTCAGAAATTGCAAACCAACTGCATCTCAGGTTAGGTTATTCTCTTTTCCTTCTGCCCCTTCTCCTTCCGACCAAAGTTGTCTTTTCCATTATTTATTTATTTATTTATTTATTTATTTATTTATTTATTTATTTATTTATTTATTTATTTATTTATTTCCATTTATATACCACCCAACTTTCCCAGAGGAACTCTGGGTGGTGAACAACAAGGTAAATAATATAAATAAGTGATCAATACAAATAAAGAATAAAAGTAGAACTGGCAAGGAGAACAAGATTTTTTTAAACACTGGAAGGGATCCTGCAAGCCTTATCTCGTTTGGAAGGTGGTTGCAAAGAGTTGGGCCAGCCACTGAGAAGGCCCGATTTCAAGTGGAAGAAGTTCTGCTGAGATCTTGACAACTATTTATTTATTTATTCATTTATGAGCTTATATCCCGCCCATCTTCTCTAGCGGGAACTCTGGGCGACTAACAATGTTAAAAACACATAAAATAAGTAAAAAACCTCCGAGCTGTAAAGCAGCGGAGGGCAAGATGGCAGCAAATGGAATAGGGGAGGGAGGAAGGAAAGAACAAAAATAAATAAATAAATAAATAAAACTAACTAATAAGGTCACCAAAGGCCTCTTTAAAGAGGAAGGTCTTCAAGGCTTTCTTAAAGGCAGGCAGGGACTCCAGCAGGCGCAGCTCACTGGGGAGATGATTCCAGAGAGAAGGCCCCACCACAGAGAAGGCGCGGTTTCGTGTGCGTGTTTTCCACGCCTCTCTGGGTGTGGCCACTCTCAGTGAGCGCGCCTGCGACGATCTTGTGGGTCTGGATCCAGATGCCTTCTGGGAGATACGCTCCGCCAGGTACTCTGGTCCCAAGCCGTGGAGGGCCTTGAAAATCAAAACTAAGACCTTGAACCTGATCCGGAAGACAACGGGAAGCCAATGCAGGCGGACCAGGACTGGGGTGATGTGCTCGTATCTACGGGCACCCACCACCAGCCTGGCCGCCGCATTTTGCACCCGCTGCAACCTCCGGACCAGGGTCAAGGGCAACCCCACGTAGAGGGCATTGCAATAGTCGATCCTCGAGATCACCAGGGTCTGCACAACTATCCTCAGGGAGGACTCATCAAGGTACTGGCGGATCTGGGCAATCCTGCAGAGATGGAAGAAAGCGGCCCTGGAGACGGCCATCACCTGGGCTTCCAGGGAGAGGGCCGAGTCCAGGACCACGCCCAGATTCTTGGCCCTGTCTGTAGGCTGGAGGGAAATAACTAACATCTAAGGCTTCTGTAACTGAAGCCACTTTCCCCACAATATATATTCTGGTCACTTCTGTATTTCAGTTATAGGTGTTACTCATTTTCGCTTGAGTAAGAGTTCAATTTTCCAGTCTGTATTGGCAGAATGGGAATCGCAACAGTAGTATTGTCAAGATATGTAAAAGTTGATAAAACATATGTTATGTATATTTAACAGAATGTGTAAAGAGAATTGTAAAAAGGAGGCAGTTAGATTCTGCAGTGTCATGATGTTAATTCACAAGTGTTAGAGACTAGTAATCACAGGCATGTTAAGTGATGAAGTGCAGGTGGAACTGATTATAACATCATGATTTGTAATGGTTAGATCAGATTGCATCAGATTGTTAATTAGTGATTGCATCAGATCTTATGAGTGCTGAATAGTATAAAAAGCACTAGCTTGCCATTTGTTACTGGGGACTGTTATGGTGAGAACAGTTTACCCCACACTCTGTTTGTCTGTTTGCTATATTGTATATAATGCTTGGTTGTTATGCTGTGTATATTTTGATGTATATATGAATATATGAGTTTTTACTCTATTCATTGTCATTGTCTTTCTGTTAGCCTAACTCTGCAACCCTTTATATCAATACTGACATTTTATCTACGTTACTGCTGCACTGCTCTGTGGCAAACACATTTAATCCTATATTATATGTAACTTCCCACCAGCATAATCTGCTGACAAGTATAACCTAAGGGAAAAGGTGTGTAAGTTTCTCCATTTTGCCATTGTGTACTTTGTCCCACCTTTGCTTTGCCAGACCTTCAAAATATTTGGGCACAAGTGACTACAGCCACATCCAGGCAGTTCTCACTTCTGTTTTCTCCCAACAACCATAGTACAGACCATATGCTAATCTTCTGGAATCCTCCACCACTGGGTAATTCTATATGAAAGGAATTTCTGATTGAATTTGGTGGTAGCTTGTATAATACTTAAGCTCCCATTGCAAAAAGCCAAGAAATTTAATTCTTTCTCCTGTGACCACTTTGATTGCTGCCGTTTGGTGATGTTAACATTCAGGCTGAACTTTGCTACCTAAAGCTTGTCATTCTTTTTTCTGTTGTTAACATGGGCAGGATATTGTGCAGCAATATCGGACCTTTTCTTGTCTTTTTTGAATTGTGGGTACAGGAGCCCACATTACTCAGGTTTTAAAAAGAATTGAATCTATACCTAAATCACCCTGTTTTTTCCAACATGGAATAAATTTCAATAACATATGTTGTATCCCTTTCTAATGTACTTGTATTATCATCTGAGAATTCACTTTCTGAATGAATTTAATTTTTATTCTCACTGAATTTCATGGCAGAAAAAAGTATGCAGGGATACAGGAAAAATGCTTTTAGCCTCTGTTGTTTAACTTCTCTGGAAGAGAGATATGGGTCACATGGAGTCCAAACTGTAATGTAGCTCTACGTAAAATATTTAGAGTTAATTTTTTGCCAATTTTCCTTAAATAAGATTTCTCATACTTTTGGAATTGGTATCATTTAGCAGCCTCGGTTGTTTCCAACTTTAAACCCTTTGATTAGTGGCAGGTATAGGAAGGGGGGAACTAGAGCTTGCTGTAGTAAACAATTTCAGATTCCAAATGTGCATAAGTACTGCAATGAAAAACCCACAGCACTCACACACATGAGTTCTACTAAGCAAGACTAAACAGAATGGTAAAAATTAATTGCACAGGCAAAGGCAGAAGCGAGACAAAAGTACAGTATTTCTCAAAAGAACTTAAATTCTAAAACTCACAGGACCCAAACTCAGTCTTAATATCTCAAAACTACTTTACCTTTCAACACAATCCCACTTTTTCTTTACAGTACCAAAAGTATTTACAGTAGAGCTATTGTCTGCCTCCATCCATGACTGCTGAGGCACTACTGTTTAGTCTATTTTGCCAAGCAGATAAACGTCACTGTTGTTCTAGAAGAGTCCCTTAAACACCTCGACTCTAGGATTTTCATTCTAAGCTTCTGCGGGAGAGGCAGAAAATGGCAATGTGAGAAAACTGTAGTTGGCATTAACTATTCGTTCACTTAATTAAATTACTAGGATCATATTGTGTGGTATATGAAGAATGGGTATCTCCCAAAGCTGCAAGTCTAACTATGCACAGCAGGAAAGCCTATATTGGTTGATGTGATTATGATGACATTACTGGTGCTGACCCCCTCCTGCACTCTGCAGAAATCTATAGCTGGGATAGACTGAAGTCCTTAAGGAAGGGTGTGGTGCCCTCCTGCATTGAAGGAGATCCTGCTAGCTCCTCAGTTGTAGCGCTGAACACAGAAATGGGACTGTCTGAACAAAGAGAAGTAGCCTCTAGATGGGCAGCTTCCTCACAAAAGCCATCTGACGCTGGAGGGAGTAGAGCTGGCACATCTCCCTTCAATGTTGATGGACTCCCGATGCTGCCTGAATGGCCAAATAAGGCCCACGCTAGCTTGATTTCATTTCTTTAGTTTCCTTGCACTGTCACACTGGATTGGAATCAGGAACCTCATACGAAATGCATTTCCTTTTTTCACGAAACACTTTTAAAATACTGGGACTGGCCAGATTCCTGTGAACATAAATTTAATTGCTTAATTCATTGTGGTGAATGGCTGCATTACTAGGTGCTCACCTATTGCCCAATCTGGCATGTTTCCTTTTTTTCTCTCTGAAAAAATATTTGCAGCTATTTATAGTATGGAAGGATTGGTTAGAACAGGGCTGTCCAACTTTGAATAGGCTGAGGTCTACTTTTTCCAGAAGAAAGTGCCTGAGGGCAACTACACTAGAACCTCTACCTACGAATTTTATCTGTTCCGACCATATGCTCATAAAGTAGAGCAGCCCTTGAACAGCTCCGCTCGGCTGAGACAGTGGGCTAGCAGACCCAGAGCTTTGCTGGGGCAGTGGTGGTCCTTGGGGTGGGGGAGGTAGAGGTAGAGAACTTATCCCCTCACATTTTTTATTGATGGCTGGTGGGCTACTTTTGAACCCTTCACGGGCTACTGGTAGCCCCCGGTCTACCTGTTGGACAGGCCTGGGTTAGAAGATGATGTTGGTGCACAGGCAGTGTCACAGTGCTGATCACACTATCTGGTGAACTCAAAACAAGCCACCACCCTGGCTCCTGTGCCTTGTCAGGTTTCTCTGTGAACCAAGAGGACAGACACGTCCAAACTTAACCAGGTCAACAGAGATACAATTCCTGCATATAAAACAGTATCTAGGGACATGTGGATTTCAACTGCTTCTTGGGCAGATAGCTTAAATAAATATTAATCTGGTTAATTGCTTTACAACTGTATAAAAGCTCTACAAAATACTGCATTAGTGACAAATTCAAACAATAGGCTAACTGTTAGAAACCTTGGTCAGAAAGCTATTTATGGGGGTGGGTGGAGAAATAAAAAGTATCCAACACCCTAAAACAGGCATGTCCAAAGTCAGGCCCGGGGGCCAAATACAGCCCGTTTTCAAATTTTGAGTGGCCCGCGGCCTCTTCTCCCCACTGGCTCAGCCTGTCATGCATCCCTGCCAGCTGGCCCCTTCCCATACCGGAGAGAGATGTCAGCTTGCAGTTTTATGGTTTGCCTGCCCTTCCCGTCTCTGTCCATTGCCCGCCCCCCAGCCACGTGCCCAGCCTACCCTCCCCTGGCTCCATTGCTGCAGTGTCCTCCCCACCTCCTTGCATGTTATAGAGACTTGTCCAAAGTCTGGCCCGGGGGCCAAATGCAGCTGAATGGTTGGTCCCCACACATTTTCACCTCACCAAATCTGGCCCTCCTTGCAAAAAGTTTGGACACCCCTGCCCTAAAACTTCTCAATGAATGGCATGAAGGATAAAAACTTACATTATTAAGCATGCAACGTACAAGTAGAGAAATCTGTTACAGAAGCAAAATTTCAATGTGGTACTTGTACCATTTCTGTTCTTTAAATGGTCATAAAAACAAAGTCTCCTTTTGATGTCTTAAAGTGCCATTAAAAAGAAGGAAAGAGAAATGCATACCTTTGCTGAGCGAGTGATGGCACCAATCTCAGAATAAAGGTCTGTGCTGTCTGGGAATTTTTCCACTACTAGGGTACAGACATGATGTAGAAGAGACTGCTTATGCACGGTGTCTTTGACCTCTGGAACCTTCTCGAGGTAGCTCAGTTCAAAGGCTTTGGCCTATGTGGGAGCAATGGGGAAATCTTAAAAAGATACATCCTTTGTTGTGTCAATCTTCCGAACCTATTTCAGGGATACATATTTTAGTTTTGTTTTCAAAGAGCCTGCCGGAAAGCGCCAGTTGTCTCAAGACATAATTGAAGGAGACAGATTCAGGAGATTTAAAGGTTCTTAAAAGTTAGCATGTCCTGCATAGTTTAGGAGTAAATCATCAGAAACAAAGATTTATACTAGTGGTCCTGGAACTAGCAATTGTCAAAAGATCTCTTCCAGAATATTTTCATTAGAGCTACATCAGGAAATGAGTGGGGCCATTTTATATAACAAATTCACCAGATCCACAGCAACTAGTTTATAGCAGAATGGGATCTGTTTGAAAATTTGCAAGTGGTAGATATGAATGGGTGAAAGGTGTCCACGTTCTCTGTGGTAAGAGAATAATGAAGTTGGAAGGGGCCCATGAGGCCATCAAACCCTCCCCCCCCCGCGCTTAATGCACAAATACAAACCAAAGGATATCTGCCAGGGGGTTGTCTATTATATTTTTATCTTTTTTAAAAACAGCAGAATCATGGAGGGATGGATCAAACATCATCCTTATAGGCCCCTTTTCAGCTTAAGTGTTTTTGCCATAACACCAGTACAATAAATGCTGGCATTTAATTACCAGCTAATAGCAGAGTTAATTCTTACATTGGTTCCATTGAGAAAATTCCCAATGGCTAGCAGAGTAGAAAGAATAAGTCCCAAGGTTTTATTGTTTTCCAGCTGGTCCATTCCTTCCTTTAAGTCCAAGAGGGGTTCTGCAACCTCCTGTCATAACAGAAAAAGAAATAATGTGTGGATTCTTTTGAATTAATGTTTTGAGGAAGCACATAGATTTCACAAACTATGCTCAACTGAACTGCAGATACTGGATGTCTTTCCATAACTATTCAATTTTACAGCCTACTGTCAGTTCCTTTCTCAGTGACTCACCAGGATTCTTTTAACACTAGACCATTTTCTCCCATTAGTTGTGAGATTAAGACTGTGTTGGGCTACCTTAAAGATTTACCGTATATACTCGAGTATAAGTTGACCCGAGTATAAGTCGGGGCCCCTAATTTAAACCCAAACAACTGGGAAAATTTATTGACTCAAGTATAAGTCTAGGGTGGGAAATGCAGCAGGGCCTGGCAACTCCTCCTTTGTGAGCTCGGTGTGTATGTGATGTTTAAAATGACTTTTAGCCACCGAGGCAAGTGCTTGAGTTGGTGGCTAAAAGTCATTTTAAACATTGTTTTAAAATGACTTTTTAAAAAGTCATTTTAAACACGGGGGGTCAGGAGAAGTGGCGCACAATGTTTAAAATGACTTTTAGCCACTGACCCAAACTTGCCTCAGTGGCTAAAAGTATTGACCTGAATATAAGCCAAGGACCCCCCTTTTCAGCCCAAAATTAGGGCTGAAAAACTTATATTCGAGAATATACAGTAATAAGTTTCATGCAGCATATCTCTTTTCTAGAATGTAGCCCACTTCTCATTGGATATCTTTTAGTGGGCTGCAGTCCATAAAAGCCTATGTCAGTTAAAACCGGCTAGTATTTAAAGTGCCACAAAACTGTTTGTTATTTTCCCTACAACAGACAGCAATGGCTACCTCCCAAAGGAATTTCTAATCTGAGTAAAATGCATGATTTTGAGCAGACGGCTGCTATAGGGAATAATCCTACATTTTCCTCCCATGTTAACTCACAGCCTGATTTCTCCTAAGGTTCTGCATTTTACAAGGCACCACTTGCATGGATTTTTCATGCAGCTGGATCCAGCCCTGCAGACACACAAATTCTTTTATTTAGCCACCTATGTGGGATTCTGCTAGTAAACTGGTATTCAGTATTTCCTTTGTAAAAGAGGAATCAATACCTCTTATGAAATAACATAATTATACTGTATAATCACAGATAACTAGAGCTAGAAGCGGGTCATTGAATCCAGTTCCCTACCAAAACAGGATCTCCCCCTCCCCAAATGGTAAATAAATATCTGTGTAAATGCCTCTGATGTTGGAGAACCCACTGCTCTTCTATGCAGCACATTCCATTGTCAAATGGCTCTCACTCTTAGGAACTTCTTCCTAATGATGATTTGAAATTTCCCTCTCTATAATTTAAATCTATTACTTCAGGTTCTACACATTGGCGCAACTGAAAAAAACAAAACACAAGTTTACTCCATCTTTCATGTCACAATCTTCAAACATTTGAAGATGGCTATCATGCCCCCTTTGATTCTTGTTTTGTCCAGATTAAATATACTCAACTCCCTTAAACTTTCCTTCCAGTGTTTGGTTTCTTAGTATTCTTCTGAGTATCCTTATTAAACTGGGGCATCTAGAACAGTAATCCAGGTGAGGTGGCCAAAATAGAATAAAGTGGAGCCATTACTTCCCCTAGACTTGAATGCTATACTTCTGTTAATGCAGCTGCACATCGTACTCATTTTTAATGCTGTCACATGCACTGTTGGATCATGTTTCGTTGCTGATTTAGGTCCCTAGACCTGTTTCACATCTATTGCTGTCAAGCCTGCCACCATCCATCCTATATCTGCAGATCTGATTTTTCCTGCCTAAATATAGAACTCTACATTTCCCCCTGTTTTCATTTTATTTGTTTTGGCCTTGTTCTCTAGGCACTTAAGATCTTCCTGAACAATGATTCTGTCTTGTAAGTATTAGTCATCCCTCCCATCATCTGTGAATTTATTTGCATCCCCTCTTGACCAAGTCATTTACAAAAAGGTTGAGTAACACTAGGATAGGGCTGTGGTTAACTGACAAGGTGTTGGAGTGTGTTTCAGCCATGTGCCTAACTATGCCACTGAGATATGTCCTGGAACCTCATCAATCAGATGCAATTACCAACAAGTTACACAAACTCTACACAAACGCCAACAGAATTCCAGCCATTTTATCACATGGGGAAAAACATTATTCCAAGGCTGATTTATTTTTTGCTCTTAAACTCCAACGTCCAATTCATGTGGAAGATTTCCAGTATATATTATTGTCATTTTTACTCATATGACAGCAACAGAATTGCTGATGAACATGTGGAACTAACACACGCGTCTTCTAGTTAGGTATGCTTTCATTGTATATGGTCAGGCCTCTATTTAATCCCAAATTCACAGCCAAATGGTAGATGTGGTTTTACACAACCGGTTAGCCAGTTCTATCTTGGTTTAACAGAGTTGGGATTCCTTTTCATGCCATGAAAAAATTATATTTTGGTGGGAGTTAATCTAACATTAATAAGAAAAATATCTATAAATTATAGATAAATAAACAAATTTATTTTTAAAATGTAAATATTCGTATTTCCCACAGCTTCTTGTGTCCCATACTCAAGGTTACTCTTAGCCTTATTTCTTTCAGTACAGTCACCCCCCCATTTCATGGTTCAGGTACTGAGGTCCCACTATATCACGGGATCACAGTATGTGCAGCGGAGGTGCGATCGCATCGCCCCGCGCCGCCCCCTGGCCCCTCCAAGAAGCCTTGGAGCTGCGCGGGGGGCAGCGGGGAGCGATCAGCTTGCCCCGCCCCCGGGCCCCTCCGAGAAGTCTCGGAGCTGTGCGGGGGGGGAATGCGGGGGGCGATCACATCACCCCGCCCCGCCCCCCGGGCCCCACCCAACCCGCTTCCACATATCGTGGATTTTCAAGCATCGCGGGGCGGGTGGGTCCCTAACCCCACAATAGGCGGGGGGTTACTGTAATTGTTTATGTTTAAAGCTACTTGCATCTTAGGTCATTATGATCCTAATATTTGATAGATGTTTTAACAGAGTCTTGTACTGTGAATGTTACATTGACAGCACATTCATTATCTAGTTTTTGAGCTTGATTTTACCACTTCAGCAAAAGGTTCAATAGAAAGTGAAAACTGTTGTGATGATAACTGGAAAGCTTGTAACTTGTAAAGGCAAAACATGTCTGCTCTAATTCTATTAACTGAAGCTATGATGCACTTGGAATGAACACATCAATTTAATCTACTCCACAAATTTACTCCCCATTCCAAATGCATTATATGCTTGAATAATTTTTTTCTTTATGCAGTGAATACATTGATGGTCTGCTCCCACCCCACCCCTGATTCAGAGGCTCTCTTGAGATCCCTTCAGTTTTGGGAAGAAATCACAGCAGTGGTGATGTTCAGAAATTAAAGCTTTCCTCTTATTGCACAGTCCCCCATGACTTCTCCAGGATGAAAGGGATCCCAAGGGCATTTCAGAACATTTGAAGGACAAGAAATTAGAAACTCTTAATCCCCATGCCTCACCCCATGGCTACTTCTAATGATCAGTTTCTTCATTTTGTTATTACTGTATAGATCAGTGTTGGCGAACCTATGGCACTCGAAGCCCTTTCTGTGGGCACCCAACATTGCCCCTTCGCAGCCACCTGTATTCAGGTTAAATTGCTCTATTGGCACTTTGTAAAACATTAGTGGCTTCTGAATCACAGTTTGGGCACTCAGTCTCTAAAAAGTTCACCATCACTGGTAGAGATCATGTATATCTCATTACAAAATTGACATTTTAATTTTTATCCCAAGCACGGTTGAAAATCGATACCAGTTTGTAGCCCTCTTTCTGCTTTATATAATAAAGTAAAGAGCAGTGTAGAAAGCATACATAATTTTTGGAGAATCAATTATGACAAAATTACGAAGAAGAGTTTCTAATGATTAAAGTGATAGCAACATGAAATCTCTATTAATATCTTTGGATCCACATTTCTAGATTCTGACTGGTTTCTGAATTTGTTCTCTTCATTGCAGGGCCCACATTGTGCTATGGCATAATTACAGATGCTACTGTTAACTAAAATAATCCTACTCTATGAACAGGGCTTGCTAAATCCACAGTTCTTAGCCCCACTGATTCAGTTGGTCTACTCTAGGCGGCATAAAAATCAATTTAACATCATATCTCTTTATCCAGATCTTTTTCTATGACTTCATTTATATTTCACAAAACACATTTTCCTTGTTATTAGGGCTATATATGCATTCTTTTGGTTGGATAGTTGGAGCACATGGAATCTGACTCTTCACTGTTTCTCCTGAAAGAAAAGTTAGCCTGTATATCTGTGAAGATTCTCGGTCATCCCAGTCAGGTTATCCGAACGCTGACTCATGGCAACTGGACTTCTTTTCATTTCTTGGCATGTATAGCTCAGGGATGGTCCTAGAGAAACCTTACAAAGAGGGGAAACCTTTCTGAATCCTTTATAGCTAGAAAATCTTAGAAGGGTTGATGAATCAAAATTGATTTTGTGGCACATAACCATAATTAGAGGCATTCTAGAATACAAGTTTTTTCCTGGGTGACCTTTCACTAAAATGGAACTTTCTTATGAATCCTGCACCCATTCTGAAAGTGTCAAGCTAACTGTGTTTCTATACCCAAGAGCACAGAGAAAACCCCTGTTCCCTGAGCTCTTTGCCCTCTGAAGATGCCACCCATAGAGTCTGGCAAAATGTCAGGAAGAAAAACTTCCAGAACATGGCCAATCAGCCCAAAAAACTCACAACAGCTAATTGTGTAATGATTACAGCCATGTGCCATGGCAATTTGTGATTCAGATGCCTCATACAACATGATGGGAAGGGGGTCCTCCTTATGTCTATGAGAGACCAATGGCTACCTATTTCCCCCCTCCACATTTCATGAGACATATATGAGATCAGCTTAATTTCAAGGACTCCCAACGATTTTTCTTCGCCTCTTATTGTATATATTTCCTGTAGCAGCCTAATATCAACCTCTTCCTCTTTTAAAAAGATTTGCAACTTTTGATTATGTACTCGAAGAATGTAGTCCCTCAACAATGTGCAATAATGCTTGGTTTTCCCATCCTTATTATTGTTTTTCATATTATTAAAAGTAGTAACACAAAAGTTGCAAGAAGAAACGGAGGAAATGTCTATATAAATTATTTTACATCAATATTTAATCTACTGTGTTTTATAAGCTATTTCTTTTTCTCATTCAAAAATTAAGTTCTGGTCTGTGATTAGGTATCAGGCCGAGGAGACAGACACCAGGGGTTAGTTTCCACAGTGTGCCTCCTTCACAGGGGTTGAGGTTCCTTCCACTTCTGCAGTTCTATGATAAATAAAAAAGGGAAGTCTGAGAGAAGGGATTCAACCTATGCTGGATGTGGTGACCTTCTTTCAGAAAACCCAGATTTGCATTTGGTGTGTGTTTGCAAAGTTACTGTACAGATATACCCTGCTTTTGTTAGTACAGTCCTTTGTGATCTATGATCTGGCGACGGTGTCACACGTCTTTGTTACATCACACTCAGGATTCCCATAAGCTTGCTTTATGTGGGGCTTTGTTTCAAGAATATTCAGAAGGTTCAGCCAGCCAGGGATGCTGAAGACAGATGATCAACAGGGGCCAGTTACAGGGAAGATATAACTCCTTTGCTAAAAAGTGCTGTTGCTTGCCAGTCCATATCTAAGTCAAATTTGGACAGCTGGCTATGACCAATAAAGCTGCACACAGTGTGGGCTCAGCCTACCTGAAGGACAGTATCTCTCCATGTGAGCCTCTCAAGGTATGAACGTCACAGATATTTTTTTGTTATTTATTTATTTATGAGTACTTTTAAATAAATAATTTAAAAATAGTTTTATACAACTATTTAAAATTTAGAATATTTTTATTAAAATATAATATAAAAATTAGAATATTTTTAAATAAAGAAAAAAAAAGCTCTCTTTTTGGTTTAGCGGCGCTCATAGAGCCGCAATTCTTTTCTGAAAACCCAATTTTTTCCTGACAAACTTTTGGCAATGGAACAAGCCATGGGGAAAGCAACTTTGAAAGGAGGATACAGCATTTCTCCCTTTTTTGTTTTGTTTTTGGCCTTACAAACATTGTTGTAAGTTAGCGTTCTTTTAATATTATTATCACATGTTTAATTATATATTTAATATTATAACTCATACATGTTTCAAAAATTGGAAACTGCTTTTCTCAGGAGAAAAATGAGAGAGAAAAATCAGTAGATCACTAGCACGTAATGAGGATTTCTTGAAGATATATATTTTCACTTTGTGTTTTAAACTGTATTGATGTTAATTAATACTGCAACTATTTTAATGGTTTTATTGCTTTATTTGGTTTTAATTATGTTTGGGGGCCACCTGGAACATAATAATTTAGGGGAAAGGAGGGATTTAAAATAGTAAGCTATAGCTATTTCTGTCATCACTACCACTGTTATCATATTTTAATATATTGATAAATTCTTCAGTAAATTATTTCTTTGCAAAATATAACATATAATACCTTAAAGGTACAGATGTCATATAAGGATTAAGCAAGTAGTTCCATAGGTAACATATCCAGAAAGGGTGACATTTTCCACAATTAAGTCTTTCATACAAATTATATTAACAAACTCCCCACACAAAGAACTTTGGAAAGTTTGTTTAGTTTTCTTTTTATGTAAACTGTTCTTTATCATTTAGTCCAAGCATGAGAGTTCATAAATATTCAGCAAAAGGAAATAGGAGAAGAAAGCACCAATTGGTTCATCAAATTAGGAGTCGAGATATTACATAAAAACAGCAGCCAACATGTAGATACAAAACTTCTGCTTAGGGTCACTGCATAGTTGCCTGTTCATTTCCCCCCATAACTGGCCATTTTAGTACCACGAGTTTGTGCTCCCAAGCAGTGAAATGTTTTCTCAAGGAATGCATGATCGATTATTTTTAGAATTATTTGTCAGGAAGGTAGTGGAAAACAAATGATGAGTTATGACTAGGTTAGAGGGGTGGTCTCTATAAATTATCAGTCCAAATGCATTACTTTACTCTTGTTTATCGGTATTATGAGGCAAGTTTGGGGGTATTTGAAACAGAAAAGGCAAACATTCAGAAGCAAAATTATACCATGGAATTTCGCCCTGCTAATGCACAGTATTTAAGTAGCTATTGTTAATTACTGTATTTTTCCATCTATAAGAAGCCCCATGTTTAAGACACCCCCCTTTCCAACCCAAAATTGCAGTTTTGTAACCATGTGCCTCTCTTCTAGGCTTGCTTTGACTGTATGTATAAGACAACCCTAAAATTTTAGTTGAACAGTTTTAGACAAAAATATAGACTTATACATGGAAAAATACTGTATTTGACCAACAGCGATAATTAGTTTTACTTGTATAGGTGGTATAATTTATGCAAAATTCAAATGGATGCTAAGAATGGAAATAATTTCTTCAGTACTGAACAGTGCTGGTCACTCTGTATGGATAAAGCTGAAAATGATGTCCTTTTATTTGTAGCATTTTAATCTGGAGCTATGAGAGCTTGGGTAGATCTGTGATCCATTTCAGCATATTTAATGTTGTGATCACCTTTTCTGGGGTGGGGGGTGGTTAAGTGTCAGATTGACTGGTGTAATAAAGAACCTGTCATTCGCAAAGGCTGGTAAAATACAGCCTTTAAGATATATAATATATAATATAATATTCAGAAGGAAAGTTGGAACAGAAGAACGATTTTAGAAATGCTTTCGCCTATTTTTTAATGTAGCAATTATCTATCTATCTATCTATCTATCTATCTATCTATCTATCTATCTATCTGGCCTAAAAGGACACTTTTTAAAGATAGTTGAATAACATACATTTTTAAACTTTTAATATTTTAACATATTTTGATTAATTAATTAATTAAGCCGTCTATGCAGACAGTGCACGAGTGCTACTGAGTACAAGTTTCCACTGAATGTTAGGGGTATAAAAGGTAAGCCTTCTAAGGAACATTAGAACACCTGGAAAGGCCTCATGAAGGTAAAGATGGCTTGAAAGACTCTAAAGGTAAATTAAAGATTAAATTAAACTGTAAACCACCCAGAGACTACTTGAAGTAGTATGGGGTGGTATATACTACTAGAGAACCAGGTAGTGACATGTTGCCTACAACTAGCACGCAAGAGACCTGTGGTGATGGTGAACCAGTGTGTGCATGTGTGTGAGACAGAGACTGAAAGAGGTGGTTGTTTAGTTTTACGACTGGCAGTTGTCCTTACACTGTTAGCTAGGCGATTTTCTGCCGGCTTTACAAACAGAGGTTTTAAATGGATATTTGCATAAATATTTTTAATGCAAAGGCACAGTGTTGAGATTCTCAAAAAGAGAGAGGACAAGCCATCCACCCTTTTCTTCCTAAAGGGATAAAAACTGGTGCTCAGTAACAGATAAGCTTTTATACAGAACCAAGGGAGCAAGGAGACTCTTACTTTCCTAATTTTTACCCTGTCTTGATAACAGTTTGCAAGAATTACATCACACATACATCTGCCTTCCTATCACTCAGGTTTTCTCCTCCAAATATATTTCGGAAAGACTGCTAGGTGACTGGGAGCCGGGGAAGGATGAGCAGTGCAAGAGGCACCATCCCATGCATCACTCCCAACATGACCTTCTCACTCCTTCTCACCTCTCTGCCACTTGAAGTGGCCTATTGCTGATGCTCGGATGTCAAACCATGACTGTTGGATCTTTCTGGTGCTAATAGAGCACCGTGGGGATTTTTGTAAATGATCCCACCCCAACTGCTATTGTCATTATTTTGCTTTCCTTTCTGCCAAAATGCTACAGAGTTTTGAGAATATTTGGGCTAGAAATCATTTCCTGATGCAAACCTTACCCCAGTGAAACTTCTCGTGTCTCTGATAGGGTAGGGTTACAGGGGGTGGAAACATAATCCTTAAGGTTTTGGGATAAAGAATGTATCAAATATCTTCACTGCCTGTTTTCTGCCAGTTAGCCAAAGAAGCTGCCCATGAAAACAGAGTGAAGATTTTTTTTTATTAAAGTGGAGATTAAGCAGATTTAATTAAAAGCTAGAAACCATATCCATTTACTGAGCCATCAAGTTACCTTTTCCACAAGCTCATAATCCATTTTGAAGGCCCAGAGCTGAAGTCGAGGCGTCAGCTCTGTGATGGAAGAAAGCGTCAGCAGGAACTGCTCAGCACTGCCCAGAGGGATGTCAGGGTTGGCCAGCTGAGCTTCCTGGATTTTCTGCTTCTCTTCTTCCGTGGGAATCATTGTGAGGATTTTCTAGGAAGAAGCAGAGGCGTCAATGACCATTTGCACACTCGAGGGGAAACAAACGGAGTCCTCACCTTCTGCACTCATTTGATCTGAAAATGGTTGCTGTTGTTTGTTGCTGTGGTATGGTGCCAGAGCACTCTCTGGATGGTTTCTGATGCCATTATGCAAACAACAACTTTTTGAACATTTTGATGACATCACTCCTCCCCTACACTTCTCAATGAACAGTCTTGAAAAATGTTAATAATTATCCGTACGTAAAATTCATGTAAAATCTTTGGAACTGTTCCCCACATTTTTCCAATGCAGCTGACAATTAAAAATATAATTAGGAATTCTCCATTCACTATCCAGTAATAATGATGAGCTGGTGGATACAAGTTTGGGTATCTATTGTTGGCGGAGCTGCCCTCTGTGCAGGCACCTGCTTTTTGCATAGAGGTCCTTCTGCATGCGGGCAGCTCATGACTTCAGTAAGAGGCACTCATCCCCTTGATTCTGGGGTGAAGTACCTCCCTGCTTGTTTCTTGAGCCTCCAATGTCCATTCTTGCATTTTATTTCTTGGTCTTGTTAGTGTATAACACCAGAAGGAGACAAAATTTAGAGTCTATATATTGGGATGATTTAAGCAGGGCTTAACTAGGAAAAAGCAAAAACGAAACAGGCTCCTCTTACTGAGCATTGAATAATATTGGACACTTAGGGTTTGCTCCTCTGATCCATCTCACATTCTCTTATACACAATAAGTACACACAAAGCATACGCCGATAGCAGTATTTTTCAACCCCAAGGCTTTATTGTACATTCATTTCCGTTTTCCATTTTTGTTCCTGATGATTTGGAATTCTAAAATGCCTTTACACTGTGTGTTTGTTTCTTTTTAAATCTCTTAAACATGCAACTAGTGGGTGGCAACTAGTGGAACACACCTGACTTATTAAGGCAATTTGCAGCAATGGCATTCCCAGCCTCCAGGCTTTTGTTTTTGACAAGAGAGATAGGAAGAGACTGGATACAGTGGAAGAAGAAGGATCTGCACCTTAATAGCTGTGTAGGATGTAGAAATTGTGGAAAAAGGAGTAGCTTATTATACAGGGAGGAAAAATTATGTACCTTGTAAAATTCCCTGTACTGCACAGGTATTAAAGGTGCAGGATCCGAGCTGTCTGTTTTGCATCTGGTGAAAAATGGGCATACATGTTAAAGAATTAAAAATGGATTCCATGTTGCAGGCTGGGATTAAAGGAAGCCCCATTCTTGGAAAACAAGTTAAAAGAGGGCTTTCCAGACAGAATCCTTTCCATGAGGGTTTTAGTTTTTTGCCCACCCACATACCCATCCCAGTGGCTGGAATGGTTTCAACTCCAATGATAGTATTCTGCAGCGCTGTCTTAGTACCTCTATTCCTTCTTTATTTAAGGCGTATTCATCAAAGTTCAAAATGGCAGTCTTGATCGTCCTTGGGTGGGGTAACACGGTCAGCCCAATATTAATAGCATTGCTCCGCTTGGAATCCAGCACAATAATTTCTTGCCTCTTGCCATCCGCAGCAGTTTTCTGAGGGGGAAAAACACGAGGGAAAGGAGAGCAACAGTTGAGCCATTAAGCACACGTAACATCAGAAAAGGGACCACGTGGTCCTGGTTTGCAAATTCCACAGCACAGACAGAGATCATGTGCTTGTATAGGGGAGGGACGGCCCTGGAAAGACACAGGGGAAAAGTGTACAGAGTGCAAGCATACAACGCATTTCCATACAAACTGGGTTTATTTCTTTGCCATGAAGGGAATGCTTTTGGACATCTTGGGAGGACATGACAATAAAGACAGGAGAACAAATCCAAGCACTGAAGAGTATACCAATCCTGTAATTCAGTCTCTATGTGAACTGGTGAACAAGCAGCACACATTGCTTTGGCAGTAAAGCTAGTCTATAGCTGCTGAATTCAGTTGAGTGTTTAGTGCAAAATTAATGGATACTAAAAAATGGAACCTGGAGAATAAAGTCCCAAAATCATCCTTTGAGGCTAGAAGTCAAAGTCAAAGGGAGAATAAAATTTGCCCATTCATTTATTTGTGGTTCAATCAGATCATAAAGAAAGACATACAAGAGAGTGCTACAAATCATGAGCTAGGGTAGGATTTGGAAAAAACGAAGGAGGAAATATTTTTTTTTAAAAGAGCTTTTTTGTTGAAAAATGAGCGATGGTCACAAGGTCACTGTTTCTCATGGCTTTCTTTGCAACCCTGATATATTAGAAATTTCTCTGAGTGATGTCACTAGTGAAGGGGGTATCAGATACTGGAAGGATTGTTTTTATTTCATGTTTCAGAAGCAGAGTCATCTGTTTAATTACCTTCCCAGGTAAAATTTTAATTCTTTTTCCTTTGGCAATCCTCATATGTAGGCAATATGTACGAGAATGAAAGATTGGTAATGGGTAGTGATGTAATACTGGCAGCAATTGGGGGCTAATATAACCTGTCTACACACAATTAGGCTAGCTTAGTGGCATCAAGATGTGAGCCTAGCAAAGAAGAGATGGAGAGAGCAAACAGAATTCTGTTGAGAACTTCAAGTTGAGGGTTGTCTACTCCCCGCCCCTCTTTCTAGACCTGCAAGAGACCATGTGGTATGTGTGTTTACAGACATAAGGACAGGTTTTGCTTTACAGTAATATTTTGGTTTAATTACAAGAATAATCCGTGCTTGTAACATGCTTGTAAACCAAAGCACTCGTATATCAAAGCAAATTTCCCCATAAGAAATAATGGAAACTCAGTTTATTTGTTCTGGGCCCCATAGATCACATACTGTATTCACAAAATGCCAAAATTCACAAAAGAAGTTGGCTAAAAGTCCACATCCAAACCATGGTTTAGGTACCTGGCTGTGGAATGTGCTCTGTTTGGGACTAACAGCAGGATTTTACACTGTGTTTTTGATGTGACAATAATTAGGTGCAATTTATAGTCATATATACCAGGGCTGCCCAACTTTGAACAGCCCGCGGGCTCCCACCAGTCCGCCTGCTCAGATCCTCCATGCTGCACATGCGCAGTCCTTGCCACCACTCCTCACCCCACCCCACAAAGTCCATGGCGCTACTGCTTTGTGCCCCCCAGCCCCAAGGTCCCCAGCACTGGCGGCCACGGTGGCAGCACCAAGACTCCCTGTTGACGCTCTGCCTCTACCCTCCTAGGTCCCCAACGCTGGCAGCAGAGGCGCCTCGCCGCCCACCTACCCACCAAGTTCCATGCACAAAAAAATTAATTTCCCCCCACAAAATGGCGGCAGGTCAGGAGGCGGACGGGAACCTGGAGGGCGACCTGAGAGGGCTCCGTGGGTGACCAGTCGCCCGCGGTCGAATGGTTTGTGCAAGCCTGCTATGCACACTTGACTAGCTGCCTCATGATTAGAAATGTTTTGAAAAATAAGAAAGGAAGTTGAAAACAAATTAAATAAGAATATAAATATAAAGAAAAATAAATTTGCACTCTCCTTTGAAAACCTTCATGGCTGGTGCAAGGGAGACCTCCCTTCCTCTCTCCTCCCTCAGTTTCGGAAGCTGCCTGAAATCAAATGTCCCAGATGATCACCCACAATCCACCATGGAGAGAGCGAGCGAGTGAGCGAGTGAGTGAGTGAGAGAGAGACCATTGGCTCACTTGTGATCATGTGACCTGCTCCAGTGTTCTATTGCAAGGCATTACCCGATCAAGGCAAAACTGATCAGAAATGTTTGCTCATCTTGCAAAACACTGGTAGACCGAGGTACTCGTAAACCAAGATATTACTGTATAATATTGTTAATACCTCTGAGAGTGGAAAATGAATTCTTTTTGTATTTCCCTCTGCCTCCCATGCATCCAAGAATAAGGTCCTTCCATGTTTTATGTTGTTATTGTTCTTATTTGCAACACAATTATTTATCACTATTGAAGGGAAACCATGTTATCAACTGGGGGACTTTTTCTTGGTCTCTCCAGGGAAAAGGACAGCAGAAGTAAGGAAGTGACATTAGAGGGAAGAAGACCTCAACTTCATTCCGTGTTTAAGGGGGAACTCTATGGTCCTCACAGGAGCAAAACTAAGTGAAGGGGATAGGAATTAAAACTGGGTGAGGAAAGGGTTGGAACTAACATGGAAGCTAAGGAAGGGGTTAGGGAGGGTGTTGTAGGGATTTTCACAGACCGAGATATCTACAATCACAGCACAGGATTGAGAAACAATGTTGACAGAATTTAAGGAAATAAGTCAATATAAATTACCCACACTTGTAAGGATAATTTATGGAAAATGTTGAACGTTAATAATGTCAGCTCAATTCATCACAAACTTGGCATTACAAAGTATAAAACACACTCTTTGGATTCAAATAACAAATATGTCATCATTCTACTTTCAAGTCATGAAATTATTCATTTTATGGAACCCAGACAACATTTTAAAACTCTTCCGACCTCTCCATGTTTTGGACAGATTTATAGTGATGGAAGAAGTTATAAAATAAATAGTTCTGAGTCATGGAAGAACAGGAGGGGTTGAAATTAAAGTCAACTTGCGACATATCAATTAATGATATCATGTACTTTCAATGCAAATAGACATGCTATATCCTTCCACATTAAGCTTGTTATACCACTGCCAATTTCCAGGGATATTATCATATGAATATGGTAGCATTATGATTTAGAATCTGCTTTTTCAGTAAAAGAACCGGTTGCTTACCTGTAATGGTGGTTCTTCGAGTGTCCTCCGTGATTCCACACCATAGGGTTCTTCCTGATGGTACAAGCACTTCTAAGCAAGGAAGTAGAAGCGTTAGTCTCCGCCCCACCACCCATGGTCCCTTGCGTTCCGCCGAAACGCATCAGTTCCCTCTACACGCCGTAATGAGGATAAAAATCCAGAACTGACGTGACTAGAGGAGGCCTGGTGTGGAATCACGAGGACACTGAACCACCATTACAGGTAAGCAACCGGTTAAATCCACACCATAGGGTGAGTACCAAGCTACCTGAGAAGGTGGTGGGGAGTCACGGAAGAACAGCAGCCAATACCGCCCGGCCAAAGGATGCAGAGGACTTGGCCCTAGTGTCCAGACGGTAGTGGCGGACGAACGTAGATGGTTGAGACCACGTGGCTGCCCTGCAGATATCCTCGAGGGGGACGCCACGGAGAAAGGCCGTAGAAGAAGCCATGGCTCTGGTGGAATGAGAGCGCACTCCCTGAGGGAGGGGCGGTGAGACAATCGGTAACAAAGTGCAATAACGTCAACAATCCATTTAGAAAACGTTGAGAAGAAACAGGGGACCCATGAAACCTGGGTCCGTAAGCAATAAACAAACGAGGGGTGCTTCGGAGAGCAGCAGTTTTAGAAACATAGAAGGCCAAGGCCCTAATCCAGGGAGTGGAGGTCCCGCTCAATAGGAGTAGACGGGGATGGGAAAAACACAGGGAAGGTGATTGGTTGGGAGAGGTGGAAAGGGGAGACCACCTTAGGGAGAAAGGAAACGTCTGGGTACTCCGGAAAAAACTGAAGATAGGGCCGGTCATGTCGGAGCGCAAAAGCTCACTGGCTCGTCTTGATGGCAACCAAGAAGGCAACTTTCAGGGTGAGAAGACGGAGAGATGCAGTTGCCAGGGGTTCAAAAGGTGGCCGGTTAAGGCTTGCAGGACCAGGCGAAGAGACCATTGAGGAGTCGGGAGCCGTCTATCCGGGTAATGTTTTTAAGGCCCTTCATAAACGTTTTCAGCCTGGGATGCCTGAAGAAAGCTGAAGCCACAGAACCAGGAGGCTGGTGAGCCACTATGGCCGAAAGGTAAACCCGGAGGGAGGACATGGAGAGACCAGACTGCTTCAAATAAAGGAGAAAGCGAAGGATTACTAGTAGGGGAGGGTTAAGGTGAGGATAGGAGTGGGTAGCCGTGAAGGCCCGAACTTAGAAATTCCTCCTGGTGGAGGTTTTCGAAGATGGCGTCTATCATGGCCTGATCCTCCAAGCCATCAGCTTGAGGTTTCGGAAGATGTGGATGGAGTACCAGCCCGTTGTCCCTCGACAGAAGGTCCGACACTAAAGGTAAGGAGATGTAATCCTGGGTCATCTGGAGAAGGGAGGCGAACCAAGGTTGACGAGGCCACCAAGGGGCAATCAGTATGGCATTGGCCTTGTCGCGGCATGATTTCACCAGAGTTCTGTGGAGAAGGGGGATTGGGGGAAAAGCATACAGGAGATGGCGGGACCACCGGAACATAAAGGCGTCTCCCAGAGATCGAGGGCCGACACCCGCCCGGGAACAAAAGCGGTCGCACTTGGCGTTGGTCTCGAGGCAAACAGGTCGATGGAAGGGAGGCCCCATCTCAGGAGTCGGAAGACGGAGTCCCGGAGTTCCCATTCGTGGGAAATCGAGGTCTGGCGGCTGAGGGTGTCCGCCAAGTCGTTGTCGTCTCCTGAGAGGTGGATCGCCATCGGATAGATCTGGTGCAGGAGGCACCAATCCCAAAGGTCGATCGCGAGGGACAGGAGCGCCAGGGAGTGGGTGCCGCCCTGCTTGTTCTGGTACCACATAGCTGTGGAATTGTCCGTAGCGATCAGAACTACTTGACCCCGAATCAAGGGAAGAAAGGCCTTCATGGCTATAAAAATGGCCAAAAGTTCCAGCTCGTTGATGTGACGAGAGGAGTCCGGAGCGGACCAGAGACCATGGATCTGGTGTTTGCCACAAAAAGCCCCCACCCCGAGAGGCTGGCGTCTGACGTAATCTGGACAGTTGGGGAAACAGGTTGGAAACGACAAGCCACCAGCGAGTGCGCTCCCAGACCTGGGTGGGAACGAGGATAGGTGTTTGAGGGGGTCCACCTCTGGGTCGAATTGGGTCAGGAGGCACATTTGGAGGTGCCTCATATTCAACCACTGAGGTGGTGGAGGCCATCAGCCCGAGAATTCGTTGGACAAGCCGAGCCGGTGCGTGGGTATTCGGGCGCAATGGCCGAGGTGATGTCATGCAAGGCTGGAAACGCCTTCCGGCGTAGGGAGTCTATCACTGCCCCGATGTACTCGACTCGTTGAGAGGGAATCAATTTGGATTTCTCGCCATTGACCTCGAGCCCGAGATCCTGGAGGAGATGGAGAGTAGTGCGAAGATGCTGGAGGGCCTCGGCGCGCGAGGAGGAGACCAGAAGCCAATCGTCTATATAGGGGAAAAATAACTATCCCTTGTGAGCGCAGGAAGGCCGCTCACGGGAGCCATACACTTGGTAAACACCCTGGGTGCCGTCGCGAGGCCAAAGGGCAACAGGAACTCGAAGGCCTGATCCGAAATGATGAAGCGCAGGTACTTGCAGAAGGATGGATAGAAATGTGAAAATAAGCGTCTCGAAAAACTGTGAACCAATCGTTTGGTTGAAGTAGCGGGAGGATAGTCTCTAGGGTAACCATTTTGAACTTTTTTGGTGGAATAAACCAATTGACGGATCTGAGGTCCAGTATGGGTCGGAGGCCCCATCTTTCTTCGGGACAGTGAAGTAGGGGGAGTAATGGCCCAGAGGAACATGTTCTGGTGGCACAGGACGGATGGCGGCTTTTTGGAGAAGAGTGGAAATTTCGGCCCAGAGTACAGGAGATGGGGAAGTTGGTACAACCTGACCCGTAAGAGTGGAGAACTCTATTCGGTACCCGTCGAAATGATGGAGAGGACCCATCTGTCCGTGGTGATACGGCGCCACGCAGGTAGGAACGGCCGTAGTCGGGGGTAGGTCAGAAGTCCTTGCGACCCGTTTATCCTGGTGACGGGCAGAAGGGCGGAACTTGGACTTCTGTTGCTTGTCCTTTCCGGCGAATGCTGTCGCAGAAGAGGAGGAAGGACTGGTCCCGCTGGTGCTGTCTCGGGGAGGACTGGGTGAAGGGTCTCTTCCATGAGGAGCGAATGGGACCAAATTAAGGCGTTTAGCAGTGTTTTGGCTCTTCTGGTGCTCGTTCATGATCTCATCCGTCTTTTCATGGAATAAACCTTCCCCTTCAAATGGTAGGCTACATATTTTGTTTTTGGAATCCTCAGACAGACCAGTGGATCTTAGCCAGGCGTGGCGGCGAAAGGCGATGGCGGAACCCATGGCCTTGGTGGCAGCATCAGAGGCATGGCGGCCGGACCTCATCTGTTGGGCAGCGATGGACAACGCCTCTTCAATCACTGGGAGAGCAGCGGCCTTAGAGGCATCAGCCGCAGAGTCGATGGATGACTTGATCCTGTTGATGAGGACTCGTTGGTAAGCGGCCATAGCGGCTTGGTAATTGGCCATTTTGAAAGACAAGGCAGCTGTTGAGTATAGTTGCCTGGCCATGGTGTCTATTTTTCTACCCTCCTTGGAAGGGGGAATGGGGATCTGGGAAGACCTGGATTGCAGCTGAGAAGCGGAGACAACCACAGAATTAGGTACTGGGTGTTTGGCAAGAAAGGGTGCATCCTCATCAAAAACCCTGTAGAAACCCTCCAGCTTTCTTGATTTAGAGGAGGAAGGGATCTTTTAAAAGAGTCCTTGGCCATATCGAGGATGGATGGGAGGACCCCAAGGTGTGCAGGAGAATTAGAGTCAGATGCAATCTGATCAAACAAATGATCAGAATACTGAGGGGTGGGGTGATGCACAGGAATGTTGAGAGTAGTAGCCATCTTGTTAATGAAGTCAGAGTAGTTACCAATGGAGTCCGCAGAAGATGGAGGGCTCTCCCTGCAACATTGGAATCAGGAGTAGCAGGTCTGTCCTGATCGGACTGTCGGCCTGTTAGACCGTGAGGTTGGGTTTGCATCCGTAACAGCGGTACCGGGACGGTGCCGAGTAGCCACCGCCTTGGAGCGCTTATGCCGACGTGCTTTGACGGGTTCAAGCGCCAGTGAACTGGAGGACCTCGGTTCCGAAGGTCTGTCTCTGTCGAACCATGCGTCGGCAGGCTGCCAACCGGTCCCGTGAGGGCATGGTACCGGTGGAAACCCGGGAACATGGGGTAAGTCGGGAAATGGTACGGCAGGGGGCCTGGCTAGGACGGCCAGGCAGGCGGTACCCGATACCGACGGCCAGGTAGAAGGTCCCGGCGGCCACCCCCACGGTTGCGCCTGAGGGACCGATGGAGAGGGTCGAGCGAGGTGGTAAACATCGGTATCGCGGCGATGCTTCTTCGCTGCCAAGGAGAAGAAGGTTCCTCTTCACAGTCGGCAGTGCGCTTCCGAGCCATATGCCGGATGGGCGCTAAGTTCAGGTACCGGTGGCAAAGGCGGTACCGTGGGAGGCCCAACCCGGTCCCGGGTAGCCAGGAAAAGATGGATGCGACATAGGCGCAGGCATCTGGACGGAAGGTCGCGATAAGGCTGCACTGGTGAACAAGGAAGCCAACTCCGAACGATGGGGTGGCTTACCGAGAGCAGTGGCCGCGACCAAGGCCCGAGGAGCATATCGATACCGGCGAGGGGCTCCTACGGTTCGGAGATAAAGATGGCGATCTCCGGCGGGCAGGCGACTTGTCTCGAGGAGCCCTCGGTCTTTTTCACTTAGATTTTTTGGTCGGTTTTTCCACAGGTTCCGGCTTGAGAGGTGGACTCGGACTCCATCGGGGCTTCAGGGATTTCTCCAGAAGGTAAGTATTGAGTCTATGCCTCCTATTCCTGAGAGCCTGGGAGCTGAGACTCTTACAATGCGGGCAGGAGCTCTGGGAATGGGCCTCGCCGAGGCAATACAAGCAGGAAGAGTGGCCGTCGGAGAAAGGAATTTTCCCCCATACGGACACAGTTTTTGAAGAGGGCCCGTTGGGCCATAAAGTTGTTCGAAGAGATCCGTGACTGGAGCAGAGATTTCCGTTACCATCCAACACGGCGGTTAGAGGGAACTGAGGCGTTTAAGGGACCATGGGTGGTGGGGCGGAGACTAACGCTTCTACTTCCTTGCTTAGAAGTGCTTCCGGTACCATCGAGCGCGACGCGCACGAGAACCCTATGGTGTGGAATCACGGAGGACACGATGGAGAATCTCTCATTTCTGAACTTCCTGTAACAGATAGAGTAGTAACAGCATCTTGACTGGGAATTTTGAGACCTGTATGATGAACCTGATCTGTGTAATTTATATATTTATACAACAACAACAACAACAACAACAACACTACTAATACTAATACTGATGATGATGATGATGATGATATTATGAAGCAAAGCCAACAGCCTGTGGTTTTCAAAATAGAATAATGGAAATTTGGAAAAGGAAGACCAGAACACTGATAAAACTGAACAAGGATTAGTGGACTAGAGAAGATTTATCATCCAGAGTAAAATGTTTTAAGAACTGGAATGGGAAGAACTATAAAAGGAGCCAAAAGAAAAATAAACACAGAACAATGATCATACTATGTAAAGTAAACAGAGGACAGAGGTAGATACAATGGTCAAAGAAAATGTATCAATACAAGAAAAACTTAGGGAACAACCCAGACATTATGAGTTGACAGAACAGCAGACATCACTGAGGGAAAAAAATTGTTATCCATATTAGCCAAGACACAGAAAGACAAATACTCTTCATTGTGCGCCAATTACAAAGCAAACAATGAAAAGATCTACTGACAGATGCAAGTATAGTAATCAGAATAATCCCAACCAACATGCTAAAGGAAATAAACCAATAACCATAGAACTTGATAACAAGTTGCAAAAACAACCAGAAAAGTCCTAGTACTGCAAAATGGAAAATTCACCTGGAAAACAACTGAAAGCTTAAAAATTTCAAAATGAAAAAATAATTAAAAAGCTAGACTATGCAAAATATATGACCTAGAAAAGAAAACTATTGTTGATATTATGGAAGAATTAAAAAAATGGGTAACTGTTTCAGTGAAGAAAATTGAAAGATATGGATGCTTAAAACAAACACTATAGAGAAAACATGAAACAAGCATTTTCTAAATAAAAATGATTATTCTATAAACCACTAAGAGAAAATACAGAGCAAAATAAATTAGCCCCATGTACAGATGATGCTCTAAAATTTTGGAAATATTATGTTACAACAAATTTACATTAATCCTGAGTTCATCGTGTTATGCGGACGCTGGGTCGGGTCAGGACTGGGGGGCCTGTTTGGGACCACTAGCACATACCCCAGGGCTGGCACTGCCCCGAGTGGGTCTCTGATGGGCTGTTGGAGGCCCCAGAAGTGGTTTTCCATAAACTCGAAGTCACATCCGTTTTTTCGGAAGCCACTTCTGGTTTGCCAGAAATCACTTTGGAGGCCCGCTCAGGGCACTGCCAGGCCTGCAGTAAGTGCAGGTGGCCCCAAACAGGCCCAATCAGCCCAGGAGCCCTTGCCTTCATATACTGTGGTCCACAGCACAGTGGAACCCTGACTAACGAGATTAATTCACTCTGAGTGCACACTCGTAAATTGCTAATCTTTTAAATCAGGGAGCAGTTTCCCATAGGAATGAATTGAAAATCAATTAATCCGTTCCAGAGGAATGGATTTCAGTGCTTTCTTATGGGAAACTGCTTTAAACAACCTACTGCTTCTCCCCCCCCAACCCGCCTGATTGGGGTGGGGGGAAGAGGTGGCTTGTGTGAAGTGTATTTGAGCCACTGAACCAAGTGCTTGGCTTCATGGCTCGAAGACATTTTAAACAAGCTGTGCTTTCCCCTACAACTTGCCTGACTGGGGTGGAGGAGTGTGGGTTGTTTAAAATGTCTTTTAGCCACCAAGACAAGCACTTCCTCTGTGGCTCAAAGACATTTTAAATGACCCACCATTTCCTTCCCTCAATCTGGCATGTTGAGGGGAAAAGTGTGGGTCGTTTAAAATGTCTCTGAGGAAAGCAGTGGTCACGGAACAGCTCCACCACCACCATTTGCCTCAAATACATTTTTAAAAATCCGCTCCCCCCCATTGGGGGGTTGCGGGGGAAGGAGCGGTCGTAGCCACCGCTGCTTGCCTCATTTGCTCAAAGACATTAAGATAGAGTTCCTTCGTAAGTCAAAGGAACCCTATCTTTCACTTGTAACATGATAGGGAAAACCACCAGCGGTTTTCCACTCATATGTCATTTTTCTCGTACGTCGGGCGCACCATAAGTCTGGGTACCACTGTATATGAACCACAATATAGCAGAGGATGACTGTACTCTTATTCTTTGTTTCTTTTTTCTAGCCATTGATAAAACAGATTCCATACTTGGCAATAGTGTGAGTCCTCTTTTTTTCTTGATTCTCATTGTCAGTCTATTCATCTCTGCACATTCCAAAATTTTCTTAAGAATCATTTCCTCTGTTTGTGTTTCTTCATTTTTCCAATGATGTGCCCAAATAATATTTTGTTATTTTGGCACCACCACCACCCCGCATGGTACCTTGGGCACCTCCTTGCCCTCTCTAGTTGCAGCCCTGAGTGCACCTAGTCCTGATGAGCTGCACAGGATTTGGTTAAAGCATTTAACAAGTGCCCATCAACATATAACAGATTTGTTGTTGTTGTTGTTGTTGTGTCGTTACAGTTGTGACCGACTCTTCGGGACTCTACATCCCTGGAGTTTTTCTTGGCAGGAATACTGGACTGGCTTGCCAGTTCCTACTCCAGGAGCCTACAGCACCTGGTATTTAAAGCTGAGTCAGAGCCAGGGAGCAAGCGACCAGAGCGAGCAAACAGGGAGAGCAAACAGTAGTTTCCTGGGGGAGTTCAACAGGGAGGCCAAGGGGAAGACCCTTAACAATTTTTAAGTTTGTTTGTTTGTTTGTTTGTTTAATTTAATTTAATTTAATTTAATTTAATTTAATTTAAAAGGATAAAGGTAAGTGCTAAGGAAGAACATAAAAGCCAGGCCTCATTGAAGCCAGGCCCCCAGATACTACCTGTCAATTTTCCTACAAAGAGGGTTCACAAACCTCTCAAAAACCTCCAGCATGCAGTCAAACAGTCAGGGGTTGTGTGGGGGCTCTCCAGTGTTTTGCACTGAGTGCCATGTATATGGATATTTGCCACTTAGGCAAAAGTCATGGGTATGTCCTTGCTGCAAGGAGCTCCAAGAGCTCAGGGAACAGGTTCGCTCCCTTGATTACAGACCTGGAGAAGCAGAGGCAGGGAGAGAGGGACCATAGTGAGACTTCCAGGGACCTTCAGGCATTGTCCCACCCACAGGTAGGCAGCTCTGCAACTGCTCAGAGTGGAAGTCTCCAGGCTGGGAGAAACCATCCCCTCGTGGGGACCCCTTTTTCAGGAGACAGGCCAGTATCCAGTCACACTGAGGATACTCCTTGAGGGGAGGTGGGAAGGGGGTTTCTGGTAGTGGGTGGTTTGATTGTCAGGAGCATGAAGTGGACTGGTGGTCAGTGATGGATTTGAGGACCCCACAGTGGCTTGCCTGTCTGGTGCAAAGGTTGAGGACATCACCTCTCATCTGGATAGGTTGGTAAAGAGTGCTGGGGACCAGGTTGCAGTGGTGGTGCATGTCGGCACCAATGATGTTGGCAAATGTTGCCACATGGTTCTGGAGGACAAATGTAGGTTTCTAGGGAGGAAGCTAAAAGCCAGGACCTCAAAAGCAGCATTCTCAGAAGTGCTACCTGTCCAGTAAGCAGGACCAGCTAGGCAGGCAGAGCTCAGGAATCTCAATGTGTGGATGAGAAGGTGGTGCCAGAGGGAGGGCTTTAGATTCATTAGGCACTGGAGAATGTTTTGGGAAAAGCCGGGCCTGTACAAGACGGACTGACTTCACTTGAACCAAGATGGAACCAGACTGCTGGCCTGAAATATTTTTAAAAATGGCAGACTAGCTTTTAAACTGAAACTTGGGGGAAAGCCCACAGGAGCTGATTGGCATCTGGTTCATCCCCATGGAATAAGGTTGGAGAGAGTAGAGAACCACAAAGTGATGACATAGTAGGTATTAGGACTGGGAAAGCAATGGGATGTGACAGTTTGTCTACTGGAATGAAAAGCTCTGGGGAAAAAGAACAAACAAGCAGCCCATCTTGGGGGAACCACCATACAGGTGCTTTTACACAAATCCTCGGAGCCTCCAAGCAAAGATGGCAGAGCTTGAACATTTGGTGACTAGGGATATCATTGATACAGTGGCCATAAGAGAAACCTGGTGGAATGAGGAGAACCAATGAGATCCTGCAATTTCAGGTTATAAACTCTATAAGAGGGATAGAGAGGGGTGGGTTGGAAGTGGAGTGTCCATCTATATCAAAGAAGGGGTAAAATCCAGCAGAATGGTGACTGACGGTGGGTCTGACTCCACCATAGAATCACTGTGGGTTAAACTACCAGGTCCAAGGATCGTCTGCTATCGTCCATCAGATCAAAAACTTGAGGGGGACTTTGAAATGAGGATACCAATCATGGAGGTGTCTAAGAGGGACAGGATAGTCATCATAAGGGACTTAAATTATCCACACATTGACTGGGCCAATGCAAGCTCATTGCAAGAAAGAGAAACCGGGTTTCTCAACATGCTGAATGACTGTGCCTTAGAGCAACTTGTCATTGAGTCCACTCGAGAACAGGCAACTCTGGACCTAATACTGTGTGATACTCAGGACCTGGTCATGGATGTGAATGTCACTGAGCTGCTGGGGAATAGTGACCATGCTTCAGTGTCCTTTGCCATGCATGTTGTGGGAAAAGTGTCAAGCAAATCAGACACAAAAACCCTTGATTTCCGAAGGGCAGACTTCTCTCAGATGAGGAAACTAGTTAGAAAGAAATTGAAAGGGAAGGTAAAAAGAATCCAATCTCTCCAGAGTGGAGACTGTTTAAAACAATGGTAGTAGAGGCCCAATGGAAGTGCATACCACAAAGAAAGAAGAGCTCCTCTAAGTCCAAGAGGCTGCCGGCATGGTTAACAAGTGGAGTTAGAGAGGCTCTAATGGGGAAGGAGAGGTCTTTCCATAAATGGAAATCCTTCCCAAATGAGGAAAATAAAAAGGAACACAAATTCTGGCAAAACAAATTGAGAAGCCAGTAAGAGAGGCAAAGAAAGACTTTGAGGAAAGTATGGTTAGCAACATAAAGGGAAATAATAAAATATTCTTTAAATATGTTAAAAGTAGAAAACCTGTCAGAGAACCGGTTGGCCCTCTGGATGGTGAGAGACATAAAGGGGAGGTAAAGGGTGACTTGGAAATTGCAGATAAATTAAATGAATTCTTTGCAATTGTTTTCATGACAGAAGACCTGGAGCAGATTCCATTGCCTGAACCGCCTCTCTTGACTAAATAATAAAATCAAATATGGGTTAAAGGAGAGCATGTTTTAGGTTTGATTGATAGGTTTGAAGCTCAGCAAATCACCAGTCCCAGATGGCATCCACCTAAGAATTATTAAGGAACTGAGAAATAAAATTGTGGATCTCGTAACAGAAATATGCAATTTACATTTTAGAAGAGCCACAGTGCCGGAGGACTGGAGAACAGGAAAGGGTGTCACACCAATTTTTAAAAAAGGAAGGAGGGGCCAGTTAGCCCTACATATGTCCCAGGGATTATGGTGGAAAGCCTCATCCAAGGGAAAATCTTAAAACACACAGAAGAACTAGCCTTGTTGATGGAAAATCAACATGGCTTCAGTAAGGGTAAGTCTTGCCTGACAAACCTTTTAGAATTCTTTGAAAAGGTCAACAGGCATGGAGATTTGGGTGAACCAGTGGATACTGTCTATCTTGATTGGCATTCCATAAGGCAACTAAAAATAGGCACACCTCTAACAAAAAAGGTAACATTGAAAGTGAACCTCAAATCAGTACCAAATGTGGCACACATGTAGCAGACAGCTATTACTCTGTAACAAATTTGGAGAGATTTGGAAAAGCGGGTTTTGGGTAATGATCAATATGCCCTCTAGATTCCCCCCCCCCCAATGTGCAGGGCTATTTTCAGCTGCATGCATGCGACTCTTCCCTGTGGGTTCCACTGTGAACAAAATAAAAAACAGTCACTTCGAGTGCCTGGGGAGGAAAAGCCCTTTGAAGAGGCAGGCGGCTGGAGGCATGTACACCTGCATGTGTCTCAGAGGGGACCTTGGTTATGAATTTTTGAAAGTTAAACTATTTTCCCCCTTGCACAGACACTGATGGCCTTCTCTAGCTGCAGATTTAAAACAGATCAAATATACCAAAAACCCAAACAAACTTGCTTGTCTCGAAAGACAATGGAAATCTTTAGTTCAAGGTGAAAGATTTCTATGATCTGAAAAGAAACCAGAGTATATGAGATTTACCCTATAATGCTGTATGCAACCTTTTAGCTTTTATTTGTGTATTTTCTCTGTTTAAATGCCTTTAAAGGTTTATGGAATGGAATGGAAAGGAAAGACAATAGTTAGTCTCAGCCCTCTTTTATAATGAGGGGGAGGGATAATGCTGATTTTGAAAAATTAATTTGATTGGGGAAAAACTCTAAGTTTCTACCATTCACTAAGTGACACGAAGCAAGGGAAAATCCCAAAAGCTCACACCTTTCCCCTCCTCACTTAATCACTTCTCAGCCAAAGCGATTGTCAGGGCTGGTTTAAAACAAGTGTGAATGGTAGGGAGCAGAAGAGTTTTCCTGTAGACGAAAATGACTGCCACCGTTGATGTTCTTTAGGCTGTTCTTTCCCATGTACAGCTTGGCATAGTTTTTCTACTCTGATTTGATCTATCAGTTACTCCATTTGGGAAGCATTGCAAAACACATGGTTTCTGTGGAAAAATACTTCAGAAGGATAGGAAGACTTTGGCAGAGGTGCTGGCTTGGTGGGTGACCGTAAATTTTGGATAGTTAGTAAGGCAAAACAAACATATGAACAATGAATATGCAATAACTATAGCTGTAGGTATCAGCGGTTCAACTACATTTAAGATGTTGTGGATGAGAAAATGACATAAGAATCAAGTGTTTAAGTAAGTGAATGGGGAACTACTGAGTAAATCCATGGAAAATGGACAAAAGGAGAGAAAGCATGAAGAGAAAACAGTGCTTTAATGGGGTCTTTGGGTATGGCAGTCTCAATTTTATAGACCTCTTCTCTATGTATCAATTATTTTAACTAGAATGTAGAGTCTCACTTACTTCTATTACTTGTTTAAAGCAAGAACCACATCCCTCCAATGTAGATAATTACTATGCAAGCAGCAGCCTACGCAGTAAGCTGTCCTGTCCTAACAGGCTTGGTGTGAAATTAATAAAGTACTGTACATGAAACTAGTTTGTGTAGCAATGGATCAACCTGAGACCAAGAGCCGAAAGAAGAACCTGGTCATTCTTTACATGGCTGGAGTATCAGAAACATTTAAAATGATTTTTGGCAAACACCACATCCCTGTTTAGTTCAAACACATTAACACACTAAGGCAGACTTGTCCACCCAAAGGACCCGACACCAAAACACAAGAGGAGCAATATAGTATATGCAGTCCAATACAGTGAGAAGTGTGCAGACATTGGAGAAAATAAACAGCCATTAAACAGGAGGATGGCCCAACATAGGAGAGGCAACAGCTTAGGACCAGAATCAGCAGTGTTTCTTCATTTGAAGGACAAAGGGCACTCATGCAAAGATGAGGATGTACACATATTAGTCACAGAAGATAGCGGGTTCGCGACAGGGTTCAGGGAAGTTATTCATGTGTGTATTGAAAACCCCTCTCTCAACAGAGGTGGGGGACTCAGGCACAATCTGTCTTACAATTATCACACAGTCCTTTCATCAATCCCCAAACAAATCAGCAGCACTTCACAACTCTAACAGCAAGGCCACAGCTAACGACCCATACTTAATGGGTGTAGGGAAGGGTTGCATATATGGGACTCCCATGCACCCCATGCTGTTGCACATCTGACAAGCGTATTCAGGCCATTGTCCACCTAATGAGCCTATTCAGGTCATTGTCTATCTAAGGAGCCTCTTTAGGTCATTGTCCATCTAAGGAGCTTATTCAGGCTACTGTCTACCCAATAAGTCTATTCAAATCAACTATAAATTGGAGACCTCACCACTAACTATCCTTAGACTGATGAAGCTGCTTGGATGAGGAGCAAAATGTTTCAATCTCAGAAGAAAATAAGTCCAGTTGCATTGATTCAACTTTCGGTGAAACCAGTTATTCTTACAATTAAGAAAATCAAATAATAAAATGTGTATTGCTCTCTCTCACTCTCTCTTCAATAGAATAGTTGCTTCTCTTAGTTTAGAATTTTCTAATTCAGAGACACTTTGCATTTACCCTATCTTGAAATTATATGTTGCCAAGACATCCAGTGATAAACAACACAAAAAAGAATGCCAAGATTTCCTAGATTTAAAAAAATTACTATTGATAGCTTCTGTGAGTTTTTCGGGCTGTTTGGCCATGTTCTGGAAGTTTTTCTTCCTGACATTTCACCAGACTCTGTGGCCGGCATCTTCAAAGGGCAAGAAGCTCAGGGAACTAGAAAAACAGCCCCCAACAAACAAAGTATTTCTGCCATACATAAAAGAAATCACAGACTGCATGGACAAAGTGTTGAAAAAACACAACCTAGAAACAGTATTTAGACCCACCACAAAAGTACAACAGAAGCTACGGTCACCAAAGGACAAACAGAACCTATTCACCACTGCAGGAGTATACCAGATGCCTTGTAGTAGTGGCCAGGTATATATTGGGACCACAAAGTGCAGAATCCAGACCAGAATCAAAGAACATGAAAAACACTGTAGACTAAAACAACCAGAAAAATCAGCAGTAGGTGAACACACCCTGAAACAAACTGGACATGAAATCCCCTTCCAGGACACAGAGGTACTACACAACACTACTAATCACTATGTCACACTACACAGGAATTGAAATCCACAAACATAAGCACAGTTTCAACAAAAAATAAAGTCTAAAAATCAAAAAAGCCTGGTTTCCAGTACTGAAAACTACATCCTGCAGAAGTCAAAGTTCAACGATTCCCACCCAGCCACAAGCAAAGGTGATCAGTTCACACAATAGAGCAGCTAATGACACCCATCAACTACAGAGAAGGATTGCTGCCACCCCTGATGGCAGTGAAACGTCTTAATCCCTCCATTACAATACGATGACTAACATCTATCCACCTGCATAGGACAAGTTTCCTCTTTCCCACAACTTTAAAACCCCACAGTCTCACTCACTCTATACCCAAGAGCACAGAGAGATCTCCTAGTTCCCTGAGCTCCTTGCCCTCTGAAGATGCCTGCCACAGAGTCTGGTGAAACATCAGGAAGAAAAACTTCCAGAACATGGCCAAATAGCCTGAAAAACTCACAACAGCTATCAGATCCCGGCTGCAAAAGCCTTGATAATACAATTTCTATTGACTTTGTCTAGAGCATTGCACCACATATTAGATTTAATCTAACAATTTAAACATATTTTATGGAATTTTTAAACTATCTTAGTCAAGAAACTATTACTGTTACTATTACTATTACTATACTTACTATCACAAGAATATTAGTGGAATATGACTTTTGAATTTTTGTACTACAAATCCCATTATTCTCCATTCTGGGAGTTCTACTCAATAGACAGACAGCTAGAAGCACAAAACAATAAAAATCATGCAATACATATTAAAAATACCTTTGTCACAGGAAGCTCCTTGGATTTAGACTCAAAGAGGTGCTCTAGCTTGGACGTATCCACCTTTATAGGTTCCAGTTTTGACCACAGGAATCCTTTGCAGCATTTGCTGTTCTTACACTGCCACTCAAATGGCCTCACCTCATTCCAAAAGAGGCGGATGGTTTTCTTCTTTTTTATAAAGGCTGGCTGACCTCGAGGAAGTGGGGGTGACCCTAAACCCTGAGCAGTGCCAAATATAGGAGGGGGAGCCAATAAATTACCAGAGGGTGGAGGTGGAGGGGGACACCCATAAAATAAGGGAGGTGGAGGAGGAGGTAAACCTAAAAAGGAAGGTGGGGGTGGAGGAGGGGGGGCTAAGGAGTCCCTAGGATGCATTTGCATATCCAATATGTCAACGTCATCCTCGTCCCTTAAGTCTGTAAAGTCCATGTCTCTGATTTTAAGTTCCCGTGGGTTGGCCATGAGTTGATCCCAAATGTAGTCTGATTCCTTCTTCGCCTGCACCGCTGCTTTTTCAGAGGCCTTTTCCGTAAAACCGTTTTCCGAAAGGCTTGTAGGTTTGGCGAGCTCATTATTGTTGAACCTTTCTGCAAAAGCCTTTACACTGCCTTGATTATCCAAATGCTCGATTTCCATTTTTTTGACACTTTCCTCTTTGGCCTGCTTGGTGGCCTGTAAGACTGAGATCCTACTGGCCAGGCTAGAGATTGTGTCCTCACTTCCCTCCGCAACTTCCTTTTCCTCCGTCTTCTCCTCCAGCTCTTTATCTTTTTCATCCTTGGGCTTCTTGTTATGGGCATACAACATGTCCAGCATAAACCGCTTGTTGTTGAGAATGTTGCTGCTCTGGTCATTCACACCAACATCTTGAATGGTCTGTAACCAGGGATCTGAAAACACACATCGGACATAGAACACAAAATGACTTAGGCTGCTGAAGGTTCATGCATAACTAGACAACCAGATCTTGGAAACATTACTTCTTTGGACCACAGCTCCCAAAACTTCCCATATTAGACAGGGTATTTTGGGAGCTGCAGTCTAGTAACGTAACAGTAAGACAATGCAACTGACAATCAACATGATTCTCTGGGGCATCAAGAAATAAAATAGCATATGACTGGAAGCTCCAGACCATAGCATTTCTACAGTCAGGGATCTTAGTGGATATTATGGAACCAATCATATGTATAACACAAACTGCAGTCATGCATTATCGTACAGAAAATTAATGTACACAGCATATGTAGGGCAGCTCAATCAACCTTTGTAAATGGCCAAGGCAGCAGAAAATAAGCAGACTTCAGATTTTTTTTTTCCTTGCCCTAAGGCAGAATTACACAACCCATAATTGCATGGCCTTCATAGAATCTGCCACTGCTCTCTCCTCCCCTGTGCATCAGTGCTTTTGAGCCAGTACTGTTGGGGTGAATGCAGAGATGTCGACCAGTATCAGGGTGGTTGTGGTGGAGGAGCTCGAGACTTATCTTTCCTCACACCCCCAAGAATTCAGGCACGTAGCCCTGAAGCTTTTGTAGAGCTAAAAGGGAATGTGGAGCAGGTATCCTGGCTAAGACTTCCGGAGGAGGACAAAAGACATTTTGGAAAACATTCAAGTCCTCTTCTCCCCCACCCCCAACACTCCAAAAACTGCTGCTGTCTTATTCCTGCCAAAAGAAAACTCCATGGACATGGGGTCCCCACCTTGTCCAACACACACAAGGAAGCTGCAAAAATCCTGAGGCCTTTTCAGGTTGCTGGGAGATCCCTCCATGACTTCAAAGGGTTTTATGACTGCTAAGTTCCTCTGAAAGTCCTGTCACATTTTTGAATCATGATTGCAAGGCTAAAGCCTGCACTGAATATACCCCCCACCCCACCTCATCAGCACCAGAAGGGTGAAATAAGATTGTGCAACTCTACAGTCCATCAACAAACTCATTAACATAAAATCTTATAAGAAAAGGCAAATGCCCAAAATCTGTGGATGTAATTGGAACATTGTTTTCAATTACCATCCATGTGTAGTAAAAGTGTACAAAATATATTTAAATGATTTAAATGTAGTCCCAACCTGGTCTTAAAGTAACTAGACTTCACTAGAATGGTAACTTTCTTGAGTTCTTAGTACATATTCAATATTCCTACTTCTTGTAAATGTAATTTTCCTTAAAGCACGAGAAGTTCTTATTTATTTCTCTCCTCATCTTTTCTTTTAAAAAACTTTTACATGAAATGCTGATTAACAGATTTACTGACGCCTAGGAAAACCACAGTGTCCAAGGAAAGGAGAAGCAGCTGTGATTACTAGCCTGATTTTATTTATTTATTTATATAGCTTGTATGCCCACTACCCAAAGGTCTCTGGGCGGCTCACAATCAAAATAAACAATTCAGATAGTTAAAACATCAAATTGCAATAAAATTAAAACAATAAAACAGTTAAATACAATAAATACAATATATTAAAATACTACACTAAAATTGCCATCAGGACCCACAATAATCAGTTTAAAAACTTCTGGAACAGGAATGTTTTTGCCTGCTGCCAGAATGTCATCAACGTTGGCACCAGGCAGGTCTCGCTTGGGAGGGCATTCCAAAATTCAGGGGCAGCTGCTGAAAAGGCCCTGTTCCTACAAGCCATCCCTTTCACCTCCTTGAGAAATGGCTCTTTCAGGAGGGCCCTCTCTCTAGATCTTAATTGCCACATAAGTTCATATGGAAGGAGACGGTATGCAGTGTTTATTATTGTTTATTATTGTTGTTACAGGTTTCACAATCAATACAGTAACATGCTACTGCCTCCCAAATTTCCTCTTTGGGCAGAGAGGTTAATGAGCAACATGGTTTTGATGGGGGAGAAACACCCAAAGGTTTACTTTGAAAGCCCCAGGGATCTGAGTGGTATGCACCCACTGACAAGAAGCCATAGCTCAACTTGGGGGAACAAGGAAGATACATTCTTCCCAATCCTACTTGTCCCATGTTCAGAGAATCTAAAATGCATGCAAAGATCATATATGTATTTTTTTCTTTATATGTCAGCCAATGGTATCGGGCTACATGGACACTTTGCTGGATAACATCCAACATAGCTATAGTAAAAAGATTCATCTACTTTAGATCCAATTTATTAAAATTACTGAATAATCAATAAAACTTGCAAATGGCAGAAGTACGTGAGGAATAGAGTTAAAAAGCTGAAAATTGAGGTATCCTATGAGAGAAAAGGCCTCATAACAACTTTGTTGTGATTATCAAGTACTTATAATCACAATACAAATGAATGAAATAATGGCTTTGCTTCTTTTCTTACCTTCCCCCTCTACTGAAAGACCGCCCCCCTACAGCCAACTCAGGGTTAAGGTGGGCAGGGCATCATTTTGTCTGACCTGTACTTTTGATTCATTACTTGTTTTTATTTTCAATTTCAATGTTTCTAGTTTCACCTCTGACTGTTGTCTATGCCCTGGCAAATGCCTTCATATTTTCATTTTTAAAACAGATACATTCAGTTTTATTCTTCATACCATTCCCCTCTTAAGGCTGCTTAAAGATGGATTTTGGTCGAATGACTGTCCTTCTGGAACCCCAAATCTCTTCCTCTTCCTATAAATTATTTAGTAACGTGTATGTTATTTAGAATCCAGACAAACAGGCTAGTCTATATTGTCCCTTTTCCACAGCCAGTCAAAAAATAGTGTGGGAAATGATTTTTTTTTTTAAAAAATCTTCTTTCTGATGGTGCCTCCTATAGTCCTGGAGTCTTTCAAATAGTCCAGTGGCATAGGGATCTGGCTGCCGAGCCAATGATTGGGAGTTCAATTCCCAACTGTGCACCTTTGACAGGGGCTGCGGTCAATCCCAGATTTACTGCGCAAAGATTATTATTCTTATTATACAGTCTGATTGGCTGAGGATCTTAATGTACAGTGCAACCTTATACCCACGAACTTGAGAGTGAGCTCCAGGAAACTCAATGGATCTGTCTTCCGAACAAACAGGTATCTAAGAGCACTATAAATCTGTTTCTGGTTTATAGTAGTACTTTCGTAACACCAGTAGTAATCTCTATTTATTTAAATAGGACTTATCCTCAGGTACAGAACTGCCACCTTAGTTTTCCATTCCATATTTAGATAAACTGCTGCATGTTCCCCCCCCTTAGGGAATTTTTGCTGAAGGTTGATATATTTGTTATCTTCATTTCTATCAGCATCCACACACAAGGTTCTTGTTACACTTTCTTAATCTTTGACAGTGGCATATCCTTTCTTAAAAAACGGTCAAGTCATATGAATAATCTTAATTGCAACTAATGATTGGTCCATTTATCCCTTGTTCTTCAATGAAAAATAGCTCTTACCCTTCTATTCCTCAATGGGGGGAGACACAGGAATTTGCAATAGACACAAGACCTAAATTCAGTCCCAAACAGTATTTAAGGTATAATTTCCCCAGTCCCATCTCTCACTGAGTTTCTATGGCAGAACTGGGGAACCAAACCCATGTCTTTTGAGTCCTAGTCCATCATTCGATCCACTATATCACACTGGGTTCCCCAGACCAAGACTTGGAAGCCAGTAAATGCACTGAGTGACCTTGGCCTGATCTCTTGGCCCGACCTCCCTCACAGGTTTATTGTAGGCATAGGAGAGCTATGCATACTGTCATTGGCTTGTCTGAGGAAAGACCAAATATAAACGTAACTGACTGATGAAAATAAATAAATAAATGAATGCCTAATTATTCAGTGAATATAAACCCTCCAATAAATCCTCTTCCCAACAGCTATGACATGAGGCCTTACCAGATGAATGTATTACGGTAGTTATTTTGAAAAGGGGGCTTCACGGTGCTTCCCCCACCTTATAACAAATGTTAAATGGAGGCGTTGTTTTAAAATGGCAAAAAAGGACAACTGTTATATTTAAAAAGAGAGAGAGAGAGAGAGAGAGAGAAGGCTTCACTTTACCAGTTTCATTGTTACTGGTTAATTTTTCCTCCCTTTCCTCCCTCTCTAAAGTGCTGCTTGCCGAAGATATGCTTGACGCAGAGCAGTTGTCCTTCTCGTTCACATCTTCATTCTGCCTCTCTTTTTCACTGAGTCCTGGACCTTCTTCTGGCTCTGGCTCTGGCCTTTGCTCCACTTCACTCTCTGGCTCCACCTCTGCCACCTCTACTTCTCGGGGAGTTTCTTTTCCCTGCTGGGACTCTGCCTCATCTTTCTGCTCCCTTTTTGTTTCTGCCTCTGGCTCGGGTTGTGGTTCACCTTCAGGTTCACTGGCACTCACTAGTGAAAAAAAAAATAACGGAGAAAGATTCACTTAACAACAGTGTTTCCGTGCGTGACACAGCCAAGTGAGCTTCATCAGCTGTCATTTGTTCAAGGGAGTAAACAAAAAGAATGGGAAGAAAAGAGGTCGGCACCAGCAGCTGTCTTTAAGAAAGACGTTCAGCCCTGGGTTCAGAATTTGTGCCTGATGTCACCTCAAGTCCCATCTTTAGGATAAAGGCTGGATAAGATAAACCCAGCAAATAAACAACACTTGACGGTGATGGTGGTTTTGAAACCTCCTTTTCCTCACTGGAATCAAGTCTGGCCAAATGCTGAAGCTTTGATTTATATTGATCCTTTTTAAGAACTGAGGAGATGAAATAACAGATCAGCTCATCTGTATTCTCTGCTGAGGGGGTTAAGAATGTCTAGGCAAGCCAAGTTTAACTAGAAAGAGGGAAGACAGGAACAGGAAAAAAATAGAATTTAATTTTCATCTGCAGTTTGCTCTTTTGCTGGAAATACTTCTTAAAATGTCAGCCGATTATTTTCACCGAACATTATTCTTAAATAAAAAAAGACACAAATCTGCTGGTTTGACTCGTAGGGCAAACAGCATAGCAGGGAAACGGTGCTTTATCATGGAGTCAGCTGAAAGAAGGCATGTGCTTCCCTGTTTCAGAATGGCCGCACTTAATGGGCATCTGGTACAGATTCAACCTCTTAATTATTTGACGTTTAGAACAAATTTGTTTCTTAACTATTTGGTATCCAGAACACCTTGCAGAAGGTGTTGCTGATTTCCTCTCCCTAGTTGTATCACTCACGGAGTGAAATCCACTGAAATTGCCTTGATCAACATTTTTCGCTAACCCAGCATATTTTCACATGGAATAATTATCGTTTATTCCACAAGGAATCTGGAAGGCCTCAACAGGTACTCAGTCAAGCAGCTGACAGCCCGCTGAACACAGAGGTGGTCATGCAAAAGAGAAAACAGAAAAGCAGGGAAGCAATCAACCTAAATGGAAATGTGCATTATTAATTTTGTGCAAATTTGAAACCATTTCTTTGGTGAACTACGATGCATTTCCAGCTTTCTCCTGGCAGCTACCTTGGCAATTCTATTTTTAATGCATGCAGTGATGCAATGGACAATGCAGTGAATAATATACATGATTGACCTTTTCTGATGAACACTGAGATGAGTTAAAAAGGAAAAGGAACAGAACAAAACTTAGAAAACGGTTATTCTCTAATCCAAAACAGGGGCCTTGTCTTTGTGGTTAAAAGGTATAAAGATAAACAGCAGGTCGTCTTTGTTGGTAATGGACAGGATTCCCTGATCTGTCATGATCTTTCAAATTACCAACAGAAAAGCAGGTGTGCTTCACCAACACTCAAATGAGAGCAGTAATATTGTGTGAATCCAAACATTTTACAGTTGTCTGTGTATATGGTTCATGTGTAAAGACTTCATTGGAACAAAAGCATTGCTGACCATCAAAAATCCCACTGCCTTCCAATCCTTAATTTTTGCAGCTGTCTTCCTGCAAAAAGTTGCCTTTCCGACTTTTCCTTTTCCAAAATGAACTCCAAATTTTTAATAGCAGAGCCTGCTTCAATTTCTTTGAAAAGACTTGCAAATATTCTCTGTTGTGGCCGTTCATTATTCTCATAATGATCACTTTTTTCTTGAAAGATCAGAATATTTAATTATCGCTGATCACACCTGAGATTCCTGTTTGAGAACATGATTCATCTTCACGTGGATGCGTGCAACACTCAGATAAGAAGTCTAGTCTGAAAGGTAGCAGGCAGGCAGGGGCCTTCTAAAGGAACATATATATTCATACTTAAGTGTCAGTACGCTGACTTGCAAATTTCACAACACTGCACATTTGCTAATTACTATCAGGTGTTTTCCTGGAAAGTCCCCGAACACCTGCTGCCTGAAGAAAGCAACCCTTCTACTGAAAAGCTTAGCGCTAGCCTGTGTACCTGCTATAAATCTATTCCCTGCGCATACTGAAGTGTTCCATTTTATAATGTAACATTTGGAGTAATTCCTAGAGACATATGGCAGAATAATCATTGTAAAAGAGATAGCTGCTCTCTGTGCAGAGATTCAAGCAATCCTAATGGTAAGGGAAAATATGAGTTTTAATGCCTGACACTGGGTTTGAATAACTGCCATTGTGAATATTTCTGAATAAAAGTGATTTCACAGATACGGCAGTCTCTGTAGGGAATCTAAAAGCCAGGGGGAACTAGCCATGCAGAGAAGAAACCATGCAAACTCAAATGAAGGTTGACCTCAGCACACCCACATTCAGTGCACAGGACCCACTTTTTCTTCAGGTGGACATTCTTTCCACAACATGCTTCAAGTATTAACAGCCAATAAAACCAAATGACATGATAGTGAACCCTAGGCTATAGCATGCACCAGAAAAAAGTCACAGTACATAATGTATCAAATATGTTGAGAAGCTTCTTCCCAGTGAAAGATGAACCCTCTTCTTATAGTCAAGGCCAGTAGCCACGTCCACGACACCTCATGTGCCGACATCCAGAGCAATTCTATAAAATATTAATGGCTGCCATACAAGTGAAGATGAGCACTCTTTAGACTCACAGGAAATACCATTGGCTTAATTTGTTCTTGCAATCAGTGAGTGCCAGTGTTAGACTGAGACTGGGGAGATCCAGGTTTTTGTCTTTGTTGAGCCATGAAACTCACTGGATACCATCAGCTTAGTCTCCCTCTGTCAGTTTAATCTACCTCTATGTGAGGATAAGATGAGGAGAAGGAAAGCCTTGCTGACTTGACCTTATTGGAGGAATGGAAGATACAAATGCAACTACAGTGGACCCTTGTATAACAAACAGTTTGTATAACATAAAATCTGTACAACATAAAACATTCCACAGATAGGGGAAATTTGCTTAACATAATCGCCTATGGGGAGAATCCATACAACATAAAAATGGGATCACTCCATTTTCAATGCATTCCTATGGGAAATTTGTATAAAAGAAAATTTGCTTAACATAATTTCATTTGCAACGAATTAATTCCTTTATACAAGGTACCACTGTAATTATAAATAGATTAACCGTGGTGGACTTGAGCTGCTCCATCATGCTCTGTATCTCTTCCCCAAATTAAGCTGCTTTTTGTGTTATAAGATAACACAATAATTGCTACATTTATAAAGTTGTGTACATGTATCAAGATTGTGCATTTCAATTTTTCCCCTGTTCTGCATTACTTCTACTGAAAGACCGACCCTGGCATCTAATCGTTGTGCTACCTGCAGGTATTTCTGTATTTCTTACTTCTTTCCTCTCTTCTTCCATTTTTGCATCAGAAAACAGTTCTGAAATTCTCCAGTCTCAAAAGCCGCTTTGCAAACAGCATGCTCTTGGAAGGTTGAAGGGGAAACAACCTCCCAAGCCCTCCACGCGCAACGTCTGCTGAATCACCTTCTGATCGTGGACTCCCCTAGGCACTGCTATTCCACTGCCCAGTCCAACCAGAAGAAATCATTTAAAAGCCCACTGAGTTCAGTGTGGGAGAGCTAAGCATATGCTTGAGCCCTGTAGTGAACTTGATGGGACTTTGAAATATTTAAATTCAGTCACAACATATGCATTTAGTGTTTGGGGTTTTTAGTCGCAGCCGTGTAAGAATCACAAGAAGAGCTGTGCAGCATCTAAGTCTCACAGTGGCCAATTTCTATGGGAAAACCACAAGCAGAAGATACCATCTGTATGGTCATGTTCCCCAACAAATGGTATTCAGAAGCCTATAAATATATAGCCAGTGATAGGTATATCATCTTTGATGTCAAATGCATGGTGATATATGCTGTACTTCTGTCAATACATCAGAAGAAAATGTACCAAATCTTGTAATTCATTCATCAGATATCAGAGATTGGACAACCACCACCTGACATCTGAAATAATGCATCTAATAGAAATAAAAGAAACTGCAAAGAACTGCCGTTTTCCCCTTCTTGGTTGAGCAGGACTTACCGTCTGGAGTCTGAACAGCCTGCAAAGATGATGCAGGCGTCTTGGGTTCCTCCTGAGAATCTGTTGAGGCTGGGCTTGCACACTTAGGAGAGGGAACAGTTGGTACCGAAGGAGAATCCAAATTCAAGGACAAGTCGCTCCTTCCCCTACATAAACTTCGACTTCTCAACTCCTTCTCATATTCTTCAGCAGCCAATTTCTCCAAGAATTTGTATCTGAAATTCCAAAGGGATTCCGTAAACAAGAAGCAAGATGTAGTTGATGCTTATTTATGGGTATGACAACTGCAGAAAAAGGAGCTTAGTTCTTGATACACGAGGTGCACTGCAAAACTGACTGCCGGATAAATCTTCAGGGGGTGGGGAAATCCCGGAACAGAAATAAATAAATAAATAAAAAAATTAGCCTAAAGAGGCATAATGCTTATTTCCAACCAAAAGATAATACTACTAAGCGGTTCTCAGAAGGTAAGCTCTGGAAAATAAATCTATCTTCTTCCTCTTGGAAATAAATATCAACTTCTTCTTGCTTCTTTTCCTTACAAAAATCCTCCCAGACCCTTTCACCAGTTAAAGGAGACACGGTCCCAGTCTTGCTGGAGAGACAAGGGGAAAAGCTTAGCGCCTCACAGGAAAGCAGATCCTGCAGTAAATAACAGCACTTATAAATGTTTGGACTAAGAACTGTCTGAGCTTCTGAACCTGCTTCTATTCGCTGTATGAGAAATGCATTGGAATTCACTTTGTTCTCTCTAGCGCCTACAATGGAAACTTTTTTTTTAGTTCTAAAAGATTTCTCAGCCGGACTCAAGATATCCAATAGCTTGGATATGACGTCACATATAGTTTATTCATCAAAGTCAGTTGAAAAGAACAAAGCTACATCTGCTTTGCATTTTAGGCAGGCAAGACTCACTAACTGTTTATTAAGCCCAGCTACCAATCATATTCTCCATACAGTCCTTTATATGTTCAGAACTTCAGACCGAAATAACTTTGAAATATGTGCCTCTTCCAGATGTCTAATTTTGTTCACCATTATTTGCTCATGGGGGGAAAATGAATTCAGATATAAAAGCAGGCTCTTGACTCTGTTACCCAGAAGTGAACTGTTCAAAAAGGTGAATCATGACTAATTTCCTGCACCCCTGATAGTAAATACTTCATATGTACTACAGAGCAATAGAAAGACCTTGTCTTCCTGTGAAATATTTCCTGGTAACCTGACATGATTAAATCAAGCTTGAAATTTTTCTGGAGGCAAAAATGACAAACTTGAAGCTGTCATATTTGGAGCACCTCATGAGAAGGAACGATTCACTGGGAAAAAAAGAAGAATGCTGAGAAAAGTCAAATGCAGAAGGAAAAGAAGAAGAAATATGAGACTGAGTGACTCCACCAAGGAAACCGGGGTTAAGAGATGCTTCTTGTGGACAGGATATTTTGGAGTTTACTTATACACAGGGTCACCACAAGTGGGTAGTTAAGTCTGTTACATGTTACAATCAGTGCAGAGATATCTAGTAGGTTGCCTTCCCTCAGGAAAAGCTGGCCAAGATGCAAAAAGCCCTGTGAAATCATGCAGACGGACAAGTGTGCAGCCTCCTCTGTAGAATGCTTGGTTGGGGCTCCAAGGAGCCTTTAACTCGAGGAATATTTAGGAATACAGACTTTTTTTGTAACTGTAGCATTTGTAAATAACAAACTTAGTAAGAGCAAAGCCATCTGCTATGAAAAACAAAACTGCTTATTTTTAGTTACACACCAAAACACGTCGGTATGTACCTTTCACACAGAGAACCACCACACACACAAAAGTATCCTTCTTAAGAGCTATACCATGAGTCTTAGAAAGGTGCACATATTCAGCTTTTTCTTTGATATTTTGAATCTGTTAAAATAAAATCAGGGTTCTCTAAAGGATGACTGTATAATATAAATGCTTTTATTTTTTCACATGCAGCCAATTTAATAGAATGTGAGGCCCAGGAGAACTATATTTTATCCAGAGAAGACTTTTAACCTTATTTAGGCATCAATCCCAGTTTCCTCCAACATGCAAATAAGAAGCCTCTTCTCTCTGTGTTATTGTTTTCTCCATGTGGAGGGTGGTGCATCTGCAGAGACTTTCTTGCTTCTGTGTAGACTTTCAATGCAGACAAGAACTGAAATGTTCAAGTGTTCTTCCTCACGTGTTTAGTCTACATGTAAACTGGAACCTCTCTTTTACAGATACAGTACATTGTTTTTCATGTGAGGAAAGTGATGCCTGAGAGGGAGGGTCTGGGCATTCCCCTTCTTGCATGCTGCAGAGGTATAGGTAGGTAATATCTGGATAGGGTTGGCATCTCTTGACTGAGTTCACAGATGACAGATGTAGCAAAGTTTTACACATGAGCAAAGAAACCTGCAGACCTGGCTCTAGTACAGACTTGGGACTACAGTCTTCTCTTCCTTTTTGCCATGGTGCTGCCCGCTCTCTAGTCTAGCAGGTTAGATGAAAACCATTCCAAGGAGGTGGGGAATTACAGGAAGCTGCTGACAAGACAGGCTGCCTTAGATGCCCTAAGCACATCTGATCTCGCCTGATTTCGGAAGCTAAGCAGGGTCAGCCCTGGTTAGTACCTGGATGGGAGACCACCAGGGAATACCAGGTGCTGTAGGCACCTGGAGTAGGAACTGGCAAACCACTCCAGTATTCCTGCCAAGAAAACTGTAACAACACAACACACAACACATGCTGGCAGACAGACTTTGGACAACAGCTATGCATCCTTGCAATTTTCAAACTAAGTTTTATCTAAAGCAGGGATGGGAAGCGGACAGCTCCCAATACTTATAGCATTCCCACAATCCTCCAAATCTGAATCATGCAAAAAACAACTAATCCCTAGTTATATACAGTAACCAGAATCTGTTCATTGAAAAGACACAATAATGTTAGTACTATTTGCAAAAGGAAAGACTACAAGATACTTGGATTATCCTTTGACCATGGTATTCCTGAGGTTGTGTGCCTTTCCTGGAAGCTGTAACATCTGTTTACATGAGAATCTTCAAAACTCAAGTCTCAGACTGGAGCATTTTATCTCTTCTACCTTACCAGGCATACAACAACCCTATAGAGGCCTGATGAAGGTCCCACATCAACCCACTATCTCCAAAATTAATAGTTCTCGCCAAGATAATTTTATTAAAGTTCATCTTTCTCATAACTGAACTCCACAATTATTAAATGTCCTGTGGACATCCACCAAGCACTCAAAATACATCCAGTTCTCAAGATCAATACCAGTTATTGAGGCCTAATATTGTGAACAGGATACTTGGCAGGTGACCACATGCTTTTTGAAATCTACCAGGGAAGACCTGACTGGTTTAGTCAAGGAATTGTAAGTGTTTCTGATATGGTAGGAGTGGGGCAGTATGTGATATGCTAGTTGCATTGAAAAAGCTGGTAGCTGCTTCCTTTCTGAGATGATGGCAGTGGTTTTACACCATTATTATCCAGTTGCAAACACTCTGTTTCAAGGCCGAGTGACAGAAGGGGTGATGTTTTAAGTGGATGCAGATGTTCCTGGATGAAGCAGGATACAACAGGGGATGCATCTCATTGATTGTGCAATATTCCCAAATGGGGATCCCTTGAAGGGCAGCTCTAGAGGCTGCAGTTGGTGCATAATATTTTTGCACATTCTTTGAAAGAGCAATGAGAGGTAAACATATCGAACAAGGTTTGAAATCTTGACACTAGTTAACACCAGCTATTGGACCTCATTCAAGATGTTTGCGCTGATATATGAAGCCTTTAATGCCTCAGGACCAAATGCATGAAAATTTACCCTCTTCAGTACTGGCATTAAATACTTGAAATTTAAGGTGTGCTGTAACGATCTTCTTCCCAACTTATGTTCATTTTAATTCGAGTTGTGTGTAATCATTTATTAGTGGATCTGGCTCTGTATTTTTTATAAGAAATGAAATTTGTATTTCCAGTCTAGAAAAGCTATAGATACATGGTTGAAAGGTGGCCAATATTGCACAGCAAATGTGTCTTCTTTTAAAATGGCATCAATGAATATGGCAGTCAACTAGTGTGCTGCTAATCTCTGTTCTGCTAATTTCTTTAGCATTAATATTAACTGACTCCAGGGACTCAAAGACAACAAATGTCTAAAGCTCTCAGCCTAATACAGCTGCAAGGAAAAGCATTTAAGAACTCAGATTTGTGCTATATGTGTCTTAGGTACAACTAGTTTGTCCATTAAGAAAGCCATGTCTGTTTCAACAGAATTTAAATTAGTTCCATCATTCTAGACAGCAAAATAAAATTCTGCAAAAATCCCTAGGTCTGGCTCCGGTTGTTACATTTGCATCCAGGTACTATACTTAAAACTGCTACTTAATGTTCTGGAACTCGGAATAGTCCTTTGTTGTGTCTATTAGTACCTGAATGCAGTATGTGATAATTTCCAGACTCTCGGCTCAGTTAGCGTGATCTAGCCAAGATGGAGCAATGCACTCCAACTTCTCAAAGGCTATGGTGCCAGATATTTTCCTGGCATCTTACTTTTGATTCCTGAAGAACCAGGCTCACCAGGTCATGTCACTTTCCAAACATTTGTTTGTAACTGGTCCAGAGCATCCTTGAATACATGAAAAAAGGACTTATCTGAGCAATATTTATATGCAATGCTGTGCACTGCTGAGCTGCAAAACCCTTTCCATAAAACCTACATCACGTTTTCATTCACTCTATCTAGTCCTATGGAGTTTCCTCTACCTAGGCACATAAGATGTTTCATGTTTTTTTCAGTATGTTTCAGATCCAAAGACAAATATATCTCCCAGGTTTCCTTCTCATGGGGGTTGCTATTGATTGTGCTTTCTGTATCCCACTCTTAAGACATTTCCATTCATTATGGACTCCCTCCTCTTTGAGTATCTCTGTCCACTGGATTTCACTTAGTATTTCTTTGTGCTTATTGAAATCAACTTTCCAAAGGCTGCCATGTACTTTACACTATCCCAGCTTTCTGGTTTCTAAGTACAACTAATACAAATAAAGCATGGTCACTTCATCTCCAGTCTCATGATTATTTTCCTCACTGATCAATTCTTCTCTGTATGAAGGATCAGATCTAGGATAGTTTGGTACTCCATCTACCTACTGGAAGAAGAAATTGTGAGCAAGACAAGTGGGGAATTTCTTGAGCCTTATATTCTTGATTGAGCTGGACTTCCAACAGATACCAGGATAGTCTAAGGCTCATAACTTCTATGTTTTTGCTCTTTGAATGTTTATTACTTATAACTTACCAGCAGTCCTTCTACACGAAAGCAATGAATATAGCATAAAATGTTTCCCAACAGCACCATCTGTTGCAACCATTTGTCCACTTCCACTGTTTTTGCACAAAATCAATCTGAGTACAGATATTCTCTGTAAGTGTTTTGGGACTTTGCTCCTGAATCACAGTTCAGCTATTTACTATATGCTAAAATCCTCAGCAATTAATATTTCCTATATCATTGGGTGTGCTTATTAGAATGAGATGGTAGTGTTTTGCATGCATTTCTGAATTAAACCATTCTATGCAAGCCTAGTGAGAAGCATGCTTATAGAATTAGGCACTTCTTAATGAGCAAAATATAACAAACAAAACACATAAAATAGCCAAATGCAGCGTTAAGTACAAACCTCTCTTCTCTTGCTTGCCTTAGCTCTTCTCTCTTGTCTAGATAATTACGACTAGAAAACAGAGGTTCATGAAGTTACAGGAAAAATAAAAACTAGGAAAGCTGAACCAAAAAGTAGCAAATTGTATTATAATAACTAATGCAGAATGGCTAAAGGAAGGAAGGAAGGAAGGAAGGAAGGAAGGAAGGAAGGAAGGAAGGAAGGAAGAAAGAAAGAAAGAAAGAAAGAAAGAAAGAAAGAAAGAAAAATACATTCTTTAAATATAATACAAATGCAAGACTAGGCTATTGGTCTTGCATTTGTATTTCCTAATGGCCACAAGGCACCCCCTTTTTATTTAATAATGTGAATGATAAAATTTGTAAGAAGTTAGACCTAAGAGCGAATTAATGTTGTTCATATATTTCATCATCTAGTGAACAGTTAGTCTCACATGGAAGATGTGACTCTGTTGTCTTTTTGCATTTTTGATTAGTACATATTAAATTGTCTTGTGTTGTAGAAAACAAAATCTCCTCAACATCTTTCCCCAGGCGAATGATGACCTACCTCCAAGGCAGCTACCAGTTTGCTCCAGCTTTGTATTGGGGGGTGGGGAAGGTTTGTGAAGCCCAACACAATTTAAGACTATGTAAAACAGAGCATGCAATGGGGCAGGGAGCAGTGAAAGCTTGAGGTGGGTGCCTATTCATCACAGTGTCACATTCTTTTGGCCGAAGTGAGGCACCCATTATGTTAAATGCATAGTGTCTGGGCTTCAACTCCATAATTGTGAGGTAAAATGATACATTTATTATTATTATTATTATTATTATTATTATTATTATTATTATTATTATTATTATTATTATTATTATTATTATTAAATGTTTGGACTCAATTTTCTTCTCTTCTGAACAGTGCTAGATTGCTTTAGACCTTTCTCTTGAATACATACGAACTGCTCATGCAGTTTAAGTGGAACCTCCAGTTTTCACAGAGGGATTTTTGTTCATTTGACAGTTTGTGGAAAAGATAGAAGGAATTAACCCCCACATTGGTATCAGAAGTCTGTGGCAACTAAGCAGAAAGTAAATCCATCACAATAATCAGACACATTAATCTAAGTAGCTGTGCCTCTGATGGCATTTAAACTCATGACCACATTTCTCTTGCCAAAACTGGTGCTTGTATCCTGATATTACTATAAAGATACCAGATAACCAACTCCACTGGAATTTATGAAGAGTACAGTCCACAACTGTGCCAGAGACATTTGCAAACAGATCTTATAATGAAAAATATGACAAAGTATATCTTACAAAATAGAGCATTTAACGTATGAATTATTCTGAAAATTGACACATTTTTCTTTGAAAAGTATTTGTCACAATGGAAATGAATATTTCTTGAACGTCTCTGTACTGGCATTTTGTATTATTTAAAATGCTTCTGATTTATAGCAGAAGTAGACAAACTGGTGTAGACAATGTATTCTCGAAGGCTTTCACAGCTGGGATCTGATAGTTGTTGTGAGTTTTTTGGGCTGTTTGGCCATGTTCTGGAAGTTTTTCTTCCTGACATTTTGCCAGACTCTGTGGCCGGCATCTTCAGAGGGCAAAGAACTCAGGGAACTAGGAGTTCTCTCTGTGCCCTGGGGTATAGGTGAGTGAGACTGTGGGGTTTTAAAGTTGTGGGAAATAGGAAAGTTGTCCTATGCAGGAGGACAGATGTTAGTCATTGTATTGTGCTGGAGGGATTAAGAAGTTTCACTGCAATCAGGGTAGATAAATTTAGGCATAGATGAATTTTGAATTACAGGTTGAAAAGTCACAGCTAGCATAGGCAATGATCAAGGATTATGAGAACAGAAGAACATATGAAGAGCCATTCTGGATCAGTCAAGGGCCCATCTAGTCCAGTTTCCTGTATCTCACAGCGGCCCTGCCAAAGGCTTTTGGGAGTGAACGAGACTAAACATATATCTCCTGATACCACTCCCCTGCATCAGGCCTTTGAAGTACCCTGTTTTTTTTTAAAAACTGTCAACATAGTCAACATGGCCCTAAATACCTGAAAATTGAAAGTGGGTTTAAAACTATGTATGTCTCTGTGTGTGTGGGGGGGGACCTACATTCTAGCAACCTCAGATCCTCTTCAAAAGTTGCAATGTTTTAAATATATCAAAACTATAAAGGCGAAACTTTCTTCAAAAGCCTTACATTTTGGGAATAGACATGGGGAGTGTCACAGAGTGATCTCCACTGATGTGCAAATGCTGTAAAATGTGGAACTGCTATTATCTTACTCTTGGGTAAGATTTACCCCTGGACTTCTTTATGGACCAGGAACATCTGAAAAGGGATATCTATGCTGGTATCATTGGTCCTTGGGCCAAGTGACATTTGAAGTTCCTTAGTAATTTTTCTCATTATTAGGTTTACTCTGTGTGGGAAGAACAGCAGAGAAGGGAACTAAGGCATGCTTTATGAGCCCCTGAGATTGGATCAATACTCTCAGTCGCCCCATGAAGTAAATGAGCCATGGGCCTGAGACAGTGGATGATTTGTTCTCCTGTTCCCTCACCCTGAGGGGATAAGCTTTGGAACAGGACAACAGGTTGCTGGATGTGAAGGGACTTCAACATGAGATCTAGCAGGCCACATCAGCAAACTCTGATCTGCAGCCTGGGGACTCCCCAACCCTGATACAGATGTAGGCAAACATACAGCATTTGGCAAATGATCTTCCAGTTTTGTCTTCTTAAGAAAACACAGAATATTTGTCTTACTTGAATTTGTTTCTCTCTTCGCGCTCTATCCTTTGCAGCCTTTCCTCTCTCTCTTGCCGTCGCCTTTCTCTTTCGGCTGCCAAGGACTCTTGGTGCTGTCGATAAGACGACGTAAGGAGACCACCCAACGATGGCCTAGAGGGTAAGAAAATAACATTACTTATCATTTTTCAATTAAGTGAATGTGTTCCTAATCTAATAAATGGTATTAATTTATGCATACTGTACCTCATATTTTCAGCAAAGGAGTAGTGAGAAATTTATACTCCAAGACTGACACTTTCCCCACAAATAAAATTTCCTCTATAAGAGCAGAAGAGCTTCAGTGGGATTATGAAGCATTTGTTTTTAAAATTATGGGGGCCTGACAGACTACTTGAGGGACTACCTCAGGGACATAGGATGCATTCATTTACAGGTAGCAGCCATTCACATTTATGAGGAAAAGTTCTAGATAGTTTTCATCATAAGATTAAATTTAGCAGGAAGAATATTTCTCATGTGGAAGTTATCCATTCTTATGGATTCTCTGATAACTAAAACAGCAGTGGCTTGTGGGCCTTGGTGGACTGGAGCCTTACCTTCCATTTTGGGCTGCGGTGTTGCCCATAAAGAAACAGCCCTCAATATGACACACTATTAACACCATGGTTGATAACTATGGGACATGTTTTGAACGATCGGAGGAAAGCATGTTTCAATCCTCATTCATTAGATCTCAGATCTCCAACATGTATCTTCAGACTTTTGCCATGCTGCCTACCAAGCTCATTGTCACTCCTGATTTTCTCAGAGTAATACACTACAGAGAAAATAATAACTTTGGGGTACAAGCAACATATTATCCTCCATTATTATTTGTGGTTGGGGGTCCAAGATATTCTTCCTGTGAGCTGGGAAGGCAACCCTTGAAGGCTAGAGGGAGGTGGAAGTCAATGAGTGGCAGTACTGTATTTCTCTGTTGTTACTCTCTCTCTTTTTCTCCCTGTATGTGTATTTGTCTTGCTTGTTTTCAAAAAATATTTATTTAGTGTGATGTATCTTTTAGCTGGGTTATATGTAGGTATGTATTTATGTGTGAGGTCTGCCAGGTATAGGTGATTTCCTAGTCTTTTCCCAATCAAGGTCATGGTGGATTTGTTTCTTATTTTTAAACGTATAATCCCCAAATTCCCAGTAAATGAAACTCAAGCTGGCTAACAATGGACAAATTAAGATGAAACCAAATTCTGTTAGAGGTTCAAAACACAACTAGAGACAACAAAAGTTCAGCAAAAACACAACTGTTCCCTTCTGGGTATAATCCAGTTTGGATACCAAAAGTTCTGAATAAAGAGGCATTTTCTTATCAGGGAAAAAGAGAGCGAATCCCACAACTAGGGAGCAGCCATCAAAAAAAGTCCTTTGCCATGTCCCCACCAAACCTACTGCCAAGGGCATAAGGAGCAAGAGAAACTCTCCTCTGCTCCCCTGCCAAAAAAAAAAACAAACCGCAGACCAACAAAAATGCCCTTAAAAGGTGAACAGGCACAGAAAAGGAAATAAGTATTGGCAGCCTTGTTGTAATGGGTTTAAGTGTTGATACCAATCAGCAATAAGATCTCTGGGAATGAAAGTGCTCTTGGTGAATGGCAGGCTTGTGAATGGGAAAATAACAGCTATCTAGAACTTCATCCAGGATGAGTGCACCAATCTGGCCTGTGTCAAGGCATCCTGCCACTTAAAGGAATTGGCATCTCTCATCAGGCTTTCCTACATAGCAGCAGTGGGATGAGGAATTATATTATTATAATTCCATTCCTCTAATCAGGTGCCAGACTCCACGATCTGTCAAGTTTGAATGTGTGTCTGTAGCTAGGTGCTTGGAATAGAAGGATTTCCACTCATCCTCCTACACAACAATATCCCTTCCTGAGCTAACCAGGGCAGTCTTGGGAACTGTGTTGGAACCCCCAGGCTATAAGGGGGACTTAAGTAGCCATAGCAATACTGTCTTAGCAGAACCAGGGCATCAGACATCATGGCTTCCATGGCCTCAAGTCAGTACATTGTTTTCTGTGCTGAGTAGAAGATGGTGATTTGGGAGTGAAGGAATTCTCTGTACTTTTGTGTAGTATACAGATCACTTCTGTTGGGGGAATGTTAATTATCTGGGACTAGAAACCTCTACAAAAGTATGGAATCTGTCTACAATGTTCTGCTCCAGGAGAGTGATGAGTCTTGGTAGTTCTTTAGTTTTTTGGTGGTCTCTCAGCTAGAAATGTTCTCCAACTACCATGATCACTCAGCCATCCCTCCAGTCGAGTGAAGCAAACTTTCTCCTATTCAAACCTGCTCCCAGGGCTTTCTAGGGAGTTGGTAATGAATAAATAATTGGGATAGCAGCTAGAGTAACACTGGCAGATAACTTGGAACAATATTCTCAGTACCATTTGAAGGCTAACTTCCTGAGAGGGTCTTTTCAGCTCTGACACCCTACCTGTGTAGTAGTGGATCCCTGTGAATGCTCACCTAATGTCAGAAACATTATTGGTGATCCCCTTCATTTCCCACAAATATTTCGCTCTCATTCACTAATATGGAAGCCAAAAGAGGAGTTAAAGACTAGGAGTCAGGTAACCTGGGTTCAACCAGTCCTTGGCTATGGACTGTGAAGTGGCATGAGCAAAACACCTCATATACCTTAAAATTAGGCTTAATATAAATTGGATGCGATTTGACAGTATGTAACAATTATGTAGGGGAGTGGTGGCTCAGTGGACTAAGGCTTCCGAAATCTGTTGGCTGCAAAGTCGGCAGCTCGGCGGTTTGAATTCCCGGGTGCCACGCAGTGGATGGAGCGAGCTCCTGCTGATAACCCCAGCTCCTGCCAACCTAGCAGGTTTTTAACTTGCTGCATATGTGGCAGAATTGCCTGAGGAAGTTTGAAATTTGGCATAATAGCAGATGCAGATAATTAAATCCAGGTTTATACTTATTAGTGCAACAGGTATCATTCTCACAAAAAATTGAGGCGTATTTTGTAAACTTTCTTAGGGTGTGTGTGTAACTTGCATTAATTAAAGGGGCAGCTCCATATTCCTTCATTTAACTGGTCTAGGAAGAAACAAAACATGGGAAAACATATGTTTATTCCAGCCATATACTGAAAATCTAATGGGGAGATAAAGGCATTTTCTTTTCCTTTTTTCCATATTAAAAGTTACATTCACAAATGCATAGCTCAAAATGTGCCAATATTTCTCCACAGTCAGCAACATGAAGTGGACTGCAGTCAGCACCTATCTAATAGTATTCCCCAAGGCTGGTAATCAGCTCGTAAATATAAATCTCTATGTGGATACTGAGAAATAAGCCTAGCCTTGCAAAGTAGCAGCTGGAAAGAGCTGTTGCTGAATTTGCAAAAAATATTCTGAGTTAACCCTTCCCTGAATTAAAGTAATAAACACACACTTTTGAAAAATCCAAGTATTTTTGTATTGCAATTTGTCTGGTATTAAGCTTGAATAAACTCCTATTGATATACTAAGTTAACATGTGGAGAGTACATAATATAAATCGGGTGCTATCCTGTCCCCCTCTGTCACTTTGAACACAATTATTTATTAACCACATCCTCTAGTCAGGGTAACACAATGTAACAGATTACTCTGCTCCCCCATCCATTTTCTGTGATACCACAATGCATGGCAAAACTTGCACAGAGGATTTTGGCTGGCTTAATAAGGTATCACCACAATGTGGATTCTGAAATTTGTTTTGGAATTTTTTTTTTCTAGTTGTTGGTAATATGTAACTTTCCCGACGCTTATAGGCTTTCCGTGTCTGTAAGTGGTTGTGTGAAAGGCAGATATTCAATGGGTGGTATATGTTTGGCAAGGATATAGGAGACAAGCTCAATGGATAAAATATCTGGAGTAGCATATGGTAGTCAATTGGCTTATCTCGTGGAGCAGGTCAGACAACACAATTATTTAGTAAGAAGAAAAATCTGCTTATGATCAAAGGCACTCAAACGATGTTTTATTCTCTCAGTGAAAACATTTGGCATCTATAGAATAGAGATTAAAAATGCTATGTTATACTGAAAACAAGGGCAAATTTGGTTTCCCCTTGGGAAGCAGGTGGTATATAAATCTTCAAATAAATAAATAAAATAAACAAATTTAAAGTAAATTGATTTTAATTATGATTTAAATTACAATTTAAATTAAAATATTTTAATTAACTTTTTAAAAATAATTTTCATTTAAATGGTAATAGACTCAAAGATTTAAATTTAAATAAATTTGTTTAAAAGAAATCAATTTTTATCCACCCTGGTGAAACCCTAGTATGTGTGACACGCAACTTCATAAATCCAGCCTCCATCCACAATACACCAGAGACATCCCTTCTCTATATAGCCAAGCCCTTCTGCCTGGATCCATAAGATAGACACTGAACACTTACATTCTAATATTCACAGCATGATTCTAAATAAATAAATAAATAAATAAATAAATAAATAAATAAATAAATAAATTCACATGCCCCCAATTTTAATTAACTGTCAATATCTAACAAGCCACAGAGAATGAACATGGAGAGAAAAATGACAAACCTAGATACTAATCATGCCTCCATATTCACTATAGCAGTGGTTCCCAACCTGGGAGTCGGGACTCCTTTGGGGGCTCAAACGACTATTTCACAGGGACCACAATGAACCAGTGAAGGCACAAATGGCTTGGGTTTGGAGGAGGAGGGGGAGGAAGGGGGAAGAGTGAGTTACAGCTTGATAGGTTGGAGGGGATGTCAGTCAATGGCACCGGAGGCTGCGATTGGCTGAGGGTGCCTGTAGAGGGACGTTCTCTATGGCACCTGTAGCAGTGGCCTGCCAAAGGGGGCTTGTGGCCTCTTCCGAGAAGGGAAAGGGGTCACCACAACATGAGGAACTGTGTTAAAGAGTCATGGCATTAGGAAGGTTGGGAACCAATGCACTATAGTAACACCATTACAGATGTCAATAGTTTTGGCCACATCAATGGTTTGTTTACTTGTTCATCTGCTAATATGACCTAACACCATCCTCTCCTTTTGCATTTTATATAGGAGAAACGGGACAATTTCTCTGCAAAAGAATCACTGGCCACAATGGCACACACAAATGCCAGTGTTAGCATTTTGACTCTGAAGAGGTAGACTGCCATCTATGAACGCTCACAAAGGAGCAAATATGCCAGTCTTTAAGGTGCAACCATACTTTCATTTTTGGCCTGTTTTTATTATACGTATTGATATGGAGCACTACCGCTTTAAAGAGAACAATCTTGGCAGCCACAAATTGCTACACTTTGGCAGTGTACTGGCTCAGTGTCCTCCAGCTGCAATAAGAACACCATTCCTTATTCTCCTTTTCCCATCTGACCAGACAATTTGCTGTTCGAAGCAAGTGACTGATAGATGTGAAGGCAAGGGTGGGTGGGGGAGGAGCTACACAAACTGCCGACAAGGACAACTGACCATGTTGGTTCACTCCATGCTTTAGGACAGCCTTTCCCAACCCACTACTTTTTAGACATGTTCCAGAATTTCACCCCAAGCAACATCAAATTATGGGATTTGTAGTCCAAACTGTCCAGGAAATGACAGGCTGGGGGAGGTAATTTAAAAGTCACAAAAAGAAAACCTCTAAATGCACAGGCAACTTATGAAACCATCAATGAAACAAGGAATTGATGAACCCTTTACAGCAATGAATTAATATTTCACTTCAATGCTAAACAACATAATTTTCCACTTGTGCCTATCAATATTAATAACTTTATCTTCAAACCAAAAATTCCAAGCTCTGTTAGAGACCAAATATGTTTTTATAATGTGGCTCTAGAAACATGTTCAGCTCTTTGAGTAGAGCTTAATTCTGTCTAGCCTGCCTTCGACTATCTTTTGCCTTTAACTATATGTTATATATATATATATAACCCATATATAAAATATGTTATATATATATATATATAACCCGGCTGCATTGGCTACCCGTTGCCTCCCGGATCAGATTCAAGGTCCTGGTTTTAGTTTATAAAACCCTCCATGGCCTGGGTCCGGACTACCTGGCGGAGCGGATCGCCCAGCGGTCAACATCGGCCCGACCGGTTCGGCAGTCGCGAGCGCACTCGCTGCAGGTTCCATCCCCGAGAAGCCAGGCGGTCCCTAACCCGAACCGGGCTTTCTCGTGGCCGCCCCATCCTTATTTGCGCTCTGCAGAGTCCCTGCTGGCCTTTCGTAAGACTATCCTATTCCGCGAGGCCTTTGGCGATAGCCCTCCCCCCCTTTTTTTTAATCCGCCATCGATAACTTGCTGAATTCTATAGCAGCGGCGAGTTCAGAATTTAAGGGTGCGCCTTCGCCTCTGCTTTTTTTAATATGTTTTATTTTAACTCCTGTTGACCTGTTGGTCTTGTCTCCTATTGCTCTGTTATGTATTTTCTGCCTGTATTTGCTGAATTGTTCAGCCATGTTCGCCGCCCAGAGTTCCCGTTGGGAAGATGGGCGGGATATAAATTCAACAATAAATAAATAAACAAATAAATATATATTTTTTTCTATTTGTTGGTGTAATAATAAAAGTTTTCTTGTGACAAATATTGTGGCATGTACGATAGCAGTACAGAAGATATTATTTCCCCCTCTCTTTATCAACCATCTATCTTGCGAAATTACCCCATGCTTGCTTCAGTTGTTAGTTTTCCTTCCCCATCACCGAAAGCTGGCAGGGAAACTACTGGGCCTAATATGTTTATCCCACTTACCTGAGAGGGTTGAAAGTTTAATACCTAATTTCAAGACAAGAGCAACCCGATCCTCAATGTTGACCTTATATACTGTTTATGCACAGCATCCAAATTATTCGAATATTTCCAACACCATCCCTGTATTTCAGCCAAGATGCAAGCCAAAATCATTGATAATTTTATAAAGGGAAATTTAGAGTGGTTTAATTATTATGATGGTTTGTTTAAAATGCCCATATTAGAAATTATCAAGATAACAAATTTAACTTTAGGGTTTCTCTTGTTCAACCACTTTTATAAGTTTCTTGTCGAAACACATTCCCTGAAGCTTTCCATATAAAGAAAACAACATAATGAGGAGAAAGGGTAGCTTCTAATAATACTAGATGATTGTATATATAAAAAAATATGATTGTATCAAAGCTGCTCAATCCTTCCCAAATTTTGCAACAAGGTAATTGAAATGGCATACTACACAGCTGTTTTGGTGGTTTTTATTAGCTTGTCTTCAAAAAACAGTATTGCTAGAAGTTTTTTTGTCAAAATTTGAGTACCTGGGAGGATCAGGAATGTAAAAAGAAAAAAATGTTTCAAGGTGGTAGAAAATTTGAAAATCTACCATGTTTGCTGAAAGTCTATTTGATTCTAGCTCCAGAATTTATACCATTTGGAGAAGATGTACTGCCCCACCTTGGTCATAATCAGAAAAAAATTCTCTGAAAATATAATTTACAACTTTAACATTAGTAATTAAACTACAGTGGTACTTTGAGTTACAAATGCCCCTCATTTCAAAAAATTCAACTTACAAAGATAAATCTTTGGGAATGGAGATGCTTCAAAGGAGAAACGGAAAGTACAAGGTTCCTTTTCAAAATGGTTCCTGCTTGTTTGCAATGCCAATACAGTCATCCCCACTACTGCCATCTTGTGGCCATCCCCACTGCTGCAATTGGAAAGGAGGAGTCATTTTGAAAAGAGAAGCTGAGAACCGGGGCTTGTTTTTCAATGACCTCCACAAGGTGCCCATTTTGGAGTCATTCTGGAACTATTTGGCACCATTTGGGGGACTTTTAAAGGTAGGGAGCTGAGCTTCTGTTGTTTGCATGCCTGTTAATGTGCTTGTTTTAGTTCTTGGGGGGCAATTCCCACTTGGAATGAATTAATCCATTTCCAATGAATTTCTATGGGAAACCCTGTTTCAAGATACAAAACATTCAAGTTAACATGCCATTGGAATTGATTAATTTCATAAATGGAGGTACCACTATAGTTAAAAAGGAGGATAGGATTAGAATGGTAGGACTGATTCTTGACAATGTAATACTGCATTCTACTAACCACTTGATTATAATCAATGTGTTTTCAGTCTAGCTACTTTTTTTACCATGTTCTATTATTTCTCCTAGTACTGAAATCTAACTGACTGGTTTGTAGCTTTCCAGAACCTTGTTTACTCTGTTTTTGAACAGTGGGTCCTCTGTGATTTCTAGAAGATTTTGACATGCAGGATCCTCTCCCTATTTGGAATAAGAGAGCCTGTAAAAACATCTTGGTTAAAACAATTTTACTCTGGTGGGAAGGGAACAATATAAGCAATTTCTGCTTATAATGCTGGGAGGTAATTTATCTGTTTTGTCTCTAATGTAAGATCTATGACATATAATATAATACTGTTGATGTTCATAATTTGTCAGATTAATTCCTAATATTCTCCATACTGAAACATGTTTCTGCAGGCTACATGCTGAATAAAGCAAAGTGTTAACCACATTGTTTTATTTGATATTATTGACTTATTGGACAAGCAAAGATTTAGGAACACAGTTCGGGATGCCAAGCAAGTAACTGTAAGAAAAAGGAATGTTGAAGGAAAGAGAAATGCCCTTCATACAAACACAGGAAAATATATTTAGTATTCTATAGAAAGGGAAAAATTAAGAAAGAATAAAGAAGGAGTATAAGCACCCACCTAGAAGATCGGAAATTAAAAGGATCAAAGGAGTCAGAAAATTGGTTGACATGCAGGGATTCCAAAGGACTACAGGAGAAAGGAATGAAGAACAGTTACAGTGCATGTGTGGAGTATGCAATAAAAGAAAACACACAATGGGTCACAAAGGAGAGGTAAGTTGTTCACATGCTTGTGACTGGTTTCACCACAATTATTAGAGTTTATGAAAAATGTCAATCTAGAATATTTAGCTCAGAATTCAAATTGTGGAGGACATAAAACAAGTAGGATGTTAAGCAAGAATGAAGCAGAAATGAGGAACAAAAACGAATAATTGTAAACAATATGGATAAAGGTAAGATGAGGATAGGGCTGCATTCTTCTATCATTTATTTTTCTACTAATATGTGCTGAACTGTTTCTTTGATTTGGGCCAAAAAGTCGAACTTTATGGATGATTGAGAAGTTGACCCCAGGACTGAAAAGGAATTAGGCCCCTTTCAGCAGTCAACATGAACACCAAAATTAAGGAGGGGGTGATATTCAGTCAAAAAGGCTGAACCTACTTGTGCTGGCTGGCCCTGACAGCTTTCTTCTTGGTCATCCAGTATAAAGAAAGTACATTGGCAGAGAAGAAGTGCTAGTGTCACCTACTTTTGTCCAGTCCTTGAGGAGAGAAAATGAGGCAGGAAAAAGCTGCCTATGATAGCCAGCTTATACAAAGCACAGGCCAAGAAGGGACAGTGTTGTGACAGTCCCTTTTTGTATTTTGTTGGCATGTTCCAGGTAGAATCAGTCAACAGTCTGCTCAAGATGAGCTAGATTTCTCACTTTGACTCCCCTCACAGTGACAGTGCAGTGACACGGCGTCATACCACTTGTGCAAACATTGCCATTGCATAAGGAGAGGTTGCATTCCACCATGACCCCATGCAGACTGCCACTTGCACAAAGAACACAATCCTTTTCGATCCACCGGTATGTTTTTTTATCAAGATACGGGCCACAAAAACAGAATAGGGCTACTTGCTCTTCTGAGCAGTAATATCCTTTTTCTAGAGATAAACAAGACTATCTGATTCCAATGGCACATTTTTGGTCATGATGCATAAAAATTCTATTTTGTCACAATAGTGGCCATCCTGGCTGGGGGATTCTACAAGTTATAGTTCAGACCACTTTTTTTTGAGCTCTGGTCTGTGAGTGTATGCTGTGTATCTGTATGTATCTGTTCTAGCAGCTCATGGCCACATAGTAGAACTCCACTCCTGCAACAGAACTTTCACCATTCAAAGCGATTATTTTTTTCAAACTCTCTCTCTGTCTCTATCTGCTGGCATCACTGCAAAGGCATGAGTTAGTATTGGCAATACTTAGTTTACTGTTCCCTTCTTCTGGAGGTACCCTAGCACTGTGCAGATTGCCCATAATCCCTAAGCCACTGAACTATCTAGCCAGCTGCCTGGACACACATTGCATACCATGGTAATATCTTTATAGGCCAGCTTCAAAAGCATAGAAATCTGTGTATATATGGCAGGATTTTATTAATAGTTCTGCCTAGCTATGGAACACCATTCCACCCAACAGCTGGTTGTCCTCCACAGTTGTCTAGCCACAAGTTAAAGACCTATTTTTTTTAACAATCATTCAACAAAGAAGTGCTTTTGTACGTGTGTTTCTGGCTGTGTTTGTTTCTACTTTGTATTAGGCATATTTATTTTTAACTGTTTTAGTAGATGGTTAATCACCCTGAATCCTTAAGAGGATGGATGTGTGTGTTAGAAATGGAATAAATCACCCCCATCACCACAACTTAACTGGTATGAAAATGGCTCTCAAATGTATTTGGTTAAAAACACTGTCTAGCATGAGAGGTCATATGGTTGGTTGGTCACTTTAATCCCAATTCCACTGTGCACTTAGGCTCTGAATGTCTCCTCGGGTTATAAAACAGGCAAAATTGTGGTCGTGTGAATTTAAGGAATGAGCTCCCCCAAAAAAAAGTGGCAACAACTACGATAAAATATTTCTTCAACACTATTCGATTATCTTGCATACTGCATTATTAAACTTCAAGGAAGGGCTACCTGTGTTCCCTCATCCCTTCTATTTCCTTTTCTTTCACAACTGTTGGAGGATCCTCAGTATCGTATGAGAAGAGATGGAAAGGGCTATGTGGTACGTATGGTAACTTTTCAACCGTTGGCGACACTTTTGGAGTAGTGGACGTATTTTGGGAAGAGCTGATGGATGCAGACGAAGAAGGCGATGAATGAAGAGAACAATGATGTGAAGCAAAGGAATCAGGCACAGAGGAAACTAAGCTCCTGGGTGGACCCTCTGTCCTAGAGCTCATGGGAGGCCTCTCCTCCTGAGAAAGTACACTTGAGGTGGCTGAAGTCTTAGCGTTCTTTGAGACATGTTCAAATTCCTGTACTTCTGGAAGTCCACTGGACAGAAGAGGTAGGTAGGAAGGGAAATAAGGAAAGGCAGAATAAGATAAGAGAAGAAAATGATGTTACTGAAAGCAACCCAATGACGAAAGTAACCAACAGTGTTATGTTTTTATCCATCTGAAATGAAAAGGAGGATGGAGAGAATCTGGGGGCTGACCTACATGCCTGTAGGTGTATCTTTTTGTACTCTGAAAAGCAGTTGAGAACTCAAGACAGTAGCTTCCTTAAGGTACTGTTCTGGGATTATATTTTTGGAGGTAGCTCAGTGGTCACCTCACCCTCTTTCCTGACAACCGAAGGATGCTGAGGGGAGCTCTTCACAAGCTCACCACTATGGGAGAAAGGTGGGGGAAATAAATAAATCAAAAACACATATAAATACTGGTCTCACCGTTCCATTTCATAAAAAGAAAGCCAACAGAGATGGCACCCTTAATGCTCTGTTGTAACTATCCTAAAATTTCAGTTGGCAATTTACTAAAAGGAGCTTGCAAGCCATTACAAAAGAAAACACTGAATATTTGGAATTCTAATAACTTTTGATCATCAAATCTGAGTCTGTCTTAATTAGAAATAAGATCCATTTTGCACACTATAGAACAGTAGTAACAATTCATCCACTGGCAAAAGAGTATTCATTTTCTTGATATATTTGTTTGATCTATCATACCATTCTTGACTTGAATAATAATAATAGGGAATTGCAAGGGGAAATCTAAAATTACACCCAGGAGAAGCATTTTAGTGAGGCATATTAGTCTATTGGGTAAACATTGTGTCCTTCAAAGGCCCCCAAAAGTGGGATAAACATCAAATGAACAGATAAAACCCAGTTGGTACTGCACAGTATAAGGAAACAAACTGTGTAAGCAAGGTGGCCTATGTTGCCAGCCAATTACTCCACTTCTCACTTTTGCCAAATTAGGGATTTAGGTTGCATCGTGAATAAGAAGCAACATGGGAAAAACATGACCAGGAAGCGATGAAGGCTGCATGATTGCCCTTCTATGCGTGGCCTTTCCAGGCATGACTTTGGCCAACATGTTTACAATCACAGTTAAGGTTCTCCTGCTGTCCTGCTGCTGGTTGTCCAATATAAAGAAAATAAGCAAGAGGTAAATCTAAACCAGTTAAAAGGAGGAAAAAGGAGTGTCTTCCCTGTTAGCTGGCAGAAAATTATGAAAACTATAATTATTCTTCTACCATCCTAGATTCTCCCTCCTTCATTCCCATAGGACTGCTCAGAAAAGCTCCAGAAATGAAGTGAATCTACCCAGTAAATCCTTGAAAAACTGGATTCTCACCAGTTTAAAATAAATTATCTTAGTTGAATCAGTTACAGAATTTGCTGACCATATAGTAATTAGTGAATAGAAACAAGGCTTACAAACCTACAATGCTTTGTGGTGGTTTAGACAAGGAGTGGCATTCAGTGGCCAGACCTTGCTGTGAGGTCTCTAGCCTTAACTATATAATCTAAATCAGAGTTTGGCACTTTGTGCTTTCTACAGCTTCAAACAAGGCATGAACCATGACACCACAGATGCTGCAATGGCCCAGCCTGGGGTCCTTCTCCAGTGCTGGCACTACAATCCTGGCAGGAGCCTGGCTGGCCCTTCCCTACCTCCTCTGGTCGCTTAAGTCTCTGGCAAGGAAGTGGGATGGGAAATCTCCCCACGTAGTAGAAGCTGTATGAAGCATGAAGTGCCCAACTCTAAGATAAACCCATCCTGCTGGAAAACAGTCTATTTAAAAATAGATTAAAAATGTTAAATTGAGTGGACCCAAAATTGGTCACATTTATAGCAAACCCCTTGAAATCAATTGGCCAAGGTAGCAGTCCTTCTTAAGTTCTCTTGATTTCTACTAAGCATGGGTCCAAGCCAATATATTTTAGAAGAAAATATATTACGGTAGCAGTGGGTAGTAGAATTTAATTCAAACAGAATTCATTAAGGAGACCATACATTCTTGAGGACGGTTGTTAGCTAGTAAAGTTAGTGCACTATTCAGTTCATCAAATCTTGGAGATGTTCTGTAGACCTAGTACCTGGCTTTGACCTGCCTAGTAGCCTCTTCCTCCCCCTCATCCTCTGTATTAGGCTCAGTAACTGGTTGGTCCTCTTCCTCCTCTTCATATTCCTCCTCTCTAGGACCAGACCAAGCGGAAGAGGTAAGCAGATGGACAGAAAGACAGAACAGAGAAGAAATTAGGTGAGAGGCATTCTCAGCAAAATAATAAACATAAAAATAAGAGCCAGAGAAGGAAAGGACAATGACAAAATTGAGCAAAGCACCAATGCACTGAAGACGTTTGCTAGTATAAGCAGGTTAACCTGCTTGCCTATATGTATTGAAATAAGTACATGAATATTGAAACTATCTTGGTGGAAATAAACCTTGATTTATTTCTGGGTTTGAACAGCTGTATGCTGAGAGTCCCTGCAAAACAATCAACTCATGTTACATCCAAGCCACTGCATGAAAAGCAATGTAAAGTATCAAAATAATTTTTTTTCAGGGAGTCCTTTTCTGAGTGAGGTAACACATCAGTTTAGAACTATAAACAACTGATAAGAAAAACTCAAACATAACAATGGAGGAAAAAAACTCCTAGAATATTGAAATGTAATAACAGTTCTGGTTTACTCATCTGTGGCCTGAAGCTGTTAAAAATCTTAGAAAAATCTTAGAAATGTATATTTCTAAAGATGAAGTTACCAAAGCTGGCCACTAGAGGGAGAGAGAGACCATGCTATGTATAGTGGTTAACAGAGTAAATAGTTTTCCCCTCTGTCATTACCAGAACAACCCATTAGAGGGAGGCAGAGACAATGCAGTGTATAGCATTCATTCTTTTAAAATGAGTTTGTGATAATCTAGGTTTTTTAACATCCACAAGGGCGCTTGGAACCAATCCTCTTTGTATATGTGGGTCCCATTGTTTACCAAATTGGCATCTCACCAAGTTCTTGTGCTAGGACTTTGGTCTCATGACACTTTGCTTTCCTAGCACAACAGTACCCAAGCCAATTGCTAGGGAACCAGTCTGCTACCTCAGCAGGTGTTCTGGGGGGGGGGGGGAATATAAATATGAGGAAGGAACAAACATTTGGGTCTCAACAATACAGCTAACAGGGACATACATCAGATATCAAAGAGCAACAGGCATGTAGCAGTGGTAGTGGCGCCAGTAGTAGAAGCACAGGGGTAACACATAAGGAATAAGGATTTCCTCTCGAGATGGCTTGAGTAAAAAACCCTAATAGTTGTTGTGAGTTTTTCAGGCTGTTTGGCCATGTTCTGCAAGTTTTTCTTCCTGATGTTTAGCCAGACTCTTTGGGTGACATCCTCAGAGGGCAAGGAACTACAAGTGAAAGCCTTTGAGAATACATAAAACCTAATAATTTTCTTGTCTGCAATGCATTTGTGTTTTCATTGATTTTTACTTTTTAAAAGAGATTTGCCTTTTCAGGTTATAAACCTCTACTTTTTTGGACTGGAATATGATATAAGCTGTTACCTCGAATTGTGTGCCATCATGCTGGTTCCAATATATGGTGACCTTTCCAGGGTTTTTGAGGTAGAGAGTCATAAAAACACAGTTTTGCCACAGTCTGTGGCCAAAACAAGGATTGTTTGAAATGTATGCAAGCTTGGATGAATTCATAATGATCATGATAAGCAAGGAGAAAATGAATGAATGAAAGATGGAAGAAAATATTCTATTAGTGTGTCAGAGATTGGTAGTTTTATTTTGAACCTAAGCATGTGCTTCGAGAAAAATCTTAGAATTATACGTTTCCATGATATTGTCATTCAGTTGGTGTGCTCCTTTTTGAGCTATTTTTAAAATTGGAATGCCTTACAAAATGTCAACCTTCCTTCATATACGCTGTTACTAGGTCGAGGATGATATATCATTTTCCTTCTTTTTTCACAACACTTGAAATTTTTATCTAAGTAACTAACCCTGCATTATGCTCTAAGGACCAATGCTGTCTAGAAATGACCTCAATTCTACGTTGGCGTTTCTCCTCTCAGATGAAGTACCGTGGGGGGTTCAAGCATGTAAGTTATTTGGTCTTATTTTGGGGAACCAGAAGTAGAGAGGTCAACTCACTCTGAAACCTTCACAATTTAAGAGAAATGTTCATCTCAGCAGAGCAAGGCAGAAGGGTTGGGTGGGTTGGTGATGGATGGTCTCACCAACCCAACAGAGTGATAATAGATAAAAAAGAAAATGTTACCAAACAACGGACATCTCCCATTTCTTGCACTTACTTCTCATGGAGATCTTCAGTGCCCGGTCCGTGGCTGCATATAAAGTTGGGGTTTGCCTGGGTGCAAGGGCTGGCAGGGGCTGACAAAGTGCTTTTGCCGCTTTGGACGGAATGCCTCCGGCTCCTCCTACGTTCCAGCCACCGCCGTTCACTGCAGCCAAGGCTAGCCCTCCTTCGGTCTTTGCGGCCACTTGGAGGAGGTTCGCCATTGTCATCCCCATCCTCATGCCGGAGGGTCATCTGAAAAGAAAGAAAGAAGGCTGTGGAGGAACAACGAAGCCAACATCGAAAGCAATGAACAGAGGATCACAAGCTTCCCTGTTCCTTGCCAAAGCATCTGCGGTTTGTGACTATTTGGAGCTACCAGTCCAAATTATGCTGTATAAAGCAGAGGCTTGCCGTGTTTGTTTTACAATCTGTTCATTCACAGATTCTCACCACAAAACATATGCTGCTTCCCTTATGATCACATACTTTGCTGATACTATCAGGGATCTTTGAGTGCATGAGAATGGGAGACAGATCCTGGAATTTCCATCAGGGCCATCAAGATGAAAAATGAACAGGAGGTTTTAGTTTCCCTTTCTCAGGCTAATGGAGATCTGAGAATCAGTGAAATGATGCTAACCTTGGCTGCTCGAAACCTCCACTTTCTTCCTTACAGGTTCATAGGAAACATGAAGAATCAACTTGTTCTTCCTTCATAAAATAACAGAGTTCTGAACATTTTCATTCATAATAAGACTGCCTGAATTGTGTCCGAAAGGATGGGCAGATGAGTGCCTGAAGTCACTTTGCTGTTGTCTTAGGAGAAGGATGCATGAAACTCAGTTGCTAGCTATTAGTGTTGTTTTTTTCTTTGTGAAATATAAGCCACTATCTTGACTGATTATTCTATTACTTTTGTTTCTTACTATTATTATTATTGTATTATGTTTTGATGTTTGTTTTTTAATTGATATTAATATGACTGCTGTAAACTGCCCGGAGTTCCCCCAGAAGATGGATGGTATAACAAACAAACAAACAAATAAATGCTCAGAAAGCTGAGATCTATTTCAGCTTAGAGAGAATTAAATGTACTCTGAGAACCTGGGAAGGCAGAACCGGGGGGTTTAAATGTTTTCCAGAGCAGTATTAGGGAGCCTGTTTTTTTTCCCACTAACATTCAGTATTACCATTGCTGAGTTAATAATAAGATGCTGAGCATAAGAGCTGATTAAAAATAAATTATGCTAAAAATGAATACATTGAACCATCAACATGGTAAATAAAAGCATGCAACACCTCTAAGATGAATCTTTGTTACATGCTAGATGCTTCTGTGTAGGGACAGAAATTCCGTTTGCACTGGATGTGAAACTCTTATCACTTTGCAAACACAGAATGCATAAAGGAGCCCAATAAACATATGCAATTTCCTTCTCCTGGAGTATCATTAACTATGTCTGGCATGAAGTGGATTTTATTAGAAACAAAACTATCTGATGCCCAATTGTGCATAACATAACCAGATGTTGATTTTTCCCAAACACATACACACACAAACAAATATTAATGTATTCTCGAAGGCTTTCATGGGCGAAATCTGATAGCTGTTGTGAGTTTTTTGGGCTGATTGGCCGAGTTCTGGAAGCTTTTCTTCCTGACATTTTGCCAGACTCTATGGCCGACATCTTCAGAGGGCAAGGAGCTCAGGGAACTAGGAGTTCTCTCTGTGCTCTGGGGCTCCTAGTTCCCTGAGCTCCTTGCCCTCTGAAGATGCTGGCCATAGTCTGGTGAAACGTCAGGAAGAAAAACTTCCAGAACATGGCCAATCAGCCCGGAAAACTCACAACAGCTAAACAAACATTACGTTGGATACATTTTCCCCCACACAACTTTGACTTTGAAGTATGCCTAGAGTGTATGATGTTACCTCATAAATGTTGAATTGCTCCACCAAGTCCAGATCTGCTCCCTTTTTGTTCAAATGTCTCTGTGAAATATTTTCAATCCCCAGTTCTTCCAGACAGGGATACGTTTTCCCCCACACAACTTTGACTTTGAAGTATGCCTAGAGTGTATGATGTTACCTCATAAATGTTGAATTGCTCCACCAAGTCCAGATCTGCTCCCTTTTTGTTCAAATGTCTCTGTGAAATATTTTCAATCCCCAGTTCTTCCAGACAGTCAACAACATCATAGAAGGAATCCTGGTCTGGCAAGCCTGCTAATGTCTGAAAGTCAAAAGACAAATCAAATCATTCCTACATTGACATTTTTCCACTATTGATCTTTGTGAGAAGAAAGGAAGGAGGAAGAAGGGAGAGATTTAATACAGAGTGATAGAGAGTAATAGTGGGCATGAATAATATTGCTAAGAAAAGGGAGTGTAGGAAGAGAGAATAACATAATATGAGATCCCGTTGGTTTGCAAGATCAGAGCAGATTTGGTAATGGTATCACATTTGTAGGTCCTTAACTCAAATAGGTGCTGCACATTGGAAGTGAATTGATGAGAAATAACATCTTTGGAAGTTTTTTTTTCTTTAATAACCAAACAATTGGATGGGGACAAGATGGATGGTACAGGCACCCTTGTTTTGCTATCTTCAAGGCAGTCCATCCCAAAACACAAAGCAAAAAACATCCATAAAGCAATAAACAAGGAAGTGATTTCCCAGCTTTAATGAATAAGCTTCTGAAAATATATTTGCAAATATTTTTACAATCAGGCAAAGAATCCCTTTCCCAGCTCCAATGCCTGTTTGGCCAGCAAAGAATAAAAAACTTCACTTCCTGAGAAGAGAAGGCCTACATTACTAAGAGACCAAGGGAACTAGCAATAATAAGTGCTCTCTGAATGGGAAAGTTAAATACAGTATACAGTACATGATAGCTGCTGTTGCGGGAATCATTCTGATTCTCCAAATCTTAATGATTCCAACTGCTGACATAAAATGACTTGATCCATATCTCTTTTATTGATGTACATATCTGAATTTAACAATCTATTAGATTTGGCAACTTTCTGAATACAGTACTGTGATATTGTTCTTACACAATAAAAACAGGCATTTACGTATTATCTCTGTGAAAAAGCATATACACGCAAAGACATTTTGATGAGAAAATGTGCATTTAAATACAGTAAATGAAAGAAATACCTATTCGAACATGCATAAAATAAGTATTAAGGATGACGTTAAACAATGAATATTGAAGAAATAGAATGGGTGAAAATATGGATAAAAGAATGTGAAAAGGACATAAATCAACCACAGACAGAGGTACTCTTATGGCTGAGATTCTGTGAGGAAGTTCAGCAGAGTTGCCACCATCTATTTAACTTGCTGCTACTGTAGCAATGAATACACAGCATATGATTTAGAAACTGTAGCTCCTCTGTAACAAATACTAAACATAACTCTGTGTCCCTCCCGACTTGTAACAAAGCTTCCCTGTCTTGATTCTTCATGCAATGTGTTTATTCAGCTCTATCCTGATTGCCCATGCTAAATGTATCAAAAATATCTCAGATTACATCATAAAGCAGAATATGAAGTCATCACCTCCTTTTCATGAAGCAACACACAGTATATGGCTGTAGGAGAAGATAACTCAGGAAGTGATACCGAGTATAGCATATGGCACTCTTCATGCCGTCACATCCACAAAGTTAAACCAATATAGCCAATACCAGAGGCGTATATTTCAAATATTTTTGTAGACCTGGCTGTGTGTTACGTTTCCTTGAGAAAGGCTGGTACAGAATTAACCAAGTCTGAAGCAAGGGCTGTGGGTAAACTTTCCTTCCATGCAAATGATGAACCAGGAACTAAAGATCATCGGGCCAAGAGATACCAGATGGTTCTCTCAGAGGTAAGTGGGCACCGTGTTGCCTACAGTGACAAAATGTTGCTAACCTAGTTGAAAGTGGTCCATTACGCTCTTCCTGTAAACATGTCCCATCACTATTAGCTATCTTAGCCCTTAAGTTTTCCATCCTCGGCACAGAAAGCCTTTAAACAGCATGAAAAGGAGTTTGAGCCCTGTTAACCCACAAAAAACCAATACAATGATAGGCTAGGTGATACCTTTATAGGTCACTAATAAAATAAAATAAAATAATGCAAGCTGAGCTTTCGATAGCAAGCTATCTTTATCAAAGCATTGTATCAAAATGCATTCTTGATAGAGAATGTAGTTTATCAGGCACTGAGATCCTTTGGGGGAAGATGGAATTCACCAAATGATGGTTGCAGGAGGCAGGGCTGATTTTAAAACTGTATCAAAGTCCTGGATAAGGTTTCAAACTACACCCTCTATCAAGTCTACAAATAGACTACATCCTCTATCAAGAATGCATTTTGGTGCAATGCTTTGATAAACAGGATGAGTGGAAGAATGGGTAGGTGCAACTGCAGGTCATTCCACTTCTAAATCCTCACAAGGATTGTGTAAGTACAGAGAGCCCAAGAAGTTTCATATCTCCACATTCTATCTGAAAGATGGAGGAATGGCAGCTTATACTAGAGTAAAATGGGGGCGGACCAGGAGAGATACCATGGAATTTATGGAACTAGTGGTATTCACTGGGATTCTGTAGAATAAGGGCCTGTTAAGAATTCCATTACATGTGGTGGTGGTGGTGGTGGTGGTGGTGGTGGTGGTGGTGGTGGTGGTGGTGGTGGTGGTGGTGGCAGAACAATATTTTTTTAGATTCTTCAGTTTTTAAGCCAGCTTTTAATTGGAAATGTAAAGGAAGATTTGCCTCTCCCTGACCAACTTTCAATAAAGAAGCAAACAACAACAACAGTGAATCACAGACATGACTATATACATTCCCAGTGAAAACTAACCTTGTTAACTAAAGTCATTGCATAAACTAGAAGTTCCGTATCAATGCCATCCTTTTCCTCCAGAATCTCCATGATATTGGACCATGGCTTGAGATCTAGAAGGAAAAAAGAACATTTAGGGAAGTAAAAAAGCAAAAAAGAGAAGTAAAAAAACCCAACACCCAGGATTCATCACCACTAGGTACCTGCAAAATGGGAAAATGTTTTTACAGACAGCTGATTTCAAGTTAGCCAGAAGTAGTGCAAGGAAGATTTGCTTTTTCCATTGTTTTCCAAGCCTTTATTTATTTATTTATTTATTTATTTATTTATTTATTTATTTATTTATTAGGCTTATATACTGCCCGTCTTCCCGAGGGAACTCCGGGCAGTTTACAACATAAGCGAATAATAATAACAGCAATTGAGTTAAAACAATTAAGCAGTTTAAACAAATCAACACGAGTAACCAGACGATAAAAATGACTGATCTGTGGCATCAGGATTTAAAATATCATGTAGTCGGCACAACAGCAGTATTTTAAAACAGAGATTCTTATTTTATGACAATCAAATCATTTTAAGCGTGCCTTAATTTTTCAGGCAAATCAAATTGAACAGGTCTCAGAAAAGAACAGCAAGAACAAGATGAAAAAGGCTGTTAGGAAATAAGCAATGGATTGCTCCCCTCTACTGGATGGGATTTCTTATACTGTACTTTAAACCATACTGCATACCTCATAACACTTCTTCATAGTTTGTTTGAGGGCACCAACATTTTAACCTTTTTCTTCAGTTATGAGGTGCCTATGCATTTCATTATTATTTACTGTCTTAGATAGCATACGTACTGTATGCTCCTTAGCTTTACCAATCCAGTGTCTGTTGTCTCATTGTGACACAGAAGATGAATATCACTAACACGTATTATTTCTTACAGCTTTTGTCACCCATAGTTTGCTGTATATATTTATGTGACATTGGCAGAAAAAAACGGGGAAAGGGTAGTTTAGTTTTTGTACTTTTTTAAATATGTCAGTTGCAACCCTTAGTCAGTAAAATTAGACTGAATAATGTATTAAAAAGGATTTGAGGCTAATAAAAAGACAACCTTGGTTTGCTGGGCAACTATAGAAGAGTGGGTTATATAGGCATTAATATTTAGAAAAAGCAATTGGCAGGTATTTTACTTACAAAACACACTGAGGTGTCGTTTTTTACTTCAACAGTTTTCCCCTGAATATTAATCTACAAATCTAACTTATTTAATGAGGTCACGGGTCTGTTTTAAGCATATGGAAAACACTAAAGTAAGCACCCTGCTTATCGCAAGGGTTAGGGGCTTGACCTGACCCGTGATAATGGAAAATCCGTGATATGCAGATGCTTGGTCAGGTTGGGATGTGGTGGGGCTGTTCAGGGCCTCCTACACTTGCCTTCTGCTGGTGCTGCCCCAAATAGGCTTCCCGGGCCTGTCAGAGGGCCTGAAGTGGTTTCCGGTGAACCGGAAGTGCCTTCCACCCCACCCCACCTGATATGCCTTTCAGATTGTTAGAAACCACTTCTGGGGCCTCTGACAGGCTTCTTGGGCCTGTTGTAGTCCCCCAAAGTGGTTTTTGGTGAACGTTTGGTAATTGACTTCGGATCCCCAGGCCTGGGGCCTCTGACAGGCTGGGGAAGCCCATTGGAGATGCGTTTGGGGCATCGCCAGGCCTGGGGTAAGTGCAGGAGGCCTCAAACAGGCCCAAGCAACTTACCCTAGGGGCTCTTGCCTTTCATTCTGCGATATAGCAGGACCACAGTATATAAACCGCAAAGGGCTGTGGGACCACTGTAAATAACACTCCCAAGACGAAGCTACAGGGACTCTACATAGAAGACACTTAGAAATAACTGCAAAGGTTTCTTTGTGCCTTGAGAAGACAATCCTTTTTGGTGTGACTGTTTAACACTTTATCTTCCCAGTTTAGATAGAGAGGTCCTCAGCTGACTAAGAGTGCTCTCTGTAATGGAGGTGGGCATACTTGAGATTTATAGGATCTCTTTGGGGTTTTTTTTTAGAACAGCCCGTAAAAGCCACCAACCACAGATTGGTGCCATCAAACTAGAGTGCATCGAACTCACAATAACTCTATCACCTACAAATCATCTGCAAATCACTTCGATCCACTAGAAGGAAATCTATCTTTGGCTCATTTCTGCTAAAAAGCACCCCACGCACCACTACTATCAGTATGTATGCATGCCCTCAGATCCTCCGTGCATCAAAGGGTTCCACAGGTAGAGACATAAGGAAAGGCATCAAAACTGCTTTTCAACACAACCTTTATTAACTAAATTAAAGAAGTAACTGCAATATATTCTAATGCATTTATCTTTTACTTATTAAAAATGTTTATACCCCACCTTTCTTCTCAAGAGGACCCACGGCAGCTTACAACACTAAAAACAAACAATACCAAAACTGGAAAGTAAGGGGAAAGACAGTCAAACAAACAACCTAATCTGAGTCATTGGGGTTAAAACCTGCCTGAAGAGAAAAGTCTTCACATGTAGAAAGACAGCAAAGAGGGGGCCAGCTTGGCTTTCCAAGGGAGGAAGTTGCACAGCTTGGGACCAGCGACAGAGAACACCCTCTGTTATCCCCATACCAAATGCATCTGTAAAGGTGTTGAGACAGAGAAAATGGCTTTCCTTGATGGTTTTAAAATCTGCACAGGCTCATAATGGAAATTCAAGTAACTTGAACCCAAGTCATTTAGGTCTTTATAAGCCAAAACCATCATTTGAAATCACTTAACCACTTAGACCCTCATCTGATCCACCCAAATGAACAAGACTCTGGGCAGCCATAATGTCCAAAGGTAGAGTCTTGTTACTTCACCCTCTCTCATGAGCGTCTTAAGGAGTCAAAACTGTTCTTGCTACTGTCCTCTGCTTCAGGAGGAAAATGTTATTTACTGCATAGTCTACACCTCAGTTTCAGGTTGCTAGAAGTGATTGAACTGTCCTTGACTCTTCCACAGTTGCTGTGTTGTTGGAGTAGAATCAGCAGGAGGTTCCTGAGTGTTCCTTTACACTACCAGCATCCTTTGGCCACTTGAAACACAAGGCTTACAGAACCACACGACACAGTTCAACTGAGGGCACTCTGGCACCTCCAACCAGGTCTCCTTTCAGTGTCCTCTTAGACCAGGCATGTCCAAACTTCGGCCCTCCAGATGTTTTGGGCCACAACTCCCACAGTCCTTTGCCATTGGAATTACAGACTTGGAATTCTGGGAGTTGTGATCCAAAACATCAGGAGGGCCAAAGTTTGGTCATGCCTGTCTTAGACCTCCTTCTCCTCCTTAATTATGTGCTGCCATTAATCTTCCCTGTTCTGCTTTCTCCATTCTTTTTACACCCTTGGGGTCTCCCTCCTCTCCCCCAGAGCCTTTCAATCCCTGCCCCTCATCACTTCTAGATTTCTCACTCAGACTTTCAGGGTGAGTCCTAGCCACCTTCTTGATTTCTACACCTCCACAGGTGACTTCAACAGGGTTATCAACTTCACTGTTGATGGTATGGCCACCTCCCAGGACAGTGTCAGCCTGCCACTGGGAATCCTTCACATAGCAATAATGCTAATAGTAATAATCAACAATGTGCTTTTAAGTGATTCATTATAAAGCACTCCAGTGTTCAGAAGTTATATCCTTATTATAATATTTTTCTGTAGAAAACAAACAAATAAACAAAGAGAAAAAAAAAGAAAAGAAATAGAAGATTCTAACATACCATAATGTGACATTTGAACCACAGGGATTCTCCACTGTGGATAATAAGATAAGATAAGATAGCAGGAGAGTGACTGTACTGTACATGGCTGGATTCTAGTATTTCTCTAACCTGGACATTTTGCAGAGTTTTCAAATGAATTTGGATGGAGTTTTTAAAGAAGGAAGTGACATACAGCTTCACCAAGCAACCTGGGGTTGAATTATTAAGAACAGACTTACTTTTAGCCATCATGTGTACTGCACATGTTCCAGACCTGTAAATCTTTGACCAAAATGCAAATAAAAATGCCAGGTGTCTATAGATGGCGGGTCTGCAGTTCTTTGAAAATCTCCAAGAATTGTCAAAAAATCTGCAGGAGAGGCAGAATCACAGCAAGAAATTTACATTAACTGTGTCACTCCCATTCATTCCACTGGGCTCACCCAGGAGAACATCTGCTCAGGGGGTGCCTGCTGCCCTTTAGCCTCTGTTTCACCCAGAAACCAAAGAATTTGTTACAATTGAGCATCTGCTCACTGTTAATCCTAATTTCATATATAGCTCCATGACCCCTGCACATATTATCTTGCAGAAACGGGCAGCTATAGAACCATTTTATTCACCATTACATTAATATTTAAACAGAAAATTATGAATGATTAAAATGAAGCATTTATATGGTGCCCATCAGTTTACCAAGTTTCCAGGGTAATTCAAAATTTAAAAGCAATACATAAATCTTTCAGCAAATTACAAAAAAAGATCAAAGCCATACTGTGAATAAAACTGATGGGTTCGGAACATCTGAAAAGACATATTTAAAGAGGAAAGAAAGACATTTTTTGCCTGATGCAAAGAAACCACATTCAGAATTTGCCAAGCCTGTCTGGATAGGACATGTTTTATGTCTGGTGCTACAAATGAGAAGGCCTTTCTGCGTTCTTGATTCAGAAGGCAGAATGACTTATAAGATCACCTGTGTTGATGGATGCAACACTAAGGAAGGTTTACATGGGATGAAATCGTCCTTTAGGTATCTGGGTCTAGTTCTACTGAGAATTGTAAGTACCAGCATTTTAAAGTATGCCCGTTGTCAATCAAGCTGATTCCAACTTATTGCAATCCTCTCAGGATTTTCTCAGTATGCATCTTGTCTAATAATGTACAAGTAACAATATCCCATCAGCCACTAATGCTCTGAGTGATCTCAGCTACCCTCCTCCTAGCTAGCACACAGCATCTGAATTGACACCTGGCTCTGTGATTTTTGGAAGTGATTTGTTACTACATGCTGTGTTGTTGGGATGTGGCCTGTGCTTGAATGTGAGGAAGACAGAATATCTGATGACCGACCAAATGAATGTGGTATGATCCGAATTGATGGTATTGACCGACTGATAACTGAGGAGTTCAAATACCTCGGTTCCACTCTCACAGCGAACAGGAGTCTGCATTGTGAAGTCACATCAAGGATCAAAAGTGCTTGCCTAAAATGGTGTATGACATAAAGGATCATGTGCAGCAAAAAGATCAGCAACCTTTCAAGTCAAAGATCTATTACACCATTGTACGACCTGTTACGCTCTAAGGTGCAGAACGCTGGCCGGTGACAAAAGAAGTCGAATGTCACCTTGGTGTTATGGAGACCAAGATACTACAATGGATCTCACACGAAACAATCTTATGCACAATGATGACATCCAATCAAAATACAGCATCACATCAATCACCATCAAGATGCACAAAACCCAACTGCGTTGGTACAGATATGTCTTGTGTGCTGATGAGGAAACTCTTGACCCAAAAGGGGGTCAGTGGATTCCAATCAAGGGGATGAACAAAACAGTGCTGGATGAATACCCTTGACAATGATATGAAGTTGTCCCGAGTTCAGCCAGACCTAGCCCACAACTGTGCCAAGTGGAAGGCACAATACCGGATCCCACCACCAAATAGGACAAATGCTAAGACAAATTAGAAGAAAAAAATTGTTATGATATGCCATCAAATCATCCCTGACCTATAGCAATCCCATGAATGAATGATCTCCAAAATGTCCTGTCCCCAACAGCCCTGCTCAGCTCTTGCAAACTCAAGCCTGATGCTTCCTTTAGGGAGTCAATCCATCTCCTCTTTGGTTTTCCTCTTTTCCTGTTGTCTTCAACCTTTCCCAGTAGAATCCTGGGAATCCGGTCTCCTTGTGACGTGCCCAAAGCAGGATAATAACCATAGCTTCAACATTCTTGACTCCCATGGTAGTTCAGGCTTGATTTGGTCTAGGACCCACTTGTTTGTCTGTTTGGCAGGCCAGGGTATCCGCAAAATTCTCCTGCAGCACATTTCAAACAAATGGTTTATTTCCTGTCAGCTTTTTTCCTTGTCCAGATTTCACACCCAAGCATGGTGATTAGAAATACAATACGTGTGGATGATTTTGGTCTTGATATTCAGTGACACAACTTTACACTTGATGAGCTTTCTGATGGTCTGGCTGACGATTCGGCCGAGGCCTTGGCCAACCAATGGTTTGAGTCAGCTGCCGACGCCGTCGACTGAATCGCCCCCAAGCGTCTCCTCCGTGGCAGAGCTCGTACTTCGCCGTGGTTCACGGCGGAGCTACGAGCGATGAAGCGGGAACGGAGGAGACTGGAGAGCATCTGGAGACAGAGCCGGACGGCAAATAACAAGACTGCCATTGCGATCCAGACTAGGCGCTACTCGCGAGCGATCAGGGAGGCCAGAAGATCTTTTTACTCCCTGAGAATTGGTGAGGCCTCGAACCGTCAGGCAGAACTCTTCCGGGTGGTTCGGAACCTCACCAATCCTAGTCTGGCTAGGCCTCCTCCTACTGATTTCAGTAGTGAGAATTTCGCAGTCTTTTTTAGATCCAAAATAGAGGCCATCCGTGCCGACTTTGATTCCAGTAACACTAGCCCTCCCTCGCCATCCCCAGCTCCTTCACGCCCCCACTCTTCTCAACTGGTTGAGTTTGGGCCTGTCTCTCCTTTGGACGCCTCCAGGGCCATTGCCCATTGCCGTCCCGCAACCACCCCCTTCGACCCTTGCCCATCCTGGCTTATCAAATCCGCCGGAGGGAGCATGCCCAAGTGGGCCGCTGCCATCGCCACCGCCTCCTTCAGCGAGGGGGTTTTCCCCTCTCGTCTGAAGGAGACGGTGATTAAGCCCATCTTGAAAAAACCGGGATTGGCGTCGGACCAATTGTCCAACTACCGACCGATTGCCAATGTTCCCTTCATGGGCAAGGTCATCGAGAGGGTGGCCGCGGTGCGGATTCAATCATTCTTGGAGGAACAGCGGTGCCTTGATCCTTGCCAATCTGGCTTCAGGCCTGGCCGGGGTACAGAGACAGCTCTGGTCGCGCTGCAAGATGACCTCATCCGGGCGGCCAACAGGGGTTGCTCTACCCTGTTGGTTCTCCTGGATTTGTCAGCGGCCTTCGATACCGTCGACCACGGTATCCTACTGGACAGGCTCCTGGAGGTAGGGATCGGGGGCACTGTTCTCAGTTGGCTCCGGTCCTTCCTTCAGGGTCGGCTCCAGTATGTGCAGCATGGAGGAGAGTTGTCGGCCCCGTGGACACTCCCTTGCGGGGTTCCGCAGGGCTCGTCTCTCTCCCCCATGCTGTTTAACATCTATGTAAGGCCGCTGGCTGGGGTCATCAGGAGATTTGGGCTGCGTTGTCATCAGCACGCTGATGACACGCAGCTCTATCTCTGTTTTTCCACCTCTGCAGTGGAAGCTGTCCGGTCCCTCGACCAGTGCCTGGAGGCGGTTATGGCTTGGACCAGGGCCAACAGGCTCAAACTCAACCCTGAGAAGACCGAGGTGATGTTCTTCGGGAGTTTCCCGTCTGGGTATGGGGGCCCCCTCCCCAGTTTGGAGGGTGTTTCCCTCCAGCTGGCGGAGAGGGTTCGGAATCTGGGCGTGATCCTAGACCCGGCCTTGTCCCTGGACGCTCAGGTGGCGGCCGTGGCCAGGACCGCATTTTTTCATCTTCGCCAGATCGCCCAGATTCGCCCCTATCTAGACGGGGACTCCCTGAGGACAGTGGTCCAGGCGCTGGTGATCTCGAGGCTGGACTACTGTAATGCTCTCTACATGGGGTTGCCCTTGACTCTCCTCCGGCGATTGCAGCGGGTGCAGAATGCAGCGGCCAGACTGGTGGTGGGTACGCGTCGCTATGACCGCATCACCCCGGTTCTGGCCCAGCTGCATTGGCTACCCGTTGCCTCCTGGATCAGATTCAAGGTCTTGGTTTTAGCTTATAAAGCCCTCCATGGCCTGGGCCCAGAGTACCTGGCAGAGCGGATTGCCCAGCGGTCAACATCGGCCCGACCGGTTCGGCAGTCGCGGGCGCACTCGCTTCAGGTTCCATCTCTCCGAGAAGCCAGGCGGTCCCGTACCTGGAACCGGGCTTTCTCGGTGGCTGCTCCATCTATATGGAACAGCCTCCCTAGCGAAGTGCGCTCTGCAGAGTCCCTGCTGGCCTTTCGTAAAGCGGTGAAGACCATCCTATTCCGCGAGGCCTTTGGTGACCTAGCTTAGCTTACCTTTATTCTTCCTTTTTCCCTTCCCCCCCCATCCACCATCGATAATCGATAATTAGGTCATACTTGACATAGCAGCGGTGAGGTTTGAATTAAAGGGTGCGCCCCTGCTGCAGTTTTCTTAATATGTTTTTATTAATCCATGTCGATTTTTTGACTATGTCCCCTATTGAGATTTATTGTACCCAATTGTTTGTATCTCCTGATTTGCTTTGTTATGTTCGCCGCCCAGAGTTCCCGTTGGGAAGATGGGCGGGATATAAATTCAATAATAATAATAAAAATAATAATCTTTTCCAGCTCTTTCATTGCTGTCCTTCCAAATCACAATCTTCTGATTCTTTTTGGTTACACTCTTCATTTCAATTGAGGACTGAACCATGGTATTCAAAATTTCAAACTTTTTAAATGTCTTCATTGTCTATGTTTAAGTTCCATAGGTCTTCTATGGTAATCATAAGGGTTAAGTGTTACAAATACCTAATAAATGATCCTTCCTTTGGCTGGTCCCTTGGCTAAATTTAAAATTATAATAATTAAAATCTTCAAATGCTTCCCCACACATAACTCACTGCATTCTAATCTGGAGGTTATCAGACCATAAAAAACACAAAGTCAGACTTCATATCAGACATAATTGGCAAAACATACTTCATCTATGATATCGGCATACAACATAAAAATGGTAAACTGTCGAACTATATCTCTCTGCAAGGCAGACAGCATGGGGCAGTATTGGTGAACCTATGGCACGGGTGCTAAAGGTGGCACTCAGAGCCCTTTCTGTGAGCATCCAACATCGCCCTTTAACAGCCACCTGTATTCAGGTTAAATTGCTGTATTGGCACTTTGTGAAAAATTAGTGGGTTCTGAATCGCAGTTTGGGCACTCTGTCTCTAAAAAATTTGTCATCACTGTCATAGGGCTTTGGAACATTAATGCTGAAAAGTAGCATCACAAACCTGGCAAAAGCTTCTCAAAGTGATCCTCCATTTCAGAATGAAACATAAGAGTTTTCCTATCCTGCCTTTCCAGGCATGTTGATGCACCATAATTCTGAGGACAAAGATATTGAAAGCTGTTGTGATACTCAGCAGGCCCATGCTTCTGCTGTCCTTGCAGTTGCAACAAATGAAGTTCATGCCATGAAACATGACTAGGCAGTGGTCTGAATGCCTCTGCTGACTGAAGACTCAATGGCATCCAGCCCATGTCAGGGTAGATAAAACCAACATTTTTTAAAAAAAATAAAATTATTTAAATCACAATTGAAATTATGATTTAATTTTTTAAAAAAATGAATTTGGGGTTAAAATCATCAAAGAATCAAACTTTTAAAAACTTAAAACAACTTAAAAAAACTCAAATCAAGTTAAATCAAATCCACTCTGGCCTATGCCACCCAATCCTCACAGGGTTTGCTCTTTCAGGTGGCAATGCAAAGAGAAGAAAAAAAGATCTCCCCAAGTGTGACAACACCTTGGAAGCAGGAGAAATACATATGTAAATCATCAGCCAATCCCAGCAGGAGGGAGGGGATTGTATGGTATAAAAAGGGGTGGAGCCTGGTCTGTGAGGGTGGTTGAGAGTTGAGAGCTGAGAGAGCACAGCTCTGTTAGAGTTCAGTCAGGCAGGTTAGGTGTGAGGGCTTGACTATTTACTGTTCATTAAAGACAGGGAGGCTTGAAGATTTGATTTAATCTATTTTATGTTTAAGGCAACGCATACCAACTCCAGTCATTGTTGTATTTATTTATTTTCTCAATAAACGTCATCATTATTTTTATATTATACACCTGAGTCTGTCCCAGTTCATAAGGCGGTGATTTAAAAGGTGGCAGCATTACCAAGTGGATCCTGTGAAGATGAATAACTTGGTTCCTTACAGTTCACATTTTCATCACAATTACACGTTGAAAAGGGAGGTGTCGTCACACCAAGAAACTGCATCTTTTCAATTGTGGCTCCATCAGGATGGAAAGCTCTCCCATTAGAGCTTCGCCAGCCCCCACCACCCATCTGTGTGGCTTCACGAAGGCCACGAAGGAGAATCAATAACTATGAGTAAATAAACCCAACTCATGCAAACTAATCTTCAAAGTGCCTAGGAAACATGCTTTGCCCAACTTTTCTTTTTATTATAAATATTATAAAGAAAATGGCAAACCACTCAGAGAGCGTTAGTTGAAACCTCTCTATGCACATCCATAGAGCCAAGTTTTTAATCCATTGCGTAACATGCCTGAGATGAATGTCTCCTCCCTCCCATTCCTATCCTTTTTACATCAAAACACAAACAGTGCTCTTAAAAAGATACTTCACTGGTTTCACTGTGACTGTGGAGAGCAGAGGGCAATAACAGTGTTTCTGGGCAGATGTACCCTTTGGGGGAAAAGCAATACAATATAGGAATAGGAATAGGAATAGGTGGAATGCACCTTATTGTCATTGTATAAATACAACGAGATTAAAAGTGCCATCCAGAGTCATTCACACAACCCAGCATAAAAATCCAAGACCTACAATTTAAAAACAAACTATCCATACCTCCAACATTCACATGTCACTCTTTAAAACTGACATCATTGGCACATCCCTACACTCTTTCACCTAGCAACATTCCTACAGTCTTGGAATTCTGGGAGTTGTGGTCCAAAGATCTGGACCACAACTCCCACAGTTCTCTGTCATTGGCAATACAGTCTTGGAATTCTGGGAGTTGTGGTCCAAAACATCTGGAGTGCCGAAGATTCACCACCACTGCAATATGGTATACAAAACTGCTAAACCATTTCTTAGTTTGCACACCCATGCTGAGTGAAGACTGTAGTGACAGGTCCCCTATATTAAGAATGCTGCCACTGAATACTTGGATAGTGAGGGGTATTTATTCGTTACTTCTTTATCAGTTGCATTTATACCTGGGATTTCTTCATGGATGAGCAGTGTGGATGTGTTTTGATAAAAGCATCCAGTTGGATGGAGGATGGGTGTGTGTGGGATGGAGAGAGACAGAGTCTCTCAGTTTGGGCTTCCAGTGGCATAATTAATAAGGCTTGGGGAGGAGCCTTGGAGTGGTCCCCAATGACATGACCCCCTGGACAAGATACACTGTCTTATAGTCAGTCCTCCAGTTTTGTGGAGTCTGTGCAGAAAGGAATTGAGGTTCTCCAGGTATACTGCCTCCACCACTGCCCAACAGTCTCCCCTCTTGAGCCTAGTTGGGGCAGTCTTAGTGGTGGTGCTGAGTCTTCTCAATTTGTCATGCTTAGGGAGTCGTCTATAAGGTCCAGCTCAGCTTCTTGTCCTCACTTTTATCCTCACAGCATCAAGCCAGTGAAGTAGATCAGGCTAACAAAAAGTGACTGGTTGAAGGTCACATCACACATTCCATAATTCTTGCAAGTCCAGGTAGTTGAAACTTTTTTCAGGTTCTGGGCCAACTCTCCTTCACACTTTTTTTTAATGGAGGTGGGATGATGAAATGAATGGGAAAGCCAGCAGAGACCTACTGACAGAAAATATGAAAATTCCACTGAATATAGTGGGAGAATTCATTTGAGAGCATACTCTGTGACTGTGGTGGTGATGAAACTGTTCTCTACCACTGCTGCATCTCCCCAGTTATCCAGTAGAGCATTGTCATGTCCTGTAGGTAGTTTTGATCCTATTATATTCTAAACATTTAGATCCCTTAAAAGCAGGTGGTGGTAGGTTTGCACAAAACTTTCTGGATGAAACCATCTGGATCCATTCTGATCTGAATGTCACTGTTGATAGAGGTCCCATGGGTGCACCTTTGGTCTCTGCTGGTCCAGTTGTACCTTATATATCCCAAGGATTTGGTCAGGATCCTTGGTAAGATTAACGGTAAGACCTACCATATTTGTGCTTGATCACTGTCCTTCCCAGTTTTAGAAAGTAGACTGAACAATTTGGTAAGGCTGGTTGCAAGTGCACCTTTGTAATCAGGCACATTTTCATTATAAACAAAAGGTGTTAGTGAATCATCTGTAAAACAAAACCTTCACTGAGCTCCATCCTCCAAAGCCTGGAGAAGTTACATTTTAGGTTCAAACCCCTATGAAATCTGCAATTTAATCTGCTTTTGTGTATTAACTTTTGTTTTTACATGAGTTTACTACTCTTTGCTTTCTCAAGGAGCAGAAAAAGAGAATATAAATAAATTAAATAATTAAATAAATACTTGTTGGATCTTTTATGATTTTTAATACAGCGCAGTACATATCCCGAGTCTCCCTAATAAAAATATGTGGAAGTTCCCAGGCAGCAGCTGAGCATTCTCCCTTTCCTGTTATTTAATGGCATGTGGTAGCATGTCCCACAGCTGGTTCTTTGAACATATTGCAAACACGGGTGGCTTCTGAGGACTGTGGCAATGCTATGATTGTGTGTAAAATAAAATCAGAGCACTTGGAATTATATGAACAACCAGTGGTATGTCATATTTGCACTGTACTTTGATAGTTTAGGCATGTTAATTCAAAACAGGAATCTAGCCTGAACAGTCCATGTTTTTATAGTATCTTTTTGACTGTTACTCCGCTATAGGAGATTTAAGTACATTTTGAGTACTCTGTCCTGTTAGTTAACACAAAGCTACATTGATTGCTCCTGTTTCTCCTTTACAAACCTGTCATGCTTCTTTTTTGGGGGGCGGGGGTGAAAAATCCTCAAGACAGCTTGATAAAATTCAACAAAACAGCACATATGCCACAAAAAGATTTTATCTTTCTTTTTTGATTTCTGGATGTCTAGGATCAAAAGCTTTGATCACTGCAAAAGCTTTGCAGAGTCAAAAGCTTGTCAGAGGCACAAAAACAGTGTCTTTGGGGAAAAAAAAAAAAGTTATGTTTAGAGAAGAAAAGTGTGGGTTCTTCTTGCTGTTCCCTGGCTTCTTTCTTTTTTGATCGATCTCCCCAAAGCCCTACACAGCTCTGGATTCCAACTTTTCATTCAGGCTGTGCTCCAGGAGATGAAAGCTTTGTTCTGCATCCTGCCTCACAACTCTTTCCCCAAGAAACAATGATATCAAGAGTTGAGAACCACCCCAAGCAAGAAAGATCTTTTGCTGTGAAGTAGTGGAAGCAGCTATTAAGGGGCAAGTGTAGGACCTGGCATAAAAAAGTAACCTCCTGAACTTAGGGGAAAAAGAACCACCAATCAGTTCAGTTTTTGTTTGGAATTTCAGGCCCCTTAGAACATGCACACACAGATCAGCCTCCTAGAGACACCAAGACAGCAAAGAAGCCTCCTGTGACTCTCCTCGACATCCCCTCCAAGCTTGGAGAAATTTGAATTTTGGAAATCTGTGTTCTACAGGCTGAAAGTAGGTCCCCCTGGGAAAGTGCCCTTGAGCAGCTGGCTTGGGGAAAATTGCAGCAGTGGTTCATGCCCGGGTGTTGCTCAACAAGAGGTGAACAAGGGTGGGCCAAAGCCTTTCCCCCAAATCCCATGGACAATGTCCTACTGGAAGCCTGAACTGAGGTGCAGAGGTTGTTGTGTGGTCAGTGGCGGTGGGGTGAGGAGAGAGACAGGCTGCCTGACAATGGAAGAAATGTGCTGCTGGAGACCTGAGCTAAGCTAGTTCTGAGGTAGAAGACTTCTTCTGACTAGAAGAAGTAGCTCAGAGGGGGAAATGGCTTCTATGAATTGGTCTTATAAATTTTCAGTTTGTGCCCATCTCTAATTATTACCCATGGACACTTCCTTCCCAAAGCAACTGTAGATTGGAAGAGGGGCTACCTCCCCGCTCTCAATTCTAATACATGGATGCCTCTTTAACAAAAAACAAATATCCATTGCATAATTAAGCTTTTCTGAGCTTAGACCATTTGGGTGCAGAATTCAAAAGAGTGCATTCATCTCTCACTTGAAAGGAGAACTTTCTTATTCTCAGCATACTAATGGGAGACAGAGGTGGAAGTGTCTTCTACCCCTGTAGTTTAGCCTTTTAAGAAAACAGTTATCTGGAATATTCCATTTTAATCCCTCTACAGTTTCAGGCAATAGAAAAAGGGAGAATAGTTAAATAAACAGTACAGTGCTTATTTAATATACCAATATTTTACATTTTTTATGGAAAGTTAAATCAAGGCAGCTTACAAAGCACAATAAAAAATAAAAAAGGAAAAATTAATGTTCTATAAAACACAACTCCCTGCTTTCTCTTGCAACGAGCCCCTCATTTTGGGGTGCCCATATTAATGCCCACAAACATTGATTACCAGTCACAACTTCCAGATGTAGGGAGCAAGAGGCTGTACTTTCAAATAAAGCCCTGATGTGGTAGCATAACTTGGAAATGAGATGTAAGCATTTTACTTGCACTTGTGAACGTATTCTTACATGTGAAGTATAACAGAGGAAGGGACCGCCAAGCTGGTTTTTGCAGAGTAGGGTTATGATAGGAAAACAGCAAAGCCACAACCTTTCTTTTTCTTCAAAACACAACCACAGCTAGATACCACAATAGTTACTCACCCCTTTTCTTATCTACAGTAGACACTGCTTGGATGAGAAGTGGTGTGTTCGATTCCGTGTACTCCACAAAAACCAGGAGCAGCTTCAGAGCCGTCTTCACAACTAGACGAAACTGGAAGGAAAGCCATCAGATGTACTTGTCAGCGTGTAACATACACAGACAATTCTTAACAAATCAAAACCGCTTCTGTGCATTACTACATAAAAAGAGAAAAGCAGCGTTAACTATCCCTTCCATTCAAGATACATACAAATTAAGATCTTGGTTATTAAAATCAAGCTCATAAATCTAGTATCAACCAAGATTTCAAAGCAGTTGTACACACGGCACTACATACAGCCATAGGAAGCTTCCTTAAAAGAATCAGAGCATTGGCTAGTTAACCCAGTCACCCTCCCAGTCATGCTGTCCAAGATCCTTTAACTGCAGATACCATCAAATCAGCCTGAGATTTTGCTTATGTGAACTTAGCTACAGACCAGTCACAAAGGGAACATATGAAATGTCTCCAGTGCTTACCACAGAGTTGAATAGTAGTTGTCAAAATCACAGACAATGATCTTTCCCAGACTATTTAAACCAGTCATGTCCAAACTTTGGCCCTCCTGATGTTTGGGACCACAACTCCCAGAATTCTAAGCCTGTATTTCCAATGGCAAAGGACTGTGGGAGTTGTGGTCCAAAACATCTGGAGCGATGAAGTTTGGACATGCTTCATTTAAACTCTTCAAGATTATTTTACATAAGGATACAATGCATTTAATGTTACGTATCCCCTATGCACTCTGCTACTGACTCGTAACCCATCTTCTGTGGTATGAGCTCTAGATTTTCCAATTTGGTGCCCTCCAGATTATCTGGACTCTCAGCATCCTTAACTATTGCCTTGCTGATTGGCCCTAATGGAAGTTGCAATCCAAAATGTTAGCCAGCATTTGGAAAAGATCATCTTGATAACAACAATGATAATAACAACGATGATCAAGCATGACTAGAGAGACTTCATACGCATGCCCTTGCATGCACATAGACATTAAAGTTGCAACATATTTATCATATTCTACCATCCTAGTCAGATGTCTACATTGAAGCAGTGGGCACTAAGGTTTGCACCCTGAAAACAAATTAATTTTTCTTGCAACTAAGCATTATAGGAGGTAGGTTTGAGGATAGTTGATATATATTTGGTAGCATAAATGATTAGAAATCTTTTATTTTGGCAACAATTTACTCCAGGACTCAGATGGAATTTTATCAAGTGTTCTCCAATACGTTTTGCTGGAGTTTTGTCAGAACATATTTCTTTTGAGTAGGGGAATGAGCATTGTTAAGTTGGCTAACCTGTGCCAACCTGTTAGCTCATATATATAGGGTTGGTATCCACAGTTTCAGTTATCCACAGCCCTATACACAACATACAGTGAGTGAGCCTTGTGGTCTTTGTCCTTCCTCCATGTATGTTGTATATATGGTTTCACACCATCTGCTGTTTCAGGCATTCATGGTAGATCATCAAAAGGCTCCCTTGCTGATATTGGGGTCCTATTGTACTGAGGATTTTCTTGCCATCCCAGTAAGAAAACCTTTTGAGATACTCAGATGTCTCTTTCATACTTCCCATATGCAGGTTGACAGATAAGAAACATTGACAGAAACAGGAAATATTGCTATCATTTGAAGCACTGAGTGATAGTACAGTATGTAATGTACAAGAAAATGCATTCGACGGTAGAGGAAATAAAGAACATAATTCTTTGCCACACAATTTGCTCTGAATGGCATTTGATGTCTGCTTAAAAGAATCCCTTTGATGCTTTTATTGAATTAGAAAACAATGGCAAGTTGCAATTAATTTGCATTGTTACATGGTTTCATCATTTCTCCCCCAAAAGACTGATTTGGTTAGAAGCTAGAACTTTCCACTGCAAAAGTATGCCCTAAATGTCTCTCACCACTATCCCTTCTCTCCCTGTATTAGTACCTTAGTTTCTGAAGATACACTTTCTCTGAGATCCTTCAAATCTAAGCAGTTAATGAATCTTCAGGAACATTCCAATTCCAATTGGGTTTTCTTTAGAAGAATCTTATTTTAATTTGGATATTCCCTGTCTAAAGCAGGCTGGTTCAGTTTGGGAACTATTGACATCCGAAACACACCCAAAGCTGTTAAGCTATTGCCTCCTGTGATCAGTTCCAGGCCCAGAAGTACCCTGAATTGGATGGCTACTACAGGTACAGCAATGGATCTAAATCATAGATCACTAGGTGGAGCTGCCTTTGAAGAATGTTTGGAAACCTCAGCTGATGCAGAGTGGCTTTTGACTGGAACTGGTTACATGTGGTATAACTCCTTCAATTGCTGTCACTATCACTTCTGAGGCCACGTCAAAAAGCTGGTTATGACCTATAAAATCCTATAAAAGATGGGTCCAGAAAGTATGAGAGGCCATACCTCCCCATATAATTATCCTTGGCCTTTAAGATATTCCAGGGAGATTCTCCTCTTGATCCCACCACCTGTACAGGCATGTTTGAGGAGAACCCAAAGTGGCTGCTTCTAGGTTATGGAATGCTCTCCCACATGAGGCTAGTCTGGCCCTTCTCTCCTGCCCTTCTGGCTTTTAATATCTAGTTTCAACATATGATGGATGCAATACGATTCTTGCTTTTTAAAATCATTTATAACATTTTTTGCGGTTTTAAAACTGTTTTTAGATGAATGTTTTAATATTGCTATTAAATATTACTGGGCCTCGTGGCACAGTGGTTAAATGCCTGTACTGCAGCTAAAACTGTGCTCATGACATGAGGTTCAATCCCAGGTAGCAGGCTCAGCCTTCCATTCTTCCCAGGTCAGTCATGTGTAGCCTACAGACTGTAATTAAAAACTGTAAATCACACAGAGACTACTTTAAGTGGTATGGGGCGGTATATAAGCAGAACAATTTGCTTTTTTAATTTTTAATTTTTTAATTAATTATTATTATTATTATTATTTGCTTTTACTCTGTTACTATTGCTATGTTACTATTAAATGGACTATTTCTTTTCCTTTTAAAATTTCAAATTTATTTTAATCTGTCTGAGCTGCCCGGAGTTCTTTCACCCAGAGAAAGGTGACAAAATAAATAAATAAATGTTATGAAATGTGAGAACAATTGAATAGAGTACATCCTCAAACTGTCCCTTATCTCAGATGGAAGTACAGTGGTACTCGGACTTAAGAGCAGCTCGACTTAAGAGCAATTCGACTTAAGTGTGGAAAACTGTGGGCATTTTAACTGCCGCCTTAAAAATTTTAGATATGGTCTGCTCGACTTACAAATATATTTTTCATTTTTAAACTTATTTTTTCAATTTTTAGATAGGTACCCTGACTTAAGAGTAGTTTGACTTAAGAGCATGCATACAGAATGGATTACATTCATAAATTGAGGTACCACTGTATATTGCTTTACAAAGTCTCGAGCATAGAGACAATGCTAAGGTGACTGAACAACCCTGAACAAACACATCCTTCCTTATACCTATCAGTAAACAAACTGCACAAGAGTGTCATCTAGTACATAAAGAAGGAAGATGAAGCAGGAGCCTGGAAGGCATTTCATTCAGGTATTGTTGGTCACTGATAAAAACAGGCAGTAAGGGCAGGTGCACATTCCTTGGCTCTGGTGGCAACGTATCGTTTCTGATTTGTCTCATGGTTGATTTGCCAAATACTGCCAGGTGCAAAATACATTGTATTACAGGATATTAAACTCCCAAGTTGTATCATTCCCTGTTTTCTGACGCATTCTGCTATTCTTGTTTTGCTCTGCTAGGTGGTGCTGTGGGATGGTTTTGTGCAGCAGAAAAGGGGACTGTAAGACGCCAGGGCTACATCTACTAACTAAACTTTCCCCCTTACCAATACTTTCTTGGGATCATCTATGTTCCTTAATGGAGACAAAGATATCAAAGATAACTAGCCTAATTTGTGCTTGATGCATATTTCTTATTTTTAAACTTCTTGAGTGAAAGATATGGAAGTGTTTTCCAAAAATGGGATTATATTTCAGTTTGTTTGGTTTGACCCCTTATCTTACAATGCAGCAGCAGAGGGGGTGGTGGTGGAAGCAAACCTGATAATATATTTGAAGGGGAAAGCATACATAAAAATATTTTTTAAAATATCTATCCCTCAGGGTCACAAATGGGAAAGGTAATAGGAAAAGGTTAACATGTTAAGATAATTGCTGGTAAACCACAACAAAAAACCCTAATTCGATTACTTTCACATTGAAAGGGAGATGTTAATAATACATTGGTGCTTAAATTCATGTTATACTACTACACTGAAAGGTTTACCAGAAGGAAGAGTAAAAATCTGATATACAAATGTGTTCCTTTCAGACTTCAAAATCTAGGGGTAAATCAAATGCAAGGTTTTAAAAACACATCCAAACATTTGCTACTTAACTAGAATGTGGAGGGAGGCATGGGTGGTTTTTTTTTTTTTTTGACATTTAGTCCTATTTTATTTTTATATCTTACACTTTTATACAAATATTTTTATATTTCTTCCCCATCCTTTCCCCAATGTGCCGTGACTGTACAAGTCTCCCTCTATTCCACTTTATCCTAAACACCACTTCAACAAAGCTGAGACTAAAAGAGAGGGACTGGCCCCAGGTCTTCCTCTTAGACTTATGCCTGGATCCCCTGGAGTTGATGAAGTTCTGCTTTCTGTGCAAACCTAGGAAGAATCCTCTTCCAGTTTTGCACCTTTCCTTTTTTAAAAATAGGGCACCACAACGAGACTTATACTACATTCCTGAGGACCACTGACATAAAAATACAGATTGAATCACTCTTGGAAAAAAAAGATGAACTGAATCAATTGGGCCCTTTCCTTCAGCAAATCTCCAGCTCAAGTGAAAAGTTAAATGATTTCAACATGGTAGTTTCTAACACCATTGAGGATCCTTTGAAGGAGACCACAAATGGAAATCCCCCCTTCAGACTTGAGTTATGTATGTCTACATCAGGGCCACATTTATAGCATTTATTAATTCTCTGCACATACAGGAGGCCAAGCACATGAACAGAAAGATACTGCCCGAGGAAGATATTCCACGAGAGGAAAAAAGTTGCTCCATATTGCTTTGTAAGATATCTATCTATCTATCTATCTATCTATCTATCTATCTATCTATCTATCTATCTATCTATCTATCTATCTATCTATCTATCTATCTCACTGTAAACACAGAAGGTATGATTCTGAAATTCTGTGAGTTAACTAGCTGTGGTTCATACTTAACAGAGCCTTGTGGCACGATCTTTAAACTGTTATACAGCAGCCAAAACTGTGTTAATGACCTGGGGTTCACTCCCAGGTAGGCGTCTCAAGGCTGACATAGTCTTCTATCCTTCCAAAGTGGCTAAAATGAGTACCCAACTCATTGTGGGGGCAATGTGTAGCCTGCATAATTAGATTTTAACCAGCCCATAGAGTGTTTTAAGGTCTATGGGGCAGTATATAAGAAGCACACATTGCTTTTTTTTTTTTTCTTTTTAGCTTACAATCCCGCATGTCCTATAGCAGTGTGCTCATACCATTACCTGGCTGACATCATTTGGATTGTTTGAATGCACTCAATATTGCAGGCTAGCATAAGGGGTTGTTTTTGTGAAGACCGATTTTGCTTAATATGGCACAAAGGTACAGCTAGTAGAGGGATATCTGCAGCTAAGATCTGTCAAACAATATTAACTCAAGTTGTTTTGAGATAAGACAAGGTAACATTGAATCATTATGTATCCAGTGTAGTCTAGTGGATCAAGTAATAGACTAGCCCTCAAGAGACCTGGGTTTGATTCTCTAGCTTGGCTTGGAAGCTCACATGGTGTGTGTGTGTGTGTGTGTGTGTGTGTGTGTGTGTGTGTGTGTGTGTGTGTGTGTGTGTGTGTGTGTGTGTGTGTGTGTAAAAAACAATTTTAATGCAGTACCTTGCTTGCCTTGAAAACCCTATTAGGGCCCCTGACATCATAGCATCTAATAACAATAAACATTTTTAGCTTTAAAAATAAAAGATTTCTGGTTCTCTCATTCTAGAACAATGTTCTGGTTATTCCGCCAGGAAAGCGTTGCCTTTAACAGAGCAGATGACATTCATTCTCTCTTCCAACCAAAGGCTGGAGAACAAAATATTGTTATGGTTGAAAGTGAGCTATCATTATTCAGTAAACATATTCCTCTTTGAGGGTTGCATGTTGTGGGTCAATTCATTAGAGGTCATAGTTTCATAAAGTTTCCCATGAATTGGAAGTGAGGTCACAACCACAGTGGTTACTTCGGGAGCAAATTCATTTATTGTGGCCTGATAAGTCTATGACCAGTAACATGAAGTGGTACCCTTTCTTTTTGTGACACAGTTTCCAGTTTCTGAATACAGGTTGAATCTGCATAACTCTGGCAAACTTTCATGTTGATCTTTCAAAGCTTTCTATAGCTCTGTTCAGTAATCATTTACCTTGGTCTAGGAAACAGGCTAGAGAAAACCCTCCCCCTTTCCATTATTATAGCCTTTTCTTCATACAGTAGAAGGCAACATATTTGAAGTGTGGTTCCTGGTTGTGTTCAAACACTCCATGTGGGAAAAGACCCAAATGTTCCTGAGTTCTTTACCTTACATCTATGCAAACAAGACCATTTTCTTTCTCAAATGAGAAATGCAAGCTTTCTTGAAGCTTGCAATGTTTTTTATTTTTATTAGTGGCTTATAAAGGTATCGCCTGTAGCCTAGTTTTGCATTTGTGTTTTTCAAATGGGTTGCTCTCTATATGAAGAAATTTAAAATGGAGAAGTGAGGGACGAGTCATTCCTCTCTAAGGGCCTTTTTACACGACCCCTAAGATCCGCTGGCCACTTAAATTCGGACCAGAGATCTTAGGGGTTCGTCGCTCTTCCTCTGTCCCCACCCCCCTCCGCACTTCCTGGTTGCTGGCTGCCTGAGGGGAGGGAGAAAAAAGAAAGAAAAGAATGCCGGTTTACCTCCGTTTTGTTCCCGGCAGCATTCAGATCTCTTAAAGGGGCGGGGGGCAGAAAAACAACAAACAGAAGCCAGGAGAGCCCCGCACTCACTATCCTTACACCGGATCAAATATTTTTCACATCCAAAAAGCAGGTACAAGAAAACTGCGCTGGGACGCGCTAAAGTGGGCGGGGTTGCACTTAATTTCCTCTTAACTCCGGAGCTGGTGGGTAAACATTTTTAATCTCCGGAGCTGGGAGCCATTTGCCCCGGAGTTTAGGGGTCGTGTACAAACGCCCTAAGTAGGCTGAGAATGAGGTAAGTAATGACTTAATTGGGGAAGCAACCTTAGATTCTGGAACATAAGAGCCTTGCTGGGTCATTCTGCTCACAAAGCAGTCAACCTCATGCCTATGGCAAGCCCACGGAAAGGACATATGGGGAATAACTCAGTGCACCAAGAATTCAATCATGCAGTTGGCATACACCTATCATGACTATCAGTAAACACTTGCAAACAGACAAAACTGAAGGTTTAAAGAAAGAAGATATAGTAAATATCTATCTTTTATCATAGGAATGCAAGATGCACTGAAATAGACACTTGTGTTAGGAAAAACTGAAGGCAGGAAAAGAGGAAGGCCTAACATGTGATGAATTGACTTAGTGAAGGAAGCCACACTTCACAGTTCACAAGACTTGAGCCAGTCTGTTAATAATAAAATATTTTGGAGATTGTTAATTCATAAGAGCACCATACGTTGAAAGCAACTTGACAGCATGCAATAACATTATTATCCCCACAAAGCAAGGACATCGATACCACAGTTCAAATTCTCTTCCTCCCTCAAAATGTGGCACATGGGCCCATCATCCTTTCTGTGTCAACTTTCACCTGCTCTTTAACGTGTATGCATTAGGACAAGTAAGCTTGAATTAGGGGAATTGTGGAGCATGTTCTGGCCACATGAGAAGTATATTTTATTGAAGGTTAGCAATATATCAGTGTTGTGGCTGGTGTTGTTTACAAACACACACACACACACACACACACACACACACACACACACACACACACACACACACACACACACACACACACACACACACACACACACACACACACGTACTTATTGGGGTCACTGAGAATTCCCAAGTCCCCAAACCACTGGTAAGAGTAAATGACTGCTGTTTCTCAGCAATGTGGTTTACGCACATAGAAACAAGGAAGACCCAACTCAGTCCCAGAAGGATGCAAATTTGTTGGGACAAAACAAACAAACAAACAACTACTAGCAAAAAGCAATGGATTTTTGAGGCGGAGGGCTGATAATTTTTGCTCCAAGTAATTAGTCTGTAAAAAGAACAACAAAAAAATAAATGTGGCCAGAACTTGAAACTTGGCAACACTGTATAAAATTCCTCAGGTGATAATGTGGCAGAACTCTAGAAGTATTAAGGTTAATGTGTTTACCTAACAAGTTTAATATAATGTTCATTTATATTATAATTTATATATGTTCACTCTGTTTAGCTTTTATTATTGTGTTTCTAACAATGTAAACCATTTTGGGTTCTTTTTGTTTTAAGGAAAAAGGCAGGGTAAAATATTTCAAATAAAGAAATCAAATTAAATAAACAAGAATGGGTGAATACAATATGCCTCTGGAGGACTAAAATGTCTGGTCCAGGAATATGAGTGTTAATATGTTTTCATTAACCGATAGCTTACAAAACACAAAGACATCCACATACTCACAGAAAGAGCTGGATAAATGTAGCAGCAATCAAAACAATTTCAAATACAGATCTTTAAAACTCAGAGAAAATAAGAAGGGTGTTGTCAAAAAGGTATTATTTTGGAAAATGTATCAGGCATAAACAAAAGAAAAAAATTATGGCATCTTAAAGACTAAATGCTATATTATATAAGTAAGTCTTTATAGTGCCACAATTATTTTTGTCTTCTTTACTTTTTATTTTCTTTCCCTTTTGCCTGATATACTAGCATAGCCTAACACGGCTACCTCTCTAAAATGACTACTTTTGGGAATCAGATAAGCCTCCAAGTGGCGGATTTTATAAATACTTGGAATACTCCATAAACATCTCTCTCCATTTGCCACCTCCCTCATTTCAGTACAGGTAACTGCGTGTGGAGTACCTGGACAAAGAACTGCCATCACATATAGTTTATCTGTCAGTATGGCTCTTTCAGGGTCCCAGGTGACAAAGTGTAAAGACCACTGAAGGTAAGTTTTTTTAGTAGCCTCACTGCTGTTCAATGATTTTCACTAAGAAGTAGAAGCATTCCTTTTTTCATCTAATATTTTGCTCCCAAGAGAAAATCAACCTAGTGAAATCTGTCAGGCACTAACATGGTACCCATTGTACTTTTCATTTAAAACAAAAATATTTAAGTAATATGTGAACACACGCACACATGCAGAGGTACATACACACATCATTTAAAAATCTATGGCATAATCACCACAAAATGTCCAATAGATGGATATTTCCTTACCTTTGACCCAATGAGAGTGTACAGCCACTGGATGGTTTCATTGTGATTTATTACACCATTCATCCCATCCACGTACAACATAATCTGTCCCAGAGCTAAGGAAATAAAGAAGATAAGGAAACTTAGCTGAATTCAGTTGCTTATTATGTTGTTTTTTTTTTGCATTATAAAAACAGGGTCTGGGACATGAGTGAGACAACACACAGTATCACTTTCTGCTTTTAAATTATTAACAGATGGTCATTTTGAGAATCTTGAATAATTCATCTGACTAGATAGAGTGCTGTTGTATATGAATACAATATAAATTTAATCCCATTTATTACAGTGGCCAGCTCTTTCAATGAAAAAAATTCTGGTACCCAAGTAAGGTTTGGGTGAAGCATATTTTCTTTCTAGGTAGACAAGCAGATGCTGGTAGGGTGAGGGGTGGGTCTCAAATGATTTTATCAGTGAGACACAAAGCAATCTTATAATGTGCAGCAAGAGTGTGAACCTCCAGATCTTGATGATCTGCAATTCCCATTTTCCCTAACCAGCAGGGTCAACAGTGAGGAATGACAGGTGGGAGAACCAAATGTTCCCCAGCCCTTTAAGAAGACTCTTCTTCCCAGCTTTACAGATACAGACCAAAAGTTTACTGATATGGACCCAAAGCCTGAGACCATCGTGCATACTTCCCTCACAAATTAATGTGACATGACCCAACCTAACTCCAAAATTTCAGAATAAGGTGGTAGATAGATGGGGAGGAGGTGAGGAGGTACAAAACTTCACTCAACGCCATGGGGAAGCCAGTGAAAAAAGCCAGTCGGCAGACTAACTTGACTCTGTCCATGTTCTGTTGAATTAATCGGTGAAGCCATAACCAAATTAAGGCTCTGGTGGCAGAACCATCCTATGCTCCAAATCTGGGCAAGACACAGGGTTGTGAAAATATAAGGAAGTCAGTTAAATCTGGTATAAACATTTTTACTTTCAAGAAAGGATTGCAGTCTGAAATAATTTAGTGTTTACTACAATGAACAATATCCTATTGCTTAGAATAGCAAAATGCACTAGAGTTGGCCCGTTTTGGTCTTTTGACAGTACAGAGGGATTTCCATTTGTGCTGTCATGCTACAGCATCCCATGGGCCCTTTTTCTTCCAGTGCAGCTGGGCTGGCTGACCTGATGTTCAACCATCTTACAGTCCAATCTCAGCCCATAGGGCCAGTTCTATAGTGACAGCTAACTGCTGAAGGGAAGCAGTCTTGGTGTGAACTGAACAAGGAATCTCTCCTATTTGTTCCATACTTTGGCCATAAACAGAAGGCTCAACCTTGATATCATGACCCAAGAGTCCAGCAGCAGCTTGAAGATTGAGCCAGGGGGCCCTCTTGAAAGAGCCATCCCTCAAGGAAGGTCTTCTCAGCAGCTGCCCCCAGGCTATGGAATGCCCTCTCAAGTGAGATCCGCCTGGTGCCAACATTGATGGCATTTCGGCGCCAGGTAAAAACCTTCCTGTTCCAGAAGTTTTTTAATTGATACAATATAGACTGTGGGTCCTCTGATGGCAATTTTAGTGTAATGATTTTAGTGTAAGGTTTTTATTATTGTTTTAATTATTTATTGATATCTGATGTTTTATCTGTTTAACTCTTTGATTGTAAGCCACCCAGAGACCTTTGGGTAGTGGGCAGCATATAAGTTGTAAAAATAAATAAATAAATAAATAAATAAATAAATAAATAAATAATATATGTTTTTAGCACTGACTTGCACATGAAATGTGCAGTTGGGGAAAAAAACCCACCTGCGAATAGTTGGAAACCGACAGGAGTGCAGCGGGTGGGTGGGGGGAGATGTTATGTGTGTTGATTAAGAACTTGAATAATAGGCGGTATAATGTAAAACAATTTATATATTGGCTAGGAAGTGCTTGATTTGCACATTGAAATCAAACTGCTCAAATCCTGCTAAAATGTCTGTTTGGGAAAATCCTCCTCCTCCTCCTCCTCCTCTTCCTCCTCCTCCTCCTCCTCCTCCTCCTCCTCCTCCGCAGTGGGACTACAAGTCCGTAGGTCTTACTGAATGCCAAAGCAACTGACACCAAAGCAACCATTCATCCTGAAGATTTATGTTTGGCCCAGAAAGGGGTTTGAAAGGGCATTTTTTTTTGCAGTTGCAGGATGTGTTTGTCTTAAAACAAACACACCCTGGCCCATGGTGGGCTGAGCACAAGCTTTCGGAGAAAAAGAGTGTTAGGCTCAGAGCCAAAGTTCTGGGCTCCCAAGGATGCTCATTTTTGGCAATGGAGCCGGTTACAAGCACCGTAGTGTTGGTCAGAAGGCACAAAACGCTTCAGATGAACTCCAAAACCTTGTTAGAGCAAGATGCACCCTTGGAGCTCTTCTGTGTGCTGCAAAGACTGCTCTGTGGGCTCCTATTACTGACCTGAATTCAACACTGAACCTTAGCCAATGTCTTTGCTGACCTTTGCCCGGAACACAATCCTAGGAAGGGACAAGGAGCTTCCCAGGAATGCTGCCTGGCACACAGATTAGCTAAGAACCACTAAAGGTTTGCTCAGTCACTAGTACAGTGACTGTGGACCAAACGTGGAGCACAAACCTGATTAATCTGATAGGACAAACTGAACTTTATGTATCAGTGTCCATGCTTCGCTGTCACTAGAAAAACTGTGAGTTACTACTCAGAGCAAAGGTAAGGGGGAACAAAAATGAAGGTTTCCATTGCATGAGTTCTGCATTCAGAAGGTTTAGGGATCTCTCCTCATTTCTATAATTTTGCACTCTGGTGGCTCCCGACACACGGAAGACATACACTGAGCTAAGGATTTCCCAGTATGTCTCTAGGGATCACCAACTGTTTAATAAGATCTTCTCAGAGAAACTGTTTTCCTTTCCCATGATATAAGTAGCAGACATGTTTAGTCTGGCTTTATTTCTGATAATAGGGCTACAGCAAGGGTGGCCAGATTCTCTGAAATATGATGATGGTGAATTTACATATCCATCTTCTTTCCAATACAAGGCTGCTTCTCCCCATTTCGGTTAAATAAAGTAGGTTATGGTTTTAAAGAGAACACTCCACTTTTCTCCCGTTACCAGTGGTAGGAGGTTCTGGGGGCATATGGCCTCTGATATCAGCAAATAGTGTTCTCTTTATATACCACCCCATAGCACTTAAAGCACTCTCTAGGTGGTATACAATTTAATTATGCAGTCTACACCTCCCCCGCCCCCACCTCGAGCAAGCTGGATACTCATTTTACCAACCATGGAAGGATAGAAGGCTGAGTGAACCTTGAGCCTGCTACCTGGGATTGAACCCCAGGTCATGATCACAGTTTTAGCAGCAGTAGAGCAGTTTTAATGACTATGCCATAAGGCAAAAAATAAATAAATCCAAGGACTTATCAAAACAGGTTCGGCATATTGGTTAATAAGGAAAACCTCAGCAACACATTGATGAGGGATGGGGTGGGTGGTGGGTGGTTTGACTCAAAGTGTAGCATATGTCACTGACGGCTCATTCACTGAGGGGGTTTGGGGTAGCAAGTGTCTTATGAGAAAACCATAAAAAACATATTCCAAGAACATTACAATCAGAGAGAGGGTATAGCTATTGAGAAAGTAATGGTGCACCCTAGTGATCCAGTCAGCAGGCAGACTTTACTAAGTGGCAGTCTAGAATTAATGGTAAAAGACCCTGACCTGACCCTGTACTCATAAACTATGGGTTTAAAAAAAAAACAGTTAAACCCATTCTGATTATGAGTGTGTTGGCAACACCTGCAGTGACAGTGATCACTCCCTAATAATGCCTCACAAGAAAAATCAGGGGATGAACCTTGACAGATAGATATATATTTTGCTTGGAAATATCAATGTAAAAGTTGGAATGGTTCAAATAAAAAAAGAAAGAAAGAAGGGATGAACCTCCCTAAACACCAAAATAATTAAACTGAGAGAAATTTCAAATGGCTAATGAGATAACATTCATATCAGGGGGAGGAAAATTTCAGAAAGCATGACCATGCATCAAAATGCTTGAGTTTGTAATATTTTTCAGGAAAAAACCCAGTACACAGAGAAGGAAGCAATCTCCTGCATTATCCTACAGTATTGAGGCCAGTACGATGTCATCAAGTCACCAAATTAACCCGACAATGCCAGCAAACAATAAAGGAGGGCTCTGCAGGGCAATAAAGAAGTCCATCATTAGCTCAGAAAAAAGTTAAGAAACAGGTCCTGTGACTAGAATATTAGGAAGTATCTTAAGTAACTCTTGTCTCCTCATAAATATCTATTTTACTGCAGGTCCTCTTTTCACAGCTGTTGCCACGGTCATGTCAGTTCAAAGAACGGAATCCATACCGCCCTCCCCTCTTGCTCTTTTCCTTGATTTATTCATCCATTTCCCTGCTGTCTTGCTTTTCAGCAATCGCTTCCTTCTGGGTGCATTAAATCCTTTCTCTAATATATCTCAGGGCTGAAATTTCATTCACTGATTTAAAAGAAACCATGATGGTTTACGATCAGGACCTAATCGGTCAACTGACTCCACAAGAATCAAACCCCTTGATCCACCTGTTGACCTTTGCTTCCTCCTCCTGTTGCTCCTCCCCTGAACAATGCATCTTTATGGAACAGCCAGTGCCACCTTGTGAGGCTGCTTTTAAGTAAAGAAGAGGGGTGGAAACTGTTCCTGTTGCTTTTTTTCTATGCACTGGTTCTTTATGGAACACACGATGCCACTTCATGGACTGGTTACAAGGAGAAATGGGTTGACAGAGTGTTTGGAACCGGGAAGAGACAACGGCCCCTTTGCCTTAACTTAAAAGAATCCGCCCAATTCAGCAAGATCCTTTTTGTGTGTACTACTGGTAAACCAGATGTCACCCTTTCTGCATTTTTGCAATTGATTCTTCCTACCTAAAGACAGAATTTATACTCAGCTCTGTTTCAATTTATTTTGTTATTTTTGGCCCCCATCTCCATGTCAATGAGCAATGAAGAGAATATTTTAGACACACATAGCTATCCACTGACTATTTAAATCACATCAAAGGGACCCGGAGCAGCATTTTTATTATTATTAGATAATTCAGAACAACTGCTATTCGGCAATAATTAGAGAAGGCCCTGGTGAGTATTATTTTTGCTTCTCTTCCATACAAAAATGCCCTTTGATGAGAATCAGATAAAATCACCAAACTGCTCCTTTGTAGTAGAACTTTTTTGGATCATGAGGAAAGGATTTAATTTTGTATCTAAAGAAAATGTGAAACAAATTGTATGCCTCACACATATTTTTTAAATTAATAACGCACATAAATCAAAGGCCTCTAGAATCTTTGTTTAAAGCATTCACATACACATTATTACAACAATAAAGATTGGCTAAGTCTAGGTAAATTCTGGACTGCATTAGTTTCTGGCTTTCAGGTTGTCACTCATGATAGGCATAAAATAGTGAGGCACTATAATAAAGCCCCATGCAAAGAAACCACAACAAAGTTCAAAAGAGATGCTTGAATATTTTCCTCTGCTACTGAAGAATCTTTACAGAAGCTTCTTCCAGGTTTGTGGAATCTGATCAAATCTGCTCTATTTTACAGGACAGCAAGGAAAATTTTAATGGAAAATAACAAATCCATGAAGAAAAAGCTATTACCATCCGCTGCTGCTTAAACAATGCTAACGGTATATGGTTATAATGAACGGAAAATGTTTTACAGTATGTCAACAAGCTACATTTCAAACAATGGCTTATAACTTATCTGTAAGATGTGTCTATAAACTTTCTCTATTATATGTATCTACAGTATTTATGAAAAAAATGCAATCACACCCAAACCAGTAAGCATCATATATTACACAGAGTTCAAGTAGCTGCAAATGTTTCTACAATGGAAAGACCATACAACTGTAATATCAGTCATTGTGCACTGTGTATAACACCATAGTACTTTCAGTGACAGACAATTTGCACTTCAAGTAAAATGCTACACTAAAAAGCATGCAATTTGTGAGCTTCATCCTTCAATGGAATGCAGTCCCATCCAAAACAGGCTATGTTTCCAACCTCAGATTGACTTGTCACATCTGGATTGTGTCTCACTTAGTTTGACCATATCCAATCTGGCACTGCTGCCAGACAAAGCAAAATAAGTGTGCTGCTTTTATACCACCCCATAACACTCAAAGTGTTCTCTGGGTAGTCTACAATTTAATTATGCTGGCTACACTTTGCCCAATTCCCAGCAAGCTGGGTCTTCCTTTTACCAACCTCTGAAGGATGGAAGGCTGAGTCAACCTCGAGCCAGCTACCTGGGATTGAACCATGGGTTGTGATTACAGCTTTGACTGCAGTACACCATGAGGCTTCTTGCCTGACAATGGTTCAGCAGCCTCTTGCCTCCTTGCCATCAGATGAGAAGGAAAGATAAGAGCCATGTCTCATCAGTACAATGAAAAGGAGCAACTCTCAAATGCTAGAGGGCCTTTCCCTGCAATTTCATGTAAATGTTATCTTCTACTTTCTTTCACATGTGGCACTTACATTCTGAAGCACTCCTTCTGACACTCCATAAAAAATCATAAAGATTTTGCAGTCACAATATATAGAGCCACTTTATGGTTGCACTCATCTTGAGGAATGGTCTGGCAACAAAAATTATATGAGGTCCTGATGACATACGGTTTTAGTGGTGTATGAAGATTTAAGATCACATGTGGTTAAAGGTTTCAGTAGTCCTTGAGTACAATTCTTCACAGTTAACCTCCCTTCATAAACTTTGTGTTGTTTATTTATTTGGAGTTTCAAATCTGATTACTTTGGCAGTTCACACTTTGAATTGTCTTTTGAGGGAAGCTAGTGGGATAAATGTTTGTGAATCAGGAGCACGAATGGTTTAAAACATTAGAAATAAAAATGAGCTCCAAGGAACCCTATGAAGTAACAGCCATGGGACTGAGTGGTAACTTTACTGTTTTAATTATAGTACGCAGGCTATACATTGCCCCCCACCAGCAAGATGGGTACTCATTTTACCGACCTCGGAAGGATGGAAAGCTGAATCAACCATGAGCCTGCTACTTGGGATTAAACTCCAGGTCGCGAGCACAGTTTTACCTGCAGTACAGACATTTAACCACTGCGCGACGGGGTTATAAACACAAAGTCTATGTAGCCACCTATTGTAGATTCATAAAAAGACACATAATAGGTAGTCCATGATTCCAGGAAAGCTTGCCTGAAGAGAAAGGTCTTTGCCTGTTTCCAGAAAGATAGCAGAGATGGGGCAGTCCTGGCCTCCACTGGGAGGGAGTTCCAGAGTGTGGGCACAGCAGCCGAGAAGGCCCTTTCATGTGTTCCCACAATACGTACCCATGAGGGAGGCGGGATGGCGAAAAAGGCCTCTCCTGATTACCTCTAAACCCGAATTGGTTCATACTGTGAGATTTGGTCTTTGAGGTAGCTAGGATCCAGGTCGTACAGTACTTGGTAGGTTAAGGTCTATAATGTGTGATGCAGGATCTAGATTCTTACCTTTAACTTTTTCTGATGATGATATGTTAAATAATATTATTTTATTCATGAAGGTTTAAATTTCATATCTAGGTTGCATGGTTTACCAAAAATTTTGAAAAAAATTGCTACTATCTTCTAATGTTAAGGAATTATTACATATAATATTTCATAATGCTCCTTTTAACACAAGGTATTTCTAATTACTATTAACATATCAATGATTAAACAGATTTAATTAAATTTATGTAAATGATTAACAATCCCAAAATGAGGCATCAAACAAAGGTTTATAGGGGATATCTCAAAACCTAATGTGTTTGCTTCATCAGAACTCACTCCCAGTTTAACATGTCTATGGAATAATTGCTCAGGATGGGAGTTTAATGAAAAGCAACACAAAAAGCTGTTACATTTTCCACATATTATTTCATTGCATTTTCAAATAGTGCCTCAAATACTAATAATCCATTTGGACAAATAAGAGGAGCATGGATCATCTATGTTCAATTGTGTTCCCCTCATGCATCACATTTAGATGAAGGGATGGGAAGTAGTCTCTGCTAAAATTAACTCAAAGGATTTGGCTTTCCTTGAGACTGAGGGCACCTCCCCCCCAACCTAGTCCACAAGGTGCCAATGTGATGTTTTGCTTCCTACTGGTCAATAAAAGACTATAATAATTGAACAACTGAAGAAGGAAGCTGCTTGCTTTAGTTTTTCCCCACATCTCTTTATGTAATATTGTTTATACTGTAAACAGGATTGCTGTGGTTTTTTTTTTTAAAAAAATACCTTAAACAAAGCAAACAGAGATCTATTTTGGCTGAAAAGAACAGGAGAAAATTATTTAAATAATGAAAGAGATGTGGATTTGACTTTTATTGATTTAGTTATTGATTAATAATTGTACAGCTTTTCCACAGTCTTCAGCTATGTTTTCCTAGAATAAATTGTTTACACATCAAAGGCAAGATAACCTCATATAGAGATTCAGATGAGAAGACACCACTGAAGCCCTTGTAATAATGTTACTCCAGCACTGGCAGGATTACATGATCAACAGTTTTGGCACAGTTACAAACAAGACGAATGTTTTTGTAGATCAAAATTCCATGACACTTGACTAGAATTCTGCACCTATCTACTCCCTACTGGCATCTATTGAAAGAGGATGAACCATTGAGGTTTCAACCCGACATTAACCCCTCAGGCTCTAACAAAGGTAATGGGAAACTTTCAGATATCATGTGGCATACATGGGAAACAGAAGGTGTCGCCGACTACCGAGGACAAGGACAAGCAAGTAGCCAAAGCCTATAGGGAAAGGATCAGAATGAACTTAGGTTGGCCATATGTTTGTATCTAAACATTACCTTTCTGTTAGCAGCTAGAGGAAGGGATTATTGTCTATATTTGGGTAAAGAGCCAAGTACAGAGAAACAGGAGCACTGGCTGCACAAACGGAGGAAAACATTATAGTGCTCTGGGGTTCTTTCTTCTCCTACAAGGAGAATTATATTTTATTCCCCTCCCCCAAAGATCAAATGATAAGAGTGAGATTTGTGGCCCAGAAAAGGTAAAGAAATGGGAACACCAAACCATTTTAAATGAATCAACATCTTCAGGGCCAGACAAACTGTCCCTTTGAGCACCAAAAGAACTTCCAATACAACAATCGTGCAGGCTCGCCTCGATAATTTATTGAATTTCCCATTAATGATCAAATCAGGTAATATCAATAAATATGAAGCACAAGCTAGAATGTTCAAGAGAGTACACTGTCAATTGGCAGATGGATGAGAGATATGAAACATCAGTTTTGCCAAAGATTATTGGATTCTTTGCTGATATGGATTTGAAAGATTGGTTATTCCAGAGTCCAATACTGTGTCTGAAACAGGTGAAATTTTATGTGTTTCCTGCCTTGCCTTTAACACCCCACCCCCTACCCTATCATTCAGCAAACAGCAAACAGCAACCTTCTTATTTTGTCTTTTAGACTGTAGATGGATTTACAGATGGGAGCAGGGCATGGAGTAAATCTGTAAGCATCAGATTTTCAACTTGAACTGCAAAAATGTTTTTTGTAGTTTTGCCAGGGTAGAGAATTTGAGCAGTGGGGATTGAAGAAACAGAGATAAATGGAATTGGGTTATGATTTCATTGATACCAATAGCAATGTCCCAGTGATTATGAATTTAGGTGAACTACTTGATTTAGCTGGTAGGAATCAGATTAGATTTTGTCTTCCAAAATTCAATACTTGGCTCCCCTTAAATAGCTGTAGGGACAGTTGGTATTTATTTCTGACTCTTTAAATTTTAAATCTGTGAAACGAATAGAGCAGTTCAGTTTTCTCTGTTACCTGTTAACACTTCATGCTGATAGAGTATCACAAAGGAGACCTGGCTTTATTGTTATTTTGGTATTTTCATCAGTTATTACTGTATATACTCAAATATAAGTCTAGTTTTTCAGCCCTAATTTTGGGCTGAAAAAAGGGGTCCTCGGCTTATATTCGGGTCAATACTTTTAGCCACTGAGGCAAGTTTGGGTCGGTGGCTAAAAGTCATTTTAAACATTGTGTGCCACTTCTCCTGACCCCCTATGTTTAAAATGACTTTTTAAAAAGTCAATTTAAAACAATGTTTAAAATGACTTTTAGCCACTAACTCAAGCACTTGCCTCGGTGGCTAAAAGTCATTTTAAACATCACACACACACCCAGCTCACAAAGGAGGAGTTGCCAGGCCCTGCTGCATTTCCCACCCTAGGCTTATACTTGAGTCAATAAATTTTCCCAGTTGTTTGGGTTTAAATTAGGGGCCCCGACTTATACTCGGGTCAATTTATATTCGAGTATATATGGTACTTGAGTGATTCTTCGGTTTGCTTTTTATTTACTGTGTTTTTATATATTTAGCATGTATTTCTAATATTTTAAAAATCTGGTGTATTATTAAAATTATTTAGTATATATTTTTCCAGTGCTTTTGATATATGTTGGGGCACATTTGAATTTTTAGGAAATATTTGCACATAATATTTGAACTTAATATGATGACTCCCCCAAATCTCTATGCAATAATTTTTTTCTTCTTCCACTTGCTCTAAACACAGAAAAAGACCTTGCTGTTGTTTCTGACATGCCTTGCAAGCCATGCCTCATATCTTGGTCTTCTGACATCGAACAAACACACATCTAAACTACTCCACCATTGTCATCTTAGGTTACACTTCCTTCCACTTCCTTCTATACATATTGGTTTTAAGCTTCAGCTGATCAGAGAGAGTTCTATGTAGTCAGAGCTCTGTGCAGCTTAATGGTGGTCAATGTCTTAACTTGTAGAAATACAAAGCTCAGTAACTGGCAGGGATGACTCATGACTCATTATGAAGTTGGACTCAGGATGCACCAGCAACTCGACTTAGATTTGGCACAGAGGTTTGGAGGGCAGACTTAGACTCAACTTGCCAATTGGAACCATTTTTTCCAAGGTGTGTTTCAAGTCCCTAAGGGATGGGCTTGCCTGAAAGGCAGCAGGCGTGGCTTCCATTCTAGGCACCAGTTGCTGTCTCTAACCATACACGTGCTGCCCAGCTGGTAGACTGGCACATGGGCAGATGTAGGGGCCAGTTCTAGGAAGGGGAGCCAGCCTGCTGTCTCTTGCCCTAGATCCCTGGTTATGTTTGCCAGTTCTGCATGTACAATGTTACTTAATCAAGTGTTTGCTATCACACTAGTTCAGTCTTTAATGACTTAACAGTTCTATCAGTGGTTCCCAACCTTGCACCTCCAGATGTTCTTCAACTAAAAGTCCCCAAAATCCTGGCTGGCACAGCTAATGGTTCAGGCTTCTGGAAGTTTTGGTCCAAGAACATCTGGGGATTCAAGGTTGGAAAACAATAACTGATAAGCTTTGCCACTGCTGCAAAACTCCTAAAAGAGGAGTAGCCAGATAGAGTGAGGCAAGCATGGAGTGCATGGAGTGTGTGTATCAGAGAGAGGAAGCCACTGTTACAAAGGGAACAGTGAACTAAAAACCCAAAGCGAGCTCTAAAGAGTAATTGAAAACACTATTACATCTACACAATTATTAAGCAACTGGGGAGAAAATAATATTTTATTAGAGACCACCCAGAGGCCACCTGGTAGTGGGTCAGCAAAAAATAAATAAATAAATAAATAAATAAATAAATAAATAAATAAATAAATAAATAAATAAATAAATAAAATGTGCCCCTAATGCAGAAGATAAATGAGACTGGATATTATCTCTGGTCTGACAGGAACAAACCAGCTAGCCCAGGTATGCTTGAAGGCCCTGGAAAACATACAGAAGAATCCCAGCTCCAGTAATTCAGCTTCATGTTCGGTTGAAAACACCACATTAACAGTGAGTGCTGAAGAATACATAGTTCCAATGATATACTGAGACAATTCTGTTTTGCTACTCTGTCCTCCTAAAGTAATGATGATGAACCTCTGGTCCACAATCCAAGCTGCCTCCCAAATCTCCCTATGCAACGCACAAAGTTCTTACTTCTTTCCTCTTCCTGCCGCTTGTGAAACAACTTCTTGTCAGCAACTTTTTAGAATATTAGCATTTTAATTCAGATTTTCAACAATTCATAGTTATGAGTGGTTATGGATAAATCATGGATTACTTATATTTATAATGATTGAAGTGAGCAATCAGTGGATCTCTGGATGTTGTAATTCAGTTTCTGTTAAATTCAGCCACAGAAGCAAAATATTAGGTGTAACAGATGGGAGCCTCTCAAACACTTAACTGTTCCACCTCTCTCTTTCTCTTTTCACCCTTCCATCTGAGAGAGGCCAACCAAAGAAGAGGCCCAAAGCTACAATCTATCTTGTCTTCACCCCCTTCCTAAACCACTGTTAGTGGGAAGAGGTTCGCATTGCTCATTTTGCTTCACAATACATTTTGACTTTTAGAGTTATTCTGAACCAACCCCAAAATGTTCACCCCCCACAAAAGCTGTGAAACTAATCTGTACCACTGAGTTTGGGTCCAAGGCATTATACAAGAATGACTTACATAATCACTGATTGTACATATCATTGCTTGTGCTATATTTCTACAGGAAGCTCTCCCTTTATTAGGAACTAAGCTTAGCAATCAAGTAATTAAATGAGTAGCTCAAGAGAAAATACACACACACACACACACACAACACACACACACACACACAGAGAGAGAGAGAGAGAGAGAGAGAGAGAGAGAGAGACTGTACTTCTGCAAAAAGATACTGCACATTGTTAGGGATGTACTTTTTCATTCTATGCTTCACTTCCTCATTTTCATGGGCTGTACATAGCCAAAGTGTCACATTTCATGGCAGGCTTTACTGGCATAAAATTACAGGCCTATTCCTTTTCATGTAGACAAAAAAAGGAATTGGAAACCTTCTTGTGCCTGTCCGATTTCAAAACAAGGGGAATCTGTAATTTCATGGCATTATACAGATTTTACATTCTACAGAGAAGTCTAACAAGTCCATTGTGTGCCAAGATTAGCAGACATAACAATTTTTCCCTAACAACATAGCTCAAGAACATTCACTTTGTGGGAGAAATTATCACACAGGGAAAACATTGAAAGTCTAATTATTTTCATTACTGAATTTGACATTTTATATGTAACAATCGAGGCACAAGAGTTGTGCAGTACTGCGGAATTCAAAGTACAGTACTTTATGAATACCAGGCATCCTGAATCTATAACCAAGTGAGACCTGTGAGACTTTTCACTGGTTAGAAGTTAGAGGGCAGTCGTGTTAGTGTTTTCAAGAATTGCAGGTAAAAATATTTGATTTTTCACTAGTTAAAGCAGTGTTTTTCAACCTTAGAGTTATTCTGAACCAACCCCAAAATGTTCACCCGTCCAGAAAAAGCCGCCTGTGAAACTAATCTGTACCACTGAGTTTGGGTCAGGGCTCCGATCGCCCAGCTTATGTCAAGAAGACTGACTTAGCGCATAATCACTGATTGCTGCTGCCGGTCACGGGCGGTCATTGCTTGTGCTATATTTCTACTGGGCAAGGCCCCGATCTCCTGCGCGGATGGAGCTGGGAACTAAGGCAAAGGAGCCTTAATTAAATGGGGGCGCCGGCTGAAGAGACAAACACACACACACACAGCACACACACACACACACCACCCAGAGACTACTTGAAGTGGTATGGGGCACATACAGAACACACACACACACACACACACACACAGGCACTGTGAAGTGAAAAAAGATAGGCTGCACAGATTGGGGGTGGGGAGGGGGGATGTAGATGCTTGGACATTCTATGTGCCATGAATGGTTGGATTTTCATGGGGGTGGGGGTGGGGTAGCCAAAGTGTCACATTTCATGGCAATGAATTAATGAAGCATAAAAGCTACAGGCTGGTTTGCCTTTTGCATCAGTGGAGAAAAAGCTTCCAGTGGAGACTCTTGTTATATGACAGAATCAGGCTGTCTTTCACCCCAGTTCTAAATACAAGGGATCTTTGTTATGAACTGGCAAGAGAAATACCCAACCATCAAAGTAAATAAGTCAGAAATTCAAGTCCATTGTAAGTTACCAAGATGGTCATGCTTTCAACAAAACATTGTTTCCCTTATTTAAAATGGGGTGAGAATTTTGGGTGGGTCTAGGGGGAAATTTTCTGCCCCCCGGGAAATCCCTTGAAAATCTAATTATTTATTTATTTTACTGATTTTGACATTTCTTAAAGGGACCCAAGGCAGCTTCCGAGGCCAAGCAAGAGTTGTCCCCCCCACCCCCGTACCTCCGCCCGAACCTCAAAGAGGGAAGGAGGGAGGGGAGATGAATAGACACGGCATCCTGAATCTATAACCAAGTGAGACCTGTGAGACTTTTCACTGCATTGGAATGGATTAAATCCAGTTTCAATGCATTCCTATGCATTTTTAACATTTTCTAATGGTGGTTGCCTCGGTAAAAATATTTGATTTTTCACTAGTTAAAGAATCACTGAAAATTCACAGAATTAATAAGACAAAATGAAACATTATTGGTTATTTATGTCACCAAACCTAACAAAGAGTTGAATTGGCACTTCGATTGTGGCATATTAGATAATAGTATTACAGTAGTGGCATTGAAGAGATCAGGCTCAGGAAACTAAGAGTTCCTTCATCTAGCAAATTATTCTGCTGTCATAGGTACCTATACTCCAGAGTTCCTGATTCCAACTATGTGGTGCAGAGATGGACGGCATCAGTCGTTTGCAAGCTACTTCCTTATTAATGAGGCTCCTGTGGTTAATCATTGCACATATAGTTTACAAAATTAGATTGGTTAAACGTTAATGGAGAAAGCACACATTCTTTGAGAGCATAGGAACTGCTTGGCTCAACTGGACCAACATTTATTTATTCCAACATTACTCACAAGAATCCCAGTCAGGACAACAAAGGATTGGGTTCTGTATAGTCCTTAGAAGTTCTTTGCCCTATTTTGGACTTCTCCTACTCTTACTAGGTAGTGAGCAGCACAGCAGCTGTGTGCCAGGATGAAACCTAGCAGCATCCTCCACCCGGCTGAGCTGTCATGCAAGATGCATGTCGTGTTTGATTACACCCAGGGCGAGATGGGTGAAAAGATAAGACTAGCAGGAAAGGATGGCACAGGCTGAAGCTCACTCATGCTGGATGTCTTGAGCACAACTTCTTTGACAGCTGGTCAGTGTTTCTCCATCTTCTGTTTCATCCATCTTTCCTCCCACTTCTCACAGCTCCCAAAATGCTTACCAAAGGGACTGCAGGCAGGACTGAGGAGAGGCAGAAGGTCATCAATCACTGGCAGTCACCAAGCAGCAGCTGGGTGAAAGTGCAGCTCTTCTACTTGGGGGGCCCTAAACCTTCCTCCCCAAATAAGCTGTAGAAGGGACTTGAAAGGTTTATCATGGCGATTCTTCAAGATAAGTATTTCAAGTTCCTTCTATAGTTTATTTTTGTAACTTCATCCCTTGTTCTTCTGATTAGCAAAGTACCTTTCTGTAATGCTGCACGTCTGGTGACAAACATAAACCAGATGACATTTTGCCCGATCCCTGGCCTTATGCTGTTTCTGGAATCTGATTTCCCAGAATGAAAAAAGAACAAATGTCTGTTCTAAAAGTGGTGTTCAGGTGATATCATATTTTTTTTGTTTTATAAATAGCTATTAACAGATTCTGTAAGTAAGCTATTTCATCAAGAACGTCTGGAACGAGCCAACAGAGAACGATGCCCATGAAATTCTGTCACTGAGTTTCTTTTTTTTTGGAAACAACCACTGTTTTTGTAAGAAGTGGCCAGCCAAACTGGCTACCATCTGAGAAACGTATGCCCAGCTTTTAAAGCTATGGTTCTAGCTAGAGAATCACAAGGAAAACCAGTTAGCACCAGGTATGGGTAGTTGATGGATGGGAAGATAATACTTTTGGATTTCACCTCACTATAGGATTCTCTGTTAACACCCTAACAGTTTACCTGAGCTGTAATTTCAGACACAAGAGCCATAATCCAGAAGTTTGCTCCTTGGGACTCAGGAAGCTTTTGCATCTGGGTTTCTCAGAACAGCTTTGAAAATCAGAGTAACACAGCAGATGGTGTTGGGGTTGGTGCCTTAAAAATAATCCAAGGCATTTCCATAGTTAGTCCTATTATAAATGTATGGTTATGATCCCATGCATGTTTATATAAAACAGTAAGATGCACTTGCAGGAGAGAAGGCCTGTCATTATGCAGCCATAAGGGCATAATGTGCAAGGGTGCAAAAGCAGAAAAAAAAAAGAATTTGGAAAAGGGGAGAGCTCTTAGGTGCTCTTCCCCTCAAACAAACCAAAAAGGCTCAGCGTCTTGGCTACCACATGGTTGTGAGGAGGAATGAAATGGCTGGAAAAGAAAGATGGAGGAAGTGGCAAACAACACAAAATTTCCAGAAACAACCATCTCAGTGGCTGGGTATGTAATTTCCCATTGCATACTAAGAAGATGTTTAAAAATGTCTCAGGGATGGAAGCAAGAATTGCCTATACAAATCAAGTGAAAACCCACTATTTTGACCTAGCTGAGATTGGACATTATTTTTACTCACCACTATGCTCCTGAAAAACACTACAGTGATTACATGGCCCTAGATAAGTACTAACTGTTAGAGGAAGAAGAATAGCAACAAAAAGAGATTGCCTTCCATTCTTATTTCTATTTCTTTGTTACTAATTATGAATCATTGCTTTCTAACTTAAGACTCTAAAGTAAATAGAGTTCAATTTCCATGTACATGTTTTTACTTCATTAATTTTGTGGCTGCCTTTTAAGTCTTAATTCAAAAAGTTCTAAAATGTCTTAACAATTATTAATCAATTAAAATGATTTCCAGTTCATAAAATCTGAGTATATTTTTGGAAGTGAATACTAGACATGCCTTTAGCTAAAAGTCATGGAAACATGATTTTTAAAAATCTTCTTAAAAGGATTTTGAAAAATAGATCCAGGCATACATTTACATAGAGAGAATTCTAAAAAGTTATGGCCTCTCCAGTGCTTCCCAACCCTATTGATGTTTACAACCAGGACCTTAAATCATGGGCAGGTTCATGCAGGTATAAGAAAGCATTTAAGGTAACACTGACCCAAGCTGCTTAAGGCTTTAAGTATCAAAAAGAGCTCTTGGAATTAGATCTGGAAGTGTTCTGGCTATCGGTGGAAATGGTATAAGATCGTTGTCACGTGATCTGTCTAGCCCAGGCATGTCAAAACCTTGGCCCTCCAGATGTTTTGGACCACAACTCCCACAGTCCTTTGTCATTGGCAATACAGGCTTGGAATTCTGGGAGTTGTGGTCCAAAACATCAGGTGGACCGACGTTTGGACATGCCTGGTCTAGTCCCAAGAACAACACAGAACATGTACACAGAGCACACCTATCAGCCTTTGGAGACCAATGGGCATGGGAGATTCCTAAATGATTGGAGAGTTTTTCTGTTGCAAAAGTGGGGGATTCTATTGAAGCCCTGATTAATCCATTGCAAACTGTGGAGAGGCACTCTAAACTGGTAACAGGAATGAAGAAACCATACTTGTTCTACAGTGAAGGGGCTGTGTGTGTGTGTGTGTGTGTGTGTGTGTGTGTGTGTGGTGTGGTGTGTGTGTGTGTTGCGTCGTTACAGTTGTGACCGACCCTTCGTGACCCCATGTCCATGGAGTTTTCTTGGCAGGAATACTGGAGTGGCTTGCCACTTCCTACTCCAGGCGCCTACAGCACCTGGTATTCCCTGGTGGTCTCCCATCCAAGTACTAACCAGGGCCGACCCTGCTTAGCTTCCGAAATCAGGCGAGATCGGATGTGCTTAGGGCATCTAGGCAGCTATGTGAAGGGTCTGGTAAACTCTAAACCAGAAGAGCGCTCAAGATTAATCCTTAATCATCCAATGTGATTGTTCCGCCACACATTTTACTGATAAAAATTGTTCATGTTCTATCATACTCCACATTAAAGGGTTCTACCTTCTGATACAATAGAAACAAGTTTTTCCCCTCTATCATGCGGCATCCCTTCAAATATATGATGATGGCCACCATACCATATTCCAATCTTCTGCAGGCTAAACACAGCCAACTCCCTCAACTGTTTGTCATAAAGCTTGGTCTCCAAACCCTTTACCACCTTTTTGGCTCTCTGCTGGTCACATCCCACTTTGTCAATAACTTTCTTAAACTGTGATCCCCAAAACTGGAAACCAGTGATGTCTACACAAAGCTGAGCAGAGTGGCTCCATTACTTCCCTTGTTATGTACTCTATACTTTTGTTAATGCAACTTAAGACATTTTTGCCCCTGCATCATGATCTTTGAATTCTATCTAGAGAAGCTCATGGGACTGATAAAGTAGCAATAGCTGTAGGATCATAGGTTCTGCCCCCAAGCCTTATGTTTCTTAAGACTCAATGAACGTCACTGGAAGAGTTAATCTCAGATTTCATAGAATCATAGAATCATAGAGTTGGAAGAGACCTCATGGGCCATCTAGTCCAACCCCCTGCCATGCAGGAACCCCTTCACAATATTTCCAACAGATGGCCATCCAGCCTCTGCTTAAAAACCTCCAAAGAAGGAGACTCCTCCACCCTCCGTGGCAGCATATTCCACTGCCGAACAGCTCTAACTGTCATGAAGTTCTTCCTAATGTTCAAATGGAATCTCTTTTCCTGTAGTTTGAAACCATGACTCTTGAGTCCTAGTCTCTGAAGCCATGGAAAACAAACCTGTTCCCTCTTCAATATGACATCCTTTCAAATATTTAAACATAGCTATCATATCCCCTCCCAGTCTTCTTTTTGAAAGGCTAAACATTCCCTGTTCCCTAAGCTGTTCCTCGTAAGACATTTCTTCCATACCTTCAAGCATCTTGGTCGCCCTCCTCTGTACCCGCTCAAGGTTGTCAACAGACTTTTTAAATTGAGGTGCACAGAACTGGACACAGTACTCTAGGTAGGGTCTGACCAAAGCAGAATAGAGTGGTACTATCACTTCCCTTGATCTAGACACTATGGTTCTGTTGCTGCAACCAAGAATTGCATTGGCTTTCCTGGCTGCCGCATCACACTGCTGACTCATGTTCAATTTGTGGTCCACCAAGACCCCCAAATCCCTTTCACAGGTACTATCCTCCAGCCAAGTATCCCCCATCCTATATCTGTGCAATTCATTCTTTTTACCTAGATGTAGCACCCTATATTTCCCTCTGTTGAAATCCATTCCATTAGCTTTGGCCCAGCATTCTACTCTGTCAAGATCCTTTTGGATTTTCATCCCATCCTCTAGGGAATTAGCAACCTCTCCCAATTTGGTATCATCTGCAAATTTAATTAGCATACTCTCTATTCCTTCCTCCAAGTCATTAATAAAGATATTGAGCAGCACTGGACCCAGAACACAACCCTGGGGCACCCCACTGGTCACGTCTTTCCAAGCTGATGAGAGGCCATTTATGATCACCCTTTGGGTGCCATCAGTCAACCAATGACCTTTATCTCTTGGAGACTGAGATACAGGTCTATCTCTTGATGTCATTTCATGCCAAGAGGGACATCAAGAGGGACATCACATTTCAGAGCTGCTGCCCATATGCCATGATGGAATGTATCACAAGATGTGAGACAGTACAGTATATGGATTAGCCATGTGAAGATCAAGACAAACTCACAAAGCATACCATAGTGGAAGGTCAGATATCTGAAAGAATGGTAGTTCAAATACAAATATATTTGTAGGCTAGCATTAGCTTGAGAGGCCATTGTCTAATCTGTTCCTAAAAAGTAACAAATGTGACACGGGACCTTCTTCTCTCACAGCCCCTTTTTGCTCAGTTTCTTCCAAAAGCAGGGAGGATGGGCCACATCCCTAATGGTGGGCGGTGAGGGTGTTTCTGCTATTTTTGACTGTTGAATGCTTTTAAACATGTCACTGAAAATTTTAACTCCATTCATTTTGTGTTTCAGATTAATTGTTATTGTAACTTTGTTCCATTCCATAAACTTTCTAAGGGCCCTTGTTACGGTTGAAAAAGCTGTATAAAATGGTTTAATAGATATAGATTCACAGAGATGCAGTGTTCAGTGCACTGAATGCAGTTAAATGATGTGCATTCAAACACACATGTTTGAAATGTGCTTTGCCCCACCTTTAGTAAACTGAAGATGCTCAATTGGTGCCTCAAGGGAGGCTGGGAGGGGACCTCCACAGCAGAAGCCATTCCATGTGGCTATACAGTACAACCCCCTTAATCCACTGATTCACTAACCACAGATTCAGTTATCGGTAGTTGGTGATGAGCGGTGGTGGTGGTGGTGGTGGTGGAAATAAAAACAAAACTTACCCCCACCGATGCTCACCGATCTCCTCCTCACCGCCACTGCAGCGGGTCAGCAAGGCACCCTCTGGAGGAGTGGGGTGGGGATGTTGAATTTCCCACTCAGGCCCTTGGCGGCAGAATGGAAATTTGAGTGGGAAATTCAAAACTTCCAATCAGTCGCCTGGGACCTGACCCGGAAGTTTAAAGACCAGGTGGCTGGCTGGCTTGTGGCCACAGCAGCGAGGAGGAAGGTACATTGAGGTGGTAAGTTTTATTTTTTATTTTCTCACCTCCTCGCCCCCTGCTGTGCAGCTGGGTGGCCAGGCACCCACCCCTTCAGTGGGTGCCTGGCAACAGCGGCAAGGGGAGATCCCCCCTTTCTTCTTGCTGCAGCCAAGCGGCAAAGAGAAAGGGAGAAAAACTTCCTTCCCTCCTCGCCATTTAGAGGGGTGTTGGAGGGGAAAGCTTTCACCCTGGCACCCCACCACCTCTTCCACTGCCATTATCCTCAGATTAGATCATTTCTTCTTATCTGCAGAATTCACTATCCGTGGGGGATCTCAGAACTGACCGCCCCCTGTGCATAAGGCGGTCCTACTGTAATGGGGACAGACATAAGCCAATATGCCCAGTCCACTCCACTATGACTGGACCATCTGCCATTTGGATTATCCCCATTTCAGAGTATTTCATTTTAGCAGCCATTTAGTAATATCAGAGAGACAGGAAGGTTTATCCCATCAGATGAAATAGGGTGGTGGCGGCAAGGAAGAACTCCTGACTGAAGTTTTGCCATCTGAACACATAGGCAAGATGCAACAGATAACAAGAAAGGGAAAAAAACTAAATGAGGAAAAAAGAAGGCACAAACAGTTTAAGAAGGTACATGAAAGCAGCAACAAGATTATTTCAAATGCAAGACTAGGCTATAGGCAATCCCTTTGTAGGCCACTGACAATTTTTTTTAAAAAAGATTGCAAGCTTTCGTGGACAATATCAAAAAGTCAAAACATGGCAAGATCTGGCTAGCTAGGACGTTAATCTCAGATGTAATGATTTTGGGAAGATGATTTTCAGCAGTCATGTCTGTCTGAGGCAAAAGGCAGCAAGGCTGTCGGGAAGTTGCAATCTGAAGCCAAGGATTAGATTTCACATCTCACTCCTTCAAAGAAAAGGGCATGGGTTTTCTTTGTTTTTTGATTAGCGGCCTACAAAGGTATCACCTATACTATAGCCTAATCTTCCTTTTGTTTTTTGTAATGGCAACACGGCTCCTGCTTTTTTATTTCAAGTTTATTCCAGTAATTATTTCTGTCACTCCTAACCACTCCTAGAAATCTGCAGCATTATTTAGTCTAAATGTAATATTTCAAAGGAAAAAGAAGTAAACTGTGAACCCAAGCAAACATTGCTGCCAAACCAAACTTCTTTACCTCTCAAGATGTAATTCTGGTAGTTCTGGTCTGCCTCAGCGCCCACCTTTATTAAACAAGTGAGGCCTTCCGCAACAACAAATTCATGGACCAAATCCTTGTCATCCTGTCAGGGAGTGGGTAAGGGAGGAGAGAAAGAAATGAGATGTCATTTAGCACGTTTGAAATATAAGGAGCTTAGGTAGCTGTGGATCACAAATTTCTCATTCATCCACTGATTTTCCCCCTTGACACAGATACGAACTGATGCTGTGCACTAGATGCAATCATCCTTCAATAAGTGCAGTTGCCAATGGGCAAGGGGTGAGAAAGTTCTTTGATCTTGGGAAGCAATTGAGTTGGATGGCAACTGTTCAATCAAGCTTGTTGTTTAGTTGAAATTAACTTTGGCAAAGAGTTATTGTCTTTGCAGATGCATTTTATACTAGGGAATGCACCTGGCTTCATCCAGGTTAAATGTTCATCTGTTCCATGTCCTCTCCAGTACAAATTTCCAGTTATAATCCACCCAGTTATTAACAATGGAACATTAACCTATCCCAATCCCATCCCATTATGCTACCTCTCTCCTTCACTTGTCCCAATTTTTTTCCTACACTTTTCTTTCTCTCTTGATTCTGGTATTCACCCAGCACTCAATTACCCATGTGCAAATGTTGGTCCTTATTAGATCTTTGGGTAGCTGGGTTTCAATTCCACAGTTACAGTTCTGCAAATTACTGTATTATAGTTGAAAGAGCAACATTTTCAGCCTATACTGCTTGTTAGGTTGGTTTTGGGGTGGCTTTTTGTTTTGCCATTACAGAATATACTCATTTAAGAAACTCGCCCAAATATGTACTTTTTGAAATACACATTGCTGATGTGGTAAGAGAAAAGAAGCAAGATGACAAATGCCTGATGGAAGACAGATGGACTATCCAATTCTCAGCCAGATAGAAAGGATTTCGTAGGTATAGTTCATATAACACACTTTACAGAATAGCCAGCAGGGGGATACAGTTCAGTGATAGTAGCAGTTAATTATCAGTGGAGCTAATTGGGTTTCTGGGCAAACTAATTTTGAGATGTAGATAACAACCCAGCCAGGTATTTACCTGGACAATCAGTAGTAGGCAAATTTATGCATTTGTAGTTATTACCACTTTAAAGAACTGTGGGTACAAAAAGATATACACAGTTAACAAAATATTTGTAGCTCCGAAGTTTGTAACCAGCAGGACAAGACATTGTAGGTGAAGTTATCTAACATGCTTCATAGAAGAGTTCAGCAAATGCCTGACAAGTGCTATTTTATCGTTAAGTCCAAGTAGAACTCTTGGGGACAGGTTTCCAGGTACAATTCACCTAGATATTGAAGTTGGGACACCAACAGCATCTGTGAATTGAATATTTCTAACTCTTACTATCTAGAGGGATTTCATGATAAGCAAACAAATTTAGTTATGAATTTTTGGTAAGATTTTGGGCCAAATCCAACTGTTTGTCCCAATTAGAATAGACACAATGAATTAACAAGACTTTGGATAAGTCAACAGAAATGTATGCCCACAAATTCAATTGATCTACTTTATCTAGACACTAACAATCAGAATTGGTCCTTTATTTACACACCCATTTCAAAAAAATTATGCCATCTCTCCAAGGGCACACAGAAAGAATGATCAGTATCTTATTAAAAACTGTTTAGAGATACAACTCTGATAGTCTACTACAGAAAAAGGTATTGTTTTTGATAACAATACAGTAAAAGTTGCAAATATTTTAACAGGAGCTATAAAATGGTATGTCATACACAGCCTAGATAAGTACAAGCAGAATGAAGTCTCAACATGAAATGAAACAAAAGAGTTAACACAAATGAAAAGTATATTTCTTTGGGGGCAATTCTGAATTAAAACCATTTAAAAATAACAAAATACATTTTAACTAGACTGCCTTTTACAGCCTTGAATAAGCAATCTAAGGATAAAACTTTTGATAGGTTTTAAGATGATTTTTTTAAAAAGAAAAGGGGTGGGAAAGTAGGGAGAAAGAAAACATAAACACCATCATGGCAGACATAATAAATTTATGATCCTATTGTATGATGTATTTATAATGTAGTGGAGCTATGAGAAGGTCCAAACATCTGGATTGTACAAAGAAAGATTAAAAGAATGTAAACTAATTTCCCCTAGATTAAAAGAATTGTGTTTACATTATTTCTGAACTAAAGTCATCTTTTGAGGTCTATTAATTCAACGAGTTACCAAAAAAAAAACGAGAGAAGTTACATGTAAAAGCTTTTCTAACAATAATCAGCAGTTAATGCTTTCCATGGGAGTGGGGGAGAGGGAGAGGGAATTTTCTCAACATAAAAAAGTCAAACAACAGATTATGATTAGACATTATGATAAGTAGCTTCAGCATATATATGTAACTGTGGTGGTGACAGAGAGGAATTTGCCCTTGAGCAGAAAAATGCAATGGTCCAGTAATTGTGTGAAGAATTTATGCCTGCCTGGGCTCTTTTATCAGCTAGCATTATTGTGTTGATGAGAAAAGCAGCTGAACATTGAAAGTTTTCCTTCTAGGTTTTTTCACTTCCAAAAGTTCTGAACAAGTATGAGCAGGTCCCATTGAGTATCCATTGAGGGACTTCAGGATAGATGCAAAGGGCTTACCACAGATGCCACTGCTCAGAGTCGCCTTGATGGGCAGTATAGAAATCCAAAAACTAACTAACTAAATAAATATGTATCTGAATAAGAATGGAAAAATATCCAGTTATATGAGGGTTATTTTAAAAAAAACATTTTTAAAAAAATCTAATTGATTTAAATATTAAAAAATAATTTTTAAAAATTAAATTGTAAAGCAAATCTAATTTTTGAAATTTAAATCATGATTTGATTCAATCTGGTTTAAATCAAATCTACCCTGATTTATATATTTGACATGTGGAACAGTGCATAACAACAGTTCCTAGAAAAAGCTTCTCAAATAATTTATGATTCTCAATATGACCAACCTGGACTGATACTTTTATTTAACATCCCCCATGGCTGAGATAAACAGTTTGTAGTAGTATCACAAACCTTTTTGTTGTTATTTTTATTGCAAGGAGACTTTTGGTTGGACTACTTTAATGCGCTCTATGTGGGGCTACCGATGGAAAATCTCAGGAAACTCCAACAGGTCCAGAATGCAATGGCCAGATTGCTGATTGGGGCGGGTGACAGAGATCACATTATACCCCTATTAAAACAGCTCCACTGTCTACCAATCAGCTATCGGGCACAATTCAAGGAGCTGACTTTAACCTACATAGCACAAAACGGCTTGGGTCCAAGCTACCTCAAAGATCGAATATCGTAGTATGAACCAGCTTGGGTGCTAGGGAAAGCAGGAGAGGCCTTTCCCTCCATCCCGCCACCTTCACAGGTGCGTCTCAGAAGAAGACATGAAAGGGCCTTCTCTGTTGCCGCTCCCCGACTCATTTGCCGTCTGGACTATTTATCAAACTATTTTTTCTGCAGACTGCCAGAATGTTCTTCTATGCCATAGGCCACACTTCCCATCTATTTTTCCTTGAAGGATACCCTGCAGCGGATGGTACTTCTTATTGCACATTGTGTCCAAAATATTACAATATTCTTCTCTTTGTGGTATTGAGGATTTCTAGCTTTTTATTCATGTACTGTAATACAGCCACATTAGTGACTCTGATTGTCCAAGGTATCGTCATAATTTGTCTGTAAGTCCACATTTCAAAGGCTTCCAACTTCCTGCATATTGTGTCTGTAAAGGGTCCAGGTTTCAACACCACAGATAATTATTTCTGAATACATAGGATCGAGTATTCGAGTACAAAGTCTGATCGATAAATCCCAGTTTGTCAAGACTTTCTTCATTTTCTGGAAAAAACATTCTAGCTTATTCAATTCTACAAACAGATTTTGCATGAAAGATCCCAGTTATCCTTGACATAGCACCAAAGATTTACAAGATGATACTCTCTCAATTATATCACTGCTAATCTTGTTCCTCTTATTTGAACATAAATCAGACAGTTTGACGTCAGCCACCAGCAGGGGGAGGAGGTTTTGTGTCTCCTGAAAGATTGCCACAAGAGACAAGTGGCAAGCAATGCCAAGATGAGCTTGAGGTAGTAAAGCAACATGTTTATATGGGATATAGCAGTGTTGGCGAACCTATGGCGCGGGTACCAAAGGTGGCACTCAGAGCCCTTTCTGTGGGCACCCGACATTGCCCCTTCACAGCCACCTGGATTCAAGTTACCGTAAATGGCTGTATTGGCACTTTGCGAAAAATTAGTGGGTTTTGAATCACAGTTTGGGCACTTGATCTCTAAAAGGTTCACCATCACTGGCATATGGTGTTAGTACGTATCCAGTCGACTCAATACCCCACCCTCTGTAAGCTATGCGTCCTTTCAGAACAGCCTACAAAAACTAATTAAAACAAAACAATGAAACAGAAAAAAGCATTCCCATGCAAAATATTACCAGAACAGTAGATAAAATAGTAATTATAAACACTATAATCCAGCATCACAACACTCATTAATCCTATGCTTAGAACCTTCAGTGAATGACAGACCATTTCATCTCATACTGTCAAGCCATCTGGTACACATCCTTTACTTGTGCCTTTATTTTTTCCCTCCTACAAAAATACAGAAGTTTTGCAGCATTTCCCCTGTTGAAATGCATGCTATACCTCAATTCTCCACCCATAAAGACAATCCAGGACACTGCTTCTAATTTCAACATTATCAGTTCTTTTAAAATTTATAAAGTATTCATATTACTCATTCATCAAAGTCACATATACTGTATAGAAATTTAACAACATGGGCCACAGGAAACAACTTTCTAACACCCAACAGACATTTCTCTGCAGGCTTACAAGGAACCACTGAGGAATACCATTTCAGCAGAGTTCACTAGCCACATACAAATCCAGTCATAAGGGGTAACTAGCCATTTTCTGGGCCATACTTTTTGTATTGCTTCTTGAAAGATGAGAGGATGTGAGCTTACTTTCACTAGCTTCCAGACCAAACTTTTAAACTATCCACACATCAAACTCAGTGCAAGATAAGAAGAGTTGGTTTAAACAGGATTAGAGTTGGAGGATTAGGATTCTTTCTTCCTAAAATATAAATTAGCCTTAGAGGAAATGGAAAATACAGGCCTAACTGCACTGGGGAATTTAAGGACTTTGATCCAGAAAGCTCATTTTAAAAAAAGCATTTTTTCCTTTATAAAAAAGTTCCAAACTAGTTGCTGAATAAAAATGGTTTGTGAGATCATTTTTTAAAAAGATGTATCATCTACACACTTTTAAGAACAGACCATTTCTGATAATGAGAAAACCAGAAATGAAACAGCAAGAGACGTATTGATGACTAGCAAATTCTTTTAGTTTGAGTTTTGGTGTTCTTTGTCTTTTCCAGAGGCATCTCCCCACCCCTCTATGCTTCATCTTTCCTTATAATCACAAGCATGAATGAATGGACCTCAGTAAATACTGTACCTTCCCTTCCAGTAGAACAACTAGTTTCCACCTAATCCTGGCATAGTTTCCTCATTAGGCAGAAAAACAAACATGGCACAGATGTTGTAGGTACCTGCAGTTCTTTTACTGTATGTATTTCTTCATCCCACATGCATAGTGACACTGCACTCCCAATTTCCCCTTCAAAGGGCCTATGCAAAATGCTCCTCTTGACTCCCCTTATTCACAGCAGATGTATAGGTAGAGCAGCTATGGAGTTAGTGGCTGAGCACAACCCAACACTCAGTTTCACTCATGCAACACAATGTCAACCAATGAGGTTTACGTTTGCCTGAATCCAACCCAATGAAAGAAGCAAAAACAACAACATAAAACAGAATAATAAACCAGTACCTGAAGAAATAGATAACTAACATTTAACAATCAAGTGGCCCCAAGGATAAACACCTGCAATGAAACTGGAAACAACATTCTGTTTTTGTCTGTGAAGATTCTCAGTCATCCAGGTGAGTTTATCTGGAAGTTGAGTCATGGCTACTGGACTTCTTTTTTGAGAGATAGAAACGTTTCACTGTTCATCCAAACAGCTTCATTGGTCTGAATACAGCTAGTGCAAGTCCTCCATCTTATAGTCAGCTTTGACCTCTTGTCACCCTGGTCTGAATTAGGCTCATGAGATGAACAATGGCCATTCTGTTTTGTTTGTTTGTCCCTTCCGACATTTTAAAAACATCTTAAAACCTGGCTGTTCAAAGCCACCTTTGGTGACTGCTAAGGGCATTGTTTTTATCAATCTGTTGTTTGCAGCTGCCATTTGGCTTTGCAGGTTTTAACTTTGTCATTCCTGTTGTTTTATTTCCTGTATTATTTTGCTTTGGTTGTTCATCACCCAGAGTTCCCTTGGAAAAGTTGGGTGGTATATAATGGAAATAAATAAATAAATAAATAAATAAATAAATAAATAAATAAATCTAGTGGTACCCCCTGAGTGGATTACAATTAAACAATAACCCACAATTTCATCAAAACATTATGTTATATCAACATAACTTCAAAATAATATAAAAGGATCAACATATACTAAATATTGTAACTTAAAATACAATATCATAGAACATTTAGCAAAAATGTTCCAAATGACAGTGATCAAATAACTGGTGGATTCCCTGTGTCTGAAAGGCCTGTTTAAATAACCAAGTTTTAAAAAGTTTCTAAAAAGACACAAGTGAAGTTACCAGATGAATATGGGGCAGAGGCTGGTCCCAAAGGCAAGTGTGCCTACCATGAAGGTCTGTTTTCTGGACTTCTCTCTCTAGTCCTCTATCGAGGTTAATGTCCTCAACCCCCTGGCCTGGGATGAATGAGTAGGGCCAACAGACCACATTGGAAGAAGCCATTCAGTCAGATTTCAAGGTCCCAAACTGTTATGAGCTTTATATATTAGCATCATCATCTTGAAGCTGGCATGGAAATCAACAGGTAACCAGTGTAACTGCACAGTGAGTGGGGGAGATATGTTGGTATCTGTTCACTACATTCAGTAATCTGGGCACCCTTTTCTGAACCCGTTGGAATTTCTGTAAGCCTCATAGGTAGCCCCACGTAGTGAGCATTACTGAAGTCTATTCACAAGCCTACTGGTGCATGGGCCAACATGGTAAGGGACCTGGTGTTAACATAGGGATGCGGCTGAGCCATCTGCATGAGCTGGAAATAGGCAAAGAAGACCATTGACACTACCTGAGAATCCACTGATTGTGCTGGATCCAGTTATACTCCCAGACTGTGCACTTCAACTTTTGCAGAGAGAGTGTCTCCCTGTGCAAGGGAAAGGGAGCCACCCAATCTGCAAACATCGGGAGCATATATCCAAAGGACTTCTACCTTGCTCAGATTCAGGTCCTATCTATTATCCTTCATCCATCCCAGGATGGCATCCAGACAGCACCAACTGCAGAATAAATGGAAGGTGAGATAGAGTTGGGTGTCATCCCGTATACTGGTAACACAAAACTCCAAAACTCCCGATGATCTCCCCAGCAGCCTCAGATAGATATTAAATAGCAATGGGGAGATGAAAGGTTCCTGAGAGACTCCAGTTGAAACACCAAGGGGTAGATACCTTCTTCGTAAGTTATGCTCTCTGGGATGAGCCCTTGAGGTAGGGAGGACCTAAGCCAGGACAAAGCCAGGACAATGATCCTTAATCCTGAGGGTCTCCCCAGGAGGATACCATGGTTAATGGTATCCAAGGCTGCTGAGAGGTCAAGGAGAACTTATAAGGAAAGGCTGAGAGAACCGGCATGTTTAGCTTCAAGAAAAGAAGAAAGAGGGGGAATATGATAGAACTGTTCAAATGTACTTGAAAGACTGTCATACACAATTTGTTCTAACTAAAAATCTTACCTACATTTATTTCTTTGTTTGTTTAATTAATTAAAATAGCATACATCATGAAATGAAATAACAATTACAAGTCAAACATGCCAGAGAGACCATTAGGATTGCTAATACAATTAGAAACAACTCTCTGTTTTAAAGAAACACAAGGGAACTCAGTGATAATAAAGCCTGTCAAGTTGAGAAGAAAAATCATGTTTGGCCAAGGACTATAACTCCAGGAAAACTAGAAGCTAAGGCCAATGCTTTATCAGTTGTGCCCCTTTGATCATTAATGGTGATCTGCTTCATGCTGTATAATGGTGTGTTTGTGTTGTGTCGTTACAGTCATGACTGAACCTTTGTGACTCCACGTCCATGGAGTTTTCTTGGCAGGAATACTGGAGTGGTTTGCCAGTAGGTACCTTAAATACTTCAACCCTGAGGCCTGGGTGCTCCTGAGCTGAGCTTACTTTCATTACTACTGTGATGCACAGGCTATTCATCTTGCAAATCCATCATCCAGCATCTCCTTTCCATCCTTGCCATCTTACACTTCATAAGTGTTAGGTTTGCTTGAGGAAATCTGGAGTCAAGGATAAGCATTCAATCCTCTTCTAGTGGGCTAACATTTCATGCTTTCTCAGAGAATCTCTGCTATGAAGAAAGTGTTGAGGTTTTCCTCCAAGTATTGTCTGTGAACATTATGAAGCCATTCAAGAAGAGCTTATCCATCACAGCTTAAAGATGAGGAGAAATCTAGGCATCAGTCTTGTGTGAACAATCAAACATAGAAGGGACTATTTCTAGGGCATTCTATTGCAGTTTCTTGGTGGGGGGGGGAGAGAAAAGTTTCCCAAACTCATCCCAAGGATTTTTTTCTCCTACTACAACTGAAACATTTTTTCTCACTGCTGCCCAGCTTTTTAAAAGCTCATTATTCATTCCTGTCACTATAGGAGTTTCCTTCTGCTTCCTCCTTCTGCCACCATTGCATGAATTCTGATCTGAGGTCAAACAAAAAGTGAAGGCAGGAATGTGAGCTACTGCTTTTTGCTCTGCTTATGGTTATCTTCTGGACACAAAATCGTGGCACAAAATGTTTCTATGCATGCAACATCCAGGGCCACACATGATGACTGAAACATCATGCTGACTTTGAATAAAAATAAAACAAAGTGTGCCTAAATCATATGCAAAGTGAAATTTGAGGATGTATCTGCAATGCACAATGGAAATGGTTTATATCCCTTGAATTGTCACACCTACACCACAAGGAAGCCTTAAAGCTGTATGAAGAGAAACAACATAGAGTCTTGTGGCACTTTAGATACTAACAAGATGTATCTGGCATAAAGTTTGGTTTTGCTAAAAACTTGTTAATCGTTATCCTGCAGGATTCTTCGTTGTTTGCCACTGCAGACCCCACACTGATACAGCCATTCCTCCAAAAGTTTCCACTATAGATATGCACCATTGGTAGTAAGTACTTGATCCAGGTAGGGTTAACTTAAGATAAACAGATACAATATAGCTCACAACAGAATTAATTCATACAGCATCATGCCTACACCTGATGCCTAATATTAGCTTCAGAAAGACTGCAATAAGAAGACAAAACACAAAAATTAGTATTTTGCCCTATACCATAATGTTGTATAGATTTTTATCTTATAAGGAATCTTACATGCAAAATGAATTTCATCAGTGCTAGTGGAACACAACCTATTTCTAAAGAATATCAGAATTCAAAATAAATAAATAAATAAATAAATAAATAAATAAATAAATAAATAAATAAATAAATAAATGGGTGAAAAGAAAATGAAATTTAAAAGTCATAGAAGCCATTATTTGTGCAACAGAACCCAAAATAATTTATTGGTTATATTCCTACAGTCATCAGACAGAGGGTGTTCTCTCCTCATGGTCAGCTCAAGAATAGTCTGCCAACTACAGCTGGACCCCTTAAATCAACTGTCATCTATTCAAATCCTCCAGGGGTTATCTATCATCCTTTGTAGGAAAGAGGTGTTATGTGTGCTCCATCTCCTTCCTCAGATCAGTGAAGCAACTGGGAAATGCTCCTTTCCCAAGGATGATTGATGACTCTTTAGAAGCAAATTGTGTGACAACTGCCTTCTCTCACTGGTTAGATTCTTTTAGGTTGATCTTTGCAATAGAGAGGAGATGAGCTTCCCGAAGGACTTTGGAAATAGGGCTGTCATATTCCATTTCCACACCTATGGGTGTTGGTGTCTGTACATCATGCAAACTGTTTGCTAATTCTGCAAATCAGGTGGTGGGAGAAGGCAGGATTAAGCCAGCCCTGCCACTCTAAATCACACTTTGCACAGCCGCTTTCTAAAAAGAAAAAGAGAGTTCCCAGGATCAATTTGCAAAAATTGTATTTGAAGCATCAAAAGCATTGAATCAAAGTCAAACTAGCCAAGAAGGCAAAGGATCAGTTGTGTCAATGTAAGGCCAGCCGAAGCTGTGCCAAATTTAAGCCCCTACGTTGGGGATGGACAAAGTGGATAGAGGAAAACTCTTTCCCCTCTCACACAATACCAGAACCCACTCAAAATGAGGGTTGGGAGAGTGGGAACAGACAAAAGAAAATATCTCTTTTTACCCAGCATGTTCCTAGTCTCTGGAACTTCTTGCCATGGGATGTGGTTATGACATCTGGCCTAGATTCCTTTAAAAGGGATTGGAGGAATTTCTGGAGGAAAAGTCTATCATAGGTTACAAACTATGATGGGGATATGTGCTATCTCCAAGCATAAAAGAAGGGTTCCTCCAAGTGCCAGACGTAGGAGAGTGGTATCAGGAGACAGGTACGTATCTAGTTGTCTCATGTGCTTCCAGAGGCTTCTGGTGGGGCCATTGTGAGATAAAGGAAGATGGACTAGATGGGTCCTTGACCTGATCCAACAGGGGTCTTCTTATGTTCTTATGGTCCCTCCAGCCTTAGGATGCTGGACATTACTTAAGACTGTTCCTTTATCCCAAAGTTAATAGCTGTCTTCCTGAGATGGAATAGGTTTGGGTCTTGTGCAACTCAGCCATTCCTTCGCCCCTCTCCTTGCTTTCAATGAGCTGGCCAGATAGTTCAGTAGTTAAGGTATCTTGGTTGTGGAGCCAGAAGTTGGGAGTTTCATCCCCCACAATGCCTCCTACGAATAGAGCCAGCCTGTGTGGCTTTGGGCAAGCTGCAGAGAGCCAGAAAGGAATAGTAAACCACTTCTGAGTATTCTCTACCTGGAAAACTCTGAGAAGGGTCACCATAAGTCAGAACTGACTTGACAGCATATGATTTTTAATGGGCAGCAAAACATTACATTTTATTTTTGTTAACAGTACAGCATTCAAATATCAAACTGAGCTACCATTTTTCTTTTGATGTTTTTGGGAATGTTGGCACAACACAATGAATACTTGATTTTTTAAAACTATTATTTAGACAAGCTGAAACATATGCATATGTGTGGAATGAACTTTGAGGGGCACACTGAAAGAACCTGAAATGTCTCTTTGCGCATGTTGTCAAAATCTGATTTAATATCAAGACACAAGCATCATTGTTTGGCTGTGCCCTCAAGACATGCTATGATGTTGCAATGCAAGAGTCTGGCACAGAGGAAGTCAAATTTGCAAACTACTGGAATAAATGGTTTTATCTCAAGAATCTTAAAATACATAATTGAAACTGATAAAGTTCATCCAAGAACTGGTCTTGACAGACTGATGATAATAATGAGGGGAAACCAAATAAAAATAATAGCTGGAACTGGATTACAAACCGACAGGTAGAGGAAATGCCATGTCAGAAAGTCAGACAATGACAATTTGGACTATTTGCATGTCTCATTCTTGATTACTAAGTAATAAAATGTCTTTTTCTTAAGTTATTACTTATTTCTTTCAACCCACACATGCAACTTCATACTAGGTATACATGCCATAGCCAAACATGTTATTTTGGCTGGAAGAATAACTTGGCTGCATGTTAAAACAGAATATTTGCATCTTAGATGGATGTTTGTGTACATACTGAAGAGGACTCAAAAATATGGTTTCTATTTTCTAGCCCAAACTAGTGCATCTCACACATACCGTATTTATCGGCGTATAACGCGCACTTTCCCCCCCTGAAAATAGGGGCCAAATCATGTATGCGCGTTATACGCCAATATAATATTAAGAAGCCATGTTTTTACATTATTAACAAGTACCGTCGCGGGCTGGGCTGGGCTGGGCTGGGGAGGGGAGGGAGGAGGAGGCGGCGGAGAACGGTTTCTTGAAAAGCACCCCCATGCTCCCCAGTGTGCTGCCGATCCTCCTCCGTTGCCTGAGCAGAGGCTCCGGGTGTGCGCGCGCCAGTGGGAGAGAGAGCGAGAGCGAGAGCGCGAGAGAGAGAGAGCAAGGAAGGGAGGGAAGGCGGGCGGGCGGGCGTGCCTTCGTCTTCCCAGGAGTGCTCGCCTCCTCCACACACCATGCCTCCTCTGCCGAGGGAGAAGGTTGGGAAAGTGATCGAGGAAGGCGGGGATGGAGGGGGCGCGGGCGGGCGGGAACTGCAGCAGAGCCGAGCCGAGCCGAGCCAGGAGGAAGGGAGACCGCGGGGTGCATGCATGGCTCCTGCTGATTCCTGCTGCTGCTGCTGCTACATGCAAGGGGGCTGCGGCGGAGAGCTGCCGCCGCCGCCACCACCACCGCTTTCCGTAGTTACCAGCGCTGCCCGCTCGCCCGCTCCTTGTTTTGAACTCAGGCCGGCGCGGCGGCGGCGGTGTTGGTGTTGGGGGGGGTTCGCACCGCGGGAGGCTCGGCCAGGCGAAGGGCGTCCCCGCCTTTCTTCTTTCTTGGGACCTTGGAGGGAGCCACGGGGAGGTGGTGTGTGGTGGTGTGTGTGTGTGTGCTCAGTTGGGCTCGGGCTGTTCTGGGTCGGGAGGCCTGACGAGGGAGGGAGGGAAGAAAGGAAGGAGGGTTGTTGCTTCGCCCCGTTCCCAAGCACAGCCAGCCAGCCAGTCCCATGATGGGGAAGAAGGGGAACAACAGTTTCATGGCGGAGATTCTGCCCCACTCACTTCCCTTGCCTTGCCAACGGGCCAGGGATGGATGGAGCTGAGCGAGGACACCCGGTTCGACCCCCCCATCCCCTCCTCCGAGGTACCCTCGTGCTCTCCGCGGCCTCACTCAGCCTCTGTCTCTTCTGTGCCCGTGTCCTGCCCCACGGCTGCCCCCCTGCCCCCTTCCTGTCTCCCCCTCGCAGTTTCCCTAAAATTTCCCTCTTAAAATGAGGGTGCGTGTTATACGCCTGTGCGTGTTATACGCCAATAAATACGGTACATCAGCCACATCACAGATTTTGAGAAGGAAACAGTCATGAAACTTTAGTAGCACTGTGCAAACTTCACATCATGGTACACAAAGCCCTCTCTCAGACGCATATGAAATTAAAGTGAACATGTAAAATACCTCTTAACAACTGTGACAAAGGGGTTCAATCCCAGGTAGCCGGCTCATGGTCGATTCAGCTTACCATCCTTCCGAGGTCGGTAAAATGAGCACCCAGCCAGCTGAGGGGGGGGCAATGTGTAGCCTGCATAATTAAATTGTAAACCGCCCAGAGAGTGCTTGAAATGCTAAGAAGCGGTATATAACCAGAACACTTTGCTTCAAAGATAAAAAAATTTTAAATGGTTCAAAATTACACAAATGCAAGTATAAGGTGATACCTTTATTGAACCATTACAAATCATACAAATTTCAACATAAAAATCCAGTTTCCTCAGGCTGGCCACCACCCACTTAATGAAAAATGCAGAAAAATTGCAAGCCAGTGTCCCAACCATTCATGGTAGATGCCCATGATGAGTCCGCTTGTACAGGTTTGAGAGGAGTTAGAGGTAGCTAGGAGGTATGGTTTCAAGCATCCTCCCATGCAGCAAAGATAGAAATGTGAGCCTTTATTTTTAGCCATGGAATCCGTGCCTTCAGTATATATACATAAGTGCTATTTAATTATTTATTGGAAGGGAGTTTAAGTGCGCTAAGATAATAAGTTGAGTTCACAATTTTCATTCTCAAGGAGTCCAGGGATAGAGCAGACTTTATTTCTGGATAGTTTCCTCTTGGACAACTTGAAGCCTCTAAAAAGAAAGGAAACGGTTTCCCCTAGGTACCAGGCGAAGCTGAGTATGGGAAATATCACACAGCTCTAAAATGATGGAACTGCTAACAAGACTGGAAGGGGGAAGATCTCCCTTGTAGCCCCCCTGAAGGCATCCCTAAAACTTGCTTCAGAGGGCTGGGAGACCTTGTAAGATATCACTGCAGCTTTAGACTGCATTAGACTGTTATTCAATGCCACACTTTTAAAGGGGGTCATTGAATACACACCTTCTACTGCAAAGAAAGGAAAGGGGTATCTGCTGTGACACGTAAGACAAGGCCTTTCCTAATGCTTTCACTTGTCTTGGGAATCTTTTTAAGTGAATGTGTCAAACATGGGCCCATACTTTATCATTAGATGGTAAAGATGCCTGGTATAAGTTGACTTTGCACAGCACCATCATTCTTTGAATGGAATTACCACCAGCATGTGATGCTCTTCAGGGGTGCAGTGAAACACACAAATGATTCAGCTGTTATAATAGTGCACTTTGTTTTAAAATGAGAAGCAGTTCCTTAGGGACAAAATGGCACAATGTGCAAATGTTCCAAACCCAAGACCCATGTTTTCCTCAAAGATGCATTTGGAGGATACATGTTCAATTTCTCACTACTTATTTGTATGGTGGTAGCATTCCTGGTGCAATCCTCCTTAGGTCAGGTTATGACCTAAAACCAAGTTTGAACTCAGCCGCTGAAAGTAAGTGATTTAGAAGGCAAGGTTCTGGCCATATCTGGATGAGAAAAGGCTCAGAGCTGAAAATGCATCTATTTTAAATACCCTAATCTGTGTATATAGCCTTCTGAGATATGGTGGATTCTATCAGCTCAGGAAGGGAAATATGTCTGTGAAGATTCTCAGTCATCCAGGTGAGTTTACCTGGGAGTTTAGTCATGGCAACTGGACTTCTTTTCTTGAGAGATCGAAATGTTTCGCTACTCATCCAAGCAGACTGACAAAGCTGCTTGGACGATTAACAAAACGTTTCCATCTATCAGGAAAAGAAGTCCAGTTGCCATGACTCAACTCCCAGACTCAGGAAGGGAAGTTTTTTTTAAAAAATTGTAGGGACTAGGGAGTCTCCTGTCACCAAGCAGAACAATCATAGGCCCATCTTATGACATCTAAGGGAAAAGCTCTCTTCTTGGCAAGCCTTTCTTATGAGATGACCTGTTTCTCACCCAGAGGGTGGTACTTTTAAGAGGATAAAGCTGCCACCCCCAACCACAAGGAAACTGAGAGCAGTTTCAAATACAACCCATTTCCACCTTTTCATAAATAATGATTTTGTCCTCTTTGGGATGCCATGATTGGCCACGGCCAGCCTGGGTTCCAATACACATAGGAAAGAAAGCTTTTCACCAGCCTGGTTTCCAAGAAGAGCTCGCTGGGTCGCTCAGTGCTTTAGGTTGGACGTTTGAATTCCCACTCTGCTTTTTAGGGGAACGGCCAGGCTCTGTGGCCTTGGGCAAGCTGGAGAACCACGCCATGCCCGCTAGAAGATGGGAATGGTAAGCCTCTTCTGGGTATTCTCTATCTAGAAAATCCTGGTAAGACTATAATTTAGAATTGACTTGACGGCACATAAAGATTGGATCCAATAAACTGCTAAAGAGGAAGTAGCGTTTTTCACACCTCTCAGCACTACTTCATAAATTACATAAACAAACTATATTTTAAGGTTCGGCAATAGCAGGACGCTGGTTTCCTGACTACATTTATGTTATCCGGTCCCCGTGGAGTCTTTCAACACTGTTTATCTTTTTTTTAAAAAAAAACATGACTGCTAGATAATTTGTCCTAAGGTATGGTATGAAACAAATGCATACCTCAAGAAAAATGGAATAAATGAAAGTTACGTAGTTTAGAATCAAAGACATTGTGGACAAACCTGAAGCCGCAAACCTGGATCAACACAAAAGCAAATGTGAAGGATGTTCACTTACTTGAAATATTTGTTTCAAGGAGAAGAGGGCCCGCCTCAGCTCCCGTCCAGTTGAGTTATACAGTTTTTCTGAAAGAAAAGGCAAAGACTGATTAAAAACACATTATTTAGTGACAGGTTGATTACAGTGTTCAGTTCCCAAGTATGACTTCAAGAAAGTTACATGAAATATTCAGATGTTCCTATGTGAGGTAGACATACATGTTGGTAAAATTCAGCATGGAAAACATCAACTTGGCAGTCCTTCGGGTACCACAACCATTTTGATCCTAATTTATGAACTATTTCAGACAAGTGCACAAGAAAGAGAACAGAACTCCCGTGCCTTTAACAGTTGTGTGAAAGAGGGAATTTCACAGCATGCATGACAAGTTAAACCTGCCTACATTTCCCCTTCTATACAATTTTCAAATGTACAAGAACCCTATCCTCCCTTTCATGTGGCCAAAGACAGGATGAGAAAGCCATTTGTGCTCCCCACAAATTAACCTTGCACTTAGGGATGATATGGAGGGTATGGCTATTGGCAATTCTTGGGTCTCGTGTCCCATACCATCCTTTTGGCTGCCTCTATGGTTTCAGGCATATGGTCTCAGCAAAAGTTTTGTTTTTCTGATGTTTTAATCTTAAATGCCAGTATTTTCCTTGATGCTCTAAAAAGGAATAAAAGCATCTCTTGGAAAGCTTCATTAAAGTAAAAAAATTAGGGCCGACCTGGCCTGTATCACGGAGACCTGGGTGGGCTCAGAGGGGGGGGCTTCCCTTACCCAGCTGTGCCCTCCTGGGTTCCTGGTTCATGGAGTGGGCAGGTTGGAGGGTCAGAAGGGGGGAGGAGTCGCCGTTGTATATAGGGAATCGCTTCTAGTGACCAGGGCTTCGACATTGGTGATTCCGGGGTTAGAATGCCTCCACCTGTTGGTAGGGCAGCGGGATAGATTTGGCATTGTGCTGGGCTACCGCGCTCCCCGCAACCCAGCACAATCCCTGCCAGAGCTCGCGGAGTTCATCGCCGCTGCGCTGTTGAAGTCCCCCCGGCTTCTGGTCGTCGGGGACTTCAACGTGCATGCTGACGATGGGCTCGTCGGCGTAGCTCTGGAATTCATGGAATCCATGACGTCCATGAGCCTATCCCAGCATGTTGTTTGTCCCACCCACAGGAGCGGGCATACCCTGGATCTGGTATTTACCTCCATGTCGGGGGAATCTCATCTGGAGGTGCGGGACCTTGTTCCCACACCTGTGTCATGGTCAGATCATTACCTGTTGTCTTTTTCCCTGTCAATGGCGGCCCCTCCCGCGGGGACCAACGGCCCCTTGTATGGGCCCGCCCCCGAAGGCTTCTCGATCCAGCTCGGTTCCGGGAAGCCTTCGGTGAGCTCCCTGGTGGTCTGGCTGACGATTCGGCCGAGGCCTTGGCTAACCAATGGTTTGTGTCAGCTGCCGAGGCCGTCGACCAAATCGCCCCCAAGCGTCTCCTCCGTGGCAGAGCTCGAACTTCGCCGTGGTTCACGGCGGAGCTTAGAGCGATGAAGCGGGAACGGAGGAGACTGGAGAGCATCTGGAGACAGAGCCGGACGGAGAATAATAAGACTGCTGTTGTGATCCAGACTAGGCGCTACTCGCGAGCGATCAGGGAGGCTAGAAGATCTTATTACTCCCTGAGAATTGGTGAGGCCTCGAACCGCCAGGCAGAACTCTTCCGGGTGGTTCGGGACCTCACCAATCCTAGTCTGGCTAGGCCTCCTCCTACTGATTTCAGTAGCGAGAATTTCGCAGTCTTTTTTAGATCCAAAATAGAGGCCATCCGTGCCGACTTTGACTCCAGTAACACTAGCCCCCCCTCGTCATCCCCAGCTCCCTTACCCCCCCGCTCTTCTCAACTGGTTGAGTTTGGGCCTGTCTCTTCTTTGGATGCCTCCAGGGCTATTGCCCATTGCCGTCCCCGCGACCACCCCCTTCGATCCTTGCCCATCTTGGCTAATCAAATCTGCCGGAGGGAGCATACCCGAGTGGGCCGCTGTCATCGCCACCGCCTCCTTCAGCGAGGGGTTTTTCCCTCTCGTCTGAAGGAGACGGTCATTAAGCCCATTTTGAAAAACCGGGACTGGCGTCGGATCAACTGTCCAACTATCGACCGATCGCCAATGTTCCCTTCATGGGCAAGGTCATCGAGAGGGTGGCCGCGGTGCGGATTCAATCATTCTTGGAGGAACAGCGGTGCCTTGATCCTTGCCAGTCTGGCTTCAGGCCTGGCCGGGTACCGAGACAGCTCTGGTCGGCTGCAAAGATGACCTAATCCGGGCGGCCGACAGGGGTTGTTCTACCCTGTTGGTCCTCCTGGATCTGTCAGCGCCTTTGATACCGTCGACCACGGTATCCTACTGGACCGGCTCCGGGAGGTGGGGATCGGAGGCAACGTTCTCAGTTGGCTCCGGTCCTTCCTTCAGGGTCGGCCCCAGTATGTACAGCATGGAGGAGAGTTGTCGGCCCCGTGGACACTTCCTTGTGGGGTTCCGCAGGGCTCGCCTCTCCCCCATGCTGTTTAACATCTATGGGGCCGCTGGCGGGGGGTCATCAGGAGATTTGGGCTGCGTTGTCATCAGTACGCTGATGACACGCAGCTCTATCTCTGTTTTTCCACCTCTGCAGTGGAAGCTGTCCGGTCCCTCGACCAGTGTCTGGAGGCGGTCATGGCTTGGACCAGGGCCAACAGGCTCAAACTCAACCCTGGGAAGACCGAGGTGATGTTCTTCGGGAGCTCCCCGTCTGGGTATGAGGGCCCCCTCCCCAGCTTGGAGGAGTTTCCCTTCAGCTGGCAGAGAGGGTCCGAATCTGGGCGTGATCCTGGATCCTGCCTTGTCCCTGGATGCCCAGGTGGCGGCTGTGACCAGGTCCGCATTCTATCATCTTCGTCAGATCGCCCAGATTCGCCCCTACCTAGACGGGGACTCCCTGAGGACAGTGGTCCAGGCGCTGGTGATCTCGAGGCTGGACTACTGTAATGCCCTCTACATGGGGTTGCCCTTGACTCTCCTCCGGCGATTGCAGCGGGTGCAAAATGCAGCGGCCAGACTGGTGGCGGGTGCGCGTCGTTACGACCGCATCACCCCGGTTCTGGCCCGACTGCATTGGCTACCCGTTGCCTCCCGGATCAGATTCAAGGTCCTGGTTTTAGTTTATAAAACCCTCCATGGCCTGGGCCCGGATTACCTGGCGGAGCGGATCGCCCAGCGGTCAACATCGGCCCGACCGGTTCGGCAGTCGCGGGCGCACTCGCTTCAGGTTCCATCTATCCGAGAGGCCAGGCGGTCCCGTACCCGGAACCGGGCTTTCTCGGTGGCTGCTCCAGTTTTATGGAACAGCCTACCTAGCGAAGTGCGCTCTGCAGAGTCCCTGCTGGCCTTCCGTAAAGCGGTGAAAACCATCTTATTCCGCGAGGCCTTTGGTGACCTAGCTTAACCTAGCTTAACCTAACTTTTTTTTTTTTTTAACCGCCATCGATACTCAGGACTATCTGCAATTGCAGCGGTGAGGCTAGATTTAAAGGGTGCGCCCCTGCTGCGGTTTTTTCTATTGCTTTTATTGTTTCATGTTTGTCTGTTGACTATGCCTTTGTATTGTTGTATTAACTATGTTGTATTAACTATGTGTATTATAACTTGCCTCTAGTGTTCGCCGCCCAGAGTTCCCGCTGGGAAGATGGGCGGGATATAAATTCAATAATAAATAAAATAAATAAATATTAGGCAAGTCATGATTGCGCAATGCTAACGAAGTACGTCATAAATGTATAAACCAAACCAAATGCTGGAGAGCTCAGTGGTTTAAGTCATCTGGCTGCAGAGCCATTGGTTGGGAGTTTGATTCTCTACTGGGTCTCCATGACAGGGGCTGGACTCAGTCATCTATAGGGCCCGTTCCAGCTCTGCAATTCTACGATTAGTGCTAATATTAAACACAGTTCATCACATGGTACGTGGAATGCACCAGACAAAAAAGGTTTTGTTTCATTTCATGTTCATTTTGGGGAGGGTCCCTCTTTTATTTTATTGTATCAGTCCTTTCATTTTCATTTTCCTGTGGGAAAATCGGACGGTTAACAAAGCAAAGCAAAGCAAAGTGTTCTGCTTATATACCACCCACACCACTTCAAGTAGTCTCTGGGCGGTTTACAATTTCATTACAGTACACAGGCTACACATTCCCCCGCCAGCAAGCTGGGTACTCATTTTACCGACCTCAGAAGAATGGAAGGCTGAGTGAACCTTGAGCCTGCTACCTGGGATTGAACTCCAGGTTGTGAGCACAGTTTTACCTGCAGTACAGACATTTAACCACTGCGCCACGAGGTGTTCCTTTTGAACAAGTAAATAAATAAATAAATAAATAAATAAATAAATAAATAAATAAATAAATTTAACATTAATGTGACTGTGTCTCTTGGATAATTTTGTTTTTCCACATTCATGTATCCTGGAAGAAAGAAAAAGCAGTATAGAACCCATGAACACCATCCTTACAATAAAAGAGTGGCAAGGCAACAGAAAAGCACTCTACTATAAAGGCAGACAATGGTACAACCATCCAATTGCCCACTAGAAGAGAGCCCTCCCGCCAAAATAACACATTAAAAACAATAAATACTTTTTAAAAAACCAAACACAGAAAGCACCAGGGGGGGAGACAAAATCTAAAAAAATAACACCCCCCCCAAAAAAGATAACACAATAAAAGTAACCCCCAACCCAAACCTGTTGCTTTCCCTCAGTTTTTTAGTCCAGTAAAGCAGCAGGTAGGAAAAAGAACCAAAGAGCCCATAATATTCCAAAAGTAATCAGGAGAAAATCAAGGAACAAAAGAAACAATTCAAGGTATATGCACTGGCAGTCTGCACAAATCAGGCATCAGGAAATCAGACCCACATGAATGAGAGATACAAAGAAAGGGCATCTCCGCTGGGATCAATCCAGGGCCTTTTATAGTTTCAAAAGTTCCATTCCCCTTTCCTGGACATTCTAATCAAGAAAGGAAAAATTAAAAGCATCAGGGGGATAAGTTGTTGAAGTGATACGTATTTGTATAATTATATGTTCAGAAATTTCCTGGACATCAGGAAGGAAGCAGTCTGGCATAATATACATATTTATTTACCTTTAAAATGTTGAAAATAACAAATAGAGGTGAGGAACCAGAGATATACCTCCCAGAACCAGCAAGAACCTTCCTCTCTGACAAATCTAGAGGTAAAATTTTCAGAAACTTTGAGGGGGGAAACAGAAAAAAAACAGTGGTTTCTTCGACATTTTTCCAGTTTCCCATCCTCTGGCTTCAACATTTCTGGAGATTTTACACATTTTGACACACTAGAACCTGGAACTGGAGGGATGTCCCATTTTTAGCTCTCTTGGCTTCAATACTGAAGTACTGAAGTAGAGTAAAGTATACTTCTGGGTCGGAGCTATTGATCCCCACCACTTAGGTTCCTTCAGTCCGTTATGTGTGGTTGGTCTTTCAGAGGCCACAAAGAAACCAAAATACACTGGGCATATCAGCTTTACACCATTTTGTTTGGAAGTTGTGTGTGTACCATTTTGAGTCTCTGCCTCTTTTTCTTCTTTACTTGCTTGTTTGGTTTGTTTGTTTCCTTGTGTTTGGTGCTGTCTCCTTTTCTCCTTGTTCACTATGGCGCCCAATATTTTGCACTATGGTGCTCTCACTCTTGACTCATCACTACAGCCCTTCTGTATAATATATCACTAACAACAGCCAACTGCCTGGCACAGATGAGAAAGTATATACAAAGCAAAGTCTGGAAGTTTTTTAGAGGGAATATAAAACTAATTACTGCAGCATGCCTTTCTTTAATTGAATGTCAGACAAATTAAACTCATGGTCTATATGAGAGGAGAACTTTGGGGGACTCCAAAATAAGCCTTTGTCTAAACTTTGTTTTTGTCTACAAAGGCAAATAATAAATCTACTGGCAGGACAATGCACTTTCCTTTTTATTCCCAGACCCAGCAAAATATATCATTTCATGATGTGGATCAGTCACCGGCATAGTGCCTGCTTGTATATTAATGATCTTTCTGCATGGGTCTACCAAGACAGAGTGGCTTTGTCCATTACATGTTCAGAGTATAAAACATTTGGTGTAGATAACTTTTAAGTTGCATGACATCCTAGCTCCTCAATGAATGAAAGTTTGCATTTTGCTAGGAAAGAAGTAGTTTCTGACTTAGAATTTTAAATGGAAGCAAAATCCAGAATTACATGTTATAAATTCTGAAGATCCGGATGAAGAATGAGGGATACTGTGCTGCTGTATTGTTGATTCAAAAGACCAGGACATGGACTGACATTGCTGCACAATACTGGGCAGTGCTAACAGCAGAAAAAAAGGCTGCCAACAATGTTGACAACACCCATGTCAAGAGTCAAAATAGTCCACAAGATATTCTTTTGTGCTCGCCTTCATTCATTCTTGTAAAAAAAAAACAACAAAAAACAACCCACAGCCCTGACAACTCCGTTGTGTGAAAAGAAAAAGAAAAAAAGGAGTCAGCTTCAGGGATTTTCCCTTGTGTGATGTCACTTTTGGAATGATAATGAGAACAAGAGGATATCCTGAGTGTACACCATCTTGACTGCTGCCATTGATTCTGTCAGCATTCATTCTTCTCTTTGCTATGTAAAGCTTGGGATTCTTTTTCCTGATAGCAATGTAGACACAATATTTTGCAGATCGTTTGACCTATCAGAAGCATTTCCCTTTCTGGCTCACAAGCCAATAGCAATGTATCTATTTTGGAACACTCTTGCTAGTAAGCCTGTTCTACACATGCTCAGTTTAAAACAAAGTGGTTTCTCCCATTTCTGAAAGGTCTTTTTTATATTTACTATTTCAGCCCTTGAAGCCTGTATAAATAAAAGGAGATGAGGCCAACCATTCTCTTTCAAGTCAAGCAAGATTGGCATTTTCAACCTGTACAGCTATATTTCATCATGTGATGTTTTGGGTTGCTTATTTCTGCACAGGTACAACAGTCTTGTTTTTAAAAAAAACAATTAAAACTTTGATCAAATGTCTTCAATTCTGGCACAGAGTGTGAACAGAGTGTGAACAGACTGTCTGTAGCCTCTGCACCAAATTTAGTGCTAATTAAAAAGTCCAGTTTCAAAATTATTTTTTTCCTTTGGGCTATCCCCCCTTTTAGAATTGCCTTGTAGAATGTTGATTTGTTCCACTACACAATAACACAACTGTACTACTGTGCAGCTATAATAACTGAAAGCCTTTTAAGCTACAAGTTGGCAATCATACATACGAATGTCTACTTCTCAAAACTTGCCATTTAATTTTCAGCAATCATTTTAATATGTGTTCTTTTAATCTGTTTACTGCATTAATGATTTGTCAGTCAGTCAGTCAGACACCTTTATTGGCATAAAGCATTAATGATTTGAGTAAAGGTAGACACTGCATCTTATTTTAATATCATTTGATAGTAAGACATCACTAATGTGTTCTATAATAATAAATTAACTGCAAAATATACAATTAAAAGCTGACACTAAAAAGCAATTTTAAATGCATGTTAACATACTAACTTTACCTTTTCTACAGTCATCCTCTTGCCACACATTCATCGATATAAACATGTTAAAAAACCCAACATGTAAGACTAGGACAAATAAAAAAACCCAGAAAATATTCGATATATAACATGTAACAGGTTTGCATCAGTTAAGACCAACTGAGGCTAAGTCACCAGCAACTTTTGTCAATACCAGGGATTTTGCTCAGATCTCATTTCTCCCCTGTATTTCATATAAGGTTCAGAGAAGACCTCCAAGGGACCTCCCACTATTTACTATCCAGCCTGTGCTTCTAAAACATTTTGAAGACACAGTGTTACATCTGTGCCACAACATTTTAGGCATATATTTCAAAGTGAAACACATCCAAACTGCATACATTCCTCTGTTATTCTGCAACTTTTAGGTTTCAATAACTTATTACTGGAAATGAAGTAATTTCTTTTGTTCAAACTGTCTGGACTCCCAAAGCCCTGAAACCTGATAATAAAATTGGCTGTGAAGTGTTCCATGAAACTAGTTCCCAGGATTTGCACATAGACACTTAATGCATAAGATTTTCCCCCATGAATCATTGCTTTCCTCATTATTTGGTCATAAAAAGTGCTGACAGCATATAATTATCCCTATTGGAAAATGCTGCAGTAGATCACTTATTCGGTTGACTGACCATTATCCAGTATATGATGCTCACCTCAGATATCTCCTCCTATCTGGCACTGTATCCTTATGGCCTGGATAGCACAGCAAACAGAACAAACACTATTTGATACCCAGCCAAATTCCAGTTAACACTCAGTCTATCCTTTGAGTTTCTTGCTGAAAAATAAATTATTTCAGTATGTTTGTTTCTGTAAGATTCCCAAGGAATTCCATCTAAAGCAGAATTTTACTTGATGCGTGGTACCCTGACACATGGGGCCCATGTCTTATCTTCATAGCTGTGACCCAACCACAAGCCATGAGGTTCTGATTCAAGAACCAAGGTTACAAACTTGAGACCACTATAAGAGGTTAATGCACAAGTATGTGCCCTGCCTCTAAGGTATTATAAAAAAAAAAAAGTCAGAATGAAATGGAAATCAGTAAAGGGAGTCTGGATATAGAAGCAAACTGCATCCTAATTATCACGGTGAAAAGCATTTCATTTTATCATGAATTCTTTCATCCACCAAAGCAATGGTGTGTGGCCATCATTCTTCTTTTACAGATGAAAAACTGAGTGAGGTGGCCTGCCCCAAAGTACAAGGAGAGGGAAAACACAACATTTGGACTTTGCATCAGGCTCTGAAATATTTTCTTATGAGTCTTTTGACTTCCATTTACCTGCATATCATTTGTCTAGGTACTGTACTAGCCAAGCTTACATCACATATTCTATTATTACATGCATGGATAGGAGGGAGGGAACAGAACACTTTAGCACTTCTGAAAACATTTATCACTGTGGGATGGATTTAGAGGGTTTTAGATTGAACTCACATCAACATAGGCTTGACTGCTGTATTGCAGTTCCATCACTGGGCTACTGGTTAACTCACTTTTAAGAAAAGCAAATTAAAATTGGACTAAGAGTAGACTCCTGTGCCCACCTAATTGATACCAAACCCTAGAAAAATCCATCTGTAACCAGTAGAATTGGCTGAACTGAATTTCATCTGCACCTTTTCCCTACTTGCTGTGAAGACATGGCATACCTTCTAATCAAGGTTCCTCTATCAGCTCACAGGCAATGACTTGCTTTTATTATGCAACTGCGATAAGCTTAAGACTTAAGGCAGTCATGTCCAAAGTCTGGCCCACAGGACAGATCTGACCCATCAGGCCTTTTTGACTGGCCTGCAGATGACTGGCCTGAATCTCCCTCCCCATCCCTCCTTCCCAATGCTCCTTCCAGATTCTCTCCCTCCTCCTCCTCCTCCTCCTCCTCCTCCTCCTCCTCCTCCTCCTCCTCCTCCTCCTCCTCCTCCTCCTCCTCCTCCTCCCCTTCCTCCTCATTTTTCTCCTCCTCCTCCTCTGCAGCTAGGGAACCCCCGCTCATCCTCTCTTCACTCATCCCACTCATCCCACCATCCAGCAAGGGAGGCTTGTTGCTGGCTGCAGGCAGGAGGAGATCCAAGGGGTCGGCAGAAGGCTGCGGGCTTGACAAGGACATCCTGACCCTTTTCCTGACGGTGGCAGCTGCCCGTCACCCAGTGCTGGTGCTGCCCTGCCATTCTCCTCTCTGGCCCTTTGCCATGCTCCCTCCAACTCTGCATCCCTCCAACTCCCGCCATGCCTGCCTCGCTTTTTTCCTCCAGCCTCTCCTCCTGCCCACTTTGGAACGGGCAGCAAGCAGCTCACCCGCTGCCTCCAGAACCCCGCCGAGGCAGAAGTGGCCATGGTGGTGGTGCTGGCTTTCGCGCCCCCTCCGCCACTGCTGCCCGCGGCTGGTCCAGCAGCAGAGGCAGCCACCCCTGTGCAGGAAAGGAGACGAGACGTGGCAATCGCCTCAGCACCGCCCCTGCTTCTTCAGTCCCCACCGGCTGGCGAGGGAAGATGCCCAGACGGAGACCTGTCAGAGGGCGGTGGTGGTGCCTCTTGCCTTTCCCTGCTTGTGACTCAGGTCAGCTGTTCTTTTGTACAGTATGAGGCTAAGGCTTTCAAGATTCTCCGTAATCCCACACACGAGATTGACATCAAGACTGCATCATCTGCATAAAGCAGGATTGAAAGGGGGCGTGAGCCTAGTGTAGGGGGATGAAAGTCTGCACTCGATAAATTGCTCACCATATCATTAATGTAAAAATTAAACAATGTTGGAGCTAAAATGCAGCCTTGCTTGACCCCATTGAATGATGGAATTATGTTAGATAGTGCCCCTGCCTTATTGCAAATAACCCTAAGACTGGTATTTTCATGCAGTCGCTTCATTAGCAGAAGAAGTTTCATTAGCACAGGCGGACTCCAACAGCCAAGGGCTTCAGAAAGAGATGCTGTCCTCCCGCCTGCCTGCCTTCTTTCCTGGGGAGCAAGCAGCACATGGGTTAGGAAGGCAGTGGCAGGCTTGGTGGAAAAATTTAGCCCAGTGGCTCTCAACCTTCCTAATGACACAACCCCCATCTGGATGGGTGGCAGAAGAAACACAACGGAAGGAGACAGCAGGGGAGGAGAGAAAGAGGAGAGGACTGCGCTGGGGCGCGGCAGTGGCACCTCCCCCCCCCCGGCCAAGAGGGGTTGGGGAGACCCGGAACATGACAGTTGGGGGGCGGCAGGAAAGAGAGGCACCTGCAAGCCTCACCAGGAAGTGGGCATCATCCTCATCATCTTCCACACACACTTGCAAGTCCATGTTGCTGCTGCTGCCACTGTTAATAATGCTGAAGGCAGTGGCGGAGCCAAGCCCAGGCAAAGGCAAGGAAGCAGCCTGTCCTCCTACCATGGCCACCATCTTTGCACTGGAGGCAGGTCTGAGCAAAATGGCAACACAGAAGTGATATGTATGCGCCTTATTTATATTTATTTATATTTTGCAACCCACTCCCTTGAAGCCAAAGGCTGCCCAGGCTGCTGCTGACAGTCCCCCTTCCCATCAAGGAAGGTGAGTGCAAGAGCCAGGAATGGGTGACAACGGCAGCAGTCGCTGTGGCGCTACCAAGGACTCAGAGGTTGAGAATGGAGGCAGGTCTGAGCGAGTGCCCAAACTTTATGCAAGGAGGGGTCAGTGGGTGGTGCTTGCAAGGGATCAGTGGGTGGTGTTTGCAGGAGGCAGGGTCAGGGGGCAGCTGGACCCACACACATCCTCTGCCATCAAATCTGGCCCTCTTTACAAAAAGTTTGGACACCCCTGACTTTAGGGGACAAATAAACAAAACTTTTTACTAATAATGAACTCACTGTTTAAAAGAAAATGTACGTTTCCCCCAAAAAAAAGCATGATCCATAAGCAAGGGAATTATATCAGCAAGCATGAAGTATGTATAAGCACAAAATTCTTATGATGAAGAAACTCAAATTACTAAACTGTCCAAGATTTTCTGAAACACAAAAGATGGCGCTATTCCCAAACACCATTTGCCAGCTAACCACATGAATGAGGATCACAAGCCATGTATGCCAAATAATTTAAAGGGGAAGCATTTGGAATGAAAATACAAAACAAATGTAGTGTAATATATCAGTAGAAAGTTTTTAAAACACATATTCCATTTGTTTCTTGACATAATGGAAAGACAATGGGAAAAAACAGGTTTAAATTCCTTTCCTTGCCTACTCCCAAACGTCTTATGATCATGATATACTGTAGTTCAAGGCGACAGCGGCGGCGGCGGCGGTGGGGGGAATACCCTCCTGTGACCTCTTCACCCTTTAGTAAAATGTTAAGCCAAACCTTAGGTGGCAATGGTAATGGTAGGGTATTTTTATTTCCTATTGGAACAGCATAAATCATTTGGAAGTCTTTTTCTTCTAACATCAGAAGTTTCTTTAAAAAGCAGCATATAGTTGAGGTCAAGATGTAAGCCAGTACTCTGAAGACGCATCAAAAACATATTTTACATTTTAAAGAATATTGGGAGGGTAGCTTTTGTCAAAAGTTTGCATTTTTGAAAATGATGACAACCTCTCTTAAAATCTTACTAGGAAACTCCGATCAGACCTGATTTTCTGAACCATTGGTACATAAAAATTATGCATAAGTTGTAGAAAGTACAGTATTATGAATTATTATGTCAAATTAGATCCTCTGCCATTTTTTCATGCCATTTCCATCACGGTTGTCATGCTCTTACAGTTTATGTGAACATTCTTATAATTCCATCTTTCATGCTCTGACTTTGCAATCTATACCCTTCTCCCAATATCCTAGCGTATTTTCCCCAGCAAAAAAAAAACTGTATAATGAGATGCTTAATTTCAACTCTGACTCCCTCTTCTTCAGTTTTTACATGCAGCCTCTGAAGCAATTCACATGATTTGCCTATGGCTAGGTACACATGCCTATTGCTTCTCTCTCATTTTCCTTGAGATGGATAATCTCCATTTTGTTTTCTTCCCCTAGAGCTCTGCTAGATATCATGTGATATGGCATCAACTTTCTGACTCATCACTTTTCAGCCTGGGTGGGAATAATTTGACTACACTATTTCAGGTACAGTGGTACCTCAACGTACAAGCGGCTCGACAACCGAGCAATTCAACTTATGAGCAAAAATCATTGGCAATCATTGGAAACTGATTTCCAAACAAACTCAAGTTATGAGTGGAAATCCATTTCCAATGATTTCCTTTCAGTACAGATCTCCACCCTGGGTGGCCAGCTGCATATACAGTACAGTACTGTATCCTGTACAGGACTCTATATCAAGGGCAGCCGAGGGCTACTCTCCGCAGTCCCGACAAACAGCTGACTTTGACAGGTCAGTTTGTCAAAGTCGGCTGGGGGGTAAAGAGAGCAGCCTTCGGCTGCCCTGGATCCTTTTGAATTCCCCGCTGCACGAACCCCTTCACTGGTGCAGCGGAGAATTTAAAAGGATCCAGCCTTCTTCCTCTTCCTCTTCACCTGAGACTTGGGTGAAGAGGAGGAGGAGGAGGAGGAGGAGGAGGAGGAGGAAGGCTAAATCCTTTTGAATGAGCACCATCGCTGGTGCAGTGGCAAACTGCCTTCCAAGCCTCCCAGGCTGGGCAAAGATCTGTTCGCTGCGGTGGGTGGGGAGGTCTCAAATTGATCCAGCCCATGACAGCTGGGCTAGATCACTTTGAGGGTGCTCATGTGGCAGCAAATTCAAAAGGATTCCTCCTCCACCACCACCACAGCTTGCCAGCTGCAGTGACCCTCTTGCTCGTGGAGCCTCGTGGCGCAGTGGTTAAATGCCTGTACTGCAGGTAAAACTGTGCTCAGGTTCAAGGTTCACTCAGCCTTCCATCCTTCCGAGGTCAGTAAAATGAGTACCCAGCTGTCATGGCCTGCACACTGTAATTAAAATTGTAAACCGCCCAGAGACTACTTGTAGTGGTATGGGGCGGTATATAAGCAGAACACTTTGCTTTGCTTTGCTTTTGCTGCAGCAGGCGTGGAAGGTTCAAAGCAATCTAACCCAGCTGTCATGGGATAAATCGCTATGAAACTCCCCCATGCACCGCAGCGAGGTCGCTGCAGGGGGCAGGGGGGGTTCAAAGCGACCCAGCCCATGGTGGCCCACCAACCACAGCCTTTCACCACCCACCACAGTGAGATACTTGGGTGAAGAGCAGGAGTAGGAAGGCTGGATTGTGCCTCCCCCGTTCAACCCACTGGAGGTGCATGAAAATGCACCCCTCCCAGGGATCAGGTGAGCGGTGGAGGGCCGTTTGGGGCTGGGCGGTTGTTGTGTGTGTGGGGGGGATGACATTTGGCTTGGCTTGAAGGGGGGTGTAGGAAGGAAGGAAAGGGGGTACCCATTTTTATTTGGTGTGAGGATAGGGAGAGAAAGGAGGGAAGAATCTGAATGGTCTTATGAGGACCAGGAGGAGGGAGAAAATTAAAAGGTAAAAATCAATGCCAGTTGGATCTACAATTGCTTTTCATTTTAAATATTGCATTCTTTTTCCTGTTTTTTGTGCACTACAAAAAATAAGTGCAGTGTGCATAGGAATTTGTTCATTTTTTCAAACTTTAGTCCAGCCCTCAACAGTGTCTGAGGGACAGTGAACCAGCCCCCAGTTTAAAAAGTTTGAGGACACCTGTACTAAGAGAACAAGCATGCAAAGCTCCTGTGCCTTTTGTTTCAACTTCCTCCTTGGGAATCTGTCATTAGCCGAATCTCTGCGATATAAGCTGCTGGCAGGATCCTGTTAAAACAGAGTACACTGGATAGCAAAGCCTGATAGGTAGGTAAAAGTTTATTGCTAAAAACCATTGGTCACCGCAATCTTGATTTACAACCGAGAAAAAAAACTTATGAGGTTACATCTATATCTACAACAAATATAATTAAAACCATTAAAAAAAAAAGTGTGACACTAACAGAGCAATACAGTCCTCCCAAAGTTAGAGGTTGACCTGGATTTTCATAGCTGCCAGCGCAAACTTTGCAACTTGCTGTGTAACAAACCTGTCTGAACCAACAAGTAGCATACTAAGTTGGGCTCCAGGGGACCTATCGGCCAGTGAACCAATAATCCCACAAAGGAATTTGCCTCTGGGTTGGTCGTGAAGGGGGCACCTGAGAAAGTAGTGGGGCACGTCATCAACTTCATCTGAGCCACAAGGGCAAAAATCTGTCCAAAACAGGGATGTTGTCACGTCTCCCCTCTAAAAAAGCAGAAGGCATGGTCTGAAAACGCAGGGCTGTGAAAGCTTTCCTCAGGGGAGCAGAGGTTAAATTGTGAAAATAGCTTTCCAGCCCGAAGGATGTTTTAAACAAAGGATAATAAAGAGAGAATGGTGATAGTGAAGCCACAGCCAATTCCTTCCATTTGGAGTATAAATAAATCTTGTCTTTGACCAATTTTTTGATACTGGGGGAAACAAAAGAGGGGATAAATTCAGTATTGATCCCATAAAGGTGTAATATGGGTCTGACAAGCTTTGCCCAGGACTCCCGCAAGAGGTGCTGGAGTTGTTCTATATAGCATTTCTTTGGCAAGCGGGAGTTGCTCATGGCAGCCAGCTTCAACCAGTACATTGCCAAGGCGATGTGTATGTGTGTTTCAATAGGAATTAGCCCTGCTTCAGCTCTTACATATGCAGAGGGTGTGCCACGGGGTACAGCAAGGAAAGATTGAATAAAAGAATTTTGAATCACCTCAAGGTGTGGAATTTTAGTATACCCCCAGATTTCGGCCCCATATGTTAATTGGGGGACTATCTTTCTTGCAAACACCTCGACTGCAGGAGCAACCAGTTTACCACCTTGGGTTGAAGAGAATCTCAAAAGGGATTGAGTGGAGCCGGAGGCTTTCAAAACTGTTGCTTTCAGATGATGTTTCCAAGAGAGCAGGGCATTAAAATAAAGACCAAGATATCTGAAGTTTTTTAGCTGCTCAATAGGTTTGTTGTCAAGTGACCACCTATGTCTAGTTCTTTTCCTCCCAAAGACAACTACTTTTGTTTTAGAGTAGTTAATGGACAAATGTTCTCTATTACAAAAGTTACCCAGCTTAGCCAAAAGTCTTCACATACCAATTTGCGCTGTAGAAATGATTGCAATGTCATCTGCATAAAGAAGGGCAGAGATCTTAGCATCTGCTATAGAAGGGGGGAAAATACTGGGCCACTCAGTTCTTGGACAATATCATTAATATAGAAATTAAACAAAAAAGGGGCCAGAAGACAACCTTGCCTGACCCCTCTGTCCGTGGGTATAGATTCTGACAGGAGCCCGTTTGCCCCCAATCTTACCCTGAGATGAGTATTGGAGTGTAGCTGCTGGATTAAAGCTAAAAGTCTTCTATCTATGTTTGACAGAGAGAGTTTTTGCCACAAACGGCCCCTATCTATCAGATCAAAGGCAGAGCTACAAAAGTCACATAAAGTTCCTTCCTTCCATGACAAACATACTTCTGAATCAGATGGGAAAGTACAAAGCATTGGTCCACTGTAGATTTTCCTTTTTGAAAACCAGCCTGTTCTTCAGCTATGACCGAATTCGTGACTGCCCAACATACTAGTTTGTCCGGGAGATACTTAGAATAAAGTTTGGAAACTATATTGAAGAGCCTTACAGGCCTAAAATTTTTAGGGTCAGTCTTAGAGCCTTTTTTGTGAATAGGGACAATTATACTAGAGCCCCAACTCGGGGGGATTTTCCCATATTTATTTATATAAGTAAACATTTTAGCAAACACTCCACACCACCAAGAGGGGTTGGACTTAAACAATTCTCCTGGGAGCATATCTTCACCAGGCGCTTTATTGCTAGGCAAAGAGCCAATCAAGATTTTAACTTCCTCAGGGGAGACTGGTTCCCAAGGAGGGTACTCTCCTGATAATAAACTACTAATAAATCGAGGTAACACTGTTACCTAAAATCTTGCTTCTCAGGATGCAACTTCAAACTAAAATCTTTCCACCATGTGTGTAATCATGAGACTGATAAACCGGTCAAGTATTATTCAACATATCCTGGCAATATGTTGTCAGAACCAATAGAAATAAATTCTCTTGACTTTTTTTTAGTCCTCTTCCAAACAACAATGCATTGACTGGGCACTTTATAAACTAGGCTAATTTAAATGAATGGCACAAATAGTACACACAGCTATAGCAAATCGTAATTCTCATTATTTGATCATTAACCTAGTTAAGGTTGAGGCTTTAAATGTGTTATTCCGGCAGCTGTGGAAGGGAATAACCCTTAAACTCACTTATAGACAACTGCTTGGTAAGGAACTGATGCGTATCAGAATCTGGAGCCTAGTGGACTAGGTCATCCTTCAGATCTTACCGAGATCACTTTGCCAGAACCTAACTAATTATATTTGAAAAACATCCTATTATTATTGCCTGCGTCTTTATGGGAAAAGAAACAGAGTGTCACAACATAAGCCCTATTAACTGATTTTTTAAAAATCTCAGAATGATATCCATTTGAATAATCTTGCTTTGAGTTCTTGGTCCAGAAAGCTGGGTGGAAGACTAAAACACAGGATCCTGGTTTTTGTTTTTTTGGCTAATTTTTTAAAAGTTTGTTTTGTTTTTCTTTCATATTTCTTGAATATTCAAAATGATTAAAGCGAGTTCTTTTCTTCAGAAAGGTAGTCCAAGTACAGGGTGCATCTGGTTTATCTTCTCACCGCTGGATGCTATGGCCAAAGTGCTGTTGCTTAGCACAGTAAATCACACAAATGAAGTGCTTTTGAATCAATGTAGATTTGGTGCGTCAACAACTTAAATTCCATTGATCCAAATGTGCCTACTCTGACTTACTTTAACACAGTAAGTTGCAGTTAGAGTAAGCCTATTTGAATCAATGAAACTTACAGAGAAATTGACTCGCTAAATCCCCAGACATTCAATGGGCCAACTCTAGTGCAGTTTCTTATGCTAAGCAACAGGATTTTGGCCAATGATTCTTTGGTTGCCCCAGTGTAATCCCATGGCTAGAATAGCTATTGTTAAACATTGTTTGAAATATATATATTAAATAATTAAATTTAATAGTTCATTTTTGCTCAGTTATATATATTAATATACCTTCAAATGTTTTACTGTATTTATATTTGCCACCACCGGAATATTATTTTGTTTTACATATATACTGTCTCACTATCCTGCAGTTGATTTAATTGTTGCTGGTAATCTTAGTGTAAGCATTTGCTCATATAATAAAATATTCTTCTAAACAAAATCATTTGAAAGACTGAGATAGCTTCCAGTTAAATTAACCACAGATTAAAGGATCATTGATCAAGGGTCTGATGTAGCTTACTTGTGATTCAAGTGCCTTTCTTCCCTCTAGAGGGCGCTGGGAGTGAACTCTACCATGTTTTTGCGTCCTCCTGCATCCTAAGCACCTACATATATCAATAAATTTTGCAACATTTATTTATTTATTCGGCATTCTGTTTTAAAATGGGGTTGGGGCTATTGTTGAACCTCTGGAAACTGTCCACCCTTCATCTGAGGATTAATGGTGTTGAAGCTTGTGTCTACTAGATAATCATGTTTTCCTATTGGAAGCATACAATTGCTGAACTCCTCTAGCTTTCTTCAAATGTGTGCCTGGTATTCCACAACACATTTTGGGGAGGGGGGTTCTGGATCGACCAAAAGGGCAAATGTTTTGTTATTCCTTCCAGAGAGCCAGTCGCTCATATTTGCCCATGCCAGATAGATGCTGACAGAATAAAAATAACCTTTTCACTCCATACAGGCTGAAATAGAAGCCACAATATCATGTTACATAGTTTGTAAATGCCACCAGATGAAAACATTAATAGAAAATGCTGTCCTCTAGTTTTTGATAACTAGTATATTCAGTCATACCTCTACATAATAATCAAAAATAGTTTGGAAGACTACTTTTAAAAAGCCATGAATTAAAAGGAGTCACTTATTAAAATGAATACTGAACAGCTACACATCTGATGCTTTTGTTTTTAAATCTCTTTCCCTAGACTTAAAGGTTCCTCAATCATACAGCTTTAAACATACATACCCTAAACACCACTGAGAAATGGTGTGTTGTGATGGACAGAGTGTCCGAACTTGGTGAAAAATGTGAAAATAAGGAGATTAATTATGGTCCAGTTCATTGCTTTGGTTGTAGATCCTGCCTGGGGAAAGGCTATCTGACATGTACAGCTCACGGAAGAAGAATTTAGCCAAGGAATCTCAGGTTTAAATAGTTGTTCACTGGGTATTACTAGGTGGCTTTGGGCCAGCCATTATTTCCCAGCATGACTGGCTGACACAAGTGTTCTGAAGAACAATCTGTATACAGTGGGCCCTCATATAACAAATGGTTTGAAATTTGCTTAACAGAATCGCCTATGGGGTGAATCCGTACAACATAAAATGGTTGTGATTAGGGATTACTCTCTTTTCAATGCATTCCTATGGGAAATTTGTATAAAGGAAAATTTGCTTAACAGAATTCCTTTTGGAATGAATTAATTCCTTTATACAAGGTACCACTGTATACAGTATCTTTCCTGAGCTCATGGTAGGAATGGCAACATCCTTCTCTCCACTCAGGTCTCCTCCATCTGTATCTACACTGTATTCAGATTCTTGTTTTTCTCAGACCTTATCTTTCTTTGCTTTATCAACTGCAATTCTGTGGTGTGTCCTGTGAAGAAGTGCCACTTCTCCTCAGCAAGCTTGTGGCATGCATCATTGTGGAGCATCTCTGTTATTAGAATTGCTGGTAGATATTTCACTGGCATGAAAAGAGCTTGTACCACATTGAAATATGTAACACATGTCTGTTATTCTTAGACTACAGTATTTCTCAGCTTAGTGATTTCACTACACCTGCTACAGACAGAGAAATTGGAACCATTTTGAAATTATTTTTTGACAAGGAGACACACAACTGTATTTTACTAGGACGCTTTTCACCATTAATTGTTCTGTATGTTAGCATGGGGGTGGCAATACTATGAAAACTCTGAAGACCTTCCATGTAATATTTTCATCAATTTTTTTATCATGGAGGCTTTGGATGATAAAGGTCTTGTCACGTTGGAATTCTGTTATACCCATTGTGAATGATCGGTTATTACTGACAGAAGTACAGAGATAGAAACCACAGTTGCAATAGCACAATGGCACAAAGCAAGAGAAAATGTTTTATTAAAAAGAAAAAGAAAAAGACAACTGCTTTGTGCTTTATTCATGTCAATGTGAGATTCCTAGCACTGCTGCTTTGTTTAAAAACATGCCAAAATCTTGTTGGGGTCAAGTTTATAACTCGAATCAACTGATATCATTATCCGGTACTGGTAATGGTTAATTTCTATGAATTGACAGGTACCTATTCCCTCCACCTGACATCTCTCACACTGAAATCATCACAGCTTACACATGCTTTGTTTAAGATGACTCAAGACTTATAATCTAAAATAGACCACAAGTTTGGAAAACAAAACAAATTCAAAAGATAATATATGATACATGATACACATCTTGTCTACCTGAAATCTATTAAGCATTAAGAAAATGTAGGTACACATTTTCTCCATGTACTTGCCTAAAATAACTTTCTACTTCATGTATTTGTCTAACAATTCTGAAACTTGTTTTGGAAAATATTCAGAAAGGCTGGCCTTATAAATTATAGGAGGATGATTGACAGCTAACAAGCTGCCAGTGCTTTTGGAAGTTACCCAACTTATAAACATTAGCAGATGAAAATCAATCCCTGTCTGAAGCTCTGTTCTTTCTCTGGTTCTTGATTTCATACTATTTTTGTCCTTACCACACCTCACAGAACAAAGCATCACACACCCCTGTCCATCCTCCACTTTCCATGAAAAATAAGACTGGGAATCCTCTGGTGGTGGTGGTGGCAGCCCTCTCTCTCGCTCTTCTCAGCTCCTCTTCAGAGCAGCAAAGGATGAAATATGTACTAGTTTAAAATGTCCATTAACTGAAAAACCATTCAAAAATCTACCTCTGATTCTTGCTCATATTTTGATCTGACTTTTCAGCTAGTTTGGTAACTGAACCAGTATGGAACCATTTTATACAAAATATTAAGATCAACATTTTATAATTATAACGTAATGTCTATGAAATTCGTACATGATAACATTTGAGAACACTGTGTAACTTAAAAAGTATTGCCAAAAGCATCTCTCTCTCTCTTTCTCTCTGGTTGACGGGGAAATGGAAGAAAAGCTAAGCTGAATAGGATTCAGTTTCATTCAGCAAGCAGTACTTTTGTTCTACTTCATTTCCTTACTTTCACTTAATTCCATTTATAAAAGAATGCAGATGGAGTCTAACACATTCATGGACCCCATTTTTAGTAAAGCATCATACAGTCAGGCAACACTTGTTAAACACTGCAAACTATTAAGCATTCAGAAAGAGCAGATACACATTTTTGAATCTAATGTATCTAAAAATTCTGAAACTACTTTTGGAAAGGGGTGGTGGAGAAAATAGTGCTCATACAAACTTTGTGCTGAATGTTCTCATGCACCTGGCTTCTCTGTAGTCTTATCACACAATGGGGGAGTGATTGGGCATGACTCACAGAACAGATTTTAGAATTTACCACACGGAGAATCAATTCAAGTGGACACTGTTTAACCCCCAGTACACTTCTACGCTACTACTCTTCTACTTACTACGATTCCCCCCCTGCACTATCTACAAAATCTTGATGCACAGCTTACAGAAGATGAATCAGCATCAAAAGCTAGCTGGCTGTTTGATTTTTTTTAGCGGTTTAAAAAAAAATCACATCATACCCTTGCACTTCTCTTGTGTGTAAGGACTACATGGCCTTCCTAATCTTTTCTGAACTACAGAGGCTGAAAGACTGCCTAGAGCACCATCTGGAAAAACTACACGAATTCTTAACATCAATCAAGCAGGACTGCAACTGCAAGAAAACATCTGTTTACATCCACTCGGTGACACTGTCCATCTGGTTTTAATTTGCTTCCAATTGGCTTCTCTTAGTGGGTAGATTAAATTTTAATCCCACTTCTCCGACAGAGGCTTGTCACTTTTCCACATGACCTTATAGCAGGCCAAATAGGAACCTTGAGATTCAAAACTAGGTGGTGAATGTGTGTGTGTGTTGTTGGGGGGCAGATAGTTTTGGCATTTCTTTGCTTGAAGAGTTGGGAGGTGAAATCCAGGGAATTGCTATCTGGGGTGGAGTTTGGAGTGTGAAACCACACACCCCACTGGTGTTAGTAGCTTGTGTTTCAACTCAACTTAAGAAGAGGATCTGGAACAATCATCTGCCAGGAATTTTATTCGACTTGTAGAATTTTTTTTCCTGCCCCATCCACAAAATCTTTGTGTACAGCCTGAAGAAGATGGATTAACATCAAAAGCTAGCTGCCTGTTCTCATTTTTAGTGGTCTAAAACAGCACTTGCGCTTTCATTTTTATTATGTAAAGATCCCACAACCTTTTCTAATTAGGGTTTTTCCCCTAACGTGTGAAGAAGCTGCCCTATAACGATGTGAAATGTTTGATATGTCTGCATGCTTGTGTGTAATGCCTATGACTGGTAAGATGTAAGTTTACTTGAGATGCAAACATTGAAATCCGGTTCATTTCTGCATAATGTAAAGCTATGCTGGGACAGGTGTGCTGCATGGTATGCCCAGGCTCTGCAGTCCACGTTACTCAATCAACTGTTCAACTCCTGTTTCATTTACTGCATAGCAAACATGAAGAGGGCTTCTGCTCTGCCATGCTTTCTCCCAATCTTGCCTTCATGTTGAGCACGTGGAAGTGTTCAGGCTTTGCTTTATTTGTGGAGGTACTCTGGTTACCCTATTAAACTGCTGGCGAGACTATGCTACGAAAGCAAATTCCAGGTTTATATGTAATGCTAAAGGGAATCTAAACTGGGCAACTGTGATTTGTGGGCTTTAAACCGTGATTCACATGGACTATGTAGACTGGTGGGGTGACTGAATATTGGGCACTTTGAATGACACTGGCCATTGGCCTAGTAAGGTAGTCTGTAAGAAGGTATGAAAAAAGGCCGAAGCCAGAGCCACAGAGGTGAATTAAGAATCAGTTTGGGTAGAAGACGGAAGGCTTCAAAACTGGAGAGTGGCAACTAGATTGCAATATCCACATCACTCAAGGCCAAGCTTGGGAAAGGCTGCGGAGGAAGAGAATAGAAGTCTCTTCCCACCCAGTGAGGGAGAAGAAACCAAAATAATAGCTCACATCTTTCCCACCTGATCCATTTTTCTCCCATCCAATTTTATGTAACAAGAAAGCCTGCTTTTCTTACCTACAAAACTTCTCCATTTACTGGGACATGGAAGAATATGGTCTGATTTCAAGCATCCTGGTCAGCAACATTAAGAAACTATGTGGAGCTCCATGCTACTGCTAGAAATCATTAAGAACATGAAGTGGGTAGGGATGGTAAGAATTACAATTTGACAGTTAAGCTCCACATAGTGCTTTTATAACAAGCAAGGTTCGTCCGCTCCAGACAAATTGTATTTGGAAGCACTCCATGGTAAACATAATGCATGTTTCCTGTGTCTCTGTACAAGTGCACTGTAAGCCCTAGGAGAGAAGAGGAGGCCATTTATTTGTTCAATCATCAGCATTCATTTCCAAAGCTAAGAAAGGCAATATACTGAGCATTGTCCATCCTTACTCTGAAAACTACTTTGCCACACAATGGGCAAATTTCACCCCTGCGCCCAATGCTTCTTAATATCCATACCGTGAAAGGACATGTCACTGCTATCAGGCAATGCTCCTCAGGTGTTTACCCAGAGCAATCCTCTGCATAGGTAAACAGGTGATTTTTAATATGGACAGAATAATAAAACATTTTCATTTCTATAGCTCCACATGGCCGAAAGGAAAGTTTTAGAGAAGCAGTCTTGAGTTTCATTCGGCCAAATTAGTCCAACAACAGTTGTTTACTGGCTTTCAGGGAGAAGACATGGACCCCAATGAATAATCTTCATGACCTTGGACAATATCTAAGAACTTCAGGTGTTTGAGTGACATATTATTAGAGATGAGACAACTGAAGGTTTCTGAGTCAAGATCCTTTGCTGCTCTTAGGACAAGCAGTGGCTAAGCAGAAATCTCTGCTGCCTTGTTTGTGACTATCACCTGGTCTGCTTAATTATTAATATTTTCCCACCTCTCTCCCAAAGTCTCTTGTACCCTTCCCTTTTTGAGGGGAACAAACAACTCTGTGTAAGCTGAAAATGATACTTGCACTACACCTATAGTCAGTATATAGTCTGTATGGGGAAGTGGACCTGTCCAGGAATGCTCACCTTAAAATATAGCAGTTTATCATAAAGGCGTCACAACATTTTTGTCGTCTTTATTTTTCTTTTGTTATAGACTGCTAGTTTCAGGATCTTCTTTAGAAATTGTGAAGTTTAATGAAACAAACAGAGAATTCAAAGCAATCCAAGCTTCTGATGCAAGTCGTTATGTTGGAGTCAGTCTTCCCTAAAGCCTTCCCGGCATATAAAACAAATGTTCCTATGTGGCTGCCTTGGCCTGCCTGGTCGGAACCTTGGCAAGGCACTCAAGAACACTAAACTATTGTTGTCACTGAAATGAAAAGGGATACTTATTTATTTTATTTTATTTATTTATATATTTTATACCGCCCATCTTCCGAAGGAACTCAGGGCGGTTAACACCACAATCAAACAACAAATAAGAACACAACAGTATAAGAAACAAAAAAACAAGAAAGTATATAAAATAGAAGAATTATACTATTGGTAATAAACAAAATAAAAATAAAATACTCAGCAAGATGGCAGGACAGAGTTTAAAAAAATGAATTAATGTTGTATTTTTTTAGGCATGTCCCTATGAGACTTCTCTGGAAGGCATCCTGCTCAAGGGGGATTTGATGACACTGATCCCACTGCTCCTCATTAACAACCCCTTCCCTATTCTGAACCCTTCTGTTTCCCACAAGCACATCGGAAGCATGAGTGACAACGAAACTGGCTGAATCTCACCTCAGACAGTGTAGCATTATGCCTCTCGTTCATCAGAGCTGTTTAGAAAAAAGAAGCCAACCATTGTGCACGCTCCCGATTCTGAATCGCTCAAGGAATGCTCATAACTCTTTTTATTGTGTCCTTGTAGAATGGGACAGCAAGCTGTATTGTGTTCCCCATTCTGAATTATCATTCATTTATGTGTAACTCCTGTGTTTTATTACGGGACAGGATGTGAGAAACTCCTACTGAACTAGGCAAGCAAAATAAGCTATTTGACATGTTATCCTGTATTACAGCCTTCAGTCAGCTTCTATCTTATCTTCTAGCATGGGCTGTTTCTCTTTGAACCACATTGTCTTTTATAAAAGTACAGCAATTCTGTTCTGTCTCTCTTGTTTATTCTATTAGGGAGTCAACTATGGCTACTTTGGGGCCACAAAACATAAGAATTATATTAATTGATTTTCAGTCGTCGATGAAGGAAATGCAATGATCTACTTAAGGTAACCTAGAGGAAAATGAAGGTTGTCATGGTAGGCTAGCCTTCACCCAGCTTCTAGCACTGTAGTTCGTTTTTGCTTGCATCCCTAGCTAGGCCTGCATTCCCAACCTTCAGCGTTTGTTGAAAACAAGTCTCTAAAGCAATGTTTTCCAACCTGGAGTTTGTGACCCACAAGGTGGTTGCAAAGTATTTTCTGGGCAGTCACGGGTCATCTCATAAGCATTATAGCCCCTGTGAAATAATTTCTTCCTTGACCCTACAGAGTGGGATAGTAAAGTGAATGTCTTTGTGCATGTAAGTGAAAAAGGCCCTGGCCAGGGTTAGTTTCTACTTTCTGTGAAGAGATTACTTTATTGCATTAAAATGACTTTTTAATGCAAACGTGGTGGGATATATGTCACAGGTTCCTTAGCTATTGGCTAAAAATGGGGTTATGAATGGAAAAAGATTGGGAACCACTGCTTTAGGAACTCTGGAACCTAAAGATAAAATGTGAATTCACCATTCTACTGGTTTGTTTAGGAAATAATGAGCACTCAAAACGTGTAACTTTTCAGCATATTTTAAGAAGTAGCTGTTGGTGATATTTCCTTCTGTTCCAATTGGGCAATATACTATGTAACATTATACAGCGGAACATGTCCTTAATAGGTTTCATGTATTGTAAAGGTGAGACATTAAATAAGTTGCTAAAAACTGTGTTGTTGTTTGTAAATAACCAAAGCAGCCCATTTAAACAAAGTTTGGAGAATGTATAATGATACATGATGTTGCACAAATATAGAATACTGTTATTGATTGATTGATTGATTGATCGATCGATTTAATTTATTGCCTCTCTTTTTTAATGAACTGGAAGTTCACTGGAGCACATGATGTTTTCCTGTCCTTTTCACAAATGTGTCAATCAGATGTGGCAAAAAGGACTGGAATGTCTTTGTAATGTGTCATTCCATTTTGTCCATTTTGTTCATGCTAGTCAAACTGCAAAATTCATCTACTTCAAAAGCTTCTTAGCTCTTGAATAAAAACTGAAAATGAGAGAACAACCAACAAATCCTAATTTATCAATTTGTGAACTCTCAACATATGGGGATTTTTTTTTTCATTCTCCAATTCAAATATTCTCGATAACCTTATCCAGGTAGATAAATATGAGGAGGTGTTGTAGCCTGTATCACCTGACATCACTCTGGACATGCAGAGATTTCCATCATGGAAGGGGAATGAAAAGGAAAGGCAGCTTACATGGAAAATTCAACAGAAAACACAGACTGAAGGAAGAAATTGAGGGACATGCTACTAACAATGACAAGATCGGTAATACATTCTTTAAGTAAGACAGAAGCATGGAACCAACTAGGTGGACAGTTGAGCTGTTGGATAATAATGGAGTAAATGGAGTGCTAAAGGGGGAAATGAAAATTAAGAGAACCAGGACAAAACTGTGATGTCAGTTTCTGAAAATATTGGACAGATACCCATGCTTTGAATGATATTTTCAGGAAAGAATGTTACATAACAAGTAGTAGTGACACGAGGTAAAGTTCTTAACTTTGCTAAAAAAATAGATCATTAAGTTGTGATGGTATCAATCAAACACTTCTTAAATATAGCAAGTGCAGATTTATGGCTAACCTATCAAAAACATGTAATGTCCTTAAAATCAGGTCTTGTACCAGGTAACTGAGGTGCCTGAGGGGGGATAGGATTGAGACGTACAAAATAATGCAGGGCATTAGTAAAGTGGATAGAGGGATGCTCTCCTCCCTCTCACAAAATACCAGAACTAGGAGACATACACTCAAATTGAGGGCTGGAAGAGTGAGAACAGACAAAAGAAAATATTTTTTACCCAGTGTGTTATTCTGTGGAACTCCCTGCCACAAGATGTGGTGATGGCATCTAGCCTGGATGCCTTCAAAAGGGGATTGGACAGATTCGTAGAGGAGAAGTCCATCAGAGGTTACAAACCATGATGGATATATGTAATCTCCAGGTTTAAAACCGGGGTACTTCAAGGACCAGATGCAGGGGAGAGGTATGAAGAGACAGATATCTAGTCTCATGCGCTCCCTGACACATTTGGTGGGACCACTGTGAGATACAGGAAGCTGGACTAGATGGGCCTTTGGCCTGATCCAGCATGGCTCTTCTTATGTTCTTATGTTCTTGCTTTCTTAACTGTAGAATAACTAATTTAACACTTTTTTAAAAATCAAGAAATGATCTGATTATTTCCAGGATAATTAGTTTACTGTATGTTCTGGGTAAATTTGTGGAAATGACTATTAAGGATAAAACTATTAAGCATACAGAGAGGGCAAGAGCTGAAAAAATTTATGGATTGTAGAAAGGCTGTTGCACCACCCTAAATAGTCCTAGACTTATTTGAGAGTGTCAGTAAGCATGCAGATGGAGTGCTTCAGGAGCTATTATCTACTTGACTTTCCAAATGTACATAAGCCAACAGTCCTGAGGAAATTTAGCAATCATGGAAAGAGAAGTCTTCATGTGCATCACTAACTGGAGAAATAACAGAAAGCAGAGTGGGATGAATGGCCATTTCTAGAAACAGATGGAAACAGCCCATTGGGGGAAGAATCTATAACAGGATTAGTGCTTTTCAATTCGTTCATTAAATATTTTAGGCTTTCTGCCAACACGTTAATTAGCGTGGTTAAAACAAAGGAACAACCCAGAAGAGTTTCTTTAAACTGGAAGTAGAAGCATTAAAATAGGAAATGGGAACCAGTGTAAAGAACATGTGAAGGGATACATGTTGGGGAGAACAATAAGTCTTCCATCTTCAAATAGGATCTCAGCTAGTTTTAAGTGGTGAAGAAAGGGATTTCAGGGTTGCAGTGAAGAGCAAGGATGAACCCAATATGCAACCACTCTGAAAAATTTCATACTGTAACAACTGGGGGCGGGGGGAGGAAGAAACTGCACTCTTTTACACAGTGTGGTCACTGTCAGAACAAAAGCTACATAAACAACCTTTGAACTAATCTGGTACAGCTATTTTTGTTTTATAACTGCAAAACTTAAAATGCACTGAAGGAGCAGCCATATTTTCAAAAGCATAGGGGACTCAAGGATAAAGCTTTTCAGGTTCCACAGTGAATCCTCACCTACCCGATGATATCGAGGATTCAGGGATGGCTGCATCCCACTGATATCCTCCCATCTACTTCCACTGCTTCCCCATTTTACCACAGACACAATATTAAAGAAAGTGGGCAGTAAAAGCATAACCTGTTTGGATGTGTCAGTGACTGAATCTTAGTTGGGGTGGGGAGAATCCCATGAAAGGATGGATGATGTGCTCAAGGATTTACTGGTAACTTCCCTTCCTGGCAGTCAAATTCCCTTTCTGGTTGTAGAGGCATTCTGTGTCCTGCTGCACAGCAAGTCCTTTCATCTAAAACTGTTACATTTGACCTCTTTTTAAGCTTGTTTATCTTTCATTCAAACATGTATATTGTACAGATGCATCGTACAGGGTGATTCTTGCTTCTGACTGTTAGCATGGGCAGCCAGCCCCCTACAGTACCTTAGAAGACCAAAAATAAGTTTACAAAGCCCAAAAAAAAAAAAAAAAAACAAAGTCACCCATACAAAAACTTTTGTCATAACAAAGGATTTTTAGCCCAACTTTTTCCTGGATATGCTAATTTTTTGTGGTCTGTGAATTTTCCAAAAATAAAGAGTGTTCTGTTAGGGAGCCCCCCGCCTGCAAGCTGTACACAGCCCAAAACAGATTTACCATTCCAGTGAAGACTAGGCTGCAGGATGAGTTCAGAAAGATCCAAATGGCGCTGATAATTTACCCCAAGCATTGTTCTCTACAGGGCAGCCATCATGTTTTATGCTGCGGTTATGTCAGGGCTTTGAATCTGTTTTCTACTAAACAACATATTTGAGGTTGCCCTCAAAAGGCTTTCTGAATCAAAGCCTATATGGACAAAATGGGATACACAATGCCCTTCAGGCAACAAATGATTTTTTTTTACCAATGTTCAGTTAGAGGACAAGCATCCCGTGGCACAGAGCATGACATGCTCCTCCAGTGCTACACAACCAATTAGGCAAATGTTCAGTATTGATACATTTGGCCCCTTGGTTATTTTCCATCTGACAAAACAAATTCCTAATTCAAGGCAAGGGCGCTGAAAGAGTGAACATCACCACAATATAATTATATGAACCATAAAGTTTTTTTCCAAAGTAAACCTTCTTGTTCTATGCTCAGAATCTATCATCTCAACCCCATAGGACAGTGATGGCGAACCTTTTAGAGACCGAGTGCCCAAACTGCAATTCAAAACCCACTAATTTTTTTTTTTGCAAAGTGCCAATAGAGTAATTTAGCCTGTATACAGGTGGCTATGAGCTGCCTAGATGCCCTAAGCACATCCAATCTCGCCTGATTTCGGAAGCTAAGCAGGGTTGGCCCTGGTTAGTACTTGGATGGGAGACCACCAGGGAATACCAGGTGCTGTAGGCGCCTGGAGTAGGAACTGGCAAGCCACTCCAGTAATTCCTGCCAAGAAAACTCCATGGACGTGAGGTCACAAAGAGTCGGTCACAACTGTAATGACACAACACACACACACACATACACAGGTGGCTATGAAGGGGTGATGTCAGGTGCCCACAGAAAGGGCTCCAAGTGCCACCTTTGGCACCCATGCCATAGGTTCGCCATCACTGCCACAGGAATTCATTGGCTATAAGATGAGAACGTTTGGGCCAGTAGCCACTACTGATTGCTGTTTTGTCAACTACCATGCTGTAGAATTCTGTCTCATTTCTCTGACTTCCTCCTGGCTGGTTTTTTTAATAATGGACTCATAACAACATGAATTTCATGCTGAAGCACCAAAAATGTACTTGCAATGGCTATTCCAGTCATTTATAGTATCAGATACATCAAAGATCAAAACTGAACATGTATGGAAACATGTCTGATGGAGACACTAATGTCAAGGGCCTGAGCATCCTTGAACTGGCTTGCAAATGAGAGATGGTGACTAGGAGGAGAGCTGGGAGGGAAGTTACAAAAATAAGCGGTATGGCTTTCTACCAAAATTTTGCAGAATTATTAGGAAAGGCCTCCTGCTGCCTTGGTGTGCAACGATCTATTTTGACATTTTCTCTGATATATCTTTCTATCAACATTACACTTTAATCTATTCTTCAATTTCAATTGTTGGGTTAAGTTGATCAATTTATATTATCTTTAATATTGTATTGCTTGATGATTTATTACACATTTGTAACAAAACAGGTGCAATGGTTACTTATAATTGTTTCTTAATTGTGATACAGTGGAACCTTGACTTACGTCATTAATCTGTTCTGGAGGTCTAGACATAAGTCAAATATGCCTTAAGTCAAACGAACTTTTCCCATAGAAAGTAATGGGAAAGTGGATTAATCCATTCCAGATGATGAAAAAGACCCCCGAAAACAGCAATTTAACACATATTTGACTGGGATAGGAGATTCCTTCCGGGGATATAAATGAAAAAAAGTGTTCTGCCTCCTCCTCTTCAAAGAGGAGGAGGCAGTGGAATTATAGTCCACAAGTTATAGTCCACAAGTTTTTAATGATCATAGCAACAAGGTCTGATTTTCTGATTTTTAACCTGACCTTCCAAGTTCTGAACAACTCTATGCTTACCATTAGAGTCCCGCAACTGTACAGCTCCTCAAATAAAATGCTTCCATTGTGGACCAGAGCTCTGCAGCCAGATTTTTTACACGACTGAGCCAACTGTCTAACTAGCGAGGCCAGCCCCGAGCTCCCGGCCCTTCTTCTCCTCCGGCAGCAGCAGCGGCTTTGGCAAGGCCGAGGACCAGCTCCAGGTGCTCGGAGCTGGCCTCGCCGAAGCCGCCGCTGTCGGAGAGGAAGAAGGATGGAGCAGTTTGGAGGTGGCAGCCACGATGCTGGGTTGTGGCTGCCGCCAGATTCCGGGGCCTTGTGCCGGGGCTCCGAGCTGTAAGTCAAAGCCTGCGACTCAAGTCAAACAGGCCCCTTCTTGCTGCAAGTCAAATATGCTGCAAGTCAAGCAGCATGTAAGTCAAAGTTGCACTGTATTTATATTTATTCAACATCTTGTGAGCCATTTTGAATTCTATTAGTGGACAAATGGGGTGCAAATAAATAGCAGGATTGACAGATGGATGAATGCACCTACATCCTTCACTGCTCTTGATGGTGCTCCAAAAGCCATCAGAAGAACATTTTTAACATCTTTCCTCTAGAAGGAAGAGAGACAGGCTTTAACTAGAATAAGGCCATGCAGGTTTAATTAAACCAAACCTATTAAATCTAGCCTATTAAGTCTAGTTGTTTGAAACCAGTTGCTCCTCCAGTCAGATGTCATATTAGTGTAGATAAATGATATCAGACACATATTCCTTGCATTTGAGAGCAGCGCTGAGAGAAGTTTCAACTGTGGATCTCAAAACTCTCTTATTAGTAATAAGGTGACAGGAGATCTTCTCACCTTATTACTAATAATAGAGTGTTAAAACTCTCTTCCATGATCATTTTTGGATCACATATATATACTTTTAAGAGAAGGGTCAAATGTTTCCCCTAATTGAAGTAAAGAAACATTAACAGATATATTTGTAAATAAACAGGTCTTTGACTGTTTCTGGAAAGACATCAGAGATGGGGCAGTCCTTGCCTCTAGTGGGAGGGAGTTCCAGAGTCTGGGCGCAGCAGGCGAGAAGGCCCTTTCTTCTGAGACACACCTGTCAAAGTGGCGGGATGGAGAGAAAGGCCTCTCCTTGATGACCTTAGCACCCGAGCTGGTTCATACTATGCAATATGATTGAGACAACTATGACCCAGGTTGTACAGTGCTTTGCAGGTTAAGGGCAGCACTTTGAATTGCGCCCGTTGCCAGTGGAGCTGCTTTAATAGGAATGTAATGTGATCTCTGTACCCCACCCCAGTCAGCAGTCTGGCTGCTGCATTTTGGACCCGTTGAGGTTTCCTGAGACTTTTCATTGTTAGTTCCACACAGAGTGCATTACAGTAGTCTAGCCGGGACATCACTAGGGCATGTGACACCATGGCCAGACCTAATTTCTCAAGAAACGGATGCACCTCTTTTTTCAATTGGAGGGTGACCCCATCCAGTACAGATTGCATCCCTATTCCTTGTTCTCCCTTTCAAATGATGAGAAGCACCTCTGTATTGTCTGGGTTTAGGTTCATTTTGTTCATCCTCATCTAATTCATTACTGCAGCTAAACACTCAAGTTTGTTTGTTTGTTTGTTTGTTTGTTTGTTTGTTTGTTTGTTTGTTTGTTTGTTGGATTTCTATACCACCCACCTGACAGCGAGGACACTCTGGGTAGTGAACAACAATTGATGGATACAATACAGTGGAAATAAACTCAACAAATTCATACAATACAATAAACATAAAATACAGTAATAAAAATGAAATTAATATTAAAGTGATGTAAAATAGGGTATATGTATTGTTACTGGCAGGCAAATCAGTTAATATCATGTTTTCATGGGTGAATACTGAAATTACGTTATGTTTGAGGGAATGCCTTCCTAAATGGCCAAGTTTTTAATAGTTTTTTAAAGGCAGTGAAAGAGGGGGGCAGGCAGATGTCTGGTAGAAGGATATTCCACAGGCGAGGGGCAATGGCGGAAAAGGCCCTATTTCTAGGTTGCTGTTTTTTTCCTTTTGGGCCTCTCGTGGTATTAATTGCCTGAAATGCCTAGCCTGGGAAGATCAGGTATTATGGGCAGTTTTCATTGGGAGAAGGGGCTCTGACAATTAGCGAGATAGTAGTTGAAATAGTATCTCCCTTAGAATCCTTAGAATTATATTTTAAAATATAATTCCATTAACTAATAAGCCTGGCAAACACATTTTATATGGCGCTTCACAAAATGGCCTCTGGTGGGCTCTTTTTGGCTTACCTGGGAGCATGCAACAGTGGAAGCACTACCAGGTACTTCAGTCTAGCCACATTCATTTGTCTGCATGCAGCAGGAGTGATACAACACAAGTGGCTCTGTAGAAATTGAAGAAGGGAGATAGATGCAGCTGGCCCGACACTCACCCACCCACTGAAGTGGCATCATTTGGAAGATAATGGAATGGAAAGATCAGAGCACACTAGTAAAAAAAGCAGGATCACATCTCTGATAGCATGTTTTATTCATGTCCGTGCCTGAAGAAACCCAGCAGCCTAACCAGACACAGTTCAGATGAGTTTAATAGTATGGGATGTAGTCTCAGACAAGGGGATTCAAAGTTCAGCACTTCTTAGATCTCCTGCCAAGTATCATTTAAAGAAAAGAAATAGTGGGGAGGGGTATGAGGAGAGAACAATATACTACTGGAAATGCTAACTATCCAATCCTCCTCACATAAAGTATTCCATTTTTTTCTAATTTTGCAAAATGATACTACAGTACTAATGCCAATCAAGAAAATTCTATTTTTGTCCCACTACACTACAATTTAGTATTTGGAACTAAAATCTAATTGAATCTGTTAGAATGATATTATTTGTGCTTGAAGAAAGAGTAAAGCATGTTACAACTGCCTTTCCAACTCTTGTTAGCTTCTTTCAGAATTATTCAAGCGAACAATTGGTGTTAAGTATTTTTTGTTGTTTATAGTACCCCATGCTGTTTAATAAATGTACTACTACAGTACATGGGATGAATCCTGAGTCAGGAGCTCAGAATTAGAAATCCAGCTGAATGTATCTATGGACTAAAGCATAATTCTCAACATCAGTAAAAACATCAGAAAAAAGAGTAAATTATAAAACTCATAAAAGTGGAACGTGAACGACAAATATAAAACTTTCAGGAAACTATTCCAAAGAAACTCAAAAGGCAGCCTCCCTACTCCTGTAAAAGTCAGCAACCTCAGCAAAAGGAAACACTGAAAGCTCCATTTAATCTGAATTTAGACTCCTATTTTAAATTTTAACATATTATATCAAAAACAACAATAAGACAGTTAAATGCACATTCTGGGAGAGAAAGTTCCATAGTTATTGCCAAGAGTTTTTTTTCAATATGCCCACCAAATTAGTTGCTATTGGCAATGGACAAACAAAGAGAAGAGCCCTGGCAGATTTTATCTTAGGTATAATTAGGCACAGCTATTTCTTCACAAGGCTTGGCCATCAAACCAGCTAGGCATCTGAAAGACCATGTCATCACTCTGGACTCAATACAAAAACAAAAGGTAACTAATGCAGTTGTCAGAACAGATACACATGTTCCTGACATCTAATAATTGACCAAAAAATCTTGCCTGGTTTAAACTTAATTTTATACACCCTCATCCACTCCCCAACAGCCTCGTGAATCCTGTTTAGGAGCTACGCAGACTGTCTGGCAAGACTAGGACAAAACATAAACTATCACCCACACACAAACAACACTTTCACTCATATCTCTAGATTTCTTCTCAAACTAGGTTCATGTAGACATTAGAATGTGCTACCATCAAAACGGTACAATCCAGTCTGCAACTCTACTGTAAGTCAAAGGTCATGGGGCACAAAAGAAGCCTCTTAGCTCTATCCGCTGGCTGAAATCCTTTCCCCAAGTTCCACCATGTAGAGCTGACACGACCCCTAAGATCCACTGGCCACTTAAATTCGGACCAGAGATCTTGGGGGTTTGTTGCTCTTCCTACATCCCCACCCCTCCGCACTTCCTTGCTCCTGTCTGCATGAGGGGAGGGAGGAAAAAAGAGAGGAAAAATGCAGGCTCACCTCCGAAGCTGCCCGGAGCCCCGTCGTCATCCTGATTCCTTCTCTTAAAGGAGCGGGAGGCAAAACAACAACAACAAACAGAAGCAAAGAGAGCCCGGCACTCACTCCCTTAAATCCACATCAGGGATTTTTACCCTCTGAGAGCAGGTACATGAAAAGTGCGCTGGGACACGCTTAGGTGGGCGTGGTCGCACTTAATTTTCTGCAAACTCCAGAGCTGGTGGGGAAACAATTGTAAGCTCCGGAGCTGGCAGCCATTTGCGGCGGAGTTTAGGGGTCGTGTACAAAGGCCCTATGGCAATTGTTTGGAAATTAGCTTTGTTTGTGAGGCTCTCAGGGAGTCCCTTTCATTGTTGGGAATCTACCTGGGGGCCATGGGAGAGGAAAGACAAGTTTTTAATCACCAAAAATCATTGCAATAGGTAAAACTGGGGGTACTAATATAATTTTGCACCTTATCATGGGGGTTAGGGACCCCCACGATAAGAAATCCATGATATGTGGATGTTGGGTTGGGTCGTGACTGGGGGAGCTATCTGGGGCCTCCTACACTTACCTGAGGCCTGGCACTTCCCCAAATGGGCCTCCGACGGGATTCCCAGGCCTGTTGGAGGACCCAAAAGTGGTTTCCAGTGATCTGGAATTCACTTCCATTTCTGACGCCTCTGGTGGGCTTCCAGGGTGGGGCAGTGCCAGGCCTGGCGAAGTGCAGCAGGCCTCAAATGGGCCCATGCAGCTTGCCCCAGGAGCCCTTTGTTTCATATACAGTACTGTGGTCCCACAATATACTGAGACCGCAATATATGAAACGCAAAATCGTGGGGGACAACTGTATTCAATTAAAGACCTCTTGCTTATCCTGTGTCCCCAAGGTATGTCCTGACAAATAAAAAATATTTTATCTCTGAAAAATCATTATCGCTGAAGACATCATCAGCATTATGCAATAGATCTTACAGCAACAGGATTTTAACCACTTAAAAATCAGCATTGGAGGAAGCCTACTATCAAGCCGCCAAGAACAAGGCCAGCTGGGAGCACCAACAGCTGTCTGATCTTACCCAACAGTAATCTGCATAGGTCAAATTAAACGAGGCATGTGTATGAGAGTTCCCTCCCTGCCCTGAACAAATATAATTTAACATTACATTTGAATGAAAGTCCAGCTTAGCAATACAGTACTGGAGTATACCTGCTACAATGCAAAAATAAAATAATTTTTTTAAAAGCCTCTCGTGATTAATCAGATGTTACCAATATAGTCAACATACATCTTTGCTACTTCCAGACCCAGCACTATGTTTGCTCTCTACTAATGTGAAGCGAATAAATATGAGGACACAGTTAGCTCTCCTTAGAACAGAATTACATTTCCCCCAATTTGCCCCTCTCTGTAAATACACACCCATACACACACACCTCCATTTGTCAACATGTTATTCACATCTAGACTCTGATCTTCATCCTATTCATTTTTAAAAATGACCTGCCATTCTCAGTTGACTTCTTCAATAACAAGGCTTTTAAACAATGATTAGGATATTTTTGTACTTAGAGATACAGTACCAGTGTTCTAGCTGAATGGAGGAATTTTTTCTTGCCCATGCAGTCTAAATATGGCCAAAATGGCATCTTTCTCTGCACCATTTCAAGATACTGAAATACAGAACATGATAAAGTAGCTCATTTTCTCGGAACATGGGACGCTGTTGCATTGTCAGCCTTAAGATAAAATATTTAGTTGATTCCCAAGAAAAGAGGATGATGATATCCCACAGGATTCTCTCTACAGGTGAAACAGCTGCCAGTATGCGTGTGAGCGTACCTCTCAGTGAGTACCCTCCCCTGCCCTGCAGTCACTCTGCGGCTGCCTTACGCCCTGGGCAACGCCCGCCGCTGCCTTTGCAGCCTCCCTGCATACTTAGTCTATACTGTGTCTCTGCCAGCATAAGTTTTTTTTTAGTGTTTTCCCTCTGGTCTGGGATGTTGGGAGACACCCACACACAGAAATGCTTTAAAAATCGTGCACAGCAGATAAAAACAAATAATGAATTAACAAATCAACGAAACAATTTTTTCAAAAAATTCACAAAAATGAAAACAAACCGAAACGGGATCCACAACAAAAAAACGAAACATCATTTTTTCGATTTGTGCCCATCTCTACTTTAAACATAAACTAAAACATAAACATATACACAAAGAGAACAAGAGAAGAAGACTCATAAAATCTCTCAGCTTGAGTCACCTGAAAAGTGCTACACAAGTACTGTCACAAGAAATGCACAGAGAAGCCACAATTTCCAGGGAAGTAACTGTGATAGTTTGTATCAGTATTCAAGCAGAAGGGGGGGGAAGGGGGGATACTGTAATACTGTATCAAAATCTGCTTTTTCAGACATAAAAGTCCCCTATCCATATTGCATGCAGAGGATAACAGGAGTGTAGCAGCAGTAAGGAACACTTCTAATTTGTAGATGTGGTGTATTAATATCCTTTATTCAAAAATACCAAAACCAATAAAATTATATGAACATTAAATATTATATAACATTTTATATAACAGATAGATGTTTCAACATAAAACCTAAGCACAGTATCTGTTAAATAACAGTGCAACATGTATGCTGCTCCCAAAATTGTTGGGGTTTTTTTTTTTTTGTAGCTTTGATGATGTTACCTCTGAAACCTCCAGCTGCATTAAAAAGAAAGAAAGAAAGAAAAGGGGAAAAAATCTCCAGCTGCATATAATACGGTGTGAAATTCCTTGATATTATTCCCCAAGTTCCAACATTGATGATGGTGGTGGTGATCTACTTCTCAGCGGAGTTGTGGAGTGAATAATTGATACTGGAGGAAACTGCTTGAGTAAGTGCCTTCTTCTGTCCCTTTGATGGGAAATAAAAATTTTTATCCCTATTTGTAGACAACACCAGCTCCTTTGCATTCCATCCCACTAACCCAGCAAAGAAGCAGTATGCACAGGATTGTAGATGTAAGGTTTAATTAGGCCACATTGGGCAAACCTCTGTTGGTGTTATTACATCTGCAGAAAGCTGTTGAAATCATTACCAGGAGGATGTTCTTGTTAATTAAAAACTCTTGCCCCATGCTTTCTCAATTCCTGTGTAATGCCTCTCCTGTGTGGAAGCCACAAGACAGGAGGAGGATGTCTTTAATTATGTAAAGTCTCACCCTGCTGGTATAGTCATCTAATTATGATTTATTATAATTAAAGATGTCCTAATCCCATCCTGAAGTTTCCGTCAAAATAAAGGGAACAAATAGGCCTTGGAGAAGCTGCAAGACATAAGCAGGAAGTTTTCAATTCTTGAAAAAAATGCCTCTTAATAGTGACATCATCATGTTTCCATAGTAACTTATGCAAATGGATTTTAACCAGTGCCCTATTTAATTTCCAATGCAACATTTTTGTTTTCTCCCTTAAGTCTTCATTGGAGAACCATTTTTCCTGTTGCTGTTATTATACTTGAGGGTGAGGTTTTTATATAATGGGAAACAATCCTGTAAATTGCATGTGTTTGTTCATCTAATCCTCCCCAAATGTATGTAAGAATGCAAGGGAAACAATTGTGAAGCATCTAAATTATACTGTGGAAGCTACATATACACCACAGGGAAGGAAATGGCTCTTTTACTATGCAATGGTCTGCTGGAACTGTACTTGGTAATATATTATATGTTACTGATGCTTTAGGACCAACTCCCAGAGGATCTCTAGTAAGCAACAAATCACGTAACCAGAACCTCAGTGAAGTCTCAGGCTGAGACATGTTCCTGGATTATATTAACCAGTTGCATTATTTATTATTATTTAATGCACTAAATGCATTGCACTAATAGGGTGAAATAAATAAATAAATAAATAAATAAATAAATAAATAAATAAATAAATAAATAAATAAATAAATAAATAAGGTTGAAATCCTGTTGGCAAAATTATACCTACAAAAGGATTTGGTAAGTAAATGTTACCCATTTCCTTCCATAGCTTGTCTAACTTGTGAATAATCAGTTTCATCATGTGGAAGCTGTAGAAGCTATTGAAAAATTGCTTCCTTCTGGAAATCTCCCCCTGGTCGTAAAGTCATCCAGCACCAGTGATTTTCAGCAATCAAAGGCTTCCTCCTTTCACCCTTCAGTTTTTCATGCCTTCCAGACAATGAAACCAATTATTCACAAGTTGGACGAGTCACAAGGGAAAAAGAGAAAATACTGAAAATCACCCCATACTGGCAACATCATCACCCAATTAACTAGTTATGCCATCTAGATTTCAAAAAATAAACAGCTTACTTTCATAGAGAAATGGGATGAACAACCAAAAATCCATATTTTCTATTATTTTCTATCATTGTTGTTTTTATTAACAGATCAATTTGTAATACATGTTATATTTTCAACCTCTACCAAAATAGAAAAGTAACATATTGTTATTTTAAAAATTGACCAAAATGCTCAATATCTCCAAAAATTATCACTAATTCTTGGGTTGTGAGTTGAGTTAGTTCCATCCACATTGTACTACTAGTTCAGTCTACACTGTGCTACAACAATAGAAATCCAGATTGTGGTGTTATTGAACCACTAAAATATTACTTAAAAGATGCAAGTAAGACTAGTACAGTAATACTTTGGTTTATGAACACCTTGGTCTATGAATGTTTTGCAAGATGAGCAAACATTTCTGATCAATTTTGCCTTGATTAATGAGCAATGTCTTGCAATATTAGCAATGGAGGATGCCATATGATTATGTGAGCCAATGGTTGCCCCCCACACACACACCGGATTGTGAGTGATTGTTGCCTGGAATGTTCCATCTCAGGCAAGCCTCAAAGGCACTGAGAGAAGAGAGGAATGGAAGGTCACCCTTGCAAAAGCCACAAAGGTTTTCAAAGGAGAGTGAAGGCACTCATTTTTTCTTCCAAGAGGCAGTATGAGATATTGGACTCCCACCCCAGGTGTTCTGACTCACTGTGTGCGACATTATTAAAATCAATTTTAGAGTCATTTAAAGTGGTTATTTTTAAATGGTATGCTTCTTTTTTAATATGAAGATATAAAGGAACAAAAAAGTGGTAAGTAATAGAATAAGCTACTTACAAGTTTTTGCACTAAGACCCTACTGACAAGTAACTTGCCAAGTTCTGTGTCAATTAAATCCAGAGGGAGGTATAAATGAGTGTGTTGTAGAGGATTGAGTGACAGACTAGGACTCAGGAGACCTTGTTTTAAATACCTGCTTGGCCAAGGTAGCTCACACGTATACGTACATGGAACTGGTAAAACTGCTTGCATTCTCTGGTAGCTGTAATGTAATGTTGTCTTTTGATGCTGTAGTTCTCTATATGTGAATATGTCTTAATTGGACTGGATTGTATATTATCCCTCATTTACTGTAAGCCGCCTTGGGTCCTTTTCAAGGAGAAAGGTGGGGTAAAAATACCCTAAACTATAAACTAAACTAAACTATTTTTCAATATACAGAAAACCCCCGCTGATCGTGGGGGTTAGGGACCCACCTGACCCGGGATGCATGAAAATCCGTGATATGCGGAAGCGGGTGGGGGGGCCTGGGGCGGGCGATTGCGGGCCTGTCCGAGAAGTCTTGGCGCGGCACGCACAGGCGGTGTTGCAGGATCTGACCTCCTGCTGCCACCCACCCACGCCGCCCGAGACTTCTCGGAGGGGCTGGGGGTTGGCGGGGAGCGACGCATCGCTCCCCGCCACCCCCTGCGCGGCTCCCAGGCTTTTTGGAGGGGTCCGGGAGGCGGCGGGGAGTGACCAGATCGCTCCCCGCCACCCCTCCGTGCAGCTCTGAGGCCTTTTGGAGGGGCCCGGGGGCGGGGGGAGTGAACCGATCACTCCCCGCCACCCCTCCGTGCAGCTCCTAGGCCTTTTGGAGGGGCCCGGGGGCAGGGGGGAGCGACGCGATCGCTCCCTGCTGCCCCTCCGCGTGGCTCTGAGGTGCAGGTACTGCGATCCCGGGATATAGCGGGACTGCAGTACCTGAACTGCAAAATGGCGGGGGATGACTGTATTCATATTTTTATTTAATTTATTTTCAACATCCTTTCTTATTTTTCAAACCTTTTCTAGTCATGGGGCAGCTACACAAGTGTGTATGTGGCTATACTTTATTATTGTCATAATAAAAATACAGTCCCAAGCAGAGCAGATTCCTCAGAAGATTCCTAAACCATGGTGTGAACATGGACTTCTAGCCAACTTCTTTTATGAATTTTGGCATTTTTTGTGTACAGTATGTGGTCTATCGGGCCCCAAAACAAATCAGCTGAGTTTCCATTATGAGGGAGTTTCATATGAGGGAATTTGCTTTGATCTACGAGTGCTTTGGTTTAAAAGCATTTTTCCAGAATGGATTATGCTCATAAACCACGGTGTTACTGTACATAAAATGGTGCCTGCACATCAGAAATGGGAAAATATTTTTTAACATAGGATCTTAAAAGTTTACATAGGTTTTAAAGTCCTGTGTTTTGTGTAGTTCTGCTGGGTACCTTTTTATTTAATTTTTTAAAAGAAAAATTCCTTATATCTACATTTTGTTCCTGTCGCTAATTCTTGGTTGTTGTGGTTGTTGTGTTCTATTTTATTTATTATGTAAATAATAAGTTTCCACAGATAATTACTGGGGCCATAAAGTTGGGAGGACAGCCAGAGGCTGCTGCAGCATGATGGGACCTCACTGAGAACCAGCATGATGGGACAGAGAGAAGCTCACTGAGAAACTAAGATGAAAACTTACATCTCTAGCAGCTGCAACCAGAGAGAGCAGTAGATCAGGCTCTCATCCCCTCCCCCTGTTTCCACAGGTAATTACCGGGTGCATAAAGTTGGGAGGACAGCTGGCTGGCACACGCCTCGTGCACCGCAATTGGCACCACAGGTATTGCTCAAATTCCAGAGTAAAACAACATGCAATGCAATGTAGGAAAACCTATTGTTACTTTTTGGGTAATGGAAGACATAACGTTCCTCCTCAGCACTACAGACAGAGGAAGGACTACAGAGTATTGATAACTCCCAAGGTACATACAAATTCGAATTGCTCTGAAAAACATAGTGACACAATCCCTGGACTGAAAACTTTGCTAGTAAATGCAAGGACCTGATTCTGCAAGGACATGCTGATCTCACTTGCATCACAGAAAACTGGCTGGATGAGCTCTGTCCTCTGGGTTTCTCTGTGGAACAACAGGCCAGACCAGGGGCGCGGGATGGTGGAGTGGCAGTGGTCTACTGCAACTCCATCCCTCTTGCTAGATGCCATGTTCCCCAATTTCCTGGTTTTGAATGTATGTACAGTGGAACCTTGACTTACATGCTGCTTGACTTGCAGCATATTTGACTTGCAGCAAGAAGGGGCCTGTTTGACTTGAGTCGCAGGCTTTGACTTACAGCTTGGAGCCCCGGCATAAGGCACTGGAATCGGGTGGCAGCCACGACCCAGCATCGCGGCTGCCGCCTCCAAACTGCTCCAGCCTTCTTCCTCTCCTCCGGCAGTGGCAGCGGCGGCTTCGGCGAGGCCAGCTCCAAGCACCTGGAACTGGTCCTCAGCCTCACCGAAGCTGCTTCCGGAGGAGAAGAGGGGCCGGGAGCTCGGGGCTGGCCTCGCTGGTTAGACAGTCGGCTCAGTCTTGTAAAAAATCTGGCTGCAGAACTCTGGTCCACAATGGAAGCATTTTAGTTGAGGAGCTGTATAGTTGCGGGACTCTAATGGTAAGCATAGAGTTGTTCAGAACTTGGAAGGTCAGGTTAAAAATCAGACCTTGTTGCTATGATCATTAAAATGTGGAGGCGTATAACTTGTGGACTATAATTCCACTGCCTCCTCCTCTCTTTGAAGAGACATTTCATTTACATCTCCGGAAGGAATCTCCTATCCCAGTCAAATTTGTGTTAAATTGCTGTTTTCGGGGGTCTTTTTCATCATCTGGAACGGATTAATCCACTTTCCCATTACTTTCTATGGGAAAAGTTCATTTGACTTAAGTCATGCTTGACTTAAGTCTAGACCTCTGGAACAGATTAATGACGTAAGTCAAGGTTCCACTGTACTTAAAAATAGGAGCCAGGGACAACATAGGAATTTTCTTGGTGTCTCACCCTCCCCATGACACAACAACTTCTCTACCTCAGCTTACTGAACTGATAACAACAGGGCTGATGTTGGAGTCCCAACGGCTCATCATGCTGCTGTAAGATGGAACTCAATTCCCAGTTCTTAATTGCATTGGACTGTATATTATCCCTCATTACTGTAAGCCGCCTTGGGTCCTTTTCCAAGGAGAAAGGCAGGGTAAAAATAAAATAAAATAAAATAAAATAAATGTACACCGCTTTGAGTTGCCTTTGGGAAGCAGGAGGTGTATAAACCTTTAAATAAATAAATAAATAAATAAATAAATAAATAAATAAATAAATAAATAAATAAATAAATAAGATCTAAATGCATAAATTCTAATCATTGTTTGCTTCTGCTACAATATCAAGAATTTAATAAATCTAGATAGAAAGATTTGGGCTCAATAACACAGGTCGGCAGCCCTCCAAAACATGCAGAATTGGGAAGTATCCACATGCATCTTAGGCTAAGCTACTATCGGAAAGATTTAGCAATAAAACTGACACTGACATACAATGGGCCTCAATTAGCCTACATCTCCATAAAGAAACCCTAAAGCCAACTTATACTTTATTCCTCAACATAGGGATTGGGGCTGTAAAGATTTTCAGTGGGGTTTTAAACAAACAAACAAACAAAAAAATCTATTTTCAAAAATGCCATATATAAAATAATTATTAGTGTTTTCAAAGTTTTAAATTTGTTGAATTAGTTAATTGCTAATCTAACTTAAAGACTCATTAATGTGAGATATGGTTTCCAGGCTAATTACTATCATCTTGCAACTGTAAGGCCACACAGGAAATCCTATGCCTGTAGTGTTGAATGTGTGGGATATAATTACAGTTAGGAAATAAATAATGATATTACAATTTCAAAGAAACAGAGCCTTAAACAACAGTACAGCATGTCTAATTATATTGCCAGGAAAAGCTAAAACAAATTAGCTATGGAAACAAGTTTTTCTTTAGCATAGGTTTGAGCATAAACTGGTTGACCAATAATTTTCTTACAGCTTAGACAGAAACTTAGTTAAGGTACTTAAAAATCAAAAGAAGGATCTTTGTAATAACCACAGTACTGTAGTGATCTCAGCAACTACTGGGTAATATAACATAAGGAAATAGAATAAAGAGATTGGTATGTATAGGGTGTGCAACAACAGTTAGTTCCCACAAGTATGAGAAACATGTTTCTTTTTCCTCTGCATATTTATTTCTTACAAAGGAGCCAAGCCCCCTAAAGGCAAAATCAGCATGGTTTTCCAACTGCATCTCTATTCAAAACCCAACTGCCATAATACTCCTGAAATAGAACCTATGACCAAGATGCAATATTAAACAATGGGCCTACATTTGCCAGCAAATACATGTTCAACCTCTTCATGGATCAATTTACTTCTCTCTCTGTGTGTGTGTGTGTGTGTGTACAGAAATAATAAACATGTCCACATACTAGTAATAGTCATGAGATTTTCAGAATTTGTGGACTATAACATCCAGAAGTCTGCCAAGCTTTATGGGAGCTACTACAGATTATAAAGATGGCATTTTGGGGGAAGCTTCCTGTCTCAGGACAGCAACTAGAACATCCATAATATATATGATTTGTTATGACATGCATACAGGATGTAAAAAAGAGAAGTATGCCATTCAACACACATGTGATGAAAATTTTTTTGATTTCACCTTACATAAAAGCAGTTTCTCTATATGTTCCCAAGGCTCATTGAAGCACCAACAGTAGGAGAGACAATGCTCAAACACCATGTCAGCACACCATTACTCACAGCATCTACTTTTTCCATACGACATTCTCCTTAAAGCCATCAGAGTTCCAGCTAAGAACATTATATGTTACAGTAATATTCTAACTACAGTAGGACCCCGGTATCCATGGGGGATTGGTTCCCGACCAACCCATGGATATTGAAATCCAGAGATAAAAGCAAACAGTCTTATCAGAGGGTGCCAGAGGTGAAAGCAGTGGGAGAACCCACCAGCACCCCGGGGAACCCCGCCATGGTGCTGTGCCAACTCTGCCAACCTTGATCTTGCAGGTGGGCGCTCCTCCACTGCCACCGGGGAGCTTACAGGCAGGATGGTCCTCCACCCTTCCCATGCATGCCCGAGTGCCTTAGTGCCTGGCGGCAGCGGCAACTACAAAAATAAAAGAAAGGTTTTTTTACCCTTTCTCTTTGCCACTCGGCTTCAGCATAAATCTTTCTTCACTTCTTGCAGCCACCACTGCCACCGGGGGCTGCGAGGAAGAAAGATTTTTCTAACCTTTTATCTTTCTCACTTGGCTTCAGCAAGGAGAATGAGCTAAAAAAAATCTTTCTTCTCTCCTTGCAGCCACCGCCGGGGGCTGCAAGGAGGGAAGAAATGTTTTTTTTTACCCTTTCTCTTTGCCTTTCAGCTTCAGTTACCCGGTGGTGGTGGTGGCGGCAGTGAGGAGAGGAGAAAATAAAAAATAAAACCTACCCCCCCTCCGCCACCAATGCCCGCCACCCTCCTCCTCATTGCCATCCACCCACCCTTTGAACTTTCAGGTCAGCTCCCAGGCGACTGATCAGAAGTTTTGAATTTCCTGCTCAAACTTCCAATCTGCTGCCAGGGACCTGAGTGGGAAATTCAAATTCCCCACCCCATCCCTCCAGAGGGTGCCTTGCTGGCCCGCCACGGTGGCAATGGTGAGAAGGTTGGTGGGCATCAGCAGGGGTAAGTTTTATTTTTAATCCCCCCTCCTTTCCACCCCCCCACTGCTGATCACCAACCACGGATAACTAAATCAGCAGTTAGTGAATCAGCAGATAACTGGGTTGTACTGTAAATGTGAGCATTATGTACATTAAATCAAAGTTTAAACAAATGTTTTAAAAAAACAATTTTGTTGCATGTAACAGTGTGAAATACGCCAATTAGAAGGAGGGTTCATATTGACTTAAGTCTGGTGAGACTTAAATCAATATTAAATTTAAATATTAAACCCTTTAAATACTTAATGAGATATTTCCTTCATAGTTTTACATGGATAATGGTTTTGCCTCAATACCTCTAGTTTCAAAAACTTCATGCCTTTCCACATGGAAACGCCATAACTAAATCAGATAGTTAGTGAATCAGCAGAAAACTGGGTGATTTAAATGTGACCATTATGTGGCAATAAATCAAAATTTGAAACAAATGTTTTAAAAAAACAATGTTTATCCAGATAACATTTTGCTAAAGATTTCACATCAACTAGCCCTAGAAAATCTTTTAAGTTAAGAAGACTTAAATCAATATTAAATTTAAATATTAAATATTAAATATTAAATATTAAACCCTTTAAATACTTAATGAGATATTTCCTTCCCAGTTTTACATGTATAATGGTTTTGCCTCAATAGTAAATTACTGTTTCAGACTGATTTTAAATTTTCCAAATATAAAAGAAGTTTATTTATTACAAAGTAGTATGAAAAGCATAAAGGTAAGGGGTGATTTGCAAATGCCTAAGCATATGGCTCAAATACATTAAACAACAAGATTACAAATAAAGTTGATCACTTGTTTATCCAGTTCTAACATTTTACAGACACTCATCATGATTTCACATCAACAGAGGTTCTAAAAAATCTTTTCTCTTAAGAAGCAAAGGTCTGTGTGCAAAGAAATGTGTAGCGTCGCATGCTTTGCCCCCAGCTCTTTCACAGGCTATTGACAAGCACCGCTTCTAATTTTCGTCTTTCGCTGCCACCAACTAGCTTCTCTAGTAAATTACTGTTTCAGACTGATTTTAAATTGAAAAATATAAAAGAAGTTTATTTATTACAAAGTAGTATGAAAAGCATAAAGGTAACATGAGTAGGTGCAAATATAAAGAATATGGCTCAAATACATTAAAGTTAGATTACAAATAAAGTTGATCACTTGTACACCCAGTTCTTAATTTTACAGACACTCATCATGTAGTTTTCCTCACAGAGGTTCTAAAATCCCATCTCTTCTCTCTCTGGCCCTTAACTGTCTCTCAGTCAGACCCTATCTATCTTTTTCTCAGTAAGTGTAGGTCCCTATCTATCATTCAGTCAGTCCCTATCTGACTAATTCAGTGCTGGGCTGAGCCTTAAATTCCCTTGGGCTCCTCCCCCCAACTCTCTCATTGGTCCACAAACAAACAAACAACATAAACACATCTAATAAATATTCAAAACAAAGTGGTAAATGTCACAAAATGCATAATAGATTATTAAGCAAACATAAGTGAAACCCATGACGATTTACTCTAAAGAATGTACCACTTGTCTAAGGGTAGCTTGTTTCTAGAAAATTACAGTGGTACCTCTTAAGACAAATGCCTCATAAGACAAAAACTTCAGGAAGAAAAAACATTCTGGGAATAGGCATGCTTTGCATAACAAAAAAAATCCCTATGGGAGACTTCGCAAGAAGAAAAACCATTCCACATGTACCCAGTTATTTTTGTCTTTATTCTAGTCTCCAGAATGGCTTAATTTTTTTCCCAATGCATTCCTACTAGAAACCACGTTTCATAAGTCAAAATTTTCATAAAACAAAGCGAGCCATAGGCTCCGGAATGGATTAATCCATTTTCAATGCATTTCCATAGGAAACTGTGTTTCCTAAGACAAAATGTTCTTAAAACAAACTGACCCATAGAACCAATTAAATTTGTTTTAAGAGGTACCTCTGTACAGTGGTACCTTGTATAAAGTAATTAATTTGTTCCAAATGAAATTATCTTAAGCAAATTTTCCTTTATACAATTTTCCCATAGGAATGCATTGAAAACAGAGTAATCCCATTTTTATGTTGTACAGATTCGCCCCATAGGCAATTCTGTTAAGCAAATTTCCCCTATCTCCGGAATTTTTTATGTTTTACAAATTTTATGTTATACAAACAATTTGTTATACAAGGGTCCACTGTATATATAAAACCATAGAGTAGCCAGCCTTTTCCACAATTAATTTTTAGGTCAGGAAAGGCAACTTCCAGAAGTTGTCTAGGAACAAATCAATACCCATACTAAGGTCCCGGCAAGTTACTCTCGCCTAAACACCTAAAATAGGTTTGCTCCCCTTCAAAGTGACCCAACTGTACTCTACACAATCCTACAGTAGCACAATATGGAGAAAATAAATCTAACCCAACACATCTCAGAGTTGAATGGGATCTTATGTATTTTTAACTTCCACCAAGACAGAATTTTAAAAGTAATGTGCACAGAAAGAAATACTAGAACTGAATTAATATGGTTGTAAAGGAGGCATTATAAGCTATACACTTAACAGATGATGCTGTTAAATAAAGGAAAGTCATGAAGTACATAATGAATGTGTGCCCTAAATTTTTGGAGTCTGGATTTCAATAGATGCAGCGTTATAATGGAAAATAGAGATTACTGAAAAAAGTGAACTAGAAGAAAAATAGTTTGGCTTACGGAAATCAAGAGGGATAGCCATAATATTTTTGAACAGCATTCTCATTTCAAAAAGAAATGAGATGTTCCATGCTTGCATGCAGTATATTTATATATTTATATGGGGGGAAATGAAAAGAAAATTGTTATATTCACCAAAATATAAACAAATTGTAAGACTAGTTATTAAAGGCAGAAAAGGGAGAAAGAAGAAAACTATTTCAAGAATTTGATATCATTGTCTGCAGAATAGAAGATACAGATAATTTTTAATATTATTTGCACAGTTACAATACATATTTCAAAACAGATTTAGCAAATAACAAAGTATAAGGCAAAAAGCTGAAAAATATTGTACAAACATAGATTAATCTATCAAAAGTATCTATTAATACACCACTCCCAGCAAATTTTCTAAGATGACAACCAACCACTAGTATATGGAGTTTCAACACCATACTGTATAATTAACCAAATGAGAATCTAGCAAAAATGCACAAAACTGTGTGCAGTTATTTTAAAGAAAATGCAACTGTGGCAATATTAATGTCTTTTAGAAGGAATGCGCTGAAGTGTCTGTGAAGCTTCTCAGTCATCCAGGTGATGTTATCTAGAAGTTGAGTTATGGGAACTGGACTTCTTTTCTTGTTCGACTGAAATGTGTCACTACTCATCCAAGTAGCTTCTTCAGTCTGAAGAAGCTGCTTTAGCAAAACGTTTCAATCTAACAAGAAAATAAGTCCAGTTGCCATGACTCCACTTATGAATGCACTGAAATCTGCAGCAAGAGGTCAGATGTACAAGAGATGGTCAAGCTGGAAAAAGAACACTGACCATGAAACAATAAAATTGCTGAGAGAAAAACAAATGAATTATGGACAAATGGATTTAAAAGATGCTTAACGATTTGATAGATTAAAAAAAGACTAAAAATCATCTACTCCAGTTGGCTCTATTGGGGTTATGACTAGAATAGCACAAACCCTACAATTAGCCATGTTTACCAATGAGGTGGCAATATTTGTCAGAAGTTCTAATTAGCAAATATGGGGCAGTAGAAAAACTGCATAGTAAATGTTAAAACATTGCAAATACTATGTGTTAATGGTAAACCTAAATTGCCCCACAAAATTTAAAGTACTATTGATACTCATCATTCCAATGCACAGATACTCTATCTAAAAGTTAAACAAACAGGTATTCACATTGCTACCCAGTGATCAGGAATATAAGAGAATATATTAAGATATTGGCCTTTGTTACATTACAAGGGAATATTTGCACTATAAAAATAATAGTATTACCAAAACTAAACAGTTCTTTCCAAAATGTTTCCCATAATAATGGATCAGAAAGGTCTGATAAAATGGCCAGAAAGAGAGAGAGAGAGAGAGAGAGAGAGAGAGAGAGAGAGAGAGAGAGAGAGAGAGAGGAGAGAGGGAAATAATAGAAAGGGAGATTGATTTTTTTTTCCTATCTAGAGAAAACACTAAGGCTCACAAGGAAAAATGGTAACAGTGAGGGGAATGTGAAAGCCCAACAAATCATTTAGGAGCAGTGATGTGTTTCAGGAGGAAACCTTACAGAATTTAGTCAAAGTAATACCAGTGAAGAGTTTATAATTAATGGCATGAAATTTATTTAGGAGTATGAGGGTTCACCTCCACCCCCTCCTTTTGTACTCCCCTCAACAGAGAGGTTTTTTGCCTTAAACCAGTAATGTTTACTCCAAACTCAACTGGCAACGTACTGACAAGCAACAACTCCACAATCTTTCCTTTCTCCCCCAATGTAGCGATGAAGGGACTCCTGGAATAGTCCACTGGGTTGTTAAAGTCAAACTCAGGGTTTTCTCTGTTATCCCATCCAGTTCTTCCCACAGTCTTCCCTGACTTCAGCAGGTATAACAGGCCAGTAACTTGTCTGTCCACCAGTCCCTGGGCTCCTGTGGGCTTCTCAGGCTGGACAATTCCCCACCACCTTGTGTGGGGAGAGATCTCAGTAGAAGGCCTGTTCTTCCCCTCCACCTAATCTGTCGATTAATGCAGGGTGTTCAACCTTGTTATACCACAATTTGGAACTATAATGGCCAGCATGTTAAGTTGCACAAAACACTGCTGCTAACTAATGTGGCAGTGGTCACAATGCCGCAAACATGCCTGTTGTCTTGTGCGGCTCATGATTACTTTACCTGCAGTGAGCTAAGCAATTCAACTTATGTAGCTGTAAACCACGGACAGGATTCTGGCCAATGTTTATAGATACTAAATGTTTCATGCATCAAATTATAGAAATCATACCAGCACAATCAGTATTCTGCAAGAAACAAAACTTAAAAGTGCCAGCAAGTGACTTATACAGTTAAGATTGTGACAGTTCACAAAGTAATTAATAAGAGACTTACCAAGTTTTAATTAACTATGATTGAATTATTATTAATGTCTTCTTCATGTTAGCCTTTCTGTTTCAATTTGTTTTGTACTTTATGTTTTAATCTGGTTAATCTGGTTGCATCTATAACAAACATGTAAAGAAAATGATGCTGATGTTATTCTCCCTGAAAACTTTTTGTTGAAACTAGTCTCTCAATGGAAGTTTTGTGTATTTTCTCACCACATAATGGGGACTTGTCACTGCCTTTCCAATTATCACTGGAAGTATGATGTGTCACTGCTAGTTAATCTTTTTTTCTAGTGTTCTCTGCATTTTGCAAATGCATCCCTAATGTCAGCATGGCAGTAAATTATGGCACACAGAGATGGCATCTATAATTTGGGAGGATAAAGACAAATACATAGTGCAGTTGTTTATCTGCAACTTTCTCTGGAGTATGTGGTCCACACAAAAATACCTTCCCTCCTCAAAAGTGATTGAAACAAAAGACTTTGAAAGAGTAATCAGCATAAAACCTTTGACAGATTTGACAGATTTTGAACAGACACAATGTTTTGAAGGCCATCAATCAAAAGTGCTTAAAACTGACAACACAAGTGGGAGATGGAGTTTAAAACTGTGATAAACATCTTGTAAGAACCCAACTGAAATTCTACAACTAGGGTAACAAAAGTTCTCTTTAAGAGAGCTAGATTATTTATTATACCCTTGTTTGTTTTATAACTGCTGATTGACAGATACAACCATTCTTGATCTGAAAGGCGCCAGATAGTAATTTTTGAATCCTGTTCCAGAGAATTCTGGGCTTGATTCTTTGTTTCCTTCTCTAGAGATCTATATTGTTTGCCAACATATTTCCTTTTGAAGAAGTATTCAACACTGAAATAGAAAGTACTAGAGTACTTCCTAAATACCATACCCAGTGTGGCATACACATCTTTGCATTAGAAACGGATTTCTTCTTTTCTGATTAGCATTAAAGGCAAATGCAAAACATTACTAGCTTTCTATACTTGAAGTGTTACTTGAAAAGTCCAATATATATATATATGTATTTACTTTTGAATGCTGAACAGGTCTCTTGAAGGCAAATGCCAGAGACTATCATGAGGCTTTCATGCAGGATATGTTTTGCATTCTTCTAACCAAACTCTCTTTCCACAACTGTGCTTCATCTTATTTTTTTCCCCTGGTGATTCCTTTTTCTTCCATTCTTGTTCTGAAATAATAATAATGTAAGCTCTGTATCTTTGAAGGAAACATGTTTTGCAATGTAGTAATTACAGCTTGTACAGAAGTCTCTTGGAATTACTGGCTTTCTGGGCAGCTCTCTTGCTCTGATTCTCAATTTGAATAACAACAATCATGGATCCTGATTCCTCTATTTTTGCCTATGTTGTTTTAGTGTGCTCTATAATTTTCAGTTCAGCAGGAAACAGGCCATCTCAATCTGCCTTGGAAGATTTAGTTTGTTCCTCTACTCTTTTAATGGGCCCCCTAATACCTTTAATTTCATTTCTGCTTCTCCCTGTTTTTGGTCAACGCTTTGGAGGCTATTTAATTCACTCAGTTTGTCCTGATCATTATATCCTTGACAAAGGTACCTTTAGCGCCCTGCCATAAACTGCAGCATACTGCAACTACGGACTAGCTCATCTGGCTTGTTTTCTATTGATTGCTCATTGTTCAATAAACCTCCTTTCTTTTACTATTGTGATTGAATTTGCATCAAAGGTACAGTGGCTACTCATTATTTTGCAGATGTATGTTATCATTAGTGGTTGGAGGTTCTTAATAAGTTTTGTCAAAGTCCTTCTGTTTTCAAAAGAAAAACTGAAAATTCTGCAAGGAAGTGCATGATGATCTGATCTGGAAACCTATGTCAGGTAATATTCTGATGATTAATGTAGGACATAACCTCTCTTTGCTTATGACTAATGTCATACAGTATCCATATTGCCTAAATCAACACAATTTCCAGCCACTGAATTCACAGGTAAATGTAACATATATAAACTGTGAGAGGTGGGTAATTCCACTCACCTGATGGAAGCCAATACTACTGGTGCAAATGACTTGGACTGTAGGCCTTGTGAAAATATTTCCCAGTAACTACTAAGACTGATGAAATGACTAAGCAATTTTTAAAAAATAATGGCAAAATAACGGTAATAGCAAAATCCTGTTGCTTAGCATACTAACTAAACCATACTTCTTTAACAAAAAGAAGAAACGACAGCTATCCAGTTAAATTTCTTGTCCTCTTCAACTCTTTTAATTGTCTAAAACCTGCCTGAATAAAAAGGTCTTTGCCTGACAGAGGAAGTGGGAGCCTAGACTCTTCTAATACGGACTTCTACAGGTTTGGAGAATTCAGCAAAAGTAAAATAAAATAATAAACAACTAAAACGTTAAAGTAATAATCAAGGTTACATGAACAAGATTTTGTACACTATGACATCCTCCCACATCTTTTCCCAGAAATGTAGGTAAAATGAATAAGTCCCAAGACAGTATCAAAAAATCCAGTATGGAGTTTCACCACTTCCAACTCTCCCAAACCATTTCCACGTTCTGTCCCTTTCTGATTCACTTTGGCAGTGATCTATCAGGTAAGATTGCACCCTCAGCACTAAAAAAATAAAATAAAATAGAAATCCACTTGTGTCTCAGTTAACAATTTCCTATTATCCCTCCAGCACTGTCAAAACAGGAGGAATACAAAAGGCACACTTGATTTATCTTCCCAGCAGTTTGAATGGTCTGGCACTAATTAAATTAACAACTAATTAAATCAATTAAAAGAGACAAGCATCATTCTAATCTCAATTTAATTTAGCCCATTTACTGGCTATTCAGAAAACCCAATTTATTCATTAATTTGGAACCCTTCTAAATTCTCTTTCCTAACCATAGACCTTAAGGGGAAAAATAAAAGAAAGCCTAATTATTGAAGATTTCTGTGCCATTTTGATTAGCATAATTTATTTAAAATATCAAAGTAGAGAGCTGTTGAAATGCATGAGAATTTTGTACACGGTGGCTTAAACGTACCGTAAAAACCACACAGAGTATGAATCATATTTTCCTTTGTGTGCATCAGCACTTTAAGAACATTTACTCTGAAAATCCATGTAGAATAAACTAACAGTAATTAAAACATTTGGTTTGGTGCCTAGACATGTGCTTGACAGATCTATACTACATTATCTTCTTTATCACACTTAACAATAGATAACCGGACTATCTCTAATAGACATCTTATTTTTTTTTTAAATTGATATATATTTTAATTATCTTTAGATTCCTAGTACATCTTTTATCTTTGCGTTATCACAAAGATGATTCCAAGTTGGAGCCTGACCAAAATTTGCACTGCATCTTATAATTTTACTAAATTAACCAATTCAGTGTCTTGGGTTTTGTTCCACAAAACAGAGGTACAGTGGTACCTTGTATAAAGGAATTAATTTGTTCCAAATGAAATTATGTTAAGCAAATTTCCCTTTATACAAATTCCCATAGGAATGCATTGAAAACGGAGTGATCCCATTTTTATGTTGTATGGATTCTCCCCATAGGCGATTATGTTAAGCAAATTTCCCCTCTCTCCGGAATGTTTCATGCTGTACAAATTTTATGTTATACAAGCTGTTTGTTATACAAGGGTCCATTGTATTATATTGCTCTCTGTGTTAATGAAACCCCCACCCCCACTATAAGTGGACTAAATGTCAAGCTAGAAATTCTAAAGCTGAAGGAACTTGTAAAGATAGGGGAAATTTCGGAATCTGCTACTACTTTGTACAGCCTTTGGTGACATATCAAACATCTTCATAAATCCACCATTCCTATCACATTGTTTCCAACAGCTCATATTGAACGTTAGCATTTCAGCTATGCTAACTAAAAAACAACACCACCACAAATGGACTGAAACTGCAAATGCAAATGCTGACAGATTTCAACCAATCTGGTATTTCATTCATATATATAATATAATGACTGGTGTTTTTTCCCTAGAGCAATGTGATTTTACATCATCAGTAACACACTAGATGAGGTGCAAACATTGAGCTTGTGGATTTTTACTGTGCAAAACTTTTAGCTATTCTGTTGCTTTTGCAGAATAAGCTTTTGGCATTCTGTTTACGTTATGCACAACGGGAATTCTATTTTATTGTTGACAATTTCTTTCAAGGTCTTGTAAAACCCTCAAAAAAGAAAGTACAGTGATGCCTTGAATTATGAAATTAATCCATTCCAACAGAATTTTCATAATTCAAAATGTGGTTTCCCATAGGAATGCACTGAAAACTGATTAATCCATTCTGGAAGTCTGAAAAAAGGCAAAAACCCAAGAATGAGTCAATTTTTTTCAGTGCGACCCTATGGGAAGCCTACCCTGACCCAGCAAAGCAGGGGAAGAGCTTTGCCCCTTTGCTGGGTTGGTGGGAGAGCCCCTTAATCAACCAGCAGCCAAGGCTACCGAGCTGTCAAAATCAGCTGTCTGTCAGCTGGCCGACAGCCATGTGATTTTGACAGCTCTGCTGCTACATTGTTATTTCCTTCAGCGCATGCTGGAAAGCAGTACAGAAGCAGGAGCTCTGTTGCGGGCGAGCGTTGATTCCAGTCCTGGGGCTGCAACAGCACGAAGCCGGCAGTCCCAACCCAGCAAGGGTTGAGCACCAAAGGTTTAAACCAGGGGTCCTCAAAGTTTTCAAACAGCGGGCCGGTCCACCACCACCCAGACACCACTGGGGGCCGGATCACAGTCCAAAAGCAGCTGCGGAGGCTTGCTTGCTCACAAAAAAGGGGGTAGGTGGGGGGGTTACAATTGGTCCCAGGGGCCGGATTCAGGACCTTGGGGGGCCGCATCTGGGCCCGGGGCCTTAGGTTGAGGACCCCTGGTTTAAACGCAGGGAGGTAACCAGGGCTGCCCTCGCTACACTTGGCAGAATCACTAAGCATTAGTTGGGGTAGAGGAGGAGGAGGAAATGGGTGATGGAGGTGTCCCTTGAAGGCACCTGAAAAGCAGGTGACAAAGGTGGCAGGGGAGACAGGATTGCAGCACCTCCAACACCAGCCCGCCAAGCAGCTAGGAGGGGTGATGGTGGGGTTTGGGGAAGAGAGAAGTGCCCTGGGAGGCTTGGTGGGCTGGTGTCCTTTTCCGGGCAGAGGGGGGAAGGCAGGAGAGGAAGCCTCAGGTGGAAGGGGGCCAAAACACAGTATAGCCACCACCAGCACCTCCTCCCTCCCTCCCTCCTCTGTTTGCACACCCAAGGGGTGGGGGGTGCCCCTGGGGGGGTTCCATCACCCAGGAGTCCCACAGTTTCTTTTTGACCATGTTTTGGCTCCCTTCCACCCAAGGCTTCCTCTCCTCCCTTCCCCCCTCTGTCCCCAAAAGGGCACCTTAAGAGATTTGGAAATAATAATTCTGAAAATGAAGCCTAAAATAGCATTTTCCTTTTTTGTGTGTGTGGCCACATCACACTGTTGGCTCATATTCATCTTATAATCTACAAGAATGCCAATATTCTTTTCACTTGTCATACTGCTGAGCCAGGTGTTCCCCATCTTTTAACTGTGCATTTGGTTTCATCCTCCTAGGTGCAGTACTTTGCATTATATTGTCCCAAGTAAAGAAACCCCGGTAAACATTATAAACTTGTTCATTTGTTTAAATGGCCCCCCTTCCCCTGCCACAGAGGACCCAAGGTGGCTAAACAATAGATAAAGTAAGGCATTTAGAAACATTATAAATATCACATTGAAAAACTATCAATGTACAGTGGACCCTTGTATAATAAACAGTTTGTATAACAGAAAATCTGTACAACATAAAAAATTCGGAGATAGGGGAAATTTGCTTAACAGAATTGCCTATGGGGCAAATATGTACAACATAAAAATGGTCACGATTAGGAATTACTCTGTTTTCAATGCATTCCTATGGGAAATTTGTATAAAGCAAGATTTGCTTAACATAATTTCATCTGGAATGAATTAATTCCTTTATACAAGGTACCACTGTACATTAAGATTTTTTATAAACAAAGAATAAAAACAACTGGAAAATATTTGAAAATGTGTATGTGGAAAACCAGCATCCCTGAGTTAACATACTGATTAAAGGCTGGTCTGAAGAGAAAGGTCTTGGCTTGACAAGGGAAGGTCAAGAGGCAGGCGTCCAACCTGGCTTCTCAGGATAGTACCTTCTAGAGTACTTCTGGAGACAGGGATAAACAGTGTGGTGGCCAAGTTTGCAGATGACACAAAACTTTTCCATGTGGTAAAAACCAGAGAAGATTGTGAAGAGCTCCAGAAGGATCTCTCCAAACTGGGGGAGTGGGCTGAGAAATGGCAAATGCGTTTTAATGTAACCAAATGTAAAGTAATGCATATTGGGGCAAAAAATCCAAACTTCATCTATCAACTCATGGGCTCTGAGTTATCCGTGACGGATCAGGAAAGAGATCTTGGTGTGTTGGTGGACAGCTCCATGAAGGTGTCTCCCCAATGTGTGGCAGCAGTGAAGAAGGCCAATTCCATGCTAGGGATTATCAAAAAGAGGATGGAAAATAAAACAGCCAACATTATAATGCCGTTATACAAAACAATAGTAAGGCCCCACCTGGAGTATTGTGTACAATTCTGGTCACCGCATCTCAAGAAAGACATAGTGGAACTGGAAAAGGTGCAGAAGAGAGCGACTAAAATGATTACTGGGCTGGGGCACCTCCCTTATGAAGAAAGGCTAAAACAATTGGGCCTCTTCAGTCTGGAAAAAAGGCGCTTGAGGGGGGATATGACTGAGACATACAAAATAATGCAGGGTATGAGTAAAGTGGATAGAGGGAAGCTCTTCCTCTCTCAAAATACCAGAACTAGGGGACATACACTCAAATTGAGTGCTGGGAGAGTAAGAACTGACAAAAGAAAATATTTTTTCACCCAGCGTGTTGTAAGTCTATGGAACTCCCTGCCACAGGATGTGGTGATGGCATCTGGCCTGGATGCCTTCAAAAGGGGATTGGACAGATTCCTGGAGGAAAAGTCCATCACGGGTTACAAACCATGATGGAGATGTGTAATCTCCAGGCTTTAAACCAGGGTACTTCAAGGGCCAGATGCAGGGGAGTCGTATCAGGAGACAGATATCTAGTCTCATGCGCTCCCAAACGCATCTGGTGGGGCCGCTGTGAGATACAGGAAGCTGGACTAGATGGGCCTTTGGCCTGATCCAGCATGGCTCTTCTTATGTTCTTATGTAGAGTGTGGGAGAAGCCACTGAGAAGGTGGTCTCTTGTGTCCTCACCAAATGAACTTGGGAAGGTGATAGACGCGAGAGAAGAGCCTTGCCAGAAGATTGTAAAAGCCAAACAGGCTTATATGGGTCATATGATCCTTCAACTAGCCTGGACCCAAGACAAATAAGACTTCATAAGTCTTAGCTAGAACTCTGAACTGGGCCCAGAAACAGACCAGCAGCCAGTGAAGCTGTTGTAATAAGGGAGCTGCTTGCTCCCTATAATCAAGCATCAGTCAGCCGCCTGGGCACAGAATTTTGTACGGATCAGTATACAACTGACAATGTCTACCTTGGGGCAATTTGCCACCAAAACTGATGTCTAGAGATGGGCACGGAACGAACATTTTTTCGTTTCCGTTACCGTTTGTAGTTTCCGTTACGTAACGAAACGACAAACGGAAATTGTGATAAAATGCAACAAAACGAACAGAACCACAAAAATTGTGGTCATTATGTTTACGTTTCCATTAATGGCGACGCGCAATGAAATGAGCTGTTTTAAATGTTAAAAAACGCCCTGGACATCCGTAAAAACGCAGCGATAATTATTTATATTGTCTGATAATACCTACCAGGGGGTTGGGGTCCTTAAAACGTTTGTTTTTGTCTTCTCCCATCGCGATGTATTTTTCTTTTCCCTTTAAAATGGATGTCGCCACCAGCCACAAAATGGAGGCAAGCCATGTGATGGGATCATGTTCAACCAATAGCATGCCCAGGTTGCAGACTGGGCGGGAAGGTCTGGCAGCCACAGAGGGCATAAAAAGCTCTGGCTGTCCCCGGCCTCCTTGCAGTCTCTGGTGGGAGTTAGGGTGGGATTGCTGTCTCAGCGACTCTAGCTTCAGTCCTGCAGCCTCCCTGTGTGCATGCGTGCTGCGTACCTCTCGGTGAGTACCCTCCCTTGCCCCGCAGTGCAGTCACTCTGCAGCTGCCTTGCACCCTGGGCAACGCCCGCCACTACCTTTGCAGCCTCCCTGCATACCTAGTCTATACTGTGTCTCTGCCAGCATCCATTTTTTTTAGTGTTTTTCCCTCTGGTCTGGGGCGTTGGGGGATGCCTGTGCACGGAAATGTTTTAAAAATCGCGCAAAAAGTGACAAAAGGTAGAAATGACAAACGAAAAACGGTAACGAAATTTTTCCAAAAATTCACGACAAACGGAAATGAACCGAAACAGACTTCTCAACGACAAACGAAAAACCAAAATGCTATTTTTTTGTTTCGTGCCCATCTCTAGTGATGTCTGTGCTTTGCCAGTGTAACTAGGTAACAGGATATCCGCCACAGCCTTTTAACAAGAAACAATTGCAGGGCATCATGGCAATTCCAGTGGCACTTCACTGGGTTCTCCAAAAATAAAGTACCCAGATGTGGCTAAATAGGCATGCGTGTTTCATTTCTGAAGTAGGCCGGTTCTGAAATGAAATGTGGGAGCCCAGTTGTCGTTAGGAACTGGTCCAACCCTCTGGAAAGAACTCAGCCAATCCCTTACCTTGTGTTGGGCTCATGCAGGGTTAAACTCCAACAAAGAATAAGCCTCCGACATCATATTTCCTTCTCCCTGGCACTGGCCAATCAGACAGGGAAGCAGGATGATGAATTTCCTTGCACAGCTCCTGACTGGCCAGCGCCAGGGAGAAGGAAAGATGACATTGGATGCTTCTTCCTTGTTGGATTTTAGCCCCAAATGAGCCCAACGCAAGGTAAGGGATTGGCTGGATTCATTCCGGAGGGTTTGACTGGTTCCTAATGACAGCTGGGCTCCCGCATTTCATTTCGGAACCAGCCCAATTCTGAAACAAAACACCCATGCCTAGGCTTTAACATTCTGGCTTAAGAACTTAAGCCAATGGTCCGCAGTGAGCACAGCTGCTCTGTATAGAATAGCCTTAGATGGAAACCAGTTGAGGCTACTGATGACCAACGTTCTACGAGGACATGGCATTTGAAGAAGATGTGGCTTACCTATGCTTTCTGCTGGGGGTACTTTGGGGACCATCTAACTTGCCCAGGACATGCAGGTTGGCCCTTGTCACACAGTGGAGAATCACATTCCCTGGCTAACAGCAAAATGTTCCAAATCACGAAGCTACCTGTTTGTTGTCTATGAACTTTCTTTGAAACAAATTAACAAAAGCCAGGCAAATTCCGTACATTACTGTTCTGGGTTTTTCTGGAGGTGGGTGGGATGGGGGGGTTGACAGCCTAATTCTAGTGCCTCTTTGATCCACACGGTAAATAAAATTAAGGGCAGGAGTCACCTCTTTGGGTGTAATGCATATGAACTTGGCTGGAACACAGCCAGGCATACTTCAACAATGTCCTATCAAGCAAAAATGAAAGGCTGCCATGCTCCAAAAATCAACCTATAAAATTCAGAACAGAACAGTGCCTGGACGGAGAAACTTTGCAGTACAGGAAAATAGGTGTACCATTAAATTTGAGCAAAATAGCCATCTTTTGTCAAAAATTTACATTTACAGATATTTACTGAATGTATGTAAGTGTATGATATATGTGTATTTATTCTGTAGCTGCTGTATAAATAATATGTCCAGGGTTGCTAAATATGGCAAGCGCTTTCTTGAGAGCCCCAAATGGTTTTTGTCAGATACATAACAGCAAGATGAAAAATATTCAATGACTATTTCAGTATGAACATGATCCCTTCTGCCTAGTGTCCACTATGCCACGTTTTGACCAGTTATGTTCTGCAAACATGACTGCCTCAAAGTATAATTTGGATCACCTTGGTAAAATCTAATCACTATCCTCTTCTGCAATTCAGAATAGGCAGTATACTCTTGCATGCTATTAAGGATTATTTTAGATTTTGAATGGACATTTTGAGCAGAAATTACGGTTTGTAAAGAAGCAAATACAGACAGGAAGGATGGCGGGAGAATATGAGCCAAAGTGTAGGAAGTGAATGATGAACAGGCAAGAGCAAAGCCCAAGATTCTTCTACAAACTTGTTTTCCATTTTATTTTTGTCTTTGCTTTCCTCCACATTTTCCTTAAAAGCAACTACCCTTAAAAGCAACTACACCATAATGGGCAAATGGCCTCACAAATAATGTGAATGAGGCAATAGTCTCATCACTATAATGGACAAATGGCTACACATAATGGGCAAATGGTCTCACAGGTGGCTAGTTAGTTCAATGGCTTAAGTATCCAGCTGTGGAGGCAGACTCTGGGAGATTGATTTCCCCCTGTGCCCCCTGTGAGTAGAACCAGCCTGTGTGGCCCTGGACAAGCTATGCAGTCCCAGTGTGCCCCCAGACGAACAGATTTGTAAACTATGTCCAACAATTCTCTACCTGGAAAATCTTGAAAAGGGTTACCATAACTCAGAACTGACTTTACAGTACATGATGATGGTGGACTCAAAATATTGGAAGTGTCAGTTAGAGATGTACTACATGGCCTTGCCCCTAAGATGTGCTTCTGCTCTTAAGTATGACCCTAAAGCAGGCATGTCCAAACTTTGGCCCTCCAGATGTTTTGGACCACAACTCTCACAGTCCTTTGCTATTGGTAATCTAAGTTTAGAATTCTGGGAGTTGTGGACCAAAACATCAGGAGGGCCGAAGTTTGGACATGCCTGCCATAAAGCTTCTGGTTTAAGTAGTTCCTTGTCTGCCCAGCTCTTGAAGCAAAGTGCTGTTGGACTTCTGCTTAAACCAGGCATGTCCAAACTTCAGCCCTCCAGATATTTTGGACCACAACTCCCACAGTCCTTAGTCACTGGCAATCTAAGCTTAGAATTCTGGGAGTTGTGGTCCAAAACATCAGGAGGGCTGAAGTTTGGACATGCCTCTTAAACCCTGCAGTGGCATTTGACAGCTGTTGCTCCTAAACCTCTCTCACTCACCTTCAGCTCACAAATACTGACCATTTTCCCATCTTGTCTGTATTCCACTCCTTTTGCTAATTAGTTTTCAGATGCATATCTCAGGTGTTTTGCAGACTGAGAGGTCCTTATGCTAGTAGCATTTACATGGCATTGAGTAGCTATTCTGTTTCCCACCCCCTTTAAAATATATCCCCTGATGGAAAAACAAACTGAATATGCAATATCAAAACAAGGGAGAATTTCAAGTGGAGAATGAATCCATGTGAAGTCCTCATAAATTTCAGTAAATGGATGCAGAGTGAGGGCATAATAAATACATCATCTGAAGCTTCCCTTAACAGTTTTCCCTTAAGACAGCTTTTAACTTCTGACCAGTTGTTAATCAGACCTTGTACTTCATTTCTTGCATTGGTGACCCAAGGTAATATCTTGGAGTGACTGACACATAAATCAACATGCTTCCTCTGTTAACTTCAGCCATCTTCCTCAGGATGTCTATGATGAATGTTACAGGCAGGTATTTGGCATTTGATAAAATGCAACTTAAGCTTTCCAAAGACATCTTGGACTATGAAGGGTAAAGTTTTATTAAACTAGTAAGCCAAAAGGATGTGGGAAAAGCAAGAATGCCAAGAAATTTGACCCTTCTGTTATAGGGTGGGAAAATAAAACTTTCACCTAATTTTTAATATGTTCTCTGAGAAGTTCCAATATTTGTTACAGATTTTTTTTATTTTGTATATATTTCTCTTGTTTGTAGCACCGCTCAGAGAAAGGACTGGAACAGATATCATGAATATCATAAAAATCTGCCTTCTAACTACCGCGGTGTTTAAAGAGATAGTATGCTGTTTCACTTAGTCAGCCAGCTAATAACTACCAAGGATAGAGTCTTTGAAGTATTCCACTAAGGGGGTATAAGGAATTGCCTACCTTTTCCAAATGTTTACATTTAGGACTTTGTATCTGGGAGAAAACCATTTGGGGGTTTGCTAATTCCCCCCCCCCATGAAAAAGTTTGGGAGACACTTTTTGGTGACTTTCTGAAGCCCCTCTGCAACTTGTCATCTAACGTAGGGAAGAATGAACATGCCAGTAGGATTCTGTGAAGCACCAAGATATCAAGATTAACAGACGTTCACATCTCTCTAAATAGCCAAGTCACAAATGAAAGCTGTGAAAAGAGCCTTGGTGTTTTTACAGTTGCCTTTTTTCCCAGTATATTCTTTTCATACTATAACTTCCATGTTTCACACCTCATCTGAAACATACCCTCTGGGAGCAAATATCCAGAAAATCCCTACAAAAACATAACCATATAGACAAGTGGCCAAATTTCCTTCACCTGATTCGTTATTTGAGAGCCTCGGTCACATTCACGGCAAGGACTTCAAGAGTGATTGTTTTAACTCCAAATCAGAGACATTACCAAATACAATACCACAAGGCTGTAAAGAAATCCATTCCCTTGAAATAAGAGTGAAGAAGATGTAACCAAATTCTGTTTCTAGCAGGAAAGGTGGTTTCAAATCCATTTACTGTACTTCCAATAATGGGATCTCCTTTCAGTACCACAGTCAACTGCCATCTCTACTTTTCCAAACTTAAGCTTGCTTAATATATCAAAGCAGTCTGCGAGGCAAAAAATATATACAGTGGACCCTTGTATAACAAACAGTTTGTATAGCATAAAATTTGTACAACATAAAAAAATCCAGAGATAGGGGAAACTTGCTTAACATAATCACCTATGGGGAGAATCTGTACAACATAAAAATGGGATTACCCCTTTTTCAATGCATTCCTATGGGAATTTGTATAAAGGAAAATTTGCTTAACATAATTTCATTTGGAATGAATTAATTCCTAAATACAAGGTACCACTGTATCTTCCTTTTCTTTTTAACTTGGGTCTTTCATGTGTGCCGATTAAGAGGTAACACTCCGGCTTTTTCCAATGATTCCAGGAGCAACTGGAATTAGAAAGAGGCTCAAAAATGTCCTGCTCAGTTTGCAATCACCAGGAGTTTGAGGAGCCTCTCTTTGTCCCTCCCCCACAACACACACACACACACACACACACACACACACACACACACACACACACACACACACACACACACACACACACACACACACACACACACACACACACACACAAGTCAACTGAACAACAAAATAAGATTGGAGTTCTTCTTCTAGGGGCTTACGCATTAAGAAGAATAGTTCTCCAGAGAGAATGAGAAACAAGGGGTGTGCAAATAGCCTCTAGCTTCCTTTGCCATTACTATACACAACAGACACTTCAGTGGTCATGTTAACAGCTTTCAAAGATAACTTCTCTTAAGGGCCATTCTGAGTACACTGGTTTAGAAACTGCACTGCTAAAATTAAACATAGAATGTACAAATTCTTGGAACTGTTTGTGATTTCAAACCAGAGCCAAGGTGAGAGATTTAACAAACACAGTGCTCTCTCTCTCTCTCTCTCTCTCTCTCTCTCTCTCTCACACACACACACACACACACACACACACACACACACACACACACACACACAATAGCTAAGATATTACACACTTATAAACTCAAAACCAGAAATTTGTCACCTAATGTTTTGAGACAGGTGTGTCCTTCCAGATATTTTTTGCTTACAAGTCCTATAATTCCTTGCTACTGGTTATTCTGACTACTACTGCTGGGAGTTATCCAAGGGCTACAAATGCTCATAGTTAGGGAAATAGTAGAACATCCATACTGTATGTAGGTCACTTAGAGTGTGTCTAAAGTTATTTAACTGTATTAAAATACCATTTAGTTTAATACAATTGAATATAAAAGGCCTGTGACTATGAACTATTCCATTGTATTTGCACAAATTGGTCAGAGCACTGGAAGTACTAGAACATGGAAACTGTGTTGACACCATAAACAAAATTGGGTATATGCTTTCATCCACTCTTTTTTTATCAGTAGAAGGTTCAAAGACTTATTTCAATGCAAGATGAAGATGTTCAATGTGTAAAACCATTGACCATTTTATATTGAACTTGGATTTTCCTTACAGTTGTTCTTTTTGGGTCCATTTTAGTTATAACAATTCAGTTAGTTATTTTAACTAAAATATTTTAGGAGGAAAAAGGAAAAATAAAAAAACTGAAATAATATAGTGGCATACGTGTGCTCACTTTCTTATAACTGGAGATGTAGCTCTGCTCAACATTCAAGCTCGTGTTAAGTAGGAGTCAGTACACAACTGCCATCATTTAAGATGCCTCTGAAGAATCCCAAATAAAGATCAGCCGTGCTACCTGTAGTAGGTCTAGTATGAGCCTCATGGTGCAGTACTTAAATGCCTATACTGCAGCTAAAACTGTGCTCACGACCTGGGGTTCAATCCCAGGTAGTCGGCTCATGGTTGACTCAGACTTCCATCCTTCCGAGATCGGTAAAGTGAGCACCCAGCTTGCTGGGGTGGAAAATGTGTAGCTTGTATAATTAAATTATAAACTATCCAGAGACTACTTGAAATGCTATGGGGCGGTATATAAGCAAAACACTTTGCTTTGCTTTTTCCTGACATAAGAACATAACATAAGAAGAGCCATGCTGGATCAGGCCAAAGGCCCATCTAGTCCAGCTTCCTGTATCTCACAGCGGCCCCACCAGATGCGTTTGGGAGCGCATGAGACTAGATATCCGTCTCCTGATACCACTCCCCTGCATCTGGCCATTGAAGTACCCTGGCTTCTCCATCATGGTTTGTAACCTGTGATGGACTTTTCCTCCAGGAATCTGTCCAATCCCCTTTTGAAGGCATCCAGGCCAGATGCCATCACCACATCCTGTGGCAGGGAGTTCCAAAGACTTACAATGCGCTGGGTGAAAAAATATTTTCTTTTGTCAGTTCTTACTCTCCCAGCCTTCAATTTGAGTGTATGTCCCCTAGTTCTGGTATTTTGGGAGAGAGAGAAGAGCTTCCCTCTATCCACTTTACTCATACCCTGCATTATTTTGTATGTCTCAATCATATCCCCCCTCGAGCGCCTTTTTTCCAGACTAAAGAGGCCCAAATGTTTTAGCCTTTCTTCATAAGGGAGGTGCCCCAGCCCAGTAATCATTTTAGTCGCTCTCTTCTGCACCTTTTCCAGTTCCACTATGTCTTTCTTGAGATGCGGTGACCAGAATTGTACACAATACTCCAGGTGGGGCCTTACTATTGTTTTGTATAACGGCATTATAATGTTGGCTGTTTTATTTTCAATCCCCTTTTTGATAATCCCTAGCATGGAATTGGCCTTCTTTACCGCTGCCACACACTGGGGAGACACCTTCATGGAGCTGTCCACCAACACACCAAGATCTCTTTCCTGATCCATCACGGATGTGACCTACTTAGTCACATCCTACAGCAGAAGCCATGGTCTGCAGAGAGCTTCCAAAGCATTAGATGGATCTCATGGTTAAAAGGCATCAGTCAGGAGAAGGGTACAGAAGAATTTCCAAGGCATTAGATATACCATGGAACACAATGAAGTCATCATCCAGTGGAGAAAATATGGCACAACAGTGGCATTACCATGAACTGGACGCCCCTGCAAAATGGATGAAAAGACTAGAAGAAAATTGGTCAGGGAGGCTGCCAAGAAGCCTATAGCAACATTAAAGGAGCTGCAGAAATATCTGACGAGTACTGGCTGTGTGGCGAATATTACAACAATCTCCCGTATTCTTCATATGTCTGGGCTATGGGCTAGAGTAGCCAGACAGAAGCATTTTCTTACGAAGAAAAACACCCAAGCCTGGCTAAATTTTGCAAAAACACATCTAAAGTCTCACAAAAGCATGTGGGAAAAAGTGTTATGGTCTGATGAAACCAAGGTTGAACTTTTCGGCCATTATTCCAAAAGACATGTTTGGCACAAAAACGGCACTGCACATCACCAAAAGAACACCATACCCACAGTGAAGCATGGTGGTGGTGGTGGCATCATGCTTTGGGGCTGTTCTTCTTTAGCTGGGACTCATAGCCAAAAAGGCTGAGTGCTGTAATAAAATCAAAAGATGCTTCAACAAAGTATTAGTTTAAGGGTGTGCACACATATGCCACCATATTATTTCAGTCTTTTTATTTTTCCTTCCTCCACCTAAAAGATTTCAGGTTGTGGCTCAACTGAGTTGTACAGTTCATAGATCTCATTAAAGTTGGGAAAGTTCTGAAATGATTTATCTTTGTCTCACTTATTTACATCACAGACACTTGACATTTTCACAGGGGTGTGCAAACTTTTTATATCCACTGTAACACCCAAAAATAACTAACTGAATTGTTATAACTAAAATGGACCCAAATGAACAACTGTAAGTCAAAGTCAAGTTCAATATAAAATGGTCATTTCCCAAGAGTGGTTCTAAATCAAAAGCACTGTGTATCTATAGAACTGCGTCTGATATCAGCCAACTGTTTGTATCCCAGGGGAGGAGACTGTGTGGTTGCCATTAAACATTGTACCCACTGAAGTATGTGGCATTGCAACCTCCTCTCCACATTTTTCAGTTACTACAATCCTGTGGGCACTGCTCCATGTGTTTATGTCTATGGCTAGTGGTTATTTATTTTATTCATTATATTTTTACTCAACCCTCCTAGTGTCTTGGCACTACTCTGGGTGGCTGACAACATTTAAAAGCAAAATCACATTCCCAATCACAAGGTGTAAACAGTGAGAGCCAGAAAAGGATTAAATCCCAAATATCCAAAGAAAAAGAAACCTTGCCAGCCAATCAAAACAATAACTAGTACATGGAACTAGAAGGATGTCAAAGGGGTAACATGTTTCTTCAAACAACATAGTTTTCATCTGTTTTCGGAGGGCCAGATGGGAGAGATGCAGGTGTGTATCTGCGGGAAGCACATACCATATAATAATAATAACCTTTATTGTCATTGTACAACCAGTGTACAGTGAAATTGGCTATAGCAGGGATGGCGAACCTTTTAGAGACTGAGTGCCCAAGCTGCGATTCAAAACCCACTAATTTTTTGCATGGGTCATAGCAAGCTTGCCCATGCCGTGGCGGGAAGTGCGGTAAAGTGCCAATACAGCAAATTAACCTGAATACAGGTAGCTGTGAAGGGGCAATGTTGGGTGCCCACAGAAAGGGTGAAGTGGAGGCCTGCAGGGCAAATTAACCTGGATACATAGCACTCTCGCCGGGTGGGGCCTAACTGAACTTGGCACCCAATGTTGGGTGCCCACAGAAAAACAAACTTGGTGGGGGTCCATGCTGCCACCTTTGGCACCCGTGCCATTGACCTAATTGGCGAATTTCTGGTTTTGGTTAGGTTCTCCAACACTGTACTATAGCATAGCGGCCACCACAGAGAAGGCCCAGTTCCTGGTGGTAGTCTTTCTGACAAATGTGAAACATGGCTGGATCGGGTGGCACAGATTGTCTATCCTAGGGAGAAGCACTCTGTCAGGAAATGAGGTGCCAACACTTCGAATTTGAAACAGAAGGGCAAAGAGAACCAAAGCAGATGTGCCACAATCGGGGAAATGTGATCATATCCAAATATAGTAGTCCCAATATAAATCTGGCCACTGCATTGTGCATTTGCTGAAACTTCCATACCACCATCAAAGGCTGCCCGACATGGTAGGCAATGCAGTAGTCAACACTGGAGAATACCAACAAATCAGAATCAGAATCAGAATACTTTTATTGGCCAAGTGTGGTTGGACACACCCAGAATTTGTTTTGGTAAAATATGCTCTCGATATAAAAGGAAATATAAGAATCAGATAGTCAAGAATAAAAACACAGTACAATAATACAATATAACCCATTATTTAAAAGGAAGAAGAGAAGTAAAAATGAATTATTCAACAGTGTCTTTAGGAATTTCTTGTCCAGACAGGGCTGCAGGTGTACAATATGTTGAAGAGAGAAAAAGGGAGACGTGGCCACAGTTGAGATTTGCTTCACCACAGAGAAAGCTGAGGCCAGGAGTGCACCCAGGTAACTAATGTAATTAGCTTTGTGAAGGTCACTGTATAAACCTTGCCCTCAACATAAATGCTTTTACTTTTATTTCCGCATCTTTCTGAACCTTGATAAATGGGAACTCATTGATGTGAAAAGGAAAGATTAATGTAAATGTTTCCCTTAACATGGAATTCACTCAAAGCAGGAGATGAAATAGAAGGAGGAAAATTAAATCGCTGAGGGTATTTCATGATATATTAACTATGGCTAAGTGGGATCCAGCATTATGGCATCGTTGTAATGGCTGGATTAAATCATTCACATCTAAAATGCTGTAAATTTAGCATTCTGAGTTTAAGAAATTAGAAAATAGTGGCTGGAATTCTATTGCTCAGTGTAGTAAGATACACTGTAGGCTCAACGGGAATTTTTGTGAGAAGTCCTCTGCAACTGTCATTGAGTTCTGTTATAATCTACTTACTTACTTGAGTTCTGTTATAATTTAGCAGTTGCAACTAGAGTAGGCCAATTTGAATCCATGTAGCTTACAGAGGAGTTGGTTCACCAAATCCCCACTGATTCAATGAGCCTACTTTACTGTGACTTACTATGCTAAATAAAAGGATTCAAACTAATTTATTCCATTATATCTCCCTTTCCCACACAAATGCTGCAGAAAGCCCTCCCCCCCTTTCCACAGCAGCCCCTTGCAAGAGCCAAAAAAGCTCAGAGAGAGAGAGAGAGAGAGAGAGAGAGAGAGAGAGAGAGAGAGAGAGAGAGAGAGAGAGAGAGAGAGAGAGAGAGAGACTCTGTTATTTTCATTCATACTTTGTCAATCAGATGCCCTGGCAAAGATGCAGTGGAAAGATGTCTGTCATTAAATAGGATTTACATTATCATTGAGATGTAAGGAATAGGATTACTTTGCTTTCCCTGTGAAGCTGAGTATGACACAACTCAAAAGGTAAGAAATTGTTGAACTGATATTAAATCCAAGTTTTGATTTAAAAAGGAAGCTTTTACAAAATTGCAGACAAACATTTAATCATTTGAAGTAAATTATATCACCATTCTTTTTTACTATTATCAACGGGCAAAAACACCCTATCTACCTATTTCCAGGACACTGTCCCTGATTTAATATCTTTTTATTATTATAACAGTTAGCTCTCCATCATTATGGGCTTCATAACAAAGGTAGCCAAACAAAGCCACTCCCAGCTTTTGATGTTTTCCCACAACCCTCTTTGACAGAGATGGCAAAGGCCTTTCAGACAGAGCTTTTAAACTTAGCCCCTGTTTTACATGTAAATGACATCAAAGGTCTTCCAATCCTACCTCAAGGAAGAGGAATAAAGAGCAGATCATTGAGCTGGTCCTGGAATTTTCCTCATGGGGTTGGGGTGGGGTGGGGTGGGGTGGGGTGGGGGAAATCTCTTCTAATCTCTTTAGAATGTTGAGAATCCCAACCACCTAAAATGGTACTGAACTTTATTAGGAAAAGTTCTCAGGAAAATGTAATGGAACTAGGAAGGAAAGGCGAAAACATGGAAGATCCTTGTATGAGATTTCCATCAGCTTCAATATACATGGCAAACCCTTTTTGGGTTACCGAATATTCAAGCTTAGTCCTATGTGAAGTACACTCACTAAGATTCACAGGATGTGCTACTCCTACTGATTCCAAAAGGCTATACACAAAATAGAGTTAACTTTTGATTTGGCTTTTTCTTTTATTTTAAGTGTGACTTTCAAAAGACCCCAGAAATAGTCTAGCATCCATTGTTCTTATTCTAATAAATATACAGAGAACAATTTCAGAAAATGGAACCTGCATCTTGCTCACTAGAATAGAATAGTTCTGAAGAATAGATTATTTATATTTTCAAAAAAGAGACAGAAAAGTATCTACTGTTATAATTTTATTTCTCTCTACTAATAACCATTTAGAGAACACCAGATGGGATCTGGACATAGACCCTGATTTGCCTCATTTGACTATCGGCAGCCTCCTCTTCCTCCTTTTATTGTCTTAAAACTTTAACCAAATGCAGACTCCAGTTGCTATTTCCCCCCCTTGTGTCTGTTTTTTGCAAACAAACTAAAACAGCTCATTTATTCAACACCCAAAATTCAGTGATGTAGATTGTAGACAATGGTCTTTGCGTTGTCACATTTTTTAGGAAAAAACATTTGTATCATGTATAATTTATTTCAAAAATTCTATTCCCAAAATATTAACATTAAATCCCCATAAAATTATGATAATGTAAAAACACATAAGGGTACAGTGTAACAGAGCAGAAAATATTATATGAACATTTCATATGAATACTATATAGATAGATAGATAGATAGATAGATAGATAGATAGATAGATAGATAGATAGATAGATAGATAGATAGATAGATAGATAGATATAGATATAGATATATAGATATGAATCCCTCCATGTATTTGCTATCTACAAGGAACATAAGTAGAAGCTGCAACAACTTTACACTGCAAATATATTTTGCACACAGGTTTGTATCTACATGCACGGTAAGCAACAGGAGTCTGACTGGGAGTTGTGGTTGTGTGTGTGTGTGTGTAATAGTGTGTGTGTGTGCTGATTGGATGGTATACCTGTGTACAAAGATCTTTTAGTTTTGGGAATAAACCCGATAAGTTTGTTACTGATGAAATCATAAGTCACTAGGATATTATTTATTTAATTTTACTTCATTTAAAACATTTTACACTACCTTTTTCCCTTAAAAAGGAAACAAGTAGAAATCATAAGATATTATTTATTTAATTTTACTTCATTTAAAACATTTTAACTACCTTTTTCCCTTAAAAAGGAAACAAGTAGGCTTATATAAGTAAAATAAAAATATTTAAAAGCTAAGAAAGAGTAAATATACAAATATTACAAAACACTCAATACCACACTAAAATGGTAAACAACATCAACACAGACTGAGCTTTATTGATTAAAACAAGCATTGTCAATTGCATGTGAAAACAAATCAGCAGCCAGTAGAGCTGCTGAAACAATGGGGTTATATGATCCCTGTAGCCACCCTAGTTAGCAATCTGGCTGCCACATTTTGGACCTGTTACCCGGGAGCCAATTGCAGCCCATTTTCAAATTTTGAATGGCCTGCAGCCTCTTCTCCCTGCTGGCTCAGCCTGTCACGCATCCCCACTAGCTGGCCCCTCCCCATACTGGATGGAGACATCAGCTTGCAGTTTTAAAGTTTGCTCGCCATCCCTTGCCTCCCTCCGTCCCCTTAGCCACCTGCCCAGCCTACCCTGCCTAGCTCCGTTACTGCAACATCCTCTCTGCCTCCTTGCATGTCCTAGAGCATGTCCACCACCACCCAGACACCACTGGGGGCCGGATCACAGTCCAAAAGCAGCTGCGGAGGCTGGCTTGCTCACAAAACAGGGGGGTAGATGGGGGAGTTGCAATTGGTCCCAGGGGCCGGATTCAGGACCTCGGGGGCCATCCGGCCCCGGGGCCTTAGGTTGTAGACCCCTGTCCCAGAGGTTTGTAAAAAGTCCCGCCAAATGCAGCTGAATGGTCGGCCCACACACATTTTCACCTCACCAAATCTGACCCTCCTTGCAAAAAGTTTGGACACACCTGTGCTAAAGTTTCAAAACACTTTCCAAAGGAAGGCTCACTTACACTGTGTTAGATTATGGTGGTGGTGGTGGTGGTGATGATAATGATGATAATGGTGATATTCATGCATACTGCTTGTCAGACTTCATATAATGTCACTGGAACCAAAGTAATTAAGGCAATGTGTTTCATCAGAAGCATCCTTAACTCTTTTGAAAGCACAATATGAAGCCAGCCTTGAGCTGTGGCAGTGCTTAAACAGCAGTGCAAACGGAACACTAGCTGTTTATCTGGTTTGGTGATAGAGATAATCTAGGAGTACTGATTCACAGCTTAAAGAGCAACTCCCAACTTAGAGCAGGGGTCTGTGGGTAGTTATTTTGCTTGTAGCATACTCAAAGGTATGTGAGTACCACAGCTGTGTGACAGCAAATCAGAAGAGTGTATCTAGTTCAGTACTATGGAGAACAATTAGACATGGCTCTTCCAAGATTTCAGATCTACATTTTTTTCAGCTTTATTTCATGATCGCAGAGAACAAGCCTGAGACTATGAAGAGCACAAGCCTTACCAGTGAGGTATAGCCCTTTGCTGCAGCTACAGAGCTATAAACAGCAGTAATATGCACACATGATATATCATAACAATGAAAATCAGAAGTGGAAACAGGCTCTAGATTCCATAGGTTTCTTATGAAATTATACAACCAATGCATGGAGGACTGATCACCTATTTCTTGCCATTAAAGGCCAAATAACACATGCTGCATTATCAAGCAGAACCCTGTGTGTTTGGTTTAAATGTTTATAAACAGCTGTGGGGAAAAAGCAAGTTCTGACCATGACTACCATGGGGCAGTAAACCCATTCCTCTCCATTGGCTATTGAATGGAAAATCCCCCACAGATCCTTGCTCAAGTAGAAAAACACAAGACAATATGATCCTCCTGTCATTATTATATGTGCCATCTAGTTGCTGTTAACACAGGGCAATCCTATGCATTAAGCACCTCCAAAAGATCCTCTCATTAATAGCCCTACAAACATCACGGTTCTCCTGTTCAAGCAAAAGGTTTTCATAGGAAGCATAGTAATGTTCGTTAGGAAAACACTGTGAAGTAACATGCTCATCTACCTTTTCTGATACAGACTGGTATTTATTTATTTATTTATTTATTTATTATTTTAGAGTATTTTTACCCCGCCTTTCTCCTTGGAAAAGGACCACAGGCAGCTTACAGTAATGAGGGGTAATATACAGTCCAGTACAATTAAGACATATTCAAGTATTGAGGGACATCTTACAGCATTAAAAAACATTACATTAAAGCTAAAAGAGAAGGCGAGCAGTTAAAAAGAGAGTAAAATTCCATGTAAAGTTATGAGTGATGGAAACTAACATTGAAACATAGTGCCAATGTAATCACACAAGTTTATAACTGGTTATAAACACAAAGTCTATGTGATCTTATAGATTCATATGAAAGGCACATAATAGGTAGTCCATCATTCAGGGAAAGCTTGCCTGACAGCAGAGATGGGACAGTCCTGGCCTCTAGTGGAAGGGAGTTCCAGTGTCTGGGCTTGACGTATCTGTGATGGTGGCGGGATGGAGAGAAAGGCCTCTCCTGATTACCTTAACTTTTGAGCCAGTTCATACTGTGAGATTTGATCTTTGAGGTAGCAAGGACCCAGGTCATACAGTGCTTTGTAGGTTAAGGTCAGCACTTTGAATTGTGTCCAATAGCTTATTGGTAGCTGGGGGAAGCTGTTTTAATAGGGGTGTAATGTGATCTCTGTATCCCACCCCAGTCAGCAATCTGGCTGCTGCATTTTGGACCCAGTGAAGTTTCCTGAGATTTTTCATCAGTAGCCCCACCTACAGCGCATTACAGTAGTCTATCTGGGATGTCACTAGTGCATGTGTCACCGTGGCCAGAGCTGGTTTCTCAAGAAAGGGGTGTAACATGCATACTAGCCTTAATTGTGCAAATGCGCTCCTGGCCACAGCTGTGACCTGGGCGTCCAAGCTCAAGGATGAGTCCAAGAGCACCCCCAAGCTGCACAGCTCTTTTTTCAATTGGTGACCCCATCCAGAACAGGTTCCATCCCTATCCCTTGTTCTCTCTTTTGACTGACTAGGAGCACCTCTGTCTTGTCTGGGTTTAGTTTCATTTTTGTTCATCCTCATCCAGTTCATTACTGCAAATAAACACTCATGTAAAGTTGAGATAGTAGCTCCCTTAGAATCCAGAGTTGACGAGAGGTAGAGCTGGGTATCATTGGCATACTGGTGGTACCTAACCCCCAAAGACCTGATAATATCTCCCAGTGGTTTCATATAGATGTTAAATAACACACGAGACAGAACAGAACCCTGGGGGACTCCACAGATCAGCGGGCCGTGGTGTCGAACATGAATCACCTAACACCACTATCTGTGTTCTTTCCTGCAGGAAGGACTGGAGCCATTTTAATGCAGTTCCCCCAATTACCATTTCAGAGAGATGAGTCAGGAGGATGTCATGGTCTATAGTGTCAAAAGCAGCTGAGAGGTCTAGTAAAACCAAAAGTTGGTTTTGAACACATAACTGTAGCATCAAAGAAATGCCTATACTTTCTCACCAAAGTAAGTACTCAAAGAAATTTCTCCTCAAATACACTGTAAAAATTTTAAAATTCCCTTTATTGTGTAATGTAGCTACATTGCAGTCTTAACATTTTCTTAGTTACAGTTCAGTTTGTTCTTATTACTAAAAGGTGAGTCTACAAATAAAGAACAACATGCCAAAAATGGAAATGAGGACCTATTTTAACTAATAGACAAGCAATGGTGGGGGCCAGAGGATCTTGAACTCAAAAGCAGAGAGCATTGAAGGACAACGAGGAAAGGGAAATGTTTCTTTAAAAGGGGAATTATGCATAATAAAATAGGGGCAAAAATGCCTCACCTCTTTTACTTGTGGGAGTAGAAAAAATAAACAAAGGACACCAGTGCCCTCCTCTGTCCTCTGCTGAGCCATTTTGAAATCCCCATAATTGGCTGTGTGAGAAATTTCAAAGAAGGGCCCCACAGCATAAAGAATACCTGAAAGAATACCTATGTGTTTCAGGTGCCCACCTTCAAATTCCTCATCTGAAAAGCTCATCTGAAAAGCCAGATAAGCTTATTCCAAGACACCCAATAAAAAAATTATGGCAGGCAGTATTTAAACTGGAAACTTCCTTACCTCACTCTCTTAGCTGCAAGACTTTGAGGTATTCATTGAATTTTCCTCATGGCTGTGAATTGGGGTGATTTGTCGCAAAAGAGAGAGGAGTTACTCTGCTTTAAGCAGCTGAACTCAAAGAGTGAATTCTGCCAGGTGCCGGGGATAAAAATTTTTATAACAGCCATGGTCTCCTCTGCATGTGATTACTCTTTACCATCTGCCTTCTATCCTTCTTCCAAGGGGATAAATACAGGATGTGCAGAGGGGTTAGGAGAGTTCTCCTTTTGGTTCCAGCCTGGTCCATGTCTGGCTCCCCGCCCCCACCACCACCACCAAGGAAAAGTCAAAGAATCTAAACATGAGTTATAGAAGGTGGGGGGCAGTCATCATTCCTTCACACAAAGAACAAATTAATTCCAAATATATACATCACTCCCATTCCCTAATAACATTAGAATTGTTTAGATAAAAATTATTGTGCACAAAGATGGTGGCCTAGAGAAACTACAAACCAGCTGGATTTATCTGCTGCAGAGTGATTCCCGGCGTTCAACATCATCTAGTTTGAAAACAGGATGAGCTTAGTTTTAGGATATACCAAAAAAACAAAAAAAGGTGGCTGTGTGGTCTCAGAACTGCTGTTTTGCTAATAATGATCCTGGGTCTGTTTGGGTAATGACCTCCCTCCCAATCATATACAAACTGGACATTATTTCCTAGGTTCTGTATGTATTTTCTGTCTTAACTATTTTATTAGATGTATGTAGTAAAGGTAAACATTCTGATAGACTTGAACACTATATTTCTGCACTCCCTATCAACTATTTTTATCTTTTACTTTCTCAATGTGCCCTCCTTTTCTTGTATCTCCCCTCACCAGAAATTACTAAATTAGTGAAAGCTAAATCTCATTGTTACAAATAGAGATGGGCACGACTAGGGAAAATGACGTTTTCGAGTTGTTGTGTGTCGGAGGCGGCCTGTGTTCGCTCGTTTCCGTTTTTCGCAAAACTTCACAAACATTTGTCGTTTTGTTTTTTGTTTTTTCGTCTGTTGTTAAACTGGTTTGGGGGGGTAGCGGGCTCCTGGAGGCACCTCTTTTTTGGGGGGTGGGTGCCTCCTATCCTCACCCGCTAGGGAAAGCAGGCTCCTGGAGACCCCTCATACATGGGGGTCTCCTCTCCTCACCTGCTGCAAAAGGGCATGCATGCATAGCCATATGGCTATGATTGCATACCCAGTTGCACGGAGAGACACAGCAGACTGGCAGAGGCACCCCTCTTTTTGGGGTGCCTTCCCTGCCTCAGTCAGGCCTCGGGGGCATGGTTTGCATGATGTCACACATGCTGCCGGCCGAGCCAAGCCTGCAGGAGTCACCCAGAGCCACAAGTGGCAGACTGGCAGACTCTCTGCACCCACTGTGTCTCACTAAGAAGGGAATTGTACTTGCTATAGTGCAATGCAAGTACAGATCTGGCTTCGGGTTAGGGTTAGCGCAAGGGCTAGGGTTAGGCTAGTTACGGGTGAGGTTAGGGTGAGTATTGGGGTGCACCTCTGGGGGCCTCTCTGACCCACTTAGAAGGACAGTGTACTGGCGTATGGGTTAGGCTTAGGGTTAGGGTTCAGGTTTGGGCTACGGTTAGTGGGCTTTTTATGCCCGACTGGCACATCCCAGAAGTCTCTGTGGTCAACCTGGCCAAGTGGCCATGCGATTGGTGGAATGGCTCCAAAATTTGCATGGTCACTCCCATGGCCAGCCCATCATTGCACAGGTGTAAAAAAATAAAATAAAATAAAATAAAATAAAATAAAATCAATGGAGAGAGGAAAGAGGAGACATTTTGTTGCAAGAAAAACCCACTGCTACTGTAAAAACTCTGGCAGTTTTAAAATAGCAATTTTCGCATCTTTCTGTGTGGTGCTTGTGTGTTTTTGGACCATGATTTCAAAAAAAAAATTGCGGTCGCCGCCCCATTTTGGATCCCCCGCCCGCACCGCATGGCATTGGCGACTCGAGTCCGGCTGCCCAGGACAGGAGAGGGGGGGGAGGCCGGGACCCCCCCCCCAGAAACCACCCCTCTGGTAGGTGCACTCTGCACTGCAGGCATATTTTCGCCTGCTTTTTGGCCCGGGAGGGGGGAGTTTAAAACTTTTTTTCTGTGCCGCTTCCGCTTGAATTGCGGCGGCCAGCGGCGAGTCCGGTGCTTTGTAAGCGACTACGATGAGGATTTCCCCCACCACCAGAGCAGCCCAGGACAGGAGAGGGGGGTCAACCACCCCTCTGGTAGGTGCCCTGAGCCCTCACTCAGGCAGGCATATTTCCGCCTGCTTTTTGGCCGGGAATCAGGTTTTTTTAACTTTTAAAAACTTTTTTTCTGTGCCGCTTGGCATCGCGGGATCGCCGCGATGCCAGGAATGACCACAACAAATCAGACCCAATTATTCTTTAGTCGGTTCGAGTTCGAGTTCTGGCGGAGTAATTCCCGTTACCGTTTCCGTTGCATAACGGAAACGAGTAACGGAAACGGAAACGGGAATTCCACCAAGTCGTGCCCATCTCTAGTTACAAACCTTCATATGTAGTCCTCTGGAAATATATGCATTTCTCATCATAGCTGTGAATTCTTCCTGATACACACCTTTATATTTAAGGTAGTGCTGCAAATATTATTTCAAAGAATGACTATAAAAATCAGAACTAGGGCAAAACATCTACCTTCTGCTACATAATTTTTAGATTTACATATTTTTTTTGGGGGGGGACTTGAAACCATACAAATGTCAGTCCCTGGTTTTGTTACCAAACCACAATCTTTCAACCCTGATTCATGTAGTGAGTCCCCACAATTCACAAAACATGGGGCTGGACTATTTCCATGTACACACTGTGAATGTACTTAAATTATAGCTTCTTAGCAATTCCTCTCTTATTCAGATGCTTGACACTGAGAAGGAATACCCTCCCAAAGTTGACTGCCACCTCTGTATAATATTGGTACCCTTAAGTCCAAATGCAATTCTAGCAGGAAGTTTCATGATTGAAAATTCTGTCATATTTTCTCTTGTGAGGCAGTCACTGCTGGCCAGAGGTGAACAGGTTCAAACCAATACATGCCAACCCAAATATTTTATAATATTTAAAGAAGACATGTCCAAAGTCCAGCCCATTTTCAAATTTTGAGTGGTCCACTGCCTTGTCTCCCTGCTGGCTCAGCCTGGCATGCATCACTGCCGGCTGGCCCCTTTCCATGCCAGCTGGATATGTCAGCTTGCAGTTTTATGGTTTTCCTGCCCTCCCTGGCTCCGTCCACCCCCCAACACCCCCCAGCCTACCTGCCCCCTAACATACACCATTCCTTCCCCCACAGGACCCAGGGAACTGACCGGCTGGGTCGTCCCATTCCCCAGTGCCATTCCACGCACCCCAGAACCTCAAGCAACTGATCTGTCAAGTACAGAACCACACATGTGCCATTTCACACACCCCAGGACCCAGCTGGGGTGTGTGGAATGGCACGACCTGGCAGATCAGTTGCCTGAGGTCCTGGGGTGCATGGAATGGCGTGGGCGAATGGGACGACCCAGCAAGTCAGTTCCCTGGGGTCCTGCAGGAGGTGGAATCGCATACACCAGCGGTACGACCTGGCCATGTCATCTCCCCGAGTCCCAGGGAATTTTAAAAGGTGCCGGCTCCACCCTCCCTAGGAGCTCAGGCAAATGATCTGCCGGGTCCTGCCGCTTGTGCGCAGCATTGCACATATCCCGGGACCTCAGGGGAACTGATCTTCTGGGTCATTCCGGAGACCCGAGTTGGCAGATGACATGCGAGTGACACAACCTGGAAGATCAGATCCCCAAGGTCCCAGGGTGTGTGGAATGGCGCAGTAGCAGAATGACCCGGAAGATCAGTTCCCAGGGGTGACTGGGGTTTTTGAAAGGTGCACAAGCAGCATAATTCCCTGAGGTCCTGAGCTATATGGAATTGCACATGTGTCCACGTGATCTGGCAGATCAGTTCTCCACGTTGAGGTGTGAGGACAGTGCATGTGCAGCATCAAAACCACTGTTTTTGAGCCAGACCTGGCCTATATAATGCAGTCAATATTTCAGTATCACCCTTCACATTAGTGCAGTTAATTTATGTGTTTAGTCTTTCATTAAATAGTTCATTTGCATTTAATGTCAATGGGTCAAAGAATATCAGGCTGAGTGGTCGGCCCCCACACATTTTCACCTCACCAAATCTGGCCCTCCTTGCAAAAAGTTTGGATACCCTGATTTATGGTATAAAACAAAAGTTCAAACATTTTACAATTGGGCTTTCCCAGTTTCCCTTGACACAACCACTCTCTTGGACACTATATGAAATTATGCTTCTTTGCTGACACTGTTAAGATATTACAGTACATCTTCCTGTGAATTAGGATCTCTCAAGAAATGCATGTTCTAGAGTTGATAAGGTCATTTCATGCTGAGGTTTTCTGAACACTTTTGAAGTCAACCAAGCAGACAGTTGGCTGCAGGAAAGGGAATAATCAGAAGCAACTGGAGACATTAATCCTGGAAGAATGGGAGGGAGACATTCATTCTGCTAAATGTACAGTGTACAAAAGATATGAAAGTACTTATAGTCTTATCTCAATGTACAACTGCATAAGCCTATTATGAGAATTATGGCAGTGGAATGTTGTGATAAAATCATTCCAGAATTGTGGATGTTTTTAGAGAAATACTAAATCTCCTGAAATACAAACCATGGTTTCTTATTAATATATATCTTAATTTTACAGCATTTCTTTACTTAAATTTGTGTTTTAAAAATACATTTTAAAATACAATACTGCCCCATCAGCTTGACATCAATTCCTGTAAACATTCTAGAGCAGATTATCAAGCAGACAGTCTATAATTATTTAATAAGCAATGCTGTCATTACTATAAGTTAACACAGGTTTCTTAAAAACAAGTCATGCCAGACTAAACTGATCTCTTTCTTTGACAGAGTTACAGGCCTGGTGGGTGAGGGGAATGCTGTGCATGTAGCTTATCTTGATTTCAGTAAGGCCTTTGATAAGGCTTCCTAAAATATACTTGCAAATAAGTTAGTAGAATGTGGGATAGCCAGTGCTACCATTAGGTGGATTTGTACTTGGTTGACTGATCATATCCAAAGGGTGATCATAAATGGCTTCTTTTCATCCTGGAGAAAGGTGACTAGTACAGTGCCCCAGGGTTCTGTTCTGGGTCCGGTGCTATTCAATATCTTTATTAATGACTTGGATGAAGGCATAGAGTAGACTGATTAAACTTGCAGATGATACCAAATTGGAAAAGGTGGCTAATTCTCTGGAGGACATGATAAAAATCCAAAATGACCTTGACAGATTAGAGTCCTGGGCCAAAGCAAAGAGAATGAGTTTCAACAAAGAGAAATGTACAGTCCTGCATCTAGGCAGAAAAAATGAATTGCATAGATATAGGATGGGAGATCCCTGGCTGGAGAATAGTACATGTGAAAGGGATCTGGGAGTCTGGGTGGAGCACAAATTGAACACGAGTCAGCAGTGTGATGTGGCGGCCAAGAAAGCCAATACAATTCTTGGTTGCATTAACAGAAGCATAGTACAGTATCTAAATCAAGTAAAGTGATAGTACCACTCTATTCTGCATTGGTCAGATCCGACCTCGAGTACTGTGTTCAGTTCAGTACTCCTCGATTTAAAAAGGATTTTGACAACCTCAAACGGGTCCAGAGGAGGGCGACCAGAATGGTTAAAGGTCTGGAAGTAATGTCTTATGAGGAGCGGCATAGGGAGCTGGGAATGTTTAGCCTTACAAAAAGAAGGTTGAGAGGAGATATGATAGCCATGCTTAAATAACTGAAATGATGTCATATTGAAGAGGGGACTGGCTTGTTCTCCGTGGCTTCAGAGACTAGGACTCAGAGCAATGGTTCCAAACTACAGGAAAAGAGATTCCATCTCTTTCTGATGGTTAGCACTGTCCAGCAGTGGAATATGCTGCCACGGAGGGTGGTGGAGTCTCCTTCTTTGGAGGTTTTTAAGCAGAGGCTGGATGACCATCTGTCAGGAGTACTTTGATGGGAATTCCTGCACAGCAGGGGGTTGGACTGGATGGCCCTTGAGGCCTCTTGATTCTATGATTCTATGGTGAAATATATCTTCATGCACCATAAAGGTGTCTATTTGATCTCATTCACACACGTAAACATATTTACCAATGAAAAATGACACTATCTGATCCCCACCTACTATTTACAAGCCCTGTTCAGGTCTTGTGCCCTAAATATGTAGAGCATTAAATGGGTACTGGGTGAGTAAGCATATAAACCTGACCCAGAATATCCCACATGAACTTGGATCTGTCTTTGTGCAAAATAAAGCAATTCACTTAAAACATTCTGATAAAGTGAATTTATCTGTGTAAGTGTGATGATGCAATCAGTCAGTGACTTTTCAAAAACAAAATATTTCTGTCTATGGTTCAAAAACTCTGGAGGACACACACTCATCATCGGGTAGCCACTGAGGGCCGTGGCACGGGAGAGGAGTCTTTAATTGCTATCACCAGGGAATTCATCCTTAAAATGGCATTTTTGTTAACTGAAGACTGCTTCCTTCTCTTCTTTTCCCTCATTAGCTTTTCAACAATGAAAGTGATTCCATGGGAGCCTCTGGACCTTTAGGAGAGAAACTGGAAATATTTCATTTTCCAAAAAAATAATAATAATAACTGTGACATATGACATCATTGGCCTTACACAGTATGACATACACAACAGGCTCTCTGCCATAAAATCCCCATATATTCCAGTATTTAAATGGGCTTTCCAATTTTATTCATCTCTGCTTTAGTGCCAGATTTCATTTTTCAAGAGCTAGCATGGATGCATCTGAAGCCCCACCAATGCATTTCAGCAACGGTTAGGATGGAGATCTGGCAACTACACTGTCTGTCATAGATAGTATTTTCAGGAACCGTCAAATGTCATCACCCTGCAAGTGGTACACTTCTTGATAGAATATTTTTGAATTAAAAACAATACTTCTGTTTTCTTTTGCCCAGCAAAACAAAGTCAAATAAAACAACCTCTTTTTAGATATCAAACCTCAAGAACATAAAAATGTTTACTATTGTTTAGACAAACTACTCCCCAGTCTGCTTAAAGATACCCAGAGAAGAGCCTATTTACAACGCTTAATGTAAATTCTTCTGAACCTTGCAGTTATTTCTTGCTTAAATTTGAAAAGTCAATTGTCAAAAAATATCAACATTCACTTCTACCACACTTCCCTCAAGCTCTTTAGGAAATTGAGCTTCCTCTGTTTGGATTTAAGTAAATCTACAGTACAATAGCTACTAAGAACACAAAAACAACCCAAATGCTGCCAAAAAGCATCTACGAATCGCTGTTTTGCAGCACTGTTGACTACACCCGCCTGCTATGAACAAGAATGGGTGCAACAAAGTTATAATAACTGTTGTGAGGTTTTTGGGCTGTTTGGCCATGTTCTGGAAGTTTTTCTTCCTGACGTTTTGCCACTCTCTCCCTGAGCTCCTTGCCCTCTGAAGATGCCGGCCACAGAGACTGGTGAAATATCAGGAAGAAAACCTTCCAGAACATGGTCAAACAGCCTGAAAAACTCACAACAGCTATAGCATCCCGGTCATGAAAGCCTTCGAGAATACAAAGTTATAATGATATTGCATGGAGAGATTTAGCATACTGCAGTATGAGATGCAAAAACATGATGCTAGATTGGCTTAGGCCAATTACTGACACTTTTCCATTACTTTAAAAAATGTTTGAGTGCTATTTTTCTCCTTTTGGGGTCCTTGTTTCAAAGCTCTGCTATCTACACAAAGAGTGTCACTACTCAACTTCACTGTCCCAATTACTCTTTAGCAGAGATTTCAGATAAACTGGTCAACACTGCACATATCTAACCTGAAGGTGTAATATAATAACGAACAATTTGATGGATTGGCATTAAAATTGCAGGAATTTTCTCTTGTAATGTGATTTTCTTTTTCAGAGGATAAACTATAGATTTTGACTTGCAAAATTGGCTATTCTCCTACATCGTAACTAAAAACCATATTAAAAGTATCTGTAAACCATGAAAAATCATTTAAAACAGAAAATAATTGCATTAGTAAGCTTTCAAATGCAGAGATTACATATTTGTTGAGCACCCCTGCAAAAGTTCTTTGGAGCTGCAGATATAACCTCATATATGGGATAATACAGCATCTAATTTGGAAGCATGTTTGCCAATACTAGCTACTTATTTCAATAACTAATTAAATATACGGAGGAAGGAACAGGCATGGATTGAATCATACGCAAGTCATCACTGCATTATCTCTGTTATGTTCTCAAATTCCACTGGGAAGGCTGTCTTACAAGGAAAATGTTGAAAATTCAAGAGCCACCACAATGTTTCCCAGTGCAACTAGAATACTGTAAATTGTACAAATATGTACAATATATGCTTGTGAGTCTCTTAAGGAGACAGGCTACAAAAGTAAACATTTGCTCTAGCTGGGGAAAAATAATGCTGGTTCCTATTTGTGCAAGCAAACAACTACTTAAGGTCAACTGATGTGTGGAGGAAATGGCACAAAAACAGGCTTTTCAGACAAAATATGCAACTTATGGAATTGGGTTGTACAGATGCAATCCACCTACACAGATGATCCATCTCTTATATTGGGGGGAAAGTATGGTAAATACAGAGCACACTGTGCTGGTCGTAAATATTCCTGGTATTATTAAACAAGAATTTGATCAATTTAGCTAGATCAAAAATGTTGTTCTGTTAGTCTCTTGTACTACTGTATACAACAGTGCTTCTTGACTGTAGATACCAAAACACAGGTTGGTTCCAATGTCATTCTTGAATCCTATCCAAATTCATTCATATAAGCAATGTACAGTATCTACTTGGTTCTTATTGCTTCTGTAATACACATCTCATGTACAACAATGGTTTAGATACAGACCTAGTCAGAATTTCACCCTCCTATTTAACTATCAAAACAAGAACATGTAAATCTGGAAGAAGCATGTTCAATGAAATTATTACTTTCCTATCTCTTATAAGATATTTTCAAAAAAGAAGAATGAAAGAAAATATATAATACAGTGATCCCCAACCTATCGCGGGGGTTAGGGACCCGAGCCAACCCGTGATAATTGAAAATCCGCGATATGAGGATGCAGGTTGGGTCAGGCCTGGGGGGTCTAGCTGGGGGCTCTTTTACTTACCCCCAGCCGGGCACTGCCCTGAATGAACCTGCACGGGCCTTCCTGGGCCTTCTGGAGGCCCAAAAAGCCTCTCCCTGCGAACTGGAAGTAACTTCCGGAAAACTGGAAGTGACTTCTGGATTACCAAAAATCATTTTTGAGGCCTCCGAGGGACTTTCCCCCTTACCCAGAGGGCCTTTTTTCATATACTGTGATCCCACAAAATAGTGGGACCGCAGTATATGAACTGCGAAAGGGCAGCGGACCACTGTACCTTTTAATTGGCATGATACATAATTTAATAAATGTTGCACATATGGTAATTCGATTCGAGCGCATCACCCCAGTTCTGGCTCGCCTGCATTGGTTACCCGTTGTCCTCCGGATAAGGTTCAAGATCCTGCTTTTGATTTTCAAAGCCCTCCACGTATTGGGACCAGAGTACCTGGCGGAGCGTATCTCTCAGAGATCAACTGGGTCCAGACCCACAAGATTGGCGCAGGTGCACTCACTGAGGGTGTCCACACCCAGAGAGGCGTGGAGATCGTGCACGTGTGACCGTGCCTTCTCTGTGGTGGGCCCTACACTATGGAACCATCTCCCCAGTGAGCTGCGCCTGGCAGAGTCCCTGCCCACCTTCAAAAAGGCTCTAAAAACTCACCTTTTTAGGGAGGCATTTGGCGACCTTTCTATTTAGTTTCTATTTAGTTTTTTTTTATTTTCTCTTTTGCCCGCGTCATCCCCCTTTGCCGGGGTTATGCCTTTTAATTTTTCTCTTTTCTGTTAGTTATTGGTGATCTGTCCTGTATTTACTTGGTTTTATTGTAAGTCGCCCAGAGTTCCTCCCTGGAAGATGGGTGGGATATAAGGCTAATAAATAAATAAATAAATAAATAAATAAATAAATAAATAAATAAATGGTAATGTCAGCCATTCTCAACTTTTCTTTAGCAATGGACATAAACACAATATGAAATATGAATCAGGATTGTATAATCTGTACAATGAACTTTATAATGTGCATGGAAATAGTGTCCTCTGTGTGTGTGTGTGTGTGTGTGTGTGTGTGTGTGTGTGTGTGTGTGTGTGTGTGTGTGTGTGTGTGTGTGAAGAACAGTGTCTACACTTCAAGAGTGCAGAGCTCCCCCCCCCAGAGGTCACATGACTTCTTTTGAGGATGGCTGGATGATAGCAATAAAATATATGTCAGTTGAGGCATGACAGAATTACAATAAGGTACTTTTTTGTCTCGTAGTAATGATGGAATTAGGTAGTAGTAATGATGGAATTACATTAGACAGGGTGTTTGTCTGTATAAGGGGTATGGTGGCTCAGCAGGATAGAACAGTGAAACTGTTGGCTGCAAAATCAGCAGCTTGGTGGTTCAAATCCGAGGTGCCACACAGTGGAGTGAGTTCCTGTTGTTAACCTCAGCTCCTGCCAATTTCGCAGTTCAAAAGCATGTAAATGCAAGTAGATAAATAGGTACCACCGTTAAAAAGTGGGAAGGTAAACAGTGTCCTGTGCACAGAAATGCATTCAGCCATGCCAGTTACATGGCCATGGGCATGCACAACACTGGCTCTTGGGCTTAGAAATGGAGATGAATGCCATTCCAAGAGTCAGACACAACTAGATACTTGTGTGGGGGGGGAACCTTTACTTATCTATATAGGTTAAACGTATTCAATCTTTTTTTCAAAGATACAACATTTCTCCAACAGAATACTTTGACAATTTGATGATACTCACTGATCCAGCATTACCATTTGAGAGAAAAGTGACTTTCATGACGCCAAGAACTTCTGTCAGCTTATGTATGACATCTACAATCCTAGACAAAACTGGCTTTGCATCAGTTTCCAATGCTTTGTAAACTCTTGTTTGGATTAGTGTAGCATGTCACAGGTAGAGCTGCCATCAAAAACAGTTTCACCAATTTAGTGGTCCCTAGCCTGCTTTTAAGAGCAAAGCAAATTATTTATTTTTAATTGAAAGGGGTTTTTATGGCTTGGAACTAAGATGGCTGAAGAATTCTCTCTACATATGTGAATTTCTGAAATCCTAACCAGACCAAAGAATCTTCTGTAAACAACCTTCTCTTCTTGCTCGTAAATGAGATTAGCATGGTCCCAGTGTCTTGCTTTACATATCTGTAAACTGAATTCCAAGTCTAATTTAAATATGTGGAAGAACAACAACAAAACTGCAAATAAGCAGAGTACATAAATAAATATCTATCCCCCCCAAAAAAATCTGTTAAAGCAATGATTTTTACTTAATGCCCCATTTTTTCCTGCCAATAGGGAAATGCAAGTTCATTAACTCTTTTCCCTTAGGTCCCTCCAAAAACCATCTTTGTTCTGTTCGGGTACAGGACACTCCACCCATGTGCCAAAGCCTGAAATGCATTTTGGCTGAGCTGAGAAAAGAAAGACGACAAGAAGTAACAACATATAGGTTAAGAGAAAGTACAGATTCTCTGATACTCTATTTTGGGTCAAGGTATGGGGAACACATGGTAGTGTATCTCACTGATGCATTTTATCCTAATTCTAGGGACTTAGATGGCATTTGTCACCTTGGTGAAAGATACGTATTTCCCAGGGGCCAGGTAGGGGATTATACTCCCACTGGTCCTGTTTGATCCTCCTAGCGCTATTAGTAGCTTTAATATCATGGACCATGAAAACCTGCTGGAATACTTGGAGAGGACAGGAAACAGCACTTTACATATCCTTGCTGAACAACCAGTTCCAGACTGCTGCTCCCAGTGTCCCTTGTAGTATTTTAACATCTCCATGAAAGGAATGCAAATTTAGTGTCATCAACACTTGAATTATATTCAAATTTCTCTTCTTTTATTTCAGTCCAGTGAGATCCTTAAAGTCTTGAACTGGTGTTCATAAACATATAAATATGGTAGTCATAATAAACTATCATAACATAATGCAGCACAGAACATCTCCTTTGTAAATGGACTGGAGAGTAAAGGAGATAATATAATTCCTGTTAAATAAAAGACAAGCTGTTTGAAAGGGGAAAAACTGGATTCCCTTTGCCCGTGAACCATCTCACTTGGTTCTGAGTTCCCGACCCTGTGTAGTCTTCATTATCCCCCCATTCCTTGTCATAATTACCACTGTCATCCTCTCAATTTCTTCCCTGACTCCTGAGACACACGGACTGCAAAGCAAAAAGAGAAGTTAAGACAGCTGCTCACTAAGCTCATGAAGCTATTTCTAGGCCTCCCTTGAGTGAGGTGGAAACTTACTACATCAAGCAGCTGTTCCCTGTCTCCCTTGTATCCCTAATACATCCATGCAGAAGAAGGTGAGAATCAGACAGCCATGTGCTTAATAATAAGCTCCCCCACTACTGTTGCAGCTTTCTTTATAGACTTCTTAAGAAACATTCAAAATCACTGTAGGGGAAAAACAGCTTTTCCCCTACAGATCTGCTCATTTATCTCTCATGTTAAGAATATTATTGTAAACTGTCCGGAGTTCCAAATACAGGCGGTATATAAGTGCATAAATAAATACAATAAATAAATAAATATACATATATATAACCTGAGATAAGGTCTCCAAGTCATGGAAGAAAAGCAAATAAAGATCACAAAGAAAAACCAAATCTCAAGTTAAAATATGTCAACATAATCATGAAACCCTAAGTCGAAAATGTAAAGGCAAAATAAAGTAGTTTGATAAAGCAGTGATCAAACCACTAAAAAAACCACTGACATAAATTACCTTCTGTCCTCATGTAGGTCTTCATCAGCACAGGCACTAAGCAGTTGTGGATACTAACGGGGGGGGGGGGGGCTTCAAAAGTTCCAAGAACATGGCCAGATATGCATGTCAGGCCTCTTTTTGAAAAGTAAGTTTTAACATGGGGTTTCAGACTCATGTCAGAGGTGCCGATTTCAGATTCCACCTCTGGAATCCCAGAGCCACACAAGGTCTCAAGGGCCGGGCTGGGACGAGTGCATGTTACTGCTCACTGAGATGAGCGGGCCTGAAAAACTTAACGGTTGCATGAGTTCTGAAGGCTATTTCCAAGCTAATCTGAGGGGAAATGAAAGCTTGTCCATCTTTATTTTTTGGATGCTACACAGTTGAGTCTATCAAGTTTTTAGTCCTTTACCTCTTCCTTGATAAGCAGCCACACGTACTCTGGATCTACACTGAGGGGAAAAATGTACAAAAGACCCCTCCCATAAATGTGATTTAAAAGAAGAAGAAGCAGCAAACACAGGCAGATATTCTACAACTCCAAGCAAGGACAAATCTGGGGAAGCAAGAACAGCTGGTTGTCATCTTACTCGGATTGTACTCCACTTCATCTGCTTAGAGCAGCTCGGAGCCAGCAAAATACAATCTCCTCTCAAAGAAGGATTGAGGTAAGCCAAGGCTCAGGGCTGTGTTGCTAAGGCTGACCTTAAAGCCTCCTCCCATGCCCAGTCAAATCAAGTTTTCTACAGTCCAAACTGATCATACTAACTTAACATTAGGGTCATGAAGGAACAAACACACGTCTCTCCTTCCCCTGCTCTTCATCAAAAGTCTAAACAAGAAATCAGTTCAACTAGAGTTACGACATGATTTCAGTTCTTTTCTTTTGTATACTGTTAACCTAATTTTAGCTTAGTTTTACATATAAACAAGTTCAGTATGGTTTTACTACTTCTCATGTTTTCAGAGAGAGAAAAGCAATTGTTTTTTTAAAAAAAGAATTAGCTTATTCTACACGCAAACACTGTTTGAAAGGAATAAAATTAACAATTTGTAGCTCTAACTGTCCCCTCCCCCAAAACCAGTAAAAATTAATTTGGTGGTTAACCCTTTTAGCTAAATGGAAGTATATTCCTTCTGGGCTATTTTTTTAAGAGAGTAAGAAAGATTAAAATAAGTATCACACGTTCTTTTACAAATGTTTAATAAAATTGTATTTGCTTAAACGGAGCTAAAATCCTTCCACGTTCCACGTTCTATATTCTTCTTCTTCTTCTTAGCATTTGTTCCACTTGGTGGTGGGATTCACTATTCTGATTTTTGCCTTCCACCTGGCATGGTCTCGGGCTAGGTTCGGGTGAACCTGGAACAACTTCATGCCACTGTCAAGAGTGTGTTCATTTAGCGGTTTTGGTCGTCCCCTCAGTTAGGATCTGCTGATCTGCAGGGTGAGATCCTTTTTGGCCAGAGTTTCCTCATTGGCAAGCAAGACATGTCCAAATCAACAAAGTCGGGTTTATATCTTATATGGTTTACCTTGGAAGCCCTATCAAAATCCCTATAAGTTGATTCTGGCATGACATACATGCACACTGCTCCCCAAAAGTACCCTCACTGTGAGTCTGATCAGGTTGAGAGAGAGAAGTGACCAGTTCAAAGTGAACCTGTAAGTGTTGTGGCAGAATCTACACCTTAAACCTGTATCTCCTGAGTCCCACCACAATAACCACAAACTCGTGCTGGTTGTCATTATATATCTCTAATCTAGCTGCCAAACAGCTTTTCGACAAGGATTTAGGAAACAACACAGCCTGAAGCCGATTTACAAACAAATGTAACCTGACAAACTCAAGGGATCTAAATTTTGTAGGTGCAATACATAACTGCTAAGGGTGACCTGCTTGATGAAGCTGCTAAACATAGTTCTTTCTGCTACTGCACCCTAAGTAGGGCCTCCTGGAGAGTTAGGAGAAGGGAAAAATTCAAAGAGATAATTTGGTGCATATGTAAGATTTGAACTAGGTGAGTGGATAAATCTCTAATGGGTAGGTAAGTTCAGGTTACGCCTACTTCTGCACACCCAGACAAAAGAGAATCAGAGATGGCTCTCCATTTCTCAACCACAGCCTCAGAATGAAAAAACAAGTTCTGAGATAGCACAGAACAGAAGCACCAAGCAAAGCAGAGTCTACGTCAGCAAAGCTGGATATTAAATTAGGCCTTAAAAAGTAAGCCAAAGTTAAAATGTATCATGTTATCATTTTAACTTTGGCTTTACCTTATTTACCTTATTTATATTTTGAGTGCTGTTAGCCAGTGTTCCCCAACCCCGGGCTACGCGGAGCAAAGCTGGTCCATGGATTAAATTAGGCCGCCCCGCACCCGCCCCCCCCGCCGCCGCCGCCGCCCGTCCCCCGCGCCGCGCGCGATCCGCAATTGCCCCGCTGCTGCTGCTGCTGCTCCTCCGGCGGCGGCGGGGGAGGAGGAGGAGGAGAGGAGGAGGAGGAGGAACCGGAGCAGGAGCAGGAGGAGGCGGCGGCGGCGCGGCTCGTCAGTGCCGCGGGCGCTTCCCGGCACGGCCGGGCGGGTGCCGGGCGCCGGGGCCGGGAGCGGCGCGCGGTCTTGCTGCTGGCGCCCCGCTCGCTTTCCCGGAGGAGGAGGAGGTCTTTGGCGGCAGCAGGAGCAGGAGCAAGTGCGGCGCCAGCAGCGAGACCTGCGCGGGGCTCCTGGCCCAGGCGCCCCACGCGCGGCACCCACCCGGCCCCGCCGGGAAGCGCCCTCGCGGCACCGACGAGCTGCCGCCGCCGCCTCCTGCTCCTCCTCCGGTTTCCTATTTTGGCGGAGGAGGAGGAGGCGGGGGCCCGCCTGCCCAGGAGCCCCGGGTTCCCCCCACCCCGCCCGTGTGTGTGTGGGGGAGTGGCACGGCCGACGCCCCCAGCCAGTGAGTGCCGCCACCGCCGCTCTCGTGCCTCCCCCTCCTCCTTCCCTCCCATCCTTTGCTTTCACACCCCCCTTTTGCCTCCCCTCTGGACCCCCTTTCGCATTCCTTTATCTCCCCCTTCCCCACCCCCACCCCCAGCTTAGACAGCAAAAATTTCCCGGTCTGCGGGGATAAAAGGTTGGGGAGCACTGCTGTTAGCCAAGAGTGGCCATTTGGCCAATTAATGAATGAATGAAAAATGAATGAATGAATGAATGAATGAATGAATGAATGAATGAATGAATGGCAAGAGGGGACAGAGCCTCCCACAATATGCAATGGAACACCATCATTCATTGTAGAAAATTATTCATTGTAGAAAATCTATCCCAATATTGAGTTTAAATGAAGACCTTGTGGCTAGACAAGGTTGACATCCTTCAGAATACATGACATTCAGCTACTGTGGCTGAAATACACTTACTAAGGTATCAAGCTGGTGAAGTTGTGGCTCTACAGGTTTTGTTGTACTCTAGCTTGCATTTGTTTCAGACAGCCTGGCCCATGGTAAGGGATGGTGTACATTAAGCACTGTGGGGATCTGTTCATAAAAACTAGATAGATAGATAGATAGATAGATAGATAGATAGATAGATAGATAGATAGATAGATAGATAGATAGATAGATAGATAGATAGATAGATAGATAGATAGATATTTGGTTAACCGACTGCAAACAGTATGGATTTGTTCTGTGCCAAATTTGGAGAATGTTGGACAAAGACATATTCATAATTTCTGGTTTTTGGAGATTTTTAAAATCTTTTGTATGTCTTTGCACTTTTTTTGAAATCTTATTTAAGGCACCTATTTATTTTTCAAATGCCTTGTACTGCTTCCTCCAAAGGAAGTGATTCCTGCTCAGATTTACAAAATGTGCACTTGACTGGTGTCATTTAGAAGATACAGCACCTTAAAGATGCTTATTTTACATAAAGCAGGGCTGTGGAGTCGGTAGATAAATTTTCCGACTCCGACTCCTAAGTTTTTTTGTACTTCCGACTCCGACTCCCTCCCGACTCCGACTCCTCTGTATTAATATGCGAATTTATTTACTATTTACTTATTTACATAAAGTAAAAATTTACATATTTGTTATTGTCGTTGTTCAGTCGTGTCCGACTCTTCGTGACCCCATGGACCAGAGCTCGCCAGGCCTTCCTATCTTCCACTGCCTCCCGGAGTTTTGTCAAATCCATATTGGTTCCATCGATGACACCGTCCAACCATCTCATTCTCTGCTGTCCTCTTTTCCTTTTGCCTTCAATCTTTTCCAACATCAGGGACTTTTCCAAGGACTCCTCTCTCCTCATGAGATGGCCAAAGTACTGGAGCCTCAGCTTCAAAATCTGTCCTTCCAGTGAACATTCGGGGTTGATTTCTTTTAGGATGGATAGGTTTGATCTCCTTGCAGTCCAGGGGACTCTCAAGACTCTCCTCCAGCACCAGAGCTCAAAAGCATCAGTTCTGCGGCAATCAGCCTTCTTTATAGTCCAACTTTCACTTCCATACATCACTACTGGAAAAACCATAGCCTTGACTATCCTGACCTTAGTTGGCAAAGTGATGTCTCTGCTCTTTAGGATGCTATCTAGGTTTGCCATTGCTTTCCTCCCAAGAACCGGGGGCCTTTTTATTTCGTTGCTGCAGTCGCCATCTACAGTGACCAAGGAGCCCAAGAAAATAAACTCTGACATTGCCTCCATTTCTTCCCCTTCTATTTGCCAGGAGGTGATGGGACCGGTGGCCATGATCTTAGTTTTTTTGATGTTGAGCTTCAGCCCATTTTTTTTCACTCTCCTCTTTCACCCTCATTAAGAGGTTCTTTAATTCCTCCTTACTTTCTTCTATCATAGTAGTATCATCTGCGTATCTGAGGTTGTTGATATTTCTTCCGGCAATCTTAATTCCGGCATGTGATTCATCCAGACCTGCCTTTCGCATGATGTACTCTGCATATAAGTTAAATAGGCAAGGTGACAGTATACAGCCTTGTCACACTCCTTTCCCAATTTTAAAGCAGTCAGTTGTTCCATATCCAGTTCTGATGGTTGCTGCTTGTCCCACATATAGATTTCTTAGGAGACAGATAAGGTGGTCAGGCACTTCCATTCCTTTAAGGACGTGCCATAGTTTGTTGTGGTTCACACAGTCAAAGGCTTTGGCATAGTCGATGAAGCAGAAGTAGATGTTTTTTCTGGAACTCTCTGGCTTTCTCCATAATCCAGTGCATGTTGGCAATTTGATCTCTAGTGCCTCTGCCCCTTCGAAATCTAGCTTGCACTTTGGGAAGTTCTCTTTCCACATACTGCTGAAGCCTGCCTTGTAGAATTTTGAGCATAATCTTGCTAGTGTGTGAAATGTGTGCAATTGTGCTATAGTTGGAGCATTTTTTGGCATTTCCTTTCTTTGGGATTGTGATGTAGACCGATCTTTTCCAGTCCTCTGGCCACTGCTGGGTTTTCCAAATTTGCTAGCATATCATGTGCAGCACCTTGACAGCATCCTCTTTTAAGGTTTTAAAGAGTTCAATTGGAATGCCGTCAACTCCACTGGCCTTGTTGTTTGCAATGCTTTCTAAGGCCCACTTGACTTCACTTTCCAGGATGTCTGGCTCCAGGTCAGCAACTACGCTATCTTGGTTATCAGGGACATCCAGATCTTTCTGATTTAATTCCTCTGATATTCTTGCCATCTCTTCTTGATTTCTTCTGCTTCAGTTAGGTCCCTACCATTTTTGTCCTTTATCATATCCATCTTTGCATGAAATGCCCCTTTAATATCTCCAATTTTCTTGAATTGATCTCTGGTTTTTCCTTTTCTGTTGTTTTCCTCTATTTCTTTGCACTGTTCATTCAAGAAGGCCGCCCTGTCTCTCCTTACTATTCTTTGGAAGTCTGCATTCAATTTTCTGTATCTTTCCCTTTCTCCCTTGCATTTTGCGTCCCTTCTCTCCTCCGCTATTTGTAGGGCCTCGTTGGACAACCACTTTGCTTTCTTGCATTTTCTTTTCTTTGGAATAGTTTTCATTGCAGCCTACTGTACAATATTACAAGCCTCCATCCATAGTTCTTCAGGTGTTCTGTCCACCAAATCTAGTTCCTTAACTCTATTGTTCACTTCCACTGTGTATTTATACAGGATTTGACTTAGATTATACCTGACTGGCCCAATGGTCTTCCCTACTTTCTTCAGTTTAAGTTTGAATTTTGAAATAAGAAGCTGATGATCTGAGCCACAGTCAGCACAAGGTCTTGTTTTTGCTGACTGTATAGAGCTCCTCCATCTTTGGCTGCAGAGAACATGATCAATCTGATTCTTGTATTGTCCATCTTGTGATGTCCATATGTAGAGTCGCCTTTTGTGTTGCTGGAAAAGAGTGTTTGCAATGACCAGCTTGTTCTCTTGACAAAACTCAATTAGCCTTTGCCCTGCTTCATTTGGAACTCCAAGGCCAAACTTGCCAGTTATTCCTTTTATCACTTGACTCTCTGCTTCAGCACTCCAATCCTCTATGATGATAAGAACCTATTTCTTTGGTGTCAGTTCTAGAAGTTGTTGTAAGTCTTCATAAAATTGGTCAATCTCAGACTCTTCACCACCGGTAGTTGGTGCATAAACTTGGATTACTGTGATGTTGAAAGGACTGCCTTGGAATCCTGCTGAAATCATTCTGTCATTTTTAGGTTGTATCCCAGCACTGCTTTTCTCACTCTATTGTTGACTATGAGGGCTACTCCATTTCTTCTATGGGATTCTTGCCCACAGTAGTAGATGTGATAGTCATCTGAACTGAATTCAGCCATTCCTGTCCATTTAAGTTCGCTGATGCCCAAGATGTCAATGTTTATTCTTTCCATCTCGTGTTTGACCACATCCAGCTTACTCTGGTTCATAGATCTCACATTCCAGGTTCCTATGCAGTATATTTCTTCGCAGCATTGGACTTTCCTTTCTCTTCCAGGCACGTCTGCAGCTGAGTGTCCTTTCAGCTTTGGCCCAGCCACTTCATTAGCTCTGGAGCTACTTGTACTTTTCCTCCGCTCTTCCTCAGTAGCATGTTGGACACCTTCCAACCTGAGGCGCTCATTTTCCAGCGTCATATCTTTAAGCCTTTTGTCTCTGTCCATGGAATGTTCTTGGCAGGGACACTGGGGTGGCTTGCTAGTTCCTACCCCAGGAAGTCTTATATATTTACTTAATCCTTTATCAGTGAGAGGCTAGGTTAGCCATGGGCACTGCGTAACAGCAGAACACAATACTATGGAAAGTATAAATATTGCCACTCCTAATTGTGCGTTGTGTGCCATATAGTGAAGCACATGAAAAGCATGCTTCTTCACGGTCACTTAACATGTTCGTTTTGCGGTTACGTGAGGCACTGCATGTATTGGTCTTTATTCTTACAGTAGAGAAGTCATTAATTATAACTTTTTATGAATTGGGACATTTAAACTTGTTTTTTTTAAAAAAATTCAATCTAAATTTAGTAGGAGTCGGAGTCGGTGCATTGTTTGCCGACCACGACTCTGACTCCAGGTACCCAAAATTTCCTCCGACTCTGACTCCTCGACTCAGACTCCACAGCCCTGACATAAAGTCTATATAATCTCAAGGAAGTATTCTGTAGCCATCCTCAAAATCCTTTTGAATACTTCAGGAAACTGAAGAATTTCACTGAAGTGAATGGGGCCTACGTCTGGGCATATAAAGGAGCCATGTGGAGGGAGGTGATGGAAACAGAGAGTGATTTTACTTTGGATGCTGTCTGTCTGTAAATAGTATTGAGCAGAAGAAGGGATCTTGTAGACCATCTTGACTACTGACATTGGTGTCATCAACATTCAAGCTGGCCATTGCTATGTAAAACCTGGTATCATAATATTCACAATGAAAATGTGGTCATCATACTCAAAGTTGGACCATTTTCAGGCATTTTGAATTGTAACACAGAACCAATATTCCACAAAACAGATGGATTTTGTTTGTTTGAACAACTGGATGTACAGTAGGAACCCCCATATATGTGGGGGAATCAGTTCTGGGCCACCCTGCAGATACCGAAATCCACGGACAAGAGAGAATGCTCTTATCCAGGGGGTAACTGTGGCAACAGGGGTGGTGGGGTGCTGGAGGCAAAAATGTTCACCCCAGACACTCCCCAAATGCTAGGCAACATAAAGAGCTGCCAACCTGCCCATCAGGAGTGGTGGGGTGCCAGTGGCTTTCACTCCTGGCACTGACCCACTTCCGTTGGGCAGGTCAGCAGACCTTCACTCCACCTGTATCACCTTTGGGTGGACCAGGCGATACAAAGGCGCTCTCTCCTGCTGCCCAGTCTAGCAACCTGCCCAGCAGGAGTTGTGGGGTGCTGAGGTCCAGTCCGCCGTCTGAGCAGTGTGGCACAGCTTTTGCCAACACCCAAACTGCTGCACAGTATTCTAAACACTGTTTTGTGCAAATACTTGTATACTACTTGCTATATTTTTGACCCCAGCACCCTATTACCCCCACTGGGCAGCATGAAGGGCCAAGCCACATGGCGGTGCAGCAGTGCAGTGGACATGGTGGCGTGAAGGTGCACTCTTGCACCACCCAGTCTGTCGTGCTGCCCAGCAGGAGTAGCTGTGGGCATGGTTTTCACCCCCAGCCCCCCACCACTCCCGCTGGGCAGGTCAGGGACGGGTTGGTGGGAGAGAGCACCTTCATGCTACCTGGTCCAACTGAAGGTGTGGGCTGAGCGGTGCACCTTTCACCCTCCTGCCACACCATCATCCTTGCTGGGCAGTGCAGTGGACCAGGCAGTGTGCCCTTTGTCCACCATGCTGCTGTGTGACTGCATGCTCAACCCTTTGTGCTGCCCTACAGGTGGGGGGTTTCAGGGGCAAAAGGTTTTGCCCTGGCACCCCACCACCCCTGTCACCACCGTCACCCCCTGATAAGAGTGTTCTCTCTTATCTGCAGATTTCGCTATCTGTGGGGTGGCCCAGAACAGATCCCCAGCAGATACGGGGGTCCTACTGTACTGTTTTCATAAACAGTAAATGAATTTAACCTTATGAGTGGATATGAAACACTCTGCCTCATCCTGGAGAACATCCTACTTCCCCTTCTTGTTGCCCGACCTATTCATCTCTCCATCCTGTTACCACTTTCCAAAATAAGTAAAATGATAGATAAAAGCCCAATGTTGTGTCCATCTGTGAGTAGGCATTAGGAACCCTGCAACCTCCTCTGAAAAGGATCCCTGTCCTTTCAAACTTGGATTTATCTTAATGTGCTAAATTAATTAATGTACATATTCATTTCAGGACAGTATAATCCATCTGGCATATGCTGCAAAAGAGTGTGAGGCCTGTGCATGCCACTGAGTGCTGGGCTTGGTCTAGGAGGATCGCTGGGACAATTTAAGTAGCATGACATTTCTGCAAATTGAGGCATGCTCTGTATGGCCTGGAGTGGGTGTCTGAAAATCCAAACCAGCCATAGCATCTCTGAGCTATAATATTAATAGTAAGCTCCACTACAGAACTGGACCAGATTATTCTCTTGCAGTGCAACACCCCACAGCTGAAATGGTAGGAAAGCATTAAAAGAACAGGGAACTATGCTGCAGGACTCTCCTATGCTGCATTCTTGCAACTGCATGGCTGTTCTACACAAGATTCCCAGCATGAAGCTCACTGTATTGTTACAATCTACTAGTTCAACCTGAACTACCATGTTTAGTGTCAGCTACATGGCAGAGATCACCTTCATGGACTACTGCAGGCATGTCCAAACTTCGGCCCTACTGATGTTTTGGACCACAACTCCCAGAATTCTAAGCTTAGATTGCCAATGACAAAGGACTATGGGAGTTGTGGTCCAAAACATCTGGAGGGTCTAAGTTTGGACATGACTGAACTACTGCCTTGTTGTGGCAAAGGGGCTTGAGTAACTCAGAGAAGCTATGAGCTATGCTTTGCAGGGCCACAAAAGACAGGTCATAGTGGAGAGTTCAGACTGAATGTGGTTGACTGGCAAGCCACTCCAGTATCCCTGCAAAGAAAACTCCATGGACAGTAACAAAAGGTGAAAAGATATGATGCTGGAAGATGAGCCCCTCAGATCGGAAGGCGTCCAACATGCTACTAGTGAAGATCAGAGGACAAATACAAGTAGCTAATGAGGTGGCTGGGCCAAAGCCGAAAGGACATCCAGCTGCACACATGCATGGAAGAGAAAGGAAAGCCCAATGCTGCAAAGAAATATATGCAAAAGAACCTGGATTGTGAGACCTTGGTAAGCTGGATGTGGTCAAACAGGAGATGGCAAGAATAAACACTGACATCTTGGGCATCAGCAAACTTAAATGGATGGGAATGGGTAAATTCAGTTCAGATAACTATCACATCTACTACTGTGGACAAGAATCCCATAGAAGAAATGGAGTAGTCCTCATAGTCAACAAAAGAGTGGGAAAAGCTGTGCTGGGATACAAACATAAAAATGATAGAGTCATTTTGGTACAACTCCAAGGCAGCCCTTTCAATACCACAGTAATCCAAGCTTATGCACCAAGTACTGATGCTGAAGAGTCTGAGATTGACCAATTCTATGAAGACTTACAACTCCTTCTAGAACTGACGCCAAAGAAAGATATTCTTCTCATCATAGCGGATTGGAATGCTGAAGCAGAGAGTCAAGTGATAAAAGGAATAATTGGCAAGTTTGGCTTTGGAGTTCCAAATGAAGCAGGACAAAGACTAATAGAGTTTTGTCAAGAGAACAAGCTGGTCATTGCAAACACTATTTTCCAACAACACAAAAGGTGACTCTATACATGGACATCACCAGACGGACAATACTGGAATCAGATTTATCATGTTCTCTGCAGCCAAAATTGGAGGAGCTCTATATGGTCAGCAAAAACGAGACCTGGTGCTGACTGCGGCTCAGATCATCAGCTTCTTATAGCAAAATTCAAAGTTAAAGTGAAGAAAGTAGGGAAGATCACTAGGCCAGTCAGGTACAATCTAAGTCAAATACCTTATGAATACACAGTGGAAGTGAAGAATAGAGTTAAGGAACTAGATTTGGTGGACAGAATGCCTGAAGAACTATGGATGGAGGCTTATAACATTTGTACAGGAAGCAGCAAAGAAAACTATCCCAAAGTGGCTGTCCAATGAGGCCCTACAAATAGTTGTGCAGAGAAGGGAAACAAAATGCAAGGGAGAAAGGGAACGATACAGAAAACTGAATGCAGACTTCTAAAGAATAGCTAGGAGAGATAGGATGGCTTTCTTGAACGAACAGTGCAAAAAATAAAGGAAAACAATAGAAAACTAGAGATTTATTCATGAAAATTGGAGATATTAAACCCCTTTCAGTCCAGCATTCTGTCTCACACAGTGGCTCACCATTTGCTTCAGGGTATTCCCAAGCAGATGTCTTCACCTGCTTATGATTCCCCGCAAATGGCATTGAGAGATATCCTGCCTATCTCTCCAATCCAGAGTTTGTCCTTCGGCATCCATAATGATAGCCATTGATACCTTTTTTCTCCATTAACTTGTCTAATCCTTTCTTAAAGCTGTCAAGGCTGACAGCTGTCACCACTTCTTCTGACAAGTTCCATAGACCACTGATCCTTTGGGTGAAAAAGTACTTTCTCTGATTTGTTTGAGATCTAGCAACCAAAAGTTTCATGGAATCCCCCTAGTTCTAGTGATGTATGATAGGGAAAACAGTTTTTCTTATCTACTTTGTCCATACAATGTATGATTTTATAAACTTCAATCAGGTCACCTCTTAGGTGCCATCGTTCAAGAGTGAAGAGGTCCAGCTGCTGCAGCCTCAGATGGTAAGGAAGGTTTTCCAGTCCCCAAATCATTCTGTTTTCCATTTCCATAATCTCCTTCTGGAGGTATGGTGACCAGAACTGTACACAGTACTCCAGATGGGAACTCACCATAGATTTATAAAGAAGCAAAACGACACTTGCTGACTTAATTTTTTATACCCTTCCTAATGATCCCATTGAGTTTGCTTTTTTTCACTGCTGCGGCACACTGGGTTGACATCTTCATTGAGCTGTCCACCAGGACACCAAGGTTCCTTTCCTGGTTTGTTGCAGAGATTTCAGACCCCATCAGTTTATAAATGTAATTGGGGTTGTTTGCCCTAACGTGCATTACTCTGCACTTCTAATGTTGAAGCTCATTTGCCCCTGGTTTGCCTACTCCCCCAGTGTCAAGAGATCTCTCTGGAGCTCCTCACAATCTCTCTCAGTTTTTACTACCCTGTATAATTTAATGTTGTTGGTAAATCTGGCTACCTTGCTATTTACTCCTATTTCTAGATCATTTATGAAGAGATTGAAAAGCAGGGGTCCCAGTACTGAACCTTGGGGGACCCCAGTCTTTGCCTCCCTCCACTTGGAGAAGCATCCATTTAGTGCTACCCTCTGTTTCCTGTCCCTTAGCCAGTTGCTGATCCAGGACAAGACCTGTCCCTTTTATTCCATGACTGGCAAGTTTATTCAAGAGCCTTTCTTAGGCTCCTTGATCACTGCATATGGTGACTGCAGCAATGAAATTAAAAGATGGATGCTTCTTGGGAGGAAAGCGATGGCAAACCTAGGCAGCATCTCAAAAAGCAGAGACATCACTTTGCTGACAAAGGTCCAGATAGTAAAAGCTATGGTTTTTCCAGTAGTGATGTGTGGAAGCGAGAGCTGACTGATCACTGCAGAATTGACACTTCTGAGCTGTGGTGCTGGAGCAGACTTTTGAGATTTCCCTGGGCTTCAATATTTTCAACAAGTTGATACCTATCCATCCTGAAAGAAATCAACCCTGGTTGTTCACTGGAAGGACAGATTTTGAAACTGAGGCTCCAGTACTTTTTGGGCACCTCATGAGGAGAAAGCAGTCCTTGTTAAAGTCCCTGATGTTGGGAAAGATTGAAGGCAAAAGGAAAAGAGGACGACTGAGAAGGAGATGGTCGGATGGCGTCATTGATGCAACCAACATGGATTTGATCAATCTCCGGGAGGCAGTGGGAGACAGGAGGGCCTGGCGTGCTCTGCTCCATGGGGTCACGAAGAGTCGGACACGACTGAACGACTGAACAACAACAACATGGCAGAGTTATCAGAAGTCACTGTCTCCTTCAAACAAAATGCAAGCCTAATGAACTGCATATGGATTAGCAGAGTTAATAGGTTGAAAAGCTTCTGCCCCCCGCCTTCCCAATACACACACTAAATAAGATCTGAGTTAGGAAAATCAATTGTTCTCTTTGCTGCTCAAGTTTGCATTGGAACAAACATGCTGCTGCAGTCACAGCTTCATTAAACTCAAAGCTTTTCCCATTGATTTCTATGGGCCGTTATCATTTTTGCCCGTGGGAAACCAAATGCATGCAAGGTCAAGAGACATTTAAAAATAGTTTTCCAAAGTGTATATAGGAAATGGCCTCTCTAGATTACAGTGTGTTTCTTTCTGAATACAGTCCTAGCTGTACATTCCATAACTATAAAGTCTGTTTCCCTTGTCCTTCCTTTTTGATCTTCTTGGTCCCTTTCCCCAGCCACTGGTTTATTGCTTCAGAGTTTGTCTTGGAACATCCTGTGACTAATTCTATGGGCAGATCACGGACAGTCTGCACTCTCCTATGGGCACTACTAAGAGCAGAGTTAATGGGAGTGAGGGTTGGGGAGTCTGATGGGGCCAATACCCACTATCAGTCCTGGCTGTGGCAAAGTCCACTCAAAATAACTGGGCAGGATCACCTAAGTATTATGTGTCTGAATCCTATGGTTTAAGATCATGTTAAAAGTTTAAATTCCATAGCTTTACATTAGATTAAAATAAGCATGCCAAGTTTTCTCTAAATTGTCAGAAAGACCTAGCCAGTTATAAGTTTCTGACTGTGCAATAAGCTTTTTCTTTGACTGCAACAGAAGTCGTTCAACACTGCATATATGGCGATTTTTCTGGGTCAATTAACTGAGTACAACATGTTTCACAGGGGGGGGGCTACATTCTTTATATGCTGGTTTTAAACTGTTTTGTGAAGCTCTCTCTCTCTCTCTAAAGCCCTTACCAGCCAAAAGCAGCACAAGCAACAAAAGGATGAAGAGAATAGAGAGTCAAAATGAAGGACACCTAATGAAATTTCAAGAATGGAGCAATGACCTCGGGTTCTATCATGCTTTGCATTTCTGGTTACTGCAAGCAAGGAAGCTGTTAAATACCTCCCTGTCAAGAACAGTCTGCTCAATTCAAAAAGGCAGTTGCCAGATATGTATATGCATTGACAATCGACACCTGTAGAACAGAATCTATTAATACAGATCCTTCACATTACAGTTTGGAGTGCTCAGTACATCCATAAAATAATTTTCAAGTTGTTTTATTATTTTGCTCTTGTTCTGTTTTTCTGGCATACCTATAATTCCAGGAAATGTTCAGTTTCTTCAGTACCCTAGTCTAAGTACTATACTGTAATCCTAAACTCAATAGCATTACATCAGCTGCAAAAAAGTGTCTTATGTTAGGCTCTGCATTATGTTATAATGGAATCCACCTGAGGTGAATCACAGGTTTCAATCTTCAATAGTTCCAATTCCAAAACAGTTACAATATCTATTTGCTAGCAAGTTTTGCTTCATTCAGCATTTCCTGCCACATTCTATAAAACATGCTATTTTAATTAAGATAATCTAAACAATGTTTTGGGTTTGAAACCCAAAGAACCGTGACAGAACAAAAATTGCATTTCTGGACCACAACTCCCAGAATCCCAAGTGCATATGGTCTGGTCTGTAAGTACAGTACACGTGACTTTCCCAATAATTTTGTATTTCAGTCATATGGGAAAGCTGTTGTTGCCTTTTTCTCTTTCAAGCCTTTCAAGTCTCTACCAAGGAGATTAGATATTTTCAACTTCATTCCATTGTGCTTTTTCATTCCTTCAGCCTGTGAACTTGAAACCACAGTACTTCTGATAAATTCTCCAGGCACCTCTTTCAGTTTTTTATATAAATTAAATTTGGAATTAGATGCAGGTTTTGGTGAGCATCTAAATGTTCACCACATGTTTCTTCTTTCAAGTTTAATGTAAGAGTTTTTTTTAAAAAAATGAATTTCTAACACAAAACAAAAAATCTTTATAACACATATTTCTAAAAAGAAAATGAGCAAAATCTTATTAATATTTGCAAAGGGAATGCATACATTACTATAGTTAAATGCAGCTAATTAATGAGGTCCTATGATGCTCCCAAGCTATGATCATGCTTTCTCTATATGCGCCCAAACCTTATAAATAAACTGCATTTAGTCACAGCAATTTATGCAATACCTCCCACAAAAACCAATACAATCATAGCCAATACCTGGGTGAACAGAATATGCACAATTCTTGATAATAATATGCACTCCACATTATTCCATATGTGTGCACTTTAAGTGCCTTGCGCAGTCTATAATGGAGAACATAATGCACAGTTCAGCTGTATCTGAAAAATGTACACATTGCGCTCAACAGCGAAGTACAAAGGAACAAAAAAGCAGTTATTTCTTAAGCTTAGTGTAATGCCTGTTACACTGACCCTAAAGATAACACAAATCTCTTTGGGTATTTTGCTGCAACAGACCAGCAAAGCTACCTCTATGGAAACTATGCATAGGAATGGAGATGTACAGTATCTGAGAAATAATGGTGGAAATTTACATTACCTAGCAATGCGCTTTCCCAACACTTCCAAAACATTATATGACTATGATTCATTTTTGAGAAGCCCTCATGTTTTTTTCATTTCTCTTTTACAGCCACCCAAATCCACTTACAAAAAATACATAATTTTAAATTTAAAAAAGGACAAATTTATAATTCTAAATAATTTAAATCAACACTAAGAAATGGCTGAAATCCTGTTGCTTTACTACTAGAGGTGGGCAATGAAGTGCTTTGTGCTGAATCTGAGGTGGGTCTCCCGCTTCCACCTCAGTCAATAGGCACAATTACCACTGTTGGTGCACTGTTGGGCTCCTCCTTCACTGGCTGCAGGCCAGTCCAGGAAGGAACTGAGGCTGCCCTTCCCAGCTTCCTCGGACAACTGGCCAATCCAATGAGGAGCGCTGACATGCTGCCATCAAAGGAGGACAACTGGCCAATCCAATGAGGAGCGCTGACATGCCGCCATCAAAGGAGGACAACTGGCCAATCCAATGAGGAGCGCTGACATGCCGCCAGCAAAGGAGGACAACTGGCTAATCCAATGAGGAGCACTGACATGCCGCCAGCAAAGGAGGACAACTGGCCGATCCAATGAGGAGCGCTGACATGCCGCCAGCAAAGGAGGACAACTGGCCAATCCAATGAGGAGCACTGACATGCCGCCATCAAAGGAGGACAACTGGCCAATCCAATGAGGAGCGCTGACATGCCGCCAGCAAAGGAGGACAACTGGCCAATCCAATGAGGAGCGCTGACATGCCGCCAGCAAAGGAGGACAACTGGCCAATCCAATGAGGAGCACTGACATGCCGCCAGCAAAGGAGGACAACTGGCCAATCCAATGAGGAGCGCTGACATGCCGCCAGCAAAGGAGGACAACTGGCCAATCCAATGAGGAGCACTGACATGCCGCCATCAAAGGAGGACAACTGGCCAATCCAATGAGGAGCGCTGAGATGCCGCCAGCAAAGGAGGACAACTGGCCAATCCAATGAGGAGCACTGACATGCTGCCAGCAAAGGAGGATACCAGTGGCAAGCCAATGATGATGAGTGGGCCTGCTGGCTATGGGGGTTGGGTATCATCTCTATTTGCTACACATGCAAAAGACAAACTGTGTAAGATTCAGTTGTTTCCAGCTGGCAGTTAGCAAGTTTCCACTGGATTGCTGAGCATGTTCCAAGCTGAGAGGCACATGGGACCCTGTGACTCCCAGCTATGACATGTTAATTGCCAATTTGTTTCTGTTATGCCATTTGCCTTCTGCATGTATAATAAAGCCATATCATTTCAGTCAGTAAATTGATTTTCTAATTTTTATTTTGAAATTCAAAAATTGAAAGAAAGGTTTTAAATTTTTATTACAAAACTTGTTTGTTTGTTTGTTTGTTTGTTGCCATTCTGAAATTTTCAGTCTCTTTTCCCTTGGGATTTTTCTATGAGAAATATGACCCTGAATTTGGGATCCCATACTCAACCCCTTTTGTGGAAGCTGTAACATGGCAGGATCTAACAGCATTGTGTAGATTAGAGTGAATTTGGGCACAATGAGACTCTGGAATAAGAACACTTAGTTCTCTGTATACAATTTCTGTGTGGAAATGCCTTGGTACATGGGACCAAAAATGATATTCAAGGTAGATGGTTAATCATGACAATTCTTTAACTCTCCAACAAAAGTAGTATCACTGAAATAAATATATTTCCAGGTAGAACTGTCCAGTTTATCTACAATTCTACATCCATTTATTGATGTAGGGGGGTAAATTCCATTAATTTCTATTAAGAAATTAACATTCATACCAGCAGAAGCAGCAATGGGGGTAGATAAACTCTGAGAGGTCACTTAATGAGAGAGAACAATATTAGAATTTATTTATTTATTTATTTTAGAGTATTTTTACCCCACCTTTCTCCTTGGAAGATGACACTACCACATAATTTTTCACAGGTAATGGCATAGCCACTCAGAAAAGTCTTATTAGTACTATGCAGAAAAAAGGCTACAATAAACAACTTTTGGATAATTTATACATTAATACATTAATACCTTGGTTTACAATAACCTTGGTTTATGATTGTTCCGCAAGACAAGCAAACTCGCTCAGTGACCAATGCCTTGCTATACGAGCACTGGAGTTATCATCAACCCCCTCTCCAATGTGGCCTCCTCCACAGGGCCTCTCGCTGCCGCTGCCATACAAGTCAAACTGGAGGGAGCAGGCACCATATGTGGCTGTTGTAAGGGCTGCCTTACTCTTGAGATAGGATTATGCCCTCCTCCCCCCCTCCACCTACCAAAGCACACTTTTCCTCCACCATAATCTATCCCTACCACCACCCAGAGAAAGCAGCAAAACCATCCTCTCTTCGCTCCGTTTGTCCAGGAACTTCTTGTTGGGAAGACCCTTGTTGTCACCCAGGATTATCCTTCCAATCAATGGGTGGTGGTTGCTCATCCAGATGCCTTGGATCAGGGCAACCAAGGAGGAGTTGGAACCAAGTGGCTACCAGTTCAAGTGGGCACCAGGTAAAAATATATCTCTCCCCCACACACACCTCTGATATGCACATCAAAATTTGGCACAGGGGCAAGATGCACACACACACAGTCAATGTGTGTATCTGTGCACTTCATCCACCCCCTTTCCTCTTTCTTTTCCATGGTGTGGCACCACTGCAAGCCCTGCTTGCCATTCATTTCCTTGGAAACAACTTCTGCAGGAGCTGGATGGAGGGGGGTGATTAAGGTCACCCAAGTAAAGCCCAGCCTCAGAGGCTCGCTGATTAGCTACCGGATCCTGTCTCGTTGAGTTCAGTAGGGCTTAAATGTCAAGCCCCGCACACAGAGCACACACACAAACAGGGTTCAGTTCTTTGCCAAGAACTTTAGTGGAAAGCCAGGCAAATTCAAGTCCTTTGTTAACAATCAATTGTCAGATAAATAACAGAATCCAACTCCCAGCAATTACCAGTCCAAGTCAAAACCAGAATATCTCACGGAAACCAGATGCCAAACCCAAGGGAACAGATCAGGCCATTGTCCAGGAAGCCAGTCAGAAGTCAGGAAACAGAGCCAAGGTCAAAGGTGATTGGAAGTTCAAAAGCATTGCTCCCACAGAGAGCTCAAGGTGAGGTTGCCAGCTTTATCCCAAAACAGGGAACACACCCTTACTTCTGGAAAGGCTTCTGCTAGTACTCCGGGCTTCCCGACCTGATTCCCCGTCTAACATCAAAGACCCTTTCCCTAGCTCTTCTGGTAGCATGTCTTTGCAGAATCCTGCTCATGACCCTTCTAGGAGGTGAAGATATGTTTTCAGCTGAGTCATCAGACCCAGCTGCTTGCTGATTTGAGCTGCAAGGCTCCTCCAGCAGCTCTTCACCATTTAACCCCTCAGAGTCAGGTTCTGAGGCAGGCAGGGTCCTGGCATTAAACTGCTTTGGTGGGCGCAAGATGTGATAAGGAGTTGGAGTTCCACCTCTCCGCCAAGACTGCCAACAAAATAGCAGTGGTGGCAGGGAGGAGGAGGAGGAGGAAGAGGAGGCAGGCCAGGCAAACAGGCAGGCAAGAGGAAGGGAGGAGAGAAGAGGGTGAGGCAGTGGCTGTGGGGTGGGGGGTACAATCTCTGGGCTGCACTTCTTCTGCACAGCCTTCTTCTCACACACACCAAGAGGCAAGCTCCAGCTTGGACAGAGCCCCAAAGCTACCCATTGAGGTTGCCTGTTGCACACTGCTGGCTGCTCACCCGCTCATTCGTTCATTTCTGCGCACATCCAGAACACAAGCCCTCTGTCTCCGTCTGAGTAAGTGGGAGGCCCCATGGAGGAGGTGGGGACAGTGGCCCCAGAACGAATCATCTGAATTTCCATTATTTCTTATGGAGAAATTTGTTTTGATGTACGAATGCTTTGGTTTGCAAGCATGTTTCTGGAATAGATTATGCTTGTAAACAAAACTATTGCTGTATTTAGAAAACATTATGATGAGACAGTCATAAACCAAACAAGACCTAGATGGGTTTTCCTTGGTAGGAAACCACTGAATCAACTCCTGGCCTAGAAAAGAGGATAAGTACAAGTGGTGCTGTTTCTAATAAAGAAATTCAATTAAAGCTGCAAGAATGTTCAGCTGCTGATGCCAAGAGATGTGAAAAGAAAGCCAAGAGATGCAAAAGGGAAGCTGCATGGTGCACATAATTGGAACATGGAATGTTAAAAATAGGAGCAAATGTGAGCTCAAAATTTTAAGAAAGAAATAGAACATAAAAACATCACAATACCTGATGCAAGTGAATGAAAGATCTAATAGAGAGGTGCTATGTAATACAATTAATTATGGGTTCAAATACATCTGATTGGTTCAAAGACTGGACTCCATGGAAAGCTTATCAGCATAACATCATTCAAATCTATGGTCCAATTAAAGATGCTGAAGAACAAAAATCTTTTAAAACTTTTGGAGGGAAAACTTTTACCCATGAAAACCTATTCCTTATGGGTCCTTTAAATCCATCAAGAATGTTGTTTAAATTATATTTTGGCACTACAATTCTTTAACTATTATTTTCCAGCTTTTCTTTCAACTTTGATATTAACAGATCATTATTATGACCACAACCTGCTCCTGCTCTTGTTCTGGCCAGAATACAATTTCCCTATCTCCTGCTTTCAATTACATAGTTTAATTGGTTTATATATTGCAGATTAACAATTTGAAGTTGTGAGGATTTAGCCAACCTCTCCTTTAGATCATCATACAATGCAAAATCCTATGTTGGAGAGGGGCATTTTCCTGCACCACAGAGTCTGGGAGGGTAAAACAGGTGTCCAATCCAGAAGAATCACTATATACAGTATTTATCTTAGGTTTCACACTCATTTGCCAATGGAGCTGCATTCTGCTTTGATGTCATCAAAAATGCTATCAGTTGAGAGGTAAGCACAAAATTCAGGTCTTGTGGTGGTAGGGGAATGGCGTCCCAAGTAATCATTCATTGATTGGGTTCTTTAGTTAGATTGTGAGTCTTCTTTTTACTTTTCTGAGGGGGTTGCCTCTCAGCAGATGGCAAGAAAGCATGGCAAGATGGATATTTGGTGTGTTTGGGCTAAGATCTTGATTTAGACCTGAAATGGGTTGATTTAGTAGAGTTGTGTGGCGCTTTTGGTATTTTGGTGTTGTGGAGGATTTGCGTGATCTCAATATTGAGGGGAAGTGTCCAGCAAGTAATATCACGTGTCTCTAAGACAATGGTGATTCCCAGCCCATGTTTTTGTAAAATATCTGGATTTGGGGGAGAGAGAATGATGCATCAGCTTGGCATGTTCCATATCTCACATCCAGTGGTGGTGAATGGTCTGGAGACCAATACTGTGGGAACCTTGTATGGGAACAATAGAATCTTGTGCATGAAAGCTGATGGCCATATGGCTGAGAGTTGTGAGATAGGTAGTGATCCCAAGAGAGGGAGAACAATTCCCTGTGTTGAAAGGAAGGGTGTGCTTCCTTGATTTTGTGGAGTGGATTTTGAGGAATGGTCACTGTGAGTCAGAAATGACTTGAGAGCTCATAACAACAACATTCTGTTGTACTCTATAGGGCTTAAATCCGAGTAGACTTAAAATTGCACTGTGAGATTCAGGTCATTAACACCTGAAATGTGAGCACAGGCAGAAGTCATTATTAATCTCTTGAAATAAATCTCTACTCTAGTAGAGGACCGGAAATGGATGGAGTATGGGGAAAACAAATGCATCTATCTATCACTAAAATCAAAATACACCAAAAACTTTTTTAAAAAACTTCTCCAGCTTGACTAAAAAAAACTCTATTCGTCATTCTGAAATGTGCAATGTTTTCAACAAGTTTATTGATGGATTCTTCTTCTGGGAATGAGCATTAAGCATTCTCCTAATGTGTACCTCCCGTGATACCCACATTTCAATCAAACAAGCCAAACTATGTTGGAACCATTTTAACCCTTCAGTACAAACCTCTATCCATTCTTGATATGGTAAAGGTACCCCCAAAAAAAAAAATCATGTGTGCTAGTGGTGTCTGACTATAGGGGCAGTGCTCATCTCTGGTTTTTAAACCATAGAGCCAGTGTTGTGCAAGTCTGTGGTCATATGGCTGGCATGGCCAAATGCATTTCTGCGCACGGAACACTGTTTACCTTCACGCTTAAATCCCTGCAACTGGTGATTTCTAATTAAATAATACAACAACAGGGAAACCCAAATACAAAATTAATGTTACTGGATTAGTGAGGCACACTTGGAATTCATAAATTACACTTGGGAGACAGAACTAGTTTAGCCAAATATTCCTACTGTGCAGACTTCCTTATTGCATTCTCTCCAGTCAAACCCAGAATATCCCCCCCCATGTTTAAAAGATACAGTATTAATTATTTTTAAGACACAGCATGTCCTACAAACTAATATATATAATGCAATATGAGATTTTTATGTGATGGGAGTCTAACTTCTTCCGTGTGATTAATGAAGGAGATGTCCACTGCTCAAAAGACAATGATGCACTCTCCGCTCATACAGGGGACCCCCTTGCAAGGAGTGAGGCAGAAAGGAACTGTGTGAGCAATCCCTGGCACAGATATATAGGAGAGTAAAGCAGGGGGTGCAAAGAGTAAGCTATTGCCTTTCTCCCTCACACTCTCAGGAAGCCTTCCTTGTCATTTGGGACTTGGGTTTCCACATCATCAGCCTCAGTCTAGTCCACACCAAGAAATATGAAACTAAAAACAGTTGGAAGTTCTGCACCGGAGATGAGACAGAATCTTATTCTACTTCTTTAGTCAATGTATCTTCAGTCCTGCCACTTTGTGGGTCACACAGTTGCCTGTGTTAGGCTTAAGGAGACAGTCTCTCCTCCAAATAGGAATCCCCTTCAGAAAACCATAATAAATGTGTTAGTCTTCATAGTATTTAAGACTAGGACAACTTGATTTTTACCACTATGTAACTAACAATGTACCTCTTTGCGCAGAGCAATTCCAGATTCAGCCCTGGCACAGTAGCCTAAAAGATCCCAGAGAGAACTAAGAAGACACCCAGTGCAGCAACTCACAGAACACTGCAATACAGGCAAGAACCAGTCCTGCTGAGCTAGCAGGATTTGATACACATGAGCAGCCTTCTACACACTGGTTTCACTTGGCTTCCCCTTTGACAGCAATATTATACTCAGAGTATTTCCAGTCACTGACACAGCAGTAATGACAGTTTGCCTGGCCAAGGGCTGCACAATTTAAAGCAATAAATATTATCTGCTTTTAAAGTACAGTAGTTTGCTGCTGGTCAGCAGTTCTACAGTTCCTTCAACTCAAATCAGCACACCAGATCTAAGGAGGCAGATGCAAACATTTCAGCTCGACAGCTAGCAGAGTTTCCTACCAAAATGCTTGCAATGGTCTTGAACACCTGCAAAAGGAAAACAGGTTCCCTTCTCTTTACTGCACTTTCCAAATTCATGAGTTAAAATCTGAACAATCCTGACCTAGGATCTATGCAAACTCCTTTGATCTAAAATATCAAAATTTGACAAGTTCCACCACATTAGGAATTAAATGTATGGAAAGATCAGTGCATTATTTACTGTGTTCATTCATCCGACCTAGTGACAGCCAAGAGCTAAGGGGTTTTAAAAAAACACAACCAGAGTTAAACACATTAAATGAGAGAGGGACTATAACCCTATCAGCAACTATTAGCAGCTTTGCTTTAAAGGACATTTCCAAAGGCAATACTCCCCCTCTCTGGTTTGACAGCTAAAAGCTACCATGGATAGCTACCCTTCTCTTGCCCTCCTTGGAACAGCCAAAAGGTATCTGATCAACAGGCCATTGCTGGGAAGAAACGGATGGATGACAAATACCTTCATTTTATCCAACAATTGTAACTGTAATCCACAATTTTGTGCACGCAGAACTCCCAAGTCTGTTCCACATGCAATGGAACTTCAGAACATGTGGAGCAAAATGCACCGGTATGATTCAAAGCTTATTTCTTGAAAAACGAATGAGACAGTACATGGTCAAGAATAAGATCTGGATCAAAGATCCGATGTGATTACTGATCTCAGACTATTTGCTGAAATACAGAAGCTAAAACTATTTTCACCTATTCATGGATCAGGTAAGAAGCATCCCCACCCTCCTCTTAATATGATTTATAGCTGTGTGGCAGCTCAAACCTTTCAGAAGAAAGGGCAGAATAATATATATATAAACACACACACTACAAAGTTGTACCCTCTTACATTTCACTTATTTGCACTTTTTGCATTTAGATATCTGAAAGTTCACTTACCGATGCAGGCATGGACTCGGACTGAAAGCTGGGTACGTAGAATTATACTGTGTTTTTTGCCTCTGCTGTGGGGAAGAAGGAATTTTTAAAAAATGATTAGATGCAGCACATACTAATGGCACAAAAGAAGTGCGATTTCTACAGTAATTCTATATTTATATTTTGATGGCACTTTTAAAGTACCATCTAAGTCTAAGTAACTGTTTTTCATTATTTTGCTGATCTAACCAAGACCAGTTCAAAAGAAACATTCTTATTTGTGCTTCCTCCAAAAACACAACAAATCAGAACTTTACATATTTCTCAGGTACTGTATGTATATGTTAGTGTTTTGCACACAATATTTACAAATTTACAAATGCAGATATAATTAGCAAGACAACCTCATACCTGGATTCAGTAAACCCACAGTAGACAATATTTCCCCTTCCCTTGACCTCAGTGAGTTGCATTTATCCCTTTAAAAAAAATTCAGCACATCCATGTCACTTTCTCCCTTTCTTTTTTTTAAAAACCACTTTTGGCCTAAAACAAGTCAAGGCAAAATAACATTTAAGCAGTTGCCCACATCTATGGAGTATTGTGCATGACTGACTGCCCATCACATCCACAGAGAATTCTGAACATCTGATTGCCAATTTTAATGCCTTTTAAAAATTGGTCATGTGAAGAGGGTGGCAGAGAGGTATGTATATGGGTGAGATGTACATTATAAGCACAGGAAAGAACATGAGGCTAAGGTTCTGGGACATCCATCCATCCATCCATCCATCCATCCATCCATGTTTCCAAAGATTGCAGAGTTCAATCAGGAGCAGCCAAAAGGGTTACAACACCACATCTCCAAATAGACTGTCCTCTCCGATTAAATGGTTGGGGTTGGATGGATAACACTGAGTGTATGAATACCTTTAGATCTAGATTAGCTGATGAGGAGTGTTGTGCTTTTGGTTGCACATTGTCAATCTACACAACACACTTCCAGATCTGAGGAGGGGTTTTGCAGAGTTGGAGATATACCTCCCACCCACTCACTCATGTCTTTTATCACAAAATCTGCAATCCTAGGCATGTTGACGTGATAAGGGCATGGGTCAGGAAAGGCAGAAGGAAGTACTATTATTGGCAGAAGGAAAGGGGAATAAAGAAGTTGCTCCCAACCTTTACGCACTTCTCTGTGAGTAAAGCTCACAGATCATTGAGGGGGGGGGAATCATGCACACAGAAGTGTACAAGGCCTCACTGGATTGCAAGTTAGGGGAGAGGGGAAAGGAGGAGGGGAAAATGTAGTGGGTGAGACATTCCTCCTCCTTTTTCCCACCACATCCCGCATCACTGTGCCTTGGATTGTGCCACCATCCTGCCTTGGTATTTATGTTTGTGTGCAGCACTTCTTGCCCTGGCACTTTTTTCTTGCAATTGCACCCACATACGGGCACATCCACATGCCCATACACCCACAAGTACTGCCTTTTCCAATCTGCTTCATTCTTTTTCACAGTTCTCTTCTCAAGGAGCCAATGGTGACCCAGCAGTGATACAGCTGTCCATCGGGAGGACACCCTAATGGGGGCTAGCAGGACTAAGTGATCTGTGCTTATTGGATTCCTAATTACTCTTTTTGACCACACAGAGGGCTCTGTGCAATGCAGAATATTTACAGTATATATATAGAGAGAGAGAGTATAGTCAAAGAAACAATGAACACAGACAAGCAATAACATCAAGAAAAAAACTACAGCAAGAACAAAACCAGCATAGCATAAAAAAACAGCTGTAAAGCCAAAAAAGTGGCATAATTGAAAAGCGCTGAAAATAGTTCATAAAATTCCTGAAAGTATATGAAACTGCCTTGGGTCCTTTTCCAAGGAGAAAGGTGTGGTAAAAACACTCATAAATATTAAATTAAATTAAATTAAATTAAATTAAATTAAATTAATTAACTAATTAATTAAATGTAATGTAATGTATACCTTATGCCAGTGATTCACAACCTGGGAGTTGTAACCCCTTTGGGGGTCAAACTGCCCTTTCACAGGGGTCAACTCACTGGGTCCACTCTTAAGAGAGACAGAAAGGCCAGGCATTCCACTCTTGGAAACTGCAACAAGACTCGGCTCTCTCGGAGAACATGGGCAAGCACTCTAGCTCCTTTACCTTGGGCTCAGAGGCAAGGAAGGCCCCTTTTTTATTTCTCCCACTTCTCACTGAGGTTCCATGTCCAGTTCTCCCCACCACCGCTGCAACCACCGCCATCACCGAACTGGGCGACATAATCCCCAAAGAGCTCCACACCAGGCCAGCCTGGGCGATGCTGCGGTTGCTCCTGGATGACAGGCAGCACCCTCACCTTCCTCTGCAGGGACTCTCCAGCCAAATGGGGCAAGGAGGCACGCGTGCGGGTCAGGGGAGGGAGAAGCAGCACCCACCGAAGACTCTCCTGCGCTTACGTGTTCTCCTTCATCCCCTCTCCCGAAGAAACTTGGGACCCTGGCGCCTGCCGAGGAGGAGGGGGTCCCACTTGATACGGACTTCTGCCGGCTGTGCATTGTGTTTGCAGAACACAGAAACATTTCCTTAGTCCGGGAAGGTGTGTTACGAGGGCCTAGGTGTTGCACCGCCTCCCTTATCCCCCTCACTCTTCCCTGCCGCTGTCCCCCTCTGCCAATGCCATTCACAGCCCCTTCTTGCTGTTTTGTACTTCATTAAGTGCCAACGGCATGAACAAACAGATAAGAGATGGCAAACATGTGGATGGCAGCATCTTCAGTTGAGCGCTGCTGTGCTCAACTGGGAGAATTTTTGTTTTTACAAAAATGCAGTTTAAAAGGCCTAGGAGGTACAGTTGTTACAGTTCTTGCCAGAGCAACCTGAGGCTGGGCAAAAGAAGTAAGGTTCTTGGCTGTCCACCACATGCCACACTCTATACATCACTCATTTAGAGAGAGAGAGAGAGAGAGAGAGAGAGAGAGAGAGAGAGAGAGAGAGAGAGAGAGAGAGAGAGAGAGAGAGAGAACAGCAATGTTGTCACTGCCTGACTCCACTTCCAAGTGCCTGTGGTCTGGGAGGAGCCTGATAAGTTGGCATTCAACAGGTGGAGCCCTTCTAAATGGATGCCTGGTGAGAGAGGAAGCCACCATAAAATGATGGAGGGGCCCAAGAGGTGAATGTAACACAAAAATTGTTCCAACGTTTTACACGATTTTTAAATGTTTTATTTGGGGTTGAGGTTAGAAACTGGAGCCTCCTGCATCTACTCAAACCTCGGCTGGAGGTTTGTCCTTACAAATTTACCTTTTAATGTTGCGGATCAGAGTGGACATAGTGGAACATAGTGGACATAGTGGAACTGGAAAAGGTGCAGAAGAGAGCGACTAAAATGATTACTGGCCTGGGGCACCTCCCTTATGAAGAAAGGCTAAAACATTTGGGCCTCTTTAGTCTGGAAAAAAAGGCGCTTGAGGGGGGATATGATTGAGACATACAAAATAATGCAGGGTATGAGTAAAGTGGATAGAAGGAAGCTCTTCTCTCTCTCCCAAAATGCCAGAACTAGGGGACATACACTCAAATTGAGGGCTGGGAGAATAAGAACTGACAAAAGAAAATATTTTTTCACCCAGCGCGTTGTAAGTCTATGGAACTCCCTGCCACAGGATGTGGTGATGGCATCTGGCCTGGATGCCTTCAAAAGGGGATTGGACAGATTCCTGGAGGAAAAGTCCATCACAGGTTACAAACCATGATGGAGATGTGTAATCTCCAGGCTTTAAACCAGGGTACTTCAAGGGCCAGATGCAGGGGAGTGGTATCAGGAGACAGATAGCTAGTCTCATGCGCTCCCAAATGCATCTGGTGGAGCCGCTGTGAGATACAGGTAGCTGGACTAGATGGGCCTTTGGCCTGATCCAGCATGGCTCTTCTTATGTTCTTATGTTCTTATGTTCTTATGTTCTTATGGTTTTCGTCTGTTCAAAGAAAACAAAGAATGCTACATAAACATTTAAAGCATACTGGTGGCAAGTTCCACAAACAAAACATAGCAGCCGTTGAAGCTTCATCTTTGGTGGCACTCAGAATCCCCAGAGCTATGAAACCTCACACCATTGCTGAGGATTTAGTGTTGCCAGTGGCCACAGACATTGTTCGAGTTATGATTGGAGACGAATGTGTTACAAAATTGAGAGCCATTTCCTTATCTAACGATACTGTCCACAGAAGAATAGATGACATGTCTGTTGTTATTCTTGATGAATCTACAGACGTTGCAAACTGTTCACAGTTATGGGTTTATGTGAGGTATATTAATGATGGTTTAATGATATTAATGATGATTTAAAGATGAGTTTCTTTTTTGCTACCCTCTTGAAATGACTACTACTGCACATGATGTATTTGACATGCTTGATTCATTTCTGAACGAGCAGAAGATCACTTGGGAAAAGGTTTGTGGTGTTTGCACAGATGGTGATCGAGCTATGCTAGGATGTCGATCTGGATTTCAACTTTTGGTACTGAATGAGTCAGCAAAAGTCATCGGAACTCACTGTATGATGTATCGGCAAATATTAGCAACGAGGACACTGCCACAAGCATTACAAGAAATAATGAAAAGCATCATAAGTTATGTCAGTTTTGTAAAATTGAGCGCTTTAAACAGTCAACTGTTTTCACAACTGTGCAATGAGTTGGATGCACCAAACAATGCTCTGCTATTTCACACTGAAGTGAGATGGTTGTCGAGAGAGAAAGTTTTAAAACATGTTTTTGAGCTTCATGATGTAATCAAATGTTTTTAATCACAAAGCAAAACCACAATTCAAAGCACTTTTCAGCAGTAAAAATGAACTGCAGAAAATAGCTTACTTGGTTGACATCTTTGCCATCTTGAATGACTTTAATTTATTACTGCAAGGACCAAATGCAACATGCAACGTGCCTCGATTTGTCTGAAAAGATCCGATCATTCCAAATGAAACTTCAGCTTTGGCAAAAATAAAAAGGGATGAAAATAAAATTTACATGTTGCCTACCTTATCTGCTTTCTTTGAAGAACATAACATTGAACCAGACAAAAGGATTATGATGATAATTTCTGTGAAAGCACACTTGCACATGCTTGCAGACAACATTTCATCATGCTTTCCAAATCTACCTGACACCCCATTTGCACTTGTCAGAAGTCCATTTGAAGACAAATTTGAAGATGTTCATGGAACTTTTTAACAGTGATGCAGCGAGAACTGATTTCTTTGTACAATGCCAGGTACAAAATTCTGGATCAAGTATTTGCAGTCATATCCTCTTCTGTCTGAAACTGTGTTGCGGCTTCTTCTTCCATTTCCAACAACATATCTTTGTGAAACAGGGTTTTCCAGCTTGTTGGTTATCAAGTCTAAATACAGAACTATATTTGTTGTCAAAGATGATCTTCGTTGTGGTCTTGCAAAGACTGCCCCAAGAATTTCTGATATGGTGAGAAAGAAGCAACCTCACCCTTTGCACGGACGTTGGCTTTTTACGCATGCTGTCGCAAAATGTAGCAATGTAGTTCATTGTTGTTGCTATGTTAAGATTGTTACCCCATGCTACACCATGCTTCAAGACAAAATTTCATTTATTTGTAATTAGAAATACTGTACATATTTCACAATATATAATCACACATTGTTTTGTGATTAATCACCATGCTTTAATTACGTTCGATTTGTAACAATGAAAATACATGCTGTGTATCAGATATTTACATTACGATTCATAACAGTAACAAAATTACAGTTATGAAGTAGCAACAAAAATAATTTTATGGTTGGGGGGTCACCACAACATAAAGTACTGTATTAAAGGGCCACAGCATTAGGAAAGTTGAGAACCACTGCCTTATACAGATGTCCTAATACCTCTTTGGAAACTGCTGTATATTTTGCCAAAGTGCTTCTCACGTAGCAGAGAATCCCATTATTCATCTTTTCTTAAAATAAGATTATAGTATTTCTTTGGGAGGCAGGGTAAAGTTTGAGTTAGGAGTTAGGCTTACATATTCCAGCCACCCCTAAAATTGAGCATACTTCTGGGGTTTTTTGGACTTATAGCCATTTTAGTCTGTGCAAACATTTCAACAAGAAACACAAAACAAAAGAAAAGAAAAGAAAAGAAAAAAAAGAAAAGAAAAAAAAAGAAAAAAAAGAAAAAGGTGTGGTGGCACTATAAGACTACCTGCTATATTTTTATGTCCCCTTTTCTGGTGCATGACTTGCTTCTTCAGATGTATGAGTTAGAAGAATACAGAGACTGAATGCTAAAACATTCACCAAACCACCTTTGACATAAATAGTTCACTCTCCCTAACACTTGGCAGCATGCCTATACCAGCATACAGAAAACCTGTAATCTCAAGAAACTATTAACACACAATGAGCTACATCGGTGATCCCCAAACTTTTAAGGATGTGGGACTGGTTTTGTCCTTCTGGTGGACTTCTTGTGTGTGTGTATGTGTGTATGTTTGCGGGGCTTTTTCTCAGACACGTGTGTGTGCAGTGAGCACATGTGCTCAACTCTCCCCCCACCCACACACACACGCTAGTTCTGTCAAAACCTAAAGAAAACTGGCCATGATGGGGGCATGGGACAGGAAAAGCCTTGTGCATGGGTGTGTGTGTGGGGGGGAATAAGTCATTATCAAATGTAATGCCTATGTTGTTAGCTATTGATATTTTCCTTTACAATTACTACACTCCTCTTTCCAAATAATACTTAAAAGGAAATTCTGTCATTCTTTACATTAACACATACTGTACCTCAGTTGTTTCTTTTAATCAATGTTGCTGTTTACAGAACTTATGTTTCAAAAGAAATGAAGACCAAACAGTGATCACAACCAACGTCTCTTAGTGAATACCTTACAATGCCTCCCTTTATTCTAACTCACATGTCTAAAGAAGTGGTCCATGTTTCATGAAAGCTTACCTTACATACTGATTCCTAATCTAATGCTCCCCCACTCCCGCTCCATCTTCTCTACAGAGACTCAACACAAACAAAGCACTTACAGAACAGAACATGCAACTTCTGTAATTATATGGTTTTTTTAAGCTGCATGTGGTTTTATTTGTTTTTATCTTTGAGCTTCATTGAGCACTATCTTTAGTAGAAAGACAGAGTGTAAATGTAATAAACGAAAATAATTTTTAAAATAAAGCTATACTAGCAGGGAATAGGGCATGTTAGAGGTTTTTCCTGATCGACCACAACCAACTATTCCCCAAAGACATGATGCAAACATAAAAATCAGTTGCAAATTTAACCTTTAAAATGTTTCAAAGGAAACACAGAATGCTTGTCAAACCACTGGAAGTCACTGGTCAAATTTTAAACTGCTACAAAACAAGCAATTTCCTCTCTTTCCAGCTGCACATTAGGGGCCATTGTCATTCCTGCTTGCCTGACACTGCCACTACATCAAGTATCCCAGAGGTCCACTGATGATAAACTGCAGAAACACTGAGGATAAGCTACGGATAATTAATTTTCCCTTCAGGATTTCTGTTTATAACCATGGAATGCAATTCACTTGACCCAGTGAAATGGGCCACCATGAATATGTTATGTGCTGTCAAAGGTATTCAAGAGCATGTTTATAGAATTGATTTACCACTGCCACCTGACACCCAACCCTGTGCATTTCCACAGAGAGGGGTTTGGACTTATGTCTCCTGAGTCCTAGTCTATCATCCTATCCACCACACCACATTGTCATTAAGTGCTACTGTGACCCTTTAAAAATGAGATATTACTAGGATCAACAAGCAAAGCCACAATCTCCTTTTTTTAAATGTGTCTGAATCAATGGAAATATATACATAAAGCAATTACCGAATGCAGTACTACTGATATAATAGAGGTACCCTGGAGTGCATGTCTATGTTGCATGAAGCAATATAGCATTCCATATGTCATTATTGATAGGATAAGGTGGTTGAAATAACAAGGTCTAGCTTTTGAACTTGTTCCTGAATCTGGACCATATGTGGCCAAGGGGTAGTAGACAGCACAGGCTTGCTCTGTGACAAATTTGGAAAAGTTCTGACATGTATTTTTTTTTTTACCCTCCCCCACAAACATGTTTTACCATCATCTTTTGATGACACAGAACCAACTCTGTTTATTATTTTTCACATGCCTACTACTGTTTCCTAAAAAGAAAATGATTCCCACAATCTGCTTTTTAAAATTTGGAGTTGATCCATCCTAACGCTTGGAAAACATATGACCTGAAAAATGCTTATTTTACATCAGAAATCTTTCATAAATCCAGACCACATGTAGTTATTGGAAGTATTCCACAACAACTGCCCAAACTCTTGCTTCTCCTTGAAAAAACCCAAGTCCTTTAGACTGGGGCTTTCCTCTGGACAAGACAGTACATATAGGATGACAGCACTGCTGCGGAACACAGATCCACACAGAAAGAGAGACAGAGAATTTTTTTCTGTGCCCATGGGGGACAGCTGCAAATAGAGAGGCAGAAGAAGAAGAAGGAGAGAAGATGGGAGAAAGAGTACCCACAAACTGAGAGAGAAAGAGAGAAGACACAGGGAGGGGAAGCAACCATGACAGTTTTGTGAAGTGGCTGACTGGGGGAGGGGGGAAGATAGATTTTGGGATTTTCCTTTACTTGCTGCCTTTCTGCAAATCCTAACAGGCACAAGAAGGGAACAGGTAGACTCTCTTGACTCTTGACGGCACCGTCATCAACATTCAGGCTGGCCTTTCCTCTATGAACGCTAACATATTTTTTGCGACTGGCAAAACTGCAAAATGATACTGGAACATTTCCCAGCATTGTAAATCATGGACAGAAAACCAATAAAACATATTCATAAATTAGAGATTTCTTTAAAAATGAATTTAGTGTTTTTTTTAAAGCTCATAGTGAACAGTGTGGCGGAAGAGTTTTCTATTTGAACTCCTTCCCACTAGAGGCCAGGACTGCTTCATCTCTGTTGTCCTTCTGGAAACAAGCCAAGACCTTTCTCTTCAGGTAGCTTTCCCTGAATGATGGGCTACCATGTGTATCTTATATGAATCTATAGGTTCATATAGACTTCATATTTATAACTACTTATAACCTTGTAGCTTTGATGTAATGTTGTCTATTAATGCTGTAAAATGTCCCTCAATTCCTTGTTCTCAAATGACTGAACATGTCTTAATTGTACTGGACTGTGTATTATCCCTCATTACTGTAAACCATCTTGGGTCCTTTTCCAAGGAGAAAGGTGGGGTAAAATACTCTAAAATAATAAAATAAATAACAATAGTGCCTTTACAAGATCATGTTCACTTCTCTTTTCCATTTTCTTCCAGTTTAATTTTTATTGGCAATCTCCCCCCCTCCACTGCAATATCTAAATAGTGATGATGATTTTCTCCTGTGGTTTTTCTCCAGTGTGTCAAGTTTATTCTGAACTTAGAAACACACCATCCAAGCACAGTGTCTTTGACTTCACCTGGCCAATGGGCTTACTCCCCTTTTGTTTGCTGCCTTTTTATGCTGTGGCATTGTGTACCCACAACTTAATAGGGGGCTCTGCCTTCCTGGCAGATATATCTTAATTCACCCAGCCCAAGCCTACTGGTATTTGTCATTGATTGCTGCATCCTCAACTCATCTACCTCTTCTAGCACCACCCACCTGCCTCAGCCTGTTACCCATTTAGTTGTTTTATTTGTGTAGAAACTCAACTCACTGTTTTCCATGCTTTGGGCACTCGCTATCCAAGCCCTGTATGTATGTATATATGTACGTATGTACGTACACACGCACGCACATACGTACGCACGCACGCACACACACACACACATATGCACGGACACACACACACGCAGAGTGGACCCTCGTATAACAAACGGTTTGTATAAGAAAAAATCTGTACAACATAAACAATTCCAGAGATAGAGGACATTTGCTTAACAGAATTAATTGTCTATGGGGTGAATCCGTACCAAAAAAAAATGGTTGTGATTAGATTAATCTGTTTTCAGTGCATTCCTATGGGAATTTTTTTAAAGGATGCCCTATTCTCTCTCTCTCTCTCTCTCTCTCTCTCTGTTGTGCCTCTGTGTGTCTGTGTATGTGTATGTGTATGTGTGTATCTACCTGACAAAGGTATTTCTCAGTTTAGTTAGCTACCTCCCTCCCTTTCTCTGTTTTCTTGTCTGAAAGCAGGATAAAGTAGCAACGTTCAGTCTTATCCTCAGTTGGTGCCAACCCACAGGCCTAAAACATACTTGCATCTAGCACAGACTTTGTGGCCTGCTTGCTCAGCCTTCCATCGCAATGGCTGTCTTTTCAAACTCCCCCACATCTTGGCTTAAACACAAAGGTACATCTGTTTCTCATTTGCAGTCATTGTGAGAAGCCTGCCCAGTGACCTGCTGGCATCTTGTATTGTTACTGCCTTTGTAAAAGCACAGTGGTTCAAGAGGCAGGGGGTCACATATTCTTCTAAACAAAAGCATTTTGCCACCTGACCCCCATACCCAATCCCAAATATCTCACAAATCTTTCAATTCAGTGTTCATTAAACATGCTTCTGTGCCACACACAGCTGGCAGAGTCCTTGGGATGCTTCATCACCATAAAAAGCAAAGTTTATAAAATTGCAGATTTTAAAAGACGATGTTATAACTAGCCGTTCCTGTATCCAGATGTTAGGCCATAAGGTTCTTAAGAGGTAACAAAGAAACTTAAACAATTACTAAAACAAAAAAGGTAGACTATGGGTGATACCTTCAGAGGCTGCTAGAAAATTTTTAAAAAGTTGCTTTAAAGAAGTTACTGAGCTTTCGGGAACAAGCTCCCTTTTTTGAAGCAGGTTTAAAAGTCTAGGCATGGCGAGGGATGTATTTTGCCAGAAGAGAGTTCTTAAAAGTTTACTTGGCAAGATGAATGCCAAGCTTCTTCTTGGAAGGCATGAAGCAGCATGGTTAGTTGGGGCTGGCCTTCATAGGACAGTTCAAACAAAGGCATCTCCCTCTGCTTACACCCATCATCTCTCTATTGGATCTTTGAGGCAAAGAGCCACTGATTGGCCAGAGGTGGGGATGAAGTAAGAGGTTAGTGCATAGGACAACATTCTCCATGGGTGGGGAGGGGGGGAGAATTTTTTTTAGGTAAAATTTTAAAAAGGGGATGCCTGGACTTTTAAACCTTCCTTGAAAAAGGGAGCTTGCTCCCGAAAGCTCAGCAACTTTTAAAGCAAATTTTTGTTATTTTTCTAGCAGCCTATGAAACTATCAACCATAGTCTAGTCTTGCTTTTGTATCTACTGTATGGCTGCATGGCTCAAAACTTCTTTTTTAAAAAAACAATAAAAATATAGATAAAAGCAAACTACAAATACATATGCAACAACAAGCACCTACTGAAACAGAAATGTCTTTTCCAGGTATCTAAAAGCTACTAAAGTAAATTTCAGGTGAATCCCTCTTGCGAGGGCATTTTTCACAGGTAACGGCCACTCTCAAAAAAGTTCTTCCTCTTTTAGTCACTTGATGTGCCATAATGGGCAGTAGGCACGATTGGAGATCCTCTAAAGATGACCATAAGATCACAACATCCAGAACCAGGACTGTTCTGCAGTCAGGTTTTTCCTTGTAAATGTTAATACTGGCATTTGAATTGCATTCCAAAACTGACAGATAATCAGCAAACACTGATGCAGCCTGGGGGTAATATGGCCAAACTAACCAACTTACTGCTCTGCACTAACAGAAGGTTCTCAACTGTCTTCTGAGGTAGCCTTATGTACACAATGCATTGCAAAAAAAAAAATGTTAGAGCAGGCATGTCCAAACTTCATCCCTCCTGATGTTTTGGACCACAGCTCCCAGAATCCTTAGCTTAGATTGCCAATGACAAAGGACTGTGGGAGTTGTGGTCCAAAATATCTGGAGGGCTGAAGTTTAGACATGCCTGTGTTACAGCATATGAATAACTGCAGCTAGAATATCTCTGTCCATATCTATCTAGAAAGGTTGATACAAGGCACTTTGTGCCACAGAAGCCATCAGGTCCTTGAGTGCAGGGCTGTGGAGTCAGAGTCGGAGTCGAGGAGTTGGAGGAAATTTTGGGTACCTGGAGTCGGAGTCGGAAGTACAAAAACTTAGGAGTCGGAGTCGGAGTTGGAACATTTATCTACCAACTCCAGAGCCCTGAGCAGGGCTGTGGAGTCGGAGTCAGAGTCGAGGAGTCGGAGCCGGAGGAAATTTTGGGTACCTGGAGTCGGAGTCGGAGTCGGAAGTACAAAAAAAGTAGGAATCGGAGTTGGAACATTTATCTACCGACTCCACCACCCTGAGCAGGGCAGTGGAGTCGGAGTCGGAGTCGGAGTCGAGGTCGGAGGAAATTTTGGTTACCTGGAGTCGGAGTCGGAAGTACAAAAAACTTAGGAGTCAGAGTCGGAGTCGGAACATTTATCTGCCGACTCCACTGCCCTGAACAGGGCTGTGGAGTCGGAGTCGGAGTCCGAGTGGAGGAAATTTTGGGTACCTGGAGTCGGAGTCGGAGTCGGAGTCACAAAAACTTGGAGTCGGAACATTTATCTACCGACTCCACAGCCCTGCTTGAGTGGCAAAGCTAAATCTATGAGCACCTCCAAAGTACTATCCAGCTCCCTCCAGACAAATGCAACCTCATCTAAATCAACATGAACAACCCTTAGCTGAGCAGATAAAGCACCTTCTAACAACTCTTCTGTCTTACCTAGGCTGAATCATAGCCTAATGACTATAATTAGGGATCTTTTCTGGATGCTGCTGCCTGTAGTGCTTCAGCAAGTACCGTATATACTCGAGTATAAGTCAACCCGGGTATAAGTCGAGGCCCCTAATTTAACCCCCTCAAAACTTTGGAAACTTATTGACTCGAGTATAAGTCTAGGGTGGGAAATGCAGCAGGGCCTGGCAGCTCCTTCTTTGTGAGCTGGGGGAGCGGCGTGTGATGTTTAAAATGATCTCAGTGGCTAAAAGTCATTTTAAACATCGTGCGCTGCTCGTGATGTAGAGGGGGGTCAGGAGAAGCGGCACGCGATGTTTAAAATGACTTTTAGCCACCGATCCAAGCACTTCCCTCAGTGGCTAAAAGTTTTGACCCAAATATAAGTTGAGGGCCCCCTTTTCAGCCCAAAATTAGGGCTGAAAAACTAGACTTATATTCAAGTATATACAGTAACTCCTGCAGGCCCTCACTGAATCTAAGTGCTGATTCAGAGAATTACAGAATTTCAGTATCGGCATAACACTGAAGAAACTATCTTTAGGCTCTAACAAGTGAGAAGACCATGAGAAAGGAAGAAGAAACAGGACGAACAAGCTGCTGCTAAGCATATCCTGGGAAGAGATGGAACACCACACATGACGTGAAAGTAAAAAGAGGGTGGGGTTTGGGGTGTCTGCCACTGTCTCATTCATGAATTTAGCAGCACTGAAACTCTGTCTCTGCACTTTGCAGAGGACATATCACTCATTTTAGAAATTATACCATCATCTTCCTGAGACTAAGGAATAAAAGCTGGGCCACTGCAGGTAGGGACACAGGAAGTCGGATTAATCTGGAATGGATTAATTAGTTTTCAATGCATTCCTATGGGAAACTGCATTTTGCAAGATGATTTTTTGTAAGACGAATTGCCCCACAGAACAAATTAAATTTGTCTTACGAGGTACCACTGTACTGAGCTATTAAGTTGCTCCATGATAAATTAAAAAGTCCACCTCATTTGAACTTTTCTTGTGTAAACCATAAGGACCAAATGTGATGCTAGAATGTTGCATTATTCTCCAGAAAACCTAAGCTTTGAAAAGGATATAAATAAATAAATTACTCACCCAGAATCCTCCTGGAAGCCTTCCAACTCATCTTTTTGCTCAGCTAATGTAGACTCCAAATCCAAATAGGTACCATTGTGAGACAGTTGCAGTGCACAATCATCAAGCTGAAACAAAGAGGAGTCAAAATATTATAGTTCTCTGTTGCAACTGTCTTTTTTTCTATAGACCAACTTACAGAGTATACTGTTAGCTCTGTGTGTGACATAGTACACAACTGGGGGCTTGTGCGGGTGGGGGGAGGAAACATTAGACCTCATCTTCTCATATAACAGTAGCAGAATTATGTTTTTATTACAAGCTAATTAATTTAAATTGTAATTTAAATTTAAAAATCAGATATTTTGATTATCTAAAATAAAACTCATTTTTAAAATTTAAATCATGATTTAAATAAATTTCATTGTTAAAAAAAATCAGTGAGTTTTTTATCCACCCTGAAGAAAATAATCAGAAATCTGTGCTTTCACCTGTAATATCATCTAATACGGTCTACTATTCCACTTTAGAACTCTACCACATTGTTCTGTAACTTGAAAGGATTCAGAATCATTACATGCTGAGCTGGAAATATGATATTATTATTATTATTATTATTATTATTATTATTATTATTATTATTATTATTATTATTATTATTATTATTATTATTATTATTATTATTATTATTATTATCCTTCCGTATGAACCTACCCAGCAATTAAGATCCAGCCAGAGGGCCCTCCTGAAAGAGCCATCCCTCAAGGAGGTGAAAAGGATGGCTTGTAGGAACAGGGCCTTTTCGGCAGCTGCCTCCAGATTGTGGAATGCCCTCCCAAGCGAGACCCGCCTGGCACCAACATTGATGACATTCCGGCGCCAGGTAAAAACAATGCTGTTCCAGAAGTTTTTTAACTGATTATTGTGGGTCCTGATGGTGATTTTAGTATAGTACTTTAATACATTGTATTTATTGTATTTAAACGTTTTATTGTTGTAATTTTATTGCAATTTGATGTTTTAATTATTTGAATTGTCTACTTTGACTGTGAGCCGCCCAGAGATCTTTGGGTAGTGGGTGGCATACAAGCTATATAAAATAAATAAATAAATAAATAAATAAATAAATAAATAAATAAATAAATAAATAAATAAAATATGTGCTTTTAGGGATAAAACCCGGAAATAAACAAACTTATAGTTGTGGGTTCATGGTTTGTAGCATCTGCTAAATTAAATACAAGTGCTTATGAGCTATACATGCCAGTACTTCCCTTGGTCTGAGAGTTCTTTGTGGCATCTATGACAGCTCGTTTACACAGCTTCATATTACACTTATCAATTCACAATCTCACGTCTGTAAACCATAGTGGGATGGTAAAAGGCATGACATCCAGGCACAAGACATTTTTTTGCATGTATTCATCCTGGACACCTCACTAAAGAGAAGTCTTCAGTGCATTTCTTACCTAAAATGAACTGTTCATTTGGGACAGAGAACATATATCACAATCAGCCATTTTAATGTTATAAACCAAGGATAAAGGATTTTTTCTCACACTACCATTAGATGGATGGTGGATGTTAGTGACCTTGCACACCTCCACCTTCCATTTCAGGACTCCTCACAGATACTTAATAGGTTTAGGTCTGGAGACATGCTTGGCCAATCCATCACCTTTACCCTCAGCTTCTTTAGCAAGGCAGTGGTCATGGAGGAGTGGAAGAAGACTCCAGTGACAACCTGTGAAGCTCTGGTGAACTCTATGCCCAAGAGGGTTAGGGCAGTGCTAGAAAATAATGGGGACCACACAAAATATTGATACTTTGTGCCCAATTTGGACATGGTCACTTTGGAGTGTACTCACTTTTGTTGCCAGTGGTTTAAACATTAATGGCTATGTGGCATTATTTTGAGGAGACAGCACATTTACACTGTTATATAAGCTTATACAATGCTTTACATTGTAGCCAAGTGTTATTTCTTCAGTCTTGTCACTTGAAAAGATATACTAAAATATTTATGAAATGTGAGAGAGTCTACTCACTTCTGTGATATACTGTATGATTAGATACCAATTTTATCCATTCATTCACTCGCTCACTCATTTTTTTAATAAGCAAGAATAACTGTCACCTCTTCTTACAAACAGATTGAACTTGCCATGCCTCTTACTTTGAATGTATACAAATATTAACGGTTAACAAGTACCTGTCACACCTTCATTGCTACTGGAAAGTTCTTCGCATCATAGTTTAAAAAAAAAACCCTCAGTTGACAGGTACTTGGACTAAATGTCAATTTCTCATTGATATTTATTTAACTGCAGCTGACAATTTTATTTGGAAAGTACTGAAAGTTGTGTGTTGTCTTTTGGGTAAACAGGTCAACTGCCACAACATCTGGTAGTAGTTACAGTTATGTAGACCCATTAAGTCAGCTACTGAACTTGCCTTGATGCCAGGCCTTCTCTGGAACCCCCATTTGTGGTTTATAAAGCTTTTCTTTCAAGATAAATGATCTCCAGCAATATCAGAAGAAGAAGCGTCATCAAGAACACCTTACATACTTTCAGAGCTACTGCTAATTAGAAGAAAAAGTCATCCAGAGCTTAGAGAGTAATAGGAAAAGCAACAAAAGATGTCCAAAAACAGAGATTACACTTCACTTAATTAGATGTCTAGGGGTTTGCGAAACTCATTTACTCCCAAACTAAACTGCAAGCACATACAACAGTATGTGTGCATGCACCTATGTATATTCCATTAAGAACAACAACAAAAGTTCAGAACGTCTTGTGGCACCTTAGGGATTAACAAGTTTTTTTTTGCAAGAAGTTTCATGGACTGCAGCCCAAAAAAACAATATGCCAAATAAAACTTGCTGGTGCCATAATACTCATTGTTGTTTTTGTAATAACACAAGACTAATACAACTAACCCTCTGCCCTGAAAGTTAATTTCACTTTTTGTGTTAATGCAAGGAAGGACAGAGATGCTGTGACACTAGATGCTCCAGAGGCAGTCACTACAACTCTCATCAACCCTGGAAAACAGAGCGAAAGGTAATAAAGCATCCATTCCAATAGCACCTGGAGGACTGGCCTCTGCCCACACAATGGGGAGGGCTTTGTACATAAACTGCAGCTACCACATGCCAGAAAACTAAAAATGTTAAGAGAGAAAGGCTTAATGAAGGCAAAATTTAGACAACATGGATATGGCATCCTAGTTTCAGCTTTATTGTTAACTTGATGCTGGGATGGCTATCAAAAAAGGGGTGGGGTGGGGTGGGGAGAAGCTTCAGATTTGTTTGCTCACTGCAACAGCCATGTGAAGCCTGAGCAACCAATATTATGATACTCAAAATACCATCCCAGGTTAGAAGCACCCGATTAGCATCCAACAATACATCCAACATAAAAAATGCTGAGTAGATTCAGCCTGCAGCTTCATAAGTGAAGTAAACCTAATGGCAAATACACAATATTTGCAAAACAGTTACATCAGTGGTTCTCAGCCTTCCTAATGATGCGACCCTTTAATACTGTTCCTCATGCTGCGGTGACCCCTTGCCCTGCTTGGAAGAGGCTACAAGCCCCCTTTGGCAGGCCACTGCCCCAGGTGCCAAAGAGAACTTCACTCGATAGTAATCCCCCATTTATCGTCGGGGTTAGGGACCCAATCCGTAAAAAAGGGAAATCCGCATTATGCAGATGCTGGGCCGGTCTGGGACTGAGGGGCCTGTTTGGGGCCACCTACACTTACCTTAGGCCTTGTGTTGCCCCAAAGAGGCCTTTGGCGGGCTTCCCGAACTTGTCAGAGATCCCAAACGTGGTTTCCAGTGAACCAGAAGTCACTTTGCCGGAAACCACTTCTGGGGCCTCTGACAGGCCTGGGAAGCCCATGAGAGCTCCACCTGGGGCAGCGCCAGGCCTGGGGTAAGTGCAGGAGGCCTCAGACAGGCCCACACAACTTGCCCAAGGGACCCTGGCCTTCATATACTGCTGTCCCGCAATATACTGAGACCGCAGTATATGAACCATAATATAGCGGGGGGTACAACTGTACCTGAAGCTCCAACAAATTGAATGTCAGACCAACTTAGATTCCTTCCAATCTTGAGCATGGCTGAAATAAGTTTCTTCACTTTTTTTTACTTTTTTCTCCATCTCCCTACCCACCAAGAGGTACTGGGATTCAGCAGGCTTGCAATCAAGCTTTTTGGTATGAGGAATCTGCTGGCAAGCGGCAGTGCTAACTACTACAGTCACACCCCCCCGTCATTTCGTGGTTCAGGTACTGCAGTCCCACTACATTGCGGGATCGCAGTACCTGCACCTCGGAGCCACACGGGGGGGGCAATCAGGTCCTCTCCGCGCCACCCCCCGTATTCCTCCGAGAAGACTCGGAGCTGCAGGGGGCAGCGGCGGGGGCGATCCGGTCGCTCCGCGCCGCCCCCGCACTCCTCCAAGAAGACTCAGAGCCACGTGGGGGCGGTCTGGTCGCTCCATGCTCCCCCGGTCCTCCGAGAAGCCTCGGACAGGCACACGATCGCCCCCGCCCCCCCCACCTGTTCCACATATTGCAGATTTTCATGCATCATGGGTGGGGTGGGTCCCTAACCCCCGTGATCGGCGGGGGTGTGTGACTGCAGTTGAAAATCTCATATACTTTCTCAGCTGGTGAAAACCCTTTTAGGATGACATTGATTAGAAATGAACTGACATCACATAACCACCACCTACCTTCTAACTGAGACCACTGATAGAGTAGGTCAATTTGAATTCATGGAACCTATGGAAAAGCTGACTCATCATATCCCCATTGATTCGGTGGACCTATTCCTAACAGACAAGATTTTAACCACAGATTCTTTTTAAACCTTTGTTTTGCCACTTTTAACTGTTCATTTGCGATGCCATTCATTTTTCTTGGTTCATTTTGTTTTATCCCCAAACTTTTAGGAAGGGTTCATCAATCTGGCCTTCATCACCAAAGCAGTAATAGCTATTTCTTTTTATGCTCTGTGTGTGTGTGTGTGTGTGTGTGTGTGTGTGTGTGTGTGTGTGTGTGTGTGTGTGTGTGTGTGTGTGTGTGTGTGTGTGTGAGAGAGAGAGAGAGAGAGAGAGAGAGAGAGAGAGAGAGAGAAATCTATGCCCTGTACCCACCCCACCCCACCCCCACCACAATAATAGCTCTTAACTTCAATTTAAAAAAATGAAAAAGAAAAGTCTAGTTTTGTTAGACCCTGGAGCTCCCTTTGAAGGACACAGGGCCAGAGGAAACAAAAGGGAGATGCAGCTGGCTCCTAACCTGAAGAGAATCAAATCCTTGATGCCCTCTTGCAAAGTGACAATAGAAATTCGACACTGGCTTTGAATAAAACTAAAACTCACTAGCCTGAGCTCAGTTCTGTTGCTGTGCTTTACTGTCTTTTAGACTGACACTGGGAATGGAAACAAGGGGGGGGTGTCCTTTGCCTCAAACACATGGTAGACACATGTATTTAAGTGCCATGAAGCCTCCAAGGCTTCTCTCCTTTACCCACCTACTCAAAAGCCAAATGGGCGAATAAATCAAGAGCAACACAACACACTTGTTCCCATGCCAACAGAAACGTCAGGGAACCGGTTTTGTTTTCCCTAAGAAGCCTTGGTCCTCAGCCTGTCTCTCAAGCCCTTCTTTAAATTCCAGGCACAAATGGGATGGAGGGGCTTGGCTGCAGGGGGAGTTTTACTTGCAAACAATTTGTTAGCTGTCCCTGCTGTTACTTCTGCTGTTATAATCCTGGATAATTACAAGGCCTCGAACCATCTTTTTTTATTTCCTACCCTCGCTCTCCACCACTTCTGACTTGTCCTGCTCTCTATAAAAGAAAAGAATATTATTGTCTTTTAAACAACTACCATTTCCAACTCCCACTTGATAAAAATTTACCACATTATCTGTGTGATGTGATCATACTGACATTCAAGCAATACCTGTTAAGGCCTATTAAATTAATCTGCCACAGAACCTGGAGTGTGGCAGAGAATTTCACAATAAGGTGCCAACTCAGTCCTTGCGGGGATCACTGAACAACTCTTCTTATGTTTCACCATCACTTTTGGGAACACACCAATACTGGCTGACATGCTTTCCCTCTGATCTGTTCTCTGAGAGCCCTAAAACATTCTCCTAAAACACAGGATGAAAATGGCATTAACTCATACAAACATCTTCAATCGGTTTTTGCATATAATTTATATGAAACGTCATTGTGTGCATTTGCAAGACAGATATATGGTAAATGGGGAAGATGTGAAACTTTCAGACACCACAACATCTGCCTTGTGTTCAGCTCTTGGATTTAGCAAAGGCTCACACTCTTCTTTATGCCTCGCTATGTATGCGCTGCATTCACTGCAGTTTGACTTTTTAGAATCCATTTAGGCGGCAATGCTACACATGCTTATCTGTGATTAGGTGCCACTCTACCCACTGAGACCTATGTCTGAGTACACATATACAGGATTGTACTGTTAAAGAATCACCTTTCCTGGAGAACCATGTGGCTATACCAGATTGAGCTAAAACATGTGCCTATGCTTTCTTTTCACTCTTTGTGTTTTGTGTGTGGTCACTTAGAACAGCCATTTGTATGCTAATACTGAACAACTTAGCTGCCTCTCAGCCCATTTCCTTTGACTATTTTATTCTTGAGTGAATGTACAGATAATATCAAAACGATTTCCATGGCAACAGCCAGCAAACACACAAATAAAAAGGTTTTAGAAGTGTGACCCCCTGTGACCTAGTCACAGGCACAACTCCACTGAAAATAAGCCCAACTCATAACAAACAGAAATATTTGTTATGTTCTGCACAAATCTTCAATTGCCAGACTCTGGAAAAATTTATGTGCCTGGCACAATCCCAGTTCATGAATTATATGAATGTGAGACAAGATGCAATAAGCAGGGATAAGGAGATTTTATGCATTCATATTTTTATATATTCTTTCTTGAAAGAAAACTCCAATGTGGTTAATATAAGCATTACAAAATAGAATTTGCTTTAGTATGCAAATGGAAGGTTCTTGTCATGGTGATCTGATCTCTGTTGGATAGTGCTGTACATACAAAGTTGAATATGTCAACCGAAGCAGGGAAAAACAGCCTCAATATCTCTCCATCTTCTTCCAAGGACTACCAACTAGACTAGAGCAGTCTGTCACTTTTCTAAAATTGAATGGGGTGGAGGAGCAGTAGTCCGTTCTCAATTCAGAGCAAGAGATGAATTTTCTATGTTCAAAGGGGTTAATGCACATGCCCAGTTCTTGTAGTGGCCATATCATGGCTTTGGGTTCTTCAGGGACCCACCACGCTTACAAGCACACTTGATATGAGACAGGACCCTTTCTGTAACTCCTTTCTATGAACCCTCCCAGCTATCCTTCTGCCATCAGGCAAAGACCTTCCTTTTAAGGCAGACTTTTAATGTTATATTGCTGCTTAGAAAGAGTTTTTGAAGGGCAAGGTTGCTTTTGCATTTTTCTAAAATGGGTTTTCAAACCTGTTTTATGGGTACTTTATTTTATGCTGCTTAATAATTAATATTTAATTTCTTTTTTTAAATAATGAGATTTGTACCATTGAGATGATTTTACTTCTTCTGTTCTTAAATCATTTGTAGGCTCCCTTGAATCCTTACTGGGGGAAAGGATTCGGGCAGAAAACAAACAAACTATAGCCAATTTTGTCCCCCTTCCACCTTATGCACAAAGACTTTGGAAAACACTGGTTTCTTCAAGCCATAGCACGGCAAATCCCCAGACCTTTAAAAAACATTTTCCAAAAATATTATAATTCATTCACCATCCTAATACTCAGAAATCTCTTCACTACTATATTCCAGGTGCCTTTAACTTTCTCATTAAAAAAAAAACTTTGACCATTTTGAAAGTGAATTTACTTAGCTGTGATGTGACAAACGTACAATGCCTCCCAAGCAAAATGAAGATGTATTCCCCTAGTGATGTTCCTTACATATTTTCCACATTTGCAAAGAACCCGTACTGAAAAGCACGGTTTAATTGCTTCTAAGTTCCAAATCCAGAATCCCGTATGAAAAATAAAGTGGCAAGGCACTCACACAAGCTTCTTCACTACCCCCATGGCCTGTACTTCACACAACCAATGCATACTGTTGCAATACTGGGAACGCAACCACTGCACCAAGGACAGCCTGCCAGGGGAGACCATTGGCATGACTGCCTTTCTGCTCATGGCTTCTCTAAGATGGACTGTAGCTTTAAAGATTAGAAGCTTAGGTTTTAAAGAAGCATGAAAGATCTGCAGTGTCAACTTTTCCTATAGACTAACTGTGTCCTTATACATACTACCTATCAAGGCAAAATAACTGGCACGTCACAAAAAGTCAGTTCTAAACCAAATATATTCACATATAGAATACTTGCTTCCATAAAATGAATTACACAAAAGCCACTGTATCAAAGTGTATATTTGCAAGTCTTGTTAGTATTTCAGTGGTTGTGAAAACACCTACTTTTCTGGCTTGCTTCCAAATTTAAAGTACTTTACTGATAGGGTTCTATTCGAACACATTCTTTGACACTGATAGTATCAAGTCCCAGTAGCAATTTACACTCCAAATCATATAGAAATTTTTCACAAACGGCACACTGGAATCATATCCTGAAGATAAACTTATCTGAGATAAACATGTGAAGAAAAGATACGCCTAACACATTTTCCAAAGGTGGTGAGAACCCAACTCTACAAAATACTTATTGAATGACTTGAGTGCTATATAAGAAAGAGGCACATGTGAGCCCTCTGAACTTTGAGATATCTTTTCCCAAGTGGAATCAAGGATACAAAACTATGAACTCCAATTTTGGAAAATCCCAACGGTGGTTCCCGGAATTAATATGGAGTCCACTGAGAATAAACATAAGGCATCAGAAAGAGTATCACATATCTGCGGGAGGCCCAGATGCGAGTTCTATTGCCATTTCCATGCTGGAAACTCTACTACATGGGTCCTCAACCTAAGGCCCAGGGCCCGGATGCGGCCCTCCAGGGTCCTGAATCCGGCCCCCAGGACCAAATGCAACCCCCATCTACCCTCTGCTTCCCAAGCAAGCCAACCTCCGCAGCTGCTTCTATTGCTTAGGCAGTTCAAAGCAGTGGGCTATGTCACTTCCCCCACTCCCCCCACTGACTGCCCAGATGATCGGCATGCTTGCTTAGTGGGGCATTCAAAGTGGAAGGGCCACGGCAAGGTCCCCTGCTCCCCCCACCCGCCGTCCATATGGTTGGGGCACCGGCAGCTAAGTGGGGCAATTTAAAACGGGACGGCTGCGGCAAGTTCTCCCACTCCCTCCGTGGCCCTGAGGGCCCCCCACCCCTGCTCATCCACCCTGCCCACCTGCCTTCCATGTTTGGCCTCCACCTGTATTATTGTGGTTGTGAGGAAGGAAGGGGGCAGGCAGAGGCAGCGCCAGCCAGCCTTCTGAGCCGGAGCAGCCATGGCAGTGGCTGGGCTCAGTCAGTGAGAGGGCTGCACGTGGCTTTGGGCAGGCCTTCCTGCCTCCCCTCCCTCCTTTCCAGCCCTTGCTCCCTCCCTCCCTCACTTGCAGTGCACCAAGTCGGGCCGGGCCAGGCCAAGAGAAGAGGCAGCTTTCCCTCCGGGGAGCAGCGAGGGCATGATGGTCAGGGCACACAGCTGGATCTGTATGGAGTGGACCCAGCCTTGCTGCCCTCCTCATCCTGAGTGGCTGCCCAGAAAGTGATGAGGGGCCTGAGTTTGCCTGGGCTGCTGCCTCTTTCCCGATGCAATGAAGGAAGGAAGGAAGGAAGGAAGGAAGGAAGGAAGGAAGGAAGGAAGGAAGGAAGGAAGGAGAGCTACTCCAGCCGCTGCCACTGTAGGAGGAGGAGGAAGAAGAAGAGGCAAAGCAGAGGGATCCCAGCAGCGGCACCTCAGGGTGGTGATCCAGAACAGGAGGCATTGTTGGGGCCCCGGAGACACAATGATCATGGGCCCATCGTGGGGGGCTCTGTCCACTTGCCCCTCCCTCCCCTTTTTTTCCTATGTCGCCCCCCTTTTTTTTTGAATGTAGTCCAGCCCCCAGTGGTGTCTGGATGGTGGTGGACCACCCTGCTGTTTTAAAACTTTGAGAACCCCTGCTCTACTACAAGTCTTAAAAATGTCATCCACATTAGGCATCGTACAGGTACTCATCCCTCAAAGCGCTATATGTCATTGGTTGCCTCAGTGTCCCGCAGCACTTTACACAAACAACACAACCACTGAAGAATAGAGACCTAAAGCAAAGGAGAAGAGCACTTCCATCCTCCTGAGCACTCCAATCTCAAGAAAGTAATAAACGGGTACTGTCAAGCCTTTTCCACGTTTCCATATTCAGAAGAGGTATAGCATTACCTTTTTTCTGGGACTGCCCTGGGACTGTGCTGCTTTACCTAAGGCAGTGGTGGTGAACCTTCGGCACCCCAGATGTTTTGGACCACAACTCCCATAGTCCTTTGTCAATGACAGTAGAGGCTTGGAATTCTGGGAGTTGTGGTCCAAAACATCTGGAGTGCCAAAGGTTTGCCACCAGTGACCTAAGGCTACATAGGCTGACTCTTTTACCAAGATGCACAGTGGGGAATCATATTTTTTATTACTGTTTGATGATTTATTGATATTTTATTTATAACTATTTTAAATTGTTTTAATTCTTTGATTGTAAGCCGCCCAGAGACCTTTGGGTAGTGGGCGGCATATAAGTTGAATAAATAAATAAATAAATAAATAAATAAATAATATTCCCAACCTCTGGTTCTGCAGCCAGATAGTAAATCACTGAGCTGTCCAGCCAGTCTGCACCTCAAGACAGCTATCCTAAAACAAAAGCAGTTCAAAGACCTACATCTAAAAGAATGAGCAGAATAACATGTCAAGACATCCAATCTCCTTCAAAGCAGGGACAAATACTTTTTATCCCAATATAGCTAAAGTACTGTTCTGCAGCTCCACAGGCACAATGGTGGTGATGTCACCATAAGTGGAAAATAGCTATTGATTGAAGTCCATAGCCAGACACGTCTCCTGAGGTGTACAGCAGTAGCAATCTGCTTAGAGGCTACATAGGCAGCAGGGTAAGATGCTATCATTTCATAGTTGATGAGAGACATTACCTCATTGTGATAAGAAAGGGCCTTATTTCTCAGCTCATCCAGTAGTGAATTGATGAAAGGGATAAACTTTTGCATGAGATGGTGATTGTAGGCCTCCATGGCACATATATATAGTTAGAGGTGCAAAGCAAAAGGGAAGACAGAGAATAGTGTTGTCTACCAGTGAGGTCCAGCTTACGACTTTTTTGTGTGTAGTTGCGGACAGGCCCTTTGCTCTATTTTGTGTTTCACCCACAATAAGTGAGTTTGGCAAGGGATGCTTGGAGAGGAAAGTGATGCCTTCTCCATGTGCCCTGTGGAGGTTGTCTATAGTCATCAATGGAGCAGATGATGGCTTATCCCATGCACCTTTAGCTTGTTTTGGAAGAGACAGAATGAAGCCCATTCTCAAAGGAGAGGTTTGGCTCTTATTGAGATGTCCAAAGAATTTTCAGGAATCATCTGCATCAGGTTGTTCTACTTGAAGATCCATAACTTTAGCTATCTTGTGGATCATATGGGAATATAATCCTCTGATTATTATTATGATTGAGACATACAAAATAATGCAGGGCATGAGTAAAGTGGATAGGAGACACTTTTTTCTCTATCACAAAATACCAGAACTAGGGGACATACACTCAAATTGAAGGCTGGGAGAGACAAAAGAAAATATTTTTTTACCCAGCGCGTTGTTAGTCTGTGGAACTCCCTGCCACAGGATGTGGTGATGGCATCTGGCCTGGATGCCTTCAAAAGGGGAGTGGACAGATTCCTGGAGGAAAAGTCCATCATAGGTTACAAACCATGATGGAGATGAGATGTGTAATCTCCAGGCTTAAAACCAGGGTACTTTCAAGGGCCAGATGCAGGGGAGTGGTATCAGGAGACAGAGATCTAGTCTTGTACACTCCCAGATGCATTTGGTGGGGCCACTGTGACATACAGGAAGCTGGACTAGATGGGCCTTTGGCCTGATCCAGCATGGCTCTTCTTATATTCTCATGTTCTTATGCTCTGATGGCAATGGAGGATGGTTGTTGACAAGATCAGAATCTGGCATTGGCAAATTCAGTGGGGACGATGATGGTGTGTGTCGAGAGTCATCATCGGCATCGGAAATGCTATGGAGAACAGGTTCACGCACAGAAGCAGGAGATTCCGCTCTAAGGTGAGATGCTGGATGCGAGGTTGTGGTTTGCTGTCTTTCACAGGGAAAATGAGTTGGACGAGAAGGAGAGGTGACTATGTTTGACATAGGTCTCACAGCTGTCATTGAAAAGGTTCTCCTCAATGTTGAAGGCTGTGTCAATGCCTGACAAGTGAATGAAGTCTACAGCACTTTTGAGCGATAGGAGGCTTGCATTTGCCTCGGTATCGAGGTATCAAGGCTGCTTGACATTGCAAGGTTCGTCATCCAAAGAACAAGAGATGACTTGAATATAGTATTGATGTCGACAGCCACGTTCGGTATGAAAGTATCCATAGGTTTCAAGTTGTGTTGGTACAGAGGAGGAGATAGCAAGGGCAAAGAATGAGAGACATAGTAGGAACGCTGTCAAGGTTCCTGGTCTCAATGTTGAGGTTGTTTTTGTGGAATTAGGAAGGTTTCCGAATATGGAGGTTCCTCCTGGAGTCAAACATGCTTCAGGTATTCTGTCTGATGTTGAGGAGGTGGCAAGAGGTTTCAAGCCTCTTCCTGATCCAGAGTATTGGCGTGAGACTTAAACATCAGAGCTTGGTATGGAGGATGTTCGAGCTCAATCAGCTGAGGAATAAGCTCCTGATGTGAGCCCGGTGAGAGACCAGGGCTTGTCAAAGGTGCATGCACAACAGTCAATGGTGCATTATCTCCCCAGCTTAGATAGCTGGATTCGGGAGATAGCACATGGAGCTGACAACATGGAAGATTGTCCTGATCTAGATGTCATTCCATTGGTGTCAAGGCTGAGTCTTGAGCCGGGAGAATAGGGCTAGGAACAGTCACGGACGATCTCGATGTGGCTTTAGAGGTCGAGGGAGCTGGTTTATTTTTCTTTTTCTCTATGTTCTTTAGACACCTGGGAAGGCTTCTACTTCTGTTGTTTCCGAAGTGGAAAAGTCGTCAATGGCATGGAACGCTCAGATTGATTTTGGGATTCCTTGGGCTGCAGGGATTTTTCCCAAAGATACACCTGCAATTTGCCGAGGTGCTGTTTAAGTGCCAGCTTGGTCAGATTTCTACAGCCTGGGCATTGAGATGGTTGATGTTGTTCTCTCAGAGAGTAAAAGCAAAGATTGTGGCCATCGGAGAGAGGGATCTTATTTGGACAGGCCACGCACCTCTTTAAAGAGTCCCCTGGAGGCCATAAAATGTTAGGTGGGGGGAGGGGAGAGGGTTTAAAATCAAGTTGTTCTGATCCGAAAGGCTGAAGGAGGAGGTGAGTGTGACAATAATAAAAATAAAAGACTAAAGGAGTACTTTCTATTTTGCAGGAGTTTTGAAGAAAGGCGACCATTTTCGGAGTTGGCAAAAAGGAACTGAAGATTGCGAGTGGGAAACGGGGAGCATGCACGCTGAGAGGAGGAGGTCCTATACCATATTTGAGTTTGGAGAAGACCGGTGATCTTCATGCAGGTTCAAAGAGACCCATTGTGGGAATTCACAGATGCCACAAAGAAGAAAGCAAACATTACATGAAAACTCACATAATTACCAATCTTCATACAAAATCTGATTATAAATTCAGTCTGCTAGAGGTCAAGTCGATTACCAGCTTCTTTCTCATAAAATAGAGAGAGGGGTCTCCACATTCTGTTGCATTATTTAAATCTTTCTCTTTGAGCAATTCTGACAAGATTTCCATCTCTGCAGTTTCTAAGTTATCTGTCTAAAAGCTCTTGACACTCCAGTATATCCTCTCCCCCCACCCGCCACCAATATTAAGCTAAGGAGATGCTAGCTATAGTTAGCATATACATTAATAAAAGTTTCTTGTTATGATCTTTGATTTCTAGCATAATATTTAACAAAAATATTTCTGGCTTAAATGGGATCACAAAACACAACATTTTCTGTAACATCTCCTTAACCCTTTTCCAGTAATTTTTAATCACCTCATATTTCCACCACAGATGGCAAAATGTCCCTTCTTTCTCCTTATACTTCCAACATCTGTCAGACCCATTTCCAAACATTTTCACTATTTTGTGGTGTTATATACCACCTATAAAACATGTTATATACATTTTCTTTCAAACTCATCGCTTTTGTGTACTTAATATTAGTTCCCCATAATTGTTTCCAATGGCCTATCTCAATATTATGGACTCCAGGCACCTTTAGGTGCCAGATGAATCATCCCAGCCTGGCCCTTCTCTTTCCTGGTGTTTGTGCACATGCACATTTCTGAATAGGATGTGCATATTCCTGAAAGAGAATCTTTCTGAATGTGTTTGTCGCAATAGGTTCTGTGAGGGGATGTCTGTCTGAATGGCATGTGTTTGTGTATCTTCAGGGGAGGGGTGTTTTCAAAACATGCATGTGTTTTGGGACACCCATGCCCATTGTTTCAGTGATGGAGAAGATAAAAAGTAAATTGCCTCTGAGATCCCAGAAGGCGAAAGCCCCCTCAACATGCTGGTTATAGCTAAAGGTAGTGGAAAAACAAGGTTGCACCTGTTGTATTCAACCACTTAGAAAGCTAAAACAGAATAAATGCTATTGAAATGTGCCATTATCGGACAACTTCTGTTTGTAATTATAGTTACTGGAAATAGTACTTAATTTTCTAAATTCTAAAGACTATTATAATTTCTATATCAGCAGAGCCTCGTGGTGCAGTGGTTAAACTACTGTACCGAAGCTAAAACTGTGCTCATGACCTGGGGTTCAATTCCAGGCAACAGGCTCAAGGTTCACTCAACCTTCCTTCAGACGTCGGTAAAATGAGTACCCAGCTTGCTAGGTGGAGGAGGAGGCAATATGTAGCCTGCAAAATTCTTATAAACCAGCCAGAGAGTGCTTTAAGCACTATGGGGTATTATATTAAACAAAAATGCTTTGCTTTTTTTGCTTTTTGCCTATTATGCTATTCTTTTGAGCTGTGGTGCTGGAGGTGAGTCTTGAGAGTCCCCTGGACTGCAAGGAGATCAAACCTATCCATCCTGAAAGAAATCAAACCCAAATGTTCACTGGAAGGACAGATTTTGAAGCTGAGGCTCCAGTACTTTGGCCACCTCATGAGAAGAGAGGACTCCTTGGAAAAGTCCCTGATTTTGGGAAAGATTGAAGGCAAAAGGAAAACAGGACACAGAGAGTGAGATGGTTGGACAGTGTCATTGATGCAACCAATATGGATTTGACCAAACTCCGGGAGGCAGTGGAAGACAGGAAGGCCTGGTGAGCTCTGGTCCATGGGATCACAAAGAGTCGGACACGACTGAACGACTGAACAACAACAAAAATCATGCCCTAAAGAGTCTGGCATCCTGACCATGGCTGAGCAAATTTCCTGCCCCTCACCTACTCCTCCAAGCCTTCTGCCTGAGCCACTTTGGGGGATGGAGGCAGAGAATGTCTAAAAGTTAAAAGGGGGAGGAGTCCGGAGCTGCTCTTGAGGTGTTTGCAGTTTGCCCCTCCGCTCTATTTCAATGCCAGACTACAAAATAAGGGAACTTGAAAATTGGTTCCGAGAGTTTCTTTCCCTCCCCCTCCCACTCCACCACCATTTATTATACAATTTAATCTTTTGTACAAATTCTAGTTAAGAATAGCCAAATGTCCTATCCTCCTCCTATGAGGCAAGTGGAGGGGGGTGGCAAAGCCTGCAAGAGAAGAATTAATTAGCATGCAAATATTCTGTTCTCCAGCCATTCCAGTGGCTCCTGTTATCTCTGTGTGTTATTTATAAAAAGCTGGGATAGCCCTTCTGAGCAGGTAGGTGGATTTCTTTAAAGAAAGATACCCGGACCTCCCAGATTCTTTTAGGTTCATGAAAAACAAACTCAGGTAGGAAGAGGTGTAGATCCCAAGGTCATTACTTGTGTTAATAATACTAATAGCACCCTAAGCACATCCGATCTCGCCTGATTTTGGAAGCTAAGCAGGGTCTGCCCTGGTTAGTACTTGGATGGGAGACCGCCAGGAAATACCAGGTGCTGTAGGCGCCTGGAGTAGGAAGTGGCAAGCCACTCCAGTATTCCTGCCAAGAAAACTCCATGGACATGGGGTCACGAAGGGTCGGTCACAACTGTAACGACACACACACACACACACACAGCGCTCTAAAATATCATTTTCTGTGCCCATACCTAATTTTATTGAAACCCAGTTTCAACAATGCATAGTTTATTTATTTATAACAGATTTACCCCACCTTTCTCCTTAAAAAGGCATGGCAAAGAGAGCTTACATCATTAAAATGCAATATTTAATGATAAGGCAGGAAGTATACAAATAATAAAAAGGACCAAACCAATACCAAACTAAAAACAGTAAACAAGAGCAACAAGAAATATTCATTCAAAGCAATAAAGCACAACAAAGTTAAAAACCTCACTCAGGCAACCAGTCACTCAAGGAAAGCTTGGCTGAAGAGAAAGATCTTGGCCTGCTTGCAAAAAGATGGGTCCAGCCCCCAAAATCTAGGAGCAGAAACTGATGGGTGCTCTTGCATGCACCCATGAAATAAATCTGTGATGGTGGTAGGCCTCTCCTGATCATCTCAATACCTGAGCACACTCACAAAGGGATATGCAGTCCATAAAGGGATATGGGTCCTTTTCCAAGGAGAAAGGTGGGGTAAAAATAATTTAAAATAAATAAATAAATAAATTGATACAGCTTGGACCCAAGGCATTTAGGGCCTTGTAGGTTATACGTTGCATTCTGAATTGTGCCCAGAAATGCATGGGAAGCCAGTAGAGCTGCTGTACAAGAGAAGTTATGAGATCCCAGTGACCAGCCCCAGTTAGCCATCTGGCTGCCATGTTGAGACAATTCTCAGATTGTTTATAAAACCTGTTACTAAATAATTTGCTTTGTTGGTCTGTGGAAGTAGATCCATATATATATATATATCAGCCTGTTAGGTGCTACAAAATGTTTGTTTTTGTTTTTGAAACACACTATCATGGCTACTCTATCTTTGAAAACAACAACAACGTGTGAGCATTCTTGTAATACAATCCACTTCTTCAGACATATGCCTTGTTTTTTTTTTTAGTACTGTTTATTACTATAGTCATATGGAGTTCAAGCAAGCAGGATTTCAAAACTGTGTTTTTCTCTGAATTTCCTCACAGAGATATACTTTTATCAGTTGGTCCAGATGGTTTTGGATTCAGGCCATCTTCAGAGACAATCACATAGGCACTGAAAATTTGCTGATACCTCTCCCACAAGAATGATCATCATGACATCCAAACAAGCATTTAAAGAACATAAGTATCAATCAACACTGTCAAGAGAAAGGGAGATTGAAGGCTGACAAAAAAACCTGCAAAATAGCACAAAAAATAAATGACAAATCCATACATTCCCCTCTTAGAAAACACTTTTTCACATCATTCCCACAGGACCACCAAATATGGGTATAACCTCTCCCCACAATTATTATTTTGTAGGGCATATTTATTTATTTTTATTTATTTATTTGTGAGCTTGTATCCTGCCCATCTTCCCAGCGGGAACTCTGGGCGGCTAACATCAATAAAAACACATAAAAACAGCGGTTAAAGCTGGAAGCAGTAAGGAAGCAGAGAACAAGATGGTGACGAGCCCGAGGGGGGGGGAGGGATGAAAAAATTCACATCAATTCTCTCTACTGGAAGGTCGTTAGCTTTCAAGTTATGCTATGACTCATAAAAATGATGTTCACGTCATTTCTTCTCTTTAAGAACCACAATTCCTTCATGTGGGTGCCAGAGTTCAAGCCATTCTGAAGGGAAACAAGCCTCCCTCCTTTCTTATTTGACAAGAAAAGCAGACTAAGAGTGTCCTTAAAAATAAAAGGAACAGATTGAAATTCTCCTCAGGTTTCTTCCTCTTTCACTGGATAAATTCAGAACTATGGAGACCATGTTAACCAACAGTGTGAAGGTCACAAAGATGTATGAGGATTATGTTGTGGGCTATATAAGGAAGAACAGGGGGGTTGTTAGCTTTCACTGCAAAGAGACTGGGATAGTGACACGAGCCTGGTAAACTAAATCAAGAAAGCATTATTGTCATGAACTCAGGAGAAACAGGTTAGAGCAGAACATACTTTAATGAAATGTTGTTGTTATGTGCCATCAAGCGAACCTAATAGAGGTTTTCAAGGGATCAGAGAGTGATGACCACTGCCAACCCCCAATGAGTTTCTATGGCAGAGCAGGCACTTGAATCCAGAACTCCTGAGTCCTAACCATACACTCTAATTCAAATTTGCTCTTTAAAAGGGTACTTCACAGTGGAAATTATACTTGATGACTATCAGTCAGATATAGATAGGGATGCAAACTGGTTCACTTGTCAAGGTGCTGCAGCACAGGTGCTGCTGCTCCCTTCCCCTGCCTCTTCTGGCTCCAGAGCCACTCACCACATCCAGTGTGCTACCTTCTTATACCTCCCCAACTGATCTGCCAGTCCCAGCAACAGCAAAGTTTTCCCTGCTCTGCCCCACTTGGCTGATCTCCCACTCAGACAAAAGGGCAGGACAGAGAAATATTTGCTTTTGCTCGTGACTGGGAGATTAGCCCAACACCATGGGTTCAGGTATTCCACCACTGTATCTTTTAGCACACCTGGGACTTCTGTTTCTCTCAGTAAGATACTCCTGGACCATCTGGCCAATACTTTTTCATCTTAATGTAAGAAACAAGTGGGGGGGGGAGAGAGAGACATCAATGCAGACATTTAGAACTCTCCAAGCACCTTGTCCATCTTAGGAAACAATAGCAAATGAATTTGGTCCCACAAAATGATAGCAGACATAATCTATTCCAGTGTTACTGAGTAGGGAAACTCACCATGCAGGCAAGGATGGGGGCAAAATAGCCTCTTGATGAGTGTCATCCAACACCTCATCTCACATAGCAAAAACCTCCAGCACAGAGGTATGTGCACGTACTGGCCTATTTCAAGGCTACAGCATCATTTGCTACACAACTAGGCTTATGATGCACATGAAAACCTCCATGTGGCATGTAAATACATTTCCACAGTGGATGATATCACCTCAGAGGCAGGACTATTTGGTGGACTGACGTCCCTGTCTGGATGAGAGCTTCCACATTTTCAGCAAGACATGAAAGGAGCTATGCTGCTCTGGAACTCTATCAATGATATTTTATAAGTCAAAAAAAGCAAAGTGTTCTGCTTATATACTGCACCATAGCGCTTACGGCTCTCTCTGGGTAGTTCACCAATTAGTTATGCAGGCCACACAATGCCTCCCGCCTCAGCAAGCTAGATACTCCTTTTGCTGACATTGGAAGGATAGAAGGTTGAGTGAACCTTGAGCCAGCTATCTGAGATTGAACCCCAGGTCGTAAGCACACTTTTAGCTGCAGTACAGCCATTTAACCACTGTGCCACGAGGCTCCTTGTGTGTAAGTCAAGCATACACATAAGTGACTCAGCCTCACAATATCTAGCAAATGAGACCTCTGACATTTACCCTCAGAGTTCAGATATAACCAGCTCATTACCTCTTGTAAAGACCTGCTGGTAAACTACCTAACGATGTAAAAAAAAAAAGTGAAGCATGCCTTGACAAGGCGGAGGGGCTTGCGTGCTTCAGTGAAACTGAGAGCTATGCCAGCTGTAGCATTACTACCAGAATGGTCTCCCAAGCCAGACAGGTCTCATTGGAGAGACCAGACTAACGGTGTCTACCCCCAAAGCATCTGATCCAAAGTGGGGGGCTTCAAACAGCATCTGATCCATACTGGGCAGCTGACCTTATGGCCAGTAATGGCAGTGAAGAAGGCAAGAGGGAAACCACTTCCCTTAAGCTAACTTCCTCATGCAAATCTTTAGCATGACTAGAAAACCTAAAGCCATGCCCCCCCATCCCAGCAGCCCTTCAGTGGACAGAGGGTGGTAAGAATATCCAGGCCAGCCATGAGAAGGATAGCCACCTGGAATGTTCACAGCTTATTTCAAAGTGGAAAGACCAATATCCTTGGTATTAGTGAGATGTGTTGGTCTAATTCAGGAAAGTGTGTACAGTAATCCCCTGCCTATCGCAGGGGTTAGGGACCCAACCCGACCCGCAATAATGGAAAATCCACGATATGCAAATGCTGGGTCAGGTCGGGACTGGGGGGCCTATCAGGGTCCTCCAACACTTACCTGAGGCCTGGCGCTTCCCAGAATGAGCCTCTGACGGGCTTCCCGGGCCTGTCAGAGGCCCCAGAAGTGGTTTTCAGTGATACGGAAGTCACTTCCGGTTCACTAGAAACCACTTCTGGGGCCTCCAACAGGCCTGGGAAGCCTGTTGGAGGCCCCAAAAGTGGTTTTGGGCAATCCGGAAGGCACTTCCGGTTTGCCCAAAACTCCACTGGGGCTTTTGACAGGCCTGAGAAGCCCGACGGAGGCCTGTTCGGGACAGTGCCAAGCCTGGGGTAAGTTCAGGAGGCCTCAAGCGGCCCCGTGCAGCTTGCCCTAAGAGCCCTTTGTTTCATATACTGTGGTCCCGCAATATACCGGGACCACAGTATATGGAACAAGAAATGGCAGGGGACTATAGTAGATGGATATCATACATACTATGCTGGTAACAATGAACCTCATCACTTTAATGGAGTGGGATTCAGAGTCCATCCAAGCATCAGTAAGACTGTCAGAAAGTTTGTGCCAGTGTCAGACAGAGTCATTTTTCTCCAACTTAAGGCACAACCTATATTGCTAAATCTTATCCAGGTGTATGCACCAACAGTGCATCAGATGACTATATAAAAGAATTTTATATTCAGTTAAAGACTGCTTTATCATTTACCAAATAAATGGAAGTTACCACAGTAATGGGTGATTTCAATGCAAATGTAGAACAAGGCCAATGGGCTGAAGTAGTAGGTAATTATGGATTAGAAATTAACCATGAGCGAGGTGACAAATTAATTCAGTTTTGTCAACAGGAGGAACGTATAGCAGCAAATACATATTTCTAGATGCCACTCTGACACCTTTATATGTGGACTTCAAATACTGACAGGAATATCAGGAATCAGATTGATTATACCTTGATTAATAAACTATTTAGTAATTCAATTAAATGTGTGAAAACATACCCTGGTGCAGAAATTAATTCAGATCATAATATTTTGTTAGCAACAGTGAACCTTAAGTTAAAGAAATGTAATCAAAGGTGACAGTCAAACTGCGATTTATAAGCTTCAGGACCCAGCAGTAAGAACTGAAGTTCAAATGAACCTGAGTACAGTATACAAAGCCATCAAGGAGACAGCAGATATAAAGGAAGTTGAAAACACCAGAAGCCAAAATAAAGCTGCAGTAAATGAGGTGGGCCAAGATAAATTAAAGATTGTCAAGAGAAAGAAGATCAAGCCTTGGATGACAGATGAAATTCTGGACCTCATAGATCGTAGAAGAGAGATTTAAAATAGAGGTCCTGTAATATATAAACAATTGCAGAAAGAAATACGGCAGAAAATAAGAATGGTGAAGGAAGAAAAACTTTCAAAGGAATGTAGCAAAGCTGAAGAATTGGATACCAAGCATGATTCATTTAACGTGTACAGTGGTACTTCAACTTATGATTGAGAGCCACTAATGTGGCTGTATTACAGTACATGAATAAAAAGCTAGAAATCCTCAATATCATAAAGAAAAGAAAACTGCAATATTTTGGACCCAAAGTACAATAAGAAATACTGTCTGCTGCAGGGTATCCTTCAAGGAAAAATAGACAGGAAGGGTGGCCGAGGGTGTAGAAAAGCATTCTGACTTAAGAACTTAAGTCAATGGTCAGCAGTGAGCACAGCTGCTCTGTTTAGAATAGCTTTAGATGAAAGCCAAAGTTCTACGAGGACACTTGAAGAAGAAGAAGAAGAAGAAGCATGCTGCTGTCCTCACTGCTTTAAGACACACACAACACATTTTTACTTGTGTCCAACTGAAGATTTCTGAAGCTAACTAATTCCCAAATGGAAACAAAATGAGAATGGATGCCTGGACTTCTAAGCATAGCTCACATGCTTCAGAATTACATCTGTTCCAGCTGATTGTGAACTACATTGCTCAAACCACATCCCCTTCCCAACACAGCTGGTGGAGCTTAAGACTTAATGGTCAAAATTATATTGTCATTTTATGATGGCATAAAGGAAACATAACTTTTGTCAGTTAATTCCTGAAAGTTAAGACATCAGTGTAGATTGTATCTGTGGTACATCAAGTGCAACAGATGAAGTCTATACTGAAGTTTCAATTTTCAGCCATGTGCTACCAAAATGTTACACCATGTGTTAATAGGTACTACTCATATGGTTTTGGCCACTGATAGTTCCAGTAGAAGTAACATTTCAAGTTAATGAGACAGAAATTGCCCTAAGAACCCTTCTTCAACCAGATGCCTTCCATGAATGTTGGACTTCGATAATCCCATGAACTCCATTCAGGGAACATTATTGCTGGAGATAGTGGAAGCTATAGCCCAATACACCTGAAGGTTGCAAGGTCAGAAAGCTGCAGTAAATCTCTCTAAATATGGATTCAACACAAGAAATTCTGTCTGTTGGTGCCATCTTAAAAAAATTAGAGAAGTTCAAGGCTCACTGAAATATAACTTTATGACATCTGATTTACAAAGTTGACTAAGCTTAATAAGATTTAAACAGCTGTCTCAAACATCTCCCTCTGACCTGTATGTCTGATAGGGCTGAATATTAAAGTCTTGATTTCATTTGTCATGTTGCAGTTGGTATTATCCACCCTTCACATCTTGTTATTCATGTGACCAATACAATAAAAAGATAAGTACACTGTATTCCAGATAGCATACTTGTCAGTCTCTGATTACACAGAAGTTATCAACAATTAGTCAAAGCAGAAAACAAGTGGTAACATATACTCTGTCTGAGTAAAAGGCTATTTTTACCCCCCATGAAATCAGTCAGCAGCATTCTTACAATGGCTGGGATTACAGCTACCAAGCTGCTAGGTCACTGAATGGAAGCTAACACAATGACATGTTGTGACATGTTCCAATACTATGGTTACATGCTTAAATCCTGCACTGCAATGAAAAGAGGGGGAAATCTATAGTTCAAATTCTTAGATATGTGGTAGGATGTCTTAAAATAATGAGGACCTTCAGAGTCAGTTTATTATCATGATATGGTATGAATGGCAGGAGGGGGGACTGCTATTCAGTGACTGGGGGAACTTTTGGAGAAAGTAAAAGAATAAAGTGCCAAACCAGGACTGCAGTTGAATGTAAAGAAGACAAAAATCATGATTACATGAGAAGTATACAACTTTAACATTGAGAAAGAAGAAACTGACATAGTTTGAGATGTTGCATACCTTGGTTCAATAATCAGTCCAAACAAAGAAGGCACCTAAGCAATCAGAAGAAGACTGGGACTAGGAAGGACAGTAATGAAGGAACTACAAAAGATCAGTTGTAAGACGTGTCCAAGACCAAGGCCATCCACAATCCTATATTTCCAATTACAGTGTATGGATGTGAAAACTGGACAATAAAAAAAGCAGATAGGGGAGGTGATTTGTTTGAAATTTCATGCTGGAGGAGAGATTTGCTGTTACCCTGGATTGCCAGAAAGATGAACAATTGGGTCCTAATCAAATAAAGCTTGTACTATCTCTGGAGTCAAAACTGTTGAAACTGAGGCTGCCTTACTTTGGGCACATAATGAGAAGACAAGATTCCGGGGTGGGGGTGGGGGACAATAATGCTTGGAAAGGTGGAACACAGTAGGAAAAGAGGAACACTACCGTAAATACGAGATGGACTGCCTCCCTAAAAAAGACGGTGGGGTTGAGCAGAGCAGATGAGAACAGGACATCCTAGGAAGCACTCATTCATAGAGTTACCATGAGTCAGAGGTGACTTCATGGCAGATAAAAAGATGGAAGAAATGTTCCTTCTAATGGAATTGAAATAACCTGGTGGATAAAACTAGAAGGCACAAGATTACTTCTTCAGGCATTTGTATTTTTCCTCTGAGTAGATTCATAGATTCCTGCATTATTCTTGGAGACACAGTGGTGATCAGAGGGCCTTTTCCCAAACTATTTTCATAATCAGGAATTTTAAATATCGCATACAGGGGGAAAGTACAAAAATGATACAAAAGTGGAATTGAAATTAACCTCTTCAGAACAGATGAGTAACCACAGTCATTCTGGCCCTAATAGATTGGTTATTAGATCAGTTAGTAGCTATTTTTTTATAAAGGGCTATATATGCTAGCATGCCTAGATGCCCTAAGCATCCGATCTTGCCTAATTTCGGAAGCTAAGCAGGGTCGGCCCTGGTTAGTAGTTGGATGGGAGACCACCAGGGAATACCAGGTGCTGTAGGCACCTGGAGTAGGAACTGGCAAGCCACTCCAGTATTCCTGCCAAGAAAACTCCATGGACATGGGGTCACGAAGGGTCAGGCACGACTGTAACGATGCAACACACACACATATATATGCTAGCATAGAAGCATAGGAATACTGTACCAGGAAGCTGTCTAACATTGGCCAAGTTGTGCTGTTACGAGTTTTGGAGAAAACTGCCCCAAGTTAAGAAATATTATCTGTTGCATCAGTTGTATGACTTAGCATGCAACTCATAAAGGCTTCATGGATTTGTTGCATTGGGATGATTTGCCTCCAAATGTTACATCATTTGCTTCACTGTGCAAGAGGATTTGGTCCCACTAGCTCCAATCTCAGAACTCAGAACTCTGATTGACTGGGGCTCTCTAAGGTTTCAGGCAGAATTCTTTCCTAGCCTCCACCCCAGACTTGCCTCACAGTCCCTGGAGATCTCTCACTCAAGTACAACCTGGTGCTACTTCCAAACTCGGATGAGAGTGTGTTGTACAGAGTGATGTGGTGGCATCTTGCACTTCAATATGCACCATTACCCAACCAATCTAAACCAGTTTATACAGAATTAAAAACTATGGACAACAAAGATATTTCTGCCTAAGTGTTTCTGTTACATTTGAACTGGCAATTCCATAGGTCATTGTGTCAAAAGGGAAACAGCTGCAACATGCCTGTGAACATGGGACAGAAAATTGTATGCTGCTTTTGCAATTCTTCCAGTGCAGATTGCTCTGCCTATGTTTTATCATGCTTGTAACGTGAACACAGCCACAGGCAGCAGTATAGGCTTAACATCCAAACAAGTGGCTCATACAAATTGTATCAACTCAGTTCTGTAAAACTGGATCAACTCAGTTCTGCTCGTTTCTATAAAATGCCTCAGATGTCATCAGCTGACTATAACACCACCTTGCTCAGCAGCTGTAACCACCACCCCCTTGCCACGGGCCACTCAGAATGGCCTGACAGGCCGGATTTGGCCCTCGGGCCGGACTTTGGGCAGACCTGCTCTATAAAGTAGTTACCAAAAAATAGAAATGGACATGAATCGAACAAGGAATTAGGGGGGAAATGGGCTGGGCTGGTGCATGGTTTGGTTCAGTTTGGGGATCCCACTGCTGCCACCATCACCCTCGGATAAGAGCATTCACTCTTATCATCAGATTTTGGTATCTGCAGGGCAGCCTGGAACCAATCCCCCATGGATACAGGGGTCCTACTGTACACCATTTCCATGGCATGGAGACAGCTGTCTGTGCCTCTGGTTGCTGCCTATCTTTTTGTGGTGTGCAGTGCAATAGGGCAAATGATTACAATTACTTTTCCTCTCTTCTACATGTAAATATATTATGTTTCTTTAAAATCAGAAACAGTTTTTATTGCAAATTTGCCCTTAGCAAACCATCATGTGCTTAAGGTTTATCAGCCTCTTTCTATTAAAAAAATATACAAGCTATATATATTAGACAACACTCCTACAACTCAAATAAAATATATTGCTTCCTAAAGGCAATTAACACCATTTGCAACCACATTTTTAATATGCTGTAGCAATAACAGAGTTAATATGATTAAATGCTATCCAGGTGTTAAAAAGAGTGCTGACTTAGAAAAACAGGGGGAGGCAACCCTTCCCTTGGGCAGCAATATATATAAAAGCATGGTGTTACAGATTATGACCATTTAATTACCAAACAAGGGGTAGATCTCGTCAAGAACCTCCGAGTGCTTTCCAAAGTGCAGAGGTATGTTAACCTGCTTGGCTAAATTCCAAGACACATAATTACATCCTGCCAACCTAATTCCCTCCTGGAATTTCATGTACAGTAAATATAGCATTATATTTCTAAAGAGCTATGTAGTATTCCGGTGCACGTTTAAACAAATGTCACATTCCATTACAGAAGCTTGTGATTTTCGGTACCTTTACAAGGGGGGGGGCATGAAATTCAAACACTACAGAATCTATCCGGGTAATCTATTCCAATGTTTACTTGATCATCCTGTTCCGTAAAGGGAAGTATGCACATCGCTTCACTCTACAGTCAAGAGACCAACTTCCAAAGAGGAAATTTAAAAAAAAGTATAATGATTTTAAAGGGTTTTTTCAGCTTCCTCCCCCAGACATATTCACCTCTCATACTATCCTCTTTTTAGAAAACCTATGCATCCTTCGTAACCTCCCTCCTCTTGTTCAAATGATGACATAGTTTATTGATACAAACAAGTAGCTATGCAATTCATTCACAGAAACAAACTTTTGAGTGAGGCAGGGATCACTAAGTCATAAACAAGACAAGCTTTTTTGTCCTCTGGAACTCTTGATCAGGCCAAGCTGGCATGAAAAGTGGGGCTCAAGTAGAAAGTTCCAAAACTGGCTCAGATGCCATGCCTCACAAAGACTGGCAAGCAGGAAGGCAAAACAGTGTTACCCTGACTTAAGAGCAGCTCGACTTAAGAGCAATTCGAATTATGAACACAAAACTTGTAGACATAGGGCCTTCTCTACCCCCTAATGCCCTCCCAAGTGAGATCCGCCTGGCGCCAACATTGAGACATTTCGCGCCAGGTAAAAACCTTCCTGTTCCAGAAGTTTTTAATTGATACAACATAGACTGGGGTCCTTTGATGGCAATTTTAGTGATGATTTTAGTATAAGGTTTTGCTGTTGTTTTATTATTTATTGAATTTTATATCTTAACAAAACTTTGTTGGCCTTTTAAAAATAAAATAAATAAAATAAATAAAACTGCCTTTTGACTGCCACCTTACAAATTTTAAATATGGTCTGCTTGGCTTACATATTTTTCATTTTTTAACTTATTTTTTTCAATTTTAGATAGGTACCCTGACTTAAGAGTAGTTCAACTTAAGAGCATGCATTCGGAACGGATTAAATTCATAAGTTGAGCTACCACTGTATTGAGTTGTATATCACACATGAGACAGAGGTAAGAAAGATATCACTTCACAGCCTCTCCATCTCACAGATAAATTACTGAAAGCCCTAAATTAAGTCTTAATTAGTTATTCACAGCACATATTAGTGCACCTTTAGTTCTTCGGGGGAGACTCACCATTAAACTGCCCCACTTAGCATTCCACATACGAAAGGAGGACAGGGTTACCATGCTAACAAAATGGGTTGAAAATTGTCATCACAGATGTCAAGTTCTCAAGTATTCATTTGATAGGAGTGAATATTATCACACCTCTCAAGCTAATACTTTAGAACTTGGTATCTATGATCATTAAGTCTTCATGTGTGCCAAATATCAAACTCATTCAGTAGAAACTGATGTAACTTTAAAGTGATGAAAATTGACATATTTGCTCTTGTAACCCAAATTTTCAAAAATGAGTCATTATTTGTGTCAAATGCTAGTGAAAAAAGTACTACAATTAGTGTATTAGTTTCATTCTGGGCTTTGTAATAAGGTAACCCTTCATTAGTTTGGGGAAGTTTAATCAGTAGCTCAGAATTTATTTGCCAGCATCATATTTCCTCTTACCACAAATGTAAAAGGCTCATGTTAATGCACGGTTGCCTGTTTTCTGGCATTTGTCCAAGAGGAAATTCACCTCTTGTACAAGCAGAAAGCCCTGATGCCACCAACTGGGTGAACTCTGGTTTAAATAAGCCCTCCCCCCCCCCCGCCGCCCTCCCCATCCTCTGTGATTATGGACAAGATTCTAATCATTAAGCTTTTCCTTCCCCGTTAAAGTAATGGCACCAAATGCTGGCAAGCTTATGTCAACCTGAAGGTTCCTTCCACACATGTCATCAGTTACATGCACAGATTGGAACCCCAACACCGGGGAAAGTTATGAACCCTTGGGGAGAGTTTTTGTGCATAAATTCCAGGGGAGAGTGTAAAAATAAAACTAGAACAGAAAAGATATTGGGGTACTGAGTCGATTAAAAAGCACCAGGGAAAGAAGACAATGGAGAAAAGAATTTCAGCTAAATATCCTGATAAAGCATTCATCCCAGCAGCAGCCACTCAGACTGAGGTAAAGAGGCTGAGGTCAATAGCTGCATTCCAAGCCAGGAGTGTATAGCTGCAGATTGCTTTCCCCCCCCTTGTTCAGAGGCTTACCTTATATAGCTATCTGAACTGTTCTTACTGCTCCCTTCCTGTTCTTTCTCCCCCTTATTAAACAATTATCCTGAAATTGTAACGATGGCTAGACTCTTCTGGGGAAACTGGAATTCAGCACTCAGGTTACTGATCAAAAAGAAATCTTTAGCAAGTTAAAACAATTTTGTTCATTTTAAAAGACAGCCTCTGTAGATCCCACAAAAAGGCGCCTATTCCTCAGATGCTCTATTTAAGGCAGTGTTTTTCAACCTTTTTTGGGCAAAGGCACACTTGTTTCATGAAAAAAATCATGAGGCACACCACCATTAGAAAATGGTTGAAAACGGTTTTCTGGAAGTCACATCCGGTTCAACGAGAAGCACTTTTGGGGCCCTTGAGCCATGTGGATGGCAGGCACCGGCCCTCTTTCTCGTGGCTCCCCGCATCTCCGAGGATAAGGCCGCAACGAACTCCAAGGAAAGGGGTCGCCGCCGCCCCCACCCCCACCCCGAATGGCGAAGCCCTGCAAGCAGACCTACAGGGAGACCTTGGCAGAGGCACACAGGCACGCACACATATACACCCCCTAAGAGGGGGACGCGTAACAAGGCGACATTCATTCCCGGCTTGCCCCACCGAAGGCTCCTGGAATGTCTCTGCAGCCGGTTATATGGGGGGGGGGCGGAGGATGGAGGCAGGCAGGCGCCTCGGGACGACTGGCGGCCACTCAGTGGACTTCACCGCCCTTGGAGTGCCCCCGGCCCCGCCACTGACTGGGGACACACATCCCTGACTGTCCCGCGTGCCTCCGGGCACCTCGCGCCTCCACTCCCGGCCGGGAGATGCCTGGATCCAGGCCACGAGAGCACGCGATCGGCCCCGCGCCCAGGCGACCCCACCCCCTGTCTCCTCATTTTCCTCCACCCCGTCCCTTTTACCTAAGCCGAGCGGGCTCGTCCAGCTTTGGCTTTTTGGCTTGAGGCTCCTCCACTGCCATCCTTCATGCTCTGCCCGTCCCGCTGCTGCCGGTGCCCTTTTGCTTTTTGCCCGAGAGTGGCCGACCCGTTCCTTTCAGGGGAGCTGGCAGAGGGCGGGCGGAAAGCAGTAGCGGCGGCGGCGGGGAGGAGGAGGAGGAGGGAGCGGTGGGGACAGGCCGCCCGGCCGAGGAGGCTGGGAAGAGTGCCTGAGCCAGGGAGGGCTTCGCTCCGTCGTGAGAACAAGGGAAGCTGGGATGGGAAAAGGCTCGGGTTGGCTTTACAACGCGTGCCCTGAGAAGAGGCAAACAGGTCGAGGTTTCAGACATCCCGCACCCGCCTAGTGCATTTTTTTAAATCTTTCAAATTTTTCAATTTTTCCCACGGCACACCAGGCAACATCTCGTGGCACACTAGTGTGCCACGGAACAGTGGTTGAAAAACACTGATTTAAGGCATGTGGCTGTCAGCAAATAATAAGCAATTAAATCCAAAACGTTTCCATGTCAAATATCTCGTTCTCTGTGTCTTGTTTTGTTTGCAAACTGATGAGCTCTTCAGGGACTCACCTGCATCTGCAGAAGATTCACAGGGAACTGTATTTACCAAAGAATGCTAGTTAGTTTTAATTTTCACCAGGGTCTTAAAGAGTATCCAGGTTACGTTTCAGTCATCTTTGAATTTCTAATACACCAGCACTCATAAGATTCTCCTGCAGCCTAGGGAATGATGTCAGTTCCTACCATTGCTTCTCTTCCTGAGACATCTGCAACAAAAGTCAATCAACACTCCAGACATACAGGTGGCCCCTTATAAAGCAAAATATCCTTGGTTCTCAAACCATTTGGACCTCAGTGCCTGCCCTCAATGCTGTGCTCCTAATCCACCAGACCTAGATCCTCCTCCTGAACCAAATTTGTGCACCCAGGCTGAATGACAGCATGTGCAATACTCTTCACGTTTATATGGGATTGCTTTCCTATAATTCTACCAAACTGAAGATGGTCTTTGAACAACACAGATCAAATGACCTGCACTACATTTCACAGATGGTAGTCATATAGACATGTTGTCCCCTCTTTGTCCCCAGATTACTGATTGACCTGCTTTTCTACAGTCTAGCCTTTGGAGAGGGACTTAGAACCTCACAGCTCACAAGGTAAGCTGCTGCTCTAGGAAACGCCACATAGTCACCTCTTATTTTGACATGCTGCAAACACCCTCATAAGAGATCTGTTTCTAATCATCCTATAATGCCTTGTATCCCAGCCCAGACCTCCTGATTTCGTGTTTCTGGAAAAAATAGGCCTGTCCCAAGGTCCCTTCTGGAACTCAGGATCCACATGCTAGGAAAACAGCCTGCTACTCAGCCACTGGCCCTTCCCATTTTAGATCACTATCCAAACACAGGCTTGTGTCCACTACATTGAAAGCAGTGGGCCATTTTCCAAATGGGGGTCAAAATGGATGGATATAGTGTATATTAAAACTATAAGTGTTCAGTAGGACCCCCATATCCGCTGATTCACCATCCGCTGATTCAGTGATCCACGGATGATCGGCGGTGCAAGGGCCCACAAAATTGCGGGCATAGGAGGAGGAGACTGTGCGGCTCCAGAGCTCCCACCCACCTGGCTGCTTGAAAGATCAGCGGTGGTGGCAGGGAGGAGGCCATGAGGCTCAGGAGCTCCTGCTCACTCGCCTGTCCACCTGCTCACCCACTGGCTGGGGATTGGGGCGAGGATTCTCGGCGGCAACTCCCACCTACTCGCCCGCCTGCAAGCTCAGCGGTGGCGGCGGCGGCGGCTGCAGAGGAGTGGCCCACCCGCATGCACACAAGTTTGGCAACAGGAGCGGCCGTGGCGAACAAGAGCCTGCCCCCTGCCCGTTTGTAGGTTCAGCGGCAGCAGGAGCTGCAGCAGCGAACAAGAGCGGTGGCAGGGAGGAGGCCATGTGGCCCAAGAGCTACCGCTCACTCGCCTGTCCCACCTACTCACCCGCCTGCAAGCTCAGCCTTGGTGGCAGTGGCGGCGAACAAGAGCCCCCCCCCTGCCCATTTGAAAGTTCAGCGGCGGCAGGAGCAGCAGCGGTGAACAAAAGTCTGCCCGCTCACCCGGCCGCAAGTTCAACGGTGGTGGAGAATGAGCACCTGCCAGGCAGCCTGCCCGCATGTTCGGCGGCAGTGGTGGTGGAGGAGGCAGCCCTGTGGATATGGGGGTCCTACTGTATTTCTTTTAGCCAATCCTTTGTTCACTACAGCAGCGAGGGTCCTCTGATAACAGAAAGCTGGAAAATCACAATTTTAAACCAATGTATCCTTCTAAAGCCTGAAGCAGACATTTTTGATAGCAATTATAACTGAAAGAAAGCTAATGTTGAAGAGTTGTGATTAAAGCATTGTTTCAGCTCTGTGAAATTATATTTCAAACAAATCCTGTGCTTGAGTGCTGAAGAAAAGAAAGTTACCAAACAAAGCAAGGTAATTTGCATGTTCCTAAAGGTCAGAGAAACTCTTTCTGTGACACTCAGAAGCTTCCATGAGTTAAGGATTTTCCTCTTCTAAACGCCAAGCTGTCTCGAATACAGTGGAACCTTGACTTACGTCATTAATCCGTTCCAGTGGTCTAGACTTAAGTCAAACATGACTTAAGTCAAACGAACGTTTCCCACAGAAAGTAATGGGAAAGCGGATTAATCCGTTCCAGATGATGAAAAAGACCCCCCAAAACAGCAATTTAACACAAATTTGACTGGGATAGGAGATTCCTTCTGGGGATGTAAATGAAATGTCTCTTCAAAGAGAGGAGGAGGCAGTGGAATTTAAGTGCACAAGTTATATGCCTCCACTTTTTAATGTTCATAGCAACAATGTCTAACATTTAAGTTTTACTGATTTTTAACCTGACATTCCAAGTTCTGAACAAGTCTATGCTTACCATTAGAGTCCCACAACTTTGCAGCTCCCCAGCTAAAATGCTTCCATTGTGGACCAGACTTCTGCAGCCAGATTTTTTACAAGACTGAGCCGACTGTCTAACCAGCGAGGCCAGCCCCGAGCTCCCGGCCCTTCTTCTCCTCTGGCAGCAGCGGCGGCTTCGGTGAGGCCGAGGACCAGCTCCAGGTGCTCTGAGCTGGCCTCACCAATGCCAGAGGAGAGGAAGAAGGCAGGAGCAGTTTGGAGGTGGCAGCCGCGATGCTGGGTTGTGGCTGCCGCCCAATTCTGGGGCCTTGTGCCGGGGCTCCGAGATGTAAGTCAAAGCCTGCAACTCAAGTCAAACAGGCCCCTTCTTGCTGCAAGTCAAATATGATGCAAGTCAAGCAGCATGTAAGTCAAGGTTCCACTGTACATGTTGTTGTTTTTTACCTCAGTCAACCCAAATGAATACATATCTTACATCAGTGGTCCTCAACCCCCGGGCCGCGGACCGGTGCCGGTCCGTGGAGCAATCTACGCCGGGCCGCCGCCCGAGGAACTTCCAATCATTCCCCTGTGGCGGCGGCCCGGTTCCCGGAAATGAGAGAGAGAGAGAGAGAGAGAGAGAGAGAGAAAGGAGCCCTGCTCTGAAGGGCCGCTTTCTCCCGGCGACTCCCGAACCCCTCGGGCTCTCGGCTGGCGGCGGCGAGGCAGGCAGGCAAGGGAGGGAGGGAGGGGAGGGGGCGCTCAGGCCGGGCCGGGCTTTGGCTGGCCGGCGCCGCGCGTGCCTCTTTTTTGGGGAGGGGGATGGGGGCATCTCAGGCCGGCCGGGCTTTGGCCGGCCGGGCGCCACGCGTGCCTCTTTTTGGGGGAGGGGAGGGGAGGCTCAGGCCGGGCCGGGCTTTGGCCGGCCGGCGGCGCCGCGCATGCCTCTTTTTGGGGGAGGGGGCATCTCAGGCCAGCCGGGCTTTGGCAAGGCCATGCGTGCCTCTTTTTAGGGGGAGGGGAGGGGGCGTCTCAGGCCGGCCTGGGTCTTTCCCCGCCGCCGCGCCTGTGTTGAGGTGGGCGGGGGCGGCGCAGGCCGGCCCGGGTGTTTCCCCGCTGCCGCCGCCCGAAAAATCGCGCCGCCGCCGTGACCCCCGCCATCGCGCCCACCCTGCCCCGCCATCGCCGCCACCATCGCCGCCGCCGCGCTGCCGCGAAACCCCCAACCCCGCCATCACCGCGCTGGCTACCCCCGTCGCGCCGCGCGCCGCCGCCACTGCAACCCCCGCCATCGCGCCCGCCCGCCATCGCATGCCATCACCGCCGCCCCGCCATCGCCGCCCGCCCGCCGCCGCGACCCCCGCCATCACCGCTTACCAACCCCCGCCATCGCGCCCGCCCGCCATCGCCGCCGCCGCCGCCGCGACGAAATCGCGCCGCATCGCGCCGCCAACTTTACCCCCGCAAGTGGGCCAGGGAAAATTATCAAACGTTTACCGGTCCCCAGTGATAAAAAGGTTGGGGAGCACTGTCTTACATGACTCCCCTCTTCCCGATGAAATATCTCCACAGGCTCAACAATCTCCCTCTGACAATGTGTTCTTTCTCTTCGCCAATCCTAAATTCTTCCTCCTAAACTTTAAACCAAAACGCAAAATGTGGTGCTTACATAACAACCCATAGTGCTTAAAGCACTCTCTTGGTGGTTTATAATTTAATTATGCAGGCTACACATTGCCACCACCGCCACCTCAAGCAAGCTGGCTACTCAATTTATGGACTTCAAAAGGATGGGTTAACCCCAAGCTGGCTACCTGAGCCTAGGACTGAACTCAGGTCATGAACAGTACTGCACGTTGAGCACTGTGCCACAAGACTTTTCAACTCTTTAACTTTGACCTGTAGTCCCTATTTCTAACTAAAAGCAAGCCTAAATGTATGTAACTAAAGATTTTCATACATCCTCTGTCGACAAACCACCTCAAAGGACTTGTTTCTGCATCACTCTATAAAGCTCAGATGGCAAGCTGGACAGGTTGATGAGTACCTGTTTACAGAGCCAGAGGTCAGCAGCCTGATTTCCTACTGTGCTTCCCTGAGAAAGAGCTAATTTGCATAGCCATTGGCAAACTGCATTGGCTCAGAAGAAACTGTAGAGGGGAATGGTAAATTGCTCTGGAGCACTCCTTACCTAGAAAACCATCAAAAGGGTCACTACAAGTCAGAATTGACTTGACAGCATACAATCATCATAACTATAATGCACAGAGGTTGCATAGCTTAGTGGGTAGGAGTCAGGAGGTTGATTCCCTATTGAGTTTTCCAGGACAGGGGCCATCCAATATCACCTGGAATATCTTTGGCTTCTAAGTGCCCTACCATCAGTACAGCCTTGGGCAAGCTGCCTAGTCCCAGGGCACCTCCAAAAGGTTAGCTTGGAAAAGCATTCCCTCGGAGAGCTGTCATAGGTCAGCAATGAGTTAATGATTCTTCATCGTTGTCGTCATCATCATCATCACCACCACCACCACCACCACCACCAGCAGCAGCAGCAGGAGCAAAAACAACATTGTTATGATTATTAAATAACGTGCGTTGATGACACTATGTAAGTTACTGGTTTTAGTTGTATCCATGACTAGGGACCAACAGGACATTTAAATAGTTGATGTACACACAAAGGCAGGGCCACCTTTCCCAATGAGTATGGCTCCTCTCCTTGCTGTGCCACATTCTGTAGCTTTAACAAAGCTATCAACTCTTCCAAGGACAGTAGACTTAATGGCTATTTTTAACAAAGCCTCAGTACAACTGTCAGCTCATAAGGCCCACACAAGAGCAAGAGCTTAAATACCTCTTCCTGTGCCTGCACATAATCCCTGGCCTCCCTCAAGTGAAACTTCACCATCATTTCTTTATAATCTATCTTCCCAACACTGCAGACTGCTACTAGGTACAAGGTGTGAGATATGTCCCATTGTGGCTTTGCTTTGGAAGCTTCAGAATCTCAGATAATTGCAGCCAAGAGGTGGGAGATAGATCTGTCCCAAAACACCATTGCAGAAGCCAAAATCACTCTGCCAGGGAACGAAGAAAATGGTCCACATTAATCATTAATGGAAACACCAAGCTTCATTCCTTTGCAAAGATGACAAATGCACACTGCTCCAAACAACTCCTTCTTGAGATTCAAAGGCACACATGTTCCACACAAGGATTACTTATTAGTAACGGCTCAAAATCCACTAGCCTGGAGCAAACAGCACAAATACGGCATCCAAGTCCCCAGGTTCACTGGGGGTGGGGGAGTGTCTGGAACAGCTCCTGTTTTTACTCAAGACAAAATGAAATTGGCAAGCATTTTCTTAGATGTTTGAATAATTCTTCCTGTGCATCCTTTTGAAAACTATCACGGGCCTATTGTTCAAGACTACAACCAAACAAATATTTTCTCCAGGGGTTATTATACATGGTCGCTGATGACACCATTCAGAAAGACGCACAAAGATTTCAAGTTACACTTGTTAGTCACTCTAGCCGACACATCGGTATAGAGTTTCCATCTCCACTCCATATGGCACTGTGGTATATCAGCATACCATTGCACTATTTTTACACCAACAGCCTTTCCAAAAGCCCCTGCCAAAAGGCTGAAGTACTCTTCTCTCCCTACTGGGACAGTTACATCCAAACTCTCTATCTCCAAGCACAAAAAGTTTGAAATTATCTTTACTAGATAATGTTTTGACGGAATAATTCAGTTTTGTTTATTTCTCCCTTCAAGACACAGAAATAAAATGCTGTACATAATCAAACCACAAAGCCTATGCATATTAACCCTAAGCACCAATGAATCCAGCACAACTGATTTCTGAACTTGGAAACAGCAAGCTTTATTTCAATGTTATCATTACGTCCCTCTCAAACTGCAACATGTCAGCAACCAAGTGCATGTATGCCAGTCTGGTTATACTAAAAGTACCTGTGTTGAATACTGGACACTATATTCCCATCTTCTGTCCATATTATTAGATACAATTATTTTGTACAGCTACTTTCAATCCTGACCAGGTAAAATACTGTAGATAACTAGCTTGTCTTGGTGCAAAGTGAATAAGGAATTAAAAGCCACAGTACTGCCACAGTAAATGTTAACAAGTTTCCTCTACAGCAAAGGAATACTGTTTAGGAAATGGTACAGGCGTGTCACTATCCTCTTGCTAGTCCCAACTAGAGCACAGACCTACCAAAACAATTGCAGAATGATTAAGTCAACATTTATGTGAATCCCACTAAGCCAATGGGTCTGTTATAGTTAGGAACAGAGGAGTAGCCTGGATCAAGCAAAGACAAAAGGTACAGTTGTCATAACAGACACGGTGGCCAGGATTCTGCTTATTTGCATGATCCTGTACGTTCTTCCTTTGACAGGTTGCTTGCCATCTGATCAATGCTGCCCTGAAGGCAAAAATCAGACCCACAGGTGGGCATGAACCCAAATGCAGGAAGGGGAATCCAAATGTATCCAGTTCACTCAGTCCCCACTCCCACAAACCATGTACACTGGCAGAATACTGCTTGTGATTTACATGTTTATTAGTTAGTGCATAACTCACTTTGTGAACTAACTATAACGAATGAGGTGCCGGTTAGGTTATGAGGTATGCACCAAACTGCACAACAGTGCACCTCAGAATGCACCAATATGTAATTAATCAGTGGCAATCTGACATGGTGAGTTTAACCCACGCATGTATAAATCACTAACAGAGTTCTGCCCAATGAATAAATAAACCCGTGGTCTAAATATTGTGTTTGACTGCTAAAAGAAAATGAATTGAAAGTCACAAGACTTCACAGTGAAATAAATCTGCCAGTCTTAAAGGTAGCACAATCTTTTGTCTTTCATTTCTGGTTTGTGTTTAAGTTGAAGCAGACAGCTGCCTACTGAAAACTGCTACATGTGATACAATATTCAATACAGTACACATTGGCTGAAATCCAACTGACATAACACTGGCACCACAGGGCAAGGATGACACTTTAAGCTGCCAATGGAAATCTTTAATTTAATACAGTTTGATCCTTTTTGCCCTGAAGAGGGTTCACATTTATTTATTTATTTATTTATTTATTTATTTATTTATTTATTTATTTATTTATTTATTTATTCAACTTATATGCCGCCCACTACCCAAAGATCTCTGGGCGGCTTACAATCAAAGAATTAAAACAATTTAAAATAGTTATAAATAAAATATCAATAAATCATCAAACAGTAATAAAAACCTTTTATTACTGTTTGATGATTTAGGAAGCTTAGGATGGGGTTAGGGGAGGAGCCCTTCACATCAGCCAAGTGCCATGGGCAATTTTCCGACATGAAATTCTGACTCAAATAACTTGCACACAAACATTGCAGCATCTATTGATAAACATGCAATGAATGGGATACAATGGGAACTTTATAAATAATAAAACTTTCTTATCAGGGTAAGCAAGGCAAACTGAATAAAAACTGCCACATAAGACAGAAAAGGCCCATGGCAGCAACGGTCAAAAACATCAGGCTGTTTTACAAACAGGTGACCTGGCCAATTTCCGTCAATCTCAGTATATCACACTGATGGCATCTGGTTTGGGCCAAAGACCCTGCAGCTCTCCAGAGGCTGGACCCCATTTCCCATCAGTCCTAGCCGGCCTGAGCAGCAGTGAAGTATTACAGGAGATCAACAATGTTTGGAAGACTGCAGATTCCGCTGCCTGTCTTTATATGCTATGGTTCATCATGCCTCATTTGTAGCATGTTGGCACTGCACTGAGGCACATATTTTAATATCCATTTTCTCCATGAACCAACGTGAAGCCTTGGAGGATTATTTTTGTACGGTGGCTCATAAAATACAGCCCTATATATGGCACTGTACTTGCATCTCTCTATGCAACAGTTGCATGCCAGAGTACATTTCACTTTAAGCTGGAAATAGCAGGCAACATGTAGACTGCTGTGCACGTGACAATGGCAAAGAAGTGTGCTGGGCACAATACAAGAGGACGATCTCTCCTCCCAGACCCCTCTGTGCATTTGGGAGAACGGTGGGTGCACTTGAGCATCTTTTACATGAGGGGAAGTTAACATCTTTGGGAGGCCTGGTTCTCAAGTCAGTCAGACCACAAGGAACCCAAGCACTTGGCATATTGCAAAAGCAGCAGTAGATGATATCAATCTGATGGACACAACATCCTTAAAACAAAGAAACCAGCCCTCTGAGTGTAACCTAACCCAGTATCTTTCTCCACATCATGCCTGGAGAAAGCCCATAATCAAAACATGACGTCAACAAATCTTCCTTGTTCTTATGCCCTCCCTCACTGCCCATCCAAGTTAATGGCTATCATCATCACCACATTATGGAGCGACGGATCCCACTCACTTTGCATTGGGCAAGGTACTTTTCTCTTCATTCCCAGCAACACAGCGCTGGCCTATTTTCCTCCCCCCCCTCCTCCTCGACTCCCTCCAAATCTGTCCTGATTCAACTGCTAATCGATTTCCATCAAGTTTATTCTTGGGCTCTATCTCATACAAAGAGGGCCGGTTCATTCTCTCACTGGGTTCAGTGCCTAATTTTGGACAACTATTTCTAGAGCCCAGCGTACCAACGATTTGGATCATCCGCTCCTTAAGGAGCTGGGGCTTTCGGCTTTTCTGCAAAGCACCGGCTGCGCCAGTGGCACCAGGGCAACAATACTCGAATGCACTCACAAACAAGTTGGGAATCGTATCCCCCCCCCGTCCCCCAGGACAGTTGCATGTGGAGGATACATCGCTCCGGAAAGTCCCCGCGATGCTTCTCGCCCCAGTCGCCATCCAGGGGTGAGAACCAGCACCCCCACCCCCGTCCCCCACCCACCGACCACGCACCGGCTCCCCAGCGGCCCTTCCCCCACTCACTCATCCTTCCATCCATCCTCCCCCCCCCAATACCTTCTGCGGGGCTTTGAGCAGGCGGTGTACCCCAGCCAGCTGGGTGACGAGCGGAATGTCCTCCCGGAAGGTATAGAGGGGCGGCCGGGTGGGCTCGGGGAAATTGGTGCTGTTGAAAGGGTCGGTGTCGTCCAGGAACTGCACCCGGCAAACCAGCGTCGCGGCGGCGGCGGTGGCCATGGTGCAGCCATGCAGCAGCACCACGCCGCCCACACCGCCCGCGCGCGTCCCCGCGCCCGCGCCCGCGCGCGCTCCCAGGGCGCCGTGGAAACCGGAGGACTCGGGGAGGGAGGGAAGGAGAGAAGAAAGGGGAGGGAGGGATGTGTGCGTGCGAGAGGAAAGGGGGGGGAGGCGGGTAGAAGAATACGAAAAGAGCCCGGGTTGCGGAGTCCCAGGGGGGCGGGGGGGGGCGGGTTCGAAGGCAGGTTCCAGGAAGGCCAGTGGATCGCTCGCCCCTCCGAGGCTTCTATTCCACCCCAACCCCCAACCCCCACCCCCCTTTCTGGCCGCTAAGCCGCTTTTCGCCTCGGTCGCGTGGTGCCGGGAGAGGAGGATCAACCCCCCCCCCCCACAAACAAGGCAGCCCGGGATTCCCGCCCGGGGTTGGGGTGGGTGGTGGTGGTGGTGGGTGGGAGAGCAGCTCTCGAGCCACCAGTCAGATCGGCGGCGGCGGAGGACGACCCGAGGAGGCAGCCACCCGAGAAGTCCCCGCGCAGGGGGGGAATTATTAATTGATAGTTAGTAGTGTTGATGCCGCCGCCGCCGCTGACCTCCGCGAAGCAGCCGCGACGGCGATCCCTTTGGAGGGAAAAGGAAAAAGGATGCTGCGGGTGATCACCGCCGCAGGAACCGTCAGGGCGCAGAAGCCAGAGCGGCGCTCGAGGCGCTGGGCCAGGACGCGGCAGGCAGAGAGCAGCAGCAGCGGCGGGGGGAGGAGGAGGAGGAGGAGGAGGGCGAGGGCTTCGCCATTCCCCGCCGCGCGCTCGCCACCCCGAAGTGGGACGGCGAGGAGAGAAGACCTGGGAGCGGTTGCTGCTGGGAATCCGGCGAGCCTTTCTCCCCCTTTCTTTCTCGCCCTCGATCGCCGGCGCCCTCCAGTGGAGGCCACGAGGCGGAGGAGGAGGAGGAAGAGGAGGAAGAAAAAGGCTCGCCCACGCGTCCACGAGGTTGGGGGGGTGGAAAGTGACTTTTTTCGGACCAGTACTCCCAGAATCCTACAGCCCTTAGGCATACCTGCACGCTGGCCTTGGGTTTCTGGGAAGTGTAGTCCAAGAAAGAGAACCTTTTCCCCCGCCTTTTTCTGGAAGGGCAGGACTGCAGGTGATGCTAAACCGGCATTTTTTTTAAAAAAAGCTCATCACGCTGCTTTTTTCTTTTTCTTTTTTTTTTTTATTCCTTCGAAGTAAAAGACACTCGTTCCTGAGGAGATGCGCCCGAATGTTCATGTTAAACAAGCGGGCCCCCTCCTTCGTCTTCCTCAGAGCCCCCTCATGGAGTGAGAGAGGCAGCACATATGCGGTGGATAAAAGACAGCCCTGGCCATTATTGCATCTCTCCCTACCTCACAGTCAGGGTGAGGGCTTGGCCTTAGCACAACCTCTCTCACCCACCTGAATAACAACACACTGTGCTGGGTGCTGCACTCATTGCAATTGTGATAGTTTTCTAGGTAGAGAATACTCAAAGTGTTCTGCTTATATACCGCCCCATACTACTACAAGTAGTCTCTGGGCGGTTTACAATTTTTTAATTACAGTGTGCAGGCTGCACATTGCCCCCCCCCAGCAAGCTCGGTACTCATTTTACCGATCTCGGAATGATGGAAGGCTGAGTGAACCTTGAGCCTGCTACCGGGGATTGAACCCAGGTCGTGAGCACAGTTTTACTTGCAGTACAGGCATTTAACCACTGCACCACGAGGCTCTTACAGAAGTGGTCTTTCCCTTCTTCCCCCGCCACAACCTGGGACTGTGAAGATTCTGTCATCCAGGAGAGGTTCTCTGGAAGCTGAGTCATGGCAACTGGACTTCTTATGAGATCGAAATGTTTTGTTACTCATCCAAGCAGCTTCATAGCCTGACGGCCAGGACCCTGCCACTGACAAAGGCTGCTTTCACACGGCCACCAAAATCTGGTGGAAACTTAAATGTGGATCTCCCCCCCCCAGCGGTCATGTGGTTGATGTCGCGGTTCCCATGTTCCCACCCTCCATACTCCAATTCTGTGCTTCTGTCTGCTGTGGATTAAATGGAGGAGGGAGGAAAAAAGTGGGCTCTCCCACCCGCCTAACACATTTCCTCCGGTCCTCAGCAACTAATTGTAGCAGGACGGGAAGCCCATTAGGGATTCCTGTCTGTTAAGCGGGGGAGACATACAGAAGTCGGAGGAGGGCCAGGCATGCACCACATGGGGCAGGGAGTGCCTGCTTGCTATGCAAATATGACAAATAGGTTCCGCTGTACAATAACCCCCCATCTATCACGGGGGTTAGGGACCGACCCAACCCGCGATAATTGAAAATCCACAATATGTGGATGCAGGTTGGATCGGGACGGGGGGGAGCAATGTTAAAAATGTCATTAAGCAAGGGAGCCAGCTTGGCTCCACTAATTAAACACATTTCAAACATTGCTTGCCACTCCCCCGCTCCAGGAGGGTGCAGGGGACGACTTTCAGCAAGGGAGCCAAGCGCTTGACTCCCTTGCTGAAAGCCATTTTAAACATTGTGCACCACTTTCCCGCACCCCAGGAGGGAGGGGGAGAATAACCTTTCCCGCACCCTGGGGGAATAACCTTTTGTTTCCCCACCCTAGCACTAATGGGCTGGAGAACAGGGCTTGGGGAAGAGGAGGAGGTTTTAAAAGCCCCAGCTTTTAAAACCTTCTCCCCCAGGCCCTTTCAGGGTACAGTCGCCCCCCCGCCATTTTGCGGTTCAGGTACTGCGATCCCACTACATTGCAGGATCGCAGAACCTATATCTCGGGGTGGCGGGGGGTGATCGGGTCACTCTGCGCCATCTCTCCTCGCTCCGCCGAGAAGCCTCGGGCTGTGGGGGGACGGCAGGGGGCGATCGGGTTGCTCCGCACCGCCCCGTGCTCTGCCGAGAAGCCTCGGGGCCGCAAGGGGGCGGCGGAGGGTGATGGGTTCACTCCGCGCCGCCCCCCGCGCTCCTCTGAGAAGCCTTGGACCACGTGGGGGCGGCGGGGGGGCATCGGGTCACTACATCCACTGAGAAGCCTCGGGCCACGGGGGCGGGGGCGATCAGGTCGCTCCGCGCCGCCCCCGCACTCCGCCGAGAAGCCTCAGGCGGCAGCGGGAGATAAGATCCCACAACACTGCCTGCGTGTGCCGCCCCAAGACTTCTCAGACAGGCGCACGATTGCCCCCTCGCGCCCCCAGCCCCCCCACCCGCTTCCACATATCGCAGATTTTTATGCATCGTAGTTAGGGTGGGTCACTAACCCCCGCGATAGGCGGGGGGGGAATACTGTACTGCAGTCCCACGATATAGCAGGACCACAGTATATGAACCGTGAAAGGGCGGAGGACCACTGTACCTGTATCCAGTACTTGCCAGTTCAAACAAAAAAACAAAGAAGGGCACCAGAACGGGGGCAAAAGGATTTTGGTGTGGATTTTCCATATTCCCATAGACTCGAGTAACAGTCTAAAATCACATCGGAAGAGCGACAAGGATTTTACCACCTCGAGACCAGGGACTTGTAAAATGTGCTGGGTTGCACTTAAGTGGGTGTGCTCGTACTTTTTTTTAAAGTCCACTGCTTGTGGGAAAACGATTTTATGTTTCGCATCTGCGAGCACTTTGCAGCGGATTTTAGTGGTTGTGTGAAAGCAGCCAAAGCTACTTAGATGAGTAGCAAAATGTTTCGATCACACAAGAAAAGAAGTCTGGTGGCCATAACTCAACTTTGAGACTACAGTAATCCCCCGCTTACCATGGGGGTTAGGGCCCCGAACCGACCTGTGATAAAGGAAAATCTGCGATATACGGATGCTGGGTAGGGTTGGGACTGTGGGCCCTGTCTGGGGCCTCTTACACATACCTTAGGCTGGAACTGCCCCAAATGGGCCTCCAACGGCTTTTCGGGCCTGTTGTAGGCTCCAGAAGTGGTTTCAGGTGATCCGGAAGGCTCTTCCGGTTTTTCTGAAGCCTGGAAACAATTTCTAGGGCCTCCAAGAGGCCAGGGAAGCCCATGAGAGGCCCTGCCGGGGCAGCGCCAGACCTGGGGTAAGTGCAGGAGGCCTCAAACAGCTTGCCCCGGGGGCCTTGCCTTCATATACTTTGATCCCTCAATATACCGGGACTACAGTATATAATCTGTGAAATGGCGGTGGAAGACTGTACTGTGGGTAGTTCACAGCCAGCACTGAGTAAACACAAAACATATCATAAACACAACATGTAATTAATAAAACTACCAGGCAATAAACAACAGTGAACAGAATATCAAAAGGTAATCAGTCATGTTACATTAAGAGAGGATGCTCTTAAAGGCTTCACTAAATGGTCTTGAACAGCCCCTTAAAGGTAGTAAGTAAGGGTTAGGGTTAGGCCAGGTGTTGCTCCAGCCAGTTTCATGGCACATACCCTGCTACAAATAAGAGTTGTGCCCTGTAAGGAGTTATGAGTAATGGTGTAATATAAAAATATAAAAAAGAAGTTGCTGTGCAAGTATAATCAGCAATGTTGTCTTTTTTAAAACTTTAAGCCATGTTTGGAGACACCTTGAGAAGCATTTCCTGCATTTTAGAGCAGAAATTTATTCTTAAAAAGCAATGCAACAAGTAAAAAAAAGTTACTTTTCAAAACTGCAATGAATAAGGTCATCAGGCTGCTTTTGAAACACTAGAATTAATGGGAATGAGTTACTGTTGGAATATAATTTGAAAAGCTCTGGCTAGTAGTAGTGAGAGCAAGCTCTGCCCATCCTGAGTGTACACCATATAAGTGAAAGAGGTCACTCCCTCTATTCCACTCCAGAGAATGAGATAAATGAGAGGGAGCAGGCTATTGACTCTCTTTACTTTCTTTGGATAGCCCAGATCCTTCCTGGTGTCTACTGCAAGCACATAAAACATCGTGGAGGTGCAGGAGAATTGTTCAGTCCTTGCTGCCCAGGATGGGTAGCCAAATAATAACAAAGATTTTGGTTCACTGAGCACAGTCCATATAACAATGTTGCTCAGAGAGAGAATTCAAATGACCGTGTGAATTGGTACGAGTGGATAATCCTTCTTTCCGTTAACTAGAGGCACCTTCTTGTGTTTTTTGTTCAGACAGTATCACAGACCAGTCTACAGAGGATGAGCAGAAGTGGAGGTGTGAGCATCTTATAACCAAAAAAATGCCATGATGTGGCCTCTGTGGTTAGGGCTCGTGTCTAGGGTAGGATACATTCTGGTGATGAAGCTTAAATCCCATTGATTTCCATCAGCATCTCTCTGTAATGAAAATAAAACAATCAGGGCCAGTGCTAGGGTTTTTTTTTTGCGCCCTAGGCGAGGGGTGGGGGGCGGAGGGCAGCAGGAGGCAGTGGATGGCGGGGGACGGCGACGGGCAAGGGGGGTGGGCGGCGATGGGGGCGGGGGGCAGGGGGCAGGGGGCAGGGGGCGGCAGGGGGGCAGCAGGCTGGCCAGCGCCCCCTCTCCATTTTGGCACCCTAGGCAACTGCCTAGTTCGCCTTAATGGACGTGCCAGCCCTGAAAACAATGATAGCCCTGTTGGGCCATGAAAAACTCATAATTGGACAATATTTTTTTATGTCACCCCTAGTGGGTGGAGGTTGTTCTGAAGAATTCAAAAGCATGCAAGCCTGTGTCATTTTGGATGGTTCTGTTAGATTTATCACCCATTGTGGATTATCTCACTCACACATATAGTCTCAGGGGCTGCACTTAGATTAGCTCCACAGTGAAGTTCTGTGGCAGTTCTCCTGCATAGAAAAAAGTGGTATCTACCGGTGAAGCCAGAATTTGGGAGTTTGATTTCCCTGTGTGGCCCCTGTGAGCAAAGCCAGCCTTTGTGGCCTTGGGGAAGCTTCACCATCCCAGGGTACTCCCTGAAAGAAGGGAATGGTAAGCCATTTCTGAAAATTCTCTACCTAGAAAACCTGTGCGGAGGAGGGGCTAGTCTGAAGACCCACCCAACGGGAGTGCCACCTACACAAGGAAGGGACGATTGGGAAGAATGGAGGGAGAAATAAAGAAAAGGGGAGGAGGCCAGGAACAGGCATTTAAGGGAAGAGCAGGAGAGAGAAGGTGTGAGAAGAAAATTTGAAGAAACGCTTTGCATTGGCGGGGCAGAAAAGGTTGGGGGGGGGAAGAACCACCCAAAGTAGAGGAGGTGGGGTTCAGGAACATAAAAGGAAAGGTGTGCAATCCTACCCCCAGGTTGGGAGTGGGTTTGGATGCAAAACCCAGACATGCTAGAATGGGAAAAGATGTTGATGCCTCATGCGGAGGCAGAAAGTTACCGGCGACGGGCGCAATAGGTCGGGTGTTCTTACTGGGTCAAGAGAGAGGCCCGGGAGTATTGGAAGGAACTGAAGGCGATTTGAAAAGAAATTGCACTGGACAAGTGGAAGGGGTTCTGTTCTGTTCAAAAAGTCCCAGCCAAAAGAGGACCGACATCAAGAATGTGGGACCCAAACCTCCACGGAAGATGGGGCGAGGTGTCCGGAGTCACCCGAGGACTTGACCCTCGCGAAGGGATCTGGTGGGGAGGTCGCCCCTGTGGACAAAGAGGAGAGTTAAATACTGTCATGTTCACCCCAACCCGAGAATCTCAGAATAATCCATTTGTTACCACAGTTGACAATGTTCACACTGAGTTTATTAAGGATAGTGCCTCCCAGAGAGTGGAAGAAATAAATAAAAGAGATCTTTCGTTTGACAAGAATGCTTCTTTATTGTGAACCCCGAGCATTTGTGCTGAGCTCCACTCCCTTCTAAAAAACTTTTTAACACCTCTTACTTTTAACCTTTTAAAACACCTTTTAACTTTTTTACCTTTAACCTTTTATAAACTCTTAACTTTTAAACTTTTAACTTTTTATAAACTTTATAATTGATACTACTGGAGACAAACTTCTGGGAGCTGCTGCGGGAGAAACCGTGTTATGGCTAAGTACCTGTTTTATTTATCAAGTTTGAATTGAAACAGCGGGCAAGCAGTCTTTCTCCTTTTCTGTGTTTCCTCCTGAAGCCTTGAACTTGTTAAGGACTGGATTATTTACTTGGCTTAGTTATATACTCCTCCCAGAAAAGTACAGATAAGAGCAAGATAACAACAGGTTGCTGGAGCTAACAACAAGCTTATTTTCAGCAGCTCATCTTAATAGTACTCAGCTGGGAGTGCTACTACTTCTCTTGAGAAAAAGAAATTTACAGTGAGTGCTACAAGTTATGTCACTGAGCTGAGAATTTTGCTGGGTTGGAAGTTTCTTGTTAACAACCTGACTTCAGATCTGTTTGGAAAGAAACTTTGCTGGCTGGGTGCTGTAAAGGAAATTTGTCTTCCCATGGAAGGAGCCAAGGCGTCCTCGGATATCACTCTACTTACCCCAGTGCTGCAATCAATTCAAAACAAACTGCTCCCTTCTATCACTCCATTCAGTGAACTTAAAGAAACAGAAGGCTATGGGGATCCATTGGCCTTATCCCAACAACTATTTAAAACACCAGATAACAGCATTTCATCTCATGGCGATACACTCAAGGCAACTACAGACCTTGAGGAGAAGGTGAGTGCTGTTAAGAAACCTCTGAAACAGGTCAAGATCACTGACTTTGTCAAATTGGGGGATTGCACTGTCCATAAGACTGACCTCACAGAGATGGACTCCTCACAGCCACTAGGTAGTCCTACAATTGATCTACCAAATAATGCTGTAGTTGATCCTCAGACTCTGGACATTAGCTATCTGTCTAGCATTCTGGATGTTGATTTTGGTCGGCTGGGCTTTTTGGATTTTCAATCCACTCCAGTCACCTTGCCTTATAGAAATGTCCCTCCGGTTAAGAGGCGGAGCCAGAGGAATCCAGCTAAAGGCTACTCCTTGATGGGAACTTCTGAGCCTAAGGACAGTCAGCTTGTGCAAGAGAGTGACAGTCTCAAGTGCGCCAATGATTCCAACAACAACACTCCTACAAAAGATGATTGCTGCATTCATAATCAGGCTCATCTAGCTCATCTAGCAGAAATCAGAGACTTTCTATTTGATATTAAAGAGCTCATGATCGTCCTAGTAGGCTACCTGACGAAGACTGAACAGCAGAGAAAAGAGGTCAGTGGCACACCAAGGTCTAATAATGTCAACTACTATAATCTGACCCCAAATACAATAGACAGAATTGCTGGTCTTTCTCTGGAGGAACTTTTACTTTGTGTGGACCCAAAGAACATAGCACAGCAAAGCTTTATTCCTCCAAATGTCTCTAAGGCTCAAGAAGAGGCAGTCATCCAGACTCCCTCAGTTGCCATAGAAGTCCCCACTGAGCCCCCAACTGGAACGTCCTCAATTCCAGCTGTTAAAAGGAGTAATAAAACGTCCAGTAAAGGTGCACCACTAAGCCATAAGATGGGGAAAAGGAAAAGTAAGGGCAAGACTGGTAAAAGGAAGGTGGCTAGCCACCCTCAGAGCAAGGCAAGGAAAAGTATGAACTTTAGACCACTTTTCAAATTATTGGAGGAGGATAGACCCCATAATACCAGGAAAACTAGAGATGCCACCAGGAGTACTTTACAGCCGGGCGTGGAGGCAAAAAGGCCAACAAAGAGGGAACCTGAACCTGAACCTGAGACCTGTAAAGCTGCAAAATTGCCCCCAGATATGACCCATCCACAGAAGCAGATTACCTCCAATTCAGATGAATCTGATATTTGCATGGCAGAGCTCCATCAAGTGAAGAGACATTTTCAACCAAAACTGAATGGGAGAATTGGAATGGAAGCAAGCAACCAACAACTTGGCAATAGGATTTATCCAATTCCAGTCATAATTGGAAACAGGAAAGCATACATGAGGCTTGGGAGATGGAGAGCAAATGGGAGGAAAGCAATCCACAAGAAAGCTGACACTAATCTCTGGACAAATGAGAGAAATACTCCTGTACTAAATGGGCACTCACAGATTTACTGGCATGGACAGACCCAGAGTGGGTTACTAGAAGGTGTAATTCACAATTGACATGGGGACAAAAATACTGTTCAATCTTATAGTAGCCATGGAGTGGATTGTGAACCTCTAGTTACTAAGGATGTAAGGGGAAGGAACATTGTGACCCCACAATCCACCGGCTCCCAAGGGAATTCAATTAAAATTATCTCCTGGAATATTGCAGGATGGGGATCCAAATTGGTAGATAATTCTTTTAGAGAGTATGTGGAGAAGTTTGATATTTTACTGTTTCAAGAGACTTGGTCCCAGCAAGATTTGGTATTGGATGGTTTTATGTCACATGTTCTTAAGGCAATTCCAAGTGGGAAAGGGGGTCGCTGTAAGGGGGGATTGTGTGTGATGACGTCTAACAAACTACAGGCTTGTGTAGTTACTATCGATCCCATTCCCAACATTGCTATTGCTGTAATATTGAAATTTAATCTCTGTGTTTTATTGTTAATCAACATTTATTTTCCACCTCAGCAATCCCATGAGTGCACTAAACGGGCTTGGGCTGCATTAGAAGATTATATTGTCAACCTGATTGTGCTTCATCCTTCAGCTTCGCTCATCCTGATGGGTGATTGCAATGCAAGAATAGGTTGTAATGATGAAATCTTATTTTCACGTTATAACAGGTTACCACCTGAAACCAACACTTGTAATCCTCTGCCCTACAGATTGTCTAAGGATAAGGGTTGCAATTATGCTGGGTTATGTCTTATGCAAATGATTAATAACCTTGATTTGGCTCTCTTAAATGGAAGTGTGAAGGGAGATAGGCCGGGAGAATTTACTTTTATATCATCCAATGGTGCTTCAATAATAGATTATGCTCTAATCTCCCAGGACCTGGTAGGAGCAATATCAAACTTTAAGGTTGATGACCGTATAGATAGTGATCATTTACCACTGGTGCTGGAGGTTAATCTGGGAGAATCCATTATCTCTGCTGGAGAAGATCTCACAATTCTCCCAGGAACTGAAATCAGAGCCTCTCGCATTAAATGGTCAGTCAGGCAGGGAGACACTATGAGTAAATTACTAAATACCAAGCCTTACATCCAGATGAGTCATCTAATTAGCACAGCTGATTCAGTTACAACTGTGCTAGAGACCTACCGAGAACTATTAAACTCTTTACAGTATCATTTAAAGCATGAGACCAATTACAATAGGATAAAGACTCGAAATAGCACTTATTCCAAACCCTGGTTCGACAGGGAATGTAGAGAGATGAAGCATGAGTTATTGAATAAATATAGATTTTACAAACAACAGGCCCTGGAAAGAATTCCACCTGAATGGTTCACACTGAAAAGGGAATACAAATCCCTGATTAAGAGGAAGAAGGCTGAAGCCCAGAAAGAATTATGGCAACAATTAATAGCTGCAACTAGATCTAAGGATCCCTCATGCTTCTGGAAAATTGTGACAAGGGGGTTGACCACCTACCCGGTTGTCAATGAGATATGTATCCCTGCAAAGGTCTGGGAAGCACATTTTAGGGGAATCTACTCACAGCATCCTGACTCTGCAACCAGAGTTCAAGAATTGCCTTTAGGTTTGGCAGAGTGGCCCCCTGTTTCCATGCAGGAAATCATCTCGCTGATTCACCAGCTGAAACCAGGCAAAGCCCCAGGTGCTGATTATATAACAGCTGATTTATTGCAGGATAATTTGGAGTGGTGGACCCCAGTTTTGGCCTCATTATTTACTTGGATTGACCGCACAGCGGTTATACCAGAGGACTGGGGGCTTGCTATTATAATGCCAATTTTCAAGAAAGGATGTAAACTAGACCCAAGAAACTACCGCCCAATAAGTCTACTAAGCATTATTAGCAAGCTATATGCAAGGCACCTGTTGGGGAAGCTTCAGGATTGGTTAAATGATGAAAATATTCTTGCTGAAGAACAAGCTGGGTTCAGATTTGGTAGGGCCACTATAGATCAGGCACTCGTTCTACACCATCTAGCAAACAAATATTCTACTCCAAAAGGAGGTTCCTTGTATGTGGCATTCATAGATTTTAAATCAGCTTTTGATCTGATACCCAGAGAAAAATTGTGGGCCAAATTCGAGACCACAAATATTGACAAAAGACTTCTTCTGCTAATGAAGCGACTGCATGAAAATACCAGTCTTAGGGTTATTTGCAATAAGGCAGGGCGCTATCTAACGTAATTCCATCATTCAATGGGGTCAAGCAAGGCTGCATTTTAGCTCCAACGTTGTTTAATTTTTACATTAATGATATTGTGAGCAATTTATCGAGTGCAGACTTTCATCCCCTACACTAGGCTCACGCCCCCTTTCAATCCTGCTTTATGCAGATGATGCAGTCCTGATGTCAATCTCGTGTGTGGGATTACGGAGAATCTTGAAAGCCTTAGCCTCATACTGTACAAAAGAACAGCTGACCATTAATTATGATAAGACTAAGATCATGGTCATTAGCAGGAAACGTAAAAAACATAGATGGACAATAAATGGAAATAGTATAGAGCAAGTGTCCTGCTATAAATATCTAGGTATGATATTTCATTCATCTGGCCAATGGTCCTCCCACGTGAACCATGTAGCATCTAATGCACAAACATGCAGCTCTGCACTATTGAGGTTCTTTTATACCAAGGGTGGTCAATACGTGCCATCAGCGATTCAAGTTTTTAAAGCTAAAATTCTAGCCCAAATGCTTTACGGAGCCCAATTGTTTGCATACTCAAATGTGAAGCCTTTGGAGACGGTGCAGACAAAGTTTTTGAGAAGAATTCTTGTAACACCTCTGTGTGTCCCCAATACGACACTCCGACTGGAGGCTGGATTAATCTCCGTTAAAGCACGTGCCCTGATCCACATGTTCAGCTATTGGCTGAAACTTATTTTTGCCCCATCTGGCTTGGCACCCCTAGTATTAGTGGATACATTCCAATCAACTTGGAAAAGGAATCTAACTGTTAACCTACTGCAGCTGGGTTTTTCCTTAGAGGCCATTTTGGCCATGGGTTTTGGCAATGCCAAGGCTGCAATTAAAAGGAGAATATGGGATGTAGAACTACAAGAACATCTAGCAGCCCACGATAAACTCAGCACAGTTAGGAATAGTTCCTTTAGAATGGCCAACTACCTATCTAATATAACCATTCCCAAGTTCAGGAGAGCCTTCACCTTAGCTCGATTTAATGTTCTGCCCTCCAGATTGTTGGAAGGCAGATACCAGGGTCTTCCAGTGGATAAACGTGTTTGCCCTTGTGACGAGGAGACTATTGAAACTATTGATCATGTCCTCTTGGAGTGTTCCCTTTATCAGGATATCCGGAGGACTCTTCTTCAGTCTATCTTGCAGCAAACTCAGGGAGGCCAAGGGAGTTTTGTGTCCAACACCTGCTAGGAGATAAAAAGCCAGATGTGACTGAGGTGGTGGCCAAATTCTGTACCGCAGCAATGAGGCATCGCTCATCCCTGCCCACTTCAGGTGGCGAGGTCAGATGACTGGAAATATCCATTGTGTATTTATCCTTACCTCTTCTCATGATGTGGGTTGGAGGTGGTCTAGAGCACGGCCATGGTCCCTGGCTGGAGACAATTCTAGTCCTATTGAGTTGATTACCCTGTTATTGGGCCTACTGGGCTTCCAAGATTTTACCTGTTCTGCCTTTTATACAAAGAGTATGCCATTGTATTATGCTTGTCTTGTGTGCATGCTTTTATTGTTTTATACACTTTTATTTTGGTTTTATGTGGAATGTATTTTGTATTTTATCTGGTCAGTGACTGAAATAAAGAGTGAGTGAGAGTGTATTGTGAACCCTCACACCCTGAAGTTCGCTATTCTCCATTATTATTGTGGTCTAATAATTAACAGTACCATCATATAGACATCCACTCCACCCAACACGCCTCTCAGTGAGTGTACTGTTGCTCAAGTTTGGCCTCATTATTAGGCCAAGAAAGCAGTTGCTTTGGGAAGAAACATCAAATATCTGGAAGAGAAAAGGGCATGCCAGGAAGAATGCCTTCACCCTGTGAGCCAGTGGTTCTCAACCTGTGGGTCCCCAGATGTTCCTGGACTGCAGTTCCCAGGTCGTCATCACTAGCTGAGCTGGCCAGGATTTCTGGGAATATCTGGGGACCCCCAGGTTGAGAACCACTGCTGTAAGCTAACCTGTTGTCCAGTGGGGGTGGCAACTGATACTAAAGATGCAGAGTGAGTGCCTCTTCACAGGTTACCTGTGTGACCCCTCCCGTCCCTGGCTAGCCACCAAATAAACCCAGTGCCATTAGGTTAGTGCCATTTACTCATTAGGCTTACTTTTAACCCAGTCAACTCACCCTGAGATATATGTCCATGATCCAAAACTAACAAGTTTATTAACAAAGTGTAATGGTTTCATAACAATTCAAACATGCGGTTTCAAATACCTGTAGTCTGTACATATAAGTCAAATCAGATGTTCTTAACTATGCAGGTTACAATTCATAACAAGTATGCATTCCGGAGGGAAGGGATTTTAATGCATTCCTATGGGAAACCGTGTTAAACCACCTGCAGCTTCCCCCCCACCTGCCGCTTCCCCCCCACACGTGCCTGGAGGTGAAGGCAGTTGCCTCGGTAGCTAAATACATACTAAACCACCCGCCTCTTCTCCCCCCCCATGTGCCTGGTGTGTGTGTGTGTGGGGGGGGAAGCGGCAGGTAGTTTAAAATGTCTTTTAATCACCAAGGCAAACACTTGACTCAGTGGCTCGAAGACATTTTAAACAAGCCACCACTTCTCCCCCCCCACCAGGTGCATTGTGGTGGGTTGTTTAAAATGTCTTTTAGCCACTGAGCCAAGTGGTTGCCTCAGTGGCTCGAAGACATTTTAAACAACCCACACTTTCCCCCCCTATGCACCCAATTGAGGGAAAAGCACGGGTTGTTTAAAATGTTTTTTAGCCACCAAGCCAAGCATTTGTCTCGGTGGCAAAAAGACATTTTAAACAAGCCATTGCTTCTCCCCCTCAATTGGGCACATTGCAGGGCAAAGCGCAGCTTGTTTAAAATGTCCTCGAGTCACTGAAGAAGTGCTTCCTCAGTGGCTCAAAGACATTCTAAACAACATGCTGCTTCTCCCTCAACGTGCCCAATTTGGAAGGGGAAGCAATGGGTCCTTGAGCGGGAAAGTGTGGGTCATTTAAAATGTCTTCGAGGCAAGCGGTGGTCATGGAACAGCTCTGCCATCACCGCTTGCCTCTGAGACATTTTTAAAAACCTTCTCCCCCCCCCCCATCGGGCAGGTTGCGGGAGAAGGAGCAGGGTTTTTAAAATGTCTTTGAGCAACCGAGGCAAGCAACGGTCGCAACCACCGCTGTTTGCCTCAGTTGCTCAAAGACATTAAGATAGGGTTCCATCGTAAGTCAAAGAAACCCTATCTTTCACTCTTAACATGCCAGGGAAAGCCGCCAGTGGATTTCCGTTTGTAAGTCAGTTTTCCCGTACGTTGGGCGTGTCGTAAGTCGGGGTACCACTGTACTTTGATGAATTTAGTTTTTCAGTTTTTTAAGCTACATTGTCAGCTACCTTGGTTTCCAGCCATGGAAGAAAGGAGGCATATAAATATCAAGCAAGCAATAAAAATGCTTTCTATTTTGGTTTGTTTGCTTGTGTGTGTGTGTGTGTGTGTGTGTGTGTGTGTGTGTGTGTGTGTGTGTGTGTGTGTGTGTGTGTGTGTGTGTGTGTGTGTGTGTGTGTGTGTGTGTGTCGGGGAGTGTTTCTCTTGACTCAAAGGCACTCAGATTCTTCACTGCTCAGTACACTGGAGTTTCTTTTACTAATTGGAGGAGATTTTGAAACAATTATATTACTGGGAAGTAGCTGACATTCCAACTAGGTAAGTTACATAACCATACACAATCTATTTAATGAGGAAGGGAAGAATCATTGAAGAATGAAAGATCTCCTTTTTAAAAACCATATACCGTACTCATATCTAAGCTGTAGGACATCCTTTTAAAGACCAACACTGGCACACTAAGGCTGCCTTTTGAACTGCAATGTTGGAAGGGACTCTATGGATCATTGAGTCCTGTCCCTCTCAAAGAAGCACAGTGGCAGACTGAATTCCAGTCCTCTGGCTCCATGGCCAGAGACCTATACCACTGAGCTGCTGACTAAAGATATAAAATGAGGAACACTTTTCATCTAGTCATTCATAAAGTTAGCACTAATCTTTGCTGTTAGCACAAGTGGCTAAATTTATGTGGAATAAGACTAGGTGCACTGCTATTCATTAATGTCTATGAATAAAAAACATTGGCTAGGGAAGTCCCAAATAAGCATTGTTCTGATGAGAAGATGACCTATTTCACCCTACTGGGCAAGGACAATCCAGTAGAGATTTTCCTTAACTGCAACAGCTCACAGTGGAACAAGCATTTTTGAGTCATGGCAACTGGACTTCTTTTCTTTTGAGATTGAAACATTTTGCAACCCATCCAAATAGTTTTGTCAGTCTGAGGAAAGTTGGTGCAAGACCTCCAATTTATAGTTCACCTTGATTTCACACCACCCTCATCAATCAATCAATCAAAACTTTATTACAGCCAATGACCAGCAACATGGTACAGTATAATAAATAGTAATAAAAAATAAAAAATAATAAAATATAGAAGATAGAAGATAATATATAATATATATAAAATATATAATATAATATAAAAACTGCCCACAAATCCATCCTGACCATCACGAAGCTATACCTTATTAATATCTGATGAATTAGCGATGCCAATGAGCCAGAGAGGAAGATCGAAATAGGTATATACAAGGGACATCAGAGTACATATATACAAACTGTTCCATGCACATAAGACATTCCACATTTGTTGGTTAATCAAAAGTTGTTGATAGTTAGAGGGCTATGTATCGTAAGTGATACTTTTAATTAATTGGTAATGCTGGTCATTGTCCTGCAGATTTTGATCGCTGCGGTGCAGAACCTGGCCACACTATATGTTATAGAAAGATTAATATCTGATAGAAGTAACTGAGTATAGTAATGACCAGAGCATCCTGGATGTTTATAAAGTATTGGAGATTAGACATGGGCACGACTTGGCGAAATTCTCTTTCTGTTTCCGTTTCTCGTTTCCGTTACGTAACGGAAACGGTAATGACAATTACTCCGCCAGAACTCGAACTTGAACCGACTAAAGAAAAATTGGGTCTGATTTGTCGTTGTCGTTCCTGGCATCGCAGCGATCGCACGCGATGCCAAGCGGCACAGGAAAAAAGTTTTAAAATAAAAAAAAACCGATTCCCGGCCAAAAAAGCAGGCGAAAATATGCCTGCCTCAGTGAGGGCACCTACCAGAGGGGTGGTTTCTGGGGGTGTCCCCGGCCTCCCCCTCCTCTCCTGGGCTGCGCAAAGTGCGCATCCTCGTCATCGAGTCGCACTCGCCCACGCCAACTCGCCAAGCGGCGCGGCACAGGAAAAAAGTTTTAAAAATACCCCCGATTCCCGGCCAAAAAAGCAGGCGAAAATATGCCTTCCTGAGTGAGGGAGGGCACCTACCAGAGGGGTGGTTTCTGGGGAGGGTCCCCTCCTCCCTCCCCTCCTCTCCTGGGCTGCGCAAAGTGCACATCCTCGTCGTCGAGTCACACTCGCCCACGCCAACTCGCCAAGCAGCACGGCACAGGAAAAAAGTTTTTAAAATAAAAAAAAAAACCGATCCCGGCCAAAACAGCAGGCGAAAATATGCCTGCGGCCTGCCTCAGTGAGGGCACCTACCAGAAGGGTGGTTTCTGGGGGCGGGGGGTCCCCGGCCTCCCCCCTCTCCTCTCCTGGGCTGCGCATCCTCGTCATCCCGCCAACTCGCCATGCCATGCGGTGTGGGTGCGGGATCCAAAATGGGGCGACCCACAATATTTATTTTGAAATCGTGGTCCAAAAACACACCAAAGCGCCACAGAAACATGCGAAAATAGCTATTTTAAAACTGCCTGAATTTTTACAGTAGCAGCAGTGGGTTTTTCTTGCAACAAAACGTCTCCATTGATTTTATTTTATTTTATTTTTATTTTTATTTTTTTACACCTGCGCATTAATGATGGGCTGGCCATGGGAGTGGACCATGCAAATTTTTGGAGCCATTCCACCAATTGCATGGCCACTTGGCCAGGTTTTGACCGAGACTTCTGGGATGTGCCAGTCAGGCATAAAAAGCCACTAACCCTAGCCCGAACCCGAACCCGAACCCGAACCCGAACCCGAACCCATACGCCAGTACACTGTCCTTCTTAGTGGGTCAGAGAGGCACCCAGATGTGCACCCCAGTAACTCACGCTAACCTTACCAGTAACCCTAATCCTAGCCCTTGCGCTAACCCCTAACCCCAAGCCAGATCTGTGTACTCGCATTGCACTATACAGCAAGTACACTTCCCTTCTTAGTGAGTCACAGCGGGCGCCCGTAGGGGTCCGGTCCTCTCTCACTTCGCTCTCCAGCCCAAGCAGGCAGTGAGTCACAGAGGCACCCGTCGAAAGAGAGGTGCCTCTGCTGCAACAACTGCAACTTAATGGTATGCATATCCAATTGGCTATGCATGCCATTTTGTAGCGGGTGAGAGGAGGCACCCACGAGGTGCCTCCAGGAGCCCACTTTCCCTTCATGGCGGGCCAGAGGAGGCACCCACCCCAGAGAGGTGCCTCCAGGAGCCCCCAAAACCAGTACTAACGACAGACGAAAAACCGACAAACGAAACGACAAATTTTTGGAAAATTTCACGAAAAACGGAAACGAGCCGAAAAGAACCGGCTCCGACACACGACAACTCAAAACGTAATTTTTCCTGGTCGTGCCCATCTCTATTGGAGATATAAGCTTAGCCCGGGTATCTTTATAAAAGGAACAGTGAAGAAGGACATGTTCTGTTGACTCAATATCATCGGAGTCACAGGGACATAGCCTCTCCGAATAGGGAGACCTCTGATATCGTCCCTCAAGAACAGCAGAAGGGAGGGCATGACATCGGTGAGTGAAGTATCTCATTGGGGAAGATAGAAACCTGCAGGAGTCATTAATAATAAAGGCAGGGGAGGTAGCTAGATCCAGTTGTCGTTCTGAGTTGGTAACCCGCTGCTTAATAAGCACTTTGGCCTGATCATAGTTCATGGTAAAAAGGAGGTCTTGGGACAGGCCTAAGGATAGGATTTTAGATATTATAGCCCCTTCCCATTTGGACTTAAGATCATCTTTTCTAATAAAGGGGGGGGGGCTAAACCCTTAGGAAAGAAATGCAGTATAATCCAATAGGTAAGAATAGCCACCCAAGCTCTAGCCTCCAATTTCATGAGGCCTAACTCTAATCGGAGAGTAACATTAGGGACACATTTGGGAACTTGTAAGGCTGATGTAACAAATTTAGATTGTACTCGTTCCAGTGGAGCATAATTGGAAAGGGGACCTAATTGGGCTCCAAACAGAAGTTGGGAAATTGACTTGTCTTGGAATAGTTTAAGTCAGTGTTTTTCAACCTTTTTTGGGCAAAGGCACACTTGTTTCATGAAAAAATCACGAGGCACACCACCATTAGAAAATGTTAAAAAATTTAACTCTGTGCCTATATCAGTCTCTAAAAGGTTCGCCATTGCTGGTGTAGGGAGAAGCAGGACAGAGGGGCCACAGATTGAGGCAGCCCGCTCTCTAGCACCCAGTTCCCACTTACCTGTGTTGTTTTTAAAAAGACATTTTGCCCTGCATGGACTTCTGTGTCCAGTGGAGACCTGAGAAGGGGCACTGACTCTCCAGGAACACAAATAAGGCCCAAAAGCCCATCTTGCTCTCCACACTGTGGCCAAGGCAGATGCCTTCAGCAAGTCCAGCGACAGGAGGAGGAGGATGAAGGAAGGCAGGAAGGAAAGAAGGCAGAAAGTGTTCTGCTTGTATACCGCCCCATACCACTTCAAGGAGTCTCTGGGCGGTTTACAGTTTTAATTACAGTAGGCAGACATTATGCAGGCTAGAAATGAGCATGTTTCTATGAAGAGGGAAAAGGGTAAATGGAAAGAGAGAGGTGGGGAAAAAAGAAAGAAAAGACTTCAAGATGTAAGTAGGGGGCTACTGGCCGTCCAAAGCCCAGGCCCGGTGGAGGCCTCCTCCATCCCCTCCTCCTCGCAGCCCTGCCACGGTGCTCGTGGGGCAGTGGTGGTTTGTTCTGGGCTGGGGCTCCCGGGCCGGCTCATGTTGGCGGGTGGGCTGTCGGGCGGCTCAGTCCATTGGTAGCTCCCAGGAAAGGGGTGGTGGTGGTCCAGGGTAAAAAGGAGGAAGGGGAGCAGGGCAAACACTAAGAGAATGAGCGGGGCCAGGTCCAGCCGGGAGGAAGTGACGCCAGCGCCACAGGCCTCGGGGGAGGAGCCAAGCTGGCCTTTGGAAATTGACTTGTGCCCGCCAGCCCTGGGTTGAATTTCTTTAGAATTTTTCAATTTTTCCCACGGCACACCAGGCAACATCTCGTGGCACACTAGTGTGCCGCGGAACAGTGGTTGAAAAACGCTGGTTTAAGTGCTGCAGGAATATATTGGCCGCCAGCTGTCTTAAGATATTTAAGAATGGCTAGAGAACTTCTTTGAGCAATGTTGGCAACATAATCTCCATGGGCTTTTCTGCTACCATTAGCCTGAAGAACTACTCCCAAATATTTGAAGGAGGAAACCTGCTCAATTTTGTGCCCATTGATACTCCATGAGTAAATCTTAGGTCTTTTGGCAAAGGACACAATTTTAGTTTTCTGATAATTGAGCTTTAATTGCTCTTCCTTACAAAATTGTGAGACCTACAGGTGTTCTAGAGAGGATTGCCACATCATTGGCATAAAGCAAGACAGAAATATGCCTTCCAGCCAGTTTTGGGGGCACCACCCTCATCTGAATGGCCTGAATAGGCTCGTAAGAGGTACAATGGCCTGGGGTGTGTGAAAGTCTAACCATGGGACCCTCTGATCAGAATAATATGGATGGTACTGGAAACTGGTTCTGTTTTAGAAAGAAAATTGGTGAAGGAATTCACAGACCACTATCACATTTCATACATGCTTTTACCAAGGGACAGTTCCCAGAGAAGTTAATGGCTTGTAGTCATATTTGCATCGTTTAGGCTCAAACATTTGGCTCTGTTAAGGTATTTCTCTCTGTGTGTGTTCTTAACATTGGAAATTCATTTCCTGCTACAAATATAAATATACAAAGCCAGCATACAAATTCAGTATCTAATAGATAGTACCCAGAAAAGTTAATGAATACGTTTCACAACTGTTAATTACAGTGCTACAGGGAAGGAAAGGGAAGGAATATGACAGGAAGGAGCTATGGGACTGAGACGGCACTGGTTGCTTTGGTAGATGGCTTTTTTATTTTGGGGGGTTCTTTTTCATTTTTAAAAAATTATTTTTATTAACAAAAGGAAAAAGACAAAGGACAAGAGAAACATTAACATAACATAGTGACATACATTGTAATCTTACTTATTAATTCATTAACCACCTTAGGCACCTGCTATTTACATAATTTAACAGGGTTACATTTAGTCTCCTAATTACATCCTAGAAAATAAGAGACCAATAATCTAGATTATTTTCTAAAGCATGTTTCTTCTCAATTAACTTATTGATATATTTTAGTAAAGGTTTTCAGGTTTCCATGAATTGACCATACTTTATTTCTCCTTTATATATTCTAATCTTATTAGTCAATTTCTCCATCAGTACTGTTTGCCATGTCCTGTTCATAAATGTCTGTAGCAAAAGATCATGTGCGTGTCTCCAACTTTTAGTGATCTCACAACTTGTTTTCCCTATCAGGTTCGCAATTAGCTCTTTATTAGTCAGCTTTTCATTTCCCCCAGTAAATAATGAAGATAATTAATTCATAATTAATTTTTGATTACTCAAGATCTCTAGCCAATTAATTATTTCATGACAATATGATTCTATTTTGGGACAGAAAATCCACATACATTCCAATATCCCTCTTTGTCCACAGTTCCTCCAACAATTATCTGATATATCTTTATTAAATTTATGCAACTTTGTATGGCATAAATGCCATTTATCAACAACCTTCATAACCATTTATTTCCTTTTTCCTGAGATTGACTTATTTGGATACTTGTTCCAAATTCGCATCCATACCTCCTCAGGTATATTAATATTTAAATTTGTTTCCCAAGCTATTTTAGCTCCTCTACCTTTACCATATTCCTTCTCAATGATACATTTATATATTAATGAAGTCAATCTTATTTTTTTATCTCTTTGAATATAGTATTGTTCAAATTCTGTTAATAATCTTCTAGGGTTAGATTTCTGATATAATTTAACTGCAAAACTTCTTACTTGTTTTATTTGTAACCAGTTTGTTCTTATTTGACTTATTTTTTTCTTCAATTTCTCTCAGTTGGTTTGATTCCCCTGACTCAAATAATTCCTTAATTCTATATAATCCAATTTATCTCCAATTTTTACATTGTACATATTTCTTCTGAGATTTAAAATCTGGATGGCATAAACAGAGGGCATAAAGGGGATACAAGAGGAGCAAATGTATTCATATGTCTTCACCATATCCTTAATGTTTCACAAATGAAAGGTTTTGTTTTTGTTCTCTCCTTCTAAATGGTTTTGGGGTGCATGTGTGTGTGTGTGTGTGTGTGTGTGTGTGTGTGTGTGTGTGTGTGTGTGTGTGTGTGTGTAATGTCCATTTCCCCATTACCTTCCATTTCAATCCAATCAGGGTTTTCTTCTGTTTGTATAAATCTAATGATTTGATTTATTTGCAAATGTGGTATTCCTAGGCTTCCTTTTTCACCTTACCATATTTAACACTGTTTAGGGACCTTATCTTCTTTCCCTTTCCTGCAATATTTTTTTCTAAATGTCATTGCCATAATTTTTTTTAATTTCTGATTGTAGAAGTATATTTTGGAATAAATATAGAAATTTTGGTAAGTTATGAGTCTTAACTAAAGCTATTCTCCCCAACATTGCTAAATTCAAATTGGCCCAATTCGTAATTTTTTCCTTTATATATTTAATTTTTAAAAATGATTTCTATAAGTTAATTGATTTAGATTCTTTGTAACCCATATCCCTAAATATTTAAAGCTTTTATAGCATAATTCTAAATGAGACATTCTACTATAGGCATATTTAAATTTAATAACTTAAATTTTTGAAAATTGATTTTTAGCCCTATATAATGACAATAATCTTGTAAGATTTGTTTCAAATATTTGATACTTTCTAATGGATCTTCCAAAAATAGAAGCATATTGTCAGCATAAAGGCTTATTTTATGATGCCTGTCTTAAGCATCAGTCCTTTAATAGTTGCACTTTCTCTTATTTGTCTGTGAGAGGTTCTATTGTTAATGCCAATAGTATTGGGGATAGAGGATCAACTTGTCTTGTTCCTCTGAAAAGAGTGAATTTATTGGATTCTAACCCATTAATAGATACTGTGGCTGATGCCCCTATGTATCTTTTAACACCTTAATAATTTTTTTACCCATATTCATTTTTTCCAGGGGATCAAACATAGAGCACCATTCCTTAAGGTCAAAGGCCTTAAGTGCATCTAGTGAGAGTATTACCATCTTACGCTTTTCCTTACTAGCAGAATATATAATGCTCAAAACTCTTTCTCATCCTTAAGCTTGGATGTCCAGGTCACAACTGTGGCCAGGAGCACATTTGCACAATTAGTAATAGTACGCTATTTATGCCCATTTCTTGAGAAACCAGCTCTGGCCACGGTGACACATACCCTAGTGATGTCCCGGTTAGACGACTGTAATGTGCTGTATATGGGACTACCAATGAAAAGTCTCAGGAAACTTCAAAGGGTCCAAAATGCAGCAGCCAGATTGCTGACCGGGGTGGGGTACAGATATCACATTACACCCCCATTAAAGCAGCTCTCCTGGCTACCAATCAGCTATCGGGCACAATTTGAAGTGCTGAAAACCTACAAAGCATTGTATGACATGGGTTCTAGCTACCTCAAAGACTGAATCTCACAGTATGAATCAACTTGGGTGTTAAGGTCATCAGGAGAGGCCTTTCTACCCATCCCACCACCCTCACAGGTTTGTTTCACGGGAACCCATGAAAGGGCCTTCTCGGCTGCTGTGCCCAGACTCTGAAACTCGCTCTCACTAGAGGCCAGGACTGTCCAATCTCTGCTGTCTTTCCAGAAACAGGCATAGACCTTTCTCTTCAGGTAAGCTTTCCCTGAATGATGGACTACTTATCATGTATCTTTTAAATCAATCTATATGGGCGCATAGACTTTGTGTTTATAACCACTTATAGCCTTGTGTGAATGCATTGACACTGTTTTCAATGTTAGTTTCCATCACTCATAACTTTTACATGGAATTGTACTCTCTTTTTAACTGCTTGTGTTCTTTTGTAGCTATAATGTAATGTTGCCTATTAATGCTGTAAGATGTCCCTCAATTCCTTGTTCTCGATATTTGAACATGTCTTAATTGTACTGGACTGTATATTATTCCTCATTACTGTAAGCTGCCTTGGGTCCTTTTCCAATGAGAAAGATGGGATAAAAATACTCAAATAAATAAATAAATAAATAAATAAATAAATAAATAAATAAATAAATAAATAAATAAATAAATAAATGTAATATAATACATTTGGCAAGTAACACAGTTGAGCTCTGTGTATCAAATATGAAGCTCCACATAGAACCTCCAAACATCCTGAAACAAAGTCAAATACATGGTATGTAATAAGGAACTCTCTCAGAGGTGCCAGGGTAGATAGTTGCCCTGTCTGCTGGACAACTGAAAGAAGAATCCTGCTTTTCCATGTTTGCAGAATAAAGTGCTTTGCAGCCATGAAGTCATGTACAGACCATCTTCTTTGGAGAGACAAAACTATATAAACAATGAAATGGCAGAATGCAAGTTGGATAAAGCCCAGCACGCTTCTCATATCTCTGAAACTACTTCATAGATCTTTATCTTTTTAAAATTATGCAGACAACCAGCATGGAGCAATGAGATTAAAGCAAGTGATCTTCCTATCTTCAAAATCAACTGAAGCTTCAGGGCCCATCTGTGATGTACAGATTTAAGAATCACTTTCCATTGCCTTTCTGAGATTGGGAATTCCAGTTCTTCATTCCACTCTTTGCCCTTGTGCAGCAAATCTGGTAATTATTCTGAAGTTTTCAGTCATGTATCTTATCTTATCTTATCTTTTATCTTATTTATTTATTTATTTATTTAAAATATTTAAAATATTTTTATTCCACTTTTCACCTTAAAGGGACCCTAAGGGGCTTACATCAATACATAACAACAAAAAACAGTATTTAAAAATAAAATAAAACAATAATTAAGCAAATATTAAAAACAATTAAACAAGTATTATATTAAAATGGTTAAGAAAATCAATATTAAAACAGATTTAAAACAACAGAGCACAACAATCCATTTAAAACCCCTCTCAGACCACTAGTCATTGAGGAAAAGTTTGCCTAAAGAGAAAGGTCTTTGCCTGCTCGTACAGCAAAACCTAAGTTCCCGTGGGAGAGAGTTCCAGGGTCTAGAAGCAGTGACAGAGAAGTTCTTCTCCTATGTCCCTCAGTAAACACACCTGTGAGGGTGATGGGACCAAGAGAAAGGTCTCCCCTGGTGATCTTTAATGCCCAGGCAGGCTCATAGAGAGAGATGCAGTTCTTGAGATAGCTTGGACCCAAGCCATTTAGGCTTTATAGGTTAAAACCAGCACTTTGAATTATGCTAGTAGAAGTTAATGCTAGTAGAAGTTAATGCAGATAAGTTAATGTTCCCAGTGGCCAGCTCCAGTTAACCATCTGGTTGCAGCATTCTGGACCCTTTGGAGTTTCTAAACACTTTCCAAAGGCAGCCCCACATAGAATGCATTACAGTAATCAAGCTGAAATGTACCTAGGGCATGTGTTACTGTGACCAGATCAGCTCTCTCAAAAAACAGGCACAGCTAGCATACTAGTTTTAACTGTACAAAGACATTCCTAGCCACTGCTGAAACCTGGACATGCAGACACGTACAGCAAATGTAGGTCTAGCTGCCTATCCAAAATTGATAAATGATGTACTGTACTCCAAAACCCTCATAGACAGGGCAGAAGGACTAAAACAGTAATTAGATGATGCTAGAAGTACTGATACCAAAGCACAATGATCCAGTGAGATTCATAATGCAACATGCCATAAGATTTAAATTTTCCTTTGAAGCTATCAATTAACAATAACGTCCTTGGGCAATCAGATCATCGTAGCATTCAGTTAACTGATGCATATACTTCAGTTTCCAATTCTCACAACCACTCATTTAGCCCAATCATACTATTCTTCACCAAAAGATAAACTTTGGGAAATATCTATCAATTAGAAGTTGATGTGAGGTATAAAAATTTAAAAAGGGCTTGTTAAAAAAAGCATAGCCTTGTTGAAATATGTCAAGACATTTTGAACTAAGTGTTAAAGAAAAGTGAAGGTTGTTTATCTAAACATGAGATAATGTTATTCTAGAAGGATTATGGGGCATTATACCAAAAATAGAATAAGAATGATATTTATTTCTCTACCATTCCTGGTAGTGAGTGCAGTAATATTAGTTAAATTTGTTTTCTAAATTGTGTAGCCCCTTTGTAAGTGTCAGTGTGTGTGTATGTAAAGTATTTTTGTTTTCTTTGTTTTCATTTAGGTTGAATTGCATGTTGTAATTAATATTTTTTAAAAAGCTAAGCAGGTCATCAATTGAAATAGCTGCCTGACATCTTTTTTAAAAGGGTAGGTTGAACCAAATCCTAAATGTCTTGTGTGTAAATGGATACAATAAAGTCATCATTCCAAGCTGTGTCAGACTCTGTACCTCTCCTTAACAAGCGAAGGATTTGGTTCAGGCCATTTCATATATCTTGTCCAAGGCCAAACAATTTGTGAACTGAAACATTGACTCTTATTCCATGGATGCTCAAGGGTGAGCAGATGAAGTACCTAGCACTATTCATTCAATCACACATTAAACTGAGTAAGATTACTTTTTGACTGAGATGCAAGTCTGGAGATCCAAAGCCCCATTTGGTTAAATACCACTGCAGCTTTTGAAGGGAAAATTGTGGATGGGAACTACCGTGAAGAAACTTATTAAATAATCCATTGAATTTTCTTTTTAAAAAATCCATGTTGAATAGATAGGGCTCTATAGCTATGTATACATATTATAGGTAGGAGAATATGCACATCAGAGCATTGGCTTTGCTCCATATCATCAGAATAAAGGTAGTCCATGTCTCAGGATGAATCCTGAAGTAATCTCACAAAAGGGTTCTATGTTCAAACTGACCATTTACTCAATTTCGTGAAGTCTTTCTTTACCCAGATAAGTGAAGATGTCAGGACCTTACTGGAAAGGCACTGATGAGCATGCTTGCCCAACAGCATCAGTTCACCCTTCTTCCAATTAACTGCCTAATCCAGATGGACTCCCAAAATTGTCAGTGAAGTTCATCCATCAGAACCCAAATACATTGTTTGCGATTGTTGATGAGGAACAGCATGTCATGGTCATTTAATGCTTTCTTCAATTTCGTCCTTCCCACATCTCAATTCCTCAGTGGTTTCTTTCCGTTGAATTATGTAGGTCAGGGAATAAAGTAGGCCAGAAAAGCAGGAAGGCAAACACAACTGCAATTGCTCAATATCAAAAGTTGCATATTTACTCTGTATGGCAAACCAGGTGCAAAAGTGAGAACACCCACTGAAAGAACAAGAAAAAAGGTAACAAAAGGAAAGAATACTAGAGCTGGGAACGATGCAAAGAGTGATGCATATTGTATACCACGCACATCAAACACCAGAAATCATGTGCTGATCCAAAACAAATGCCTTGCTTAATACAAGTGTTTTAACTTTCCCATGTCAGTTTTGCCAATTTTAAGAAAAATAAAGACACAAAAAAGCAATAACAATGATAAGCCATTTGACTGGATAGTTATGGTGCAGTAGATCTGCATGGTATTCAGAACCAAGGAGTGATAAAGAAGCAGAAATGGGGATGGAGAAAGAGAAAGAAACGGTCTGCAATGATCTACACCATCAGTAGAGAGGGAATGTTTGTTGAACTTTTCCATGGCATGGGGGAGCTAGTACTGCCACTGTTAGGCGATATTTCCCCAAGATAGTTCTATTCCAGGGAGGGTGGACCTTTTTTTGCCACTGAGTGCCCAAACTCGTTGGCGGTGGCAGCAGCAGCAGCAGCAGCAGGGGTCGAGATTGGCGGCAGCGGGGAGGAGGGTGCGAAGGCTGCAAGGGTGATGGAGGGGGCGGGGTCAGGGTCATTGTCATCAGTGGTGGGAGGGGCAGGGATGATGGTGGTAATGGCAGTGGAGGTGGGGTCAGGGCGGCAGGGGCAGGGGCAGTAAGGGCAATGGCGATGGGGAGAGCGGCGGTGGAGGGGTTGGGATCAGCGGCAGCGGGGGGTCAGGGGTGGGGCAAGATCAAGGGCAGCAAGGGTGATGGGGTCAGGATTAGTGGTGGCAGTGGTGGCGGCAGGAGGGGCAGGGATGGGGTTGGTCTTGACAGCGGGGTTGGTGGAAGTGGGGTCAGGGATGGCAGGGGACGGTGGCAAGGGCGGCGATGGCAAGGGCGACGGCAGGGTTGGCCTGGTACCTGACATGCTCCCTGCCCCCCCACTCCCCACTCCACAAATTCCTCATGGCTGGTCCAGCAGAGGGGGAAGTGGGGGGGCAAGGAGCATGTCGCATTCCAGGTGAAAGCTCTTTCCGTGCCACCTTTGGCACGCGTTCCATAAGTTTGCCATCCCTGTTCTATTCCTTATGCTAATAGAAGAATAGATAAATGGCATTCATTGCAGAAAGGACACAGAAAAAGGAAGGAATGGGGAAGGATGTTGAATTCAATGATAGCAGTAATAATACCAGAATAAGCATAAGCTACTTCTTAGGTGTCTCCTTCAGAAGGTGATTATATCCCTTAGGACAATCCATTTGGTGTGAGGTATTATAATTTTTAAAGAAGAGAGAAGTGAAGAAAGGTAAGAAAGACGAATTTATAAAAGCAAAGAAATGCCAGCATACCAGTGTGATACAGCTTGGTACAATTTTATTGTAACTGCGAAGCATTGGCAGAGGACTTTATACTACTTAGATATACAAAGGAAGGGTGTCAGAGGCATGAAAATTAAACAGGTGGCCTCTTTATTTCTAAAGTCATCTATTAAAGCCATAAATGGATGAAGAGTGAAGAATCAATAGTTAGAAGAATCGAAATAGAAACACTGGACCAGTAGATGGTAGTGTTACTCTTCTACTCTGTGTGTTCCCAAGACAGCTCCAGAGTCAAAAGTCTTCAGGCAAAACTGGCTTTTTGAAAAGATGGAGTTGTCACTATGATAAAGACACAAAAATAGGAGGAAAATGCAAATGATACCCCACACTGTGCTGATACATCCTTTAGCTTCTACTTGGAAAAAAAAACCTCCTCCCATCTGTCACCTCATTCCTATAGGAGAGATGAGGATAATTCTAGACTTATTTTGCCCATACCCTATTGCAGATCCCTTTTCCTGCATCTCCTCTGCAATAGGTCTTGAGCAGCTAAACCATAAACAGTTTAATCCCTGGGAGGTGGGTGAGTCTTTTGATTCAAAAATGGTTGCTCCCGGGTTGATTAGCAGCGTACACTGCTCCAAGCGAGCCACATATAATGAGAGTTTACTGGAGGAGCATGGCTTCAGAGACTAGGACTCGGGGCAATGGTTTCAAACTACAGGAAAAGAGATTCCATTTGAACATTAGGAAGAACTTCATGACAGTTAGAGCTATTCGGCAGTGGAATATGTTGCCGCGGAGGGTGGTTGAGTCTCCTTCTTTGGAGGTATTTAAGCACAGGCTGGATGACCATCTGTCGGAAATATTGTGATGAGGGTTCCTGCATGGCAGGGGGTTGGACTAGATGGCCCTTGAGGTCTCTTCCAACTCTATGATTCTATGATTCTATGAAAATGAAGAGGATGATCATAGGATTCAGTGCTGGCTCACCTCTTGCCTCTAATGCCTATTGAAAAAACATGAAGGGGAGAGTGCAAACAGAGGGAAAGAGAGATTCCAGGGAACTAAACTGTGTGAGAAATACCATAAGTTGAGAAAGAATGACGTTTACCTGTCCCGACCTAAGCCTAAACAGAATGGTCTCCCCTATCTTTTAAAAAAAGGGGAGAAACAGAGAAGGACATTCAAAAAGCATCTTTCAATGCCTACTGCTCTAATCCATACTCACTTTTCTAACCAATGTCCTGTTTAAATTTATTTTGTCTCTTTTGGCCCAGTTCTCCTATCTTTTAAAGTCATCTTGCATCTGTCTTCTGATGTACTAACTCCTCCTCTTAGTCAAGTATTTGCAGGTTTGATGAGCATATTCCGTGGTTCATCCAAAATATTTACACAGAAGATGAGTGATGCTGAAACTCAGGCAGAACTGTAGAACACACCACTTGTCACTAGCTTTCTGGATGCCAAGAAACCCATGTGAAATTCATTGCAGAATTGAACAAGCTGGAAATTCCTTCCAGAAAATAAGGAAAGTCTTGAAAAACTGGGATTTATCTATCAGGCTATTTGAATACTTCGATCCAATGTATTCAGCATACTTCTCTATGGTGTTGAAATTTGGACCCTTACAGACGCATTATGCAGGAAGGTGGAAGCATTCAAAATGTGGGCGTACAGACGAATTCTGAAGATACCTTGGACAAGATACCTTGGACAAGATACCTTGGCTGTATTACAGCAAATGAATAAAATGTTAGAAATCCTCAATAATGTACTGTAAAGAGAAGAAAATTGCAATATTTCAGACACATAATGTACAATAAGAAATACCATCTGCTGCAAGTTATCCTTCAAGGAAAAATAGACAGGCAGTCTGGCCTGGGGCTTAGAAGAACATTCTGGCTTAAGAATTTAAGCAAATGGTCTTCAGTGAACACAGCTGCTCTGTTTAGAATAGCTTTAGATAGAAACCAGTTCAGGCTACTAATTGCCAATGTTCTACGAAGAATGGCACTAGAAAAAGAAACCAATAGTAATAAATTATGGTCTATCGACCAACTAAAATCAACCTGTTAGGACCATAATGTAGATAACATTTTACCCATGTATCTGCCAGACCTGTCAAGCATCCCGTTTCAGCCGGGTCATACATGGATTAATCACTCTGTCCCTTATTGCTGTTGTCCCTTTTTGGTTATGGTATCATCCCGGAAATGTACCAGATTCTGCCAAGGTGAGTGCCTGAGACCCTGGCAGAGGTGGAGACTCCACTTTGTTGTGGGAGCAGCCCTTGTCGTAGGTGAGACTGGAGGCTGAACAAATGGATCAAGTCACTGGCAACACTTTGGTTCTGCCCCCAATTCTCTCCTCAGATGCTCTCACCCTCTCGCTCTCCCCCCTCCCTCCCTCTCCTAGTTGTCCCATGAGTGGAGGCGGAAGGTGCCGCGAGGACATTGACTGGGGTAGGAAAGGGATTGGAAGGAAGGAAAGCAAGCAAGCAAGCAGCAGCAGGAGTGCTGGGCGATCTGTGATGCCACCTCCTCTTCTCCTCCCCTTTGGGAGCACAGATTGCGCTACTCCCATGCCCCGGGAAGGGCTGAGAATGAGGTTTCAGGGAAGGGGATGGGGGGGCTTGGAGTGTCTTTGCAGCTTCCGTAATGACAGGGTGGGGAGGAGGAGGAGGAAGAGGCAGCAGTGGTGGCGGTGAGGAGGGTTGCTTGTGTGTGTGTGTGTTGTGTGTGTGTGTGTGTGTGTGTGTGTGTGTGTGTGTGTGTGTGTGTGTGTGTGTGTGTGTGTGTGTGTGTGTGTGTGTGCAAGGTTAGAGGTGTGTGTGCGCACCCTTCCCGAACTTCCCTGGCATGTGTGTGCACGTGCATGTGGATGTTTGTGTTAGTTTAATGAGCATGGTAGCGTGCATGCACGCATTACACCTCCCTCCTCCTATCCCAGACAGCACTGTGGAAATCTTGACAGCTATGGTATCCACAGAATATATCATGAGACCTCACTCAAAGCCTTACTGAGTTCAAGATACACTGTATCCTCAGCATTCCTCCGATCTACTGTACAGTGGTACCTTGTATAAAGGAATTAATTTGTTCCAAAATGAAATTATGTTAAGCAAATTTTCCTTTATACAAATTCCCATAGGAATACATTGAAAACAGAGTGATCCCATTTTTATGTTGTACAGATTCTCCCCATAGGCGATTATGTTAAACAAATTTCCCCTATCTCTGGATTTTTTTGTTGTACAAATTTTATGTTATACAAGCTCTTTGTTATACAAGGGTCCACTGTATTTTAACTTTCTTTTTTTAAGTGAGGGAGGGAAAAATGAAGATTAGTCAGATGTGCCTCTTTTTGTGTGAATCTAAGATGGCTTTTAATGATGATCATATTCCTTTCTCGGTATCCCCAGACCCCATTTAATTATCTGATCTTGAATCTTACTTGACCTCTGTAGACCTACTGTTGAACTGGCAGATTCAATAACCCAAACAGTTACGTTTTGAATCCAGTTCTGCGTGCTTCCCCCAGTTACCTACCATATGAAATCCTCTGTTGTTTGTTAGCTATGTGTCAGTGTGGTTGCTGAAACCCACCATGGTTAATGCAAAGGTTGCCAACACAGACATACCTTCTGTATCTCTGGCCAAGTTTATACTTGTGAAAATTCCAAGATCCTACTCGGATACCTTGTTTAATGCACATTTCATCTTAACTTTGGGATGATGGAACACAACTCTGCTATCCTTGTATATCATTATGTAGCCACATGCTTAATGTTACCACTTCATGCAACAAATTTTGTATTATACAGGAAGCAGATTTAGGAGAATCTGAGGCATGTTTTCAGGAGAAGAGATGACCTCAAAGAGAGGGAAGAGACTTGGGCCGTGGTCACACCTGGGTTTCGATCCTGATCTTCTGAAGGTCCAGCTTTTCCTCTTCGTCCCATCACGTGATTTAAAATGTGGGACAAGAGTTCCCACGTCCAAAGCTGTTTTTTTATTATTTTAAAGTGCAGTTCAGCCCCCTTGGCCAGCAGGTGGCACTAGCATTTAAAAAAACGGACTACTTGGCTGGGGGAAATTAATACTTGTAGGACTCGATAGAGCTTCCTGTTACTCCGATGGTGCAGAGAAAATTTAAAAAACAGTGCCGATCGGCCCCAGGAACAGCCGGTCAGTGCTATGAAAAAAGAAGGAAAAAGAAACCTGGATCATCCCACAGCGTCTGCCTCCTTAAAAGCTGGATTTTCAAAGCAAGGCAAAAAATTCCCTACCTCTCCGGTAAGTCTTAGAAACCTTGCTTAAGGGAGCATTACCGGATTTTCTTTTTTCTTTTTTTCAAAAATCCCGGTGGCCATGGGGATGGCATTTTTAGACACAGTTTATCTAGTAATTTAAAGTGCTTTTAAAGGGACGTGGGACCGGGGCCTTGGATGAGCATTATAATGCCAGATCTCAATAGTAAGCATACTATATGATTCCCTTATAAGCCAATTTAAATGCAGACCTACAGGGTAAATTGCAGAAGCAACACACACTATGATTCATCATAACTGACATTATCTCAGTAAGGGGTCAATCCCAGAATGAACTCATACAATTATTGACAAGCATTTCAAAATCGTATCTGGAAATATCAAGTACAAGCATTTTCTTTGCTGCAATAATTCCAAGCAACTCCAAAGCTTGAATTTTTACAAGTTTTATTTCTACTTCTAGGTTACATATTTTAAAAATAGTCAGTGGAAAATATATTGAATACAGCCACACAATTGTGAGGAAAAACTGTAGGCGTATATACTTAAAATCCAAAAGATTTAGAATTACATAAAACTGTAGACACATATCTTACACATATATGAAAACTTAACTCAAGCTTTAGGCAAATGCATAAGTCAAATACAGGATCAAGAATACAAAAACTAAAATAATGTTTAAGTCACATTATGTATAATATAGGAGTTTATAACCTATAAAGGCAGAAAATACAACTTTAGAATACACCAAAGTTCTTAAGAATAAACGTATAAATGCATTAAACAGTGTGAGGCATGGAAGAGTCTTTAACATTTTAAAGTGAGATATATAGAGGAAAAAGCATTATTTAGCTCTGTGCAGGTTTAGAACCATGTAAAAAATAACACATATGCTCCCCTAAATTAGACAGGTTACAGTTAAAAGTTTCTGTAAAATCCATTCTTTGCTCTCTTGAGCCACTTCCTCATCTCTCCTTGTATGTCTCTTCCAAGCTGCTGCTTTTTCTTTTGCATAAGCCAGGTGGAAGAGGCAATGCCTATTCATATTCTAAGTTTTGCTTATCTAACTTGCTAGGAAGGAATGATCACCCAACCCCCCACACACACACACATACATACACTTCCAAGTGAGGATTGTTTACATTCTCCACTTCCCAGCAGCTGTGACAGAGAGAAAGGAGAGGGTCTGAGTTACAGGCCTGAAGGTTGTTGTTGGAGCGGGATGACCAAAACAATAGAGTGATGGCGACCCCCCATGTGGGAGGTTGTCCAGACCTCCGATATGGGGAAGGTGTGTGTTGCGGGGGGGGAGACACCTGGGCATGGAAATGGGCACCAGGAGGGAACATCCCCATTGGTGCAAGGCACATTCCAGGGGGCTATCCCAGAGGATTTAAAAAGAGGATCCAAGGAGAAGCAACCCCCTCTTTTCCCTCCTGGTCTCTGAGCAGCCCCACCCAGCCTTCCCCTTTTTGCATTATATTTGATAGTTAAATGTATTCATAGTAATATATTAATGGTTAATATGATTGTCACAACTGGGAAGGTTTTGGTTTTTTACAGGCATTGGGACGGATCCAGGCTCTAAAGCAAAAAGTAAACTGGATATGGTCATGGTAAAATATCGGTAGGTGTGTGAAAAAGGTGCCCCCCACACACACTGACAATGATTTATGACCTGCTGATAATGATTTGTGACCAGTTGACAATGATTTAAGACTCGGCCTCCGATGGGGGGGCACCCCAAGGAACATGCAATGGGAGTGGAGGCACCAGATACCAATGGGGTGGACACCCTGGGGTATCCTGTAAGAGCTGGAAATATCAAAGGGATGGGTTGGATCCGATCCAATTGCCTAGCCAGAGTACTGTTCACTGTATTAAATAAAGTTGTGGCCTGGTTATATGCAAAACTGTGACGGTCATGCCTCTTCATTTTACAATCATGCAGTTATGGGAAGCTCAGCTTTAGGTAACAAACAGCATACATCCTGCATCTGCCTGTATTTGCACTGATTACTCAACATATGCTAATGTCTACTATTTTCATATCTGTTGTGTATTCATTGGAAAGCAAAATGAAATAGGTGATTGCCAAATAACTGCTTTGCTGGAGGCAATTGTAGTAAACAAAGTTTTCATGCCACAAGTTTAAAAGTACTATATTTTAGGACAATTTTCTTTATGTCCCATAATTTTATGTCCCATAATTTTTTCTAGTACTCTTAAACAGATACAGTAGGCCTGCACAACAGGTAGACCGTGGGCTACTGGTAGCCCGTGAAGTGTTCAAAAGTAGCCCGCTGGTCATTAATTTAAAAAGTGAGGGGATATGTTCTCCACCACTCCCTCCCCCATCCCAAGGACCACCACTGCCCCAGCAAAGTTCTGGGTCTGCCAGCTCACTGTCTCCGCTGAGTGGGGCAGTTCAAGGGCCATGGCGCATTGTCATCTGTTCTTTCCAGAACGGATTAATTGATTTTCTATGCATTCATATGGGAAACTGCTGCTCTACTTACAGTTTCTTTACTTATGAGCATGTGCTTGGAACAGATAAAATTAGTAAGTAAAGGTTTCAGTGTAGTAGCCCTCAGGCACTTTGGGCCGGAAAAAGTAGACCTCAGCCTGTTCAAAGTTGAACAGCCCTGAGACAAAGAATCACACAAATGTTTCACATACTCCACTTTTGTTTTAATGAACTATTCCTGTTTTAGAGGCTTTCTTTTGGGAATTGATGAACCAACTTGATAATGAAAGGAAGAGCCTATTTTGTGTTTTGTTTTGTTTTTAAATGAAAATATCTCTTTATTGGTCAATTAGCAAACACAAAGTTTCAGGTAATGCTAGGACTGCCAATCCTATAACAATCACTTTACTTTCTAAAAATTGTGGGGGTGGGTGGGTGGGGTTAGAATCAATGATTGGTCCAATGCCAGCTTAGGACAAGATATAAGGCTATTTTGAGTTGTTTCAAGCATCACAAAGCCAGAAACATAAGGCTAATTCACCTGCAATGCTGATGGGTAATATTTATTATTTATTTATTTTAGAGTATTTTTACCCCGCCTTTCTCCTTGGAAAAGGACCCAAGGCAGCTTAAAGTAATGAGGGATAATATACAGTCCAGTACAATTAAGACATATTCAAGTACTGAGAACAGGAAATTGGGGGACAATATTAAAGCTACAAGAGAACGGGAGCAGTTAAAGACAGAGTAAGCATTCTATGTAAAAGTTATGAGGGATGAGAACTAACATTGAAAATATAGTATCAGTGTAATCACACAGGTTATAAGTGGTTCTAAACATAAGTCTATTTGATCATGTATGGTAGATTCATATAAAAGACACATAATAGGTAGTCCATCATTCAGGGAAAGCTTGCCTGAAGAGAAAGGTCTTTGCCTATTTCTGGAAAGACAGCAGAGATAAGGAAGTCCTGGCCTCTATTGTGAGCGGGTTTCAGAATATGGACAAAGCAGCCAAGAAGGCCCTTTCATGTGTACCCATGAGATGTACCTATGAGGGTGGTGGGATGGAGAGAAAGGCCTCTCCTGATGACCTTAACACCCAAGTTGATTCATACTGTGAGATTCAATCTTTGAGGTAGTTAGGACCAAGGTCATACACTGAATTGTGCCCGATAGTTGATTGGCAGCCAGGGGAGCTGCTTTAATAGGGGTATTATGTGATCTCTGTACCCTGCCCAAGTCAGTAACCTGGCTGCTGTATATTGGATCCGTTGCAGTTTTCTGAAACTTTTCATCGATAGTCCTGCATACAGCACATTACAGTAGTCTTGCTGGGATGTCACTAGGACATGTGTCACTGTGGCCGGAGCTGGTTTCTCAAGAAATGGGTGTAACTAGTGTAACTACCCTTAATTGTGCCAATGCACTCCTGGCCACAGCCCTGACCTGGGCATCTAGACTCAAGGATGAGTCCGAGAGCACCTCCAAGATGTGCACCCCTTTTTTCAGTTGGAAGGTGACTCTATCCAATACAGGTTCATCCTCATCCAGTTCATTACAGCAACTAAACACTCATGTAAAGTTGAGATAGTGGCTCCCTTAGAATCCAGAGGTGACTAGAGGTATTGTTGGGTGTCATCGGTATACTGGTGGCACTTAACCCCAAAACTCCTGATAATCTCCCCAGTGCTTTCAAATAGATATTTTTACCACTTGTTTAAAAAGCTTTGTATATAAGGAATATGATAAGTACAGCAGAAGGATGCATATCATGTGTGTGTACTGTTAAAAACTTTTGTATATAAGAAATATGATAAGTAGTTGACAAGTAGTTATTTCAAAAGTATGTACTGTTAAAAAGCTTTGTATGTAAGCAATATAAGTACAGAAAAAGGATGCATATAAAGTGTTTGTACTGTTAAAAAGCTTTGTATATAAGGAATGTGATAAGTAGACCACAAGGAGTTGTTTCAAGTGTATGTACTTCTAAAAATATTTGCATATAAAGAATATGATTACAGCACAAAGTTTCATATCAAGTGTGTGTACTGTTAATAAGCTTTTTATATAAGGAATGTGATAAGTAGATGGCAAGGAGTTGTTTCAAGTGCATGCACTGTTAAAAAGCTTTGTATATAAAGAATGTGATAAGTACAGCAGAAGGATTCATAATGTCAAGCCCCGCACACAGAGCACACACACAAACAGGGTTCAGTTCTTTGCCAAGATCTTTAGTGGAAAGCCGGGCAAGTTCCAGTCCTTTGTTAACAATCAAGTGCCAGATAAATAACAGAATCCAACTCCCAGCAATTACCAGTCCAAGTCAAAACCAGAATATCTCACGGAAAGAAACCAGATGCCAAACCCAAGGGAACAGATCAAGCCGTTGTCCAGGAAGCCAGTCTGAAGTCAGGAAACAGAGCCAAGGTCACAGACAGGAACGTGGTTGCAAGTTCAAATGATGCGTTGCTCCCACAGAGAGCTCAAGGTGAGGTTGCCAGCTTTATCCCAAAACAGGGAACACACCCTTACTTCTGGAAAGGCTTCTGCTAGTACTCAGAGCTTCCCGACCTGATTCCCCGTCTAGCATCAAAGACCCTTTCCCTAGCTCTTCTGGTAGCACGTCTTTGCACAATCCTGCTCATGGCCCTTCTAGGAGGTGAAGATATGTTTTCAGCTGAGTCATCAGACCCAGCTGCTTGCTGATTTGAGCTGCAAGGCTCCTCCAGCAGCTCTTCATCATTTAACCCCTCAGAGTCAGGTTCTGTGGCAGGCAGGGTCCTGCCACATATCAAGTGTGTCTACTGTTAAAAAGCTTTGTATATAACTAATATGACAAGTAGACGACAACGAGTTGTTTCAAGTGTATGTTCTGTTAAAAAGCTTTGTATATAAGGAATATAAGTAGATAACAAGGAGTTGTTCAAGTGTATGTACTGTTAAAAAGCTTTAGGTAACAAATAAACAGCATACATCCTGCATCTGCCTGTATTTGCACTGATTACTCAACATATGCTAGTGTCTACTATTTTCATATCGTGTATTCATTGGAAAACAAAATGAAATAGGTGATTGCCATAGAACTGCTTTGCTGGAGCTGAGTCATAAATAATTGTCAACTGGTCGCAAATCATTATCAACAGGTCATAAATCATTGTCAATGGGGGCTGTCCCACCTTTTTCACACACACACCAATATTTTACCATGACCATATCTAGTTTACTTTTTGCTTTAGAATCTGGATCTGTCCCAATGCCTGTAGAAAACACCAAACCTTCCCAGTTGTGACAATCATATTAACAGTTAATATATTACCTACGAATATAGTTAACTATCAAATATAATGCATACACTTGGGAACAACTCCTTGTTGTCTGCTTATCATAGTCCTTATATGCAAAGCTTTTTTAACAGTACATGCACTTGATATGAATCTCTCTGCTGTACTTATCATATTCCTTACATACAACACTTTTTAACAGTACATACACTTGAACAACACCTTGTCATCTACTTATCATATTCCTTATATGCAAAGCTTTTAAAAAGTACATACACTTGAAACAACAAATTGTTGTCTACTTGCCATATTAGTTTTATACAAAGCTTTTAAACAGTACACATACTTGATATGAATCCTTCTGCTGTACTTATATTCTTTATATACAACACTTTTTAACTTTACATACATTTGAGAACAACTCCTTTTCGTCTACTAATCCAGAGGTGACTACAGTTATTGCTGGGTGTCATCGGTATACTGGTGGCATTGACCCCAAAAGCCCTGATAATCTCCCCCAGTGGTTTCATATAGATGTTATTTTACCACTTGTTCACAATATATCCTCCGTATATCCACACTTTCTTTTGCTCTTTTAGGCTCAGAATCTGGGGGGAGGGGGAGAAAAAGCCAAAGACAATCAAAGATGTTGCATTTTGCCCAAGCCTGCATTCCTTTATGAAGCATCAGAGTCTTGCCATGTGACTTAATTTGCACATGCCTGTCTGTTGTTTTTCAGCTCATAGAAAAATGGATTAAGCATTCATGAATGAAGCCTTCCTTTCATGACCACTTCTTTTCTTCTTTCAAGATCCAATATTCTATAGTTATATATATGTCCTTTTATATGCTAAACAACGGGACCAGCTTTACCCACATTAAAATTCTACAAGTTTCACTCTCACCCTGGTATCCACTCTCTGTTTACTCCCTCCTTCTTTTTACAGTGGTCTTTGACTCTTTCTTTCTTTACCTTCGACTCAATATTTGCAGCTTATTGGAGGAGTACAACTCCCAGAATCCTCAGCCAGTCTCCAGATCAATGAACATTTGTAGTCCTCCATAAAATTATAGCTCAATTCGAAACATGTGAATTGTCAACATCTTTAAATTGATTTGTCACACAACTTTGCAGGCAACCAAAATAATTAGGGTGTCCAAAAGGCCCCCTTAAGAGAATTTCAGATATGCTACACAGCCTATTTTAAGTAACCTCAGCCCATGATACCTTCCAAATGTGGAGAAAAATCTGTCAAGACTGCAGTAACAAATGGTCAGAGACATAATGGGATGGAAACTTAGTTTTCTTTATACAGATAGTATAATTGTTGGAGTTTTTGCAACATCACATATTGCCTTCAGTTGATTTGGCTGGAAGGGACCTTTCTCTAGACCAGGGATGGTGAACCTATGGAACGCGTGCCAAAGGTGGCATGGAAAGAGCTTTCATCTGGCACACGACATGCTCCTTGCCCCCCCACTTCCCCCTCTGCTGGACCAGCCATGAGGAATTTGTGGAGGGGGAAGTGGGGGGGGCAGGGAGCATGTCAGGTGCCAGGCCAGCCCTGCCATTGCCATCGCCGCCCTTGCCACGACGCCCTGCCGCCCCTGACCCCACCTCCGCCAACCCCGCTGCCATCACCAACGCCATCCCTGCCCCTCCCGCTACCCCCGCCGATAACCCTGAACCCCATTGCCGTTGCTGCCCTCAACCTCGACTTCGCCCCACCCCTGACCCCCCGCTGCCGCCAACCCCAACCCTCCCCACCGTGGCCATCCCCATCGCTCTTGCAGCCCCTGCTGCTGCCGTCCCAACCCCGCCTCTGCCTCCATCACTGTTGCCAGCCCTGCCCCTCCCACCGCCACCGTCGATGACCCTGACCCCGCCCCCTCTGTCACCCTTGCTGCCTTTCCCCCTTCCCCCCTGCGCTGCCGCCAATCTTGACCACCACCACCCCCTCCGCCGCCGCCGAGTTTGGGCACTCGGTGGCAAAAAGGTTCGCCATCCCTGCTCTAGACTATATTGAAGTCTATAATTGATAGGAGTTATGTTTCAGATTGCTGTTTGAACTCTTCAACTGTAAGTAAATGAAACATTTTTATTCTTTCTGCTACTAATGTATCAGAGTTAATTATTGAAACTTAAGTGCTAGTTTATGAGAAAAGGACTGTACTACTCTGGGAAACTAGAAGCTATTCTGCTGTATAATCTCTGCACTTCTGCGACACAAATAGGGGATATTAAGAAAAAATCCAAACTGCTGCATCAACAGCATCTGTATTCTCTAAAGGGATATTCAACGCTTTTAAAACTGCAGCCTTATATATGGTCATTTGAAGCAAGCCTTGCTAAACAATGTGATTTTTAATTGTGAACAAACAGGTTACATACTATAGGTTGTGGAGTTTCTTGTTTTTCTTTATTTCAGCATTTTGAACCCCAGGCTAGTCCTATATCTTTTATATTGTTCTGATTTCATAGTCCTCTGTTGGAGTTCTTTAAATTCTTTAGAACTTTCATTCAAACAGAGAAGAGAACGGGCACATTGAGAAAGTTACTTTCTTCATTAACTAGTTAAAGAAACCAGATTGCTTTTGAGAGTGAGCCTTGTGTGACTGCTGTTATGTATTCTGACTTTTTTTCTTCCAAGGTTTATCTAGTAAAGGTTATCTGCAAATTGTAATAAGTAATATTTTTATTCTGAAAGGATTCATTCATGCAGTGTCTAATATTGAAAGTCTCAGGAGTGTTGTCAAGTTTAAATAAAAACAGATAGCATCTGGAGAAATATCACTGAATTACTGCATCTGTATCCCACTGCTTCTTTTAGCAAGCTCAAGGAATTATGTCTGGTCTGATTCCATCCCTACTCAGCTTGTGATCCACCATGTCCAATATAGTATAACATCCATGTACTTACTGTCAACCAAGTGGTTGCCAATTGTCTGTCTTATGCATTCTGAAGAAGCTAGAGAGGCTAGGAGAGTTGTGGGCTTCCAATGTCCAAAATCTAAGACCAGTGCTGCTTTGCTTGGGAGTGGGTTGGTGATCAGAAAGCCAATCCATGCCACAAGTATAGTGGAGGGAACCCAATACCAAGAGTTACTGGGTCCCACTAGATCCCATTGTCCTCTTGTTTCACTTGATGTTTCTGAACTGCTACCTGCTGTGCACATCAGATTGTCTGCGTTAAAAAGTACCACACTGATACCAATCCACATTTGAAAAGTCCGTAAGAAACCTTTTCCTCAAAAATTATGGTTTGATAGGATAGTTTCACTTTAGATCAGCTGATTGACTGAGATAATAAGTTCCTCTCATAAGTTAGAGTCCATCTACCATTTTTTCTGATTTGCTCTATCTACAGTTTCAGGATCCACTAGCATCTAAGTATGGTCCTGCAGGTAAATGCACAATACTATAGTCTGCATTTTTGCAGCATTTGAATGACGTTTTGTTTTGACCAGAATGCTAGTGGGAAGGAAAAGGCAACTACAATGCCTTCCAGAATAACAGCATTAGAATATACCTCTCCCTTCAAGAATGCAGGGGCTAGGAGTGCCAGACTGCAGCACAGTTTAAAATCCATGTATAACTATGGGCCTTTTTACACGACCCCTAAGATCCGCTGGCCCCTTAAATTCGGACCAGAGATCTTAGGGGTTTGTCGCTCTTCTGTGTCTCCACCCCTCCCTACTTCCTGGCTGCTGGCTGCGTGAGGGAAGGGAGGAAAAAAAGGGACAAAAGAATAAAACCTTACCTCCCGGTGTTGGTGGACGCTGCCGGGGGAGCCCCGGTTACTTCCTGGTTCCTCTTAAAGGGGCGGGAGGCAAAAAACAAAAACAAAAAGAAGCGAGGAGAGCCCGGCACATCCGCATCAAATATTTTTTACCTCCAGAGAGAAGGTACAAGAAAAGTGCGCTGGGTCGCGCTAAAGTGGGCGGGGTCGCACTTAATTGTCTGCAAACTCCGGAGCTGGTGGGGAAACATTTTAAATCTCTGGAGCTTGCAGCCATTTGCGGCGGAGCTTAGGGGTCGTGTATAAACGCCCTATTATGCCCCCTAACCCCAAATGTAACTACTGTATAAAGTATAAATCATTGGTTAATAAACCCGCACAGAGATTGAGGACACTGAGCCAGAGAGAGGCCCATAATGAGAAGAACATGAGACAGGCCTTTTTGGGAGATGCACTACATGTATGGAACCAACTCCTATTTGACAATGATGTCTTTTAAGAGACTTTTGAAAAAACAGGCTTTTAAGACAGGCCTTCCAAATATATTCCACCTATGGAACCCAGAGTTTCTTCCTATTGTAAAGCTATGCAATCTGCCATCTTAGTTTGCTTTTATTAATTGTTTGGTATTGCAATTAGTCTTAACTTTAATTATCAATATATTTTACTATTTAATGTTTTATAGTACTGTGATGCTTAAGTTGCTAGCATTTCAGGTTATTATTGTATTATGTTGTGAATTCAGAGTGGCCTTCCTAGACAGATGGGTGGTATATATATTGAATGAATGAATCCCAGTTGCTACCATTGGACCAGGGACCTCCACACCACCACTACAGGTGATTCCATAAGACCAAGACCCACCATTCATAGGCCATTTCCTGGAGATAACTAGCAACATAGTATTTAATAAATATTTATAATCTTTGTTGTTGTTGTTCAGTCATTTAGCCGTGTCCGACTCTTCGTGACCCCATGGACCAGAGCACGCCAGGCTCTCCTGTCTTCCACTGCCTCCCGGAGTTTGGTCAAGTCCATGTTGGTTGCATCAATGACACCATCTTAAAACATAGAAAATGCAGAACTGGAAGGGACACTTTGGATCATCAAGTCCTACTTGTGCCAGAGGGCACAGTGGGGAATAACTCCCAAACTCTGCCAGATATCAGAAACCACGAGGCTAGCAATTTATTTATTTATTTATTTATTTATTTATTTAAAATCTGTGTATAACCAAAACTGTGTGGCACTGACCCATGCTATTCAGAGGTAAAGTGTACTTCCATGCCTTTTCCCTTTCAACCCCCCCCCAAACAGTATAAACAGTGCTCTATTTTACAAGCAACCATGCCGCTTTGGTTTCCAGATGAGACTCTAGAAGGAGAAAGCAAGGTTGACAGCCACATAGTAAGCTATTGGGCTGGATTTTATTAGTGAGTTGTGAGTTTTGTGGAGTGCGTTGGATGATATTTTTGTAGTGTTTTTCATTCCACAAGAAATACTGTTCCAGGGCTGTCCAATGCTTTCCTGCACACTTCAGCAAATGGACTATTACAGTCAACTTGTCCCAGTCCAGAAACATTCATTTATTGGATTCAGAAATGATGGGCTCTGCTATTAAGCTGCATGACTTGGATGGATGAAAGTGATTTTCACTTGTTTTCCATTTCTTGTCTCCCAGTTAAACTTTAGATGGTGCTGGTACTTCAAAAAACACTCATTTGTTGCTTGCCTCTGAGAAACCCATTAAGAGAAATAGAATGAAGAAAATCCTCCAGTTTGTGTAGAGCAGGAGTCAAGAGGTCAAGACTGTTACAGGCTTTTACTTGAGGTTAATTTTCTTCCTATCATTACGTGAGCCCGTCTGTAGCATTTATGGTTTTATATTTGTAGCTGACCTTAGTTGTCTCTATTTCTATATACAATTCATTAGAAACTGAGCAGTAAACAAGGAAAACAATCTACTCATGGTGTGAAAAAAAAATAATTCTGCAGCTACTGCTTAAGTAGGTACATTAATTTGATGTTTCTCTTTTCATTGTTCATTTCTAAAAGGTGGCTAGCCAGACCAGGGCCATTTCCGCCTCCCTTTAGTTAGTGCTGTAGTGTTAACATGCTTGCCCCCAGTCTTTTCACAGGCTATTGACAAACACCACTTCTATTTTTTTCTCTTTCGCTGCCACCAACAAGCTTTGCTAGTAAATTAAATAAAAGACATTTATTGATTACAAGGTAGAATCAAAATCATTAAAGGTAATGTGCTGAAGTACAAAAAGAATATTGCTCAAACCCACTTAAGTTTAGTTACCAATAAAGCAAAATATATGCACACTCAGTTCCTAAGTTCACAACTCTAGACACTTAATTTTCCTCACAGACACTCTAAAAGTCCTGTCTCCTCTCTCTTTCTTTTTTCCAGTAAGTGTAGGTCCCTATCTGTCCCTATCTGACTACATCAGTGCTGAGCAGAGCTTTAAATCCCCAGACCGTCTCATTGCTCTACAAACCACCAATCAGTACAGATACTTCTTATGAAATATTCATTACAACAGGTAAACACCACAGATGTGTGCAGAGACTTCCCTGGAGAAAGCAGATCTGACCATGCCTTGGTCCCACCCAGATTAGATTGCTGCAGTGACCTTTACAGGGAGCTCTTGGAAAGTGTTAAGTACTTCCATGAGTACAAAACAAGGAGGGACAGAGCAGAATGTTGACTCTTGGAACCATCCTCTTCCAAGCAAGATAAGGATTGCAGAGTCCCCTCCAGCATTTAAAAAACATCTTAAAACCTGGCTGTTTAAAGCTGTCTTTGGTAACTACTGAGGTTATTGTTTTATCCATATGTTAGCCTACTCTTTGCCACTGCCATCTGGAGTTTGCCGGTCTTATTATTTTTTACTTGTTATTATTATTTTGTTTGTATTATTGTTCCCTGTCTGTTCACCAACAAAAATTCCTCCATGAAAATTGGATGGTATATAAATGGAAATAATAATTATATAAATATACAAATAAATACTGTAGTTAATTATTAACTTGTGTTTTTGTATCATTTCTCAGCATCCTAGTTTCTTGTGTCTTGGAAAAAAATATTTTGAATCCTGTTGTCCATTTTTAGAGTTCATAAACTTTTGAAAATGTCTAAATTATGAAATGATGCTGTGCTATAGGGTTGGCTTGTTGGATGTGACAGAATAGACTCCATCTTGTGTTTGCTTTAGTTTAGGTTGTGTAGTTTAGTTTAAATGGCCAGCCATTCTGGGAAGTAGAGCAAAACTCCAGGGTAGGCCTACAAATCCCAGATGCCTCTATGGCCCAAACCATGCAGGAAAGCCAGGGGTAGAATCAGTAGAGATAACATGCACCAGACAGCCTGGAAAGGGGAATCATCCTGCAACCCTCAGAGAAGCTGGATTAAAATTCATACTTGGGTTAAGCAAATTTTAAAATTAGAACTAGAGTTTAAATCAGAAATATTTTTGTTAGGTTTATTGCCAAAAAAATTCTTATTTATTACTACATCTTTTAACAGCAGCTAGATTATTATGGGCCCAGTTGTGGAAATCAGAAGATCTCCCAACTAATGAGATGATTATTAAAATAATATTATTAAAAATATTAGAATGTGCATAAATGGATAGATTAACTAAAAGACTAAAGGGACAAGAAGAATCGAAATTTTATCTTAGTTGGGAACTCTTTTATAAATGGTGGAAGGCTAAAGCATTGTAGTATAAAATAAAAAAGTGGGAAGAAGGATGAATAGATAGCATAATGTCAATGATGGAGAATCACCAAACGGGATATGTTATATTGTAAAAAGATTTTTTTATATGTATACTATTTTTTCTTTTTGTTTTTTTCTCTCTCTTTTCCTTTTTATTTTTTCTCTTATGTATATCCTTTCTATGTTTTTTCAGTGGACTGAGTAAGTTTCCATTCATTCCAATTGGGAAATTTGTTTTGATACAAGAGCGGGTGCTTTTACACGACCTCTAAAATCCGCTGGCAACTTAAATTCAGACCAGAGATCATGGGGTTTTGTTCTGTTTCTGTGTTCCCACCCTTCCGCACTCCATTGCTCCTGTCTGTGATGAGGGGAGGGAGAAAAAAGGGGAAAATGCAGGCTCACCTCCACTCATCTCCATCTGCTGGTCGGAGCAGCCCCGTAGGGATTCCTTGTCTCTTAAAGGGGCGGCGGGGACAAAAAAAACAAACAGAAGGCGAGGAGAGCCCGGCATCCACAGTTTTATAATCCGCATCAGATATTTTTTTAATTCTGGAGACCAGGTACTTGTAAAATGTGCTGGGGCGCGCTTAGGTGGGCGTGGTCATCCTTAATTTTTTTTAAAGTCCGGAGCTGGTGGGAAAACAATTTTAAGCTCTGCATCTGGGAGCCCTTTGCCTCGGATTTTAGGGGTCATATAAAAGCAGCCAATATTGGTTTACAAGCATGTTTCCGGAATGAATTATGCTCATAACAAGGCACTATTGTATAATTTCTCATCCAATAATTTCAGCAGCAGCAAACCCTAGTATCCCATCCAACAATCCATCTAAGCCATTTAAAGAGCCATCTGCCAAAAAGAACCACCTGCCCCAGTCTTGTTGTTGCTTGGCCTGAGTTGCTGCTCTGCCCTCACATGCAGTCTTGTGTTTCCAATTTTGGGAGAGGGGAGACTGCCCACTGGGGGTGGGGGCAGGACTGTGGAGCCACCCCCCAAGATTTAGAGGCCCTGGGCTTCAGACTACTTAGCCTATACTGTACATCAGGGGGTGCCCAAACTTTTTGCAGATTAGGTGAGGTGAAAATGTGTGGGGGCCGACCATTCAGCCTGAAGGGGGCAGAAAGGGTGTGACATCTGCAACAGATGCAAATGATACAGTTTCAAGATGTCCAAGGTCTCAGCACCTGTTACATGGCCCAGGAATCAGCCCTTGAGCACCCAAGATGCACCACTGCTTGCATATGCTACCCTCCGTCGCAAGGAGGTGGGGAAGATGCTGTAGCAATGGAGCCAGGAGTGGGTATCAGGGCGGGTGGCTGAGGGGATGGATGGAGGCAGGGAGGGCAGGCAAACCATAAAACTGCAAGCTGATGTCTCTAGGGGAAGGGCTGGACGGTGGGGATGAGTGACAGGCTGAGCCGGCAGGGAGAAGAGGCTGAGGGCCACTCAGAATTTTAAATCGGGCTGCATTTGCCCCTCGTGCCAGACTTTGGACATGCCTGCTGTACATAAATCTGACCCAGGTCACCTGGCTTATTCTGTTTCCCTTGGTTCCTTTCCTTGCTTGAGTAATACCATTGGGATTCGAAGACTACATTAGTTTAATAGTCCCAAGCAGTGCTTTTGAGCATGGTTTCCTCAGTTACATAAAGAATTATGAAACAGTAGCCTTTTTTGGAGTATTTTTGGCAAGTACATGAAATGCAAATGTGTGCATAAAATGTATTTAACTTTAATGAGTATTTCACTGACATATAAATGACTTACTGATTTTTATCTTCTTATTCAAAGACTGCTATGCAAGAGCATGTTGCACCAGACTGTTGGAACAAATGTAAAAGGAGAGACAGAGGAGTGAAATAAGGAATGAAGAGAGAGGAGCAATTTTAAATTAGAGAATTCGTGTTTAGGCATTGTTTTGGTTTGGAAAATGTAGTCTCTCCAAGAGCTTGGACAAATCTGCTAAGTTTGCTTTGACCTCATTTGAAATTTAAGAAGGTTTGTAAAGTTTTATAAAAATCAAACTGAAACAAAATTTTCATTCATCCTTATAGAATAGGTTAATATGGTTTTCTCTCACATTTGAATTTTATATACTTTGTTTCAAACTGAAACAAAATTCCAACCCGAGATATAAACAGCACATGACCTTGACTAATAAACCACTTATTACATGTATTATATTGTGACATGTTTTACAGGAGGAAGTCAGCGTATTTTCTCCTCCAGATAAACCCACTTGAAGGGAGGGGGCAACTGTAGAGAATGAAACTGAAATAGTTTAGTGAGGTATTTCCAGATTTTGAGGCAGAGGTATGAGAAACCAATGAAGTAGAATTAGAGTTGGAATGTTTGCCATTTTGACTCAGATGAGCAATGGCCCTATAAAAGACAGGCAGATGTAGGTGAGGGCCACCAGATGCAACTATAAAACCAATCAAGGTGGCTGTTTGGAGTGGCAGAAGGACGTCAGTGATGCACTTTGTTAGAAAAATTAGTAAGCTGCCATTTTGTGGTTGAACCAGATGCCTATCATGGGAAGAAAATCTGTCTTTTGAATTTTTCACCCTTGATGTTAAATGTTTTGGATATCCAAAGCTTACATAGGCCAAAATCAGATTCATTATCACAGTCATTTTAGGAAAGGAAAAGCTTTGAAAGAGACAGAACCAACAAAATCCTAGACAGACATCACATCTGATATCTTCAGCACTGTACACCAGGATACTACTTTTCCAGTTCCAAAAGTCTATGCTTTCTGAAAGAACGGTGGCCTTTGCTGAGATATAGCAATCTTGCATATGATCTAACACTGGGTATTAGCGGGAGAGGGGCTTTTAGGGTCTAAAGAGATTCCCCTTTCTCACTAACATATTGGCAAATGTCTTTTCCCACTGCCTCTGGTTTTCCCCTCCTTCCTTCCTATTTGTTTGCTTCACCTCCTTTGTTTGTAGTACCCTTTGAAAGGGTTGGGGTTAAGCTTTATACCTGTTGCTCTGCTGATTATAAAAGGTATTCATCAAATTATCCATGTCTCCTGTGGGTTTTTTTGACCTATACTTTCTATCACTATCATTTGGAGAATCATTTGGCTATCATTTTTTTGGGGTGGGGTCCAGTTTTGGACTACAAATTCCATATTCACCCCAGCCATCATGAACAAGGGTCATGCAGCCTGAGATGTCTGGCTGCTGAACTTTTTAAAAGCAACATTTTCTAGCTCTGATCCCAGCCTGCAACTAAGTACAGTATTAGAAATTACGGTAGCCGCATTCCACAAACATCTGAAGGGCCACAATTACCTAGCTTTGGTGTAAAGATTTGCAAAGGAAATACATGGCAGGTTTCCATTGATAACAGAATGAATAATGTTTCTATGTGTCCTAGCTCAGAGTTGGCAAACCTATGGCATGGGTGCAGTTTGGGCACTCGGTCTCTAAAAGGTTCACCAGAGTTGGCAAACCTATGGCACGGGTACCTAATTTTCATGGTTCTGTTTGGTTCGTTCCAATTTCATCACAATTTTTGTTATTCATTTCATTACGTAATGAAACAAATAACGAATAATGGAACAAATTATTTTTCATTTTGTGCCCATCTCTACTCGTGTATCTGAGGCCAAGAAACAAACTTAGAGCTAGCCTAGAATTTGGGTGAGGGCACCACTCCCACCTTCTAACTGCATTATCACAGCATTGTGGCTGCCAACATTCTGCTTAATTTTCCTCTAATTGCTATAGTAACCTTTACAGGAATTTTGGCAGGATATTGTGCAAGATTCTGATCCAATTTGTAAAGACAGTGGGTAAACCAAAGGTGGCACTCGGAGTAAAGACAGTGGGTAAACCAAAGGTGGCACTCGGAGCCCTTTCTGTGGGCACCCGACATCGCCCCTTCACAGTCACCTATAAACAGATTAAATTACTGTATTGGCACTTTGCAAAAAGAAATTAGTGGGTTTTGGATCGCAGTTTGGGCACCCGGTCTCTAAAAGGTTCACCATCACTGTCCTAGCTACTCTTAAATATATCATACAGAATAAATGTTACAAACATTCTTGCCAAAGGAACAGACAGTAAGACAAAAAAACTGTACTCTTGACTCCTTTTCAGTGACCTCACTGACAGCTGAGCATGTGCTGCTCTTGTTAACTGGGCGGTGGGAGATAGATTTTAATTTATTTATTCATTGGAAACCCAGAGGCAAGGGAGCTGATTTGCTTCTGGATCTCGATTGTACAGTTAGCCAGCCATTCGGAAACTGTTTTATGAGTGCATTATTTGTGCTTGTGAGGATGATGTTCCAAAGGGATGCACTGAGTCTGTGCAGTGGTTGAGTATTTCAACACTAAACAGAGATCAAGTTCTTTGAAATCAATGGAATACAGTGGGTTATGAAGCACATGGGATCAAAATGCTAGAGATACCTGAAGTAGGCAGTTCCTTCATTGCCTCTCTCCATTCACATATTTAAGACAGTGAACATGGAGCTAAATGTTGAGTTGTGGCTCAAGGAGACATGGATCATTCCAGAAGTAAATCTGAGAAGAGGTGTTTTCTGCTGTGGACCAGGACTGCTAAAAAAAAAACCAAGTAATTTTAAAAAAATAATTATTAAACATCTTGCTGTCTGCTACTCAGTTACCAGGGTGAATTAAAGAGACAGAAATTTTATTTATTTGGCAAGGATTTTTTTTTCTTAAGTAAGATTTGTTGAGAAAGGCTTCCTCTTCTGCCTATGAAATTATATGAGGCTGTAGGGTACAGATGTTCAAAGCTCACAGAGGATAATGTGTGAGAGAAATAATCAGAAGAAGGAAATGTCCCCCCCCCCCCGAAAGGCATGAAGGAAAACAGAAGAGTCATCGCCTCAAGTGATGCTTAGATTAAAAGAATGTATACTGTAATACTGTAAGTTGCAAGGTGTCCATTTCAGTTTATTTTGGCACATTGCCTTTCTCAGAAGCAAAAAGATTATTCTTCTACTTAGTATATTACTTCATTCTGAATGTATTTCAGAAAGAGCTGAAGGTTGAAAATGCTGTCATTTGACTCAGCATGAATGTGCTCATAATGGACACACTTTGCCCTCCCTGTGCTATAATGATATCTTAAATGTCTATCAAAGACAGTTTTAAAGGTTGCCCTTTTATTGTTTTTTTTATCAATACATCACATTCTTCACTGATGGGTTATTTTTTGATCCAAACGATAGGTGACAAGAAACAGGATGCATTAGTACTAGGAAGTGTCATAGTGCTATACTTTTCCCAGTACTAATCAGTACAAAATAAAAATAAACATTGGTTTTAGGAAGCTGACAAAAGGAGAGGAAGTAATTTGGTGGCAGTTAGGAAGCATAATAGGAGGAGTGTGTATGGATGTTGGCAAAAATTCTGATAATATCAGTGTTGAGTCCAGTACTTAAAGTGAGAGAAGCGCTCTGTCTGAAATGTTACTGAAAGACCCAACTTTTCTGTGTTTTAATTCTTTACTAAAGGCATAAGTTAGTAAGCAACACCCTTTCTCATGTGATGATTGTGGTGTTCACCCTGATTCATGAATATTTATTATTTAGAATGTTGGAGGGATCTTGTTTTGCATGCTCCAATAGGAATTGTTGCGGGCCAGACAGTACAAAATGATAGTTTGGTGCATTGTGACTGACCTAGGACTTTGACTCCGATGCCTCCACTTCTCAGCATGTCTTTCCCGGCCTTTACTTTCATGTCAAACCATATAAATGCAAGACTAAGCTATAGGCTTTCATGTCAAACCATAGTTTGTTGTTATAGCCAAATCATGCTGTATATGACATGCACACATATAGTTTAAATAGAATAAAAAACAGTTTTGTTTACCATTTCGAATTCCAATAAATGTTTGCTTGCCCAGTTTGGTTGACAAAATGAACAATAATTTGTTAATATGCAAAAGAAAGACGGAGGAAGAAATCACAACACATAAAAAAGAGAGGAATATTTGAGTCTCTGCTTCTTTTGAAACAAATCATGCCATTATATTTTTTCATTACTGCTCAACCGATCCAGTGCACTAAAAAGAGTCAGTTCTGCAGGCTAGGAAACCATGTTAGCATCAGTATTTAGAACTTGCAAAATGTGTGGAGTTATAGTCAGGCTCTAGTTGCTCATGATACAAAAAGAGTCTGATAATTTGACCAGTTTCTTTTAATCAGATAGGTGACTATGGAAGCACCAGTTCAACCTCCTAATCAAACAGCTCTGGGTTTTATCTACTTTGAATGCAACCTGAAATTCATGACCCATACACACAGTGTCTGTTATGCAATCTTGACTTACTACATTTGTTACAAAAATATTTCTGATTTACTTGAAGTGCACAGATATAAGTAAAGTGCTATAGATTTTTCAACTTTGTACTAATGTTCTTTCCTATCTATTCTGATTTTATCTTGACATTACAGTATATGGGAAACCTTTGGGCTGGTTTGCAGATCTGAACCCACCTTTCCCCCTGGGCTGGAAAGAAACATTTATATCCTATTAACAATTCGTAAAATATCACCTAAGTAATAAAGGAAACCTCGTAGGTGCACCAAATATGCCATTTGTGGAGTCACAAATGGGAACAGTTTAAAGCTTTGAACACCTACTCCTTTCCTATGAAGGTCAGCCTATTTGTGCAGAAGCATTCAACCAGATGTAGACGGTAGTGGAAGCACTTCAAGTTCATTAATAAAGACTACATTGTGTGTGTGTGTGTGTGTGATATTAGAGCTGCCTTATAGATTATGACAGTTTTAGTTATTGATGCACACAAGTTTCATCACCAGAATACTGTACAAGGTCGGCTGTGCAGAGTCCTGCTTTCATGATGCCAAAATTACTGCTGTAAGGTACCCTGGGACTGAAGGAAATATTGAGACGCGATGATTGAGGATGGGTAGACTGTCCTTTCATTTGTTCCCTTATGATGAAGCTGCTAGAAAACTGAAAGTGAGGGTTGAGTCAGCCAGATCACTGCTGTCATGCATAGCAGGTCGACTTGATTGAAATCTGCCCTTGGGGCCCAGAAGCTAAAGCAGAGTCAAGACAAAAGACTCCCAGCCTTCCTGTTGAGCTGCACTTTTCTTTCCTCTGCAGCCAAGTGGCAAGCTGTACAACTTCAGTAAAGAGGTGAAGATATAATGTGAACTTAAAAGAGGATTTCAACTTTTATGTATGGTCAAATGATCACTACAGGTAAGCTAAAGGTCACAGTTCTGTCCTCCTGCTGCCAGCTATTGCTCTGCCACACAAGTCAATTAGCATGGTGAAATGGATGGAAGGTCATACTTGGACTTGAGAAATGGGTTTCTCTAAAACTTGCTTCTTAATGACTCCCACCATTGAACCCACAACAGTGGCCTTCACCCTTTTTGTTGCTTGAAGTGAGCTTCCAGAACATTTTGGCTCGCCAAGATATTCTCCCTATCTGCACCTGGACCTGTGTGTATTCTGAAAAGGAGTTTAAGTACACCTGTGAAGGAAAGGGGGTGGTAGCTCTGTATCCTTCCATGCAAGCATGCTGAATATGTAAAGCAACATACATCTACAACTCCCACTGCCTTAAGAAAGTTCAAAACATTCTTAAAAATCCATCACATCTGGGACATTTCTTCTTTCAGTTATTACCGTCTGGCGGACAGTATAGGATAATAAAAATAAGGACAAATAGATTGAAAAATAGCTTTTCTCCCAGAGCTGCAACCATTTTGAATTCTTCTGTATAGTGCAGTATAAATGTGACAATAGGGGCTTGTGCAATGGTTAATAGAATGTGAAGAATGTGAATGCGAGGGATGTGTTTTATGTGTTTTATGATGTGCACTGGAGAAGGCATTTAATTTTACTGTATGAAAGTAGAATGACAAAAGTTTATCTTATTTTATCTTATGTTTTTTTCTGATGAATCAATGAAACAATCCATCTATTCTGTCTTTTATTTAAAAGCATGTAAAATGCCCCTCAAGGAACCTAGATACACCAAAATTGCAGGAAGCCTCCTGTCTCTCATCTATAATTGAAGTTTGGATTCAAGAAGATGTCCAAGTTACACAGCCCCAAACAGGCCCCCAGGAAAGTTCTTCCCAGTCACCTAGAAACACCAAACTAGCAGAAAAGTTTCCTTTGATTCTTCTCTACAATCCTCCCCTATTTTTGAAGGACCAAAAATAGTTTTTACTGCTAAACTTTTTTAAGAAGAATTTGGTTTCTGGATTTTATGTCAGTTTTAAATGAGTGTAAGTGATGTTTTGGCATGTGAATGTTGGACTATGTCTATGGATGGTTTGTTTTTTAAATTTAGATTTTATTTTATTGGATTTTTATGCTTTACTGGATGGCACTTTTAATCTCGTATTTATACAACGACAATTTTTCCTATTCCTATTCCTGGTTTCAGACATCTGAACTATTTATTTATTTATTTATTTATTTTATTTTATTTTATTTTATTTTATTTTATTCTATTTTATTTTAAATATTTTTAACCCACCTTTCTCCTTGGAAAATGACCCAAGGTGGCTTACAACAATGAGGGGCAATATACAGCCCGACACATTTAAGATATATTCAAGTTAAGAACAGGGAATTAAAAGAGGCATCTTAGAACATTAAACAGTAACATTAGAGCTACAAACAGCATGCAAAAAGAAAAGAAAAATCCATTATGAGGGGTGGAAGGTAACATGGAAAACACTAGTGTTCTTATGAAATCAGTCAATGCAATCATGTATGGTAACCCATATAAAGTTACATAGTAGGAAGTCCCTCGTTCAGGGAAAGCTTGCCTGAAGAGGAAGGACATTGCCTGCTTCTGGAAAGACTTTAGAACCCCAGGATCCTTTACATGAATCTGAGCAACAGGGAAGATCATTTCCCAAGCAAAAAAGAGCAAGCATGTCCTTTGGTTATCACATGCTGGGTGGACCAGACTCACAACAACAATCTTTTGACCCAGAGATTCTCCTTCTTTTACCACTCCTATGTGCTGGATTTAATTCAAACAACCCCATACGTCCTATCGTGCTATCAAGTTCAAGCAGAGCATCTCCAGCCTTACAGGTCTGGAGGGGGATTGTAGTTATCCACCATAGTAGTTATCTGCTGTAACCACCATTGTAGTTATCTGCTGTTGTCTTGGGACTCTGCTGACCCTAATGGCTGAGGACCGGCACCAGGTTTGCCTGAGGCGGGGGTGGGGAGGGAGCCCTCAGCAGCCTCAGTGGTCCAACAGAAATCCTGAGCACCACCTGCGCAGAGGATGACAGGCAAGAGCTCCCAGTCGGGGAGGGTGGGTGGTAGTGGTGGTAACCCTTCCTAGGAGACCCCTCTGACTGATAACAAGGCCAGAGGGCTACTACGAGGCCCCTGGGGTCATTCTGGAGCCTGATCAGCATCTGGGCGAGCCTCCCTCTCTTGGCCTTGCCCTGTTTCCCCCTCCTACTCAGATGAGAAACGATAGGTGAAGAAAGGGAGTGGAGATGGTGGGTTCCGGGGTTGCTGCTTGGCCGCCTGTTGAGGAGGAGGAACATAAGAACATAAGAACATAAGAACATAAGAAGAGCCATGCTGGAGATGGTATCTCACAGGGATGCATTTGGGAGCGCATGAGACTAGATATCTGTCTCCTGATACCACTCCCCTGCATCTGGCCCTTGAAGCCTGTTTAAAGCCTAGAGATTACACATCTCCATCATGGTTTGTAACCCGTGATGGACTTTTCCTCTAGGAATCTGTCCAATCCCCTTTTGAAGGCATCCAGGCCAGATGCCATCACCACATCCTGTGGCAGGGCGAGTTCAGGGCTTCCAGCAAGACAGGAAGCGATGGATCCGGGTGAGGGAGGAAAATCCAAATGGGGCCTAGGCTCTGCGCCACCCTATCCATAAAGTGGGCTCCCAGGAAATTGTGCTTTAGCAACTGGTGTAGGAAAGTCAGAGGGGAATCAGAGGAAGCATCTCTGTGACTTTGGTGTCTCTAGGTGCCCGGAAAAATCTTTCCCAGGGTGACCTTTTTGTGAGAACTGTATATAACTTGGGGATCCCAGGCCAGGGGAAGCTTTCTGCTGCTTTGGTCGCCTTGGGTGCCATTGGGACCATTTTAGAGCCCAACAAATGGATGAATCATAAATCACTAAAATTCATTGGTTCATATTTGTCATGGGTTATTAATTTGTACAACGATGGATTGATTAATTAGCCCCTTTAAAATGAATTTTGCAATTCATTTTTTAAATTCATGCCCATCTCTAATCTTCACATGTTTGGGCCTTTAATTTTGAGGGCTTCTTATTGCATAGTGGTGTTCCACAGAGAGAGTCACATATGCAGGTCATATTTGGTTTCAAACACATGGAAAGTTAGGATGGACAAGGCAGGGCTCACATGACCCTTTCAGACCACTTGAATAGAACTTATATTGCTGGAGATTTAGAACAATTTCTAGGACACAGTGTGGTCTGAAATTGGCTTTGAAAAAAACTACCGTATCTCAGATTGGCTTTGGGTAACTTGCTTAAAAATCGCCCAAGCATATCTGCAGTGTCCTCATGTATTATCGGGTTAGAAGGATGTGCTATGTACTTAGGATCGTTGAGTGTTAAGGAATGACTACTGTGTGTTACAGAGCCTTATCAAACATTTTACCCACTGAAAATTGGAAGTCTATATTGTGCTCACTTCTGTTCTAAGGTAAATTCTCAATGTTTACTGCAGTATTGGGCATTATTTATTTATTTACTTAGATTTTTCACCACCCATCTCCCCATCTCAGCTCTGGGGGCATGCTGTTCCAGAGGGCTGGGTCCACTGCAGAGAAGGCTTGTCTCCTAGACCCCATCAGGTGAAATTGTCTTGTTGACAGTGTCTGTAGCATGTCCTTTCTGCATGATCAGGTGGGTCAGGTTGATGTAATGGGGATGAGGCAGTCCCTCAGGTAACCTGGCTCCATGCCATGTAGGGCTTTAAAGGTGATAGCCAACACCTTGAATTGGACCCAGAAGCAAGTGGATAGCCAGTGCAGCTTGCATAACAGAGGTGTTACAAGTGCTGATCATGGGGCACCAAGAATAATTCATGTTGCTGCATACTTAGCCAGCTGTAGCTTCCGAATATTCTTCAAGGGTAGCCCTTGAAGGTGATGACGTTGCAATAGTCTATGTGGGAGATAACAAGAGCTTGAATAACTGTTCAGAGAGCTTCCTGATACAAGAAAGGGTGCAACTGGTGCACATGAAGTTGTGCAAATGTCCTCCTGGCCACAACTGCCACCTGCTCTTAAAACAGGAGTTGTGAGTCCAAGAGAACCCCCAAGTTGTGCACCGGGTTTGTCTGGGGAAGTGCAACCCCGTCCAAAACTAAAGATAACAAATTCCCAGATAGAGTCATTCACCCACAGCCACTCTGTCTCACAGGGTTCAGTTGAAGCCTGTTGTTCCCCATCCAGGCCCCTACAGCCCCTAGGGACCAAAACAGCACAGTTACCCCATTGCTTACCTCACCAGGAACAGAGATGTATAACTCAGCATGCTGATGATACCTCACCCTGTGGTGACAGATAATATCACCCAGCAGTTTCATGTAGATGTTGAACAGGAGTGGAGAGAATTCCAAACCCTGTGGCAGCCCCCAAAGGAGGGTCTGTGGGTCAGATGTCTTGCTCCCTATTACCACTTATTGGGACCAGTCATGGAGGAAGGAAGTGAATCAGTGCAGGACTGCACTGCCCACTCCAAACTCCCTGAGCTGTCCAAAAAGGACACCATGGTCGATGGTATCGAAAGTCGCTGAGAGGTCAAGAAGTGCAAGAAGTGAAATAAGCATAATGTTGTAGTGCTTGGCTTTGTGTCTTCTCTGCAGTCCCATGTATGGCTCGTGTATAGAGATGGGCACGAATCGAAAAAATGACATTTCAGTTTTTCATTTTTTCACTGTGGGTCTTTTTTGGTTCATTTTCATTTTTTGTGAATTTTTTTGAAAAAATTCATTTTGTTTTTTCATTTTTCATTTTTATTTTTACCTGCTTTTTGCACGACTTAAAGCATTTCCACGCACAGACATCCCCCAATGCCCCAGACCAGAGGGAAAACACTAAAAAAGATGCTGGCAGAGACACAGTATAGACTAGGTATGCAGGGAGGCTGCAAAGGCAGCAGCGGGCATTGCCCAGGGCATAAAGCAGGCGCAGAGTGACTGCACTGCAGGGCAGGGGATGGTACTCACTGAGAGGTACGCACGCACACAGGGAGGCTGCAAGAGAAATCTCTTCTTTCTCTCCCAAAGAGCCAGGCTGCAGCCAGCAGGAACACAGAGACACACACCTGCCTGCCTGGCCTAAAGTAACGAGTTGCAGAGACAGCAATCCCACCCTAACTCCCACTGCAGACTGCAAGGAGGACGGGGGGCTGCCAAAGCTTTTTATGCCCCCTGTGGCTGCCACACCTACCCAGTCTGCAACCTGGGCATGCTATTGGTTGAAATTGTCCAAGAATTTACATGATCCCAGCACATGGCTTGCATCCATCTTGTGGCTGGAATCCATTTTGTGTCATCCTTAAAGGGAAAAGAAAAAATACATCGCAATGGGAGAAAGACAAAAACAAACGTTTTAAGGACCGCAACCCCCTGGTAGGTAATAATTTCAAATAATTATCACTGTGTTTTTATGGATGTCCAGGGTGATTTAATACCCAAGAAATCAATATTAGGCATCTGGGAGCCATTTTGGGTCGATATCCCCTAACTCACCTTAAAGGAAAAAAAAAATACAGCGATCTGAAAAAAGACATAGATGCATGTTTTAAGGACCCCAACCCCCCTGGTAGGTATTATCAGGCAGAATAAATAATTATCACTGAGTTTTTACGGATATTCAGGATGTTTTTTAACATTTAAACCAGCTTATTTCATTGTGCATCGCCGTTAATGAAAATGAAACGTAATGAACCTAATTTTCATGGTTCTGTTTGGTTCGTTCCAATTTCATCACAATTTTAGTTATTCATTTTATTACGTAACGAAACAAATAACGAATAATGGAACAAATTATTTTTCATTTTGTGCCCATCTCTACTCGTGTATCTGAGGCCAAGAAACAAACTTAGAGCTAGCCTAGAATTTGGGTGAGGGCACCACTCCCACGTTCTAACTGCATTATCACAGCATTGTGGCTGCCAACATTCTGCTTAATTTTCCTCTAATTGCTCCAGCAACCTTTACAGGAATTTTGGCAGGATATTGTGCAAGATTCTGATCCAATTTGTAAAGACAGTGGGTAAACCCATTTTTTTCTGGAACCCTGCACAGATAAACCTCTAGTACACTCTACTGAACATATTTCCTGCATTAAAAAAGAAAAATAAAAGGGTGAAGAGGGGAGAAGGATAATGTGCAGGAAAATAAATCTGTTCTTTCTGCTATAATATTCACTCAAAGAAATAAACACTTTACCATGTCTCTTAGGTACTGTATCTACTTGTCCCAGATGAATCATCCCAGGTAAACATGTCCCAAAGTGACTGCCAAAACTGTGCAGATTATTTTTGCTTTGAAATTTGTGAAAGAGGGAGCTCTGTATTTGGTATACCAAAAGTTTTCCGAATCAGAGATGTGAAAGTCTCACACCTTGAGATAGGAGACTACCTAGTCTTGGTTATTTTAGTAAGCAATCCATCTGTTTTGGGAATAGTGCAAAGCCAAATATTTTGTGGGACTTGTAGGATACTTATTTGAACCAGGAGGCTTTGGGGTCTTCATCAATTTTACTGCTTTCTGTATTTTAGAAGTAAAACCATTAACTGTTTTCGGTTTCTTCTCTAGCTTTGGGAGTTGGATAGTATCTCAGAATGAGTCTGTGGCTGAAATTCTATTGCTTTTCATAGCAATTTACACTAATCAGATAACTCTAGTTGTAACTTACTGTTCTAAGCAAAAGGATTTCAGCCAATATCTTCATTCTTATGCTACCTGAAAGAGAGAAAAAATTCTAGGTACTATGTTTGAAATGGTTCATTGATCCATATTGGGTTTTCTTTTGTTTTGCACTGAATTTGCAGCATATTAAACTCATAAAACAGAGTTTTACTGTTTTACTCACTTCAATTGGAGCGCAAGTAATTTCTCTGCTTTTCTAACTTCCCGATAGGTTCCTTAATAGAGATGAGGTGAAGTTCTCCTTTAGCTGAGTGCTGCTATTTCACTTTATATTTTAATCTATATATTTTGTTGGTGTTTTTAAAATATTGGCGTATGCTAACTCCAATATCATTCTCTAGCTGGGAGGCCATCCCTTACTTTCTTGTTATTCCACACTATAGCAAATCTCACAACACAACTAGTGTTGTTTTTCTGCCAGTGCAACATCCTTTCCCTCAACTTTAGAAAAAAGTGCAGTTCTTTTATACCATGCTTGAGCATTGTTGTGGGGGGGGGGAGGTGCAGACAAAGTCAGCAGTACTGGATCATGCTCTGAAACAGTTCCTGTTTTGCATTCCATAACTGAATCCATAATTGAAGAATTAATTAAAAAATAATCCAGACAAAAGCCGTAGTGGTGCACTCGAGGCCAAAAAGAATAATCTCTACTGATGAGATGATTGAGGTGTCAGATTCCTTCAGCCTTAAGTCTTGTTGAAGGATGTGTAATGCAGGGTGTGGGATGGATTTTGGAGCATGAAATGAAATGAAACATTCCTGTCTAAGGGGCTGTTGATTTCATTTAATAATTTGATGCAACCCTCATAAATTATCTGCAGTGCATCAAATTATGGTATACTGTATTTGTATGTATGGTGGGCATGATAGAATCCAAAGAAATACCTCATGGAGTCAACTTATAACTCATGTATGATTAGAGATGGGCACGAAATAAACTTTTGGTTCGTTTTGTTATTTGTTATTCATTTTGTCACCTAACGAAACAAATAATGAACTGCCCCCTCTAAGAAAAATGAAACAAAACAAAACAGAAATTTCCATTTCATTTCATTTTCCTTTTAGTTCTGCCAGTGTCTCCTACCTGTGACTGGTGTTCCAATCCATCCTCGCTGCTGCCCCCAGCCCCCAGGGAGGGGGATTCCAGAATTAAAAAAAAAAACCGACCAGCCCACGCTACAGCTGGTAGGTGGGCCACATGATCGGCCAGTTTTTTTTAAATACTAATAAAAAAAAACCCAATCCAGACCACAGGCCGCCGAACTGGCCTGTAAGCACTGGACCCAACCCATGGGCCGCCGAACCAGACTGCAGATCGGCAGAAGAAAAAAAATGAAAAAATAAATAAAACACAGCAATCTGGCCCATGGGCTGTGGATCCAGCCCACGAGCACTGGACCCGATCATGGGCTGCTGAATTGGCCCACAGGCCAGCAGAAAAAAATAAAAAATACCCCCCCATCTGGTCTGTGGGCCGCTGAACAAGCTTGCGGGCCGGCAGGATTAACAACAACAACAACAACAACAACAACAACAACAAACTTAACCAGTGGGGTTCAAAACAAAACAAAAGAAAAGAAAAGAAAAGAAAAGAAAATGAACCCCAAAGTAAAATGAATTACGAAATGATTTTTTTATATAAAAATTCATTTTGTAAGTAACTATACGACAGGGCTGTCCAACTTTGAACAGGCTGAGGTCTAATTCTTCAGGACGAAAGTGCCTGAGGGCTACTACACTAAAACCTCTACTTATGAATTTTATCTGTTCCGAGCATATGCTCATAAGTAAAAAACCTTGTAAGTAGAGCAGCGATTTCCCATAGGAACACATTGAAAATCAATTAATCCTTTCTGGAGGGAACATATTTCAATACATTCCTATGGTAAGGCTGACCATGCACACACTTCCCTTACACCCGCTTGAGCCGATGTGGATGGGTGCAAGGGTGATGTGTGCATGCTTGCGCAGATTGCCCCTTCCACTTGCCCAGGCTGCTGGAACACTTTTTTTAAAAAGGTGCACTTTCCCTCCCAGCCCACCTGGGGCCTGACTTGACTCTACTTTTCCTCCTGTTTCCCCTCTTCTCCCTTCCAGCCCCTGCGCTGTGACTGCTGCTGCCACCCATAGCTCTCACTCACTTCTGCCATGTTCGCTGGGCAGCTGGGATGGGCCAAGCCAGCAGTGGGGCAATCACATTGCCATGGTGGTGCAAGGAGGAGGGAATGCCTCAGAAGGGGTGCAGGAGGAGTGGCAGGTCACAATCTCTGTGAGACAGCTGTGGGGGTGGGAGGATGAGGATGAGGGTGGAAGGGTGGGAGGAAGAAATTATCTGGGGGGGAGAAGAGGGGGACGTCATCACGCAAAGGAGGTGGGCACGCCTATGACCCCCGCCCCTCGCTGTCCCCTCCATTCCCCTTCCTCAGCTCTGCACTAGCAACTCAATTGGTCATGAGACAGTGGCATGCCGATCATCTGGCCAGTAGAGAGAGCAGGGGACTGTGCCATGGCCCTTGAACTGCCCTGCTCGGCTGAGACAGTGGGCTGGCAGACTCAGAGCTTTGCTGGGGCAGTGGTGGTCCTTGTGTTGGGGGAGGAAGAGGTGGAGAACTTATCCCCTCACATTTTAATTGATGGCTGGTGGGCAACTTTTGAACCCTTCACGGGCTACTGGTAGCCCCCGGTCTACCTGTTGGACAGGCCTGCTATACGAAATGGGGTGGGGGAATGAATTACGAAATTAAATGTCATTTTGGCATTTTGTGCCCATCTTTATGTATGATACATCTGCCCAGATGAATCCAGAACAATGACATTCAAATTCCTGTGCATAAATACAGCCTGTCCGGAATCTTTGGGACTCATCTGCACTGTAAACCTCCCCAACTCTTGCTGTTCCTCAGTTATGTGTAATCCTCTATTTTCAAATTAGTCTCAATCTCCTCTCTCTGTAATTCCTTGAGGTAGAAAACAGACTTATGTATTAATGGAGCCTTGATCCTTAGCTACAGAAATGGCAATGGTGAAAGTTAGAGGGGCTAGTGAGCTCCTCCTCTTCACATTGCTTTGTTTTAAAATGGCTTAATTGGATTCATGTCTTCATTCAACCCTGAAAAAGTATCCCTATTCAATCATTACCTAATCCAGCATTCCCCACATAGACAGGGTGCTAAAACAAAACAAAACAAAAACAAACAAAACCATATGAACACCCCACCCCAACAGCCTGCTCCCCACCCCTTTTCCCCAGCCTCCATACCTTGTCCTCTGGTGGTACCAGTGGTAGAGTCTGCACTAGAGGCCACAGACTGTGGCAGCAGCTATTTCAAAGGCAGAGGCCAGGGTGGAGGCCACAGTGGTGGAAGTACAGGCCATAGTGGAGGTTGCAATGAAGGCATCAGCAGAGGCCACTGCATTGACTTTGGCAAAGGCGGCCGAGGTGGTGGCAGCTGTGGCAGAGGGAGAGGCAGAAGGACAAAGTAGGGAAATTATGGGAGCTGAGAGGAGGGGATTGGGGCTGTGAAAATGTGACAGGGAGATTTGGGGGGGGCGCAACCAACCAGGACGTATGTAAATTACCCCCAAACGTGTTGCTTTGGAAAAGTTTCAGTTCTGCGGTTTGGACAAATTGATCCAAAGCAACAAACTGGGGGTTTCCCCTGAATTTCCTGGTTCATTTTTGGGCTTTGTGGCATTTCTAATTGCAACCCCAAATGCCATCACATTGCTGCCTTTTTGACAGAACCTGAAAGTCAAATGTAGGATAAGATCAAAATTGCAGTCTCACCAGCAGAGGAGAGCCAGGGCTCAGTCATTTGCACATTCAGTAGTCTCCAAGGGGTGCCTCACCAGATGTTTGATTTCCCCCCTTTCTAATATGATGAACTTCTGTTATGGCTCTGTGACACCGAACAGTACCTTTGACAGTTGTAGATCTTCTGCTGCAGGCTCATGCATTAAATTTAATGTATTGCTAGAAAAGAAATTAAGTCACTGGATGCTTGTGCTCTTTTTTTTAAATGAATCAAATGTACTCTTGTGGAATAGGATAAATAGGGGACGTGGTTAACAGCAGTCAGAATAATAGTGTGATATGGGATAGTCATCTCTTCAATACCTTTTCATAAAATCCTCACATTAACAATAAAGCAGGAAAAAATCCCCACAAAAGGTTGCTTGAAACATCACAGAGCAATCTTGTAGTACTAACTCCATGGTCATGGGGTCACGAAGAGTCGGTCATGACTGTAACGACACAACACACACACACATTTTAAGTAGGGAAAAGATACCTTCTTATTGTAATGAGTTCTTGTACTAGCAGAAAAGTTTCACAAATGTATACAAATGTCTCTTTTGGGGCCAGGTAATAATAAAATAATAAAAAATGAATCAGTGCTGACCGGGCCCCAGGGACCATGCAGTCGGCACCTGAAGAAACAAACAAACAAACAAAACAACAACAATGTCCCTGCTGAGGATGTTTAACACACTCAAAAAAAAATCAAATCAAATCAAATAAAAAGGAGCACCAACCCAGCCCCAAGGGGGGCACTCTAAAATAAACAAAAAACTTAAAAATAATAATAATCAGTGCCGACCCGGTCCCAGGGGCCGCATGGTCGGCTCTTGAAAGAAAAAAAAAACAAAAACAAAACAAAAACGAGCTGCTGGCTTGGGGCCAGCGCCTCAAAAGTCCCTGCTGGGGATGTTTAATCTCCCCCAAAATTCAAATAAAATAATAAAAAAGGAGCGCTAACCCAGCCCGAGAGGCAGCATGGTCAGTACTTTTTTTTTTAAATCAAAAATCATAAACAAAACAAAATAAAACAAAGACCCAGTGCCAACCCGGCCCCAGGAGCCATGCGGGCAGTGCTGTAAAACAAAAAATAAATTAAAAAAAAAAAACAAGTGCCGACCCGGCCCCAGGGGTCGTGTGGTCGGCGCTTTAAAAAAAAAGGAGCACCAACCGGGCCCCAGGGGTGGCACTCTAAAATAAAGAAAAAACTTTTTTAAAAAAATCAGCATCGACCTGGCCCCAGGGGCTGTGCAGTCAGCTCTTGAAGAAACAAAACAAAACTAAACAAAAATGAGGTGGCTTAATAATAATAATAATAATAATAATTTATTGTCATTGTGTGTATATACACAGTATACACATACAACGAAATTCAGACACCCAGAGACCAGATTCAAACCAAACACTCTCAACACATTAAAAAAAAAAACCCTTCAACACACACACATAAAAATCCCTGAACACTCCCCCCCCACCAACCCCCCCCCACTCCCTAAAAGCACAAGCATCTACACAACAGGCTAGGTAATCCTGTCCAAGTGCTCACTGCTGGTGGTTCTTGAGTTCATTATTAAGTGCAATTATAGCTCTGGGATAAAAACTGTTCAGAAGACATGTGGTCCGAGTTTTAATTGTTCTGTATCTTCTGCCAGAAGGCAACAGTTCAAAGAAATTGTGAGCAGGATGAGTAGAGTCCCTCAGAATGTTGTGTGACTTCCTCAAACAGCGAGATGTGAAGATGTCATCCAGGGTTGGTAGCTGGAGCCCTGTAACATTCTGGGCAATTTTAATTATTCTCTGTAGAGCTTTTTTGTCTGCTACAGAGCTGCTCCCATACCATGATAGCATGTCATAAGTTAGGACACTCTCAATGGTGCTGTGATAGTAAGACAGAAGTAGATGCTGAGATAAATTCATCTTCCTGAGCATTCTTAGGAAATACAGCCTCTTCTGTGCCTTCTTCACAACCATATTGGTGTTTGCAGTCCATGAGAGGTCCTCTGAGATGTAAGTGCCCAGATATTTAAAGCTACCAACCCTCTCCACCTCCTCACCATTTATGTACAATGGTAAATGTACATCTTTCTTCCTCCTAAAATCAATTATAAGTTCTTTAGTTTTTTTGGTGTTAAGTATAAATTGTTTTCTTTACACCACTGAGTCAACCCTTGTACTTCTTTCCTATAAGCAGACTCATCGTTCTTACTAATGAGCCCCACCACTGTTGTATTCTGCAAATTTGATGATTGTGTTGGAGTTAAAGTGGGGTGCAATCATGTGTGTACAAGGAGTAGAGGAAGGGGCTTAGCACACAACCCTGAGGAGCTCCTGTACTTAATACAAGAGTAGAAGAATGGTGGGATCCCATCCTTACTGACTGTGGCCTATCAGTCAGAAAATTCCTTACCCAAAACAAATCTTCTGATGTATACCCAAATTGGCCATTTTGAAAAACAACCTATTAGGTAGAATTGTGTTAAAAGCAGAGCTATAATCCACAAATAACAGCCTTGCATATGTTCCCTGTTGTTCTAAATGGCTCAGTACAGTATGGACAACAATGGATATAGCATCATCAGTGGATCTGTTACTCCTGTAAAACGAAACAGAAGATGGAAGTCTAAATATAATCTAAAATCAAAACACTTCATAATAACAGATGTTAAAGCTATTGGTCTGTAGTCATTGAGAGATGCCACTACTGACTGCTTAGGGACTGGCACTATAATAGATGTCTTCAGGCAAGTAGGGACAGAGCACTGCAAAAAGATAGATTAAAAAAAATACTCCAGCTAAAGCACAGTCCCTAACAACTTGTCCCATGATTCCATCCGGTCCAGCTGCCTTCCTAGCATTAATATTCTGGAAAGCGCGTTGCACATCAGAAATCTGCAGTAGAAGTGGTTGTCTATCAGTAGTAGATTCTATTGGTGTGCTACTGATGGTTGATGCTGTAGTGATAGTGGTTCCAGTTTCCACCTCAAAACAGCTGAAGAACTGATTCAGCTGCTCAGCCAAAGACTCACTGCTGCTAGACAGATTATTTTTAATATTCTGCCCCGTGATTTGTCGCAGACCTTGCCATACCCGACGAGGATCAGAGCTCTCAAAATGATGTTCAATCCTCCGACAGTACATAGCTTTGGCATCCCTGATGCCCTTTTTCAATTTAGCTCTGGCCTCTCTGTACTGTAGTGCATCACCAGAGTGAAAAGCAGCATTTCTGGCCTTTAACAGAAGGCGCACATCTCTATTTAGCCAGGGCTTGTTGTTAGGAAACACCCGTACTTGTCTGGTGGTAGTGACAACATCAATGCAGCTTTTGATAAAATAGTACTGTCGAGGTAAAACATTGTCCTCCTCAAACAGTAAGTAAAAGTCTTGAAGTTGCTCAGATGCACCTGCTGGCCACACTCGTATTTCTCTGGTTGATGGTCTGATTCTATTAATGAGAGGTCTGTATGATGGGATCATGAACAGAGATATATGATCTGACTGTCCTATATTGGGCAAAGGCTTAGTCTTGTATCCATGCAATGTTAATATACTTAAATTTTTTCCCTCTGGTGGGACAAACATACTGATAGAACTTAGGAGAACAGTCTTTAAATTGGCTTGATTAAAATCACCTGCAACCACCAGAGCTCCGTCTGGGTAAGCCTGCTGCTGTTTGCTAATAGCAGTTAGCAGGTGACCCATACCTGTAGTAGTGTTTGCATCAGGAGGTATATATACTGCAGTTATTATAACAACATTAAACTCACGTGGCAAATAAAAGGGGCGGCATTTCACTGCTAGATATTCCAAATCAGGAGAACAACGAATATCCATTATTTTAACATCTGTGCTCCAGTTGTTATTTATGTAAACACAAATCCCTCCACCTCTGCTCTTCCCGGATTCAATAGTTCTATCTGTTCTAAGTGCTGAGCGTCCTTGTAGCTGTATAAGCTCCTGTGGAAAGGAAGAATCCAGCCATGTCTCTAAAAGGACTATAGCACAGCAATCCTGGATATTTTTCTGCAGAGAGATAGTAAGTTCCAACTCCTCAATCTTATTGGGAAGAGATCTCACATTTGAAACAAAAAGACTTGGCAATGCAGGCTTGTAAAACTTAGCCTCACTCGAAGTCCGGCCCTGCAGCCCTCTTCTGCTTGCGTTTCCTCCGTTTCTTTTTTTCTGGCAGGGAAAGCAGGGGAGTAGCCCAAGGATATGCAGGCCCTCTGATAAGCTCAGCTGGAATGTTGTAAGTTGTAACCTCCTGGCTGCAGCCTTCTCTGCCGATAGTTAAAAGCTCTTGAAGTAAATTACAAATGTGCAGAGTCCATAGTAAAAAGTAGACAAATAAAACATTAATTAAAAGATACCGATCTCTGGAGTGCCAAGCCGCTGCAAGTGCTTGCGCCGCCATCTTGGGGCCAGAGCCTCAAAAGCCCCTGCTGGGGACGTTTAACCCCCCCCTCAAAAAATTCAAATAAAAAGCCCCGGCTGTGGACGTTTAAACCCCCACTCAAAAATTCAAATTAAAAAAAAAGGCTGTGGACCTGGCCCCAAAAAATTCAAATAAAAAGCCCCGGCTGTGGACGTTTAAACCCCCGCTTAAAAATTCAAATTAAAAAAAAAAGCTCTGACCTGGCCCCAGGGGCAGTACAGTCAGCACTTTAAAAAACAAACAAAAAAAAAAAAAAAAAAAAACAAAACAAAAAAACAGTGCTGACCTGGCCCCAGAGGCTGTGCGGTGGTGCTTTTAAAAAAAAAATCAGTGCTGACCCAGCCCCAGGGGCCAGGCGGTTGGCACTTGAAAAAAAAAAAACCCAAGGTGCTGGCCTCAAAAAGCCCTTGCCACCAGGGCCAGGATTGCCCACCGCCACTGCTGCTGCGGCCGCCCAGTAAGTCAGACCTGAACCTGTTCAGATCGGTTCGGGTTTGTACTATTTTTTAAAAAAATCATACAAACCCAAACCAAACCGAACCAAGGGTGGGCCTGAAACAGACAAACCCAAACCACCTCTATTCATAGCACTTCTTTCTCTTATGATTATTTCACTTATTTTCATAGTTACAATAAAATCTGCAAATCTAGAAGAGCTATTGCCAGCTTCCTGGATTTCTCAGGAGAGGTGCTTATGTCAATCCAGCAGCTGACAGTATTAGGTAAAGATGGTCTCACATTCTGGTTTTATCTTTTTTGGCAAGTTTTATTTCTCTTCTAGATGTAGGTGTGCTTTTCATTTTTAAAGAGTGAAAATTAACAAAAAAAGCCAAAACACTGCTGTTTAGCCAGTACTTCCTGGGTTCAGACAGTATTACAAGGCAAAATGGAAAAACCATCCCTCTTCCAAATAAACTGCACAGATAATTTTATTCACAAAGCAAATCTCATAGAAAAGGCTGATTTTGTTCCTTTTTACAGACATCTGTTCACAATTCCTGGTGGGAATTCTGAGATTTAGGCAGCCATCTGTTTCTTACCATAATAGCTGAACAACAAAAGGACACCCCCACACCAACTGATAGATAAAACATTTTGGTTAATGAAAAATGCATTGTTTGAGCAGATCAGATATTTTGTTTCTTTAAAATTAAGTGACAGACTCAAAATATTTTTGGAGGGAAATGGGTTGGTCAGTATCTTAAGATTTGCAAGTTTGGTTAAGTCCCGAGTGGGAGGTGGGTTGCACGGGGTTGGTCCTGTTTTGTTTGGCAGAGTTTTGACCATTTTTTTTCTCTTTTTGTATAAATGTTGTTTTATGTTTTGTACTGCAGTTTTATTTAAAATGATTTTAAAAATTTTAAAAAAATACTGGTAAGTGACCATGTTTTGAAAGTTCATTTCATTTCATGTTGATTTTCATACAAAAACAATGTTTGAAAGGCCAATTATTAAACTGGCTAATTGATGGAATTCATAATGAAACTGAAGACATATAGACTGCCCGGTAGGGATGGGCACCAACGAAAAACAAAATGCTGTTTTGTCGTTTCATTAGCAATGAAATGAAATGGTGGCTTTTTAAAAATAAACCAATTTGTTTCACTCTAAAATGGCTCCTCAGGATCCTAGAGGTACCAAATTTGGTGTGACCCTTCCTTGGACTCTCCCCTTTAAGCCCTCCATATTTAGAGAGATTTGGGGTTCAGGGGGTGGAGTTACTCAAACCAATATGAATTGCCCTTTCTCTTTCTAATCAAATTGGTCAAAAACTAACAGCGGGAGCAGCAACAGCAACAACAAAGGGTTTGCTTTTTCTTTCTTCTGATTGCTCTCCACATGTGATTGATTAGTACAGAGGTCTGGATGCTGGAGCCTGCAATCTCACCAAACTACCCCCCCCCATTAAGAAATGATGGTGATATCTGCACTGCAGAAAAATGTCAGGCACTCCTAGTTGATTGCTTTTTAGGTGGGAAGCTAAGCTTTGATAGTACATTAACGTTTCAGTGCATGAGTCAAAGTAATTTCTGGTTTAATTTTAGCCAACATCAAATTGTTTAACGCAGGACAGATTTGTCATCAACTGTATTAATGAATCTTCAAAACTATTCTTTGTATTTATCTGTTGCATATGTAATGACTGTTTAAAACTGTGTGGTTCAACTTCAACCTGCCTACTGCCCTCAGCTAGTATGTACTGTGATGATGATGATGATGATGATGATGATGATGATGATGATGATGATGATGATGATGATGATGATGATGATGATGATGATGATGAAGAAAAGCTTGAGACTTTTTGCCTGCGACAGAGCATGGAGTCATTGCTGGTCCCATCACACATGAGAGAGAGACTTGAGGAAAGGAGCAAGCACTGACCTTGTGTCATCAGTGCAGTTGTTGCCCACCCAGATAGATAGGTGCAATACGAATTAGCCATGGTTATAAGTAAGGAAGCTCCAAGGACAGAGGAGAACAAGGAGACAGGCATTGGTGGAACCAACTTTCACTAAAACCCGAGTCTACAGTACTTGTGATATCCTCTAGCAACAAATATGATCTATTATACAAGGCCTGGACTCTCTTATCTTGATCAGATTACAAGTGAAGGAATCTGCTTTGTTATGGTAGATGACAGTACCATCAATAAATGGCAATCCTGTGCAATCCTGTCTATATTTGCATAAATCAAACCTGGTCAGTGTACGTGATCTGTATTTGGCTGATGAGTGAGATAGAGAAGCAGCCACAGCCTCCAAGACCCAGCTGGCTACATGTGTCCCTCAGATCTCTGGGAGCTCTTTGCCTTATCATGGAACAAAATGAGTAAAAGAGAGAAGCAAGTTCACTGGTATATCTTAAGTTCCTTGTGCAGCGACTAAAGATGGATCTTCTGCTGTATTCGAAGCCAAAGTGAAGAACACCGCTGTTTCTAGGAGAAACTTACATTGTACAAAATGACAGCAATCAATTTAACTAAGTAGAGTTCTTCTGTGAGACCACTTCGTGTTTGCTGTGCTCACTAGGGCACTCATTTTAGGTCTTAAACTTTTCAGAGTTAATGGCTTCGGACTGGAATGATTAACATTAACCTTGGCAAATGGCAAGGGTAACATTACATAACATGTTTAGGAACTCAAAGTTTTTCAAAGATCTCATTAGGTGAAATACCAGAGTGTAAGTCAACCAAGGACACCTTGATTGGTCTTTAATGTCCTTCTATTAGCTTCTTTTACAGACAATATATATGTATTAAACCTAGGTCCCTAATGAAGATTTATTCCTTCTGCTGAGCCAAACCCTCTGTGTGCTTCTGTAGTTCTGATTATTTTGCAAGTTTTGAAGAAACAGTAATGGGGTATGGCTTAATAAAGGAAGCTTGTTATGTGTACTCAGATGAAGACCTTCTACTTGCTTTGAAAGCAGCACAGCCTGTAAATTTATTATAACATTCTAATTACTGGGACATTGATGGACTGCTGGGGTGCGTGTGCATATACATGCAGATGCACTTTTACCCAACTGGTTCACAACTTTTGCCTTTAGTGAACTGTTTTCACTTTATTGATGCACTGTTTCATCACTGGAGGACACATTTCAGTGGCTGTGGAGTGCACTATCATGAGTTCTCTGGAAATTGAGTCACGGCAACTGGACTTCTTTTCTTGTGAGATCGATCTCACAAGAGATTGACTCAACTTCCGGACAACCTCACCTGGTTGACAGAGAATCTTCACAGACACAATCATGTATTCTGCTGATACCGTAAGTACTTCTCCTGTCAAGATATGGGATGCATTTGCCAAAATCTTGACAGGAGGATTAAGAGGTCCATGAGGTCCCTTCCAGCTCTGCAGTTCTAAAATAATGGTAGTTGTGGTGACGATCTTCTGTAGTTTCACCTATTTTACTTGAAATTTACCTAGACTTTTCAGATGTTGAAGATGGAATTCATCTATCCAGAATCAAGTTACGGGCTGAAAGAAGGAATCTTGCTTACTAGCATTCATTAAGTATTCATTGTGAACAGAATGAGAAAATACTGAAAATATGTGGCAACTGAGAAGTGTAGAGGTTAATGGCACTGTGGGACTTTCATACTGCACAATAAATAAGCCATTTTTAAAAACAAATGGCTCCCAATTAAGCAATTAAATCCCAATGGTCGTAATCCCCTCCACATGCATATAGAATTCTGCAAATGTAAGAAATCTCAGTGACCATACATGTACAAGCAGTAAAAAACACAGAATTAAGAGTCTGTGAAGATTCTCAGTCATCCAGGTTCGTTTAACTGGGAGTTGAGTCATGGCTACTGGATTTCTTTTTTGAGAGATAGAAACGTTTCGCTGTTCATCCAAACATTTTCATCGGTCTGAATACAGCTAGAAACAAAAATACCTGGCAACTATCCTAGCCCCACTGGTTGGACACACGGACCACCACATACACAACTCAGAAGAGTTTGTTTCTAAAGTCAGGGAGCTCAAACTGGATACAGAGGAAACCATGGTATCCTTTGATGTTACATCACTCTTTACCAGCATACCCACCAGTGATGCGCTAATAATGGTAAAGAGAAGACTAAGAGAAGACAGCACCCTCACCTCCAGAAGCCGCCTCAACCCAGACCAGATAGGCCTGCTCCTGGACCTGTGTCTGAACACCACATATTTCATGTGCAGAGGGGACTTCTACAGACAGAAGCATGGCTGTGCCATGGGTTCCCCAGTGTCACCAACTGTAGCAAACCTATACATGGAAGAAGTGGAGGAGAAGGCACTCAACACCTTCCCAGGGACAACACCATCCCACTGGTTCAGGTATGTAAACGATACCTGGGTTAAAATAAAGACGCAGGAAGTACAGGCCTTTACAGACCACATCAACGCAGTGGATCCTAATATTAAGTTCACTAGGGAAGACACCCAAGACAACAGGCTGGCTTTCCTGGATTGTGCAGTCATCATCAGACCTGACCGTGGCCTAGGAGTAGAAGTTTACAGGAAACCCACCCACACAGATCAATACTTACTGTTTGACTCCCACCATCCATTACAACACAAACTAGGAGTCATTAGGACCCTAAGCCACAGAGCAGAGAGCATCCCCACCTCCTCAGAAGCCAAGAAGAAGGAAGACAGGCACCTGAAGACAGCACTTAAGGCCTGTGGATATCCAAGGTGGGCCTTCAACAAAGCAGTGGGCCATCCCAGAAGAACAAGGGATCAGTCTGAGACCCAGACCCGACGGAAGAACCTGGTCATTCCCTACATGGCGGGGAATATTTGGCAGAGGTTTATATTTTCTTCTACATGGCGGGAGTGTCGGAGAAGCTTAAAAGGATTTTTGGCAAACACCACATCCCTGTTTATTTCAAACCCATGAACACACTAAGGCAGAGACTTGTCCACCCAAAGGATCCGATACCAAACCATAAAAGGAGCAATATAGTATATGCAGTCCAATGCAGTGAAGAGTGTTCAGACCTCTACATTGGAGAAACTAAACAGCCATTAAACAGAAGAATGGCCCAACACAGGAGAGGTAACAGCTCAGGACCAGAATCAGCAGTACACCTCCATTTGAAGGAAAAAGGCCACTCTTTCAAAGATGAGGATGTACACATATTAGACAAAGAAGAGAGGTGGTTTGAGAGAGGAGTAAGGGAAGCCATTCATGTTAGCATTGAAAATCCCTCCCTCAACAGAGGTGGTGGGCTCCGGCATAGTCTATCTGCTACTTATCAGGCTGTACTTTCCAAAGTACCCAGGCAAATCAAGGAGCCTTCACCACCAGGTCACAGCTAACGACCCATTCTTGATGGGTTTCAGCACCTTAGACCATTGTTTACCTTAAGGCCATGGACACTAATGTCTCCCTAACAAGCCTATTCAGGCTTTGTTCATCTTATGAGCCAATCAGACCAGGGGACAAGAGGTCAAGCTGACTATAAGAAGGTCTCTTGCACTAGCTGTAATCAGACCAATGAAGCTGTTTGGATGAACAGCGAAATGTTTCTATCTCTCAAAAAAGAAGTCCAGTAGCCATGGCTCAACTCCCAGTTTGACAGAATTAAGAGGTATGGGACTCAGTGTGCTGTGCTATGGATCCATCTGTCACAATTATCCAATTTTCAAGGCATTTTCCTTATTTTCTGATGCCGTAACTGAGAAAATACTACCCAATTTTGTCTTGTAGAATGATAGTTGGGATGCAAAATGCTAATATTTGCCCTAAGCTCGTCAGACTTTAGCTCTCCTCCAGTTATCTAGACAGGGAGTAATCTGGGAGAAGCTCTGGATGTAAGCAGTGCTGTGCTTCCGTTCTCCTCCTATGCCCAACCTGCTTATCCAGGTAGCAAATGTTGAACTGTAGCTATTCTGTAACAATAACAAGAAGAAAGTAATTCATTCTAAGAGGAGTAGAACAGTCCTCTGGGGGAATCAGGTTTTTCCAGGGAAGGAGCTGTTTTAAACCGAGGTCTTTCCACTATTTTTTCTGACAAATGAGGAAAATCTACTCCCACTTGTCTGTTTCTTCCCATCCTTGGATACCTTTTAACTCAGGAAAATCAAGGATTGGCAGAGGTTTATATTTTCTTCTCTTGGGCCAGAACATAATTGTGGCCTTTGAACATTTGAAAGAGATATTCGGCTGGCAGAGAACAGCCATTTTGTTCACATCCATCCTTGCCTTGGAGAACCTTCAGAGGGTCTCCGACCATATTTTGTCAGACTTTCTCCAGGTTTCCCACCGTCACTCTAGATATTTGTCTGATACATTTCATCACCGTCTTCACTGTATGGAACAATGGGACTTTTCTCTGCTTAGCAAAGGAGGCATCCAGGAGCCAAATCATTCATGCCAGTTATCTAAGCCTTCATCACAATAAAAGGATTAGTCAAAGGAGCATCATTGTAACATATATTAGAACAATGCTTTCTATAAAAATTTGTGATGAAACAAAAAAGAATACCCTGTTTTCCTTTTAAACTACCTGCAAAGCTTTATGTGACTTGCAAGTGCTATTTACTTAGTAGTGGCTGTAATAAAATAGATTTTAAGGTGATCATTCACTGGCTGATCCATAAATGAGCTCAGAGGCTTTCCTTTTTAACAAATTTACTTGGAAATAAAATTGCACAGTCTAATAAAGATCCATTGCATTCTATTTTTGGTAAGATGAAAGTTAAGTCTATCTTGCCATTCCATTTGACATCAAAATGTCAAAGACAGAAAATATATATTACTGGGCTGACATGTGGTCACAAGACTGTGCAAGTTAGTGGGGGTTCTGTACTACTTAATGAAAATTAATTCTGTATAGCATGCATTCACTGGCTGAAATCTGGGAGTATTTGCAACTAGAGTAGGCCCTCTGAATCAATGCACTTACACAGGATTTCAGTCACCAAATCCCCACTGATTCAATGGCTCTTCTCTAGTTGTAACTTACTATTGATTTTAGCCACTGTCTGCTTTCTGTATGTCTTATTGTGCAGTAATGTGCTACAGAGTGAACTCTGGAGGTTTGTAGCTCTGTTGAGTTGCCTTTCCATCTTCTTCATCTCCATTTCTTTCTTTCAACGTGGTGGAACTGGGAGTATTATCTGAAAGCTGAGCAGGAAAGGATGAATAATAGGTGTTGAGTACACACAACATAACTGACAGTAATGACCTGCTTATGAACCTCAAGTGGTATCTGATACCGGTATCTGCTGGAGACACAATCCAGGACAATGCAGGATAGAGGATTGTCAAGTTACAGTCAACTGACAACATGGGGAAAAGCTGCCCTCATAATATTGGTGGGTTTATAAACAATTCTTAAAAATCACAGCTGGCAGATAGCTTTAAGTTAATTTGAAAGAATGGAATCTACAAGCTGATCATGCTTTGAAACATCCTGTAAGTTAGGATTTATTCACAAATCCTTTGTGAATAATATAATAATATGCCACAGAGAACAGTATGTCAGTATTGTCTTGATAATATATTTTAAAAACTCTAGGATATGTGAAGAATTGACTTCAAAACTGTCAAATGAAACCTCTAGAAGCTGGTAACATACATATTGATCCAGAAGAATCAATAACTCCTGCCCAATTTGTTACTGCTCCCTATTTTTTTATTTAAGAAACACACTGTTTATTTTTATAGGAAAAAAACTTTATGGAAGCTAGAATGTCCTGTGGTAGAGGGTGTGGGTTGCATCTTGGGTTTCTTTTTGAAACAGGGCAAAGAGACAGCAAGCTTTAGTTTTTGTACAGAAGTATTGCATACAGGACTAATGGACAGGAGAACATTCTGAAAATGAATGATTCCATACTACACCCTGGCTCCAGGCATTTTTACAATCACATTCAATGAAGAGGGAGGCTGCCAACAATTTTTAAGAGAATAAAAATTGTTGTTATTTTAAAACCTGGTAAAGAGGGGAAATGTGTGGAGGACTTTAGACCACTGGTGTAATTGGGGGGCGGGGGGGGGGCAGAAGGGGGCATTTGCCCCGGGGCGTGCAGCAATCTGGGGGCACCTGGAGGGGGAGCAGCAGGAGGAAGATGCCGTGTGCCCTTCCAAGAGCAGAGGCTTCCCTGGAGGACCTTGAGTGGCGGCACTCCTGCCCCAACAAAGCAGCTCTGAGGCTGTTTCGCGGGGGGGCATGGTGGTTGCACTCTGGTGGGAGGGAGGCAGAGCCCAGGTGAGGCTGGGCTTGACTGCCAGGAATCTTCAAAGGGAATCCATGGCAGCCCTTCCCCTACAGAGGTCAGACCTAGCTATTTCACACCCCCACACACGCACACATAACTGGAAGGTTGTTTCTTTTCCATGGAGGAAAGAAGGGGGTCAATTCTGGGGTGTGGGATGGCTTTATTTATTTATTTATTTATTTATTTATTTATTTATTTATTTATTTATTTATTTAGAGTATTTTTACCCTCCAGAGCAGAAAGACTACCCCCCGCATATTTTCCCCTCTCCCTATTTTAACATCAAGTGGGCTGACTGAGGAAAAGAAATTCTTCCCCACCCCCACCCCCCAAAACCAAAAACAAAATGGCATGGAAGGAAAAAATGCAGGACGTCCAGAGCTCCTTTTCTGCATCACAATTACCAAGAAGAGCTCCCTGGAAAGGATCTCAAGGAAGGAAGGAAGGACAGAGAGCCCCTGATCTCAACCCTCCTTTATTTGGAAGAAAATCTATATCAGCCCAAAAGGTCTAGGACTCTAGGAAAAATCAAAAGATGCTTCTTTGCCTTTTGAAATAATAAAGAGGGAGGGGTGGAGTTACAAAGAGTGTCACTTGAAGACAAGTAAAAATCATCCATGCCATGTGGAAAAGAAACAGTGAAGGAGAGGAACAATAGTAAACTCAATTGAAATGTGTTCGAAACACAGCCAGAAAAGCAGAAAATTGGGTACTCAATTTGCAAAAACCAAGAAGAACTTTCTGAAAAAGTTAATACTGTATTGCTAGGAAGGCAGGGCAGTAGGAAGAGTAAATATGACACAAGGTGTTGTTGGTTTGCAAGATCCCAGCAGAGCTGTTAATACTAGGACATTCTGGAAGTCAGTAGTCACCAGTTTTATAGTCACCACAGGTCATTAGTTATTTGATGGCACACAACATCTCTGGAGCTTTTACTTAATTGCTGAACAATGGTGTAGTGACAAGATGGGTGGAGTACCATCCTTGGCTCCCTCCCCACACTTTAAGTGCTTCCTTGAGGTGGGACTTGTTTCTTGCCCCCACTATCCACGCTCTGTACGGTTTGCACAGGAGAACCTGGTCTGGAAGCGAGACTCCCAAAGAGGGCATGAGAAAGAGAGACCTTTCTCCCCCCTCATCCACTGTCCCCCCAGGATCTGCCCCCCACCTTTCTGGGTGGCTGAGACATGGTTGGGGGACAGGAGAGGGCACAAAAGCTGGCTTTGTCCCTGGGTGCTCCAAATCCTAGCTACGCTTCTACTTTAGACATAAAGCATTTTAACACCTCTCTTACAAACTGCAAAAGAGAATTATTTTAAACAGAATTAAACCTCTGGAAAATCCCAAGGGAAGAGGTTGTACAGTGGACCCTGGTATAACAAAGAGTTTGTATAACATAAAATCTGTACAACATAAAAAATTCCGGAGATAGGGGAAATTTGCTTAACAGAATCGTCTATGGGGCAAATCTGTACATCATAAAAATGGTTACGATTAGGGATTACTCTGTTTTCAATGCATTCGTATGGGAAATTTGTATAAAGGAAGATTTGCTTAACATAATTTCATTTGGAACGAATTAATTCCTTTATACAAAGTACCACTGTATTTAGATTTGGGGGAAAAAAGAATCTGCACTGGCCTAGGACTAGCACTAACCTCCCAAATAGAAAATGGATTTCAGCAGAGAGAGAAAAATTGGCCATCATATTTATTGATTTACCATCTGCTGATAACATGGTGTGATGAGAAGGAATGATCTTAAAATTTCTACCTATTGTGCCCTGTAAGAAAACAGCACTCAACAACATGCTTTCAAATAGAGACATTGAAGTACACTGGAGTACAGCTAGATGGTCAAACCAGCAAGAAGTATAGGTTAAATGATGGCCTGCCACAACATGGTGTACTCGCCCTACTACTCTTTAATATTTATACATCTGACTTACCGGCCAAGAGCTGCTGCAAAAATGTTTACATACGCTGAGTACATTCCACTGATCATAAAATCTGGAAGACCTTGACACCTCAGAAAAAACCCTCAAAATTATTTGAAGGAAATGAATAGTTTTTTAAAAGGGTTTTTTTTAAATCAACAAAACCAAGGTCACTTGCTTTCATTTGAGCAACAGACAAGCCAACTATGCACCAAAAATGGAATTTAGTAATCAGCTGCTAAAGCCCAACTATAATCCAAAATATTTAAGAGTGACCCTTGCCTGTTTTTAACTTACAGGGAACATTTTGAACCACATTCAAACTAACCACAACAGGGGCCAATATTGGAAACATAAGTGGGGGCTGGCTGATAACTCTAATTGTGAATTTGGGTTCATCCCACAAATTTTACATCACACTGCAAGAGGATACCCCCTTAGAAGATTCCCTGGCTCCTTGTAAGTATTACATCATCTTGAGGGCACTGCTGTTCAGTGGTTAAAAGATTTAGATATCCAGCCTTAGGTTTAGTCACTCTAGAAACTGCTTATTAGAAACAGGCATGAATCAGAAAAATGGTGATTCATTTTGATTTATGATACGACAAGTCACAAGTAACAACTTTATGATTTTCTTCTTACAAATTGATGAATCATCCCCTTTTGCATTTAAAACCCTATAAAATGTTCCCCAAGCTCCTAGAGATACTAAAATACAGAGCAGCTTCCCCTGACAATACAAGTCCTGCATGTTTGCTGAAGTTTAGATTCCGGATGCCTGAGGTGTCCACCCCTAAAGAGGTCACCCTCAGAAACTGCCTTCCTAGTACCTAGAGAGACCAAGAATGAAGTCCCCCAAAAAAAAATCTCTGTTACAATCCTGCCAAGTTTGGTGAAGATTGAGTTTTAGGTCTAAAACCCAATCTTCACCAAACCTGGCTCCACTGGCTTGGGGAACCCAATCTTCACCAAACTTTGTGGGATTGTAGAGAAAAGCCAAAGGAAGATTCTCCATAGGTTTGGTTTTCTCTATGTACCTGAGGAAACTTTCTGGTTAGGGATGCATTACTCAGACATGAGAAATCAAATCTTCACCTGTAGAGGAGAATTAGGGGAAACTTTCTTGCAATTTCAGTGTCTCTAAGAGCCTTGGGGGTGATTTTATAGCCCAATAAATTGACAAAAAACGCTAAACATTTGTTGATTCATATGAGGGTTATTGATTTATATGAATACAAATAAATGAATTAGTGATTTTTGAAGAAATGTTTGCAATTCATTTTAAAATTCATGCTCATCTCTACTGCTCATACATAATTTATCTCACAAATTATTCACTATCATTATGGTGTGCTTTTAAATATCTTGTAGAATGTATTCTTTCAATGTATTACATTTTATACATACTTCATATTGTCCCTGCAAAATCTTACAGAATAATTCTGCATTGTGTTATGCCATACTAATTAACTAAATTTAAAACAAACTTTATTGTCTGTTTTCAGAATGTTTTGTATGCATTTTAAAAGCTGTTTACAAATGTATTGAATATTAATATGCACCTACTTTGGATACAATGCAGAATTGTAAGTAATTACATTCACTAATGTACTGAAAAATAAATTCACCCCTTTTTTCAGGTGCTGTCAACTGATGTTGACAAACCCAAACATTTTATTTGATCTAAAATGAAATTCACCCCTTTTTTCAGGTGCTGTCAACTGATGTCCAAATTATGGCAGTCCTGTGAGTTAGCAACCTCCAGCAGCCCTGCTGAGCTCTTGGGCACTTTGGCTTGGCATCCTTAATAAAGTCAATTCGTCTCCTATTTGGTCTTTCTCTTTTTCTGCTGCCTTCAGCCTTCCCCAACATCATTGTCATTCCCAATGAGTCTTGCCCAAGAGTAGGATAGCATCCGTTTATTCTTGTTTTTCTGCAGAGAGTTCAGACTTTATTGGATCTAGCAGCCATTTATTTGTTTTTCTGATACTTCACGGTATCTGTCAAGTATTCCTCCCATACTACATTTCAAATTGAATTATTTTCTGCCCTGACGACTTTCTCCGTTGTGCAGCTTTCACGTCAGTATACAGTAATTGGAAATACCATAGTATCGGCCTTGGTCATCCTTGCACAGGTGGAACTTGTAGTTTTTCCAAAGCTGAATCTGAATCTCAGCCTTCAGATTTGCCTCAGATGATCAAATTGCGGCAATGCAAATCTTTAACAATTCCAGTTTCTTTGTTGTCAACATTAAAGTTATGTGATCCCTCTGTAGCCTTTATATTTGTTTTTTTTTTCAGTGTTCAGCATCTCTCCTGTTTTTGTCCTTTTGGCTTTCATCTTCATAAGTGCTGCATTTTTAGAATAGTGCCATCATCTGTATATCTTTAAAAAAAGCATTTTCTTCCCCCACCAATCTTCATTCATCCTTCATCTAAATCGAAAGAAACACACTTATAGTTTCCGTTGGGCCAGATGGAGTGGTACGCTAATCCCCCGATTATCGCAGGGTTTAGGCAATAAAGGAAAATCCATGATATGTGGATGCTGGCTCGAGCTGGGATGGAGGGGGCTTGTTTGGGGCCTCCTACACATTGCTTAGGCCTAGCACTGCCCTAAACGGGCCTCCAATGGGCTTCCCGGGCCCATCAGAGGCCCAGAAGTGGTTTCAGGTGATTCATTCTGAAGGCACTTCCATTTTTTCGGAAGTCACTTCCGTTTTGCTGGAAACCATTTCTGGGACATCCGATAGGTCTGGGAAGCCTGTCAGAGGCTCCAGAAGTGGTTTCTGGCAATCCGGAAATCAATTCTGGTTTGCTGGAAACTACTTCTGGGGGCTCTGACAGGCCCAGGAAGCCTGTCGGAGGCCCCAGAAGTGGTTTTCGGTTATCTGGAAGGCACTTCCTTTTTTTCAAAAGCCACTTCTGATTCACCGGAAACCAATCCTGGGGCCTCCAACAGGCCAGGGAAACCTGTCAGAGGCCCACTCGGGGCAGTGACAGGCCTGGGGTAAGTGCAAGAGGCCTCAAACAGGCCTATGCAGGTTGCCCCAGGGGTCCTTGCCTATGAACCGCAAAATGGTGGGGGACTGTATATAAATTGAATGAATGAATTTCTCACAACCTGTGCCCACCCCCCGGCAGCTAGATGGGTGGTACAGAAATCCAATAAAGAAAAAAACAAGCAATCACTTCCCACTGACTATCCTAGAACTATGAAAGGTGAGCAAGGAGTTACTGGGCAACTGGGCAGAACTACTGGACTCCCCACCACCTGACCAAGAACAACCATGGCCAGTATGGAAAGCATTAAAGAGACTGTGTGCTGGGGTTGGAAGATGAAAGGGTAATCTGAGAAAATGGGGCTTCCCTATAGAAGACACCTTGCGTGAAGGTGGGGAAGAACAAACCATAAGAACATAAGAACATAAGAACAGCCTTGCTGGAACAGACCACAGCCCATCCAGTCCAGCATTCTCTCTCACACAGTGGCTCACAATTTGCTTCAGGGTATTCCCAAACCGTTGCTTATGATTCCCTTCAAATGGCATTGAGAGATATCCTGCCTATGTCTCTAACCCGGAGGTTGTCCTTTGGCATCCATAATGATAGCCATTGATACCCTTGTTCTCCATGAACTTGTCTAATCCTTTCTTAAAGCTGTCAAGGCTGACAGCTGTCACCACTTCTTCTGGCAGGGAGTTTCATAAACCAGTGATCCTCTGGGTGAAAAAGTAGTTTCTCTTATTATTTGTTTGAGATCTAGCACCCAAAAGTTTCATGAAGTGCCCCCTAGTTCTAGTGTTGTGTGATAGGGAGAACAGTTTTTCCTTATCTACTTTGTCCACACCATGTATGATTTTATAAACTTCAATCAGGTCACCTCTTAGGTGCCATCATTCAAGAGTGAAGAGGCCAGCTGTTGCAGCCTCAGATGGTAAGGAAGGTGTTCCAGTCACCTAATCATTCTGTTTTCGATTTCCATGGAACCCATCTTTAATACTGTTTTAGGATGCAAAGAAAAGTTAGAGGAACAAACAGCAGTTTAAAAAGATAACGTGAAAAGCTTCAAAGCCCTATTGTACAAATAACCAACTCCCAGTTGTTTTTAGAGATGCTTCTGAAATTACTTATTCCTGAGTGTTACTGAATGGCTTTTTTCCCATCTTGCCATGGACTCTACACCTAAGAAATAATTCCTGGCAAATCCATCTTTTGCCATATTACCTATTGGTACTGCTCTGAGGAAGGGGGCTTTGCCCCCGAAATATTAGCAACGTTTTGTTATTTTTATAGTAGCCTAAAGGTATCACCTGTTCCACTTTTGTATTTGTCTTTTGTGATGGCTACAACGGCTCCTTGAATTGTTTTGCTTATATTCAGATGAGGTCAAGAGAAATATTCCAACCAGGATGTCAGGGTTAAAGGCAAGCATTAGGACACTTATTTGTCTTTGAAAAAAGGAACCTTGCACATAGGATAACTGGTGACCACTGGTGTTTTGGGATTTCTTTATTAGCTTTCATGTGGCAAACAGGCTTTTGGGTCACACTCAATTCTTCTTTGAGCATAGTTATGAAATGAAGGGCTGGAGGAGACCTTGTTGGACACCACAGAGTGACATAAGAAAACAAGGCCACTGCTGATGCAAAATAGGAATAGGACCTCCCCTTCCCTTCTGATGTATCACAACATGCAATCACTGAGCTGGGAAGTCAAGATTAAATATCTTGAAGGTCATTTCTCTCCTAAAGGTTGCCCCTTAGGGCGTTTATACACGACCCCTAAGCTCCGCCGCAAATGGCTGCAAGGTCCGGACCTTAAAAATGTTTACCCACCAGCTCCGGACTTTGCAGACAATTAAGTGCGACCCCGCCCACTTTAGCGCGACCAAACTGCACATTTCTTGTACCTGCTTTTGGATGGTGAAAAATATTTGATCCGGTGTAAGGATAGTGAGTGCGGGGCTCTCCTGGCTTCTGTTTGTTCTTTTTTTGCGCCCCGCCCCTTTAAGAGATCTGAATGCTGTCCGGAACGAAGCTGAGGTAAACCGGCAGTCTTTGTTTTTTCTCTTTTCTCCCTCCCTCAGGCAGCCAGCAACCAGAAAGTGCCGAGGGGGGTGGGGACAGAGGAAGACAGAGGAAGAGCGAGGAACCCCTAAGATCTCTGGTCCGAATTTAAGTGGCCAGCGGATCTTAGGGGTCATGTAAAAAGGCCCTTATTGGAGACACTTTGATGGTAACACAGAAACCTCCTTATGGTTGCTAAAGGTAAAATGATTGTCATGTGCCTGCACAACGTTTCTGATGTATGACTTATAAGAACAACATACCAAGCTGAGCTTGCTAAAGTTACTAATTTGGGCGGCTCCTATGTCACAACAGACTCTTCCAAGCCAATTAAGCTCCAGTTGGATTGAGTTGGACCCAGTGGGGCCACAAAAATCTCAGATCCATCCCCCGACTTCCATTCATGGGAAAGAGGCACAGAAGCCAGGACATGAATTGGAACATGTTCAGAGGAGGGCAACAAGGATTATCAGGGGGCTGGAAATCAAGCCCTATAAAGAAAGGCTGAAATAATTGGGCATCTTCACTCTTCTATGAGTCTATGAATTCCACAACGCAGAAATCACCTTGAAAGCAAAGCCCACACCAGTTTGCACTTGCCCTTTCAAGACAAGGCTTCCTGTAGTTCAGGAGAGCACTGAGAAAAGAGGACTCCATCCAAGATGGTTTCCATTCTGCAGGTTAATCAACATTTCCACTTCATAGGAGAGGTGAGGCTGAATCCTATTGTGTTGCTACATGTTCACAAAAGGAGTAGGAGGAAGCTGCATCCTCATTGTCCAGATACCAGGTGTGCGTTTGGTTTATGATGTCCAAGGGGAAACTAGCAATTCATCCTTAATAGCTGCCTCTTCTGTGATTCCTTTTGTGCAATTATACATTCTCAAAATGATTCTATGTTTCATAATGTTTTAGGATGCAAAGACAGGCTGGAGGAACAGGTAAACATTGGAAACCTAACTTTAATTTGAAAAATCTCAAGGCCCTCTTGTACACATTACCAGCTCATGAGGGATTTCAGAGATCCTCCTGAAATGACTAATTACTGAGTGTCACTGTATTAACCTATCAAGAGGGAAGATCTGTTTGTCAATGGGGGTTTAAAATAAATCATAATTATAAATGAATGAATCAAAAATGGTTTGTTCATTTCAGATGGGGTCAAGAGAAATCTTCTAACCAGGATAGCAGCTTACTCCTTACTGGTTTATTTTAAAGGCAAATAATACGACACTTAAAGGTCAAGTGGCTCCAAGGGGGAGATACCCAGATGGTGACACAAAAACAGTTGCAAAAGGCAGTGTGATTGCCCCTGGCATCAGTTGGCATGGATACAGCCCAGACCAGAATTCTATGATGTCAGAATGAAGTCACAATCCAGAGCAATGCTGTTTCTCTACAAACAGAGAGACAGTTAACAGTCAGGCTGAGCCTCCACAGGGTCCGGATGGATCTTCATAGGAGGTGAGGAAAAGGGTTGGGGGGGGTCGCATATTAACCTTTGAGAGCCACTGGACAGGAACTCAGGACACCTGAGTTCAAATCCCTCCTAGGCCACATAAAACCTCTGGGAATTGGCCAAGGCCAACCAGTCCTCTCCTTTCACAGGTCTGAGGCAGCCTTGCCATTTGATTGAGTCTAAGGCAGATGAATGGAGGAATCAAGTAAGGACTAATGCCGGCTACATGTTGAACCTTGACTCCAAGACAGGTGTGTATGGGTAGGACTTTCTGCCTCCGGGGGTCTAAAGAATTTGGACTCTCCTGCATGCCACGCACCTAGATTTTACACAGGCAGGAAAGCAGATGATCTGAAAGGCTCCTTTCATGCAGACACACAGATAAGCTTTCTTATCCTCATACTAGGGGATGCTATATACCTGTTCCCATGACCAAGAAACAGTGGAAAGAATGAATGGGTAGAGAAATGAGATGGGTGGGTGGAGAAAAGCTCTGCAAGGTAAACCACTGTCCCAAAACCCCTCCTGTGAATGTCCAACCATGGTTTTAATTGGAAACATACCTCCTGCTGCCAAGGTACAGATGTATTTCAAGGGTACTGATTTCATTCACTGAAATAGGTTGGTTTGACTCACAGCCTTCTTTCTATGAGTTGTATTTGCAAGAAGCTAAGTTGGGGGGGCACTCCTTGCATGATTCCAAGCATAACCATAGGATTGATTTGTATTCAAATGTCTTTTTCTTCTTGATAGCTGTCCCACCAACCCCAATGCCGACCAAAGACCTCCTGCCAGACCAGGTTTTCATCAGGACAACCAGCAACTTGAAATGTTCTGTGGTCGTTTGATCAAGCCATGGTTGATGGGAAGAGGCCCATGACAAAACCTAGGTAAGAAAAGAGACTGACCATTGAAGGTTCAGTCCTGCCAGTTTCTGGGAGGGGCAAGAGCCAGTGTTGTATAGTGGACAGAGCATTGGACTAGGACTCGAGAGCCTTAGATCCCTGGAAATGTAAAATCCCACCGATGGGGCTTCAGAGCTCCCAGTGGGTTCCTGACAGATGCTAGACCTCTTTCACACCTGCCTGTTTTCTTCTCTTGAATAGGTATCTTGAAGAACATGGTAAGTCTTCCTGAACACGAAGCAGACCAGACCTGCTGGAAAGATAGGAATGACGATCAAGAGCTCTTTGCATGGATTGTTGGCTGCCTCAGCACCGCAATCTTTGGTCTTGCTCTGCTCTAGGATCCTGTCCACTTTCAGCAGATCCCACCCTCATCCTATCCCTCCCCACTGTAAGGAATTTAAATTTATGAGGGTCCCGTGCCAGCGTGCCTGCGCTTCATGGGCTGCAAAAGACCAAGTCTGAGTCTCAGGAGACGAGAATTTATTGATTGATCAATCAGGGCACTTCCACACTTTTTGGTGGTGAGAAGTCCACCCAGAAAACGAAAGGAGATATTTTTATAAGGTTTTTCCAGCACTCTTTTCCCCTCCGCCCATCCGAATTTACGTCATATACATTTGTTACATGCATCAAACACTAATTGACATCTTTGGTCATTTATTTTGTATTCCTGACACTTGCCTAAAAGTTCTAACTGGTACGTTTGATCTCCTCCCCTCACAGGCAGGGAGGGTAGGATCATCCTTATGTCCTTGGACATTTGACAGTTACAAACCACAGACGCTGAGATAAGGCCTCCCTGGTACGCCTTGGACACACGTTAATTGCTAGTGTGTGATCCTCAAAGCTTAGGAACTTAATTGGATCCTTGAATTCATAATTGCTTTTGCTGAATTAGCGGAAGTTCCTTTCTCTATTCTAGCCGGAAAGGCTTGACCAAAGATTCTAAGTTTACAAGAATACAAATGTAAATACATGTGTGAATATAAATGAAATATATATATATATATATGTATGCTTAGTAACATCATTACCTCTAAATATATAATTTGTGTGGCTTATACTTTGCAAGGCATAGCCTGAAATATCCCATATAGTACAGGGTATAGCTTGGGATATAGATTGCCATGAGGTTTTTCTCTATAGGCTTTGATCCATACCTGTGGTTAGTAAAGCAGCCATATATATTTATAAATATATAATTAGTCAAATGTCCTCCCTTACACTCGGCCCTGAACGGATTTCTGGAAATTTATGCCAGTAAATTTCCCAGAAAACGTCATGGACTTGTAAGGGACGAACAAAACATATCAAAGGTATATGTACAAAAGTGTGAACATTGCGTGAGCCCCCCCCTATGTCATTCCTGGGGTGAGATGGTCTTCATGGCTCATGGAAGGACTTTCTATTTTCCTGACAAAAATTTAGGCAGGGCGGTCAGAAAAACATTCTCAGTCCTTTTTCCCCAAGGGGCTTATAGGCACAGTTCAAGAAAATGAATTATCATAAAATGATTTGTGGCGTCTCAAGTCAGGGGGACGATCAAATAGGTGAAGGCCAAAGGAATACCCCTTAATTCACTAGGGCACTTTCTAGAGTAAAATGTTAAGTTAACAGATGAAGTGTTGCCATGCTTGGGATGTAAGAAGACCCCCTGGTTGGACCCACAGACTGCAACGGATGGATATGTTCCATGGACCACAGCATTTAAGTTTCCCCTGTTGGAGAAATGCATCGTGGTCACAGCAGTATAAGGTGACCTCCCAGGCCATGTTGTACACTTCTCAAAGATCCCAAATTCTCAACTTTTGAAGGGGGCTGGCATAAGAATTTTTGATAATATTGTGATAGACTTGGATATCACGATCCCCGTCCCAAAGCGATAATTAAACATGCTTTAAACAGCAGATTTGTTCATTACCTTATTTTAGGACAATCATGAAACCCAAATTAATTTGCCTGCCACAGCAGTGCACATGTGAGATATCGTGTTTGTGTGTTTGGTAGTCAGGCTGAGAACCCTGAATTCTAACAAAGCACCACACTGTAGGTTCATTTTGCAAACCAAATACTTATAAGGAAAATATGCCCTTCTTAGCCCACCAAGGAAATATGTGGGCCAGGCTACTTTGCCAGGTTTTTTCCAACCTTATTTAGGTGTGTGTGGTGTGCATTCAAACTCAGATAATAGCAGGCTGTGCAGAATCACCCAGTTGTGTGTGCATTCTCAAATGATAGACATTTGCAATGATACTAAATAAAGGTAATATACATATCATGAAGGCTGAAAAAGGCATAAGACACATCTAGATGGTGCTTAGAAAAACCCACCTTGCGCCATACATTTCTCATGGTAAAGTCATGAATGAGCCGTTGAAATCCGGTCAGAAATGTCTCTGTGGCTGATAGCTTACACACAAAAATCTGCCCCGTAAACATGGGGCCAAGATTAGTTCATCAGTGTCTTTGGTGAAGAAAATAATGTAGATATAGCTACTTCATAAAGCCACTTTTTTTTTTCCTTTGGTATAAAGGCTCGTGAACACCCATGGGCACCAAAATGTCTCTCATTCAATACAAATTGCATAGAAAGGCAAGTCATAATCTCTGGCACTCAATGCTTTGTGAGTAAAAAGCATTTTCAGTGGCCAAGCATGATCATTACATAAAAAGGCACATCCAGAGAAGCACTTCAGTAAGAGTTTTCACAGTGACTATCAATAATAGACAATAAACACTACCATAATAGAGCCCAGGGTAATGTAAATATGTAAAGTTGCTCTGGAGCCTACCGTGCGCAGGAGAAAAAAAAAATAAGCGCTCACTTGTCGGATGCTGGGAGGCTGGTGTGTGCGTGTGTGGCAATACAAGTTCATGGTGATCCAGGGCACGCGCACAGGCATCAATGAAGGTCTGAAAGCAGTATTTAAACCCCTAGTCTCTGTCCCGGTGAAAAGGGGTTAAATTGCAGACGTGAAGTCTGTTGGCCGCAATCCAAAACAAGAGTCAGTGGCTGTTTCAGACCCACTCTCTCCCCCATAAACAAACAGAAAAGAAAAGAAAAAAAGAGAAATGAGAGACAGGAAGACAGGATTTTAATCTGTCAACCTGAGTTGAAAGTGAATCCGCAGGCTGCTTTGGGACCCTCCGAGTATCAAACGCACGCTGTCATCTGGGGAAGGATGGGCAGGATGCGGTGACCACAGGTCAGGTTCATGTTGTCGCCCGCCGTCCAGGGTGAAGTCATCTAAGGCATAGGGGCAATCTACAGCAGAGGGCAGAAGGCGTCACCGGTCAGGCCTCACTCCCTCTCGGTCGCGGGTGCGGGTCACGCTGGGTGAAAAGGCTGACATCACTGGATCCTGGAGCCCACATCGATCGAACTCGCGGAGCGAAGTTATCACGAAGATGGCATCATCAAAGGCATCAAAGGCGGGGAGGAGGTCCAGGAGGGATGGCAGAATGGAGGGCAGGAGGGTCCCCATCTGAGCATCTACGACCGGCGGCGTCAGCTTTCCAAACCCGACCGACTCCGTGATCCAAAAATAAAGAACGGGTGGGCGTTTTCCCAGAGCAAAAACCCGACCTCCAGGATGTACCTGGGTAAGAGAAGAACAGACACACGACCACAAACAGACAAACACAGAACACAAACACACACGAAATGCCCCGCAGCTGTCTTTGTGCTGCAAGGCAGGGTGGCACAGTCTATCTGACAGTCTTAAAAACAGGAAGGAGAGAAAAAAATGTTGCAAAAGGTAGGATAAGGCTTCCGTTTTTGTAGAACCAGTCTGTGAATGGGGAAGCCAAAGTTTATGGTGAGGACGCATCTGTAGTCGGCAGTGTATGATGAGTGCTTGCAAGATGATCTCGCAGGATCTCACAAGCGAGGGGCTCAGGCGTTCCCAAACAGGCACCTGAGATAGATCTCAGCCCCAAAGTCAAATAGCTCTGCTACATGGGGACAATCAAAAATGGAACAGGCAAAAATGTCCCAGGGTCGCAAAGTGATCTCTGAGCATGAAGCAAAATGCGCCAGGGGAGATGGGCTTGGAATGTGGCGTGGTATAGTCTCGGAAAAGTACGGCTGATACAGGATTGGGGAAAAATAGGAGCAGGCACCACATTCATATTACTACCAAGTCCCCAAGGGCACGAGAAAAAAAAAAAAAGATGGTAAAAGAGAATTAGTGTCTCTCTGCAAGGCTGCAAAGGCGCCAATCTGTCCTAGTGCGTGTCGGGGGCTGGTGTGTGTGTGTGTGCGAGGCAAGACGAGCTCTTCTGGTTCGTCACTCAAGAAAAAAAAATACATGCAAACACCCACGAGTACACAGCCTCACACATGTTGGCATCTGCCATGGGTTTAAAAATAGTGACGATGTCACCAGGTTCAAAAACAGCTAGTTCTCTATGCTGGCGCAAAAGGGTATAAAAAGGGTGAAGTTGCTGGCCTGTCAGCCTCACCTCAAAGTAAAAGTCAGGTGCTTGCAAAAGCCCCCATTCCCCCCACAAAACAATAGAGAGAAAAAGAGGGGGAAAAAAAAGGCAGGAAGCCCTCTCCTAGTGTCTCTGCTGGCTGGTTAGGAGTGACACATGCCATGGCACAAACTGCTTGACCACACATAGATAGAAAGAGAGGAAAAAGGCTGATAGTAGTTTAATAGGTATCAAGTAACTAAGAGTCTATTTCCAGCAGGTGTCCTACTTGGAAAGGAAAGGGTTAAAAAAAAACTCAGACGGAAATAAGGCTAGGTGAGCATTATTAAGTCAAAAGGAGAACGTCTGCTCGAGATTTTTAGGAATATAGGATGTGAAAGAGGTGTAAAAAAATCAGGCTGGTTGCCAGCATGCTTGAAATTCCTGAGGGAAGAGGGATGGGGTCAACTTTGTGAAGGGGAAGGAGGGGGGTGAAGGCAGAAAAAGGAAGGCGGGGCAATGGACTTTTGAATTCTCCCCGCAGGCTGCATTACACAGCCTGAGGCAGGAAGGTGAGCCCCTTCAATTACCCTGTAATTAGGTGAAAAAGGGCACTAAACTAATTAAGGCAACCTATTATCCCTGTGGTTTGTGAAGTTATCTACTTAAGCCTAATTTGGGATGCATGGCTCTCGTACAAAGAAACAAGAGCCAGAGTGTGAGACCCCGCGTTATTGATACGCCTTAAAAAAAAAAATGTCACAGGCGTTTCCAGCCAGAGTGTGAGAACAAGAAAAATGATTTTATTTTATGTTATTTTTACCTTTTTGGCGGCTTTTAAGAACCCCTTCGTATTCTAAATAAAAAAACCTTGTCCTGCTCTCAAAAACCTGTTAGCAGCTGCTTTAAAAAGAGGAAGGGGAGTCCCTGCTTTGGACCACTTCCAGCACAGAAGTCTCAGGCCCTTCGTTTTCCTCATGGAGCTGACGTACTACAAGGGATTTGGATAAAGATTCCATATTCAGAGATTTAGACAAATTTTGTTGGGGAAATAGGAACTGTCTAAAAGCTTGGATTAAATAATGTAATGGGATACAAATAGAGCCTCTGCTTCTCAATTGCTGGTGCGTTCTGTGGGTTGCTGCCTCAGTCTGCCCATCATGAACCCTGCCCATTCTCGTCCCTGACTTACACTTTCCTTCTACCTCGTTTCCTTTAACTATTTCTTTTCTCTCTCTCTCTCTCTCTCTTTCCCTCCTTCTCTCTCTGTCTCTTTCTCTCCTTTCCTCTCCCCGTTCTAATGGCATCTCCAAGGTCCTGATCTAGGTAGGAGATGGGAGGGAATTCTATTTTCAGTTGCTCCTAAGAATCTCCTTGTTCCAAATTAAATTGTCTTATGGTTCCAGCCAGGGCTTACTTGCAAGGGAAGGGGGAAAGGCTGCCCTAAGCCTTTTAGGTGCAAAATCTTAAGGAATGATGTTATCACTTGGTTTTTTAATTGCTAGCTCGCTGGGCTATGAGTACAAAAATGCTAGCTGTCTTTTCAGAGCACATAATCGGTCTGAAAAGGGGTGGATGTTCATTTCACCCATGGGACCGGCCGTGCTAAAAAAACGTATTTCTCAAACGCCCTGTGATGATTTCTTCTTAAAATGTCCCTATAGGTGGTGAATTATGTTGTGTAACAAGCCAGGCTAAGTTATACAAAACATGCGGCTTGAGTATTCAAAAATATCTTCTTGCAGTGTCTATACTTCCCTGGTTTATAAAATTGGGGTCTTCTCATTTTGGGTGATTTTTACTGCCTCTGGACATATTAACAGGCAATACGTGGCTTGCCACCCTCCCCTTTTTGAGGGCTAGAAACTTAATCTTTGGGATGTTAAAGTCCTGCCTTTGTCAGAGGGGACTTTCTTGAAATTTACATTTGTTGCATTCAATATCAAAATCAGGTCTCCTTATGGCAATGTGCCAATCTTGCCACAGGGTTCCTTAACAAAGGGCACAGAAGCTGAATTAAGTTATGCCCATCTACCTTTTGTTAAAGGTTTAGTAGTATGCTCATAAATTCTCCCGCATACCAAACGGACTCACACTCAATTAATTACACATCAAGCACACACAACAGTTGATACTAAGATTTGATTTCCCTGCTTTTGACTATTAATAGTTCAGAAATAACGTCCCTACCTGTCTCCTCATGTGGTGCATAGCAACCCTTAGTTCTGTTTAAAGCTTCCATATCCAAGGAGTTGGGCATTGGCGTAGCGGGATGGAAGTACCTCCTGAATGCTTGAATAAGGCAATTCAGGGGTACGCATCCCCATCTAGCACTTCCTGTCCCCTCAATGCTCCGTGCTCTCCTCCTGTTCCCTCAACATCATACCTATCCATCCCACTTCTGTCTTGCTGCCTTCCTTCTACTATTTTTTTCCTTGTAAAATATCCCTTCAGCTGGTAAATTTTGTTGCGTGACCAGCCAGTCACAAAATATGCGGGATGTTGTTTATCCCTGAGTATTCAAAAGTATTTTTCTCGCTGCCCATATTCCCCCTGGTATTATCAAAATTGCTGGAGGGGTCTCCTAGTTGGCAGAGTTTTTAGTCTCTTATATTAATTAACTAAGCACGTCCTTGTACATTCACACACCTCTTGCTAGCAGGTCATAATTGGTCTGTCCTCCCTGAGGGCTAGAATCTTAATTTGAGATGGTAAAGTCCTGCCTCATCCTAGTTAGAGGGGTTCTTCTTAAAGCTCACTCATGTTCCATTTAATACTAAAATCATTACTTCTGGTGGCAGAATTCCAATGTTACCACATCGCACATCAAAAAGGGGGTGCATAAACTGCACTAATTTATCCCCATAGGTTTACTTTAAAGGTCTAACTGTGTTCCTATGATTTCTCCCACACAAGCATCAAACGGACTCACACCTCAACAATCAAATGCCCATCATACACGCCAACATGTGATTCAGCAACCATACACAACTCTCCCACATTTCTGTTTCCCCAGTTAACTGCGATCCCTTGCCTAAGAATAGATCTTTCTAACTTCTCTAAAATCAAACGAAGATGGTGGAACTTCGTTGGTATTGTGGGGCAAAGATTGCCAGTCTTTGCCCCTGCTTAAGACACAGGGAATGGCCACTTCCCTGTGGTTACCAAAAAGAATTCAACTTAACACCCACATATATATTCAAACATTAGTAAATCATCCTCTGAGGAAGCCAGAGCAGTGCTCTGCTTCTAATTCTTCAAACACTTGGGGAGGGGGACACTAGGGTCACTCGAGAGAAGCTCTCTTTCACCCTCGGGGGACCTCAGAGTCTCTCAACTCTTAGTCCTCCCTGGTCCACGGGATGCTAGAGACACACAAGTGTCTCTTCTCGTCTCCCTCCCTCCCCGGGGCCGACTCATAAGAATCTGCAATCTTCTCCACTCCACAGAGCTGTTAGATTCGAACTCACGCCACCCCACAACTAGTTTTCTCTTCTTACCAGATTTCTTTTGCGCAGTCCTCTTACAGTTCCTCCGTTGTTCTGCCGGCTTTGTTTTCTCCTTAAATAACAGTATTGTGTCCAATGCTGATAGAACAAGTCTCCTCTCAAAATCAGAGGGTCCGGACTAGATTTGTTCCAGGGTCAGCATGAATTCTTACTGTGATTTAAGTCAGACTCCCAAGAGCGCTGGGGCAGTGGCACTTTTCCCGGCCAATGCACCAGAAATGTAAGGAATTTAAATTTATGAGGGTCCCGTGCCAGCGTGCCTGCGCTTCATGGGCTGCAAAAGACCAAGTCTGAGTCTCAGGAGACGAGAATTTATTGATTGATCAATCAGGGCACTTCCACACTTTTTGGTGGTGAGAAGTCCACCCAGAAAACGAAAGGAGATATTTTTATAAGGTTTTTCCAGCACTCTTTTCCCCTCCGCCCATCCGAATTTACGTCATATACATTTGTTACATGCATCAAACACTAATTGACATCTTTGGTCATTTATTTTGTATTCCTGACACTTGCCTAAAAGTTCTAACTGGTACGTTTGATCTCCTCCCCTCACAGGCAGGGAGGGTAGGATCATCCTTATGTCCTTGGACATTTGACAGTTACAAACCACAGACGCTGAGATAAGGCCTCCTGGTACGCCTTGGACACACGTTAATTGCTAGTGTGTGATCCTCAAAGCTTAGGAACTTAATTGGATCCTTGAATTCATAATTGCTTTTGCTGAATTAGCGGAAGTTCCTTTCTCTATTCTAGCCGGAAAGGCTTGACCAAAGATTCTAAGTTTACAAGAATACAAATGTAAATACATGTGTGAATATAAATGAAATATATATATATATATGTATGCTTAGTAACATCATTACCTCTAAATATATAATTTGTGTGGCTTATACTTTGCAAGGCATAGCCTGAAATATCCCATATAGTACAGGGTATAGCTTGGGATATAGATTGCCATGAGGTTTTTCTCTATAGGCTTTGATCCATACCTGTGGTTAGTAAAGCAGCCATATATATTTATAAATATATAATTAGTCAAATGTCCTCCCTTACACCACCAGTCTGATGGGGTGGATCCCAGGAACCCCATCCTTCTGAACCCCTGGTACCCTGAAGTGGGGAAATCAAGGGCAAAATCCCCCCAACCTGCAATTGGCTGATAGACCAGAGCCCTCTCCTTCCCCATGGCGAGCCCCATTGAATAACCCCCTCCTGGAACCCCAGACACCCTTACCTGATGGCTGCAGCTGCTGGGCTCCAGTGAGAGTGCTAGATGCAATGGCAGAGAAGGAAGGGGGTCCTCTCCCATCCCCTCCCACCCTTTCATTTTCTTGGTTTCCTTTCCTCTCTTTCTTTTCTGCTTCCATTTCCCTCTGGCTCTTCCAATGCTCTTAAGGTAGCCTTGGCAGAGCCAGAGGGGCAGGGGAGAAAACGGAAGGGAAGAGAGAGGAAGAGGAGATGGGGAGGAGGAGGGGGAGAGGAAGGGAGGGAGGGAAGCCATTGTCCTGCCTTCCTTTCCTGCCATCTACTGATGCTTGCCTCTCCCCACCTCTTTATCCTCATTCGGGCTCAGCCAAAGCCCATGGCTTGGCCTCTTCCAAGCAAATTGGACTCCAATTGGATTGAGTTGGACCCCAGTGGGGCCACAGAAATATCTCCGCCAGTGTTTACTTGAGCCTCCAAAGGTTCTTCCTGAGGGAGATGAGCCAAAGGACTGGGGGGGGGTGGAAGGGAAGGGGCTTGGAGTCTGTCAGGATGATGCAAAGGGGTGCAGTGTTCTGGGGGGGGGGGTGTCGGAGCCTCAAGAGATGTGAAGGGGAGTAGATTTCTTCCCTGATTCAGATTGGTAACCTAGCCAGGGAAGATCTCGGGGAGGGGGGTTGTCATCTTTTTATTCCATTCCATAAACCTTTAATGGCATTTTAAAAAGGAAGTACGCGAATAAAGACTAAACAGTTACACAGAACATTATAAAGTACAGTGGTACCTTGTATAACGTAATTAATTCATTCCAAATGAAATTATGTTATACAAATTTTCCGTTGTACAAACAGCAATTTCCCATAGGAATGCATTGAAAACATATTTAATCCATTCCAATGCAAGGTTGGAAGTCAAGGCTAAGGTTACCAGAGAGGTTGAGCTGCTGCAGGAGCCGGTTGTCGCCCGCAGACAGCAAGGGTTGAGGATGATGGTGGTGGTAGTGCTGGTGCTTCTTTCACCCCACCCGGGCGACTCCACAACTGGCCCTGGCCCGCACAGCTGCTTGGCCACCTGCACGCTGCCTCCGGGTGTTTCCCTCGTGGGTGGTAGTGGTGGGGAGCTGGCAGCAGCAGCAGCACCAGCGATGGCGAGGGCCACCTCGTGGGGAGGCATCTGAGCCAGCCGCTTTTCCTCCGCCTCCGGGAGGAGCGGGCACTGCTGAGAGCACAAGGCGAGAAGGGAGGGGGGAATGGGGAGGGGAGGGGAGGGCGGAAGGAGAAATCCCATTGCCCCAAGCCGGGGGTGTTTGCAGGCACCGATGGAAGGTCCCGCCGCGGATTCGCCTCCCGCCTTGTCCCTGCTCTCGGCAAAGCCACGCTACAACTGGTGAGCGCTGGCTTTGCTCCAAGTTTGGAGTGAGTTTTTGTTTTGTTTTGGCCGTTCCGAAGGCTTCCTGCTCTGAAGGTTTCCTATTCCCAGCAAAGCCGCGCTACAGCTGGTGAGCGCTGGCTTTGCTCCAAGTTCAGAGGAGGTGTTTTTTTTTTTTTTAAAGGAGGCTTCCCGCTCTCAGCAAAGGCGGGCTGCAGCTGGTGCGCGCTGGCTTTGCTCAAAGTTGTCGCTCTCACCGCTAGGCCACAATGGTGCCTCCCTCCGGGCCCGCCTCCCTTTGAATGTTGCGCCCGGGCAGTCCTGGGCGCCTGTGGGCGGTGGCGGTGAGGTGAAAGTGGGGGTAGCAAAGGAGTTGTGGGGACTGGGAGCAGAGGTGGCGCTGATGTGTGCATGCTTTGAAGTCTCCAAACTTTTTACGTTGTACGGATTTTACGTTATACATACCCTACGTTATACAAGGTACCACTGTAAATCTTATCAATGGTCTAACTAAAGTTCACGAAAGTTGCTCTTTTTTTTTTTTAATACAGCTGTTAGAAATTCAGCCACCTGAGCAGTGACTAGTTCAGAATTTTCCTGAAGGAGAAAGCCTGTATATCCTTCAGGAGGGCCTGGGAAATCAAGGAGGATTCGCTCAAAGAAGAGTTTGCATAACCTATTGTATCCCGGACAATGACACAAGATGTGGGAGACTGTGCCGGGTTCTAATTGACAACAGTTACAAATCCTCTGAGCAAGAGGGATATTGTGGTGTCTTCCAGACAAAAATGAAGTAGGAAAGATGTTAAGTCTAGCTAACATAAAGGTGCACGTCTTATTTGGGTTTACTAACTTGTGAAAATACCACAAGTCTTGTCTAAAAAGGGGGTAAATTAAAATAACGGGGTGAGCAGACTGAATGAAGACTAGAGGTAAGTGACTGAGCTTTGAGGTTTTATTACAAAAAGACTGTCCAAAGTGGAAGTAAAATGGTCTTTTAAAAGATCATACAGTGAGGAATCAGGAGGAGTATTATGGTAAAGGCTTAACCAATATTTAAAAGCCAAGGATCATGCCAGGGTCAAAGGTAAGTGGATACCCAGCTCAAGGGTCATAGTTGATAGTTTAATCATATTAGGGATGCCTAAATATGTCTTTAAAAGGACGCCATAACCAGGTCTATTCTCATGGGCCTCTTTGATTCAAATTTGGACACCATACAGAAATTGGCTCATGGTCTTTGTAAAACTTTAAGAGCTGCAGGGATATACTGGTTACTGCTAGTATAATGGATGTGGGTGACTGCATTTAAGTGATGTTTTGTTAGTGATATTGCCAAATTTCTATGAATAGTCCAATCAAGACGATAGTAAAAAATTACCCCTAGATATTTAAATGATTTAACTTGTTCAATAGGGCTATTATTGATACTCCAGGGTACGGGTTACAGGATTTTGAAAAGATCAAAATTTTAGTTTTCTCTGAATTGATTATCAAATCATTGGATGCATAGTAGGCTTGAAATGCTGTCAAGTGGTGTTGCAGCCCAGTTCTGGAAATAGAAAGAAGAACCAAGTCATCAGCATAAAGCAGTATGGGTAGTGGAGAGTAATTCAAGCAAAGGGCAAACTTTTCATATTGGGATAACTGAGGGCATAAGTCAGCTTGAAAAAAATTAAACAATAGCAGAGCTAGTATACACATCCCTGATGCACACCTTTAGCTATTGGAATCTTATCGGAAAGAGTGCCACTATGACTAGTCTGTACCCAGCAAGAATTAGAAGAATGAAGTTTTCTGATTGAAAAGAGCAAATGAGGATCAATTCCCCAGGAAGATAACTTATTCCACAAAAGTTTTCTGTTGATTGAGTCAAAGGCACCCTGCAAATCAATGAATAGAGTTTGCCCTTAAAGTGAACTGAGTATCAGGAGGATGGAGAGAGAGAGAGAGAAGAAGAAGAAGAAATGAAAGGATCTGAGAGCAGCTGTCCAATCCTATGGAAAACTAGAAGATCTTGGGACTTCCCAGGTTTCCTACTGAAGGAGGGAGGGAGGGAGATGAGGCTGGAGGAGCAGCAGAAGAGAAAGTAGGATGTGAGCCTCCCTTCCTCCTGGCCATCACTCTTGCTGCAGCCAGAACTCCAGAGGAGAAGGGGAGGGAGGGAGGGAGTCAGGCCTTAGATCTTGGTTAGGAAAAAGCTGGGGATTGTTGCCTTCTGGGCTGGGGTAAGGCTAAAGGGATGAGCTCCCTGCACTGTTGAGGCAGAAGCATGACCACTCCAATTGCTTCTCCTGCTCGGGTGACCCTGCAAGAGTATGAGTCCCTCTTCCCAATTTGGATGTCTGGTTTTGTACTCCTGAAGGGAATGATTCTGCTTCCCAAAATGGCTGCAGGTCTTCCCCCTCCTGCATCAGAATCCCAACCAGGCTTATATCTGAGGGATTCACTCTTATTCTCCTTCCCTATGTGGCTTGGGATGGGGAGGCTCCAAGAAAGAGGAAAAGCTTTGTCTTAAGAAATCATGTTTCAAGGTCAATTCTCCCCCCCAAAATCAAAGGATATGTGCCCTTGAACTGAATCTCAGATATGTTCCTATTGCTGACCTGGTTCTCCTTGACTCATAGATCTGCGCTGGAAGTGGTCACTGTGCCAGAGTTCTCATCATCTTGAAAGACCTTCTTCTGAAGCCAGTTTCTTGCATGTGATTTACAGGCTGCCCAAAGTGTTCTGTGTCTCCCATTTCCATCATTTTCTTTTCTTGACTTTGTCAACACCTAGTAGAATCTATGTTTACCAGGCAGGAGAATGTGCTTGGCATTTGAAATTTTTGAAAGTTTGTTTTTGAAATCATAATCATAAACATAAACATAAACAGCGATCCAGCTGATGGCAGCTCAGCTGGATGGCTCTGAAAATGGGGCAGTCTCCACTGCAGGAGCCCCACGGTGGTGACCAGTCCATTTTTAAAGGGGTCCAGCCAAGCTGGATCCCTCTGAAAATGGCTCCCTGGCACCAAATGTGGTGCCCCTAGGACCCAGGGGAGTCACCCCCTGCCCATCTCCCAGCTGAGAGGAGGCCTGGAAGCCAGGACTAAGAGGAAGAGGAAGGGAGCAGTGGAGCGGTGGGGGGACCCACCTCTTCCTCCTCCCCCACCTGGGGTTTGGCGGCAGCGGCAGCAGTCGAGGCTCCTTCCTAGCCAGGCAGCTCACCACCTCTTCCTCTTCCTCCTCCTCCTCCTCCTCCTCAGCTCCAGTAGCGGCGGCAGTGGCAGCTCATTGTGAGCCCAGCAGGTAAGGGAGCCGTTTTACAGTGAAACAAAATGGTTGGTTTTAAACAGAAAAAATACTGTTTCATTTCATCTGTAACAAAACGCTGCTTCCTCATTTCATTTTGTTTCATTTTGTTTCATTAGCTAATGAAACGATGAAACAGCATTTCATTTTTCATTTTGTGCCCATCCCTACTTACATCTACAAAATAGAATTTACAGATGCCCCCCCATCTTAACAAGAACATATCACCACTAATCTAATGGGAACAAGCCTGCTCAAATCCTTCCAACCTGAAGAGGTAGAAGCCTCCCCAGCAGACAAGGAAACAAAAAGGGTGGGCTCCATTTGAATCATACGGTCAGTGAAAAATATTTTGAATTCATGTGTTGTTGTTTTTAATAACATAGCAAGTTCAGCAATGTTTGACCATGTAGCCACATTCTAAGTAGAGAACGATAATGAAAACATTTCAACAGGTAAGATGGCTGTGAAAATGTTTACAAGGAAGGGAATGCCTACATAACCATGAAAGCTTTTCAGAAAGCCTTTGGCGATAAGTTTCTTCTTTTCTAATTTCCTGAGGAAGAGAGTTCCAGTGTCTGGACATGGCCAAGGAGAACAGGTGTTGAGATAATAAGCAAAGCCTTCTTTGAGGATATCACAGACCAAACTTAGCTCAGAAAAGGGAAGGGAACCTGTGAGATGTCCTTGTACTGAGGTGCCAAGAAGAGATTGCAGTGCAAGAGATTTTGCCACTGAGCATCGTAATAGGAACCCTGCAGAGGCTGCCTTTTTCTCTTAGGAGTAGAGCAATGAACAGGGAGCAGAGAGCTGAAGAAAAAGGCAAGTCTGAGGGAAGCAAATAAGGAATAGGGGAGGAAGGCAGCAAAAGAAAATTCATGGCTTGCAGTGAGTTCAGCATTATTAACTCTGTAACTGTGAAAGCTTTAGGAAATTCATTTGAAGATAAATAATATGTGGCACTTTGACTGCCAGCTTTCAGCAGTGTCAGAAGCTATTCAAAGACCAAAACTTTTCTTACACTTCAGGTACTTTCTTTAAAAAAAAATAAAGCTGGGAATATCATTTTTCTGCTTGATGAGCATGCTTTTGGAATTTGGAATTTGTACTCTGTTACCTAACAGAAGGATTTATCCTCAGTGACGGAGGCAATTATTAAAGCATGGCAAAGCATATTCACTTAAAATTCAACATTCTTTTTTCACATGAGAAAAAGAAATATTGGGAGTCAATGAAGTGAACAGTTCTTATGAATCAGGTAGGATATAAAGGACAGGGTTTCTGACTCAGCAGTTTGAATGCCTGCAATGGAAGATGAACTTCTACCTTGAATGTCCTTGAGTTTAAAAACGGGAAGGAACTAAACAAAAAGACATGTATTGAATGAGACGCATTGTTGCCTCTTTAGGGCCTACACTTACTAGGTTGCCATCCTTATCATAACTGTCCCATGAACAGCCCCAAGTTCTTGTTGGGCAATGCTCAGAATGTTCTTTTGCACATGGCAGGAGCTATTGGCTATTTCGCCATATCCTTTTTCTAGGGGAGGGTCTTCTGCACCCCTTGGGCTTCTATGCCTCCAACATGGGGAAAAGTGGGAGTAAAGAGAATGGATTGACCCTTCCAAGATCCATTGATAGCTCTGCCCAGTCTCTGGAGCTCTGGAGATTATGTGCCCTATTTTAGCCAACTCACATTTTAGAAAGGATTAGGATCTTTCTTGTGGAAGAAGTGTGGCCTCCATGCCATAGTCTACTGAAAGCCCTCATTGTCCTTGCTTGATATCAGTCTAGGAGGCATCGGGCAAGGTCTCAGGCCAAAGGATCATGGTCACCTTTATCATTAGGCAACGTGAGGTGGTCACCACAGTAGCAGATGCTGGGCAGGCACAGCAGACTTTTGGAGGGGAGGGTGTGTGCCATGTCACACACCATAGCATCTTAACCTGCAGCTCATGTTTGGTGGCGCATATGTTTCCTGTGTCAAAGGAAGTCCCAAATGCTGGTCATTAGGCAGCAAAATATCTCGATCCAGCCCTGGAAAAGATGCTTTCTTTCACAGGTTGGATTTGTATTGGATTGGGAATTTGCTTCATGAAACGTATTTAAAACCCTGGATTGTTTAGAAAGGCACTGGACATGACAACCCATAGGGTCCTTTTTAGCTCTGCCATTTGACGCTGCGGCTGCTGCTGCACCAGCACATGGATGAAATATAATTGTTTTAATAGGAGGCATAAAGAGAGAGAGAAACTGCACACAGCATTCTGTATTTACAAACAGATTGCTCTTACAGTGCCATCAAGTTAATCAGATCCTATATGCATGCTGAGCTGGTCAGAGAGGCTTCAGGTGCCACTTAACACAGCTTTCCTGTTCCAGTGGGGAATATTTATTTATTTATTTATTTATTTAAGTTAATCTTCCCAGAACTCCTAAAAAGACAAAAGCTAAAGGCTAAAAAATAGCAAGCCACCAGCAAGATGATGGCGGCAGACATAGAGGGATAGAAGGAAAAGAAAAACTTACTAATAAAGGTGCCACTTTAACAGGGACTCCAGCTTGGTTCCTGTTCCAGAGAAGGCGCGGTGGGGAATATGCTGGATCCGGATGCCCTCTATATGCCGACTATCTTCCATTCCTCCCACCTGGTTTCAATATAGGGAGGCCAGGTGATTAAAAAAACCATTACAGTAGAGAGGCCTTGAAAACGGCTCTGCTCTAGGAGGGGAGTACTATGGTCCTCCATGTGGTGGCACACCTCAGTAGGGATTGCCCCAAGCTGGAGTCAAGGAGGCTGCTCAATAGGTGAGGAGAAGTGCGTGTTTCCTTTTGCTATATTGCATCATGGTGCATCTGAGTTAAACATATGCAATAAGACTCCCAAATTACCATCTATATAAGAAACCCAGTAAGCCCACAAGACCCAAGGAATGCTTCTTGGGGTTTTGGCTGTTCTCTCCCCAAAGGGTCTATCCTCATCTTTGCTCTGTTGATGGGTAAACAAGTTGATGATGAGTGTATATAAAAATTCTATGAACAGAAAATTCAGTGCTTCAACACGAGAACCTGGAGTGAAATAAATCCATATTACAGTACTTTGCAACTATTTCCCTTAACTCTTACAATAATATTCTTCATTATTTATCTTCTCCCACTCTTCTCCACTAATTCCTTTATTTGAATTTCCTCACCATACCTCTGTAGAAAATAATTGCTTTGTATTCATCCTTGATCAACATCTTATCCGTTGTACTTATTATCCCTTTTCTGTTTTATTGCCTTCCATCTTCGTCTTTTCAATAATTTCTTCATATTTTGTCACCACTCTACTTTCTTCCTTTTTTCTCCATTCATTAGTCCAGTTTTATAACTGAATTATGTAATGTAATCCTTCCTTCTTTTAATAATTCTCTTATTCTTTCTCTGTTATATATCTATTATATATCTTCTTTACCCAATCCTTTATTTTAACAATGCCTTGTTCTATTAAAACCTTTTAAAATCCTCTCTTAATGCTTTCCAGAAAAAAACTTAACTATTCCACCTGACACAATGGAGAAATCTTTGGACAATATTTTCCTATAATTTTTCCAACATATTACTTTTTGCAACATGTTACTTAAAAAAGGGATTATATTTTAACAGTATAGTTAATATATTCCTTTAAAATATTTTCCATAATTTCTTCCTTCTTATAACATTCCAAATCACTCCCAATTAGATCTTTACTATTTACTATAATTTCAAGACTGTGTCTCAATTGGTTTGCTATATAATCAATTTAATATTTGATAAGCCTAAACCTAACTTTGTGTTATACTGCATACCATAATTTTTTGTTTATCTTTAATCTTTTGTTTTCAGTCCAGACCATGTTAAGAATATTCTGCTATTCTTAAGAAGAGCCATGCTGGATCAGGCCAAAGGCCCATCTAGTCCAGCTTCCTGTATCTCACAGTGGCCCAACCAAATGTGTCTGGGAGTGCATGAGACTAGATATCTGTCTCCTTATACCACTCCTCTGCATCTGGTCCCTGAAGTACCCTGGCTTTAAGCCTGGAGATTACACATCTCCATCATGGTTCTTTTAACCCCTTATCACCTATCTTTATGGATAACTTTCAAAACAAATAAACAAACAACCCAACACAATTTAGGAATACGACGGGCTGGAGCACTGAAATGTCAGCTGCAAAGTCAGCTGCTTGGTGGTTTGAATCCAGGGTGCCACACAATGGAGTGAACTCCTGCTGTTAACTCCATCTCCTGCCAACCTAGCTTTCTTCCCCTATTATTTGCTTCCCTCAGACTTCTTGCTCTTGCCTTTTTTTCCAGCTCTCTGCTCCCTGTTCATTGTTCTCCTTCTAATAGAAAAAGGCAGCAGCAAGGAAAGCATGTAAATGCAAGGTACCGCTGTAAAAACCGGGAAGGTAAACAGTGTTCCATGCACAGAAATGCATTCAGTCATGCAGGCCACATGACCGTGGACTTGCACAACACTGGCTCTTTGGCTTGTAAATGGAGATGAGCGCTGCCCCTATAGTTGGACATGACTAGCACACATGTGTGTGGGGAACCTTTACCTTTAATCTTCATTTGACGTAACACTATTCTCCCAAACCAAAAAATCTTCAACTTTTTGTATTTCTTTATATAATATAATAATATTTTTGAACTGCAGAGCTGGAAGCAACCTTATTGATAATTGAGTTCAGCCCTTCTCACTAAGCCACAGTGGGGAATTGAACTCCCAAACCTCTGGCTCTGCAGACAGAGACCTAGGCCACTGAATGATCCAGTAATTGGCTTCTGAATTTGTTTTTTTTTTTCACTTCTTCAAAATACAATGTTTACAATGTCTTGAAAATTCTAAGGCTTTTTTGTCTCTAATATCTAATACTATGTTTTAGTTTACTTTAAAATTTGCCTTTCATCCTCATTCTTTCTTTATTACAGTAATGCATTAACATACATTCCCATTTGCTTTAATTTGAGTTTAACCCCTTTATTTCCTCATATTGTTTTAAAAGCTCTTTGATATATTCTGTTGAATCTTCAATTGTTAGTAATGTGGGTAATTACTAAAATGACTGTTGTAGTTCTCTGTATGTAGGGCTACCCTTGAGGTCAGTACAGAAACATCAGTAGGCCCAAAATGCAGGTGCCATAATGATCACAGGTGCCAGCAGATGTAAACATATATCCACATTCTTGACATGCCTTCATTGGCTCACTCTTAGTTTCCATGCCCAATTCAAGGTGCTGGTCAAGACCTATAAAGCCCGTAGGAGCTTGGTACATGTCAGAATGTTTGTCCTACAAAACAGCTACCTATTCCACCTACTCATCATTGTCCTTGAGGTTAAAAATGGTGACAATTAAGGAGGCCAAAAGAACTAATACTAAAATCATGCTTTTTCAGTCATGGTCCCTCCTTTCTGGAACAAGTTTCCTAAAGACGTACGTCAGGCACCATCTCTCTCTTAGTTTTTAGGAAACTAGTAAAAACAGAATTATTTAATGCTGACTTTTATATATTTATTTATTTTATATATTTTTATACCACCCATCTTTCCAGAGGAACTCTGGGTGGTTAACAATGGCAATGAACAGGAACAAATATCAAACATACAACACAACAGACAGCATAGGAAAAATAAAAAAAAATTAAAAAAATACTGACATGAGATGCACAACCTAAACAAACCTTTACATTTGTTTAATTCTACAGTACTTGAATGCAGTTCTTAAAGCTAGTTGACATTTATTTATTTATTTTATAGTATTTACTGTATATTTTAACTTCAGTATTAAATTATCGATTTAATATTGTGAGTTGGCACTAAGGGGTCGGTATACTAGCAACTAACTATCCTTATTCTTTTCAAACTTTGCTTTTTAATGATATGTATATCCTGAAGACCTGGACAATTTTTAATTATATCTATGTCTATATCTCTTGGCCTACAGTGGTACTGTGGTCCTAAAACATTTTATAATTTATACACAGGTATGCAGGGTAATGACACTTGTGCAGAACTCACAATGACTATAGTGGGACTGACTTATTATCATAGCACTTTCATTCTAATCATTTTCTAGTGCATTTCAGAACTCTTTATACAGTTACTGGAACTGATAATTCCTGTGATTCTGCTAGTCTTAGAATGGATTTTTAGTGCATGGGTCACAGCATTTTATAACAATAACCTTTGACCATTGAGTCTAGCCCCTCTCAAGAAGGCACAGCGGGGAATTGAACTCCCAACCCCTTAATGCTGCAGCCAGAGACCTACACCACTGACCTATCCAGCAATTCAAATTTAAACCAAAGCACTTGTGTTTTTTTAAATAATAAGATAATTTGTGAGCTTTAAGCACTTAAAGAGCACATTCTTGTTACATTGTTCTTGTCAATAAATTCATCAGAAACCAGAGGTTAATGGCACTTTCTTTTCAGATATCCTGGTACAGTGATCTAAATGAATGTTTTAAAGGAAGAAAGATTGACTACTTTTATTTTTTCCCTTTTCTTTTTCTTTTCTTCCCCAGGAGTCACTATTATTTTTCAAATCATTTGATCCGTTGTGTGATCAATAATTTCTGGCTGTTATGCCTGCTTCTGACTTGCCCTTTTGTTGCTGGGAAGTCAATACCAGAGGTAGAGATGCAAAACATGATTGAAAATTATGATGGCTGTACTCTCTGTTGTGGATTCTGGTGATAAAAAGAAAACCTGCCACTAAGTGAGATGTGGAAAGGAGGCCTAGAACTCCGCAGGCTGTGCAAACTGATTGTTTACTACCTATTCTAATAATAGGCTACCAAGCAGAACAAACCCCTTGCTGTTTTAAAGCATCTTCTTCTATGCAGTTGATTATAACACAAGAACAGTAGAGCTCAACACCTAGAATATCTAGGTAAAAATAAACTTCTGATAACCAGGAAACTAAAAGATTTCTTTCTTTCTTTCTTTCTTTTCTTTCTTTCTTTGTATTAGAGCATTGCACAATTTAAAATTATGACCATATATGATATACAGTATAGGTAAAATAGAAGATAATTTAAATTGTTAAGATAATTACACCAAACAGAAAGTTCCCACCAGAAATAACATACAAGTGGTACCTTGTATAAAGGAATTAATTTGTTCCAAATGAAATTATGTTAAGTAATTTTTCCCTTATACAAATTTCCCATAGGAATGCATTGAAACGGAATAATCCCTAATCATGACAATTTTTATGTTGTACGGATTTTCCCGATAGGCGATTCTGTTAAGCAAATTTCCCCTATCTCCAGAATTTTTTATGTTGTACAGATTTTGTGTTATACAAACTGTTTGTTATATGAGGGTCCACTGTACTTCTTTACTATATATGGTGGGGTATAAACTGCATATGAATAAATGCTGCATTGATTGAATTTCTCCCCAGTGAAAGAACATTTGTCTTGTACCCAAGTAGCCCCTTTTCCTTGATTATTCTTTGACCTTCCTACTTCTCTTTGGCGGCTATCCCACGACCACTAAAAACCACTTCAAACTGCTAGAAGATGCGGTTAATAAAAGTGTGTCGCCACGCCAGTGGACTTTAAACGGAAAAAATGTGACCATGCCCACTTAAGTATGACCCAGTGCGTTTTACAAGTACCTGGTCTCAAGGTGGTAAAAAGCTTGTCTCAGTTCCAATGCAGATTTTAAACTGGTACTTGAGTCTGTGGGGACTCAGAAAATCCACATCAAAATCTTTTCATTCTGCTGTGTTGCAGTTCCCGCTTGTGGGGACACAAAAGATGCAGTTCTTTAAACTGCTCCTGTGGGGACACAGGAACCACATTTTCAAGCACGTGACCATTCCAGGGGGGAAATCCGCATTTTACTTTGATCCAGATTTTCCAGCCGTGGGATAGCAGCCTTTTAAAGTCTATTGAGTGACTTTCAGATGGTCTCGCTAGAAACTTCTCCTAATGGGAGATCCTCTGCAGCATTCGTTCATTAAAGAAGGTGTGTTATTTTTGTTCTCTGCAGGTTTAGAGTAGCCTCTTTTGCTTTATAATTTAGAGCTTGAGATGTGTACAGGAAACTTTTTCTCAATTTTACTTGTTGCCTAGGAGGTTGGTGTCCATGATGCTGATGTGTTTCCTGTTGTATTACCTTATTTTGCTAGCACCTGTCAGTATCTTTTGGAGGGACAACATCAGCTAAGTAATAAACCTTTTCAATGGGGTGGCATGGTGGCTCAGTGGGATAGAGTGCTGAAACTTTCAGCTGCAAAGTCAGCAGCTCAGCAGTTCGAATCCCAGGTGCCGTGCAGCAGAGTGAGCTCCCATTGTTAACCCCAGCTCCTGCCAACATAGCAGTATGAAAGCATGCAAATGCAAGTAGATAAATAGGTACCGCCATAAAAAGCAGGAAGGTAAAGAGTGTTCCATGCAGCCATGCCGGCCACGAGGCTACATACTTGCACAACACTGGCTCTTTGGCTTAGAAATGGAGATGAGTTGCACCCCTAGAGTCGGACACAACTAGCATACATGAGCCAGTAGAACCTTTACCTTTTTAAGTTTCAGGCACACAGTAATAATCCTGTGTGATTTATTAAGAACTGCAGTCACATGTTCAGCATAAGCTGACTTATATCATATGACACTAGCACATTCTGCTGTAGAGTAGCACAAGGACAAAGCTGTGGTTCTTACTCTTTGTGGACCTCTGAGTCATCCAGTCTCCTATGTGCAGTGATCCCTCGTATAACAAACAGTTTGTTTAACAGAAAATTCGCTTAAAGGAAAAAAATTCTGGAGGGAGGGGAAAATCACCTATGCGGTGAATCCGTACATCAGAAAAACGGTCGTGATTAGGGATTAATCCGTTTTAAATGCATTCCTATGGGAAATTTGTACAAAGGAAAATTTGCTTAACAGAATGTCATTTGGAACGAATTAATTCCTTTATACAAGGTACCACTTGTATGTTATTTCTGGTGGGAAATTTCTGTTTGGTTTTTAGACAATGGTTTTGGGTTTTTTGGAGGTAGATTGGGGGTCAATCCAGAGTGCTGTCCAAATACTTTGGGGTAGGGCACTGTTTCAGAATCTTACCTTTCCAGCTAATTCTCTGTTTCTCTGTTCTTTACATAGAAAGCATAGATCTGTGTTTTTAAAAGGTTTGGCTTCAAGTGGTTGTTTTTCTAAATGAAGAGCACTCTTCTAATGCAGGTTACTCAGTGCTCAAGGCCTCAAAGGTTTTCCTTTGGACTGTCAAAGCAAGAACAGCAGCATATATGAAACTCCTGGGATACAAGAATGTTGGTTGATAATTTGTGCAAATGTTATTAGGTAACAGTTCCAAGATGCTATCTTGTGGAAGATTGTTCCTTTGAGATCTCCAAAGATTGTGCCTCCCTTGAAATTCAACAAATATTGGCTTTGAAGTAGAACAGTGTCAATTTCTGTTAATGTATGAGGAGGCAGATTTTTTTTTAAGCAGCAGTTGGTGGTGGGCAGTACATGCCACTGAAAAGTCAACAAATACTGCTATATGGTGGGTTTAATTAAGATTTTAGCTGCACATCTCTTGCCAGGTCCAAAACCTGACTGTTCTGGAATATGAAGATGCCATATTGTAAAGAATGTAACCTTATATTGTAGTTCTAAATGTAGCTTTTTCCATTCAAAACCTTCATCTAACCTGGTTGTAGTGTTCATGGTAGCTCGTTTCATACTGGTAAATTCTCTCTCTCTCTCTCTCTCTCTCACACACACACACACACACACACACACACACACACACACTTCTTGAAATGGGAGTTCTTAATTTAAGAGAAACTAGAAGAGTATTCAGAAGATTCGTACAATACCTTAGAAGGGTTTCAAACATGATATTTTAATAATCTTCTCTCTGACTGATTTTTTCCCCTTCCTACCTGCATTTTCTAGTCTCCTAAAGGTAAACTAGATCAGGAAATCAATGTGGCTTGCAAGTCATTTCGTCAGGCATAAAGCTCTGAGGGAATAGCATAGCTTTGCTCCCGAATGATGTGTTCTCTATGTTGTCTTCTTTCAACCCAAGGCTGTGTTCTGGGACATAGCTGAACTCATACTGCCTAACAGTGCTGTTTTGACAGTTCCCGTCTTGTTTCCCTTCAGATTGTATGCCTTCAAGTGGTCTTTGATTTATTTTCTCTTTCCATTGAGTTTCTCGGTTCTGCAATTGGCAGGAGACAAGGTGTGCTTGCCGCTCAAAATTTGTTTTGCAGTATTTATTGCTTTAGTTTGTTGCATGGATGCCAAACCCATGTGGTAATTCACCTTTTCCTTTTGGCAAGCAGAGCCATTAGAAGCTCTACTAGTGTGTGAGGAATACCACACTCAGATTCTAGCTTTCACAGCCTCTTTTGCCATGTCAGAATTGTTTAAAAAAGGAATGCAAATGAACTATTCTGAATGCTGAATAATTTATGCACTGCTGTGAAGCCATGGTTCACATCTCAGCCTGGTTTGTAGCCTGGTAGGTCAACATCTGATCATAGCCTGGTAATATGCTATTTGAGATGGTAGGCCTTGCCCCCATGATCCATTGTGGTACATACTGTCATCCTGTTCTGACCACACCACAAATGTATATCTTAATATTGTTGGGATTAATAAGACAACAAAATGGAAGAACATCTGAAATTGCCTTTTGTGGAGTGATAGTGTGCTAGAGACAAAACATCTGAATTTTAACCTGAATATTGCGATGGGGCTGTCTAGTAAGTAAAAGTCAGTTTCATGTCAAATTGTATGCAAACTTTTTAAACAGCAACCAATGTGCATGTCTTGATAGATAAAAGAGGAACAATTGTGAAACTAGAATGTGAAAGAGGACACTTTTACACCACATCAGATTAGCCCTGAAACCTCCAGGTGTAATTATTTTGCAATTGGCATATTTTTGGTATCTGTAATTGGTATTGTCAGAGTGGCTCCTACTGCAGAATACTGCCCATTATACTCAGTCGTCTCAGGCAGGACACTTGAGGGTGCCATTGCTGAAGGAGGCTCGTAAATCATTGATGGGGAACCAGGTTTTCTCAGTGGTGCCTCCCTTTGAGGTTTTTTTTTTTTTTGCCCCCTCACTGTCTGTTTTTAAAAAACATCTTAAGACATGGCTATTTAGGAAGGCTTTCCCTGATTATTAGTTTCTCCTGTCATGTCTCACTGCTCATTTCCTTCTTGTCTATTCTGGTCTCTCTCTTCTCTTAGTGATTTTGACTGACTTAGTTTTGTTGTTTTGTTTTATTTTGTATTTTTAAATATATTTTATCTTTAATGGCTGTACCCCTTGTTTAATCCTGTAAGCTGCCAGAGTGGCCTTTGTTGCCAGATGGTGTGGTATACAAGTCTAACCAACCAACCGAATAACTAACTACCTAAATTTTGCCAATTGACTTAGCTGCTAACTTATTTCATAGACACTCTGCAGATATCTGAATGAAAAAGCTTCTTTTATTGATGGAGGTGCAATGTGTGTTGAACAATGGTCTATCTCAGAGCAGCCTTCTCTAAAATTTACCTGGGATGTGTTCTGTCTCAGGCCAATCCTTGTTTATAGCTTTCCAGGCAAAAAATCAAAGAAACAAAACAAAATAAAATAAAAGACAAAACATGTGGCACCTTAAAGACTGACTATTATATTTTAATGTAAGCTTTCATGGACACATCCACTTCTTCAGATATATAGTAGCAGAATGAGCAGAATATAGCTTTACAGTAACAGATAAGAAATTTGATGCTGTATCCTTGCATGAGTCACACATACTTTCTAATGAATTGGAGAAGTGATTGTTGTTGTTCAGTCGTTCAGTTGTGTCCTACTCTTCGTGACCCCATGGACCAGAGCTCGCCAGGCCTTCCTATCTTCCACTGCCTCCCAGACTTTTGTCAAATTCATATTGGTTGCATCGATGACACCATCCAACCATCTCATTCTCTGTCATCCTCTTTTCCTTTTGTCTTCAATCTTTCCCAGCATCAGGGACTTTTCCAAGGAGTCCTCTCTTCTCATGAGGTGGCCAAAGTACTGGAGCCTCAGCTTCAAAATCTGTCCTTCCAGTGAACATTTGGCATTAGAGATGGGCACGACTCAAAAAAATGGTGTTTTGTTTGTCGTTTGGTCGTTTAGGGGTCCGTTTCGGTTCGTTTTCGTTCTCGTGACTTTTTTTGCAAAAAAAATCGTTTTTGTTTCTTTAGGTAACGAAATGAAAAAACGAAAATGAAAATGAAAAATTGCTGTTTCGTTAGCATTCTTTTTAGTTCAATGCATCTGCTGCAACAAAAACGAAAAACACGGCAAATTTGGTCATTTTGTTTTCATTTTTGTTTTGTTTTAAAAAAATCATTTCGTTTTCGTTGTGTAACGAAACGAAAAAACGAAAACAAAAACAAAAAAATCGCTCGTTTCGTGCCCATCTCTATTCGGCATTGATTTCTTTCAGAATGGATAGGTTTGATCTCCTTGCAGTCCAATGGACTCTCAAGACTCTCCTCCAGCACCACATCTCAAAAGGATCAATTCTGCGGCAATCAGCCTTCTTTATAGCCCAGCTTTCACTTCCATACATCACTACTGGAAAAACCATAGCTTTGACTATCCTGACCTTAGTTGGCAAAGTGATGTCTCTGCTCTTTAGGATGCTACCTAGGTTTGCCATTGCTTTCCTCCCAAAAAGCAGGCATCTTTTAATTTCGTTGCTGCAGTCACCATCTGCAGTGATCAAGGAGCCCAATAAAATAAACTCTGACATTGCCTCCATTCCCCCCCCCTTCTATTTGCCAGGAGGTGATGGGATCGGTGGCCATGATTTTAGTTTTTTTGATGTTGAGCTTCAGCCCATTTTTTTCACTCTCCTCTTTCACCCTCATTAAGAGGTTTTTTAATTCCTCCTCACTCTCTGCTTTCAGAGTAGTATCATCTGCATATCTGAGGTTGTTGATATTTCTTCCGGCAATCTTAATTCCGGCTTGTGATTCATCCAGACCTGCCTTTCTCATGATGTACTCTGCATATAAGTTAAATAGGCAAGGTGACAGTATACAGCCTTGTCGTACTCCTTTTCCAATTCTAAACCAGTCAGTTGTTCCATATCCAGTTCTGACAGTTGCTGCTTCTCCCACATATAGATTTCTTAGGACACAGATAAGGTGGTCAGGCACTCCCATTACTTTAAGGACTTGCCATAGTTTGTTGTGGTCCACACAGTCAAAGGCTTTGGCATAGTCGATGAAGCAGATGTTTTTCTGGAACTCTCTGGCTTTCTCCATAATCCAGCGCATGTTGGTAATTTGATCTCTAGTTCCTCTGCCCCTTCGAAATCCAGCTTGTACTCCTGGAAGTTCTCTTTCCACATACTGCTGAAGCCTGCCTTGTAGAATTTTGAGCATAACCTTGCTAGCGTGTGATATGAGTGCAACTGTGCGATAGTTGGAGCATTCTTTGGCGTTTTCTTTCTTTGGGATTGGAATGTAGACTGATCTTTTCCAGTCTTCTGGCCACTGCTGTTTTCCAAATTTGCTGGCATATCGTATGCAGCACCTTAACAGTATCCTCTTTTAAGATTTTAAAGAGTTCAGTTGGAATGCTGTCACCTCCACTGGCCTTGTTGTTTGCAATGCTTTCTAAGGCCCACTTCACTTCACTTTCCAGGATGTCTGGCTCCAGATCAGCAACTACACTATCTTGGTTATCAGGAACATCCAGATCTTTCTGATATAATTCCCCTGTATACTCTTGGCATTTGTTTTTGATCTCTTCTGCTTCATTTAGGTCCCTACCATTTTTGTCCTTTATCATATCCATCTTTGCACGAAATGCCCCTTTAATATCTCCAATTTTCTTGAACAGATATCTGGTTTTTCCTTTTCTGTTGTTTTCCTCTGTTTCTTTGCACTGTTCATTCAAGAAGGCTGCCCTGTCTCTCCTTGCTATTCTTTGGAAATCTGCATTCAATTTTCTGTATCTTTCCCTTTCTCCCTTGCATTTTGCGTCCCTTCTCTCCTCCGCTATTTGTAGGGCCTCATTGGACAACCACTTTGCTTTCTTGCATTTTCTTTTCTTTGGAATAGTTTTCATTGCAGCCTCCTGTACAATGTTACAAGCCCCCATCCATAGTTCTTCAGGTGTTTTGTCCACCAAATCTAGTTCCTTGAATCTATTCTTCACTTCCACTGTGTATTCGTACGGGATTTGACTTAGATTATACCTGATTGGCCCAGTGGTCTTCCCTACTTTCTTCAGTTTAAGTTTGAATTTCGAAATAAGAAGCTGATGATCTGAGCCACAGTCAGCACCAGGTCTTGTTTTTGCTGACTGTATAGAGCTCCTCCATCTTTGGCTGCAGAGAACATAATCAATCTGATTCCGGTATTGTCCATCTTGTCATGTCCATGTGTAGAGTCGCCTTTTGTGTTGTTGGAAAAGAGTGTTTGCAATGACCAGCTTGTTCTCTTGACAAAACTCAATTAGCCTTTGCCCTGCTTCATTTGGAACTCCAAGGCCAAACTTGCCAGTTATTCCTTTTATCACTTGAGTCCCCTATGATGAGAAGAACATCTTTCTTTGGTGTCAGTTCTAGAAGTTCTTTTAAGTCTTCATAAAATTGGTCAATCTCAGACTCTTCAGCACCAGTAGTTGGTGCATAAACTTGGATTACTGTGATGTTGAAAGGACTCCCTTGGAATCGTTCCAAAATCATTCTATCATTTTTTAGGTTGTATCCCAGCACTGCTTTTCTCTCTATTGTTGACTATGAGGGCCACTCCATTTCTTTTATGGGATCCTTGCCCACAGTAGTAGATGTGATAGTCATCTGAGCTGAATTCACCCATTCCTGTCCATTTAAGTTCACTGATGCCCAAGATGTCAATGTTTATTCTTTCCATCTCACGTTTGACCACATCCAGCTTACCCTGGTTCATAGATCTCACATTCCAGTTTCCTATGCAGTATATTTCTTTGCAACATTGGACTTTCCTTTCTCTTCCAGGCACGTCTGCAGCTGAGTGTCCTTTCGGCTTTGGCCCAGCCACTTCATTAGGTCTGGAGCTACTTGTACTTGTCCTCTGCTCTTCCTCAGTAGCATGTTGGATGCCTTCCAACCTGAGGGGCTCATCTTCCAGCATCATATCTTTTAGCCTTTTGTTTCTGTCCATGGGATGTTCTTGGCAGGGATACTGGGGTGGCTTGCCAATTCCTACCCCAGGAAGTCTTATTACAGGCCTCATTGTCACCAGTGTAATTAGCCTTACAATGATTAAAGCACAGTTCAGCCTGTTTTATTTTGTAGCCTCACTGATCAACTGGGACACAAAAGTAGAAATGTGCCCCATTTATAAGATATTCCAAACTGAGGCATGAGAGAAGTGATTGCCTTATGCCAAATTTCAGACATATGACCAACTTTATTGATGTAAGTAAAAAGTATAGACAATAGTAAAGGCCACCAGTCACCACTAACTTTGAATAAAGAGGGGCAATAAAATCAGAACCCCATGTTTTCCTAGTGTTTATTACTTATGATGAAATTGATAATGGTCAAGGAGTGATAAGAGCCCACTTTGGAAACTGTGTTATTTTTATGTCTTTAAAAATCCCATTAACCACCCCCAGGTTGGACAAAGAGATAAAAAATTCTGATGCATCATATAAGCAAATTCAAATTTGTCTGCATGTTTTTCTCTCTTTATTAGGAGATGCAGCTTCCAGCAATCTGCTCCATTCATTGCTTCTTATGAGCAGTTAAGGACTTGCTCTTCAGTCAAAAAGAGTCAATTAAAATCATGGCTTAGCCCTTTTAATGTTAATTAATAATATTCAGGGTTCCTCCTCCACTTCCAAATAAACACTCCTGATGAACTCTGAGCAATTTTAAAAAATGGGAAAATAATGACTATATACCATTTATACTGATTGTAACAGAGTTCCAAATAGTAGAACATTCCAAATTCTTTCAATCCAAATTACAAATCTGAGAGGCTGCAGTTCCCAACTCTGAATCTGAATTTTGGTGTTTGTGCATACCCTTAGTAACACACCAGTTATGTTGAGGCAGAAATGCAGAAGAACACTGCTGCCATTTTACATATATAACACAGAGATGTTACTCATTGTTTCTTCAGAGATAGGACATAAATACAGGAATTATGGTTTGTTTTTGCTTGTTTACAGCAATCATCCAAGGAATACATTTTAAGATAGTTCTGTAGGTGTTCACATCACCAGGAATAATGCCTGGAGCCATCTCAGAGTGAAGTAAAAAACATATTTGGGGAGATGGATAACTGAGACTAAACAGCTGCTTTATTCTATTATCTCGTTTTTTAAAAGATGGATACATTGCTTTAAATGAGTTCCATTTACCAAAGTGAAAAGGTAAATGGAGAATAGTTCATAACAATAAAATTTGCATCTTGGTTTCCAGAGATATGAATTCACAGAAATACAGCATTAAGGTTAATGAAATCTTAGAGGTAGTTGGAAGAGAGACCAATTCAAAGTAGTTACACATATTGTGCTAAAGCTGTACAATCCAAATGTCCACACAGTAATAAAATATTGCTATAGGGTTCCTGAAGGCTGAAATAAGAACTAATTAGAGATGAGCATGAAATGCCAAAATGGTGTTTCATTTCATTTTTCGTGTCATTTTGTTTTATTTCATTTGAAATGATTTTTTTTTAAATTTCATTTTTCATTTTTTCTTTTTTCACTACTGTTTAGGGGCCCTGCTGGTAGGATAGTGCTTTTTTTTTTAACCTTTGACCAGCTGGCTTGTGGGCTCTGCTGGTTGGTGCTTTTTTAAAAACCACCGACCAGCTGGCTTGCAGGGCCCTGCTGGTCGGCGCTTTTTTTAAAAACCAAGGCCTCCCTGCCATCTTGGAAGTCCTCCCCATGGGGGATTGTTGGTGGCAGTGGCTGTGCTGGGCAGCGGGAGTCCTCCCTGCCACCTTGGAAGCCCTCCCCATGCAGGATTGTCGGTGGCTTCAGGTAGGGGAAGACTCACCCAATTGGGAGGAACGAAAAATGAAATTTTGGTTCATTTTGTTCTGTTTTTGTTTGATGGGTCATTTCATTTTTCATTTCATTAGGGAACAAAACAAAAAATGAAAAATCAAATGGAAATATTCATTTCGTACCCAACTCTAGAACTAATCTAAAATTAGGAAGGCCTGGGTGTGATAACTTATCGCACACTGGATCAGTCTAGATTGTGTTAAGCAAGGTCACTCAAAGGTGCAGTATTTCATTTAGGGCAGTCCTTGGATCCATTTGCAAGGATTGACACACTCAACTAACTATGCTTAAGACAATCTAAAGCAGGCATGTCTAAACGTTGCCCCTCCTGACGTTTTGGACCACAACTCACAGAACTTCAAGCCTGTATTTCTAATGGTAAAGGACTGTGGGAGTTGTGATCCAAAACATCTGGAGGGCCAAAGTTTGGGCATGCCTGATCTAGAGACGGACTAGTCTGCCCTCGAGTATTGCCGGTGCTGCAACCCCTCGGTCTCCTCGTTTAATTGAGTTTGGGCCTGTGACACATGCTGAGGCCTTCAGGGCACTGGCTCATTGCAGGCCAGCGGCTTCACATCTCAATCCCTGCCCATTCTGGCTGATTAAGACCACTGGGCAGGGGCATGCTGGAATGGGCTTCTCTTATAGTCATTGCTAACAGGGATTGCTCAACCTTGCTCATCCTCGATTTGTCTGCGGCCTTTGATACTGTCAACCATGGTTTCCTCCTGGGCAGGCTATCTGAGGTGGGGATGGGGGTCTAGCTTTGAGTGTACTCCACTCCTTCCTTGAGGGCCATGACCAGTGGGTGAGGATGGGGGCGTGCTCTTGGCCCCTTGGTTACTCTCTTATGGGGTGCCCCAGGGGTTGGTGATCTCCCCCATGCTGTTTAACATCTATATGAGTCTGCTGGCTGAGGTCATTCAGAGATATGGGGTCTATTGTCATCAGTATGCTAATGACACACAGCTCTATCTCTTCTTTTCTACTTCTGCAACAGAGGCTGTGCAGAACCTTGAGTGCTGCCTGGCTGTAGTCATGGAATGGACCAGGACTAGCAGGCTTAGGTTCAACCCTGAGAAGGCCGAGGTTCTATTTTTTTTTTTTTGGTGGTCGGTCAGATGGGTACAGTGGCCCTCTTCCCAGTTTGGGTGGGATTGCCCTCCAGCTGGTTGATAGAGTGAGGAATGTGGGCGTTGTCATGGTCCCAGCATTGTTCCTAGAATCCCAGGTGGCTGCCGTCTCCATGGTGGCCTTTTACTAACTCAGGCTTATTGCCCAGATTTGCCTGCACCTTAATGGGGACTCTTTAAGGATGGTAGTGCAAGTGTTGGTCATCTTGAGGATAGACTGTTGTAACACTCTTTACCTGGGGCTTCCCTTGACCCTTGTTCAGTGACAGCAGCAGGTGTAGAATGCGGTGGCCAGACTGGTGGTTGGTGCGGTCAGGTTTGACTGCATCTCCCCTATTCTGGTTCGCCTGCATTGGCTACCTGTTGCCCCCTGAATAAGGTTCAAGATACTGTTTTTGATTTACAACCCGCCCCTTGGCTTGGGGAACATATCACCCAAAGGTCAGCTTCAGCCTGGCCCACCAGAGCATTGCAGGTCCTGTCGCTTCAGGTAGCCACCCCTTGGGAAGCTCGTGAGACTTCAACATTATGGAACCATCTCCCTAGTGAGATAAGGACTGTGGAGTCCCTCCTGGTTTTTAAGAAGCATCTAAAAACCTGGCTTTTCAAAGGCGCTTTTGGCAATCGCTGAGGTTGTTAGTTTGCTAATTTGTTAAGTTGTTTTTTTTTTTGCTGCTCTACTTGTTGTTTGCCGCCATCTTACTTTCTCTGGTTTTTATCTGTTACTTCATATATGTTATACTTATTCTTCTCTGCATGTTGTTCACTGCCTAGAGTTCCCAATGGGAAAGCTGAGCGGTTTAGAAATGCAAATAATAAATAAATAATAAATAACAATACATCAACAAGAGTCTGGTCTCTCTCTCTCTCTCTTACACTTTTCTTGTTGCTCTGACAGTGCTGCTGAACACCTGGGGAGGAGGGGCTGCCATTTCTTCTTGTAGGACTTTCAAAGTTAATTTGGGAGCATGTTTTCTGCTGCTTGCTCTGGGTGCCAAAATTGCTATTTATGGTTCTGATTTCAATCACACATATGGTGAGCATACTGTAAGCGGAGCAGTATTGTGTCTGCTGCCTCTCTTGCTATGTCTGTGCATTTATCATCACTGCTGGCATTGGAGTAAATCCAATTGTTAGTCTCTGTTAGAACGGATCCGGTGAATGAATGGGAATTGTTCAATTAACACTTAGGGAAGTTGCATTGATTCAGTGGGCTTGCTGAGGCTTGGACTAACAATTGGATTTAGCTTGTTGCTTAGTGACTTCAAAAAGCATAGAGCAGTGATGGCGAACCTTTTAGATACGGAGTGCCCAAACTGCAATTCAAAACCCAGTAACTTTTTTGCAAAGTGCCAATGCAGTAATTTAACCTGTATACAGGCGGCTGTGAAGGGACGGTGTCGGGTGCCCACAGAAAAAGCTCCAAGTGCCACCTTTGGCACCCATGCCATAGGTTCACCATCACTGGACTAGAGCATGCATGACTTTTTATGCATACAGGTACTCTGCTATTAAAGCTGATGAGAAGATGGAAGTTGTGGGCCAGAGACAGCAGTTGCGATCCTGTCAGAGCTTGGAGCATTACGTTTAGAAATGACCTTGTGAATTTTACTATTTACTTCTGGGCAGTCTGGTTGCTATTATTTTGATGCTTCTGATCACAAAAGTAGTTCACTGTGTGTTGCATGTTATTAACATGTTGAATTGCCATTACCAACAGATCACAAAATATTGATAAGTGCTTTACCGGCCAATTCTGACACTCCCCATATAAATATATTCCTTTGACACTTAGGATTGATAAAGGAAGAGCAGAGAACATGAGAAAATCCTTAACATGCTCTTGAAAGGTAACTTTCGCAAAGAACTTCATGTTCTTACACCCTGGCTCTGTTCACACTGGCAAGTTGAATCAATTTCTGCTCAGACTTTTAAAAATCAGGATCAGGTCATGTGCTATTTAAACCAATGACCATATTCACACGCACTGAATGGAAATCAATTGTTTTATGGCAATTAAAACTGGTTTGGACATTTTCATTGCTGAAAGGAACTCATTTTCCTTCTGTTTTAGGAGCACACTCTTCTTAAAGATTTTGAACTGATTTTTTTAAAGTAAGTGATACATTGATAAATCCAGTGTCTGTGAGGTCCACCTGGTGTCATAATAGTTACTAGACACCATGTGTGTGGGGGAGATCTGCAGAAGTGACCCCAGCTGATTAATGCTGATTGAAAAAATGAAAATGAAGAGGGAGCATCCCAGCTCTTTTGCAGGGCCGATGCTTCTGGAGTACTCCAGGTGTACCCATTTTGTTCCCATCCTGTATGTCCTGGTTTTCTGCTGTTCCATCAGCCCCTTCATTGGCCAAATGAAGAAAATGGGTAGCTGACGGTAATGCCAAATGTATTGATGGTAAAATGGTAAACATTTTAAGAAAGAATCTAAAAACATTGGAAAGGAAAAGCAGCGGTGCCCCCCCCAACCTACATAAGCACAAATTAAAATGATAGCAGCGTTCACATCCACAAAACTGCATTGGACTGAATTGATTTTAGAAGCAAAGTATTTTTAAACACCTTTGAGACCCAATTGGAAAAAGTGCTCTGCAGCCCATATACATTGATTTTAATCTTGTGGCATGTGAACAACAAAAAAAAAATCTAAACCGATTTAAATGACATTTAATTGTGCTTCTTAGTGTCAATACTTTGCTTCCTTGGCAGGGTCTGGATTCAATGATCCACTGGTTCCCTTCCAGCCCTGCACTTCTGAGATTCTAACAGATTCTAACAGGCTGCAGCCTTAGTTACCCTTGATTCTGTTCCATAGACTGCAACGGGTGCAGAATGTGGTGATTAAGCTGGTGGTTGGTCCAAGGAAATATGAGCACTTCACTCCCAGACTGGTTCACCTCCACTGGCCCTTTGTTGCATCCTGGATCAGGTTCAAGGTGATGGTTTAAAAATATAAAGCCCTCCATGGCTAGGTACCTGAATATATGCTGGAGCATCTGTTCCTTAGATTAATAAATGCCTATCCAACAAAATCTTCTTTAGCACTGGCACTTTAGGGTGGCCACCCCTAAAGCTGTTACAAGAAACTGGGCTTTCTCAGTGGCCACCGCTACTCTTTGGAACAAATTGCCAGTTGACATCCATTTAGGTCCATCTATGGCAATGTTTAAGAGGTCTTTGAAGACCTGGCTCTACTTTGAGGGTTTTGGCAGTGCTGCGCGTTTCTTGCTACCTGACTACTTACTATGATTTATTTGTTTCATGTGTTTATTATGTTTACTTAATATATGTAAAATGTTTTCCTTTAATCAGTTGTGTACCAGCTGGAGCTGTTCTTAGAATTAAAATATAATAAATAAATAAATAAATAAATAAATAAATAAATAAATAAATAAATAAATAAATAAATAAATAAAGCATACTTGTGTTAAAGTTTGTACATCATTACTCAAGCAGGCTATTCACTACCCATCACCAGTTGTGGTGCCATGTCAGTCTCCTCTATTCACCAACTTGGGCAAACAGAAAGGCATTCACACTCCCCTTTTGGAATTTTTGTGCCACCTTGGTCTTTGCTACTTTCAGCTCTTCATGTGAATGGCTATGTTCTCTTTGGCTCTTAGCCTCTGTACCAAGGGTGGGCAAAGTGCAGGTCACATGGAGTTATGGTGGGATGTGCATCTCCTTCCAGCTACCACCCTTTTAATTCTGCCTCCCCGCCCCCAAATATTCTTGGGTCTCCTCTGGCAAATTGTGCCCTCTGAAAAATGTGACATGCCATTTTAATATAATATTAACTAGGGACTCTTTAAAAGGCTGTAATTAAAATTGAAATGGACTGGTTGGACACCTTTTGTTTGGGAAAAAAAGAGGTTTCTGGCATAAAATAGGCCTGGGAAAACAAAATTGCCTAGAATGACAAATTAGATATGCCAGGGACTTCTTTTGTTGAGGCTGGGTATGTGGCTTGGAGTCCTCCAAGGTCTTGGGGTGTGTGTGTGTGAAAACCATCCTCACATTCTCAGAAATTTCCCACCCCGGCTTTACTCACATATTTCCTACAGAAGTGGTTCAATTCTTTTAAACAAACCTCCAGTTGATGAATGTGGGATATTCTACTTAACTATCCATGCTTTAAAGTGCCAGGAAGTTGCCTGATTTTGCTGCACAATACTGGGCCTGCATTGCCACAAGGAAAAAGGATGCTTCATAAATAGCAACAAGCAGTCTGAATGTTGATGACACTGAAGGCAGTAGTCAAGAGATGGTCTACAGCAGTATTTTTCAACCTGTGGGTCCCCGGATGTTCCTGGACTGCAACTCCCAGAAGCCTCCACTACTCGCTGTGCTGGAAGGGGTTTCTGGGAGTCGCAGTCCAGGAACATCTGGGGAACCCCAGGTTGAGAACCGCTGGTCTACAGGATCCCCTTTGGTTCTCACTGCCATTCACAAAGAGACACTGAGCAGGAAGAAATTCCAGAAATCGAGTCCCCTTTTCACCCCTTCTCACCCAAACACAAAACAATTTTCAGGGCTATTTTTCAACAGAAAACAAGATGTAGCCCACACTGGGAGCCTTTTGACGTTGGTTCTCTTTTGAGGTAGAATGGTAACATAAACCTCATGAAGTGCTGTAACTGTTTGAGCAGAGTGAGTAAGCTGTGATCCCTATGTCTGGAATAGTGGAGGCATGGGGAGGGGCATTTTTGAAACTCCCTGATCTGCTCTGGTAATATGCGGTATCTTTCCCTCACTTTGTTTGCAAAGTTCCTTTCTGAAACTGGTGCACAATCTTGGTGATGATCGGTGCCATCATTATTCCTTCTCCCATTCCTGGAATGCCAGGTTTGCAAGAATGCTTTCTCAGTGTCTCCTTTCGCTAAGCATATCTGGATTTTCTGTTTCAAGGAAGATGTTTTCTGTAGTACTGTTTGTTATATAAAACAATGTGACATGCACTAGTATAGAATAGCAACTTCTGCCTAAGCTCACATGGGATTCCAGCATCTCCGTTCACTCCCCGTCTGCACTTCATCATTCACCTACCTGTAGGGCACAATGATGAAGCCAGAAAAATGATCTCTCAGTTTGCTCTGTTTCGCTGAGCTCCCACCCCCACCCCAAATTAAAACATACTGGCAGACGAAGTGCTGGGCACACTTGATTTGTTGGAAGATGTCTACATTCAAAGCTCTATAGCACAAGATGCCCTGTGCCTATTTATCTAATATTTGGCAGGTATAATCCCCTCATAATTGGCCACTACTTTTGAAAATGCCATTGAATTCAAACAAACGGAAAAGGAGAAGTGATAGCCACCATTTATTGATTTCTAACAAAGGTCAATGGGCTGCTCTGGCAGCTTAAGAATGATTTTACACAGCATACCTTAGCCAGTTCTTTGTCCCCTTTGGGTTTAATGGACCATAGAAGCCTTAATAACTCTTGGTCTCAGCATTTCACCAAACCAATCCAAGGCAGCCTGTTCCTGACAAGCTTGGGTAAAGCACATCAGTTGTTTCCACCAACTTTGATAGAAACTATACGACACACTTGTTGGAAACAAGAGGGAAAAGGGGGTAGGAATGTCAATTTCTGGTACTTTTAAATTTACTGTACCTATGGCAATTTTTATTAGATCTGTTTGCAACTTGCCACATTGGTGTGTGTGTATGTATGTTGTGTCGTTACAGTCATGACCGACCCTTTGTGATCCCATGTCCATGGAGTTTTCTTGGCAGGAATACTGGAGTGTCTTGCCAGTTCCTACTCCAGGCTCCTAGGGCACCTGGTATTCCCTGGTGGTCTCCCATCCAAGTACTAACCAGGGCCGACCCTGCTTAGCTTCTGAAATCAGGAGAGATTGGATGTGCTTAGGGGATCTAGGCAGCTCTCTTGCCACATTGGTACATTGTGTCAAACAGGTCATGGCTGCCAGTTTTCAAGTTATTATCTCAATAGGTGTCATAAATATTATTTTTTAAGTAATAGCATTCCGAGGCTTACACAGTTGAAACCATTTTGTGGACTTAATGTCATTCAGAGATCATTCATCTGTCCTTTTAATTACAGCTCATGTGTCACCATACAGGTGTACAATAAATTCTGGATGACTGATAACATAGCTGCTGGTGCTCGGGATAACATCACACACATGATGTGGAGTTAATCACATTATATGATTAGATGGTCTGACCATTTCCACCCGAAATGAAATTCAATGGCTAAGAGGGAATTGAAAACCAGGTCTCCTGAGTCCATCCATTACTCTTTCCACTACACTATATTGGGTATCCCAGCTATAAGATCAAAGTTTACTCCAGGTCAATTAACTAAAGAGATCACTTACTTTGTTCAACTCTATCATCCACTCTATTTTGTGTATATGTTCATATTGCATTGACAGGATTAATTAAAAGGAATTGGGAATTTCTTAGAAACCCTCTATTATTTATTCAAATCAATATAGGCCACCATGTTATTTTTAAAGCTTTATTTTAAAAATTACAGTTCATTAAAAATATACAAGAATTACCCAAAGACAGGGGACCAGCAGTGAAACACAACATGCAAAAACACAGAACTAAACTTAAAAGTATTCCAAACCAAAGTAGACTTACTGAAATAAATGGGTCTTGTTAATCACAACTGACACAAGATCCAGTGGATTGGCTGTATTTCAATTCAGTTCAATTTCACCCATTAGCCAAAAGCAGTAAGGAGAGGACAGCCAACTGTTACTGTGAAAGGCATTGTATAACTGGGGAACAACAACTGAAAGTCCAGTTTCTCTTCCTATTAAAATGCAAATCCATCCTAAGTGTACAAGACTATATGATCCATTGAGTAACTTGAGCCTACACCACTTGGCACTTGAAGTTAATCACTAACTTGGCCAGAAAAAGAATTCTAAAGGAACCAGTATCATATTTGCAGAGTGCTGCAAGATGATCACATTGGCAAGTTGCCACCAACATTCTTCCAATCCAATCTGGACCAGTTGATGCTTACTAATGCTACAAAGACTTTCTATCTATCTATCTATCTATCTATCTATCTATCTATCTATCTATCTATCTATCTATCTATCTATCTATCTATCTATCTATCTATCTCTATCTATCTATCTATCATCTCTAATGAAACTGATTTTCTGTACTATCCAGTCTGCCGTTTACTGGGAGAAGCTTGCTCTCAGATAAGACAGCCTGGATGATATCTCCAAGTTTATTCTAGAGGACTAGTCTAAGTAGACCTGCCCCCATCTTGCCTCAGCAGGGCCTGATACACTAAACACCTTTCCTAATCAGTTCTATTGCAGCCTGGTCCTATGGCAACATTGCTGGCCAAAAATCAACCATTTTTCCCCTAGCGCCTTTGTCTACCACACTCTTACATTCTTGTGGTAGACCAGAGTACTGGGCCAATCTTAGAATTCTGTGTGAATGGATGTACAGTAACCCCCCCCCCGCCATTTCACGGTTCAGGTACTGCTGTCCTGCTATACCACAGGATTGCAGTACCTGCCCAAGGCTCAGGGCAGTACGAGTAGGTGGCGGTGGGGGATCAGATCCCCCAACGCCGCAGGCCCGCACTCCTCCGAGAAGGCTCAGGACAGCGCATGGAGGGGGCAGCGGCAGGGGATCAGATCCTCCAACGCTGCCGGCCCGCGCTGCTCCAAGAAGTTTTGGAGCAGCCGAGCGAGCACTGTGGGAATCTGATCACCCCCACCCCCCAGGCTCCACCTGACCCACATCTGCATATCACAGATTTTCAGTCATCGTTGGTAGGGTGGGTCCCTAACCCCCGTGATAGATGAGGGGTTACTGTACCATTTAAATTTGGTTCTCTGAAGCAAAGCCACAATTTCCTCACACTAGTCATAGACTAGATTATCCTCAGCAAATTTCTTAAGCAAAACCAGTCAGTCATCAGTCTCTCTAAACCAGCCATTCTTAATGGGGACCATATGCCCCCTGTGGAGCTCTGGCACCTTTGAAGGGAGCCACCAATTGGAAACATTTCAGATATGATTTTATAATATTAATTATGCTATTATGCAATCCTGAATTACCCTATATTTCTTTTATATTGTGTTCATGATCATGCTCCCCCCCAAAAAAAGGTTGAGAATGGGTGGACTCTAAACAATACCAGCACAAACTTTACTTTAATAATATAATATAATATACTGTGTCGATTCACATTTTAACCTTTCTTAGAAATTAACCTCCCTGTATATTTCATTTAACTTCCTCTCTATTATACAATTTCAATTAGTACAGATTGATCCAAATATCCATTGAGTCTAGTGCTCTTTTAAAGGACAGGGAGGTTAGCTCGGTAGTTGTTGCTTCTGAGGAGTAAAAATCTGGTATTCTGTCATCTGAACATTACGTGACCCGTTTTACAGAATCTTTTGGAAGGTACATGTATTTTTGAAGGTCTGTAGATGGAGCTCCAAATCCATCTTCTTTTTATGCTATGCTATGGAATGCAAGAGAGAATAGTGTTCAAAAGACAGTACCACAATAATACAACTTCCAAAGAAAAAGCAGCTTAAAATTTTCATGACAGAATGCTTTCTACTGGAGGAATAATGAGAACTGATAGCATTTTTATAGTTAGAAAACCATGTTGTTTATTTCCCTCAGCTTCTCAGTGTTATCAGAAGAAGCAATTTCTTCTTTTTCAAACCTGTAATTTAGCCTTATACATTTTAAAAATCTAGTTCAGAAGAAGCATAACTTTCTTTTTTAATGGATTGATGTATTATAAATGTTTGGCTTCTCATACACAAGGCTGCTCCACAGTTTTTACTTGAGGAGGATACAGGAGAGCTGTTGTTGACTCTTGTGCTTTATCTGTTTGTACAAAGACATTTTTAGCATGCAGAGCCACTTGAACGCCAACTTAGCCCTGAAGAACCCACACAGTTTTGACTTGTACACCTCTGTTTCTCAGTGAAATCAAGTTATCAATGTATATTGCTATAAACTGTATTCACTTTGTCAACATAATTTATTCAGGGACTTTTTCATGTGGTGATTTTGGGCAGGAAACGAAAAATGAAATGCTGCTTCATTGTTTCATTACATAACATGATGAAGCTGTTTGGATGAACAGCAAAACGTTTTATCTCTCAAAAAAGAAGTCCAGTAGCCATGACTCAACTTCCAGATAAACTCACCTGGATGACTGAGAATCTTCACAGATACATAACAAAGCAAAACAAAACAAAATAAAATGAGGAAGCAGCATTTTGTTATAGACAAAACGAAATGGTCGTTTTTCCATTGAAACAAACCATTTTGTTCCATCATTTTTGGGCTCCTGCCGAGCAGCCAATAGCTGGACCCCTTTAAATAAGGCCCAGTTGGCACCAGGGGGGGCACGCTGGTACCAAATGGGCCAGGTTTAAAGGGGTCCAGGCATTGAAAATTCAGCAGGAGCTCTCAGAAAATGGTCGGGTAGGGAGCATGATCCCGCGGAAATGCCTACCTGACCATTTGCAGAGGCTCCTGCTGAGTTGTCAATGGCTGGAGCCCTTTAAACCTGGCCCAATCAGCACCAGGGAATCCCCTTGGTGTTGACTGGGACAGCTTTAAAGGGGTCCAACCGATAACAGGTCAGCAGGAGCCCTTTAAAATTGGATCCTGGAGTCCCGGGTACCAAATCTGGTGCCTCTAGGACCCAGGGGAGCCATTTCATTTCATTTTATTTCATACAATTTTTAAAAAAAATTCATAAGAAATAAAATGAAATGGGGTAAGCATGAAATGAAACGAAATGAAACACTATTTTTCTATTTCGTGCCCATCCCTAATAAAGAGTGTTCCAAACTATTTTTCAGCTTCTTGGGAATGATATGTGAGCACAAAATGGGCAAAACAATGTTTTTCCTTATCATAGAACATACACATTATTCCCAAGGAAAACTACTGTCCTTAGACATTCATTAGAACATTTGTATTAAGTGCTAACCTATGGTATTCAGCCTTGAGGCTCTCTTGAGAAGACTTTTATGTTCTTCAGTTTCATTCAGTGATCAATAACACATTGTTTTACTGAGGACATAATCCCATAGGTTGCCAGATTCTGTAATCACATTTGTTTGTTTTATGTCTGGTGGAGTTATCATGAAAAGGGCTGCATGGTTTTTGCTTTATCCTGCATGCATACACCAACAGGATTTTACCAGAGTTTACATCCCACTCTTCTAATGAGTTCAAGGTATTACAATATGGACGTTACATTTTACCTCCACAGTCACTCTGCAAGATAGGTTAGGCTGAAAGACGGATACTTATTCTACACGATCTTGTGTTCTTAAAGCCTATGTAGAGATCAAATCCCAATCTCTGCAGCCCCACACTTTCTGTCAAACCTGATCCAAGAGATTTTACTGTGGGGTAGAGCATCAACCCTTACCTCCCTAGAGTTACACTCCCCATCTCTGGAAAATGCTATAACTATTGCAGTCCTTTTATAATAGCCCATACTGTATATACTGTGTGACATAATTGCCCCACTCTGCCTAACAACAACAGCAGCTGCAGCAGCAGCAGCAGCAGCAGCTGCTGCCGCCACCGCCGCCGCCGCCACCACCACCACAGAACTGCAGAGCTACAAGGGACCCCATAGATCAGTGGTGGCGAACCTTCGGCGCTCCAGATGTTTTGGACCACCACGCCCAGAATTCCAAGCCTGTAGTGCCGATGACAAAGGACTGTAGGAGTTGTGGTCCAAAACATCGGGAGTTCCGAAGGTTCACCACCACTGCAGATAATTGAGTCTAGCCTTTTTCAAGGAAGGACAGTGAGAAATCGAATTCCCAACGTCTGGCTCTTTAGCTAGATAATGCCAGCCATGTTCCATGTTTTTGTTCTACCGCTAAAGCTATATAAAAAAGTAACAATTTTACGATCCCATAAGAGATTGTAACTGCCAATTGCCCCCCCACTCGGAATGACGAGGCGAGACAGTGTGTTGGGGTTAACTGGGCCACACTTTATTAACAGACAACAATATAACAACAACCGGAGGGGCCAGGCATCAATTCCTTTGGTTGGAACCCCGGGGTCTCCCGGGACCCCTCCAACCGGGCAGCCTCAGGCGAGCCATCAACCCCCAGGTGGTGCAGTCGTCCGACAGCACCCCCCGGGCCAGTTAATTTGGTTTCCTCCTCCCTGCCTGTTATTCTCCTTTCTGGGTAATTCCCAGCGCAGGGAGGGGTTTGCCCTCCCCCACCCCAGCGCTGAGACCTCCTGGCCCGCAGTGCTGTGGTGAAGGGGCTTTTGGTTTTAGCTGCCAATTGTAGGCTCCCTGCTGCCCTCCATGCTTTTAGACGCCACAGCCGCAGGCCTAGCCTTGCTATGGCCCCGGCCACCCACAAGCCGCCAATTCCATAGCCAGGCCCCTCCGCAAATCACGCAGGAACAACTCGGTGCCCACGTCCGTCAGGTGCACCCCGTCCGGCCTGTAGAGCTCCCTCCTGCGGACATTAAACTCCGGATGGCCCAGAACCGCCCCGACAGACCGCCCTACAAACCTCCTGGTTCACTCCCTTCCTGGATCGGTTGAGCTTTTGTGGGTCACAGTCTGCCCTCCACACTTGCCGTGGAATCAAAGTTGACCACAAGACTCTGGAGGCTGGGAACCGAGCCTTCCAAGCCGCCAGGTCCCTCAGAATTTCCAAAATTAGCGATTTTCCCGTCTGGCTTGTCAGGTCATTTCCCCCTAAGTGGACCATGAGGAAATCCGGTGGCATGCCCCGGGCCGCAGCCACCACTGTCCCGAGGAACTCCCGCCACCTCATTCCCCTTTTTCCCCACCATTCAATCTTGGCCCTGCTACCCAGCCCCAAATTTGGTCCCCATCCTGATCTGTGGGCGTATTTCTCCGCCCAGTATACATAACTGTGCCCCACACATATAACTCTCGCCCGGCGGGTGCGGCCCTCCGATCCTGAGGAAACAAAACAACAAGTTAAAGTGCCGGCAACGGCCGCACGTACCTCTTATAACAATGTGAGGCCCACCTCCCAGCCGGCGTATGGATCCTCGTCGTATCCCACCGCTACGCCGCCCCAATTCGAAATGAGTGTGTCCCAAACCTGAGCGCCCCCAGCCCTAGCGTCCCCAAAACCCTACTGGTCAAGGTCGCAAATTGAAATTTGGTCAAAGGGCGTCCATCCTGATGTATAAAGGCGTACCCCCTACCCGTGCCCCTCTGTGTCAAATATTCCCTCATGGCCCCCACCGGGCATATTCCCTCCACCGAGCATGGGCCTAGCACTATCTCCGCCCCCTTTCCTCTCTGATCGGTCTTGGACCTCCTAATTTGTACTACCAGGGTCCCCTCAGCCATATGGATGTCTGCCATGCATAGCGCCGTGAACGATTTGTCCTGCCCGCTCGCTGCCACCAGCTCGCTGACGCGCAGGGCGCCGAAGAAGGCCAGCAGCGAGGCCGCCCTGAATAAGGCCGTCTCATACCCGTTCGCACACACCCCTGGCCAGCTGTCGCTCATGCGCCCCAGCAGCTGCGGCGAGAGCGGGAAGCGGGCGTCCGGGACCCTCCCCCTCATCCGGGACCAGCCTGCCACCATGCCCCGCACCCGAAAGTCCCTCGTTGTGTCTGGGTGTCCCTTGAGCCTGGAGAAGAACGCCAGGGCGGCCAGCTTCCCCTGCAGGGAACCGGGCGCCAGACCCTTGCGATGCAAATACACTAGGAACCTCTGCAGATGCTCGATGGGTAGGGGCCAGGTTTGGGCCAGGCCTTGCACGTCCCGAAAAGTTGTAAATTCCCCCATTACTGCCGCGTAACCCCGCTGCGTCCGCGGGGCCACGGAGCCGCGAAGAGCTCCGTCAGCCTCGGCGCGCCAGCCTGCCATACCTCCGACGGGATCTCCACGGGCAGCACGGCCGCTTCTGGGGCAAGGGCCCGGAAACACTCTGCCTGTTGGCGGGACAAAGCGTCAGCGATCTCGTTCTCGATCCCCGGCACATGACGAGCGTGCACCACGATGTTAAATTGCAACGCTCTCAAGACAAAAGCCCGGACCAGCCTCATCACCCGGGAAGAACGGGACATCAGGCTATTGATGACGTAAACTACTGCCTGATTGTCGCACCAAAAGTGCACTACCGAGTTGGCCCAGGCCTCTGACCAGATGTAAAGGGCCACCCAGATAGGGAACAACTCCAGGAAAGTGAGGTCCCGAGTAACGCCCTCCGCCTGCCACTCTTGTGGCCAAGGCCCACTGCACCATTCCCCCCTCCAGTAGATGCCAAACCCCAGGCCCCCCGCCGCATCAGTGTGGACCTGGAACTGGGCACCCAACCTGAGCTCTTCCCGCCAGAAGGAGACCCCATTAAATTCCTGCAGGAACAGACCCTATACAGCCAGGTCCTCCCGCATTTCCGCCGTCACTCTCGTCCTATGAGTGGGCTTGCGCAACCCGCCCATGGCTGTGCACAGGCGGCGTAAGAATGCGCGCCCTGGGGCCACCACTTTGCAAGCAAAGTTAAGGTGACCCACGAGTTCTTGCAGCTCCCTCAGGGAAATCTTGCGGTTTTGGTGGGCCCGGCTCACCCTTGCCCGTAGGGCCAGGAGCTTATCCCGGGGCAGCCTGCAAGCCTGTTCCCTGGTATCAATCTCAATCCCCAGGAAGGTGATCACCTGGCTGGGTCCTTCTGTCTTTTCTTCTGCCAGTGGTAGTCCCAATTCGCCTGCCAATGCACGGAACTGGTCCAACAAGCGCCGACACCTGCTCGTGCCCGCCGGACCACAGAACAGGTAGTCGTCCAAATAATGGGCCGTGCTGTCCCACCCCGTAACATGGCGCAGCCGCCACTCTACAAACGAGCTGAACACCTCAAAAATGGCGCAGGACACGGAACACCCAAATGGGAGGGCCCTATCCATATAGAACTGGTCCTGAAACCTGAAACCCAGGAGCTCAAAATCCAGGGGATGGACGGGTAGAAGGCGAAATGCCGATTTAATATCGCATTTTGCCATCTCCGCCGCCGGGCCGCAGGCGCGCACCATGCGCACCGCGGCGTCAAAGGACGTGTACCTAACAGAACACAGCTCGGGCGGTATGCCGTCGTTGATGGACGCCCCAGAGGGATGGGATAGGTGATGTATCAAGCGAAACTCACCAGGGGCTTTCTTGGGCACCAAACCGATCGGTGACACCCTCAGGTTGGGCACGGGCGGATCCTTGAAAGGGCCGATTACACGGCCCTCCCTAACCTCCTTATTTATTTTCTCTGCGGCCACCCCTTCTGCCAACTCCAGAGACCTCAAGTTCTCTGCCAGCTGGGGTGTACGGGCCCCATAGAACGGAATACGAAACCCCAACTCAAAACCATTAACCAAGAAAACTGTGGCAGCTCTATCTGGGTACTCCGCCGCCCAATGCTTCAACACCTCGAGTCTAATTGGGCTGGGCCCCTTTCGCAGGGGTACCCTCGGGTCCCCCCGGCTTCTTGGGTCCTCCCCCGTCCCGCGGTCTGCCTTGCTGTGGACGGGCCCTACTACAGCTGGTGGCTGGGTGCTGGGCCCCACAGACCGAGCACTCATGCTTAAAATGGCAGGGCTTCCTATTGCAGACGCCCTGCCCGTTGTAGTCCCAGCAGACCAACCGGACTTGAACCGGCTGGCCATGCAGCGCGGCAGGTGTGTTGGCTGATCCCCTCCTAATTGTATGACCACTGTCATACCTGTCCCCGAGCAGGGGCTTATTCGGTGTCATAAACTGCAGCCAGAGAGGGGGGAGAGGCTCATCCCACCGGACAAACGGGTCCAGGGCCGCCCTGCGACGAAACTCCTCGTCGTACAGCAGCCAGCAATGTCCCGGGTAATCTACGAAAGCCCTGTATATTATGTCTAAGTACTTCAACAGGGCCTGAGCCCTCCAAGGGTGGGCCTGTAGTGTGAGGGACATAAATATTAGATATGCTGGCAACCAGGCGGCCCAGGATCGCTCCGGCTTCTTCTTTAGCCTGCGTTCCTTATCCAGAGGGTCTTCCTTGTCCAACTCCTTCGCATCCAATTCCCTATTGAGCAAACTAAAGATGTCCACATAGTCGCCCCTCCATATTTTTTCCCTAGTCGCCTGTGTCAAATGGTGCCCAAATGGTGATGCATAATCCCCGTATGGCATAGCGGCCGCCGCTACCCCCGGGTAACCTGGGGCAGCCGCCGCGCCCACCCAGGGCAGCCCGCCCCCTGCCATATGCCCAGCACCCGACCATCCCACCGGGTGGCCATTGTGGTGGGAAACCCGGTTGACCTGACTGCAAGGGTCCCGTCCCTGCCACAGCCGAGGTAGGCTGGCCCGGCCTCGGCCCCACCCCCGGTGGCGCCGCTCCAGGCATCCAGGGTGGGATCGGCCCCCACGCTGGGAACATTGTTGTCGGTAACTGAGCTGGCCACGCGTGGGTCGCTCCGTGTGCAGTAGCTGCCGCCCCGGCCGGGGCGGAGCCCCCGGGCCAAGGCCATGTTATTGTGGGCGCAGGTTCAGGCGCGCATGCCAACTCACTGGGGGTCGCGATCTCCGCCGAAGGTAGGGGGTGTTGGACCCCTTCCACCATGGCTGCCTCCATGCCCCCATCATCCTCCGGCTCTGGCGGCTCTGGACGCGGCCGCTTCGCTGTGGTTGGCGCTGCGCTGGTTCCTGCCGATGTACTGGGTACCGCCTCTAGCTGCTCCAGGGCTGTAAAGCGAGCGGACATATCAGCAATTTTTTCTTTCAACTGTGCACGCCTGCGCGACTTGGCTGGCCTGGCACTGGTTCTAGGGGCCCGCTGGGACTGGGTGTCAGGCTTCTCTATTCCCTTTGAAGCTTCTAAAGCCTCGAGCCTCGCCTCCAGCTGGTGCCATATGGGCCACTGCTCCTCGTCGGAGTCCTCGGCCAGGCTGGGTGCCTGCTGCGGTGGCTGGCGCGCTGCTGGCTGTTTGCCTTTGCCGGCCCTCCTGCCCTTTCCCGGTGCCATGGCCCCGTTCCCCTTCTAAGCGTGGCCGGGCTCGCCCCACAATAACCAGGCCCAGCTATGGGCTGTGGCTGTCGGGGAGCTGGGCTGCTCCGGGGGGGGGAGGGGGATGAGGGAAAGGCCGGGGGGAAATTCAGGCCCGGAAACTGGAGTGTGCTGGCTCTGGTGCCCCAGGGCCTCAGGGTACACTACCCTCTCCCCTGTCAGCAGCCCCACGCCTCCAGCCGCCCGCCCGCCCTCCCCGCGCCGTACTGGGAGGGCCTGTCCTTCGGGGCCTCCACGGCCTACCCGGCCTAGAAGCCTGGATCGTCGCCCTTCTCCCCCCCCGGGGCCCTCCCGGGACCCGAGCCGGTCCGCTCGTTCGAAGGGAGTGGGGAGGGATGCCACCCGCTCACGCCGCCTCCACCCCCACACTCCCTGCGTCCGCCCTCTCCCCGTGGCTCGCCCCCTTTAGCGGCGGTGACCAGGCCGCGCCGTCGGCTGCTCGGTGGCCGGCCTCCCGCCGCCCCGCCCGGCCTGCGCCGGCCCTCTCACTCGGGGGGGGAGGGCCGATGCCGCTCCCCCCAATCCGCCGCCCTGCCCGGCTGGATCGGGCGCGGCCGCCGCGGCCACGCTGCTGCGCCCGACGACGAGCCGATCGCGCCGCCCGATATGCAGCCGCCCTGCCGACGAGCATGCGCGCCGCCATGCCTGCGCCGCCGCGGCGCGGCCGCCCGCGCCCTTTCGCCCATTAAGGCAGGTAGGCTCCCGGCGGCTCGTGTCGGTCTTCGCGGCCCCTGCGGCCGCCCTGCAACCCGGCCGCAAACCCGGCCTAGGCAAAATGGCGCCTGCCACGTGGCTCCTTAGAGCCCAAAATGGCGGCGCCGGCCGGCGTTCAGACGGAGCTGCTCCTCTGAACGCCCGCCGAAAACTGTCTGCTGGCCGGGGGGAGGAGCCACCCTTTATAGGGCGCTCCTCCCCCCGCCCCTCGCAGGACATCCGGGTCCTGCCTCGCCTTCTGCCCTCCTCGGGGGGGGGGCAAATCGGCCCCGCGGAGGACAGGCCATCCGCGAAGCCAGCATTTGTATAGTTGCACATCAAAAGCAGAGTTCTATCCAGATCTTTGGAGGCTTGGCTGCCCATCAATGTTACATCATTTACTGTACGCTGAAAACGAACTGCTACTAGATCTCTGCTCTCTCACGACATGATCACAGGTTCATGACTTGTGTTACATATGTAGTACCTGCTTTTATATCATACACATATACATATGTATTCCATGCTTATTCAGTCATGGTTCGGTTGATCTAAGTGTTAATACCTCATGTTAAAACAAAATAAAAATATAATATATGCACTGATTGCATAGGTGTTTCCCTCAACCACGCTGAAATAGCACATCACTAGTTTTTCAGGTCTTTCATGAAAAAACATACATTGAATTTGGTGAGAGCGTGTTCTAATAGACCCTACTGCTTCTCTAACGTTGCATCAGCATCTTCAAAGACCCATTAATTTCACAAGAGAGTCAAGCACCCTCACTGATCTAGTCAAACTACTCAGATTCCAAGGAGGACAGGTCTTAGCTCGACTTTCTGCTCACTCTTTAAAAGTTCTGCTTTGAAAAACCAATCTGTCACTTGGGACTGAGTGTTTTACATTTTCTCTTCAAAATCTAAGGAGATCATTAATGAAACATGTGGCTAAATTTTTAAACGTAGGGAAGTTCAGGGCCAACAACCCCGCAACAACCTCAGATTATTCATTTACCGGTGTGGATAAAAAGAAATTGATAGAGCACTCCACAGATTAAGATCGACAATCCAGCAATAGGGTGAAAAGATCCATTCCTGGTTCCCAGGTAGTGCAGTGTCAATATCTTTCCATCTCCCTGTGCCAAGATCTGCAGAAACCAATTTCCACTGGAGAAAAGGGAGCCACTTTTTTTACACCAAGCACAGGATACCTTTTCAAGCATGCCTACCAAGAATATCAATGGGGATTGTCTCCTAGAACATTGCCAGATCTCCACTGAAAAGTGGTATATGATTGATTTCACACACAGTCCTTGTTCTGCTTTGACTGAGAGACATTAATGAAATAATGGGAGCTATAGAACGGGGGATGGGTCTGGAAGCAGACTGCAGGTTTCAGGATGTTTGTGAGAAATAAAGAGCTCACTAGAAAGTACTTTTTTAAATGTGTAAACCACACAGTGAGTGATTAAAAGTCATATCTATGTTAAAGCAAAAGTATGTTTCTAATGTTATCCCTCCAGGGAACTCAAATCTTTCAGTAGTGCTGTGTGCCTAAGACATCAGATGTACACACCGAGTTGTGTTATTTTCCAAGTGACAAAACAAGTGCTACTTGGTCAACTCTAAATCAAGGCAAGGTCCTGTTAAACAGATAGTGGCACACTTTTCTAGGTATGGAATTGGCATCTCATCTAGCTTTGAGACTATGTACAGTATATGACATTAAATAGGTGTGCGCCTTGCCACGTCTGCCTGGGTTCCGGGTGGGGTGGCCAAGGTCTGCAGCAATCCAAGGTCAGGATTTGGATCACAGTACAATTTTTTTCCAGGATTAAGTGTTTCCAAGACAGCATTCTCTTCACTCTCCCCATTTCCATTCCAGGCCCAATTACCTTCACTAATCTGGGGGTCCCTCTGTCCCTCTGACACCTTCTAGTTGACTCATCCATAGCTGACACAGTTCACAATTGTGCAGTCCAAGCTCCTTCAAAGAGGGCTTGTATCAGCAGACTGCTCTGCTCTTACAGGTCCTTGTATCTCATGCATTGTTTCTGTGTTGGGATCAGAGTCAGTTGCTCAGTGGAGCACAGTCATCAACAATGGCACCAGTTAGTTGGTCAAAGCTGGCAGAATATGACTTTGAAACCCCAGACTCATTTGCGAACATGCGGAGGCATCAGTTACATCAATATGCCACCCTGGGGTCTTTAATGAGAGCATGGTTGAAGACCCTCTTCCCAAACAAAGCCTCCTCCTGTTCCCTCCTCCTAGTGGACTCTTTCTCCAACCTGGCTACCTCCTCCTTGGTCTCCTCTGATTTCCTGGCTTCTTCCTGTTACTGTGTTGCCCCCATGTCGGTGCAGAGCTACATCTCTGCCCTACCATCTAGGTAATCCTCATCAAATGGCAGGAGACCGCTCTGATGAGCTCTTCAGGGGGCAAGGGGTAAGAGCAGACATCCCGCTAAGGGCGCTGGAGGTGAATCCCTCACAATGAGTCAATCTGCAGCAGAGGCGTAGCCAGAATTTGGAGCATCTGGGGACAAATTTCATTTTTGCACCCTTCCTGCCACCCCCACATTGCACCCACCCAGCAACGGGGGGACCCTGCGGGTGTGGGGAGTGTGTAGGTGTGTGCGTGCACATGGGTGGACAAGCATGTGTGTGTGTGTGCATGTGCGTGCACACACTTTTACACCTCCCCCACCAAGGTGAAGAGGAGGAGGAGGGTGCTGTGGCCACTGCACTCTTGCCTGCCTGTCTACTTCGCTGCTCACCTGCAGCGCAGCGGCAGAGGTGGTGCAGCGGATGCCGTTGCCAGCCTTAGGGGAAGGGAGGACTGCTGGGTGGTGGGAGGGTGCACGGCTTCTTCCTCCCGCTCCCCTTCCAGACACTCCCATATTGCTGCACCTGGGGCAGATGTACCCTTCTGCTCCCCCCCGATATGCCCCCAATCTTCAATATCCTCTAAGATCCTTTTAAAATATTTGATTATTTCTTTTCAGTTGAGACAACAGCATGCAAGGGTATTGACCTTTGTGAGACCCTAAGATCCTGGGGAAATCCCGCAGGTACTAATGGGATATATTTTTCTGCTGTTAATTGCAGTGTCTCTCTTTCTCTCTCTTCCTCTCTCCCTTCCTCCCCCCCCCCCCCCCGGTGTGTGTTGAGAACATAGTGAAGAAGAGAGGGGGAAGATTAAAATACCTTCCTATAACATTTGAATTTGTCACTTTTCAAAATCACCATGTTCTCTATGTATTACATGGTTTTAGAAACCAAACACATTTTTCATGCATTGTGATGCTTTGAATGTGGGACTGAATCTCAGGATCAAGATAGCAAGTGTCACAAGTAAGACATTCCAGAAAGAGGAACTTGAAGAAAGGGGTGGGTGGGTTGAAGGGCCAGTTTGCAATTTTTGAACACAGCGCTTGCTGTGACAGTGTTCACTGGATCTGTTGGGAATTTGGCACATTCGGAGACCTTATCATGGGGGTCAAGCTCGATACATGTTATCTCTTAATCAGGAACAGAACATTGAAGCCTATTATAGAACATTTTTTCTCTTTTGCTAATTGTCTCAACAGATAGAACACTGTGTACTTGATTAATGATCATTGAGTCCTTGATTACTATGATGCCCCCTCTTCTGTTGCAACAATACCACACGAGCTCCTGTCCTCACTCTGAAATGCCAGCAGGAGTACATTCACAATCACAGTGTCACAATAAGTTCTATCTCATGGCAATGTTCTTGTAGCCCATGGAAGGTCTTCTGAAGTCTGAGTAAAGCATCACCTCCCTACTGCCAGCAGAAGCAGAGAACATATGGCAGGATAGTTTGAAAAGAACATGCATAGAGGATGGGTGATTCCATTCTCTCCATGGCTGTCCACTACGGGAAGCAGCATTCTCAGTTCTTTATTTAATTTACAGTGGAACCTTGACTTACGTCATTAATCCGTTCCAGTGGTCTAGACTTAAGTCAAACATGACTTAAGTCAAACGAACGTTTCCCATAGAAAGTAATAGGAAAGCGGATTAATGCGTTCCAGATGATGAAAAAGACCCCCGAAAACAGCAATTTAACACAAATTTGACTGGGATAGGAGATTCCTTCTGGGGATGTAAATGAAATGTGTCTTCAAAGAGAGGAGGAGGCAGTGGAATTATAGTCTACAAATTATACGCCTCCACTTTTTAATGATCATAGAAACAATGTCTAACATTTAATTTTTATTGATTTTTAACCTGATGTTTTGAACAACTCTATGCTTACCATTAGAGTCCCATTTACAGCTCCCCAACTAAAACACTTCCATTGTGGACCAGACTGTTTTTTTACAAGACTGAGCCGACTGTCTAACCAGCGAGGCCAGCCCCGAGCTCCCGGCCCTTCTTCTCCTCCGGCAGCAGCGGCGGCTTCAGAGGCTGAGGACCAGCTCCAGGTGCTCTGAGCTGGTCTCGCCGAAGCTTGCCGCTTAGGAAAGGAAGAAGGTAGGAGCAGTTCTTTTCGGTGCCTTGCGCCGGGCTCCGAGATGTAAGTCAAAGCCTGCGACTCAAGTCAAACAGGCCCCTTCTTGCTGCAAGTCAAATATGATGCAAGTCAAGCAGGATGTAAGTCAAGGTTCCACTGTACTATGGCTTTTTGATGTGCATATGGCAATCTGTGTTTGGATTCTACTTGTCCCACCAGGATGTTCAGGGGCATCAACAAATCTCCTACAGCTTGAAGTGCTAGGAGAGCCTATGTATTTTTTCTGTATGTCAAATACTTTATAAGACAATGAGACTTTTGATTTCTTCTCATAGCTTCATCTTTTAGCCTTGAGACCACAGAGCATGGTTTCTTAATGACAAAGGCAATTAGCACCCATATGAGTTAATAGCTGTATGTTATCAAGCGATAATGTCTTCATTAATGCCGGGCTGGACTCTGCCTGGAATAAATCTGACATTTTTATCCACCAAGGCAGCAAATGCCTAATGTTTTTTAGGGGGAATGGGTGGGCGAGGGAAGTGCTTTGTAAAGAAATAATGGGCCAAATTAATTAACTAAATAAGGTTATGTTATCTGTATGTTACAGGAAATCTCTTTACATGTCTTGTGCATGTGGAACTCCTTATAATGCTAACAGAAATACTCAATATGCAATAAATGGTTTGAAGACTAAAGGAAAAATAGTTATATTCAGGAGCAATGCTTTTAGGCCTATTATAATGCAGGTGCCACATGTTCTTTTAAAACAGGGATGAAGGTGAAATTTATTAGACAGGAAACTTTGTACAAACTCACCAAATTTAATGAGCCATATTTATATGCAAGCTGGAATGCACCTGAAAACCAAAATCTAAACTTCTCAAAAATGTGAGCCTACAACTAGTAAAAACAAGTTGCACAAAAACCAGCAGCTGAAACCCTGTTAGGTAGTTCTGTGTGCTCAATGGGAATGATGTCATCCTCATCAGCTAATTGCTACTATTTAAAGACTTCCTTTGGAAATGTCTGAGTGCACATCAGTTTGTTGTATTCTGGATAATAGAATCATAGAATAATTGAGTTGGAAACAGTTTATAAGGCCATAAAATCCAAATCCCTGCTCATTGGAGAATCCTCTGCACAAGGATGAGCCTTAGGCGCTCCAAAATCACCAGAGGAAGCCTTTAATTAGTAATAGAGATGGGCATGAAATGAATTTTTAATGTGTTTCATTATTCGTTATTTGTTTTGTTAGCTAACGAAACAAATAACGTAGCAACCCATCAAAGGACAATGAAACGAAATGAAATGGAAATTTCCATTTTGTTTCATTTCGTTTTTGTTCCTCTGTCGCTTACCTTGTCACTGCCATGGAACTTCGGCAGCCACTGTGGGCCAGAAGGGGAAAAAAGCCCCGCATCGGGGAGTTTTAAAAATAAAACATTAAAACATTAAAAAAATAAAATTAAAAATTAAAAAACGTCCATCCAGCCTGGTCCAGCTGGTCCAGCCCACGGGCCAGCCGGTTTGACCTGTGGGCCAGGAAGGAAAACTAAAATTTAAAAAAACCCAGGTGCAGGGAAGCCAGCGCCTCTTAGCTGTGGGGGAAAAAGCCCCGGTGTTGGAGACTTTTAAAAATAAAATAAAATAATCAAAAAATAATAAAATAAAATAAAATGACTGCTGATCTGGCCCCAGGGGCTGCATAGTTGGCACTCTAATTTTTTTTTAAAAAATCAGAAAATAAAACAAGTGCCAACTCAGCCCCAGGGACTGCATGGTCGGCACTCGAAAATCAAATAAAAAATAAATAAATAAATAAATAAATAAATAAATAAATAAATAAACTCTAAAATAAATAATAATAATAAAAAAACAAGCTCTGACCCAGCCCCAGGGGCTGCCTGGTCAGTGCTCTAAAATAAAATAAAATAAAAAAAAACAAGTGCTGTCCTGGCCCCAGGGGGCTAATTAATAAATAAAAATAAATAATAAACAAAATAAGTAAATAAATAAATAAATAAATAAAACCCCGAGGCACAGGGAAGCTAATGCCTGAAAAAGCCCCTGCTGTCAGGGACATTTAAATATAAAAAAATTATTTGTTTTAAATTTTTTTAAAAATGCTGGGCCTCCGGAGGTGGCGGCAGGGCGGCCACGGCCAGGGCTCTGGAGGCAGCGGTGAGGCCTCCTGCTACCTGGTGCGGCAGCTACTGGGCTACCGGAGGCAGCAGCCTTCCCACGGTGACCATAGCCATGAAACATAGAAGCGTGAGAATGATGAGCATGGAGCTCTGCTTAAGTGAGACATTTAGGCACGCCCCAGTGTTGGCTTCCTTCTTTATTGCTCAACCTTTGGAATGGAGTATAACATGAAGAAACTAACAGAAGAGGCAGGAATGGCCTGAGCAGCATAGTCACAAGACTGAGGAAAAGTGGAGGCACTGCAAAATGCCTGTGAAGGCCTGAAGCCATAGAAACAGCTGTGTGCACAGTCTAGTCGGGCTATTTGGGTTTATGGGTATCCATTTTCTCAAGAGGGGTAGTACAGTGGTGGAGTAGTGTCACTACAGGTTTCAGGAAGCCCAGAGGACTTCAAGTGTCGTCATATGTCCTGGGTGTTGTGGTAAATTTGAAGTGCAGATTCTTATCTTGAGACAACCCCCATAGCTATCTACAAAAATGCAGGCAGCTGGATCATTCATCTAGGCAATGGAGGACAGTGGTGTAGCAGGGTCGCTTGCCCTGGGTGCAAAATTCTTAGGGTTGCAAAATTTCAGAAGAAAAAAATGAATAAACTGGTCATAGTAAATTTTGAAATAGCAGATGAGGAACAGTTATAGGCCAAGTGGTTCTCTGTGTGTCTGTACATGCAAAATCCCACTTTCTTGAGGATAAAACTGACCTATAGGAACAGAATGAGGTCTATGACAAATCATTCCTAGGAAAATAATTTACCTCCCCCCGCAACTGCTGTGAAGATTTGCAACAGAGCTTGCAACATGGAAGTCTGAAGGACCGGGGTAGATATGGTTCTCATTCCTGCTATTCAGAAAGCCTTGGGGTTTCTATCCTGCAAGTCCTAGCTGTGCCACACCACTGCCATTAGGCTTGTTTGAAGTCTGAGTAGATCTCAGTCAGACAGAAGGGTCCAGCATACAGAGTATGGACCTGGCCTAGATTAAGTTCTAAGATGGAGACTGCAAATCTGAATAATCAACCCTGGGGATGGCGGCTTCAGAATTCATGTCAGATGATGTACTGTATGTATATCCCCAACCACTTCAAATTTCATCCTCAGAACTTTAGGTTAATTCAATAGCTTCCCCATTTAGCTAAGATGACCCCCCTGCAACTACAAGCTCCACAATGACCAGCCTGCTGAAGAGTCCCAGAGGACTTGTCTTTTGCATTATATTTCATTGGCCAACCCAGGCCTGGATTCAGATTTTACTGATAGACCACACCGTCTGATTTCTATTTCTTTCATTAAAATGGCAACTCTATTTCTTACAACCTGGAAATATTTTCTTCTTTTCATTATAGATGAAATTTCAGACAACTGTTTTGCCAGAGACAGAGCAAAAATATCCAGGACTGAAAGAAGAGAACAGAACACTTTAGAGACAGCTCTTTTATAGGGTCACCAATACCATATGTCAGAGGTGACTTGATGCCATGTAACAACAATAAGAGGAACATAACCTAAATTAGTTTTTGAGTTTGCCTTTGACCCAGCAGGCTTACAATTGTCTGTGGAAAGTGGCTGACTTAGTGTGGTTGTGTAGCTCTGTATCTTCCCTCATTGGGCTGTTTTCCCCTCTTTGTACAATAATGTTTCATTCTTTCATGCCTAGACCTCATTCTGTTCCTATAGCTCAGTTTTATCCTCAAGAAAATAGGATTTTACATGCACAGACACACAGAGAACCACTTGGCCTATGACTGGACCATGAAATAGTGTAGCTTCAGTCCTGCCCTTAGCATGGTTATATAAAAACATCCACAATTGTCTTTATTGCTTACTCAAGATTGACAATCGATCTTCCTGTTCTGAAGGAAAACAAAAACTCTGAATTTTAACTGCAATAAAAAGATGTGCTAAAAAGCACTTAAAAACAGGTTTAGGGAGGCGTGATGAGTTTCATGCATAAAAACTTTAATTACACTGAAGATTTTAGTCATTCTCCCCCAAACCCTCTAGGCATTTTGAGATTTTCTCTCTTCTTTATCTATTATGTTTACTTGGAGAAGGATGCTAAATTGCTTTCTGTAGGCCCTCAGCCTAGCCATTTGGAATATATTTTCTCCCTTTGATTAGAACAAGGCTGGCTGCATAATTTCTTGGGGGCGGTTGTCTGTATGGGAAGGACTAACTAATGGATTTCTATAGAAAGCTAAATATATGTATATCTTAGCCTTGAATCGATCCTTCAGAGCCAGACTATGGCTGTCATCCTGTTACTGAGTATTAGAGATGGGCACGAAACAAACAATTTTTCGTTTCCATTTTCATTTTTTTGTTTTGTTATTCAACGAAATGACAAACGAATTTTATCTCTAAAATGAAATGAAACGAACAGAAACACCAGAAATTTTGTCATCCGTTTCGTTTTTGTTACGTCAATACATCGCTTTAAAAAATCTAAAAAAACAAAAAATGAAATAAATGGTAACAAAACAGTAACGAAATGAATGAAAATGAAAACAATTTTTTGCAAAAATTTGCAAAAACGGAAACAACCGAAACGCCCCCCCCAAACGACAAATGACAAACAAAACACCATTTTTTTATTCGTGCCCATCTCTACTGAGTATAGTAAGTTGCAACTACATTGAGTCAGTGGGGATTGGGCGACTCAGCTCTTCCATAGGTTCTACTGATCCACATTGATTTTGTCAAGTCTTTTAGTCCAGGTCTGAAGTCTCAAGACCTAAGACCCAAGACCGAGTCCTTATTAAAAAAGCTTCCTCCCCCACTCCAAAGGAAGGTAGTGGGTGGGTTCTGAATTGTGAGTCAAGTCCAAGTAATTGAACAGAAAACCAGAGTTGAGTCTGAGTCAAATCACCGGTGCAACCAAAGTCTGACTTGACTGCAAATCCAAAGCTGAAGTCACCATCCCTGATGATTCAATGGGTATACTCTAGTTGTTACCTGTGTCACCAAGCACACAGGGGTACAAGGCAATATTTTGCAGTACAAGCTAATGCTTGTCCATTTCATTAAACAGATAATGAAGGCCAAATGATACTCCATTATGGGTTATGCTCCAGGTATGAGCAGCATTAAGGACTTTGTCTTTACTTAATGGTCCAGGGGGCATCAGATGCTTCAGTACTGGCTAATGCTGGCCCTTCACATTTTGGACCATGTCCACTTGCCTAATTGTGGAAGGCAGAACAGAGAGTTGACCGCCTCTCAGCTACTACACTGTTGCCCTCCTTGCCACCCAGGGAGGAGTAACTAGTGTTAAGAAGCTAGGACTGGTGCTTGGGGGCTCTGGATTCTAAATTCTAACAAGCCATGAAAATGAATATATTTATAACAGAGGAGGATGATTTCTACTTTACAAGGCTGTTGTGAAGAGAATGTAGGAGATGAAGACCGATTCCTTGCCTCGAATACACTCACTGGAGAAAAAGAGCATCATCCTCTTCCTCATACTCCCTCCCTCCCTTCTCATCATCCACTCCTTCCTTCCTTCCTTCCTTCCTTCCTTCCTTCCTTCCTTCCTTCCTTCCTTCCTTCCTTCCTTCCTTCCTTCCTTCCTTCCTTCCTTCCTTGTTTTTCCCTCCTGTCTCAGCTGTGAGGCCCCTCGCAGTGGGTTCTGAGCAGGAGAGAGCTGCTTCCAAGAGATGGATTACTGCATATATTTTAAAATCTTTTATTTCTATTTCACTTTCTGATCTCTTTAGATTTTCCCTCGCAGTGGGTTCTGAGCAGGAGAGAGCTGCTTCCAAGAGATGGATTACTGCATATATTTTAAAATCTTTTATTTCTATTTCACTTTCTGATCTCTTTAGATTTTCCCTCTATAAAAAGGGGGGGGGAAACAAAGACATTCAGATCTCATTCATGTCACTCCTTGCCGTTGGGTTGTCCTGAATGGTTTTCAAAGGATCCAGAAGCTCCAGAGAAGTATGGAGACCCACTGGAAAGAGTCCAAGAGGAAACCTTTGGTGTTCAGAGAAGAGGTGGAATGAATGGAAAGAGGAAAACCAGAGATTGCTCCAGTCCAATAAATACCTTTACACATTCAAGAGAGGTGAAGAACAACTTCAGTTCTTGACTACCATTCTGAATGGTAATGGAGGGAACTTTATCTTGAAATGGAAAATGGAAGATGAGCAAGTGAAATAAATAATAATGGTTCAATGCGTGAAAAATTGTGGGCATAGCATTGAACTAGAGAAATGGCAAAAGCTGTGAAATAGAAACTGTAAAATGACAATGGGGACATCTTATAAAGAGCATTTATACAACATGTTTTATAAATAGTTTTGACCACCTGACTAAGCTCCAGATTTGTATGAACAAACGTATATAAACAGAACCCATGTAAAATGATTTTTAAGAAGCATGGATTGATTTATTAATAGAAAACTAATAAAGAATTTAATAATAAAAAAGGAAAATGTTTGGTCTTTATTGGGACTACTGGCTCCCAATGGCCTTCTGTTGTTATTCCTGATCCAGGCAGGATGGGAAGGGTCCCTTCAGAACACCCACACAATCGGGGCCTAACTTTCATCAACAGCAAAGCCACCAGAGTTCCGAGAACGCTGGCTTTCAGTTGACTAGCCTCAGGAGGACGACAGGATGCTGCTGTGGATCCTGTTTGTTCTCCTGGCATTGCTGGGGACCCTCTGGGTGCTTCTGAAACACCAATGCATTCCAAGGGTCAGGAATGAAGCCAGAAATTGCCGGGCGAGATCACTGATTCCCCGGATGCTTCGGTCTGTCTTTTCTTTCCTTCTTCCTGGTCGGCTTCCTGGTTGAAGGCGCAGACTCCAAGAAGGAAGCACCCATGGATGAGACCAAAGCCTTGACCCAGGTGATGGTTTCTTCTTCTACCCCTTCTCCTCATCCAGAATGACAGCGAGGCCACCTCTGTAAACCGCCCTGACAGGGGCCACAAGGGACCAGCGTAGCCAAGGATTAAAAGGTATGGGATGGTGTAATCATTGGGGAAAGAGATGATCCCTCTGAATGATCCCAGTGGAGAGGAGCTCTTTTCTATCTAGTGGTTCTGCAATATTTTTATTAGAGATTTCTTTTCTTATTAAGGGCCAGTTTTAAATGCTTTTTTAATATTTCAAGGGAGGAAAACCCTCCACCTTAGGCAGCACTGATTCTGAACTCCCTCAGCAGAGGGCGGCTAAGTGCAGAGGAGTAGAGCTTGGTGGCTGTGGGGTTTAAAGGGTGGAGGGTCCCTGGAAAGAATTCTTTTTTGGGGGAAACTTTGTGGGATCCCCCGGAGGGCCCTGAACCACCACTGGTTTTCATTCTACTTTTACCCTTTTCTCTTCCCCACAGGCTCACCTCCTCCACCTCAGTGGAGGCGTATCTGAACAGTCTGAGCAATTTTGCTACAAAACCAGCTCCCCCAAATCCTCGGACCATAGGATGCCGAACGGTCTGATTCCTGGGAGGGGAAGAGCAAGAGCATCCAGGTCAGCCACTCAACAAGGAAGATCTGGAGAAGCCCTGGATGCCTGTTCCTTCTGTAGCCACCCAAAAGGCCAAGTCTTCAAAACAAACCAACTCTCGCTTTTCAGCTCCATCTGAACCTGAACGACCAGCGGAAAGCCCCAGCACCATGGCATGTCCTTCTGAGCTCTCCCACCTAACCCCATGGGAGCGTCTCTTGAGGCTCAGGCACTGCTGGCTATGGGTACAGGGAGGATGTCTAAAGACAGGACACCCTCCCAGCAGCCAATGGCCCCGAATCCTCCTCCGGCTACCACGCATTCTAGGAGAACTTCAGGAAAGGCAAGAATGCCATCGGAAAAACCCAGAGCCACCCATTCAAATTAAGACACACAGGATGCCCATGGCGGGCCCTCAAATGGAAAGAAAAAGAGACACCACAACATACCCAAAGCCATGGCTCCCAAACAGGCCCAGTGTCCAAAGAAATGGGCCATGCAACACCGACCACAGAGGAAGTGAACCTGAAGGCCCACAACAACATGACTGTGAAATCAACACAAGAAGAGAAGAGACCAATATTCCAGAAAATGGACCAAGTGAACTAAGGGAGGAGCCACAGGGCAATCCAACAACAGTGCAGCTCAATATTTCAGATAGTGGGCACAGTGACCAATGTGAGGGGCCACCAATGACCGGCTACGAGGGCAATCCAACAACAGTGCAGGTCAATATTTCAGAGAGCAGGCACAGCGACCAATGCGAGGGGCCACCACTAAACAACAATGAAGACGATGAAACAACAATGCAGCCCAATATTCCAGCCAGTGGGCTCAGCGAGGAAAGCGAGGGGCCACAACTGAACAACAACCAGGGCAATCCAACACTGCTACAGGCCAATGTTTCAGCCAGCAGGCTCAGTGTGGAAAGCGAGGGGAGGGGCCACAAGTGAACAACAATGAGGGCAATCCAACAACAATGCAGGCCAATATTTCAGAGAGCAGGCACAGCGACCAATGCAAGGGGCCAGAAATGAACAATAATGAGGGCAATGCAACAACAATGCAGGCCAGTATTTCTGAGAGGGGGCACAGTGACCAATGCGAGGGGCTACAACCAAACAACCATGAGGGCAATGCAACAATAATGCAGGCCAATATTTCAGAGAGCAGGCACAGCAACCAATGCGAGGGGCCACAACCAAACAATGATGAGGGCAATGCACCAACAATGCAGGCCAGTATTTCAGAGAGCGAGCACAGCGAAGAATGCGAAGGGCCAGAAATGAACAACAAGGACAATCCAACACTGCTACAACCCAATGTTCCAACCACTGGGCAGAGTGACGAACACGAGGGGCCAAAGCAAGGCAGCCATGAAAGCAGCACAAGAACACCACTGCCCAATACCCCAGCCAGCAGGCTCAGTGAGCAAAGTGAGGGGCAACAACCCAACAACCACAGAGGTATGAGAAGGATCCCAGAGGTCTGTACTGCTAGAAAGAGGCACCGGGCACCAACTGAACAGCCTCACCCTAATGGCTATGAGGACTCTCCAAGAAGCCAAGAGCCTGGCATTCTTGCCCACGCACTTGGGGCCCAAAGCCAGGGTCCAGGCCCTGATGCCAACGGGGCCACAGCAAAGAGCACAAGACAGGGCATTGGAGGGAAATGGCATAGGTGGCAAAAGAAGAGGCAACGGCATGACCGCCAAAGGTCAAGGAGACCAAAGTCTCATTTTTCAAAGGGACCGTGCCAGGCACAAAGTGAAGGACCTCCCCACAATGACCTCACGGACCAGAGAATGAGTGGTGAGCCCCAAATGGCACAGAAGAGGTCCTGGGCACAAAGTGAGGGGCCTCGGCATGACAAACACAGAGGCAGAACAAGTCCAGAGCCCTGTGTCCCACGAAAGAGACTCATGCCAGAAAGTGCTCAACTGCACCAGGACAGCCCCATGGGCAGTACAGGAGCCTCAGAGGCTCACGTTCCAGGGACCAGGTAACAGGCACAAAACCCATCCCCTTCCCAAAGTAGCGCCACAGATGATAGAAGGAGGGCAGAGCCAGGCATTTCTGCCAGTAATCACAGGCTCCAACAGGATGGGCCAAACCACCCCAGCCAGAATGGCTTAAAAAGCAGCCCGGAGCCCAGCTTTCGATGCAAGAGGCCCTTGTCAGAAAGTGAGGGGCCAAACCCTCCAGCTGATGGTGGCGTAACAACAAGCCAAGGGACCCATGTTCCAGCCACCATTCAGAGGGTCCAACAGGAGGGACCGATCCACCCCAGCCAGAGTGGCTTAAAAAGCAGCCCGGAGCCCAGCATTCAAAGCAAGAGGCCCTTGTCAGAAAGTGACGGACCAAACCATCTATCTGACGGTGGTGTAACAATGAGCCATGAGACCCTCTATCTGTACCAGATGACTGCTATTACAGTGCTCACCTAACATGGGATGAAAGTGCATCATCACAGCATGTAGTGTGGGACATCCCACCTCAAACTTGGGCAGTGCACCACTCTCATCCTGAATCTCTCATCATATTGGAGCCATGTGATGCCTGGAAAGTCTAGTTGTGCCCAGTAAATCATATCCATGTATTATATCAGTGAGAAAGCCCTTTCAGGCTGCACCCTGATGATAGTACCTGCATATATTAAAAATGCTGCTAGCCAATTGGCCCCATACCTATGAGACTTACACCCTCTAATTTTCTATTTTTCCCTTCTAATTTCTCGATTTTTGTTTTATTTATCTATTTAAAAGATCAAAATCACCAACATAGCAGCTCTGCAGGATTTTCTCTACTGTGGCAGACAAAAATGATTGCCCAAAGGCAGTGATTGATCCCAATCTGGGAGATCCAAAATGGAAATTTCAGGCATGCTAGTATGTGCTACACCAGACTGCATTGCTTGCACCTCAGTAGTTCCTGGAGCATCAGTTTGCAAGCCCACATCAACTGCTGGGACCCACACTACTTCTGCCTGCTTTAACTGGCTAGCATCTTTCCATACTTACTCGACTGTGCCTGCTCGCAGAGGGATGGCTGAAGGGACCGGCACCTGAAGGCTCACAGTGACTCACGGCCAGGCCCCCACTGATGGTGTTGTGAGCTGTGGTGTAGTAGACTCACCTGTTGAAGGTCTAACGACCTCTGAGGCAGTGCTGCCCCTGCTGCTCTGCTTATTTGAGGGCATAGCCATAACCTGACTCACGTCAGGTCCCACCTTGGTGTTATCTGACCGAGTGACAGTGGAGCCATCAGTGTCTGATGGCCAGTTCACTGCTCAGGGGAGTGGCCACCCCTGCAGCCATTCCTTTTCCAGATGTCCCTGCATGCTCACCTTCCAGAAAACCAATTTGTGATATCATTAGGTCACCCATCCTTTTTAACTCAGCTGTCTTCCTTACCTTGGACCCCTTACAAGCCCTACCCCCATGGTACAATTCTTCCAACCTTTGTGCCTGGGTATGGTCCTTTTCCAGACAACTTAATTTCTTCCAAATATCATGTAATTGGGCCAGTCCTCTTCAGAAGAAGATGACAACTCGGGGTGGGGGAGGGAGGAGTGGGCTAGAGTAGGCTAGCTGGCTGTTTCTCCTTGGATCCACTCTTTCTTTTCTTGGGAGACATACCCATTATCACCCTTGGGAATGACAGTTGGTAACAACAGATGATAACTGGACCAACACCAACTGCCGGGTTAATCCCTGTTAACAATGCAGAGCTTAAATGGACCAAAGTCTATCACTACTCTATGACAATATATATAGGAATGCATTGAAAACAGAGTAATCCCTAATTATGTTGTACGGATTCATCCCATAGAAGATTCTGTTAAGCAAATTTCCCCTATCTCTGGAATTTTTTATTTTTTATGTTGTACATATTTTATGTTATACATACTATATAACAATAAGACAAATACATTTGTGTGGTACATTGAAAATCTGATTGGTGACCCATTTAATAGTGCTAAGGTCTTCCTTTATGCTTTTAAAATATATATATACAAAAAACCCTGCATACCATCCACCTCTCGAAATAGCCTCGCAAGAGGTCTATTTATGAAGCCCCCACTATTAAATCCCACTATAGCAGAATTCCAAAAGATTGAGTATTAAAGAGAATGATGAACTAGTGTTAAAACTATAACAAAATCAATGCTGCAACAGCAGCCCCAGCCACGAGGCCCAGCTGACGCTTGGGCCCAATTCCAATGAGCAGCCAGGAGACTGAAAATGAAACTTGTGCTATCCAGCCATTGAAATGAATCTGCAATTACCTTGGCAAAAGGGAAGCCATCTGTGCGAGGCACAGAACTTATATAGGCTTTGTTTGCCCCTGCTAGCTGGCCCCATAGTGCCATGCTTTTTGCACCAAAATCCGGCTGGGCGGGCAAAGAAGCCCTTCCCAGGAACTCCATATCAGCAGGACAACCATATACTGAGTCCTCTTTGGTCCATCTGTCCTGCATTTTTGACATTGACCGCTGATGACTATCCAGAGTTTCAGGGACTAATCCAGACCATTCTAAAGATGCCAAGGACTGAGTTTCAAACTTCCTATATGCAAAATTTAGGGTACACTTTTGCACAGGGACAAAGTCCCTCCATGCTCCCTCCCATTCTTTTTCATTCTGGTCTGCCTTATAGGTTTGCTATGAGAACAAAACAGGAGATTATGTGAGCATATGAGGTGGCATGTTTTAGAAAAGCCACTTCTAGCGTAATGTTTTCCAGATGCTTTGCATTACTATTCCTTGTCCAGCAACCAGTCTGTGGGGCTTGTAGTCAAAAGTATTTGGAAGCTGCCAAGTTGGGGAAATGAAAAGAGCAGTGCTGAAGGGGTTTACTACAAAATTTGCCACCAGAGATCATCTTTGTCAATCAGAACTTATTTGATTTATTTAAAGTTGTGACTGACATAATTATTAACTTAACAAATCAAAATTTCTTTCCAAAAAGTAACAAATTAATTTTTGACTTTATTTGTGATTAATGAATTTGCAGGGAGGGAAAATTCCTCTGTAAAACTATTTAAATTGTTAATTACTCTCAGAAAGGAGGAGACATGTAAGTGCATGTCAGTTTGGGCAATGTGAATTGCAGCAAGAACTATTGAAAGGGGAAGAATGAGTATGGCCTTGAATGTTCACTTTCCTGTCTGTGGCTAGGGAAAAGATACTAGAGATAGTCCCCGAGTGAAAGAGAGAAATTAATTAATGTGAGTGCCCTCCATGTCACAGCATGAGTTTCTCTTGTGTCTGCAATTATGCAAATTATCTTGCTTTGTTTAGTGATTGGTCTCCAGGATATAAGCATCTCTTTGCAACATTAATGTGCTGTAGATACAGACTATCTCTAAGATTTGTTTCTGGCATAATTGTGTACAGTGTTCCATGTTTAATTTTTTTCCACTTTCAACCTGAGTGAGCACAGAAAGTTCTGTGAATTCAAACTTAACTGATGCACTTCTGCATCTCTTGAAAGTTTTTCATAAAAGAAAATTTTATATGAATGGCAATCAATCAATCAATCAATCAATCAATCTATCTATCTATCTATCTATCTATCTATCTATCTATCCTGTCCAATTAGTGAGTTTGCACCAATCTAGGGGGTGTACAAGGAAGCAAAACGTCACAACTCCCCCTTTGTTCCCATAAAAACATAAGGACAACATCAAAATGACAATTGAGCATGATGGAATACAAAAACCTATGGTTTAAACATTAAAATTTACAACCTTATATAACATTTATATCCTCCATCTAGTAAACTACTTGATCCCCCAATACAGAAGTTTTGGGAAGGATGTTGAAATAACACAGAAGGTACTACACTCAATATGCCAGCAAATTTGGAAAATTCAGCAGTGGCCAGAGGAGTGGAAAAGATCAGTTTACATTCCAATCCAAAAGAAGGGCAATGCCAAAGAATGCTCTAACTACAATACAATTGCACTCATTTCACACACTAGCAAGGTTATTGTCAAAATTCTACAAGGAAGGCTGCAGTAGTATGTGGACAGAGAACTCCCAGAAGTGCAAGCTGGATTTCGAAGGGGCAGAGGAATAGTCCCTGATGTTGGGAAAGATTGAAGGCAAAAGGAAAAGAGGACGGCAGAGAATGAGATGGTTGGACAGTGTCATCGATGCAACCAATATGGATTTGACCAAACTCCCAAACTCCGGGAGGCAATGGAAGACAGGAAGGCTTGGTAAGCTCTGGTCCATGGGATCACAAAGAGTTGTACATGAGTTAATAACTGAACAACAACAAATTTCTAGTGTTAACTTTTGAAGAAGCAGCCACTCTGAAAGATCTGTGAAACTAAGATCAGTCATTTGCCAAAATCCACTACTTCTTCCTGAATTCTGACTGTTGTCTGCTTTGAGTGTTTTTATTTATTTATAACTAACTTATCTTTATGGTTGTCAAATACAAGAGAACAGGGTTCCAGCACACTTCATAGTTGTGTAGCTATGGGACTTGGAGCAAAAGTAGCTGCTTAACATTTTTTTCTAGAGATCCTAATACTCATAAAACACTATTTGGTGGATAGAGTGCGCTGTTCTTAATTTAAATTTGCAGCATACCTGACTAGGTACAAAGGTACAGATATTCATGGGCATTTAGCAGAACAATGAACAAGGATCTTCTTTGCAACTGCATCTCCCCTTTGGTTCCGTGTCTTGGTAAAACTGATATTTTTGAGATTTCCCAATGCCCTTTAAACCCACCATGGGCTTTCTTAGAACACGTTAACATGACCTTGCAGTTTGATTTGGTATAAATCACTCACAGCCTATGTGTTGGCGTAAGAAGAGTACTGAGCCCATGTGCTCCAAGGGACACCGAACACTGGGACTTACTCAGCCTCTCATGATGAATAGCAATATCATGCCTGGCCTGGCAATCCTTGTATTGCATTGCAAAACTGTGTCATGCTGGCAACCCTTCTATAGCTGTTGCCAGGGCAAGTGGCTTTGCATGGCCGTCAACTGACATAAAGAATGGCCGATCATTCCTCAGCTGCTCTGCCAGAGTGTATTATGCCAGTGGTTGGCAGACATGCAAGTTGGCAGGGATACTTAAACCCCATGATTAAGATGGATATAACACAGGGACAAAAATGAAACAAAGCCCTTAGGCAAGTTGATAATGTCCAGAAGAAACTCATTAATCAGACTTAAAAAACATGAAATCCAGGAAGAGAACTTATCGACCTTGAAACAAGAAAATGGTCCAGCAGAAAATAAGTACTTCAAGATATAATCATGTAATCAGTATGATTGGAAGGCTGCAATATGGGTTTCCCATGTTGCTCTTGTCTTGGGCTCATGAATAAGTACTTTCATTTATTTTTTTATTTATTTTGAGTATTTTTACCCCATCTTTCTTCTTGGAAAAGGACCCAAGGTGGCTTACAGTAAGGAGATAAAATAGACACTCAATTACACTTAAGACATATTCAGTTTGAGAAAAAGAAGGGACTTACATCAAGTTTGCTTCAAGGTTGTATGGCATTCAGCAACTCATTCCCTTCATTCAGCTGCCAGATAGTCAAAGAACAGCTGGGATGTATCTTTATTTGTAGCCTAACATTTAAATAACTTTGGATAGTTATATCCTTATTCTCAATCAATTTCTTGAATTCCAAGTGCTTGGATAGGTATAAAAAGATTGACATTTGTTTATGATGTGCAGTTGAATCTCTAGTGCAGATAATTCTTAAAATCAGTTACCTTCCCACTGGAGAATAAAGATGTAGTTATGAAGCAAATCAAGGCCACAACTTTATGATAAACTTGATGAATGTCTGACATAAGCCCTATTCAACTAGATAAACTCTTGTTTTTCAGACCCCTTTCAGAACAAGGCTTTAGGACTCTGCTTTGGGCTTCCTCACTATGCTTATATTCTAGAACATTCTTTCAGTTTTCACAGGGCATCCATAGCATGTGATTCTTCTCTTCATATTCCGCTCCCTATACATATTACCCCCAGATTGTGGAAAGAATAGAGCTAATGCCTGCAGGCTATTTGAAGATGCTTGCTTTTGGTGCCTACAGTAAAGTTTTAAGACCTTGAGTTCTACCACCATATTTCTTTATATTCCCTATCTGCAAAGAATCACCTCAGCTTTGTCAGCAGCTGCCTGCAGCAATCTAGGGCTGTCGACTGACATGAGGGAGGAAGCAGACCAAGGGAACTAGATGAAATCAATACAGTTACCTGTGCTTCAATCAGGCACTTCAAACTATAATACCTACCATTTCACTTTCACTCAATTGGCACTACAGAATTCAGTGGCACTTGGGTTTTGTTTTGTTTTGTTTTGGTTTTGCTTTCTAGGTTTCTTTTCTCCTCTTGTTTAGTTTCCTCACACACTGGCTTGGCCATTTCATACTGTACAGGTCTGTGAAGATTGTCAGTCATCCAGGTGAGTTGATCTGGAAGTTGAGTCATGGCAACTGGACTTCTTTTTCTTGAGAGATTGAAACGTTTCGCTGCTCATCCAAACAGCTTTGTGACTAAGCTGTTTGGATGAGCAGCAAAATGTTTCACTCTCTCAAGAAAAAGAAGTCCAGTTGCCATGACTCAACTTCCAGACATACTGTACATGATATTCTTTAGGTGGGAGACATACCAGCCATTCTGACCCTGAAGCAGTCCCCATGCCAGGGCAAGCATTTGATGCCATTAGTTTCCCTGGCTAGTGCCCAGAAGTGAAAAATGTCCTAAGTGTAGAGCTGGTTGTGAATGAGTCAGCTCATCCCAGAGAAAAGAAGAATGAGGGAAGATATGATAGCACTGTTCAAATACTTTAAAATTAGGCATAAAGAGGAGGGGAAGATGTGCTTTCAGTCATTCCAGAATTCAGAACACATAATAATGGGCACAAGTCAAAGGAACCCCAATTTAGGCTCAATATAAGATAAAATTTATTAACTGTTAGAGCAGTACAACAATCGTGCGGCGTGGCTGGTAAATGGTGGGGCTGCCACGGATCACATCATGCCAATTTTGTGTAACCTGCATTGATTACCAGTTGTTGCCCAAGCCCAATTCAAAGTGCTTGTTTTGACATATAAAGCCCTAAATGGCATAGGAACCTAGATACCTGAAGGACCACCTCCTTCCATATGAACCTACCTGACAATTAAGATTGAGCCAGGGGGCCCTCTTGAAAGAGCCATCCCTCATGTACAGTACAGTGGTACCTTGTATAACGTAATTAATTCATTCCAAATCAAATTGCGTTATACAAGTTTTCCGTTATACAAATGCTGATTTCCCATAGGAATGCATTGAAACTGGATTTAATCCATTCCAATGCATTCCAATGCGGCGCTAGGTTTTTTTGGGGCGAGGGGGCGGGTAGGTGGTGGACACCTGTGCAGGTGCCAGGTAAGGGTGCCCCTCCCCGGCTCACCCCCCTCTGTGTCTGCCGCCCCTCCTCTCCCCTCCCTCCTTCCCTCTTTCCCCGGGCGGCCGCAGGTGGTGGCCTGCCAGCATCCGCGGTGGTGGCCTGCCACCCCTCCCCTCCCCTCCCCGACCACCCTGCGTCCTCTTCCCGGGCGGCCTTGGGCAGGACCGCGCCAGGAATCCCCCCCTCACCTCTTGCTGGAGCCCCGGAGGCTCCCAGCAGGCAGGAGGGCGCACCGGCAGCCCGCCCCGGAACCCCAGCGTGCGTGCGCGCGCGCACACACACACACACACACACACACACACACACACACACACACACACACACACACACACACACACACACACACACACACACAGGGGAGGGGTGGCAGGCCTCCTCCGGAGGGGCTTTGGCGGGTGGTGTCGGCGCTTTTTCCGGTCCTTGTTGCCAAGGAAGGGTTGCCTCCCCGCCCTCGCTTTCCTCTGCTCCTCTTGCACCCCCCACTCCCTCCCTTCCTGCTGCTCCTCACGGTAGGAAGAGGGGAACGTGCTCAATCTCCCCCAACACACACACACACACACACACACACACACACACACACACACACACACAGAGGGGAGGGGTGGCAGGCCGCCGCCGCGGATGCTGGGGTTCCGGGGCGGGCCGCCGGTGCGCCCTCCTGCCTGCCTCCGGGGCTCTGGCAACCCCCACAACCCCCGCAATCGCCATCCCGGAGGTTGTACGGATTTTTCGTTGTACAAACCCTCCGTTATACGAGGGTCTACTGTATCATGTACATTAATGACATTTTGGCGCCAGGTAAAAACTTTCCTGTTCCAGAAGCTTTTTAATGGATACAATATACATTGTGGGTCCTCTGATGGCAATTTTAGTATAATGATTTTAGTGTAAGATTTTTATTATTGTTTTAATTATTTATTGATATTTTATGTTTTAACTGTTTTAATTCTTTTGATTGTAAGCTGACCAGAGACCTTTGGGTAGTGGGAGGCATATATGTTGTAAAAATAAATACCCTAGGAGCTGGTAAGCTCTCTATCGGAGGCATATAAGAGAAAATTAGACAACCATCTGTCAGATATACTTTAAGTTGGATTCCTGCACTTAACGGGATGTTGGACTTGATGGCCTTATAAACCCCTTCCAACTCTCTGCTCCTGTGATTCTATGATTCTATGATATCAGCCTGGAATCTCAGCAATAATGCTATTGCAGGAAAGAAAAATACAGCCGAGTATGAATTGTGGGGGCAAAACCCGAAGAAAGAATGGAGGAGGTACTCAGTTTTTTTTTTTTTTTTACCAACAGTGCAGCTCGTTGATTAGTCAACCTACTGGTTCCAGACTTTGAAAAAACCAGAAGGGGACCGAAGCCTGAGTCTGTGTTGAGTCTGGCTGACTAGGGCCGTCACTTCACGAACCTCTCGCTGCGCGGCGAGCCGTGATTTCTGCGCGAATCGATCGGTGTTGTCCGCACGATCCTCCATTTTGCATGCGGCGCCACCCCGACCACGCCCCAACCACGCCCCTAAACCGTGCTCCAAGCGGGGCGAGAGATTCCCCTGCCGGAGGCCGGGAATCTCCCTCGGTTCACATCCCGCTTCGCATCCAAATTCGCGTGTGGCCACTGATTATTTTAAAATATTTTTTTTTCCATTTACTATTCCTCCGAAATATCGATGCATCGATATTTCGGGTTACCCATTCTTTCGATCCTGATTTCTGCGCTTGCAATATACATGTATTTGCGGTTGTTTATAGGGGTGAACATGTATCCCGCTGTCTCATGTCTGTTCTTTTTACAGAAATCAACAAACGCCAGGTGTCACTGTTTTCCCCTTCCTTCCCCCTTCTTTTCCTTATTTACTCGCAGCCAAGTGGTGGCGTTTGTGTTACACCAGAGATGATACTTTACTTTCTGGTGGCTACTCGTTGGTTTTCCTTTTTTTACATTTTGTACCGGATGTCACCTACACGCCATTGATTCCGCCGGTTTTTGAGTGCGGGGTGATTACCGTATCCCAACATGTGCATTTCACCCTTCCAGAAACAGTTTTTTAAACTATAACCCTTGGCGCTTCGAATACTATTCTCTTCCGTAACGACTGTGGCTCATGCGGGCTCAGACTGTGCCTCTGAGCGTGCCCAGAGTTTAAAACGCATCTCCTTTTTTAGAACCCATTGCGAGTGACTGAAAAGTTGCACAGCCTCTGGGCATGGCCAGAGTGTAAAACAAAAAGCATTCTTCCAGACTCCATTTCGAGAGACCGCGGTGATTCCTCCCCCCCCCCAAATCCCCATCAGCACACAGAGCAATCCTCCTGCGAAACCGTCTTCCCGGCTCCAGGCTGTGCCTCTGAGCGTGCCCAGAGTTTAAAACGCATCTCCTTTCTTAGAACCCTTTGCGAGTGACTGTTGTTCAGGGAGCGCATTTCACATGTTTCATGCCCTGGGGTAATTCCTTCTAGCAGACAAGAGGAAAAAGGTCCGTAGGGCGTGAGGGTAGACCATGGGGGTGCCCTCTCCCTTGGAATTCTGTCACCATGAAAATCTTTCTCCGCTGTACTCATCCCTGGGTCTGACAGTTGTGCGCCGTTGCATCAAAGCCCTGACATGATTTACTACTTCAAGTTAGGGGTGATGTGTTCGCGGGCGTAATGGGGGAACACGGAGCACCCCTCCTTTGGGTTTATATCGCCCTTATACACTTTCTCCGCTGAAAAGTTTCACAGCCTCTGGGCATGGCCAGAGTGTAAAGCAAAAAGCATTCTTCCAGACTCCATTTCGAGAGACCGCGGTGATTCCTCCACCCCCCAAAAACCCCATCAGCACACAGAGCAATCCTCCTGCGAAATCGTCTTCTCGGCTCCAGACTGACTGACTGCTGTGACTCCCCCGCCCGTCACCCCCAACACAACTCAGACTGGTCCTCCCTCCCTTGAAAAGAAGTATGACAGTTTTGAAATGTGATTGCAGTACCAGACGTACCGTCTGGGGTTCATATGTGAAAGCATCCGTTGTGCCCCTGCCACACAACCAAAAGTAAAGGGCATAGCGGTTGATTATAGGTGCACGTTTGCATTTTTCATCAGAGATTGCCACGAAGTAACCACCCCTCCGATACTGCATGGATATGGAAATGAATAAACTAGTGGCGTCTGAAACCCTGTATTTTCAAAAGCCTTCTCAAAGCCAGGACGCACCACAGGTATCCGGGGGGGGGCGAATTACCCTACACACTGTAACGGGTTCCCTGGATAAAACTTTATTTCACGCAAGGTACAGATCGCCAAAAGGTTATCTACGTGGTTCTAAGAAATGTCCTAAAAAATTCTACTGGGAGATTGCATAAACTAACAACTTGCTGGATCCCAGTCTTGCAAGTGGTACGTTCCCATTCTGTAGCTAAGGGTCAGCAGCGCTGACAGAACTTCTGACCCCTTGTTAGCCCTCGGGTCTGCTGGAGATGGCAGGTGATGGGCTTCGTGGAGCCAGTCCATCTTCAGCTCCACCCACTGACCTTTCCAACACAATGGCCCAATTAGAAATGCAGGGCTAGGAAAATGTTTCCATTGTAAGCCTTCAGCAACTGCAGGACGCCTCAAACTGAAGATATCATTTGCTACTTATTATCAGTTTTGTTCTTAAAATAAACGAAACAAAGAAATGCATTGAATAGAATGTATTTATTCCTTGCAAACCATCATATGCATCTTAGATACAGACTTTTTTTTCAGTGGTTCCCCAGAAATAAACTGCTTCATTGAGTATTATACCGTGGCCAGCAGTCTCCAAGGCTCCTGGTCCCTGAACGGCATTTTGACCCCTCCCCCAATTGGTTGAAATTAGTTTCATTTTCCACAGGGCTGCTCGGAGACAGGGCTCCAGTAGTTATAAAAACCCAGTTGCACCTTTTAGAAAGGTGTGGAGAGGTAGTGCAGAGGAGGCTTGTCTTAAGGATTGTTTTCTTTCTAGTTTGTTAAATAAGGATTAAAATATCGTTGGGGGAAGATGGAACGTGGTGGTAGGGGCCGATACTGGACGGAGGCAGAGGTCACGGCTTTATTGGACATATTGATTCAACACAGGCTTGGTCCTGTGTTGTTTCATATGCTTCCTAGAAGAAATGAACCTGCCTTTAGGCTTGCGTCTCGAGAGCTAGCCAGGCTGAACTACCATAGGACCTCAAAACAAATTAGATCTAAATTTAAAACTCTTAGGCAGAACTTTAATAGGTGCTTGTACTATTTTGGGAAGCACGCTGAAGAAAGACAACCAGCTGCCTACTGGAACCAGTTACTCCAGTTATGGATTATGGCAGACCGCCCAGACCCTGCTCATCTTTTTCCTGCGGGTGAGTAAAATCGGGGATTGTTATTAAAATAGTAGATAATAAAATGGGCTGCAATGTGATCTGCAGATTGGAAGCCAGGGAGGGTCCTGGCAATGTCTCTCTTAGGTCTGCTTTAAGCATGCGGCCTGAAGAGACTGATTCGCACAGAAATGAGGGCCTGTCACGAAGACTAGCTTTTGAATAATGCCAACCCCATCAACATTCCTATTTTTTTTGCCAACAGGAGCAGGCCCAGCAAGGCGTGTAGGCCACAGGAGGGGTCAACCACGTCAGCAGCAGGAGCCAGAACAACGTGGGGACCAGGAGCCACAGCCTAGGGAGGACCAACAGCAAGACAATGAAAGGGGGGAAGCCGGAAATGATCTCCAGGCCGATGAAGGAGGTGAAGGTGAGAAGCAGGGAGTGCTCTTTGAGTGACCATTTAAGCGATATCGGTTTATAAAAAACCCTTGCTGGGAACAATTCCAAATTTAAATTACCTCTCCATCCCAATAGAAATTGTACCAGAACAACCTGTGGACATTATGAGGGAAGCGGTGCCCAGAGGGGAGATGGAGCAATGGATTGCTATTTTGCAGGAGGTTGTAGCCAGAGGTATATTTTTATAGTACTTAAAACTATCAACAACAAACCCCTTGTCCCTTGTTAGGAGACAACGATGCCCTTAATTTCGGTTGTACCTTTGCAGTATTGACACTGCAATGTACATATATAATCGCTCAGTAACTACATCAGGACTCTGCTGTTACTAAAATCGATTTGATGAACAAATCGAAGGAAAAAACCCGTCACGAACTCAAAAATGATTTGATGTTGCATTTGATTTCTTGCAGTTGGGGTACTGGAACAACATGTTCTGCCTGCTGAAGGGGCGCGTCCACCACAGAGAAGGAGGAGGAGGAGGAGATAAACAATTCTGGTTAAATACTGATTAAGCTGCAGTTCTGCAGGGTTTTTTTTCCCTTTAAACAGGGAAAAGTTATCTCAGTTCTTGTAAATAATTTTTTTTGCACTGAGTGTAAATCTGAGTTGAAGATTTTACACATTTACTTGTTCTGCTCAAAGAGCAGCATAGGTATGTTTACACTAAGGCATTTATATATATATATATATGTGTATATATATAGTAAGTCGGGTTTTTCTGAAACCTTATTCTTGCTTTAAAACACTACTGGTTATTAGATAACTATTGTTGAGATGCAGCATATTAAAGTTCAACAGCAGAGAGCAGTTGCCATCTGTGTTGAACAATCTGTTCTATGTAATGCTCAATGAGCTGTTTTATTTTTGTACTACAAATAATTACCATGTTATTTATAATGGGGGTCCGTAGAACCGTGCTGTAACTGACTTACAAAAAACAGGTCTCAAAAGACTCATCTCTGCATGGTTTTTTTTTAAATAGTTAGCCTCTTATTAATAGTTCGTTGGTGGGCTCAGAAAGTAAATAAAAAGGTGCACTTTAAAAAAACATTTACTTTACTGCTGACATCTATTGCTGTTCCCACCATAGCCAGAAGGTTATAATCTTCTGACATTGCTAAACGTTATTATTTCTTGCATTTGCAACGAATCTTTTAAAAAACTGAATGTGAGGCCACATTCTTTCGCTTTGCACTAAAATCCTACAGTGATAATCAATGTCTCCTTGTAAAAGTGTTGTTGACAACATGAAAACAAATACTTCCTTTGAGTTGCACTACGATCGTATAGTAATTAAAAATGTCTCTTCTTAAAGGTTTAGGTGAGAACATTAAAACAAATATTAACTTCTGTATTGCAATAAAGTCAAATATTGGTTAAAAATGTCTCTTCTTAAAAGTGTAGTTATTAACATTAAAACATATATTAACTTTGCATTGCCTAATACCTATTTGCACTAAAAAACTTGTATTAATGATAACTGTATTCCTTACATTTACTGTTAAGCCAAAAGAACAACTACAACCAATGTACAACTAATTGTTTACAATAATATCTTATAACGTAACAAAAAAATTTGTAAGTGTTTTTAAGAACAATAAAACCAGTTCAAACCTAACCTGTATGGCCCCCAACTACTCTTTCTGTGCATTCTTAATGTGTTTGGTGTTTTACAGCAAGTGGTGCATGAACACTACATCAATTAAAGCATTACAGTGTAACAAACGTTAGAAATGGAGTGCATATGGTGTGTACTATTTGTTGTTCCGATAAATGTGCAGGAACTTAATACAAATTAAACAACGGCAGTGCACAAAAGGCTAGAAAAGGTGTGTAATGACGCAGGTAGGCCAACATCCAAAAAGGGAAACGCCAGTCAGGTACCTATGGGGAAAATATTTTCTTTTTGATTCTTCTCCTTTTCTGAGGCGTTCTCAAAAAGGACTGAGAATCATCTAGTGATTCTTCATTTTTCACAATTAGGTAAGGGGAACGTTCATTCTCGCTTTGGCCCAAAAGGACCTGACCCGTGTTTTTTGGTTTCTGTTTTGCTGGCATCCTCACTGGCCCTTTGGCATTCCTGCCGGCATTCTGAGCAAGCAAACGCCCAGTGGCATCGCGCACATTCCCCTTTGCTGTGCTCCGTCCACTAAGTAGTGATACCGACCCCTCCTCATCACTGTCTTCCTCACAACTGTTACCTGTATCAGCATGGTTACTAATATCACCTTCTGAGTCGCTAACCCCCTCAATGGGACCTAGAGTGTTGCCCCTGGACTTAGACAAACTAGAGGTTTGAGTACTGGTCTGCACGTTATTGGTCTTGCTACCCGCTTTTCGTATTGTACCCCATGACGGTGTTTCAGTGAGATAATCTGTAAGCCTCTGGAGGCATGTGTTCGCAACCCTAAGGCTGTTAATTATCTCCTTCTGGAACAATATGTCCTCCTCGTCCCTCTTATCCATTTTAACCTCCTTTCGTTGGTCAGATTCCTTTACCCACTCCACAAATCCAGATAAGGTGTTATCCAGCCTCGCAGCTGCAGTGGTTCTTTGTTTCCGTTTCCGGATTAAGGCCAGTCTTGTTGCAGGATCAAGAGTTGCCTCATAGTTTGTTGTTCCATACGATCCTGAAGTAGTGAAAAATAAAAGGAAGATCATGCTGTCAATTACATGAAAGGCTAGTGTAGCTGTAGCACAGGCACATAATGTTTTAATGAGTGGATTTTATGGTCTGAATTTTTCCACCAGAGAAAATTTTAAGGAACCTACTTTTAGAAAAAAGGTCTTAATAGTTAGACATCATTACACACATATAATCATCAATAAGGGGAAAAGGGTGGCCTAAAAAAGGATATACAGCTGGTATTAATTATATGTTACCACAAGTTCAGATTACTGATCAAAAAAGTTATATTAAGGACCAAACCCAATGAACCCCTGTTACACCCATAGTAAAAGCAAAAAACACTATCAAAAGATTACTGACTGTTGTTGAGGCCCCTTTCTGCAACAGTGGGAGGTGTGCTCTGTGAAGACGAACACCCAGACGTGGAGGGCTCGCATCCATCAGTCGATTGATTACCTAGGAAAAAGCAGTAATTTTTTTTTGTACAAATTACTAGTGGCATTTTCGGTTTCCCGCCTATGAACCCGGACCAGCGTGGTGCTGGTACTCAAGCAGTACCTCAGACTATAGCATGTTACATGAGTAAGGTTCGGAATTTGTGCCCACTGGAAAGTTACATACCAAAAACTGAAGTTTCGGAGGGCCCGAAGCTATGGTTATCGTAGTCTGCGTCCTCGAATAGAATCAACGTGGCGGCATTTTCTCTAACGCCCCGCATCGCCTCCATTGCTATCAGTGGGAAGAGGTGCAAATGGAAGAGAACGAATTGGTTAATGTTCTCCACATGGCAGGTTCACATACTGCAATATGAATGCTTTGGCGCTTGTCGTCAATTGATTACGATTTTCCGTTTTATTTTTCAATCTTGAAAGTGATTGGTTTTCTTACTGTTAGGCACGCCCCCCTCCCCCTCCCTTCCTTCCCGTTTGTAAAGGAGGGATGTTTGTAGTGGTCAGTTGAACGCTGGGTAAACTTTGGAGTTTTATTGAAAGTAGTACTTCCTGTTCTTTTCTATCCCCACACATTTTATCCAAATTAAATGCTGCCTAAATAACACAACCCATAAACACACCACTCAAAACCACAATGGTGTTGATTTCAACCTAGAAAAAACAACTTTTTTTTAACCTTATTTTTTTTAGAAACTGGCAAGCAACAACAATAATACCTCTAAACTAACCCCATCATTTTCGAAAATAAAAATGGCAGCGTATGTAACCGAAACCATAGTGATGGTTTTCTTAGTAAGGGTTAGCCGTCGACGTTTCGATGGTTTCCGGTAATTTTTAATAACTAATTGTGAAACTATGTGTCCTCAGACGACACACATGTTTTGACTCGCTGATAAGCTCCCAGTGAGCAGTAAAAAAAAATTTTTTTTTACAGGGAAGTTCTATCATTCGATAAGTTCGATGTTTTCCTGGAGGTTAAAAGAGATATTTTTTAAAGGGATCGATGGTTCCCTAGAGCTAATAATTGGTATTTTGGAAACAATGAAAAATAACTTCCTATGGAACCGCAACCGAATGGAATTGTTCCTGATTACGGGGCAGCCATCGACGTATCGATTGCTCCCGAGAATTTTTAATATATATTTCTTTGAAAATGGGTGTCCTCACACGACACACATGTTTTGACTCACAGATAAGCTAAGCTCCCAGTGTTCAGTAACTAGATTGTTTTCTAAAGAAAGTCCTATCCATCGAAAGTTCGATGTTTTCCTGGAAGTTCAAAGATATAATTTTTTTACAGGGGCTATCCTCATAACCCCAACATTTTTGTCCTGATTAATCACGTCCTACTGTTTATTTGATAAACCTTTTTTTTAACTATGGGCTACCCTTCGACAGATCGATGGCTCCCTAGAGTTATTAATTGCTATTTTAGAAACAATGTGTTCTCAAACGATAAACATGTATTCCCTGGGAATTTATTAGTTCCGGTTTAAGACTAATCATTTGCCTCGCTGCGGTAAACCGACACGACGGTACATCGAAGCATGCATGCTTCTTTGAATATACTAAATGGCTAAGGAAAAATCACTGGCTGAAGTAAAAAATTTATTTTGGTAACTCACCCGTGCCAGCAGAAGACTCACTTTCGGTGGTCCGTAGAGGGTGGATTGATGTGTCGGTGCGGAAAATGTTTGCCATCTCGTCATACCAAACAAATTTTGACCGTCCGGAGCCGGATGTGTTGTTATGAATCACTGCCTGCTTGTAAAGCTTCCGTAGTGATTTTGTTTTAGTCCTGCATTCGGATGCAGAACGAGTAAAACCCAGTTTTCCTAGTTCCGATGAGATCACCTCAAATATCTCAATATTTCTTTTTAGTGAAGATAATGCATATTTTATCTCTGCCTCTCCCCATACCTTAATTAATGCTGAGGTCTCCTCATTCCCCCAGATAATGCCTCTCTTAATTTTGGTTTGTACTGGAGTTCCCTGACTACTTTCCGATGTGTCTTCAGTATCCATTTTCAAATCTCCGCGCTAGAAGTTCTCAAGCAATACTGACCAGTAAAAGATGTTCCCTGAATACTACCCAGTACATAGACTTACTGCGCCCCTCCCCCCTTGGAGCCTCAATCTGCATGTCAAGGGAAAGGTGCTGGCAACCCATGCAAAGGAATGTTGGCTGGTAATGGTGATACCCCATTACCAAGAGCTGTAAAGCACATGAGCGATTGTATTGTTTTATCCTAAACACGTTTCTGATAACATTGCACCCATGTGGCACTCCTGAGAGCAGCTGTCTCTTATAGATTACTTTTCTCTGTATTTCTGATGTACCATATCCAAGAAGTTTTCGCTCAGAGGAAAGTTTTCTCGTTAGGAATTCTGATGTCTGTAAGGTTACTTCCTTTCCCCCCCCAAACACTACTGACTTATCTGCATATCAAGAGAAAGGTGTAGACAACCCAGGAGTTTAATTGTTGGCTTGTAAATCGCAAGGGGCCCCTTACTCAGCCCTGTGTTTTCACTCTGCTGTGATGCAGTTTTGAAAAACAGCATTCTTAAATCCAAGTCCGTAATCACCACAAATACTTTTCCTAATTAAAACAGACACTTTGACCGCCCCCATGAACTTTTACAATATAAAAATGAGGTTCGCAAGGCACAATCTGTTGGACATAATACAATGGCTGTATACCACTTCTGTTAGGTATCGCTTGTAGTGGATGAGCAGTTTATAGTGAGTAGTGTAATTTCTGATTATGATCCTATGTCAAGCTGTAACAGCATTGAAAATCAACGGAAAAACTTGTTGCCCCACGAAGGGCGTTTGAGTGCCCTTTATTAATCTGACTAAGCAGGTTGCACGGATCTGCTTCCAAAGGAAAGCAAGCCATGAGTTCAGGCCCCTTGCTGAAAAGAGATTTGCCATACTAGTCATCTGCTGTTTTCTTTTACAATAGATGTTATCATTCTAGTCTGACTACTTACTTCCTGCTGTGGCACCTCTGCAGGCCCCAACCAGCAAATCATGAGGTAGTTGATTGAATTCCTGAGGCTGTTGTCGGTTTTACAGAGGTTTCAGAGGGGATAGCAGATAAATTGCTGTAGGCCATGTGGTATATACAGCACTGACTCATTACTTAAAGGGGCTCTTTTTTTCGTTAATGTAAACAACTCTGCATGCCCACATTGCAGTTCTACGGAGAGTGCTATTTGTCTCAGTTGAAGCTTGAGTTCCCTGCTAAGCAACCCTCCATATAACATGGCTTTTTTAAGTCGCGGTGACTGCTTAATGAAGCTCAAAAGATAAAGATCATGTGGTTAATACTACAAAATGTCCTATCATGAAGAGGTTATAATCAATGACAACTGAAGCCTTGCAGGATTCAGGTATTTATTGTTACTAGAAATGATTGTAGGTTACATTATGGCACAGGCAAATGAAGAAGCCCTCATCACTGCACCCAAACACCAAATTTCCTTTGGCCCTATAGAAGGCTGTGATCCCTGAGAGTTTCATTGCAAGTCACTGTGGCTGTAAGTACCCTTAAAGGGGTCATGTGGTTGAAAGAATGGTCAACAGTATGCTCCTTGTCTCAGGACGCAACTTGCAGCATAACTGCAATCTTGGTGTTGACTAATTCCACTCAGAGTAAATTAGAATATGTTTTTACTTTAGGGTTTCAAGACTTGTTGAAATTAGTTTTCATACAAGTCACTTAACATGGGTTTGTAAATACTCAGCAATGGCATTGCGCACTGCTTCTGCCTCTGCACGGGCAGTTCCCGATCTGTTACAGTCATATGTTTCCGTGCAATCCAGTGAATCAGCCAGGGAACGTTGCTGCTGATCCTCATCAGGAATTTCATGCTTTTCCCGTTCACAAATGTTATGTAGAATCACGGCAGCAGCAACAATTGAGTTGATGTTTTCAATGTGTGCTTCTATTCTGACAGATAAGCGCCTGAATCTTGCCTTCAAGCGCCCAAATGCTCTTTCTACGACGCATCGTGATCGATTAAAAATCTTATTGTAGTGACGCTCCCTGTCATTTCTTGGTACAGCGAAAGGCTTCATCAGCCACTTACACAATGGATACGCACCATCCCCTAATATTATGGGTGGAATCAACACCCCTGCATAGGTGAACAATGGGCTGCCGGGAATTAGTGTCCCTTCCTCCATCTTACTGAAGAGAGTAGATGACCTAAAAACATGAGCATCATGGTTCACACCTGAATGTCCGGTCAACATCGAAAAAAAATACCGTCTCCGTCGCAAGCAGCCTGCAGTAGAACAGAATGGAAAGACTTCCTATTAAAGTAAGCAGGACCCTGCAATTTAGGCGGGCAGATAGGAATGTGTGTTCCATCAATACATCCAATAGTATGTGGAAATCCGAATATTTTCATTGATGACGTCATCTGTTGAAATAGAAAACAGAAGAAACAGTCATTGCCCCACAAATGAATATAAGCTGTACAACATTAATGTAGCATACCTGGAACAGCAGTGCGTGATGTCGCATTGCAGGAACAGCAATTGGACAGATTGCTCCAGGAACCTGCCCAACGCCCCTCAAAAGGCTTCCTGGACTGACCCCATCACCCCAGTGTGTGGCAGGGAGATCCATATAGCAAAATTGCGCTGGGTATATTGATCATTTTAATTATCAGTTGTATTGCCATAACCCCTCAATTTGAGCGCTTTCTACCTAGTTCTTGATTTTTGTGGAAGCAAGATGCGCTTTCCAGTATCTACCTTACTCATGCCTTTAATATTGTTGTATGCATCAAACATTTCCCCCCTCAATCGTTTGTTCCCCATACTCAACATGCCCATAGAAGGCATCCTGGTCTGACCACACCACCCGTGTGTGTGGCAGGGAGTACCGTAGACCAACATTGTGATGGGTGGGAAAATTAAAATTGTACTTGGAAGCCCTTTTTCCCCCCTCAATTTGACTGCATGCCAACTTTGTTCAGTTATTTTGTGGGATGGAGAAGCGGTTCCCTGTATGTACCTTTCTCATCATTCCCGTTCTTCTAAGAGTCTACGGTAGAAAACTTGTACTGACCTTAGAAACGTAATGCCAACTGTAACAGACGAACCCGCATTAAAACACCTACCTTACTGAATTCTGATAGGCGAACCTCTTCCTTGAGAAGGACGTGTTCCATTGCCAGGCACACCTCGATGACTATACTTGCCACAGTAGAACTTCCTTTCTGGAATACCAGGGCGATGGTTCTGTAGCAAGAACGGCTGGCCAAGAAGTACACGCCAATTGCTACTCGTTCTTCGACTGGAACTGCTGACCGCATTACTGTGTCCCTCCGCATCAGATATGGTCGCAGCTTGTCGGCGACCCCAAAAAGTGTTCTCCTTGTCATTCGGAAGTTCTCCAACCATTGTCTGTCGTCCCACAGCTGAAGAACCGTGTCGTTAAACCACTGAGAACACCCAGGGTAGCACCAGAATAGTTTCTGTCTAGGCGACGTTCGTATCCACTGGGAAATGACCCTTATCAAAGTGTTGCAACCAACCATAGTTTCCCTAAACAAATGCCTGCGTCGAAGTAACCGTTTTCTGCTACAGAAGCATAACGTAGCTATACCGTCTATCAACTTACAATAACAGTGCAGCAGTGCAACAAAATATGGGATCCTCCGTTTGAATTTCTTTAGCCGGCACTCAGAACGCGAGGGAGCCATGATAGCATGAAATTGATAACGGAGGCGGAAGTTCCTCCGACACTGCTCTAGGGATTTAGGAAGGGAGAACTCGAATGTCCTTGGAGGAGCCATGGGTCATACAAAAGATATGTTGTGTGCTGGTCCACCTAGTGCCCATGACGGAGAACAGCATTTTTTTCACGCCGCCAATGGACGGAGCAATACAAATCGTAACTAGAAAACAAATGTTGATACAATTATTCGGCTCTGCAGAAAATGACAGGCGGGTATCGATGCATCGATACGCAGTGGTTTTTATTTTTTAAAAAAAATATTAAGAAGAAACCGGATATTTAAAATAAGCTTCTCAATGCGAAGGGAGCACGTGAAGCAGTACTGGATTCGACCCTAAAACATCGCCCGGTGAGGACACGAAAATAGGGGTGGGGGCGAATGGAAACCACGTGACCACCACGTGACCGCCTTCGGATTCACAGCGAAGGCAATCACACTGCGAAGAGAAGTACTTCGTGAAGTGACGGCCTAGGAGGAGATGCACCATGAGGAACAGTATTGGTTCCCATCCCTCATTTTAAAAGAAAGAAACTATAATGAAACCTAGAGAAGAAAACTGACAAGCTGAGGGTCAGGGGAATTTAACATTTCTCTCTCTGTGTGAGTGAACCATAAAAGGCAGGAAAGCTCTAAATGCTTTGAGAGCTACGTCTGTGGTAGGGATGGAGCATACATGTAAGGTCTGTCTCCCATATACACAGGAGCTTTCAGGAGCTTTGAGCAGTGAAGACAAAGGTCAGAAGACAGGGCTGTTGACAGGTTTGGCTCATAAAAACACAGAACCTCCATTACCAGGAACCCTGCCCAGTTGGAAGTTATCAGAAAAAGCAGTTTGTGAACAGAAGAGTGAAAGAAGGGATGGCCAAATTAATAACGTGAAAGGATTGCAGTCACAATAGCATGTGAAATCATTGCAGTCCTGCCCATCCCTTGCATCAAAATGCCTGCAAACATCCCATAACTGAGAGTACGACAGTGGTACCTTGCAAGATGAATGCCCTGTAAGACAAATTCTTCATAAGATGAATGAAATATCCCGGTATAGGCATTGGTTTGTCTACTGGATGTCTTGCAAAAAACCTGTCTTATGGGCCAGGCATTTGAGTTTTGCACACCCACAACCCGGGGGGTTATGAGCATACAAAATTAAAAAGCCTGGTCTTCCATCCTGGCTTTCCAGACCATGTAGCACCCAATCAGTCGGGAGCTAAATGGTTGCGAAAGCCAGGATTAAAGCCGCTGCCACCCCCCCCTTTAAAGGGATCCATTCATGGAAGTTGGCAAAAGGAAGGCAGTACTTTGTGTGCTTGCACATGCAAGATGCTGCCTCTTCGTTCACAGAGGCTGGCTGTCTTCCTTTCGTTAGCCTCCATGAACGGAGCCCTTGAAGGAGGGATGGCTGCCCAAAATGCAGGAAGGGGACAAGCACGCCTTTGCTGGGTAGGAGGTAAACTCCCTCAATCAACTGGCAGTGGATGGCTGCCGGTTGATTGAGGGGGGTTGGGAAAGCATTTCCCTAGGAATGCGTTGAATACCAATGTTATCTGTTCCTCTAGAATGGATTAATTGGTTTTCAGTGCATTCCCATGGGAAACCATGCCTTTTAAGACAATTTTTTCATAAAACGAATGGACCCCTGGAACCAATTTAATTCATCTTGGGAGGTACCACTGTACTTTGTCAGTTGTAAATACTAAATAGATGCAGCCCCTTCAACCATCCATCTGTGGATTACTGTCCAAAATGATCAGAGCTATATGTCTAATAAAACAAACTAAACAAGAAGCCAAGTAATAGATCATTTCTTCTCCAGAAATTGTTAATTAAGAATAAGTGGAAAGCACTCAAATTTTGGAAGTGCCAGATTTAAAAATATGTGCAGTGTAATATTTCTTCATTTGGATAAATTCTGCTTCTAAATTCACGATCATGGAATTTGGGAACTGAAGGATCATTAGATTCCATCTCAGCAAAATATTTTTCCACAGGCTTTCAACTTCTGCCTGCGATGCACAAGTGGTGATTTTTTTTTAAAAAATTAAACATAATTAAAACCTTGCACGTCTTAAATTGCCTAAAGATGCCACAGGAATCTGTTTCTTGTGGTGCTTCCAAACAATGGTTGCAGCCAATGAAATAGATATAGGGCTCTACCACACGTCCTTTAAAATGCTGATTAAATTTCAAGATAAAGTGTTTCCAAAAATATTGTCCCCACGGCCACCGGGCTTTTTTAAAAAAAACTAGTTGTGCCCCCTTTAGCGAGTTTTCCATGAACTACCGGAGAAGTTGGGAATTGTTTGCTTTGGTAAAAAATGCTTGCCAGAAGCTTGCATATGATCCGTTTTTCTGCCCCCCCCAGCCCCAACCAGCTTGTCCTGGAGCTGGTTGGCACTTTTTTATTTGCTTTTTTACATTTCTCCTCTCCCCAGTGCTGATCAGCTGGCCTTCGGGCTGTCAGTGCTGTTTTCTAAATTATTTTTCATTTTCTTCCTAGCCCCACTTGCTGGCTGTGGGGCTGAAGGGTGCTTTTTTTTTTCTTTAAAAATTTTTTGTACGTGGGAATGGAGATCCCACATCTTCAGTCATGTGACCAAGAAAGAAGAAAAGCCAGACTTTCACTATATCTGGATCTTCTCCCAGGTAAGATAGCAGCCTTAGAGTCTTCTACTGTGAGAAAATATCTATGTGTCTACTACTGGCTATGTTATTTCGTTCTCCTTTTATATCCTCAATAAGACATTGCTAGTTGATTGATTCACAACTGTATCAATTTGTGATCTAATGAGATTTGGTGCTTCCAAATAATGGTTGCAGCCAATGAAATGGATATATGCCAGGTAGGTTTTGTGCATGGAGTGCATTAAAATATGTACACCAGGCACATCCAAACTTTGGCCCTCCTGATGTTTTGGACCACAACTCCCAGAATTCCAAGCCTATATTTCCAATGGCAAAGGACCGTGGGAGTTGTAGCCCAAAACATCTGGAGGGCCAAAGATTGGACATGCCTGATGTACATCAAAATAGTAATTATTGCAAGAACATTTCAGCACCAAAATCACTGGAGTTCAAGTTTGGAATCTTCCCTGTAAACTCCCCAAATTTGGAAAGATTTGGGGGTCAGGGAACTGAGTTATAAAACTCCAAATGGGGTACTCCTAGGGGAAAAACTTTCTATTGGAATCGAAAGCAAAGCCATGCAGCTCACCCGTGGCTTGGCTTCTGAAGTTCTGATTCCAATTTGAAATATTGTTTTTCCTAGGGTCACCCCCTTTGGAGCTTCATAACTCAGCTCCCTGACCCCCCAAGCTTTCCAAATTTCAGGGGGTTACTTAGAATTGCTTGAGGAAGCTCCCTTGCCATTTTGGTCCTTCAGGACCCAGGGGAGCATAGTGTTTCATTTCATAACGAAACTACGTTAAAATTCATTATAAATTAAAAAAAAAAAAACTACTACAGAAACAAAATGAAGCACTATTTTTCTGTTTTGTACCCATCTCTATCTTCAACTCATCAACTCCATGGTTGTAAGAATTTTGAAAAAAAAATAGCTGTAGAATGGTTATTTGAACATCCCAAGAAGTGAGAATCTATGCAAACACATTTATCACATCTATATTGATATAGATATATAGCTTAATGATCTTTAAGACTCCTTTTGGAAGAACCCACAGTTATACAATGCCATCTGACAATAGCCAGGCTTTCCCTGACTATTGACCATCACTGCTGCTGATCTGTTTTTGAAAACTTAACCTGCCTGTGTTTTGTCTTTTAGGGCATCTTGGATTTTATTATTGCCTATAATTTTGATTTGAATTATGGTTTATTATTTTTGTTTGATGTTTGATATTATGTACATTATTATTTATCTCAAAACCTTGTAAACTACCCAGAGTAGCACTTGTAGTAGGTGGTATGGTATATAAATAAATAAATAAATAAATAAATAAATAAATAAATAAATAAATAAATATGGATTATTGAAAGTATCATGGGAGCATCAAAAGTCAGGAAAAGTCTTCTAGTCAGTTGATGACATTGCAACATCAGACTCTCAAGGGAATGTTGAAGCAAAAAGCAAATTAAAATATCCCATATGCTGCTATGCTTTTCTTTTTGAATTCTAATGCCTTTGAAATGAAGCAATCTTTTTATTTATTTATTTATTTTTACCTTGACTTCTCCCTAAGGAGGACCCAAGGCAGCCTATTAGTCCAAGCGACATAAATCAACATGCACTGATTTTCGAATGCAACTTCCATTCATCCTGTTGAGCCATAGGAAATGTAAGTGGCTAAAGGGTTTGCCACAGGTCTCCAGCAGCGATATTGACCTGAGGTTATTGAACAGCAAGTGAAGGTGTGTTCATGGCAATTGGTCAGGTAGCACGTTATTCATGGCGCTCCAAATGTGACTCCTGATTCTTTGCAATTTATTGGCTTATTGCACAGAAGGAACCTGTTTACTGACCTGAAGAATGAGCAATACGAAGGCTAGTCACTGAGATGTGGAGAAGTGGAAAATGTGGATGGATTACCTGACAAGACTTGTTTGCCTTTACAGGGCAAGTAAGGCTATGGCTATGGCTGTCAAATCATTATTTTCCTCACAGTGCAGGGGCTCCCATCGCAGCAAACCAGACTGCAATTTCTGTTTGATCTTCCATACAAAATGGCTGTATTTTGTTGAGCTCCCAAACCTGAACTGAAAATTCCCCCAACACTTGGACTCATAGTATGAGATAAGAACACAAAGGCCACTGAAAACAGACTTTGTCACTTTCCCTCCTTTCTCCTCCTCCTTTCATCTTTCTTCTGAAATCTATCCCCTTTTAAGGAAACACAAGAAATGGAAGCACCTGAAACCACTGTTGCTGTAAATTCAATTTGCATAGTCTACTTCAGTCTAGGACTTAATCAGTGCAACACCCACTTGAGAGACTTGACAGGAAAAGCTATACTTTCACATCCGTCTCCTCCAAGAAATAAAACAAGTAACTTAAAAATGTCTTGTTATCAGTCCTGACACCCACAACTAGAAGACAAAAGCTTCATGAAACCTTAGTGATGGGACCAGAGATAGTGGCATCTTAGCAAGGAGAAGCGAAGGTGAGTGATGCAGGCCAGCACATAGCATTTTCTTTCTAAAGAAATTGCAGATGTCAAGAAAAGTCTCAGAAAAAGGGGAGGTGGGAGCCTCTATTATGGATCATGTTATTCTATGAGGAATTGCAACTGAAACACACATGTTAGAGGTAAAGGTTCCACAACAGAAATTTAGATTCAAACATGCAAGATGGTCAAAGATACTTGGACATTCTTCAAAAGCAAGTTGTTGATTTGGAAGGACCCAGTAGATGAAATAATCTGAAAAAGGTAGGAAGACCTATGTGGAAACGTGAAAGCAGCTTAGATTGCAGCTTGTTATAACAATTTCACTATTTCTTTATCAGTAGTGAGCCGTTAAGTGCTAGTAATTAAGCAATATAGGAATGATGAGATGTTTATCAACAGCTTGTCTATACTGTAGAAAAGCTGAGTAATAGTAGGAGGGATTAGAAAGCAAATAACCTCTTACCCTCCTGAGAGACAAAACAATTGTAGGACTTGGATGGGAGTATAAATAAAGTGTATGTTCTGTAAAGTGTTTACTTTGTCTTTTCTTTGTCAAATCCAGGTGTTTGGCCTAACTGCACAAGACTCAGTAAGGGCGTTTATACACGACCCCTAAACTGCGCTGCAAATGGCTCCCAGCTCCGGAGCTTAGAAATGTTTCCCCACCAGCTCCGGAGTTTGCAGACAATTAAATGCGACCCCGCCCACTTTAGCGTGACCCAGCGCACTTTTCTTGTACCTTCTCTCTGGAGGTGAAAAAAATTTGATGCGGATAAGAGTGCCGGGCTCTCCTCGCTTGTCTGTTGTTTTTTTGCCTCCCGCCCCTTTAAGATCCCCTTGAGAAGGAACCAGGAAGTAATGGGGCTCGTGGCAAGTTCGACCGGCACCGGCAGGTTAGTAAAGGCTTCTTTTGTCCCCCCCCCCCCCTCACGCTGACAGGAGCAGGAAGTGCTGAGGGGTGGGGACGCAGGAACAGAAACGAACCCCCAAGATCTCTGGTCCGAATTTAAGGGACCAGCGGATCTTAGGGGTCGTGTGAAAAGGCCCTAAATCAATGAGACTGCCATATCTGTTGATTTACTACAATCCCAGTATTCAGCTTTTCTGTTTTAGCCTGATTGGCTTGGGGTTGGGATGATGATGATGACGATGATGATGGTTGCTATATCCTCGGCATTATGTCTAAAAAGGCTACAATCCTACTGCAGATGCCTAGACTCCTGTTGTGGATTCATGTTAGTTTAAGTTCCAAACAATGCAGTGATGAATTGGCACTAATTAACAAAATGTCACTTGTATTCTCAGTCACATGCCACATTGCACTAGGAATGCAAACAGCAACTAGTTAACAAGTAGCATTTCACTGCTGCAATTTATGCAATTATACTTAAGCTGGTGTACATCCATAAATTGATTCTGGCCAATATGTCTTGACATAATTAATCATGTTTATTAAAGTATTTGGATTCAGGAGAGATGAAGGCAATGACCAGGGTTACCCAGGATTGAGAAGTAATGAATTATAATGGATGTTAGCTGCAATTGGTCTTTGGGTACATTTTAAATGTTATATAAGGATTAAGAACAAGATTACTTTAGGGCTAGCAGTGAATCTTTTCTATTTATTTTAAAAAAAGTACTATTAAGGTCATGTTTAAGGCAATTAAGAGGGATTTTGGCAGTTCTTTTCCAAACCTCTATGCTGTTCTTTCCAAATTCCTAAGTAATAGAATAAATTGCTTTCAAAAAGTAACTCAAAGAGCTCTCAAATATTAGAAGCTCAACTTTCATGGGTTATTAGAGTGAAGGTGTTGGATGTGGTGTTTGGGAAAGTTTACACATTAATAATGAAGAAATAAATAAATTGCATTTTTTTGCATTTGTTTTCCTACTTTCTTGATTCAACTTTTCTTTTATCACTTTATGTTAAATCACTTTTTATGCATACTGATGTAGTATTCTATGCATCTGGGAACATGAACAGCAATCCAGGAGTAGTGATCACAATAAATTTGCATGTTTTAAAGTCATGAGTTTTTAAATCTAAGATGAAGATACATTCATTTTCTAGTTTGACTGGTCTTTGTTTTTACGCTTCTAGGTTCCTTTTATGGAATGCCATTTGGCTTATTGCCCCAGATGCTCTGTCGTGTAGTGACCTCTGGTGTATAAGCAAATGTTTACTGAAAGTGGGAACACCCATGAGGGAGAAAGTACTTATCTAGCTTCTAGATAAAATGTAAGATAAGAAGTCCCATGGATAGGCAGCTGTCTTCACACAGAAGGCACAGTTGGCCTCAGTTAAAAAAAAACCACAGAAACATCTGCTCTCTGGAAAAAAGACACTCCCTTAACACGTTTTTTTTCAAAAAGCCGCCAAAGAAAAACCACCAAATGATTGTAGTGATGCTTCACCAACTGCTCTGATTATGACCCTTAGTGACCCCCTGTATGATAGGTACATTGGGAGGGGCCCCACTTCTGCTGGGAGCTGGCTCAGAGCCCATTACAGAGACAGCAGTGGCAGTTATAACAGCTGGACTCTTTTAACTGATCCACATAAGCCTGGGCAGCTTTTCTGTGATCTTGATAGATGGCAGCGTTGATTATTCATGTGTGGAGATGAAGTTGCTGGTTTGATCATTAATTAGAAGCAACTTTTATAAACTGAGAGTGGGCATTTCCTTGTCAAACTGGAATTAACTAAATTAATAAGGGCGGAGAAAGAAAAGTGCTTACTAATGAATGCATCTCTCCAGGGCTGGTCCAACACTAAAGCTATCTCCAGTGTGAAGCAAAGGGGAAAAGCAACATATTGTAAGATTTCACTGGTAGTTTACCCAGGAACACAACAATTAGCCATCAAGACTGACATATTCTGAGTTACACAAGTGTAAATCAACACTACGCTTCTGAGCTATATGTGTGTATTAATGCATCACTCAGGCATGAATAAGTTTAATATAACAGAACTGAGTACTTTTGATATACTTGGATTTTATCCAATCAGACACAGGGGACGTTTTTTGGAAACATCTAAAATTAGAAAGTTAACAGGCTTTAAAATTAATTTCAACATAACCAAGTGCCATTAAAGAGTGTCATTTTCAACTGGGTGAACTGTGCAATGTCAGTTGCCTAGTGTCTAATGCCAATATTTTTGGTATCTTTGTTTTCCCACCGCCACACTCGAGCCTAAGCTATGGAATTCAATCCTGCCTATGGAATTCAATCCCGCCTCCCCCTTTCAAGTTGTCTCTTGTGTCCACTTTATTGGCATAGCCTACATGCATTCGAAGGCATTCTGCTCCACTTTAAGCATCCTCTGTCCACAAGAGGTGCCATTTTACAAGGCAGTAGTAGAGTTCCTAGCCCAGTCAAGAGCCATTAACGTCCACAAACCATCTGCAAAAGACGGGCTACATTACCATATTCTTCAAGTAACACTGAGGCTGCCTCTGGAATGTGTCCGGAAACATCAGTGGGTCCAAAACATGGCAGCCAGATTGTTACTGGGGCTGGTCACAGGCATCACATAATCTTCTTGTTACAGCAGCTCCTCTGGCTGCTGATGCACTATTCAAAGTACTGTTTTCAACCTATAAAGCCCCAAATGCTACCTCAAGGACCACATCTATGATCCTGCTTGGGTGTTAATATAATCACAAAAGGCCTTGCTCTCAGTCCCACCAACTCCACAGGTGCATTTGCTGGGGACAAGAGAGATGCCTTTTTCTATTACTGCTCCAACACCTTGGAAGTCCCTCCCACAGTTGGGCAGGCTATCCCTTTTCTTCAGGCAAGCTTCCCCTGAGTGACTTTTAATTTTAAAATAGATTGTTGTACATTACTGGTTTGAATGTGTTTTTGGTTGTTTAATTTTCTTTAGTATTGTATATTTACTATCAGAGATGGGCACGAATCAAAAAATGGCGTTTCGTTTGTCATTTGTCGTTGAGAGGTCCGTTTCATTTCGTTTCCGTTTTTCGTGAATTTTTTGGAAAAATTTCGTTTTTCTTTTTCATTTTTTCATTTGTTGTTTCTACCCGCTTTTTGTGCAATTTTTAAAAGCATTTCCGTGCGTGGGCGTCCCCCGATGCCCCAGACCAGAGGGAAAACACTAAAAAAAAAGATGCTGGCAGAGACACAGTATAGACTAGGTTCGCAGGGAGGCTGCAAAGGCAGCGGCGGGCGTTGCCCAGGGCACAAGGCAGCCGCAGAGTGACTGCACTGCGGGGCAGGGGAGGGTACTCACCAAGAGGTATGCAGCACGCATGCACACAGGGAGGCTACAGGACTGAAGCTAGAGTCGCAATGACAGCAATCCCACCCTAATTCCCACTGGAGACTGCAAGGAGGATGGGGGCTGCCAGAGCTTTTTATGCCCTCTGTGGCTGCCAGACCTGCCCAGTCTGCAACCTGGGCATGCTATTGGTTGAAGTTGTCCAAGAATTTACATGATCCCATCACATGGCTTGCCTCCATGTTGTGGCTGGAGTGGCGACATCCATTTTGTCATCCATAAAGGGAAAAGAAAAATACATCGTGATGGGAGAAGACAAAAACAAATGTTTTAAGGACCCCTACCCCCTGGTAGGTAATAATTTCAAATAATTATCGCATTATCGCTGCATTTTTATGGATGTCCAGGGTGTTTTAATACCCAAGAAATCAATATTAGGCATCTGGGAGCCATTTTGGGTCAATGTCCCCTAACTCCCTTTAAAGGAAAAAAATACAGCGATCTGAGAAAAGACATAAATGCACGTTTTAAGGACCCCAACCCCTGGTAGGTATTATCAGACAGTATAAATAATTATCGCTGCATTTTTATGGATGTCCAGGGCGTTTTTTAACATTTAAAACAGCTCATTTCATTGCACGCCGCCAGTAAGGGAAACGAAACGTAATGAACACAATTTTCGTGGTTCTGTTTGTTTTGTTTCATTTTCATCACAATTTTCATTAGTCGTTTCATTATGTAACAAAACGACAAACAAATAACAGAAACAAAAATTGTTCGTTTCGTGCCCATCTCTATTATTTTTCAGCTGTAAACATTGTCATTTAATGATGTAAGCCACTTTGGGTCCTTTTAAAGGAGAAAAAAGGGGTAAAATATTTTAAATAAAATGTTTAATTTTTTTAAAAGAAATGGTTGTCTGATCATATAAAGTGGAAAGACTCAATCAGCTCAGCTCCAAATTGTGTAGGACACTAAAGTCCTGCTATGTCAGAAGTGCAGAATATGGTTGCAAAGATGAGAGAGTGAGTTGGGCACAGCCCTAAAATTAACATGCAGTTCTAAGGAGTTTCTTTTTTTCACTACCATTACCACAGACTGCCAGTGTGCCTTTTGCAGGTCCTTTTAGCACATCTACCTGTTTAACTGGGAGTTGAGTCATGGCTACTGGACTTCTTTTTTGTTTATTTTTTTGCAGCCAACACAGCTCAGCACCTTTGCAGTCATCTACAGCTGATGTTTAGAAGCAATTACTATTTTGAAGCATACTGTATGTCCATAATTCTAGTAACTTTACTGATTATTGTTTATGTGCTTCCTTTGTATTGTATTGTGTATTGTGTCAACTGAACTTCTGTCATTCACAAGAAGGGTATTCACTTTGTTTAGCAGTCAGGGGAACAGAAAGCACTTGTTTTTCCAAACCCAATGGGCCCTAGAACCCAACACATCATCAATGGTGTCAATCAACATATTTTACAGAATAGTTGTCCTCCAAATTCAATTTATCAAAGCTTCATTTTTAACTGATGCCTATAGCCCTCCCATTTAGCCTTATGGTATATATGTATTGTCCATGCCCTCCTGATTCCCTTATGTCAATCTATTATACAGTTCAAGATGGTTTGCAAAAGCAAAAAAATAAGCCACTCCACTTATTTGAACATACAAGAGTTTGATTTATGCCCCCTGGTTTGATTCTCATACAAAATATCCTGTGTCTCTGCTTTACTTAACATTCAAACAGCAGAATATCCCACTGTCAACCAAATGCCACCCTCTAAGGAGACTTAAATGTATTTTGTGTTATTACTTTTAATGTATGCTGTGTTTAAAAAAATGGGGGAAGTTGTGGTTATACAAATTGCAATCTTTGGTCCTAAGCAAACAAGACCTCCTTACTGTTAACAAAAAGCATTATGTCACCTGAAGTAAATCAGCTATTAGATTGCACCTACTCACAAAGAAAATAGATACATCTAGATACATGTCATAATAGTGAGGTCCCTTCATTTACTCATTCATGGATGTAGACAATATTTATACTGTTATAACTAAACAAGAGACATACTACAATCCAGACCATGACAAATAAAACTTAATAAAGCAACACAGTTAAAGAAAATGGTCGCTGGAAGGTCTTAAATCATCCAGCAGACAAACAGCTTAAGCTATTGAATCATTATACTATTCTTAGCATTTTTAGAATTAGTTTTATTTTAACTTTCGCAAAAAAAAGGGAGAACTGATAGGATTTATAAACATGAGAAAAGTCAAAAATTATTATAAACAATACTGAAGTGTTAAACCCGACTGTGGGTGTCAGATACATCTCTCTGAAGGTCTCATTGACACAACTAAGGGATTGGCATAACCACACACACACACAAAAAGATAAAGCGCGTGAGTGCCAGTCTATGAAGAACAGCAAATATTTTGTGGTTAGCTAGAATAAGCCAAGCTAGGAAGTAGGAGACAAGACTATGGTCACAGTGATCCATCCTCTAAGACTGTTGGCACTATCTTATAATGCGGAGGTGTCATTTTGCTGAGAGCAACATATGGCGGTTAGCCAGGAATAAGGAACCAACTTTGAACAAGGAAATAGGGTCAGGTCATTCTAGGCTTTGATGGCCAAATGGCTATAAGCCAAGAACATGAGCTGATGAACAAGCACATGAAAGCACATGTAGGCACGTGTAGGGGCGTACAGAATATGTCAGTCTTAGATCATACACCATGCAAAAGAGTATATAACCATCATCAGAAGCCATTTAGTCCTTTGTCCAGGACAGCAGGGCAGATGTGCCTGTGCCATGTCTTGGAACCTTAAGGGACTCTTGGACCCTTAAGCTAAGATGTCTACTAACCTATTTTCTGTACTGTATGTGTTCTATGTTGTATCTCTATCTGTCTTTAATAAATCTTTTGCTATATAACTAACTCAGCGTGGCAATTTTGATGAACCATCAATGGTGCATTGGCAATTTATAAAGAACCACCCCAATGCCAATTTTTAAAGTACATTCTGGACTTTATCACTTTCTTTTTTCTTTTTTTTTTTTTTTTGCAGAGGTGATGAACTGAGAGATGATGGCAAATCTAAAGCATAGTGTCACAAGCTGGCAGTGACTTCATGAAGGCTGAATGACACCATAGGTACATCTGGTGCATTCCAGACAGAAGTCTTTCTTTCTTTCTTTCTTTCTTTCTTTCTTTCTTTCTTTCTTTCTTTCTTTCTTTCTTTCTTTCTTTCTTTCTGTGAGTGGGTCAGTTCTGATTTGGGACCACTCCCTCTCCCAAGGAAATCTCCAGAGACACCGTTGTAGAAGGGAACAAATCAACTTTATTTAACAAGGGCATACTGCCATGAACAACCACTTCTTCAGGTCCAACAATATCAAATGGACCCTCCAACATAACAGAGTCTGCCTGTTGTCTCAATCCTGCTGAGTGGGTCACCAGGGACTGGGCAGGTGTTGAAAGCATTCGGAATCACGAGAGGGGTCTCAGATGTGGTCACCGATCTGAGCACAAGGTCCTGCAACAAGGGCGACGAGCACAGCTGGGCATCACCTCCAGCCTGACCCCATCCCTCTGAAGGGGCCCTCTTCCAGGGATCCACTGGAACTCATAACACGAAGACCCTCCATTCCTGGCCTTTGTCCTCCTTCTTCTGTTGCTCCACTTCTTCTTCTACCCTTTCCCCCAGTCTGCCCCTTTTATATCTCCCATGCCCTGCTCTTCCCCCGCATACTGTTTCTTCTCTTCCTCTTCCTCCGTCAAGAGGAAACCCTCCATCGTGGTCCCCATTTGGACCTCACAAGATGTCCTGGCAGCCACAATCCCATCCCCAACCCCTTCCTCCTTCATATTTAGCCCCTGGAGGCTCTCCACCACCATGTGTGCCTCCTGGACTTTGGGGTTAGTGGGGACATTGGACAGCATACTCTGTTGCTTGGGGTCCTCTCCCTCACGCTCCTCCCCTCCCTCCCCCTCCCTCCCTCCCTCCCTCCCTTCCTTTTCATTTGGAGAAGGTGTATTTGATGCCATAGAAAAATAATTATTGAGGACCAGTTGACCCATTAATATCCAGATGCACTGTGAATATTGAGATTATAAAACAGGGATGATTAAAAAACAGAGATTGTGCTGCCCATTAGTTTCCAGTCCCTTGTTTTCCAATTCTGTTTCTAACAGGCCCTGTGTTATTGAACTCATTTAATCAGGGGTCTGCTGGGAATAGCTGAAGGTAATTAGCTCGGTTAAAAGTGACAACCAAAGCTTTCCATATTGTGGTTAATAAACCATTTAGGCCTTGCCATTTATCAAAGATAATATTTGTACACATATGATACCACTGCATTTATTTGCTTGGTGTTCTTTTCTGAATAGTGATACTCCAGCTACCTATACAATTTCCCCACCAATTCCTAGATACATTTTGTTGTTGTCACATCACATTTTGTCAGCTTCATCACATGATGTCCTGCAGTATGACAGACACAGCCCTTGTGACAAATTGCACAATTCAACGTGTCAGCAGGGAAATAAGAAAATGACATTTCCATGGACAATCTTTTTAAAGGACCTGGTGCTGTTTAATTTGAAATCATTTTTTCTTTTCCAGACTTCAACCATCTGCAGCTGATTCATGAATATCTTAGTTTTCATACCAGGACATGGTGACAAAGATGGGAAAGAAACCAGTGAAGTAATACGATAGAGTCCAGTGCCAAAGCAGTGTGCTTGAATGAAGCAATCCTGGTCTTGACCAAAGGCCATCTGAAGGCAGTAAGTACTGGACAAAGTTATTCTTCCATTGGTGGTGGTGAGCTCTACCAATAGGGTGTCTCCTCCACCCCAAAGGCCTCCAGCATCTCCATAGAAGTATCTATGGACATTAAGAGAACCATTGGTAGTCTTCTGGCATAAAAAGGAAGTTTATTTTAGCAATTATTTTAGGGGAGAAGAAGATAACCCACTTATCATCCTCTTATGCTTAACAATGGTTGAGGTTTGGTTTGTTGGCAGAGTTTGGTGTGAATTGAAAGATTCCCCTGCTCCTCAGTAGAAGAGTAGAGGAAGTTAAATTATGATTTTTGGCTCTCCTAGACCATTGGTTATGTGCTGCATCACATATATATTTGCCTTGTATATATTTGCCTTGTCAAAGGGTTAAACTTTATAATGCTCTGGTCCCAAAACTACCTGCAGCAGGGCCTCTTACACTCTGAGAAACTGCCACTGCACAGCTTCTCCAGTAACCTATGCTGTCTCTGCTTCCTTCCTGAATGAGAGGTAAATATCATCCTGTACCCAGAGAGTGCCACTTTTGTCCTGGATTAGGTTGGTAGTGACACGGGCACCACTGTGACTTCCTATTACTCAGGAGAGGACAAATGGAGTATAATAGAACCATATCTCCATCAGGTCCTCTGGTTCCTTGTTCATTGGATGAGTGGTTGAATGTCTTCTCCTCTAACCAGGGTACCATAGCCAGTTGGACTGTACTTTGCTTCCCAGTTCATAAAGGAGCTGCTTTCATCCTGATAAGTGGATTTGCTCTGCATTCTTAGTGGACTTTATCACCATTAATTTGCTTCCCTTATTAATGCTAATGTTAAGACACACATCTCATATCTCAAACTAATGTTTCAGTAAACCATGCTGTGATGTTTTCAGTCCCCTCCGTGTGCATAGATAAGTTAGCTGTTTCATAATGAAAGAACAGATGAGTGGCAGAAAAGATCTAGACTATTATGGCAGCTGGGGAAGGGATTACATAAGCCTCCTAAAACTAGATTTCATTGGGTATCTTCTTCCCCAACTCAAAGGGGGTGGGCCTGGATTGTGCATAGGAGTGGACTAGTTGTTTTAGAGCAGGGGTGTCCAAACTTCAGGCCTCCAGATGTTTTGGACCACAACTCCCACAGTCCTTTGCCATTGGCAATATAGGCTTGGAATTCAGGGAGTTGTGGTCCAAAACATCTGGAGGGCTGAAGTTTGGACACCCCTGTTTTAGAGATTAAGGGCTTGATCACATGGACTATTTGAATGGTTTATTTTCCCTCCCTATTTTTACATTGATGCATTATTATGTATAGTCATGTGGTGTGTGTGTGTGTGTGTGTGTGTGTGTGTGTGTGTGTGTGTGTGTGTGTGTGTGTGTGTGTGTGTGTGTGTGTGTGTGTGTGTGTGTGTGTTTAAATTTAAACTGATTTAAATTTATCTATTTTCTCTCTAGTTTCTGGCTTGCTGCTGTCCCCAAATTTTCTTTTCTTTCTTTTTAAAATAATTCATAAGTGCAGAGGCAGGAGGCACAGCTGTCACCTCTGCATGGACTGGATGGGCAGTTGCTCCCTTTCATGCTGCTCTTGTCGCTCTTGCTGGGGCTGGAGGCAGTGGTGGTGTTGCTCTCAAGAGGCCCTCCTGTGGCTCTTCCAGGAGAACGGAGGAGAGGCAAGCCATCTGGCAAGACCGATGGCCAGGCTGTGGCTCTTCTCCTCCTCCTCCTCCTCCTCCTCCTCCTCCAGCTTCATCAGGAGGAGGTGGTGGTTGGGTGGGTGGGTGGTTGGGTGGGAAACCCTCCAGGCATGGCAAGGCAACCAACCAACAACCCCACAGCAGAGACCAAGACTCCATGTTCAGTGGCTCCGTGAGCCACTGCTCAGGCTTCCTCCTCTTTCTCATAGCTGGAGAGGGCTGGGGAACAGGAGGAGGTGAGGAGAATCACCCTGCTCCAGCCTTTTGCAAAAGAGGAGAAAGAAAACCCAAGCTATCTCTCTTTCAACCCTCTACCCACACCCAGTCTGACTTTGCTGCTTCCCCCCTCCTCTCAATTTGCTCTTCTTTCATTCAGCTTGGAATCACACCCACTGGTCTGTCTCAGCCTCCTTGCCATGCACACACAGCTGCTGCTGCAGCAGCAAGAACTCTACATGGATAGTAAGCAATTTATCAACATGATGTATTTTTTAAAAAAAATCCCCCAAAGGCGTACAAGTGCAATGGCCATGCAGTGGCTGTGGCGTCCCCAAATCTGACCCATTCACACAGTAATAAACCGGCAGCTACATTCACAGGTACTGAAACAATAAGGATTGAAGTGATACAATTATTGGTACATTTTAAAGCAACCATTCCAGCCAGGTGGGGAAAGAAACGGATTGGCTGGCTAAATGAATCAATGGCCGTTACTTCAAAGTCTGACCCCATTTGCAATGTGAAGGCGGTCAGTCCCTTCGCCCCCAACCATAAACTTTTGGTTCGAATCCATTGCTACCTCACGTGCTCCCTTCGCATTCGGGTGCTTACTACGTCCGGTTTCTGCTTTCTTTTATTTTTAAAAAAATTTAATAATCGATACCCGGCTGTCATTTGAAAGCTGAATTACTGAATCATCCTTCGTTTTCTCTCCCGATTTGTATTGCTTCGTCCATTGGCGACCTTTGCTGTTCTCCGTCAGGGCCACTTGGGTGGACCAGCACACAACATTTGTTGTGTATGATCCATCGGTCCTCCAAGGACATTCGAGTAATCCCTTCCTAAGAAAGCAAGATCAAAAGAACGGGTTAACCAAAATATTGATGCATCCGCATTTCGGAGAAAAAGTAAGTAAAAAAATAAATATATATATATATATAACTGGCCACACGTGACTTTGGATGCGAAGGCGGGATGCGAAGCAAAGAAGATTCCCGGCCTCCGGCAGGGGAAAGCCCGCTTGGATTTAGGGGCGTGGTCTAAATGAGGAGCGTGCGGACTGAAGCGATCGATTCGCATGGAAATTACGGCTCGCCGCGCAGCGAGAGGTTCGTGAAGTAACGGAATGTTACCTGTGCGTCATATAAATGGAAGCACATAACTTGATTGAAGTAACAGCAGAATCATTGTAACTGGCATGTGTGATTGAGCCCTTAGGCAGGATCTTAGAGGAGTGTTGAATTAGGAATAGAGAGTGTGATGAGCAGTGATATACAGTGAGATTGAGAGAATGAGAGTTAGGATTTGTTAGGCTTCCATTTAGGTGGAGAGGAATACGTTAGATAAAAGGCAGTATAAAAAAAGACCTCTATCATGTTTTTATTGTCTGTCTTTCCAGCTCTTTACAATTCAATCTAGTAATAACACTTTTTTTGTACATTACACACCTCTTTATCTTCTAGCGGTGTTTATCACATAAATACTCAGATTGCTCACTGCTCAAACAATGGGAGAACAGATGGAGAGAAAAATATGTCTTTTTAAGGGTTTCTGATGTAGGAATGTGTGGTGGCAGTATTACCCAAGGGTCTGAGTACTAACAAAGGGTTATACTGTATAATGCTCTTCCACAGACCAAAGTGAGAGTTGGAGAAGTCAGGGTCAACCTAGCTGAGAGATGCTTGGGGGTGTCACACACACTATTCTTTTTTCTTTTGAATACATTTTATTCTTTTCTATATAACAAAGGGAAAAGAAACAATATTTATTAGACGTCATGCTACATGGCTTGTAGTAATATATTACAGTAAATTTAGGCCCTATTCTTTGTTTCTCATCTCTAACCATTGATATAACAGATTCCATGTTTGATAATATTGTAAGTCCTCTTTTCCTTTAATTTTCATTGTTAGTCTGTCCAAAATCTTCTTAATTATTCCTTCATCAATTCACATTTCTCCCTTTTCCCAATATTGTGCCCATACAATTCTCATTGCTGTCAAAAGGCATAACATTAGATAAATGTTTTGTTTATCTAAATTCTCTGGTACAATTCCTAATAAAAACAGTTCTGGTTTAAAGTCTATCTGTTTTTTAAACATTTTGACTAGCCAAGTATGAATTTTAATCCAAAACTTTTCAGCTTTATCACAGGTCCACCATACATGATAATATGTCCCCATTTTTCTTCACATTTCTAGCATTTATTAGACATATTTGAAAACATTGTAGCTAATCTAGCAGGGTCACACACGCTATACTTTATTGGCTTAATTAACTCAGGATACATCTGATTATTATTTCTACATTGTGGAGGTTCGTTTAATGAAGACATGAGCCATATTCAGGTTTGGAGGATGAATACCTGTAATAAAGACCCTCTTTTGTCAATATTGTACAAACTTCAGGTTCACCTAGTGTTCACCACAAATATGATATTTAGTGTACCAGCTCCTATTCTGTGGCATGCCCATCCAATTGTGTGCAGGCACTTCTCTCATTAGTTTTGTTTTTACTGAAGATTTTTTTAAAGACGAGCATTTCCTAACTGAGAAATGTCTGTCACTTTAATTAATGCATTTGATTTTCCTTGCCTTTCTTTATATTTTCTTTTTATTTCATTTCTCTGTATCTGCTTAATGTATTGTACAACAATACATAATTTCTAACATAGCATGGCTTCACTAAACAAGCAAATAAGAATAACAGACTAGGCTAATATAGGATGGGGTAGGATATCAGGATTTAATCTCATCTTTCCCCCCAAATGCTATTTTTTTACATGTTTCCACCTCTTGAGACCTTTAGATGTGCAGCCTAGCCAACTTCTCCCATAGCCTGACATAATAAAGTCCAGTAAAAAGCTTTATTTATACATGAGCTCACTCATGATGATATTTTAATGCAGAGAATTCGATTTGGCTTTTTCTGAAAATGATCAAAGTTCAGGAAAAATGGATTCTTAATTCCTTTTTTTGTGCTCATAAAGAATTACAGAACATTTTACAATGAAGCATTATGACAAACCTTTGAACCTCTTTGAAATCTCCAAGGGTGCAATTATATTGTCATAAAATGAAGGAAATGATACAGGATTGGGATGGTCTGATTTACTTTTTTTAAAAAAAATGTTGACCACATAGCGTAAAACAAATGCAAATGAGCCCAGAGTTTCCCCTCCAAATCTGAATTTTTATCTCTACCTCTGGAATGTCTCCTTTTTCATAATGGGCACATTCACACAGATGGTGTCATTGCTTAAACTGATACATAAAAATATGATCCTGTGTGAGCTTCGATCTTTCTCCTACAAGCAGAATGATGCCATTTCTTTCTCTTTTTGTTAAGCTTGGTGCTGGTAATTTTCTGCTGGGGTACCTAGATACCCACCCCACCCCACAGAAAAGAAATAAAGGAAGAAAGAAAATTCACATCAATATAGGTGAAAACATGATTTCATGTGGTATTTTTTTAAAAACCAATGATTTACAATTTAACATCACAGTGCTTTCGAGAGAGTGTTTCCTTTATCTTCAACTGTATTTGTGTATATTTTGACTGGTTGAATATAAGAGTCTTTGGCGCTGACCTCTTTAAGGGAAATAAAACGATTCACATATCAGCCACCCTTTCAATTTCTGCAAACACTGAACTACTACTGTATATACTCAAATATAAGTCTAGTTTTTCAGCCCTAATTTTGGGCTGAACAAAAGGGCCCCTCGACTTATATTCGGGTCAATACTTTTTGGCCACTGAGGCAAGTGTCTGTGTTGGTGGCTAAAAATCATTTTAAATATCATGTGCTGCTTCTCCTGAACCCCCCCCCCCATTGCGGGGGAGCAGCGTGCAATGTTTTAAATGACTTTTAGCCACTGAGGCAAGCGCTTGCCTTGGTAGCTAGAAGTCATTTTAAACAACGCACGCGGCTCCCACAGCTCACAAAGGAGGAGCTGCCAGGCCCTGCGGCATTTCCCACCCTAGACTTATACTCGAGTCAATAAGTTTCTCCATTTTGGGGGGGGGTTAAAGTAGGGGCCTCGACTTATACTTGGTTCAACTTATACTCGAGTATATATGGTAATTGTGGTTTGTTCAGCAACCATTTCCTTGCCGTCAACAGCAAAATGGGAGACAAATGTAGCAGGTGAAGTTCTTCATGACAGGAAGATAACTTCCTGAAAATAGTCTGCCATTCCTACCATGAATATAGGAGAAATCAAAGATGTGTACCTAGTAATGCTTTTGGGATGGGAAGTAAGTGAAGTCTGACCCCCATTTCCTGTATTTATTTACATATACACACATTCTGCAGCCCATAGTTTTTTACTCTAGGATTTAATACAGTATCAGTGACTTAGGGGTGTTGTATGCTCTAAGAGTGGATGGCCTGAGATGTGAGAAGCAGTAACTGACAAACTAGGGGAGAAGCTGTTGGGAAAAAGTAGGGAAGAGTGTGACACCTGGATGTACCTGGTGCTTAGTGGAGACAAGGCAGAGTGAATGCCACAATCTTTCAAACTGGAGATCATGGCACCTTGAAAGGTTACTGCTTCCCTGGAAGTCCTAGAAATATGTTTAAGCACTAAAATGGTAGGTCAGTCTAATTGGTACACTTTACAGTTGTCTCTTCAGCAGAATGGCCTGGTACCAATGTCTGATTCTCCAGGTTGTTAACAGATTGAGTGTAGCTTTGTTCCCCAATCACTTCTCTGTGGGTAGGGAACAAAGCCAGGTCCCTCACTGCAGTGCCAGCTGGAAGGTCTAGCAGGTACTTGGACTGAGGATTCTGTAATACAAGAGGCCACATGCCTCTTATATTACAGACTCATGTCATCTGGTGCATGGGGAGTCAGAAGTGTGGTGCTTCAGCCCAAAATCAATTCCCTGCCCCTGTACCAGTGAATGAAAAAGAAGAATGAATTTTGCATCTCGTTCAAACTCATTTTGGCTGTTGCATTAGTTTGCTTTGTGCATTTTGTTGACAGAACTGTATCCTGATGAGACTAATGGTGATGATTCAATCACACCTTAATTAATCTCCAAAACTAGTGTTGCTTCTATATACAAAGGCTTTTGTATGAATGAACCTAAAGAAAACAATGGATGTCATTTCCGAATGAAAATTAGAACTACACACCAGATTGCAAGGTAGCATCATCACAGATTTTTGCCTTGACAGTTATCTGTACAGGTTTCCTGTATTTTATTCAGATATAAAATTTGCATTTAGATTGGCCTTTTGGGGGTGGGGAAGAAAAGAAAAGAAAAACTCAGGAATCTTATGATTTCTTTTTACCTTAACACATCAACAATCCTGATTGCCTGCATATAGAAAATATTTAGTATATCAATTTATGATTCAGTTTTTCCTGCTCATTTAAGATGGGTCAGTTAACATTAAATGCTCCTGCAAGGCATAGATGAGTTTGAGAAGGTGAATAATATTCTGGTTCCAGTAGATTCCAGGTAGTGGTATCTTTTGAGTGTCCCCGTATTCTGTATATATTTGGTAACACTATGCCTCAAAGAGAAAATCAGCAGGAAATTGAATGAGTTGCAATTTCCAGTAACGATATGAATGATCGTGAGAGGCATTTCAAAAACTGCTCTTATTGGAGCTCTACCAAATATTTGCCTTTAATTATGTTATACAAAAAAAGTATGATGGGAAGCTTTTGAGAAATGTTAAGAAAAATCACCATGGTTTTAGTAAAGTTTGCATTGCCCTCTGCATATATTGGCTAGAATACTTCTCAACACTAGTTGAACATCAAGTCTTACCAGTGCAGTAATGCAGGATCTCCAACTTATGCAAGGACTGGCTCTTACACAACTGGAGATCCATATTTGAGCAAGGAGCCCCTGCATACCTCCTTGTTCATTTTTGGTAGAAGTCAAACTGCTTATGCTATAACAATTACAGTACAAAGGCACTTTGAAAATAAACTATTGTTGCTATTCACTAATTTTGTTTGATATAGAATTCAAAGCAAATTCTGACCTTCCTCTTTAGGCTTACTTTTATGCCTTTAGCATAGCAGGATGCAAATAATGAAATTCCCCTAATTGGGAAAGTCCTGGCTCATTGAATCATAGAATCATCATAGGGTTGGAAGGGACCTTGGAGGTCTTCCATCCCAACCACCGTCAAAGGTTGTCCATCAAAAGGACAACCTCCCTGTTGTCCTTTTGATGGACAGTAAATAATTTATTTTCCTTAAAAATTTGGAATGTTAATTCCACCTCCTTTTTACATCCCCTCAGTCAGATCCTGCCCCTTCCACTTCTCTCCACACACTTCCACTGTACTGTCTATAGTGTAGTTTTGAGAGTCCCTGAACAACACAAATGCTCACTATTGCCAAATCTTCTGCGAAATGAGACACAGCTTCCCCCTCTCAAATTAAAAATGGAAATAGTTTACTTTGACACATAAAAATATTTGCTTTGGGGACATTTCTTGCGGTGCTTCAGCCGGTGTAAACAGTCACCAAAGGTAGAATGTGTGGTGTGCTTGACTGATTAAATCCCCCTGCTTATGTCAGTGAGGACTGCCACAGGAGATCAAATTCAATGTGGTGACAAGTTTTGTGTTTGGATTTTTAAAATTTTATTTTGAAGCCCACTCTTGTAAGGTTGAAGTGCCTTTAAACTGATGCCATTCACTGAGGGTGACACCACAGCATCAATAATGCAGCTCACTGAAAGTGTGTGATGTCTCTCAATGGGTTAGCATTTATCTCAAGCAGCATGCATGGCTTCTGAAAGCTATCAAGCTGTCAAGCAAAATGTTAATTTAAACTACTACAAGTTTCCATTGGGTGGAAATTCAACATCTCATGTATTTGACTGCTTAGGTAGAATTCAAATCATTGTCTGTGAGTGTTTTTCTTCACAAAAGGCTTTCTTTACAAACAAACTATAACCAGTGTATATAAACTTTTTAAAAAACATTAGTTTTGCTTCATTCTCAAGGGTGGTAGTCTTGCTTCACTGCTTTATTCCATTCACTGTGTTTATCAGACACTTAACCCATTGAGTTTTCCTTTTTATTTCCTTTACTTGTTTAAATTATATCTAATTTCCTTCATAAGTATTTTCCTTCTTCTTTCCTGTTTTTCTTTTCCTGTCACCTAGGAACCCCACCTTTAGCATCTTTGATAGCTGCTGTTTTATTTTATTTTATTTTATTTTATTTTTATTTTACAAGTATGCACCAAATACTTCCCAATTCTAGACTGTTCATTGCAGAAATGTTGGCTGGCATTTTTTTCAAGGTTGTTCTGCTAATCATGCTCCCTGGACAAGCCTATCCCAGATGCTGGACTGGCAAGTACTCCTTTCTGGATATCCATAGGTGTTGTGTTTAACTGCCCACCCACCCAAAGAAGTAGTAAATGAAGTCCACCTGCCCCAAAGTGGACAACAAGCCAAATGTGCAGATGATTATAATGCTCCTAATTCTATTGAGCAGACCGCGGTAAAAAAGAAAAGGAAAAACTGAGCTGTCTGGCTTAATTAAAAATATACCTCTGGTGAACTGAGGACTAACCACAAGGCCATCTCTTGATGTTTTTGGAGGGCTGTTGTTTAACATTTATGCATTTTTAGAAATTGTATCACATTTAAAAATAATATCTTATGTCCTTTAGAGGTGAAATTGTGAATTGTAGAATTTTGTATACTTGTCATCATCCTTGGCTTCACTCAGTTTTGTTTATAACATTCTTCCATTTTCTTCTAGTTCTGAGAATGCGGGGGTTGGGATGGGCCTCATAAGTGAAGCAGCCTAGGGCCTCTCTTCATCAAACTCCAGGCTTGTGCACTGTCACGGTATACCCCCAAAATGAAATAGCAAACCACTTTGGAATATTGTCTATTTAGAAAACCCTGAAAAAGGGTCACCATACTGACTTGATAGCACATTTATTATTATTATTATTATTATTATTATTATTATTATTATTATTATTATTATTATTATTATTATTATTATTATTATTAATAATAATAATAATAATAATAATAATAATAATAATAATAATAATAATAATAATAATAATAAATTAATTTTTATTTATTTATTCAGTTTTAAACCAATGTTCTCCAAATTAAGCTTTAGTTCTTCCAGCTAATTTAAAAAATATCAGAATTATCTGCTGTACCTACAGTATCATTGGCATATCTAAGGTGACTGAATAGCCTTCCATGAATATTACTTCCCTTATGTTCCAAATTGAGCTTTTTGAGCACTTCTTCTACTGCTGTTATAAATGGTTTAGGACTTAATGAGTCATCTGGCCTTAACTGGTGTTTTCCTAAGATTTTCATAGATGCCTTTACAACTCCTTTCAAGGAAAAAAATAGGTGAGAAGTATAAGGGAATCTGTAGGTGCTGAGCATTCCATGGGACTAGGGAGTTCTGATCAGTTCTGATACTTTGATGCAGTCCATTGATGAAATTCTGAATCTGCTTGCAAATCTGTATGACTGACAGCACATTGTTTACAATCTGATGTGCATCCAATTGCTTTCTTACTGCTGCCCATGTTCTTCAAACAAAAGCAATGAGGTCAGGTTCACCAATCATCTGCTCTTAGTTTATCAAATTAATTTCTTTTCCTCTTTGAATCTAAAATGGAATTGTCTCTGTCATCAGAGTTGCTGATCTCACAGAACATCTTGTTCTGAAGCTTGTTTGTTGCAGGAAATTTATAAATGCCACAAAGTGTTCAGTCATTTCTATTTTAATAGTTTTCATTTACTGATAGTATCAAACAATAAGACAAGCATTTCTCCAAGAAAAGTAGCAGGAAAAGGACTGAAATCTATGCTCAGTTTAGTCTCATAGGGAATCCCTTTGGCCCTTCAACCCACACAGTGCACAAGGTGTTGTGATAAATTACTATCTATCCTTATTCATTTACGAGGCATCAATGATGGCACATCCTAATGTCTTAACAGAATGTTCCAGGTTCTTTTGAATCCACATGTTCCTCCTCTGATTTCTTTCCTTGCTTTCCTTGCACAGTGCTTTTGATTCTTCCCTCTTCACAGTTCCTTCCCTGGAGGTTCAGACTCATTGCTAATAAGAGAACTGTGCAGGCTAAATGTAGTCTATATACGGGCAACAGAAGAGTGGTAGCATTTATTTCATAGTCCAGCTGGAATACTGTATGTTGTCCATCTTTTGTATCTTTTGTCCACAGTCTGAATGGTTCAATATCTGCTAAGCATTCCAGAATCATCACCTTGACTAGGTATAATGTGTTGTCAACTTGCTGCAGCTTCAAAGGTTGCTTTTCCTCAAGATATCCCTTTATTTGTGGCCAGCCATTCTTTCCTGGGCTGTTCCTCATCTGTGCTTCTTTCTCTTATGTAACTTACATTTTTATTACTTATGTGGATGAAATGCTGCACACTTCCCTGACGCCTCCCTTCCCTGACATGGTTCATCACAGAAATGTTGGCTGGCATATCTAAGGTGATATGCCACAGTAGATATTCCACAGTAGAATTCAGCCAATCCCTTATCTTGTTCTGGAGTCACTCAGGGCTAAATTCCAACAAGGAAGAAGCCTCCAATACCATCTTTCCTTCTCCCTGTCACTGGCCAATCAGACAGGGAGGTGGGTGATGAATTTCCCTGCACAGCTCCTGATTGGCCAGTGCCAGGGAAAGGAATCATGATGTCAGAGTCTTCTTCCTCACTGGAGTTTAGCCCTGCGCGACCCCAGAACAAGATAAGGGATTGGCTGAATTCATTCTGGAGGGTTGGTCTGGTTTCAAGCGCCAGCTGGGCTCCTGCATTTCATTTCAGACATGAACCACTTCCGAAATGAAACAAACATGCCTATTGCCTAATATACAGTAATATCTTGGTTTAAGAGTAACTTGGTTGGAAGCATTTTGCAAGACAAGCAAACATTTCTTCTAAAATTTGCCTTGATCAACAAGCAATGTCTTGTAATACAAGTAACTGGAGCAGGTCACATGATCACAAGTGAGCCAATGGTGGCTCTCTACCCCCCACTGGATTCTGGATGATTGTCTGGAATGTTCCATTTCAGGCAGCCTCCAAAGCAGAGGGAGGAGAGAAGAATGGAACTTTTCTTTGCACCAGCCAGGAATGTTTTCAAAGAGGAGTGCAGGTTAGGGGTTTGTTTTATTTTTTTATATGTATATTTTAATTTTTTTCAACATTCTTTCTTTTTTTCAAACCATTTCTAATCATGGGACAGATAGTCAAGTGTGTATAGGGCTACAAATTGCATTTTATTATTGTCACATTAAAAACACAGAGTAAAATCCTGTTCTTAGTCTCAAGTGGAGCAGATTCCACAGCCAGGTACCTAAACCACGGTATGGGCATGGATTTCTAGCCAACTTCTTTTGTTCGTTTTGGCATTTTGTATGTACAGTATGTGGTCTATGGGGCTCCAGAACAAATAATCTGAATTTCCATTATTTTTATGTGAAATTTGCATAGATATAAGTGTGTTCTGGTTTACAAGCATGTTTCTGGAACAAATTATGTTCATAAACCAAGGTATTACTGTAATGTACAGAAGAAGATTTTAAAAAACAGTGTAAAATGAGAGTAAGATGAATGGTTTCTTGATAAGAAAGTAGAAAAGAAAAACAAAGTGCTGTTCATTTTATAAGGTCTAAGCTTCATAACAAATAATTAATAATTCCTTAATTCAATGCAGTAAAAATGAGTATGAACTCATATAATATTCTGCAATGTTTATGAATGGAACATTTTAAATGTAAAAGCATGTCACAGTCATTTAGGATGTGCTGCCCAAATATAATATAAAGTAAATTACTTCCTGTGTGGGGGGGGTACTTCTTGGGGGTGTGGTGGGGTTTAGCAATCTTGGCTCTTAGATATCTCACCAGGTAGAATTCAAGGTTCCTACAGGATGTTCCTAGCTGCCTAGATGCCCTAAGCACATCCAATCTCACCTGATTTCGGAAGCTAAGCAGGGTCGGCCCTGGTTAGTACTTGGATGGGAGACCACCAGGGAATACCAGGTGCTGTAGGCGCCTGGAGTAGGAACTGTCAAACCACTCCAGTATTCCTGCCAAGAAAACTCCATGGTCATGGGGTCACAAAAAGTCGGTCATGAGTGTAATGATATAACACACACACACACACACACACACACACACACACACACACACACACACACACACACACACACACACACACACACACACACACACACACACACACAAAATGTTCCTGGGACAGCTAGATCTCTGCAGCATATTTTTTCTGTTCGAAACCTCTAGTATATAAACCAGATATTTTTATCATGTTTATGAGAACATCTCCCAAGACACATAGCTGCCTGGGTCTAGCAAATGGTTGAAACATCTGCTGCGTAAATATTGGGTGACAAATATCTAATGTGGTATGACTTATTTACTATATTTGCGCTTATGCTTTTCTAGAATTGTTTTAATAACAATTTGTTTTACAATAGAGATTTGTTTGGAGGTGTTGTCTAAATAATAGTTATCAAGTAAATAGCTTTTTCCCAAAGGGAAATAAATTTTCCTATACCTTTTGAAATTACGATATTCAGGTTTCATGCTGCAAGAAGCTTGTATTACCTGCTCCTTTTGCTCCTCCACAACAATTCTACCTAAAGCCATGTGTACAAGAAGAGAACTTTATTTCTAGGGAACAGGATGGCCTAAAACAATCCACAGGTCCAGTTTTTGTTTGTGTGTGGATAACAAATTGCAGGTTGCATTTCACAGCGGAACATCTCTTGAAACTCTCATTCCCCTTGTTGAATTTCTTCTAATTCTCCTCATTCAGACTGGGAAAAGTGAGAAACAATGTGCCTGATCCCTCCATCAGTACTTCAGTGTATTGTTCCCCCTTGTATTTAATTTCTAAACCCTGAGCACACCTCTTACCTCTAAGTTCTGTGGTTCAGTCAGTTTGCTTGTTCACTGGAAGTTATCAGTTAAAAAGGCTAAGGGGATTGGCCATTAACTTATGTTCCTGCTCTTATGTCTTCATCCCAAATGGATCCAACCTTTGTACTCCTCAGCACTTCTTTCTGCTTTCTTTCCCTTCTGTGAGTCAGGTAGGAACTGCCTGGAATCTACATTGCTGCCACCATGTATCTTTCAGTATCTACTTTGTAATCAAGAAATTCCACAATGAACCAACACAAGCATTGTCTTAACTCTGTTACTATTTTGGCTCCTACTTCCACTCACAAAGTGATACCATACAAGAGATACTGTGAGAAGCTAACTCTTTTTAAAAAACATCAATTAAGCAGCACAAAGTAGTTGTCATGGCTGTATTTCAAGAAATGAAAATGGTACTGAGCACAAGAGGATATCCTGTAGACCAGAGGTCCTCAAACTATGGCCCGTGGGCCAGATCTGGCCCACTAGCAATTGCAGGAATCCCCCCCCGCCGCTGCCCAGGCACACCCAGCTCGGGGAGCATCAGCTGCCATGTGTAGTGCTGGATCTCCAGGTGGGTCAGCCTGAGCCCAGTGGTGAGGAGGGAAATGAGGGAAACAAATGGAAGCTTACCAATGCCAATCCTTCCTCGCCACTACTGCTGCACATCACCCGTCCTCTGGAGAAGTGGGGTGGTGACTTAAATAACTTTGAACTTTCCACTCAGGTCCCAGGAACTTGAGGGGGATGTTCAAAACTTCTGGTCCTCCACCCAGCAGTGCAGCAGCCAGGGCCGTGAGGAGGTGCAGGCTGTGGGGCACATCGGCACCCCGCAAGGTTGGATAAGCAAGCCCCAGGCCTTTGAGGGGGTGGGGAAATCACCTGGCCACAGGTAGCAGCCCACCCAACCTCACCCCTTCACCCAACTGGGCCCTACTGTAGCAGCCTTCAGCTGCGGCCACATGGGCGCCTGGAACCCCGCCAGGAGATCAAGGGAGAGCATGCATAATGGATGCCAGGCGGCTGCCCAGGTACTGCCGCCACAAGAGCTGGAGCATCGGAAGAAGGTGAGGGAAGAGGAGGAGAGGGTGGGCTGCCTTTGTTGGGGAGCCCCCATCAACCTGCACCCCCACCTGGGGGAAACCTGCCTGACAGGTATGTGTGTGTGTGTGAGGTAGGCACTGGGGGGAAGTGTCCTTCCAGCCAGTAAGTTCCGTGGCTGCTCACCCTGCCCGAGATCTGATCAGAGGTGCATGGGCAGCTGGAGGGAGGAACAGAGGGAGGTCAGTCGTAGAACTGGAGGCTGCCCTTGGCCCGCCAGCCCTGCCCAGAGAAAGACATGCACCCACCACAACAGCAAGCGAGCAAGTGCACGATGGATGCCAGGCAGCCACCCCATTGCTGCCACCACGAGAGCTGCTGGAGCCCAGGTGAGCACAGGCAGGAGGGGGAGCAAAGGGATGGTGGCAGGACCAAACAATGGGCCCCACTCCAGACAGAAGCCACTTGTCCTCAGGTGTGCAATCTTCCTGAGCCCCCCTGGCCAGCGTGAAGGCCAACATGGGCCAGGGGCGGCCAGAGATGAAGGTGCACTTGAGGGAGGCGAGGGAGGAGGAGAAGACAGGGTGCCTCTGCCGGGGAGCCCCCACTGACCCTCATCCCCGCCTGTGGAACCCTGGCCTCCGTGCAGGAACCTAGCTCCAGCCTAGCTTTTCCTCACCGCCTGCTTGCTCCCAGGGCCAGCACCCCCCCCCCAAATGAAGTGTGAGCTTGGTGCTGCAGCAGGGGAGGATCCAGCCCCCAACAGTGTCTGAGGGACAGTAAACTGGTCCTCTTTTTAAAAAGTTTAAGGACTCCTGCTGTAGACTTAACTGCTGTCAATCAAGGTGCCAATATTCAGGTTGCCCTTTGCTAAGTAAATCTTGGCATCCTTTTTTCTTTCTGGCAACATGGGACTGATATAATGCAGCAATATCAGGCCACTGCCTGGCATTTTGAATCATGGGTACAGAAGCCCAATAAAGAATTATAAAGTTTCATATAGTATCATTTTGGAATCTGATAAGAAGAGCAAACCAAGTTGCAACGTAGCTGATTTGTATGATGAAAAGTGCACTGAGAAATTTATAGGCTACATTCTGATTGGGGTCAGAATGGTATTAACCTGGGATAGTTTATGGAAGTCCTTTAAAAGATATATTAGCAACTTGAAAGGTGTTCAAAATACAGAGCATCTCTATTAATATGCAAATTGGAGAATTTTTTATAGCAGGCAGGTATGACTTCACAGTCCTCCACTTTGAAATCTGAACATTCAGTGTCTAATGCAGTGAACGAGACAAATTATAATAGATAATTTATTATTTTTGCATTATGTTCTTACCCAGCAAAGCTTAGGTAGCTAGTCCAGAAAGGCCAAGTAGTGCTTACGACTGGGAAGGGATATAAATTTGGGGTTTTTCCCCTATTCACCTTATTACTAGTCAGGCTTTACGTGGTATGTCAATGTTTAATTTATTTAAATTTATCACAGTATTTTTAATAATGTCTTACATTTGTAGCTTTTAGTAAGTAAAAAAAGCAATAGAATAATTAAAAAAACTGCAACAGATGAATTATCTGCCTGCCAAACACAATGGAAGTAATTTTTATGTTACATAAATACAGGTACAAATCTAGAGTTTAAGTGTCTTTTGGAGAAATGAAGAAAGTGAAAGAACTTCCAATGTAAGAAATAAAGCTTACCAGTCATAGATATCCTTCACACCCAGGCAACAATTGGGGGGTGGGGGGTGGGAGGAGAATCTGTTTGTCTGTGTTAAAATACCAAACTGCTTGGTATTTGATATGAATGGTACAATGATCAGGAAAGTTGGTTTTTGTGAGGCCTTTTCTCATTACACAAGGCCACACACAGAGCTCTGTCATTCACATAAACCTCATTTCATTTGTAAATGCACTGTGGTGAAGGGTTTCTGCACAAGTAGCATTGGAATGGCCAATCCATCCTCCAATTGTCACTGTATTTTGTGATGGCAAATGGGAAGTGGGGTCCAGGGCCTGCCCCAAAACATTTTCAGAGAAGGGAGCTTTTTAATCCTTTCTGATGTGCTGCGGTGGTGATTGAAGCATAGTGGCACACGTAGCTCTGACATTTGTGGACAGGCACCTGCCACTCAGTCTACAGGCTGCCCTTACCCAGAAAAACTTGAGGAAAGAAAGATGGGAAACGGTACTGCCGTCTCCCTTTCCTCACTTCCTTTCTCTGAGGACCTGCTTTTCTTTCTGGTGTTGCTCCCCTCCCCCTTCAAAATCGAGCAAAGGCTCTACGGCACACCTACCTGTCAGATTCTTGGAAGGCCAGATTGGCATGCTTCAGCTAGAAGAATGGCTTGATGCCCTGCCTAGCAGGGACTCCCTAGAGAAACTGGAGATCCAACCACAACTTCCAGGGAAAAGCCATTCTCTCCAAATAATGAAGAAGGGTCCGGAGCACCAAGCCACAGAGAATGTGGAAGAGAGCAAAGCTGAGGAAGAGTATGTTTTTCTAGCAGGTCAGCATGGTTTGTGAAATAATTGGGTAGGGTCAGCTGGGGAAGACACCCACACTTCAACCCAACACAGAAAAAAAATCCCAACCAAGTGCTGAAGCTGATTTTCGTGTCTTGCCTGCTTCTTGCCCCCTGTTCAGCACTCCTTATTTCCTGGTGTGCCTGGTCTCCTGTTAACTCGATTACCAACCCTCCTTCTGGCTGCTCTGTATCTGTTTGGAACACCATTGATTCACAGACTGACAGTGGCTGTGGACTATGGTTATTCTCTGCCTCCTTCTGAACTCTTGTAACATCTTCCCTATGCACTGACTTGGGCTGACCTTTGACTTTTTTTACTGAGTTTACCTCTCATATCTTGTACTCTGAGTCTTGATCTGAGGTGAAGTAGGTGATGTCCAAGGTTAGTGAGAACAGCAACCACCTTTTAGTTTATTTCTGTTTTTATTCTTGGAGATACAAGACCCTCAAAAATATTTTAGATATTTAGTTAATTTTGGGTTCACACATTTGAACTTGACTTCATTTTCATAAGAAAGCACAGTTACAGTGGTAGCTCTTAAGACAAATGCCTCGTAAGACAAAAGACTTGTAGGAAGAAAAAAGTTTCCGGAAAAATGCATGTATCGCGTGACAAAAAAAAAATCCCCATGGGATGCTTTGCAGACAAAAAACAATTCTGCATGTACCCAGAACCCCCCCCCCCCAGTTATTTTTGTCTTTATTCTAGCTTCCGGAACAGATTAATCCATTCCCAATACATTCTTATGGGAAACTATGTTTCATAAGACAATTTTTTTTGTAAAACAAAGTGACTCATAGTATGAATTAAATTTGTTATAAGAGGTACCACTGTATTCGGATCTCATCAGACCATGCCTTTTCACTTTACCATTACCCTTCATTGTCTGCCAAAGAGGGGGATTCTGCTTCTACATTTCCAGATGGTCTGGAGACATTTTGAAGAGATTCTTTTTTTAAAAAAAAATATTTAGAGAGAAACCTAAATATTAAGTTAAGTTAAGCTGTATGGCTGCTGAAATCCTTTCTTCTGGAAAAAAAAAACAATTTCGCCCAATTCAAAGATATTTTGTTTACACACAAACAAAATGAAACTTGGTTGGCACCAAGAGATTTTATCTTAGAAAAGGGTTGATTTCCAGTAGCTTGTGATATTCTTTTTAAGTGGACTCAGCCATGCATATATCCCATACTGCAGCCTTCAAAGCATCCACAGCATAGGGATAAGTATTTCTGGAACATTGTTCTCTTTGATATAGTTCAAAATTGTCTTGTAAAATTTTCCTGTACAGCATTTTCTTTTTGGCACTGTGAAACTGGGTTCAACAAACATGAGAAGGGCTTAGGTCTTGGCCAGAAAAGATGAAACATTGTTTGAGTGGTATGTGATCTAAAGTTGTTAGGGATCCAGTTTGTGCTGTCTGAGCTATACTTTCCATGCATGATAAACCAGTATATAATCAATTCCCAAGAAGGATTTGTGATGCTTGGTAAAGAAAGAGTACAAGTAGCCCACTTGGATGAAATTCTTTCCAGGTGTCTGCCAAATTTAATTCACCAGAGTGTTGCTGGAATGAAGTGTGATGTAGAGCTTTATTAGTATGATGTCCAAGGCACTAACAGTTAAACCAGGCGCCCCCAAGCAGGATCTCACCCCTCCCTGACAAATAGTTTTATATCTCAAAGAAAAGAAATCTGCTCTGTGTTTGGGCTATATATGGATCTCGTCAATTTGACTTGCCAATAGATCCTTTTACAAAGAGGAGCATTCCATTCAAGTCTTTTAACTCTCCCCCACACTGGAAATTTGCCTGTGGGCAGAAAACAATCAGTACTGCTGCTGCTCTCTCTCTCTCTCTCTCTCTGTGTGTGTGTGTGTGTGTGTGTGTGTGTGTGTGTGTCCTTTGGGTCTTTTTTGCATCATTAATATGTCAGGGGTCTTGTGTTTCTTATGCTCTTGATTCACCCTCATTTAATTGAAGATCCTATTCCACTTATGGTGAAAGATACCACTTTCAGAGCTGACACCCTAAAACAGGAAACTTTCTTGAGGTGACCTGAGAATGGCTATAATTTGGATGCCAAATAGTGTCCCGATGGTGATGGAGGCGTAGTTTAAAACCTGAAACAAGTTCTAGAACTGAAAACATAATTGAGTTGTACTTTACTAAGGGAATTCCAGGCTATCATCCAGCAATGAAAGGGTAAAACCTAGAGGCATATAGATAGAATACCAGTAACATTGTTTGTTCACACCTTTAGCAATACCAATTGACCTTATTAGACAATTATTTTCAAAATACTCAAAGGAGAATGGAGTCAGAAGTCAGAGGAATCATAATTAAATAATGTTCTCCATGAGTTAACAACTCATCTACAGTATTTGCCATGTGAGCTGGACTCAGTTGTGGCTGGCTTGGCTTTTTGTTTGCTGCTGTACCAAGAGTAGCAGCAATGATCCAAAAGTTTCCTTTTCTGGCAACGTGGGAATTACTCCAGGAAGGATTATATGCAAGGAGAGTAGGTAATCTCAGGTTTAGAGCATGAACTGAGAATTGTTCTTCATTATCATTAATAATAAGTTACATTGGATGAGCCCCTTCGTATATTACTTCTTTTTCACATAACAGGCTTATAAATGGCTGGTATATTTTGTAAGATTGCAAAGTTAAAGGACAAAGATCTTGATAAATTTGTGTTTTTTGTTTTGTTTTGTTTTGATTTTGTGGCATCTCCCTTTACTTTCCAAGAACTCAGTTTGGGCCTGAAAATTTGCCATGCAGCTCATCAGTTTTTAATAGACTGTTGGTTCTTCATCTCCAACTACAGTACTGTACTTGATTGCTGGCCCTGACGGTTCACCAGTTTTTGTTTACAGAGGATTAATAGCAGCAGGCCATTCTTGTCCAAGTTGTTTTATTTCTACAACTACATCATACATAGAACTGAATTTTCCTTTAGTCTCTTTTACGAAATGATAGGGGCAGGCTGCTCCACCCACTAGGTCTCTTTTGCATGTATGTTTTTGCTCCAAAAATCAGTTAAATAAGGCTTCCTTGATTTCCGACTCATATCTTAAACAGTTCCTTACTGTTAGAGATTTCAGTCATTCTCCTCTATTAGTTTAATTATAAGATATTTTTGGTATTAAGTCTCAGGAGAGCCAACAAAAGCAGCCATTTTCTCTGTGTCATCAGAGTGCCTCCTTTCTATTATATTTGACTGCAAACACATATTTGAAATCCAAATCTTCAAAGGCTTGAACCCAAATATCCAGTGTCTGTTTCCACAGGCTGAACAAAATGGAATCCGAGGTCCCCCCCCCATACTAGGAGAGCATCACATCCCAAAATTTTGGCTAAACTTATCCTTCCTGCTTAAACAATCCGCCAACCTTGGAAGTAGAGCTGAGGGCTTCACAGCTAGCATGAGTTCCAATTTGTACAGAGCATCCATAGTGCCCCATGTATAAGCAAAAGCCCCAACCCTCTTTGCTGTTAGGTGCCTCACTAATGAGTTTACTTTTTCAATTTTGTAGCAACTTCAGTACAACCAGAAGGTAAGCATTGGATTTAAGTAGCCATTCTTTTTAAAAATAGGGATATGAGATGAAACATGTTATTTTAATTGTTCTTATTTTGCATAGGCTAACACTCAGACTTTGGAATGATGGGCTTAAAGTCAATGAAAATTAGACCTTTGGAGTATAACAGATGTTGCTTTATTTGCTGGAGAATAATTCAGGTCTCTTTATAGGCAGAGGAACTATTAGAATTACTATTGGATCAACAGTTTTGAGTGCTTAGTTGGTCGTACTTGTTATTGGTCTCTGTGCGGTTATAGTTAAATATGTTTCAGTATTCCTTTAGGTGTGCAGCACATGTTGTAATCAATCTGTACTATTCTTTAGAGAACTCTGGACTGCTAGTATTTCCTCTTTCCAGATAGTTTGTTAGCCATGTGAGCAGAATGTAAGTTATAGACTTATTTATTCCACATTAGTCCTTTGCTGTAACATTAATATATGGACTGCTAAGAAAGGTCTGAGAAGCCCCCGTTTCCATTTCTAAAGAATTGATGCAGTTAAAAACAATGTGAAGTTTATAGAAATACAATATACCCATATGGGGAAGGAGTGTGAGTGAAGACATTGGTGAAGAGCCCGCTTTAAATGTGTTTCTTTTCACACTCTGGCATATTGTACATTATGGATGAAATCCTGGTGGCATAGCTATGCTTGACAATCCCCCCCCCCCCGCCGCTGCCGTGCGCTGCCCAGAGCTGCCTTGGATCAGCGCGATATGTGTGTGTGTGTTTTTAAATATATAATATATATCATAAGTATTACTTTTTTAATTAAAAAATCCTAAAATAAAAATCCTCTTCTCTGTCTTGCTTCTCTGCCTGTACTATTTGTTAATTAGCTAGATATCTGATTCTAAATTTTGACATACATTCTGTTAACGTGCCACAAGAGCAATGTTTCTCTCTGCTTCCTGTAATGACATCAATTTTAGTTGCAACCAGTGCACAAATATTCATTTTTATATCTTGTTGCATGACTTTACACCTTATATTAGAAAAATACTGGATCAAGAGACATCTTACAGATCATAATCACTGGTACATGTTCCAGAATAATAAGCCAGTATGCGTCAATTTTGCGTAGGAAAGGACTAACTTGTCAGTTTCTCTGTCTGATATTCAAAAGCTTTTAATCTTTTCACTTTGTAGCAGAAACATAATGAATGAGATTGTCACTCTTGTGCACTGGCTAGATTCAATGAATATAGTTACATGTATTTCCTAAGTCATGTAGTAATTTTTCCTTCTGCTACAATGTAATATCATGTCCTTTACATCAGTTTACTTAAGACTTACTCAATATTTTTGAGAGGGGGAAATACTCCAATTCAGTCCAGTGGGGAGAGTACTGCTTGAGTACTTTATTTTACTTCACATTTACCATCATCCCATTTCATTCAGATCTGCCATCACCCAAACAGTTGTCATTTTGAAAAGTAAATACCAAGAGGCATGTCAATAATGCGGATCTTATTCCTAATGTTATTGTGGGACAGACAGGCACTCATGCCAATTGAACTGAGATCTGCAGTTGCCTGTATGAAGAGAAGAACAATTCTCCAATGCAAACACAAATTTATTTCTAACAAGCTTCCCCCGTAAAATGGCTTCCAGTCATAGGATTGGGGAATTTATTCCCAGGGCTCTGTTGAGGAGTTGCCAGGAGAGATTGGGTTTTTCTCATTTATCCTTGAGCTGTGAATCTCTTTCTGCTTTGGGCTTCTTGGTTCTTCTGTTATGACATTACTTCTGTTTAAAATCAACTTCTTAAGCATCTGGAACAGTGAAGCAATATTTGGCACCTTGGAGAGGCCAAATTCATTTCAAAAACTCTTTTGACTTCCTTACTTTACTCCATATTGGTTCCAAAACTGATGAATAACTCTTACTTAATTTAGGATTCAAAATATCTCCAAGCTTGAAACATAACCCTACTGCAAACATGTTTGAATACACAGATTCAAAGCCAGATGTTTAAGATCTGTGCTTTCAAAGCGGTTTTCATGTAGCCCTCTGTATGCATGGGCAATTTGATTAAATTCATTTGTTCCCACATTAAAATCTTTTAAATCCCATTTTTATACCATGTTTAGGTGCAAATTAATTATATTTTCACTAAAAAATGAATCACTTATCTCTGTATATGAAGGATTCCTTCTTGTTGGCTGTAGACGGTTCTTGTAAGCTATAAACCATGTGAGACCTCTTCTTTTTTTGTAATGAGCACACATTTGGGATCACTGCGCAAACATTTTACTGTGCTTCATCCATCTTAATATATTTGTTTACTACAGTTAACATTTGCAAAGTAACCTCTAGAGTTAGCAAAATAAATATAGTCATTTTAGATCCAGTAAGGTTGGGCACTTCAATATTTTCCATAGCTGAAGTTGAAGCAGACAGCATTTGCACTTCATGAATAATTGTTATGACCTTCTGATGAATCCTCCTGAGTTTCTGTTTCAACAACTTTGTGGATGGAATATCACTGGCAAACTTTTCACAGGAGAATCAAAACAGAGATTGAGACAATGCCTCCTATACGGATGGAATTTTGTTCCTTACTGGTAACTGGGTGACAGAGTGGCTCCTTTCAGTTTTGTTGGAAAGACTAACAATTAGATTGGGAATACTACTATAGGTGGGAAATGTGCTTTATTTTTATGTGTTTAGTTCTCTGCCAACTCTGGCCGAGCTGGGATGAAAAAGATTATGAATGTACATTACATATATTTAAAAAATCAATAACAGGGCGGACAATTCACAGCAGTCAAGGACCACACCATCTTTTTAGACAATGGAGACCTGCATCCATTGTGTACAAGTTATTTTTGCCCCCCTCCATGCCCTAAAATATATTTTGGCTTTGAAGTGGTCTGGCATGGGGAAGAACAATTAACCATTCTGATCCATTTTCAGAAGGCCCTAGCCAGACCTGTCAAGTGTCACGATTTGGGTGGGACATTCCCATTTTCTAGCCCTTTCCCCTCAGTTTTCCCAGAACATTTCTTTTCCTGGAAATGTCCCGGGTGGCTGAAGCAGATAAATACGTCTCCCTTTCTTAGACATCATGTAAAAGCTTTATTTTAGTTTTGGGAAAATGTCTCCCAAGGAACTCTTCCTTGCTCTCCTGATATTATGCCTCTAAAGCCTCATTTCTATTTGTCCCGGTAATATTATTGCTCTTCAACTCATTATATAAGAATATATACATAAAAATCTATCACGATAAGCCACATTTACTTATGAAGGAATTTGCAGTTTTTCTCACCTTAGAATAGTTTCACCATAGCTTGGATCACACAAGAACACAATTCATAGTGAGGGTTAGTTGTCATCTTTAACTGGGAGTCATTCAGTGACTTCCATTCGTGGAATGACTTTATGTGCAAACGGGACATGATAAATAAAACTGTGGGATAGTTCTGTGGATTAGGTGTTTGGCTGCATAGCCAGAGGTTAGGAGTTTGATTCCCCACTGTGCCTCCTTGAGAGGAGCTGAACTTGATGATCCACAGGGTCCCTTGCAGCTCTGCAGTTCTAAGGTTCTAAAATCTCATGTGGACTTTTCACATGACCTCAAACGCAAACTACTTTTAAAGTGAAAATCGTCCACACTAGCTAGGGGTGGGCACCTTATGAAAAATGACATGTTGTTTTGTCGTTTTGTAAGCTTGTGAAACCTGACAAAATGAAACAGCAAATAGTGTGTCATCAGGAAATGAAACGAAACACTATTTTTTTTGTTTTGGAAATGAAATGATTTGTCCTAGCGTCTTGATCCAGCTGTCTTTAGAAAAGGATGATTATTTGCTTTCCTTCCTTCCTGCACCTCAGCTGTTGAGATAGCTGATCTTGATCGGCCTGAAGCTAGCCAGGATCTGAGCTCTTCCCTTTGCTGGCTGTGTCTGCAAGTTGATTTAAAGTGATTGTTTTCCTTTCCTAATTAATACAAAAATCCCACAAAAGCCTCTTTTGCTTTCCTGATTAAGTAGGACTATGGAGGGTCTTTTAAAAAATATTTTCCTTCCTTCCCTTGCAGCACCACCAATCAGCTGTTGAGCCTCTCTGATCTCTCCATGTAGCAGATAGCCATTAGGTTTCTAGCTTGTTTTATAGAGGGTTCTTTGCTTGAAAGCAAATGGATTGGATGGCTTTAGGGTCTTTGATTTAGGGCAGTGGGCTCCCTGTTAAATAAAAAAAGGAAAGTTCCCATTATTTACAGCCTTACGCAGCATTTCATTTCATTTCATTTCATGATGAAAGTTCTTTTCAAAAAATCAGTTTTTGATGACATGAAACAAAATGAAGACTGAAACAGAAAAAAAAACCCAAATCGAAACTCTATATTTCCGTTTCATGCTCATCTCTAGTCCACACACTTGGCTGCATGTAGTCAAGAAAAAAAGAAATAATGGGAATGAATGTGTCAGTCTGTCAGCAAGTCCACAGGAGGTTTGTAAAAAGGTAACTGCTGGGGTATGTGAAGGAATTTTGTCAGCTGAATTAATTTTGATGGGTGTATTGTTCCCATCAACAGAGTCTCTCTCTCTCTCCCCCCTCTAGAGATAGGGGCAGATGGACACAAACCATAATCTTGGAAATTTGAAAAAATACCCCCGAGGTTTTTTTTTACACATGATATTTGTTGAGTGTCCCATTATTTATATGAGGCAAAATTGTACCACTGTAGAGGATTCATTGGTTTCTGGAAACATGCAGTTTTGGGGTACTTCTCTCTTTTCTCTGTGTTGCTTCTGATACCTTGTTTGGCACAGAGGTGTTGTAACGATTAATTAAGCATTTGTTGTAAAGTGCTTAAGGAGGAGAAGATTTCTATAAAAATCTAAAGAATTGTGTTAGGTGCCACTGCCTACTACTTCATCCATCTGAAGTAATGGGCCATATATATTTATGGATAATGCTTGCTGGAGCTGCAGCTCTGTAAGGACTTATCACTTCAGTAAGTACAGTGTTAAAGAAAATTACTCTTTACAGCTCTGGGTAGTTAAATTAACCAGGTGTGGTCTCTCTCTGTCCCTAGCCCAATGTAAAGTCCATGCTGAATGAAGCCATGAAGGCATGGTAACTCCTGATTCAGAGTCACAAATATTTTCATTTTTGAAACATACATTCTAAAATACAATCAGTTCACATGTCAATATGGGGGGTACGAATTGATTAATTAAGCAGTAGGTGAGAAGGTTGCCATGAGTCTCACGAGATATTGATGGAAATGACAATTTATATTGCTTTATAACTGCCGTTTATATGATCAAAGATGGCAACACCTATGCTCTCTTGCTATGCTCTCTTGCTCATATGTTATTCAAAGTAACCTGAGTTTCGTTTCCTGCGCCTGTGTAAGCCTGTGCCTAAACAATTATCTCTGTGTGTGAAACTATCCAATTAACCAGACTGTCCTTGTGAGGGATGCGCTAGGCAATCATAAATCGCTGGCTGACAGCCGGTTCTCGTCTCCGGCAGACACAAACTTCAAAGAAGGCTAGCACCATGGCGCCATGTGTACATTCCTCCTTTCTACTTGATTTGTAACTATGTGTATGCTCCCCTTTCCTATTCGATTTATGACTTGCAGCTGGGGTGTTATCAGTTTTGGGAACGGGAGGGGCTAGGAGTGAAGAATTTTACAAAACACGTGTGTATCCTTTGTCCGGCGCGCCAGATTTTCACGGAGCTGACTCCACTGGTGGCCCGCAATGGTAGCGTTATTAATAAACTCTTTCTCTGTTCATCTGAACCTTGGCATTCATTGAGCTCTCGACACACCCCGAACTGCGGCACAGAATCCCGAAATAGGCTACATATCTGGTGCATTGGCCGGGAAAAACTGCCCTCCTTCGGGGCGAGAGGCCAAGCCATGCGATGGCCAGCAGCCAGCGCCGGACGAATGGATCCAGTGCACACCTCCCAGATTGAGAGGGGAATTGCTTCGTTCAGCGTTTTGGCAGAGGCGTCATTGCCTGGAGAGAAAGAGAAGCCGGCTGAGGGGGGAGAGACTCCGCGGAGCATTTGGTAAGGACCAGTCATGGGTGAAACGTATGTCCCTTGAAGGGAGAGAGAAGAGGGGAGGGGAACCCTCATTCTAAAGAGGGAAAGGAGAGGGGAGGGGAACCCTCATCCTAAAAGGGCAGAGAAGACGAAAAATAATTCTCTGCAGGTTGAAGGGAGAGGGGAGGGGAACCCTCATCCCAAAGGTTATGGGCAGGATCCCACGGAAGTATTGACAGAGAGGTGACAGCCTCTGCCCTCAAGTAGTAATAGGTTAAAAAGATTCTTTGATAGGTAGGGGGAACCAGATTAAGTTGGGAGGGAGAAATGCGGGAATTTGTGTGGTCACCAGTCCAATGTCTGTGTGTGTGAGAGGAATGGTCGAGGCTTAGCGCCCTCTTGGCCGAGCGTGTCTGGGTTGCGCAGTTTCTGGCCAGACGACTGAGTCTGATCATAGCCGGTAGCAAGTCTTGTGTGTGTGAAGTGAAATAATAGGTGCAGGAGCGGACGTGGTGACAATTGTGGGAGCTAGTAGCAACACATTCAACTTATAACATGGGGGCAAATTCCAGCAAACCATCAACCCCACTGGCTTGCTTCGTGACAAATTGGAGCACTGCCACCAAGGATTATGATTTTGGCATAAAGATGAAAAAGGAGTGCTTGAAAACCTTATGCCAATTGGACTGGCCAACTATGCAGCCCGGCTGGCCAGCCGAAGGAACTTTTAGTGAACACATCATAAGGCAATTGTGGTTTAAGATCCTTAAAAGTTACCCAGAGCAAGTCCCATACATAGAGATGTGGCAGGGAAATGTCCGGAAAAATTCCTCATGGATTCGGGACTGTAGAAATTTGCCGCCACAAGCCAAGCTCTTTGCCGTAAAGAAACAGCAGGCACCTTTAGAAAGCCGTCTGGAAGACTATGAGACACTGACACCGCCACCCCCGTATGTTCCGGACGCTCCGCAGAGAAATCCAGCAGCACCACCCGCCCCCAATCCAGGAGCACTGCCCGGGATTGATGGTTTCCCCAAACCCCAAGATCTTCCGCAACCCAGACCTTCCCAGCCTGTCCCGCTACCCAAAGATGAGCCCCAAGCCAAAGGAGGGAAAGCGAATGACGATGAAAAAGACGAGGGAGAGGAGGAGAAAGAAAAAGAGAATGAGGATGTGTTCCGCCAAAGAATGCAAGGAAATTTTGAATGAAGCGCGGCGGATCATGAGAGAGTAATGAAGTTAATCAAGGGGCATGAATCGGTAATGGAGGTCGGGACCCATGTGCTAGACGCCGCAGGGGAACGAAATTGGCACAAAAAGCAGAGATACGTTTTGAGAGCATATGATGCGGCAAAACGTCAAGCTGAATTCCTTAAACGACAGAAGGCTGAAGGAAAAGCAAAGCTCATGCCACTGAGGCGGGTCTATGATCCCTTACCTCCAGATCAGGAAGGACCCAGAACTTATACAATGCAACACGTGCCCTTCACAAGTAGCGATATAATTAATTGGAAAAATACTTTACCGAGTCTAGATGACAACCCAGATAAAGTCCATGGCACGATGCACAGCATTTTTAGTGTTTACATGCCCACTTATGAAGATGTTCAACATCTCATCCGAGGCCTTTTTAATACAGAGGAAGCCCGGAAAAATTTTGAAGCAGCTAGACTATTCCGCACAAACCAAGGAGACACCCAGGCACAAGCAGAAGCTGCGGTCCCAACAGTCACTTCGCCAAATTGGGACTATAATGAGGATGGGGGGCTTGCCGCCTTGCGAGTTTACCATGCTGCAATTCTCCAAGGCATAAGGGCGGCAGGGAGAAAGAAAATTAACATGTCTAAAGTAAATGACGTGATTCAAAAGCAGGATGAGCCTCCCGGAACATTTCTGGAGCGCCTTTTCCAAGCATTTAGAAAGTACACCCCCATTAATCCAGAAGACCCCGGGATGGAAAATATCGTAAAAACAGCATTCATATCCCAGTCTGCTCCAGACATCCGCAAAAAGATCCAGAAGGATGCTAACTTTATGGGGCAAACTCTCCAGTGGATGTTGCAGCTTGCACAAACCACATATAATAACAGGGAGGAAGACCAAACTAACCAGAAAAGCAAGCCCCAGGTAAAGAAGCTGATGGCTCTGAATCAGGTCCCTGGTCCCCATAGTTTCAATGCCCCCAAGCCCAGGCGTCCAATTTTGGAATTGGACCAATGTGCGCTGTGCAAAGAATGAGGACACTGGCATCGGGACTGTTACCTGAATCCAGAAAACCAGAAGCGGGGAAACCCGAACCAAGGACCGCGTCGCCCTGGCAGCCTGCTGCGCCGCCACGCGACGTTCAACGCCCATTCCGTCCAGTTACTACCAGCCAGGAGCCGACACTCACTGCCCGGTCCCTCCAGCTATCAACAGCCAGGGAATTCCCCCGCCTATTCAGGGACAGTAAGCTCAATTCCAACCCGCGCCAGTCCAACAAAAGACCCAGGTGCTCCAGGGACCCCAACGCGGGCAAGGTCCCGCCTGGACACCACCTTTCCAGAATTTGATGTCACTGGAAGAGGACATTCCATATTGAAGGCGACAGGGTTCTTGCTCCCGTGAACCCACAGTCAGTGTTCAAACCGGGCGCCAAACAATTCAGTTCCTTGTTGACACGGGCGCGAGCCATTCAGTAATCCCCAAACTTCTTGCATCCTAGACAGGACTCAATCAATTAATGTGATGGGCGCTACCGGAAAAGCACAGCGCGCCACCTTCATGCAGCCCGTCCAGTGCAAGTTAGGGGGCCTAATAGTTGAACACAAGTTTCTACACATGCCAGACTGTCCCATTCCCCTCTTGGGATGAGATCTGCTATTTAAATTAGGTGCCCAAATCACCTTCACACCCAAGGGAGAAGTCTATTTGACTGCTGGTAACCAGGAACCCGAAGGTGAATGTGCCTTGAATACCCTTTGCGAGAGAGGTGGCACTTGATGGTAGTTTGGGAAGAACCAAGCCAGCTTCCCCAAGACTTCCTAGATCAAGTAAATCCAGAAGTATGGGCAGAAGGAACCCCCCCCGGAATGGCATGGAATATCCCTCCAATTATTGTTCAACTTAAGCCAATGGCTGGCCCAGTATCAGTTCCACAATACCCCATCGGAAGGGCTGCGGCAGAAGGGATATGGGTACACCTGAAGAGAGTGATAGAATTTGGTATCCTAGTTCCTTGACAATCACAATGGAATACCCCCTTGCTACCTGTCCGAAAGCCCGATGGAACTTTCCGCCCAGTCCAGGACCTCCGCTTGGTCAACGATTCAGTCAAAGCGCTCCATCCGAATGTCCCGAACCCATACACTATTCTTAGTCTAATTCCCCCGGAGGCCAAGTACTTCACTGTCTTAGACTTGAAGGATGCTTACTTCTGTTGCCGGCTGGCACCCCAAAGTCAGCACATCTTTGCTTTTCAGTGGGAAGACCCACAAACAGGGACTAAACAACAATTCAAATGGACCCGTCTTGTACAAGGGTTCAAAAATTCTAGCACTCTATTTGGGGTCGCTCTAGCATCAGATCTTGCCACTTTCCCATGGAAGAAGGGGCAAATAGTCTTGCAATATGTAGATGACATTTTGGCGGGAGCGGAAACTGAGGAAGATTGCAAGCAGCTCACCATTGATCTCCTAAACCATTTAGCAACAGCGGGCTACCGTGTCACAAGAAAGAAAGCCCAAATTTGTCAAGAATCAGTGCGATATCTAGGCTTTGATATCTCACAGCAGAAGCGCCAACTCCGGGAGGAGCAGAAACAAGCAATCATTCAAATCCCAGAGCCGAAAAACTCAGAGGCTTTTTAAGAGCAGCAGGCTTCTGCAGAATTTGGATCCCCAATTTCAGTCTTTTGACAAAGCCACTGCACACAGCTACACGAGGGAAAGAGAGTGATGATTTTCTATGGGGACCAGAACAACGACAAAGTTTCCGAGAGATCAAACAAGCTCTTTTAGAAGCGCCCGCCCTAGGTCTCCCCGATCCTAACAAGCCCTTCTATCTGTATGCTGATGAAGATGAGGGCGTAGCAAAAGGAGTCTTGTGCCAAAAATTAGGAAGTTGGCAACAGCCAGTAGCTTACTTATCCGAAAAATTAACCCCAACTGAACAAGGATTGCCTTACTGCATGCGTGGGGTTGTGGCGCTTGCGGCACTCCTGAAAAAGGCAGATAAATTCACCTTTGGGCAGCCAACTCATTGCATCACAAGGCATGCAGTTTTACCCCTCTTAGATGCCAAGGGTGGCTATCATCTGTCCCAAACAGCAATGATGAAATGTCAAAAATTATTCTCAAGAACTGGCCTTACTTTCCAGACTACAGAGGGTCTCAATCCAGCGACCCTGTTGCCCATTAGTGACCAACCGGCCTCCCATGATTGTATCCAAACCATGGATGAAACTTATTCATCACGGCCAGACCTCCGCGACAGCCCGCATCCACAGTGGAGGAATTGGTTCGTGGATGGGAGCAGCTCGATGAGTGACGGCATAAGGAGAGCAGGCTATGCCGTTGTCGAGCTAGAGGACACTGTCATAGAAGCCAGGCAATTACCCCCGGGAACCTCAGCACAACAAGCTGAACTGATTGCTCTTACCCGAGCTTTGGAACTTTCTGAAGGGAAAAGCATCAATATTTACACAGACTCTAAATATGCGTTTCTTACACTGCATGCTCACGGAGCGTTGTGGAAAGAAAGAGGTCTGCTTACCACAGAAGGCACCTCAGTAGCTCACCCCGAGACCTTGTTGCAACTTTTAGAGGCAGTCTGGAAGCCCAAGGAAGTCGCAGTCATGCACTGTTACGGCCACAAGACTGGCCCAAGCTTAGAAGCCAGAGGGAACCGGCTAGCGGACCGCATTGCCAAAGAGGCGGCCCGAAGCGATCCCGAACTGCAATTAAGTCTTATCCCTGTAAATGTCCTCCCGCCAACACCACCGTCTTATTCCGCCGCTGAAGATGAATTCGCGAAAGAGCAGGGACTCACCAAGACTCCAGAGGGATGGTATGCAATCCCCAGTGGACAATTATGGGTCCCAGAAAGTCTAGCCCGTCAAGTGATGGAAACTCATCATGACAGCACACACCAAGGTCCCGATGTAGCACACCACCAGCTAAGCCCATATTTGTATATTGCTAAACTCCGCCAGTTAGCTTCCAATGTTTCCCAGCGATGTGTGCTCTGTCAAAGAAATAATCCCCGATCAGGACATTTGCCTCCTCCTGGCATTCAACACTATGGCCAGGAACCATTTGAAGACCTGCAAGTGGATTTTACAGAATTGCCACAATGTGGCCTATTCCGTTATTTGCTTGTGGCTGTATGTACATTCACAGGATGGGTAGAAGCCTATCCCACAAAAACTGAAAAAGCTAGTGAGGTGGTTCGCTGCCTTTTAAGAGACATTATTCCACGGTATGGCTTAGTGATGCGAACTATCGGATCTGACAATGGCCCAGGCTTTGTCCACCACGTCCTCCAGGGGCTTGCAAAGGCTTTGCGAATAAAATGGAATCTGCACACCGCGTACAGACCTCAGAGTTCTGGACGCGTGGAGAGGATGAATAGGACTTTAAAACCTCATCTGTCAAAATTGACTCAGGAAACGAGTAGAGGATGGGTTGAAATGCTGCCTATCGCCCTCTTTAGATCCAGGACAACTCCATTGAAACAGTTATGGGTGTCCCCATTTGAACTCTTATTTGGCAGGCCTGTTCCAATCTCTTATGGGTTGCGACCCGAGGCAGTAGCCTCTGTGACTCATGCTAAATATCTTCAGATGCTTGGCCGATCTCTTTCTCGCCTCCACAGGTGGACGCTCGACAGACTTCCGGTGGTCCTGCAGGAGCCCCTTCATCGCTTCCAGCCCGGGGATTCCATTTGGATCAAAGATTGGAACCAGCAATCGTTGAAGCCCAAGTGGAAAGGTCCTTTCGTCGTCTTGCTATCAACCCCCACCGCCGTCAAGATATCCGAGGTCACTCCGTGGATTCATCATACCCGCGTGAAGCAAGCAGCGCCGCCCGAGAGGAGCGAGTGGACAGCTCACGCCAATCCTGATGACAGCTTGAAATTAACATTTAAAAGAGTCCATGCCGGGAACGGAAGGCCAGAGTAAAATCCTGCCTTCCTGAAACTGTTGCATGGGTGGCGATTCCTCTCAGAAAGGCCCTGACTTTTATTTTGACATCAGGCATTCTGACATTCAGATTAACCCCCTCTGGCCCAGGAGGGAAGTAGTGGTACAGGAATCAGGTGATCCTCTCACTGTGCTCAGTCCCTGGCAGCACCCCGTGTGTGCTAGACTTTACACCTGTGGTTGCATACACATTTTCTCCATCAGAGACGAACCTGATGAACTAGTTTTACCCCACACCCACATGAGTTCTCATCACCCCCCTGGCCACATCGGAGCATATTTGCGCACTGTTGGCTACGGTGCCCACCGCTATCACCCTGTGGTTTGGTCCCAACAGCTGGTAAGACAGTTTGCACGCGAATACTCTGAGGCTTTCAGATCACTTCAAAGGGACAAGAACAATCATGTGGCCTGAAATTCCATGGTGGGTTTGGTTGGCTCTGATTCCTGTATTCGCTCTGGGATTGGTTATAATCTGTTGCGCCTGGAAGCGCAGAGTCCCTATACGTTATAACTTTTCTGTATGGGCGGGGATGGCAAAAACCACTGTCCCCCGAAGAGACAACCCAACTGGTGGTGGACTCTTATATTATTTAAATTCTACCGTTGTCTTAAAACAGGGCTCAAGCCCCGCGATATTATGGTTTGACGCCTGTATCGCCCTTTGGGAAAATTAGGGGTCCCCATGCGGATCTCAGGGATGGATTAATGCCTATTAAAACAATCACAAATATTTCTGTTATCCCCATGAAGGCTGGAAAGCCGGGAACCCAGAAAGGTGGGCGCCCTGTGGAAGCACGTACTTGTGCTCCGGTTGGGGGTGTGTATGCGCCTTCACGGGAGGGGGATACAAGGGATGTCCACACATTTCACGCTTCACGAAGCAACTGGGAAACTTTGTTAGCATGGAAATAAGCAGGTCACATCCCTCCGTACAGGTTTATGGATTTGGAATAGATGGAAGTGGGAAAGATCCCATGACTTACATTACCATTACACACTCTGAAATTCGTGACAGCCAAAGGAAAAATCATACGTGGTCTGTTGAAAATGTCTTAGACAGACTACAAGATCATCCCCTCACAATCCCAGAACAGGCTAAGAATTTATTCATTGATATGGCTCAGTCTGTGGCAACTGAGTTGGGAGTGACGAATTGTTATGTCTGTGGGGGCACGAATATGGGTGAACAGTGGCCATGGGAAGCCATGGAAATTGCCCCGAACTTTATAACAATCTTTCCAGAATTGGAAACATTACAAAGAGAACTCCCTCCCACAATTTGACTTGGACCATCACATCTAAATTGGTTGGTCGTGTTTGTTTCTCAAAGAATGGAACCATTCCTGTAGGGTATCTGACTTGCATCGGAACCTGGGAAAATGGTGTCTGGATTTCCCCTTCTAATGCTTCTCAGCCAGCAAAATTAAATGCCACTCTTTTATCTTATATTTACTCTAAGACCCAAAAGGCTTGGGAAGCACCTTCAAACATGTATTGGATTTGTGGCAGCATGGCTTACGAGTCATTACCACCCCTATGGTCAGGATCCTGTGTGCTTGGGTTTATCAAGCCATCATTTTTCCTCATCCCCATCGAAACACAGCAATTCCTCGCAGTTCCTGTCTATGGCTCTTTAAGCAGGAAAAAGCGAGATGACACCCCGTTTGCAGGTTTTTCATGTAAAAACCCAGATGAATATGTTGGGGACATCTGGGACTCCCAAAGAATTGTATGTGTCTATGGCCCAGCCACATGGGCTCAAGATGGATCCTGGGGTTACAGGACCCCCATTTACATGTTAAACAGGATAATCCACCTGCAAGCTGTGCTAGATCTGGCCATTCAGCGAATAACCGCTGCACTCACGACAATAGCTGAGGCAACAGATCGGCTGCGCACGGCGGTTTATCAAAACAGATTAGCGGTTGACTACCTCTTGGCGTCAGAAAATGGCGTGTGTGGCAAGTTCAAACTGACGAACTGCTGCCTGAAAATTGACCCCGTTGGCAAGGTAGTGGGCCAACTTGCCATGGAAATTAAACAGCTTACTTTTAACCCTGCCCAGGAGTGGAAAGGCATACAATGGCAGTGGTTCAGCGATCTCCTGCCCCAAGGCTGGATAAAAGCTTTGGGTGGTATGCTAATTGCTCCTTTATGCATCCTTTTGCTTCCTTTGATATGTATTCCTTGCTTTATGCGGTTTCTACAATCCACAGTTCAAAGGATTGTTAGTCAGACCGCCGCTCCTAAGCTAATTGCTTTGCTACAAGATTATGAGCAAATGCCTATGGACGACTCAAATTGAGTGTCCATAAGACAGAGGAGGGAATGATGGAAATGACAATTTATATTGCTTTATAACTGCCGTTTATATGATCAAAGATGGCAACACCTATGCTCTCTTGCTATGCTCTCTTGCTCATATGTTATTCAAAGTAACCTGAGTTTCGTTTCCTGTGCCTGTGTAAGCCTGTGCCTAAACAATTATCTCTCTGTGTGAAACTATCCAATTAACCAGACTGTCCTTGTGAGGGATGCGCTAGGCAATCATAAATCGCTGGCTGACAGCCGGTTCTCGTCTCCGGCAGACACAAACTTCAAAGAAGGCTAGCACCATGGCGCCATGTGTACATTCCTCCTTTCTACTTGATTTGTAACTATGTGTATGCTCCCCTTTCCTATTCGATTTGTGACTTGCAGCTGGGGTGTTATCAGTTTTGGGAACGGGAGGGGCTAGGAGTGAAGAATTTTACAAAACACGTGTGTATCCTTTGTCCGGCGCGCCAGATTTTCACGGAGCTGACTCCACTGGTGGCCCGCTATGGTAGCGTTATTAATAAACTCTTTCTCTGTTCATCTGAACCTTGGCATTCATTGAGCTCTCGACACACCCCGAACTGCGGCACAGAATCCCGAAATAGGCTACATATCTGGTGCATTGGCCGGGAAAAACTGCCCTCCTTCGGGCGAGGCCAAGCCATGCGATGGCCAGCAGCCAGCGCCGGACGAATGGATCCAGTGCACACCTCCCAGATTGAGAGGGGAATTGCTTCGTTCAGCGTTTTGGCAGAGGCGTCATTGCCTGGAGAGAAAGAGAAGCCGGCTGAGGGGGGAGAGACTCCGCGGAGCATTTGGTAAGGACCAGTCATGGGTGAAACGTATGTCCCTTGAAGGGAGAGAGAAGAGGGGAGGGGAACCCTCATTCTAAAGAGGGAAAGGAGAGGGGAGGGGAACCCTCATCCTAAAAGGGCAGAGAAGACGAAAAATAATTCTCTGCAGGTTGAAGGAGAGGGGAGGGGAACCCTCATCCCAAAGGTTATGGGCAGGATCCCACGGAAGTATTGACAGAGAGGTGACAGCCTCTGCCCTCAAGTAGTAATAGGTTAAAAAGATTCTTTGATAGGTAGGGGGAACCAGATTAAGTTGGGAGGGAGAAATGCGGGAATTTGTGTGGTCACCAGTCCAATGTCTGTGTGTGTGAGAGGAATGGTCGAGGCTTAGCGCCCTCTTGGCCGAGCGTGTCTGGGTTGCGCAGTTTCTGGCCAGACGACTGAGTCTGATCATAGCCGGTAGCAAGTCTTGTGTGTGTGAAGTGAAATAATAGGTGCAGGAGCGGACGTGGTGACAATTGTGGGAGCTAGTAGCAACACATTCAACTTATAACATGGGGGCAAATTCCAGCAAACCATCAACCCCACTGGCTTGCTTCGTGACAAATTGGAGCACTGCCACCAAGGATTATGATTTTGGCATAAAGATGAAAAAGGAGTGCTTGAAAACCTTATGCCAATTGGACTGGCCAACTATGCAGCCCGGCTGGCCAGCCAAGGAACTTTTTGAACACATCATAAGGCAATTGTGGTTTAAGATCCTTAAAAGTTACCCAGAGCAAGTCCCATACATAGAGATGTGGCAGGGAAATGTCCGGAAAAATTCCTCATGGATTCGGGACTGTAGAAATTTGCCGCCACAAGCCAAGCTCTTTGCCGTAAAGAAACAGCAGGCACCTTTAGAAAGCCGTCTGGAAGACTATGAGACACTGACACCGCCACCCCCGTATGTTCCGGACGCTCCGCAGAGAAATCCAGCAGCACCACCCGCCCCCAATCCAGGAGCACTGCCCGGGATTGATGGTTTCCCCAAACCCCAAGATCTTCCGCAACCCAGACCTTCCCAGCCTGTCCCGCTACCCAAAGATGAGCCCCAAGCCAAAGGAGGGAAAGCGAATGACGATGAAAAAGACGAGGGAGAGGAGGAGAAAGAAAAAGAGAATGAGGATGTGTTCCGCCAAAGAATGCAAGGAAATTTTGAATGAAGCGCGGCGGATCATGAGAGAGTAATGAAGTTAATCAAGGGGCATGAATCGGTAATGGAGGTCGGGACCCATGTGCTAGACGCCGCAGGGGAACGAAATTGGCACAAAAAGCAGAGATACGTTTTGAGAGCATATGATGCGGCAAAACGTCAAGCTGAATTCCTTAAACGACAGAAGGCTGAAGGAAAAGCAAAGCTCATGCCACTGAGGCGGGTCTATGATCCCTTACCTCCAGATCAGGAAGGACCCAGAACTTATACAATGCAACACGTGCCCTTCACAAGTAGCGATATAATTAATTGGAAAAATACTTTACCGAGTCTAGATGACAACCCAGATAAAGTCCATGGCACGATGCACAGCATTTTTAGTGTTTACATGCCCACTTATGAAGATGTTCAACATCTCATCCGAGGCCTTTTAATACAGAGGAAGCCGGAAAAATTTTGAAGCAGCTAGACTATTCCGCACAAACCAAGGAGACACCCAGGCACAAGCAGAAGCTGCGGTCCCAACAGTCACTTCGCCAAATTGGGACTATAATGAGGATGGGGGGCTTGCCGCCTTGCGAGTTTACCATGCTGCAATTCTCCAAGGCATAAGGGCGGCAGGGAGAAAGAAAATTAACATGTCTAAAGTAAATGACGTGATTCAAAAGCAGGATGAGCCTCCCGGAACATTTCTGGAGCGCCTTTTCCAAGCATTTAGAAAGTACACCCCCATTAATCCAGAAGACCCCGGGATGGAAAATATCGTAAAAACAGCATTCATATCCCAGTCTGCTCCAGACATCCGCAAAAAGATCCAGAAGGATGCTAACTTTATGGGGCAAACTCTCCAGTGGATGTTGCAGCTTGCACAAACCACATATAATAACAGGGAGGAAGACCAAACTAACCAGAAAAGCAAGCCCCAGGTAAAGAAGCTGATGGCTCTGAATCAGGTCCCTGGTCCCCATAGTTTCAATGCCCCCAAGCCCAGGCGTCCAATTTTGGAATTGGACCAATGTGCGCTGTGCAAAGAATGAGGACACTGGCATCGGGACTGTTACCTGAATCCAGAAAACCAGAAGCGGGGAAACCCGAACCAAGGACCGCGTCGCCCCTGGCAGCCTGCGGCGCCCGCGCGACGTTCAACGCCCATTCCGTCCAGTTACTACCAGCCAGGGAGCCGACACTCACTGCCCGGTCCCTCCAGCTATCAACAGCCAGGGAATTCCCCGCCTATTCAGGGACAGTAAGCTCAATTCCAACCCGCGCCAGTCCAACAAAAGACCCAGGTGCTCCAGGGACCCCAACGCGGGCAAGGTCCCGCCTGGACACCACCTTTCCAGAATTTGATGTCACTGGAAGAGGACATTCCATATTGAAGGCGACAGGGTTCTTGCTCCCGTGAACCCACAGTCAGTGTTCAAACCGGGCGCCAAACAATTCAGTTCCTTGTTGACACGGGCGCGAGCCATTCAGTAATCCCCAAACTTCTTGCATCCTAGACAGGACTCAATCAATTAATGTGATGGGCGCTACCGGAAAAGCACAGCGCGCCACCTTCATGCAGCCCGTCCAGTGCAAGTTAGGGGGCCTAATAGTTGAACACAAGTTTCTACACATGCCAGACTGTCCCATTCCCCTCTTGGGATGAGATCTGCTATTTAAATTAGGTGCCCAAATCACCTTCACACCCAAGGGAGAAGTCTATTTGACTGCTGGTAACCAGGAACCCGAAGGTGAATGTGCCTTGAATACCCTTTGCGAGAGAGGTGGCACTTGATGGTAGTTTGGGAAGAACCAAGCCAGCTTCCCCAAGACTTCCTAGATCAAGTAAATCCAGAAGTATGGGCAGAAGGAACCCCCGAATGGCATGGAATATCCCTCCAATTATTGTTCAACTTAAGCCAATGGCTGGCCCAGTATCAGTTCCACAATACCCCATCGGAAGGGCTGCGGCAGAAGGGATATGGGTACACCTGAAGAGAGTGATAGAATTTGGTATCCTAGTTCCTTGCCAATCACAATGGAATACCCCCTTGCTACCTGTCCGAAAGCCCGATGGAACTTTCCGCCCAGTCCAGGACCTCCGCTTGGTCAACGATTCAGTCAAAGCGCTCCATCCGAATGTCCCGAACCCATACACTATTCTTAGTCTAATTCCCCCGGAGGCCAAGTACTTCACTGTCTTAGACTTGAAGGATGCTTACTTCTGTTGCCGGCTGGCACCCCAAAGTCAGCACATCTTTGCTTTTCAGTGGGAAGACCCACAAACAGGGACTAAACAACAATTCAAATGGACCCGTCTTGTACAAGGGTTCAAAAATTCTAGCACTCTATTTGGGGTCGCTCTAGCATCAGATCTTGCCACTTTCCCATGGAAGAAGGGGCAAATAGTCTTGCAATATGTAGATGACATTTTGGCGGGAGCGAAACTGAGGAAGATTGCAAGCAGCTCACCATTGATCTCCTAAACCATTTAGCAACAGCGGGCTACCGTGTCACAAGAAAGAAAGCCCAAATTTGTCAAGAATCAGTGCGATATCTAGGCTTTGATATCTCACAGCAGAAGCGCCAACTCCGGGAGGAGCAGAAACAAGCAATCATTCAAATCCCAGAGCCGAAAAACTCAGAGGCTTTTTAAGAGCAGCAGGCTTCTGCAGAATTTGGATCCCCAATTTCAGTCTTTTGACAAAGCCACTGCACACAGCTACACGAGGGAAAGAGAGTGATGATTTTCTATGGGGACCAGAACAACGACAAAGTTTCCGAGAGATCAAACAAGCTCTTTTAGAAGCGCCCGCCCTAGGTCTCCCCGATCCTAACAAGCCCTTCTATCTGTATGCTGATGAAGATGAGGGCGTAGCAAAAGGAGTCTTGTGCCAAAAATTAGGAAGTTGGCAACAGCCAGTAGCTTACTTATCCGAAAAATTAACCCCAACTGAACAAGGATTGCCTTACTGCATGCGTGGGGTTGTGGCGCTTGCGGCACTCCTGAAAAAGGCAGATAAATTCACCTTTGGGCAGCCAACTCATTGCATCACAAGGCATGCAGTTTTACCCCTCTTAGATGCCAAGGGTGGCTATCATCTGTCCCAAACAGCAATGATGAAATGTCAAAAATTATTCTCAAGAACTGGCCTTACTTTCCAGACTACAGAGGGTCTCAATCCAGCGACCCTGTTGCCCATTAGTGACCAACCGGCCTCCCATGATTGTATCCAAACCATGGATGAAACTTATTCATCACGGCCAGACCTCCGCGACAGCCCGCATCCACAGTGGAGGAATTGGTTCGTGGATGGGAGCAGCTCGATGAGTGACGGCATAAGGAGAGCAGGCTATGCCGTTGTCGAGCTAGAGGACACTGTCATAGAAGCCAGGCAATTACCCCCGGGAACCTCAGCACAACAAGCTGAACTGATTGCTCTTACCCGAGCTTTGGAACTTTCTGAAGGGAAAAGCATCAATATTTACACAGACTCTAAATATGCGTTTCTTACACTGCATGCTCACGGAGCGTTGTGGAAAGAAAGAGGTCTGCTTACCACAGAAGGCACCTCAGTAGCTCACCCCGAGACCTTGTTGCAACTTTTAGAGGCAGTCTGGAAGCCCAAGGAAGTCGCAGTCATGCACTGTTACGGCCACAAGACTGGCCCAAGCTTAGAAGCCAGAGGGAACCGGCTAGCGGACCGCATTGCCAAAGAGGCGGCCCGAAGCGATCCCGAACTGCAATTAAGTCTTATCCCTGTAAATGTCCTCCCGCCAACACCACCGTCTTATTCCGCCGCTGAAGATGAATTCGCGAAAGAGCAGGGACTCACCAAGACTCCAGAGGGATGGTATGCAATCCCCAGTGGACAATTATGGGTCCCAGAAAGTCTAGCCCGTCAAGTGATGGAAACTCATCATGACAGCACACACCAAGGTCCCGATGTAGCACACCACCAGCTAAGCCCATATTTGTATATTGCTAAACTCCGCCAGTTAGCTTCCAATGTTTCCCAGCGATGTGTGCTCTGTCAAAGAAATAATCCCCGATCAGGACATTTGCCTCCTCCTGGCATTCAACACTATGGCCAGGAACCATTTGAAGACCTGCAAGTGGATTTTACAGAATTGCCACAATGTGGCCTATTCCGTTATTTGCTTGTGGCTGTATGTACATTCACAGGATGGGTAGAAGCCTATCCCACAAAAACTGAAAAAGCTAGTGAGGTGGTTCGCTGCCTTTTAAGAGACATTATTCCACGGTATGGCTTAGTGATGCGAACTATCGGATCTGACAATGGCCCAGGCTTTGTCCACCACGTCCTCCAGGGGCTTGCAAAGGCTTTGCGAATAAAATGGAATCTGCACACCGCGTACAGACCTCAGAGTTCTGGACGCGTGGAGAGGATGAATAGGACTTTAAAACCTCATCTGTCAAAATTGACTCAGGAAACGAGTAGAGGATGGGTTGAAATGCTGCCTATCGCCCTCTTTAGATCCAGGACAACTCCATTGAAACAGTTATGGGTGTCCCCATTTGAACTCTTATTTGGCAGGCCTGTTCCAATCTCTTATGGGTTGCGACCCGGGGCAGTAGCCTCTGTGACTCATGCTAAATATCTTCAGATGCTTGGCCGATCTCTTTCTCGCCTCCACAGGTGGACGCTCGACAGACTTCCGGTGGTCCTGCAGGAGCCCCTTCATCGCTTCCAGCCCGGGGATTCCATTTGGATCAAAGATTGGAACCAGCAATCGTTGAAGCCCAAGTGGAAAGGTCCTTTCGTCGTCTTGCTATCAACCCCCACCGCCGTCAAGATATCCGAGGTCACTCCGTGGATTCATCATACCCGCGTGAAGCAAGCAGCGCCGCCCGAGAGGAGCGAGTGGACAGCTCACGCCAATCCTGATGACAGCTTGAAATTAACATTTAAAAGAGTCCATGCCGGGAACGGAAGGCCAGAGTAAAATCCTGCCTTCCTGAAACTGTTGCATGGGTGGCGATTCCTCTCAGAAAGGCCCTGACTTTTATTTTGACATCAGGCATTCTGACATTCAGATTAACCCCCTCTGGCCCAGGAGGGAAGTAGTGGTACAGGAATCAGGTGATCCTCTCACTGTGCTCAGTCCCTGGCAGCACCCCGTGTGTGCTAGACTTTACACCTGTGGTTGCATACACATTTTCTCCATCAGAGACGAACCTGATGAACTAGTTTTACCCCACACCCACATGAGTTCTCATCACCCCCCTGGCCACATCGGAGCATATTTGCGCACTGTTGGCTACGGTGCCCACCGCTATCACCCTGTGGTTTGGTCCCAACAGCTGGTAAGACAGTTTGCACGCGAATACTCTGAGGCTTTCAGATCACTTCAAAGGGACAAGAACAATCATGTGGCCTGAAATTCCATGGTGGGTTTGGTTGGCTCTGATTCCTGTATTCGCTCTGGGATTGGTTATAATCTGTTGCGCCTGGAAGCGCAGAGTCCCTATACGTTATAACTTTTCTGTATGGGCGGGGATGGCAAAAACCACTGTCCCCCGAAGAGACAACCCAACTGGTGGTGGACTCTTATATTATTTAAATTCTACCGTTGTCTTAAAACAGGGCTCAAGCCCCGCGATATTATGGTTTGACGCCTGTATCGCCCTTGGGAAAATTAGGGGGTCCCCATGCGGATCTCAGGGATGGATTAATGCCTATTAAAACAATCACAAATATTTCTGTTATCCCCATGAAGGCTGGAAAGCCGGGAACCCAGAAAGGTGGGCGCCCTGTGGAAGCACGTACTTGTGCTCCGGTTGGGGGTGTGTATGCGCCTTCACGGGAGGGGGATACAAGGGATGTCCACACATTTCACGCTTCACGAAGCAACTGGGAAACTTTGTTAGCATGGAAATAAGCAGGTCACATCCCTCCGTACAGGTTTATGGATTTGGAATAGATGGAAGTGGGAAAGATCCCATGACTTACATTACCATTACACACTCTGAAATTCGTGACAGCCAAAGGAAAAATCATACGTGGTCTGTTGAAAATGTCTTAGACAGACTACAAGATCATCCCCTCACAATCCCAGAACAGGCTAAGAATTTATTCATTGATATGGCTCAGTCTGTGGCAACTGAGTTGGGAGTGACGAATTGTTATGTCTGTGGGGGCACGAATATGGGTGAACAGTGGCCATGGGAAGCCATGGAAATTGCCCCGGAACTTTATAACAATCTTTCCAGAATTGGAAACATTACAAAGAGAACTCCCTCCCACAATTTGACTTGGACCATCACATCTAAATTGGTTGGTCGTGTTTGTTTCTCAAAGAATGGAACCATTCCTGTAGGGTATCTGACTTGCATCGGAACCTGGGAAAATGGTGTCTGGATTTCCCCTTCTAATGCTTCTCAGCCAGCAAAATTAAATGCCACTCTTTTATCTTATATTTACTCTAAGACCCAAAAGGCTTGGGAAGCACCTTCAAACATGTATTGGATTTGTGGCAGCATGGCTTACGAGTCATTACCACCCCTATGGTCAGGATCCTGTGTGCTTGGGTTTATCAAGCCATCATTTTTCCTCATCCCCATCGAAACACAGCAATTCCTCGCAGTTCCTGTCTATGGCTCTTTAAGCAGGAAAAAGCGAGATGACACCCGTTTGCAGGTTTTTCATGTAAAAACCCAGATGAATATGTTGGGGACATCTGGGACTCCCAAAGAATTGTATGTGTCTATGGCCCAGCCACATGGGCTCAAGATGGATCCTGGGGTTACAGGACCCCCATTTACATGTTAAACAGGATAATCCACCTGCAAGCTGTGCTAGATCTGGCCATTCAGCGAATAACCGCTGCACTCACGACAATAGCTGAGGCAACAGATCGGCTGCGCACGGCGGTTTATCAAAACAGATTAGCGGTTGACTACCTCTTGGCGTCAGAAAATGGCGTGTGTGGCAAGTTCAAACTGACGAACTGCTGCCTGAAAATTGACCCCGTTGGCAAGGTAGTGGGCCAACTTGCCATGGAAATTAAACAGCTTACTTTTAACCCTGCCCAGGAGTGGAAAGGCATACAATGGCAGTGGTTCAGCGATCTCCTGCCCCAAGGCTGGATAAAAGCTTTGGGTGGTATGCTAATTGCTCCTTTATGCATCCTTTTGCTTCCTTTGATATGTATTCCTTGCTTTATGCGGTTTCTACAATCCACAGTTCAAAGGATTGTTAGTCAGACCGCCGCTCCTAAGCTAATTGCTTTGCTACAAGATTATGAGCAAATGCCTATGGACGACTCAAATTGAGTGTCCATAAGACAGAGGAGGGAATGATGGAAATGACAATTTATATTGCTTTATAACTGCCGTTTATATGATCAAAGATGGCGACGCCTATGCTCTCTTGCTATGCTCTCTTGCTCATATGTTATTCAAAGTAACCTGAGTTTCGTTTCCTGTGCCTGTGTAAGCCTGTGCCTGTGTAAACAATTATCTCTCTGTGTGAAACTATCCAATTAACCAGACTGTCCTTGTGAGGGATGCGCTAGGCAATCATAAATCGCTGGCTGACAGCCGGTTCTCGTCTCCGGCAGACACAAACTTCAAAGAAGGCTAGCGCCATGGCGCCATGTGTACATTCCTCCTTTCTACTTGATTTGTAACTATGTGTATGCTCCCCCTTCCTATTCGATTTGTGACTTGCAGCTGGGGTGTTATTAGTTTTGGGAACGGGAGGGGCTAGGAGTGAAGAATTTTACAAAACACGTGTGTATCCTTTGTCCGGCGCGCCAGATTTTCACGGAGCTGACTCCACTGGTGGCCCGCTACAGTAGCGTTATTAATAAACTCTTTCTCTGTTCATCTGAACCTTGGCATTCATTGAGCTCTCGACACACCCCGAACTGCGGCACAGAATCCCGAAATAGGCTACAATATAGTGAGATACTGTAAGGACTCTTGAATCTTAAATCATGATAAATTGAACGTGAGTAGCTAGTGGAAATGGATAATGAGTGATAAGGGAATGGAGCATAATGGAAATTAGACAATCCTCTACCTGTCTCAGGAGTCACCATATTAATGATTGAGCTTAATGGTATCATGGAGCCAAATAATCTTCTTGCTTGTTTCTATCCCTGTACCTGGAGATCTCATTGGTTCACAGGAACCTGAAGAGAAATGATGTTGGTGCTTGAATGTCCGTGATATACTCTGTGAGTTGGCTGTAACCTATAGGAAATAATTGATGCTTTTTCAAACTCTGCTACTGTATAATTTCTTAGCGGCAGCATGGGGGGATGAACTATGTGATACAACCTACTGAACATATTTTTCTCATTTCAACAAAACCAGAAAGGCAAATTGCTGCATAAGAAGTCACTTAGTACGTTGTTTCTGTGAAGGGCAGATTAAGGTCGTTGAAAAACAGGGCTACCTTTGTGAAAGCATGTGAAGTACTGTAGTAGAGACACTGAAATTAAACAAAGGAGCAAGCAAAAGAACATTAACTCGAATAAAAAATACAAAATATAAAGTATAATTGTCAGCAGCACTCACACCCATGTTTTCTGTGTGCCTCCCTGTAATCACATTCAGAAAATAGCTGCTGATGCCTAAAGAAATAAAATTTAGGGGAAGTTATTTATAGAATGCTTTTCTTGGATGGAAAAGTTTTCTATCTTTTGTTTTTCATCAAAACTAAACATTTTTAAATGTTCTGCTGAAGGGGAGACATGAAGCCAGAGAAAGGGGGAGAAAAAAGATAAGGCAATATTCCAGATTGTGTGAAAGAATCAAAGTGGACTGTGCCTATTGCTATTCTAAAATCTCCCCTTCCTTTCCCTCTTGAGGTCAGGGGTGGGGGCTACCTCAAGAATTCATTATAGCAAAAAATCCATTATGTCCACTTGAGAGACCGAGGTTTTCTCTTGGTGGCTGGATGAGGAAAAAGAAAACAGGATGAGGGAAGGCTGAGGAAAAAGAAAACAGAACATTCAGTTCAATAAAACTTTTCTATCTTCCTAGCACTTTAGGGGCCCTCAACATTTTTCAAGCTATGACCTGGATTTGTATGTTGGTTGCAGTCTGCACATTCTAACCCTGCCTTCCTGATGATTTTATAGGGTGACAGGCTGTAAGAGGAGTCAGACATTTGTGTGTAAGAATGTACATATCTGAGAATCTCCTCAGGATTTCTTTGTTCATTGTGGTTTGAGGCAGATTCTGTGCCACCCACCTCATTTCCTACTCCCGTTGAGCAAATTCTCTTAAAACAAGCATTTTGTTCTCTGAAAATATCCAGTAATGACAATGAAAGGCCACAATATGGTGTCCACTTTGTATCATTTTTAAAGCTAAAGCATACTTTCCCCCTCTATTGTCCTACAATCTTCAAATTACTGTCCTCATGGTGCAGTGGTTAAATGCCTGTACTGCAAGTAAAACTGTGCTCACGACCTGGGTTCAATCCCCGGTAGCAGGCTCAAGGTTCACTCAGCCTTCCATCCTTCTGAGGTCGGTAAAATGAGTACCCAGCTTGCTGGGGGGGCAATGTGTAGCCTGCACTCTGTAATTAAAATTGTAAACCGCCCAGAGACTACTTGTAGTGGTATGGGGCGGTATATAAGCAGAACACTTTGCTTTGCTAATTAAGTAAACATGTTTGTCAATTCATAAATGTCTTCTTTTTTCACAAGATAAAAATATGCAACAATGCACATAGACATTGTTTATTTGAATTCTTATTTTTAATTACAGTCGATATTCAGAGCTCTTACGACTTAGAATGTTGGCATGTGTGGAGTTGAAGTTATGACGTGAAGTGTACTACAGGCTCCAGTGGATGGGACCTATAGTATGCTGTACGTATTTTTATCCTGCAATAAAAATAAGTCCTGCAAGGATAAAAATACATTATTGTGTCAGTATCGTTCTCTATCTCTGTCAGCAGACCAAAATATAGTAATTTGGAACAGCAGCTCACAATGTTTATGCAGAGGCTTTTTAATTCACAAATTATAAGAGGTTTGATTTCAAAAGTGTCATAACTATTGGCAGTTTATCAGCTCCACCTTTTCCTGTGCTAGCAGTTTCCTATGCCTCAGGATATGGAAGAGATTGGATTAGAGCAGGGTGTCTGCCTGGTAGCAGGTGATATTACACCATGAAAAGGTTTTACTGACTGAAGATTACAGAAGCAGATGGCTTTGTTAGTCATGAACTTTTAAACAGGTAACAACTCCTCAGTTAAGTATAAATATGTTAATTTGAGGAGAATGGACTTTCCCTTGAAATTCCTGCATATTTTACAGACTGAAAATGGTTATGCTGTCTTGATTGTGGTTCCCAATAGAAAAATGGTGGTAGTTTTTAATCAGATGCATTACAAACTCTGAAGTCCTCAGATACCACTAAATCATCTTCGGCAACAAGAACAACAAAAACCATGTAAAACTTTTAAACAAGAATGAATAGAACAGCTTCTCCTTCTACTGAAATATAGTTTTTAAAGCATTATAAAAAAAACCTGTCCAGCCAATATCTGTTCTACCATATTTTTTGCATGTGCATGTATTTAAGTAGGCATCTAGTGCAGCACTGCTAACCATCCTTTTGGAATTCAAAAAAAAATGCAGATGTATGAGTGGCCAGGATAATAAGGCTGATAGCTGCTTTTGTAAGAAAACCTCATCTCTAAAGAAATAAATAAATCTCCTTTTACTTTTACTTTTACTTTTGAATGATTCCCTGCCATGAAAAATTAGGAAACAGTTCTGACAATGTGCACAAATGAATTAGCCCCTGAGGGAATTAATTTTGATACATTTGTCAGGAACCCCTAATAATGAGCTAGTTAATTTAAAGTTAGAAATAGGTTGCCTGCTTCCATAACTAACAATTTGTATTCTGTTGTCATTTCCCCTCAGTCCCTGTCTTCTTTCTTTCCCCCTCTCTCTCTCTCATACATACACTCGGGCTCTACATCACTGGGTGTCAAGTTCGCCATCTGTTACAGGCTTAGAATTGCCTGAAGAGACATTAAGCAAACATACATTCTGAAATAGTTTATGGCAGGTTGTATTTGGTATGCAACTAGGACTGTGTGTGCATAACTGCTGGCTTTCATTATCCCTTTCCCAAACTAATAGCAATCTGGAGAAAGGAAACAAACAAAACAGTGTCACTGCTAGTGTATATTCCACTTGGAAGGCACTGCTCTCCATTATTCTCAGGCACACAATTGCATCTAAGTGTAAGGTTTTGAGAAGAGATGAGCCACAAAGGTAGGTCTTGCTGTGACTCTACCAAATGAATCTGTCAAATAGGAATGCTCACTGGGGAAGTCTGGTCCAAGGACCAATCAAAAGACCAGCTTTCCCCTCATGTGAGAACCTCCTTCATTTTGCCACAATATTCCTGGCTATGCACTACTATTTCAATCCTTAACATCCTGATTTTGCAGGATAACCTATAGTTTTCCAAAGAATATGCAGCATAAACCAAAGATTGAATGTGCGTGTGTGAGGGGCTGCCGAGTGATTTCTGACTTACTTTGGTCCTATGAATTAACAACTTCTCAAAAGTCTGTTCTTAACTACGTGCACAGCTTCTACAGATTAAGGACTGTGGCTTCCTTTTTCAAATCAGTCCCGATCATGTTAACTCTCTCTTACACACACCTTCATTTCCCCCACCTACATTATTGTTGTTTCCAATGAATCTTATGATGCGCCCAAAGTATAATAGCCTCTAGAGATGGGCACAAAACAATTTTTTAATTTGTTTTGTTATTTGTTTTTTGATTCATTAGGGAATGAAACAAATAACAAACGGACTCATCAAAGAAAAACAAAACGAAATGAAATGGAAATTTCATTTTGGTTGCTTCATTTTTTGTTTTCCCATAGGAATGCATTGAAGCAATGCATTCCTATGGGGAAAAGCTGGCAGCCCCCCCCCAATCAGCTGGATCATTGGGCTTCAGCGGGGGGAAAAGTTTTAAAAGCCTGCCCTTTCACCCACGCAATCGGGCATGATTGGGCGGGGGGTAAAGTATTAAAAGAATTTAAAATATTTAAAAAACGCATCAACCCAGCCTGCAGGCCAGTTGGTTGGTGCGAGAAAAAAAATTAATAATAAAAAATACGCCAACCCACCCGTGGGCCAGCTGGTCAGTGCAAGAAGAAAGTAAATTAAATATAAAAAAAATTTAAAAGCACCAACCCGCCCGCAGGCCAGCTGGTCAGCGTGAGAAGAAGAATTTTTTTAAAAAAATACACTGAGCCAGCCCCAAGGCCAGCTGGTCGGCGTGAGAAGAAAAAAAATAGAAAAATAAAAAAACCACACCGACCCAGCACGCAGACCAGCTGGTCAGAACGAGAAGAAAAATATAAAATAATAAAAATAACAAAAATGCAAGAATAAAATAAATAAATAAATAAATAAATAAATAAATAAATAAATAAACCCAACAACCCAGCCTGTCAGCACAAGAAAAAATAAAAAATGACACAAATGAAATGAAGTTTTTTTAAAAATAATTCATTTCATTATAAATGAAATAAAGCAATGAAAAATGAAATGAAAAATGAAATGAAAGATCATTTTGGTGTTTTGTGCCTATCACTAATAGCCTCAGTTTAGCCATTTTAGTTTCCAATGAGAGTTCAGGTATAATTTGATCTATTTATTGGTAGTTTTTATGGTCTATGGCAGTGGTGGTGAATCTTTGGCAATACCATCTTTCAGAATACTGCAATAGCCCTTTGGCTGACTGGATAGCTCAGTGATTTAGGTATCTGCCCAGGAGCCAGATTTGGGGTGTTCAATTCTCCAGTGTGCCTCTAAGGCAATGGTGTCCAAACCTCCAGGTGTTTTGGACCACAAATCCCACAGTCCTTTGTCATTGGCACTACACGCTTGGAGTTCTAGAAGTTGTGGTCCAAAACATTGGGAGTGCCAAAGGTTTGCCACCACTGGTCTATGGTATCCTTAGTACTCTCATCCAACACTGCATTTCAGATGAATCAACTTTTTCTCTATCTATCTATCTATCTATCTATCTATCTATCTATCTATCTATCTATCTATCTATCTATCTATCTATCTATCTATCTATCTATCTATCTATCTATCATAATGTGGTGTCAAGTCAATTCTAGCTTATGGTGACCCTTCCCGGGTTATCCAGGTAGCCAGGGTTTTCCAGGCAACTCTTTCCAGGATTTATCATTAGAGATAGGGATGCATTTTTAAAAGGTGATTATTCATGCTTCTTGATTCATTGGGGCTGACAAATCAAAAACTGACCAATTTCCAGTGATGAATCGATAAATTGAGAAATAATTTCATTTCCCCTTTAAAAGGCTATAAAATCCCCCTGGCATATAGAGGCCCTAAGTTTTTTTCAGGGGACCTGCAAGTTTGGTGGAGATTAGGGTTCAAATGTCTGAGAACTATGTACCCCCTATGGCTCTGCAACCAGATATTTATTTTAAACCACTGAGCTATGCAACTGTAATTTGAGAGATTTGTCTGTGATTTTTAGTGACACTTCCTTACACTTAAGGATCTTTTCTAATTTCTTTATAGCTGTCTTTAAAGACTCAGTCTGCTTCTGATTTCTTGGTCATTCTTTAGTATGATTGATGATTCAACTGAGCTGTGGAAAAATGTTATCACTTCTTATTCCTTCATTATCCTATCTCAAGCTATTCCATTCTGTTTAATGTGTAACTATAATCCTGCTTTTATATTTTCTCCTCCAATCTTTACCAGTAATTACTGCTATTTCCTCTCAGTCATATGATGCCATCTGCAAGTCTTAAATTACTGATTTTCTTCCACAAATACTTGTATAGCATCAGCTTTTTTTGGTATTATAGTATAACTACTGCGTATGCCAGTCACCATGTCAAGTCTTAAAGGATACCTTTCCTGGTCAAAATGTATCCACATAGAGCATATTTCTCAGTTCTGTTTAGAGATCGGCACGACCAGGAAAAATGACCGTTTTGAGTTGTCGTGTGTCGGAGCCGTCCCGTTTCGGCTCGTTTCCGTTTGTCGCGAAATTTTTCAAAAATTTGTCATTTCGTTTGTCGTTTGTCGTTAGTACTGGTTTAGGGGGGTAGGATAGCGGGCTCCTGGAGGCACCTCTCTGGGGTGGGTGCCTCCTCTGGCCCGCTACAAAGGGAAGGCATTTAGCAGGCTCCTGGAGGCACCTCTCTGGCGTGGATGCCTCCTCTGGCCCCCTACAAAGGGAAAAGGAAGGGTACATGACCGTGTAGCCATTGTGTACCAAGTGGCACTGGCAGAGGCACCCCTCTTTTGGGTGCCTCTAGCTCACTAAGAAGGACAGCATACTGGCGTACAGAGTTTTTTGGAACTTTGGACTGGTGAGCGAGGTGAAAGAATGCCTCTGCTGGGCGCCCTCTGGCTCACTAAGAAGGGAAATGTACTTGCGTGTAGTGCAATGCAAGTACAGATCTGGCTTAGGGTTGGGGTTAGGGCAAGGGCTAGGCTTAGGGTTATTACGGGTAAGGTTAGGGTGAGTTAGTGGGCTGCACCTCTGGGTGCCTTTGACCCACTAAGGACAGTGTACTGGCGTATGGGTTAGGGTTAGGGTTAGGGCTAGGGTTATAGTGGGCTTTTTATGCCCGACTGGCACATCCCAGAAGTCTCAGTCAAAACCTGGCCAAGTGGCCATGCAATTGGTGGAATGGCTCCAAAAATTTGCATGGTCCACTCCCATGGCCAGCCCATCATTGCGCAGGTGTAAAAAAATAAAAATAAAAATAAAATAAAATAAAATCAATGGAGACGTTTTGTTGCAAGAAAAACCCACTGCTGTTACTGTAAAAATTCAGGCAGTTTTAAAATAACTATTTTCGCATGTTTCTGTGGTGCTTTGGTGTGCTTTTGGACCACGATTTCAAAATAAATATTGCGGTCACCCCATTTTGGATCCCCCGCCCGCACCGCATGGCATGGCGAGTTGGCGAGACAACGAGGATGCCCCCCACCAGAGCAGCCCAGGACAGGAGAGGGTGAAAGGCCGGGGACCCCCCCCCAGAAACCACCCCTCTTGTAGGTGCCCTCACTCAGGCAGGCATATTTTCGCCTGCTTTTTTGGCCGGGAATCGGGTTTGGTTTTTTTTACTTTTTTCTGTGCCGCTTGGCATCGCGCGATCACTGCGATGCCAGGAACGACAACGACAAATCAGACCCAATTTTTCTTTTATCGGTTCGCGTTCGAGTTCTGATGGCTTAATTGTCGTTACCGTTTCTGTTGCGTAACGGAAAGGAGGAACGGAAACGGAAACGAGAATTTCGCCAAGTCGTGCCCATGTCTAGTTCTGTTGTGTAATGTGATTTTTCTTAATTCTGTTAAATAACCTATGATACGCTGTTGGTTAGATGCATATTTTTATATTTATTTATTCATGGATGACATCTTCACATCTCGCTGTTTGAGGAAGTCACACAACATTCTGAGAGAATCTACTCATCCTGCTCATAATTTCTTCGAACTGTTGCCTTCTGGCAGAAGATACAGAACAATTAAAACTCGGACCACACGTCTTCTGAACAGTTTTTATCCCAGAGCTATAATTGTACTTAATAATGAACTCATGGACCACCAGCAGTGAGCACTTGGACAGTATTACCTAGCCTGTTGTGTAGATGCTTGTGTTTTTAGCGGTGGTGGGTGGGGGAGTGTTAGGGGATTTTTTTATGTGTGTGTGTGTTGAGGGGATTTTTTAATGTGTGTGAGAGTGTTCGGGAATTTGTGTGTGTGTGTGTGTGTGTGTGTGTGTGTGTGTGTGTGTGTGTGTGTGTGTGTGTGTGTGTGTGTATGTTGAATTTGGTTTCTGGGTGTCTGAATTTCGTTGTATGCATATACTGTGTAAATACACACAATGACAACAAATTATTATTATTATTATTATTATTATTATTATTATTATTATTATTATTATTATTATTATTATTATTATTATTATTATTATTATTAAAATATTGACTTAATAGTTGCATTTTTATAACTTATCTTCCTGCCTTGTATCTGTCAGTCAGGGACAGGTGAAAATTATGTTTTAATTGGGTTTTGATAAGAATTTACAATAATCACAAATGGCTTAACAGAACAAAAAGTGTGTATGTATAAGGGGTGTGTGTAGAGAGAACATGAAAGCAAGCAAAACTGACCAGTTTATAGATAGATACTTGTGTGGCACAGTGGTTAAATGCCTGTACTGTGGTGCAGTGGTTAAACTGCTGTACTGCAGGCATAACTGAGCTCATGACCTGGGGTCCAATCCCAGGTAGGTGGCTTATGGTTGACTCAGCCTTCTATCCTTTTGAGGTTGGTAAAATGAGTACCCAGATTCCTGGGGGGAGGGGGGCAATGTGTAGCCTGCATAAAACTGTAACCAGTCTAGAGACATAGTCCCACTATGGGGTGGCATATAAGTAGAACAGTTTTGCTTTGTTTTGCTTTATCTAGTCCACACTGAGCTAGTTTGCTAATCACAATATCATGGGGAACTGGGGGAGCCAGGCTTTGTTTTTCTTTTTCTCTTCGGCTGTGGTCACACCTGGGTTTCAATCCTGATCTTCTGAAGGTCTGGCTTTTCCTCTTCGTCCCATCACGTGATTTAAATGTGGGACAAGAGTTCTCACGTAAAAAGCTGTTTTTTTAATTTAAAAGTGCAGTTCAGCTCCCCCCCGGCCAGCAGGTGGCTCTAGTATTTAAAAAAAAAGGACCACTTTGCTGGGGAAATTAATACTTGTAGGATTGGATAGAGCTTCCTGTTTTTCTGAAGGTGAAAATAAATTAAAAAAGCACACAGCCCATCGGCCCCAGGAATAGCCAAAAAAAAAGAAAAGAAAAAGAAACCCGGATCATCAGCGTGGTCCCACGGCGTCTGCCTCCTTAAAAGCTGGATTTTCAAAGCGAGGCAAAAAACTTCTCTTCCTCGTAGGTGAGTCACAGAAACCTAACTTAAGGGATCATTACCAGGTTTTCTTTCTTTTTTTTAAAAAAGCCCGGTGGCCGTGGGGACGGCATTTTTGGACTCTTTTTATTTAGTAATTTAAACTGCTTTTAAAGGGACGTGGGGCTGATCCCTTAGACAGCCAGGCATGTTTATACCAGGACTGGTGCCAGGACCCTGCCTGTCATGGAACCCAAATGTGAAGGGTTAAATGCTGGAGAGCAGCAGGAGGAGCCTTGTAGTTCAACTCAGCAGGCAGCTGAGTCTGAGGACGCAGCTGAGGGCACATCTCCTCCTCCTATAAGGGCTAGGAGCAGGATCCTGCAAAGGAGAACTAACAGGAGAGCTAGGGAAAGGATCTTTAATGATAGGCGTAGAATTAGATCTGAAAGCCCTGAGTTCTAGCAGGAGCCTTGCCAGAGATATGGGTGTGCTCCCTGTTTTAGGATAAAGCTAGCAAGTTTACCCTGAACCCTCTGTGGGAGCAACGCGTCACTTACCTTGCCACCACGTTCCTGTGTGTTATCGTGACTTTGTTTCCTGACCTTGGACCAGCTTTCTGACTACGGCGTTCTCTGTTTCCTGACCTTGGACCAGCTTCCTGACTATGACGTTTCTCTGTTTCCCTTGAACTTGGCATTTGGCTCTGTTTTTATTTTTATTTTATTTTTATTTTTATTCTGGATTGACTTGGACTGTACTTTGTACTTTATCTGGATTACAACTAAAGTTCCTGGCAAAGAACTGAACTTGGCTTGCTGTGTGTTCTGTGTGCGGGGCTTGACAACTGGGCCTGTTCAGCTATACGTCCACAATATAAATTTTTCATCTTGAAAATCAGAAATTGTTGTTAGATTCCTTTATACAAAGTAAGTTTGCCTCGTCACAAGCACAGGCAGCCAGTCTGAGTGCCAGTATAAAACCACAGCCTTGGGCTATGGGCACATGAGCCAAATGTTGCCTTACTATCACCTGTTGAATTCACAGCATAAATTTGGGGTCAGACAATGCTTGGCCATTAGCTGAATCATTTACTTAGTGAGTGTGCTAACAGTGGATTATTATTGCTTGGTAAGAGGCTTCTACTTTTATAATTGTGGATATTTTAGGGGAAAAAAGTTGAGTTCCTGGGTGTGTGAACAACCTTATTGCCGTTTTTAAAAACTACTGTCACTGTGCATTTCTTTTTAAGATGTTTCTTAATGCTTTTTAAAAATCCATTGAGTTTGTGTCAATGCATTAACTGCCTATCCCTTGCTCAATCAGCTCTGCAGCCAGCAGGGTTTCCCAGGTGGCAAAGAAGCCCCATCTTGGAGCAAGCCCAGAATGGAGCCTCCATTTGTGATGGATTCTGCCGCAGGCACAAAAAGTTTACCCAGTCACATCGGACGGAGGCATAATTGGATGATAGAGACCTAAGAAGACCAATCAGAAGGTACCAGGAGAAGATATATATGTGTTAGAGATGGGCACAAAATGAATTTTTTTATTTCATTATTCGTTATTTGTTTCATTACATAACGAAATAAAAAACAACCTTAGGGGCAAATTTAGTACGAAACAAACTGAACCAAGAAAAATTGTTTCGGTTAGGTTCGTTTCGTTAATGGGGGGTGGAGATGACTCCTAGTTGGTGCTGGTCCAGAGGTACTTTCGCGCCTAGCTGCATGGAGGAAGCACTCACCTCATCGGGGCCATCGAGGGATGTGGTCGGCTCGAGCCTCAGCCCAGCCCCGGGAGGAGAGATAAGAAGCAGGCCGCGTTTAGGAGGCCAGAGCAGCGTGGCTTCGAAGCCACCCCCCTTGCGCCTCCCTCCTGTGCCCCATTATTGCAGGGCCGATCAGGAGGGGTGATAAGAAGGAAGCTGCGCTTAGGTGGCCAGAGCAGTGTGGCTCCGATGCTGGTCCCCCTCTTTATTCCTCCCATTCCTGTTTGTAGGCATCCCCCAGCTCTGACCGGGCCCCAGGGGCCGCGCAGTGGGCGCTGGAAAGAAGCTGGTAAAAACGAATAATGAAACAACAAAACAACAAAATGAAAATTCACAAAAAACAAACTGAACCAAACCTAACTCCTTAACGAAATGAAATGAAACACCATTTTTTTGATTCGTGCCCATCTCTAATATGTATGATGCCAGAAGAAGGAGAGATTATCAGATCTTATGGGGTTCTGAGTCTGAATTAGAAATCTGATATGAGAGTTGCTACAAGAAGGTTATATGGATAATATAGTTATAAGAACATAAGAACAGCCTTGCTGGAACAGGCCACAGCCCATCCAGTCCAGCCTTCTTTCTCACACAGTGGCTCATCATTTGCTTCAGGGTATTCCCAAGCAGATGTCTTCACCTGCTTAAGATTCCCTGCAAATGGCATTAAGAGATATCCTGCCTATCTCTCCAACCCGGAGGTTGTCCTTAGGCATCGATAATGATAGCCATTGATACCCTTGTTCTCCACGAACGTGTCCAGTCTGTTCTTAAATCCTTTCTTAAAGCTGTCAAGGCTGACAGCTGTCACTACTTCTTCTGGCAGGTCCATAGACCAGTGATCCTCTGGGTGAAAAAGTATTTTCTCTTATTTGTTTGAGATCTAGCACCCAAAGGTTTCATGGAGTGCACCCTAGTTCTAGTGTTGTGCAATAGGGAAAACAGTTTTTCCTTATCTACTTTGTCCACACCGTGTATGATTTTATAAGCTTCAATCAGGTCACCTCTTAGGCACTGTCATTCAAGAGTGAAGAGGCCCAGCCGTTGCAGCCTCAGGTGTTCCAGTCCCCTAATCATTCTAGTTCCCCCCTGTGCACTTTTTCCATTTCCATAATATCCTTCTGGAGGTATGGTGACCAGAACCGTACACAGTATTCCAGATGGGTCCTCACCATAGATTTATAAAGAGGATTTATATAGTTTATCTTAGCAGACAGATAGTGAATTGAGTTAACATGATTTGTAACAGATTATTTTGAGAACACCTGGTTGAATTATAAGATCTAAGATGGAAAAGAAATTGTAATCATATGCATGTTGAATTTTATGTGAAACCATTACACTTTTAATAAACTTACAATTTGTTTCGTTTGAAAACTGGGTTCGGTCTTCATTTTAAAGGCTTAAGAAAAGTCGGGAGAAATTTTAAAGGTTTTAAAATTATCCTTATGGCTTAATGGGGACAGGTGGTCATATCATGCTTCCTCTTTTTTTTGCTTTACAACAAATGGTAGTTAGAAAAGTCAGACATTTCACATTCTGCTGAAGAGAGGAGAAGTACATGGAAGATTTCACTGGTGGAAACATGCTTACTGGTGGATTAATACTATCCTGCTTTCAGAACATTTCAGCATATTAGAATATAATTAGTATTAACAAATTATTCCTGACAAAGTGATAATATCTTGAAGGCATTTCCTGTAGAATACTTTGATGTTGCCTACAAGGCATCCATTAATTTGTCAGCTGCTTCAGCAATGAAGCTTTCCTGACATCCTCTCATGATGTTTCACGGGGGTGGGGGGAGGAGTGGCATAGAAACAGCTTTCTGTAGGCATATCTTTGGTGTTTTCTAATCACAAAATTTCTATACACTAAGAACAGCTTTCTGATTGTCCTTCAGAATGCCTGTCTCTTTCATCTTGGTGCTCTGCAGGCAACAGTGGGGCCGGGGATCTTCCCTCCCTCTGCCCTCTCAATATCCAGGAAATTACTCAAGCTAGACTTATACAAGGAAGCCTTGATGGCCATATTGTCTTCAAATGTTCTTAATTGTAATGTGTGAATATTAGTTTTGTCATAGATAACCACATTTGAGTTCGTTATAGTTACACTTTTTATTATGTTATTATGGGGACGAAGTGGATGGGAGTGTTTCTTGTTTGTTTACGTCCTTGTACATCAACCAGTGTAGTGTGGATTCACTAATTGGCTGGTATATTAAACAAACAAACAAAATTAATGCACTTCTATGGCAGGGTCACCTACTTTCCCATCAAAAGACAAAACAAAAACAAACAAGCATCATTATAAGGCCCACTCCGAAAAAATCTAATTTAGAAATGGGTGAACAACTATAGGACCATTTTCAGCATTCCATTCCTGGGCAAGGTGAGCGAGGTAGTTGTGGCTGAGCAGCTTGCAGCCATTCTTGGAGGAAATGCATAGCCTAGATCCATTTCAATCAGAATTCAGGTTGCACTCTGAGACTGAAAGAGCATTGGTTGCCAAACCAGACAATCTCCTCAGAGAGGCAGATGGGAGACGGTAACCCTGCTCATCCTCCTGGATCTTTCTGCAGCCTTTGATAGAGTTGACCATGGTACTCTTCTGGGGATCCATTCATTTTATTTTATTTTATTTTATTTTATTTTATTTTACAGTGGTACCTTGAATTATGAAATTAATCCATTCCAATGGGATTTTCTTAACTCAAAATTTTTGTATCTCAAAATGCAGTTTCCCATAGAAATGCATGGGAAATCTGTTATACCTTTAAAAGAATTGTGGTAGTTAGGTATAGATAGGAACTTTTATACATAAAGTGAAATCTATTGACGAAGATATAACTCTTCTATCATAGTCCATAAAGTACTAACTTGAGTTATAGAAGGCTTTGGAAATTAGGTATCTCTTATAATAATAGGGAAATACTGTGTACCTTGTTGATGACATTTATTATATATTAAGTTAGCTAAAATGTATCCTAAGTTGTTTAGCTAAATGAATTAAATATCCAAGCAAAGCAAAATGTTCTGCTTATATACCACCCCATAGCACTTCAAGCACTCTCTGGGCAGTTTACAATTTTAATTATGCAGGCTGCACATTGCCCTCCCCCCAGCAAGCTGGGTACTCATTTTACCGACCTCAGAAGGATGGAAGGCTGAGTCAACCATGAGTCAGCTGCCTAGGATTGAACCCCATGTCATGAGCAGAGTTCTAGCTGCAGTACAGGCATTTAACCACTGCGCCACAAGGTTACATAAGAACATAAGAAGAGCCATGCTGGATCAGGCCAAAGGCCCATCTAATCCAGCTTCCTGGATTGAATATTTGTAAAGATCAGACAGGCTAGTTCAATATTGCTATCTCTATCTTTTGCATTAGATGGGAATAGATTCCTGATAGAATATGGATGGGATATTTTCTGCTTCTGCTTAAAGATCCAGACAGGCTCTGGGTAGTTTACAATTTTTAATTACAGTCTGCAGGCTCTCTATCTTTTTATCTATTAGATGGAAATAACCTTGATGCTACCTGGGATTGAACCCCAGGTAAAGATAGAAGACATTTATGGATGGGATATTATTAAGTATGAAAGTATTTTCTTCTAAGATGGGAAATGAGATATGAATTACAACGGGCTGAAATGTTGGGGGGGGGATTGTGATCGACTTTGTAACATGACAGGGGACAAGCAACATATTTGTTTTATTTTGTTTAGAGTAGAAAATAAATAAAAATGTTTTTAAAAAGAAATGCATGGGAAACCAGTTAATACGTTCCAAGTGGGAAATCACCCCCTCCCCCAGAATGCAAAAAGCACAGTAACAGGCATGCAAACAATGAAGCTCAGCTCCCTACCTTTCAACGGCTTGAGAAATCCACCCAAAAGTTCCAAAAAGTCCCAGAATGGCTCCCAAACAGGCAGTTCCTGTTATCTGCATCCAGCTATAAAATGCTTACTCTTTGTTCACAATTACAGTACTGCAGTAGGGATGGCCACAAGATGGCAGTATTGCAATTGCAAACAAATAGGACCCATTTTATTGTCAGAATGGGGCTTTCATGGCATTTCAATGGTTACTTTGTTTCTGTTTCCAATGATTACAAGCACAGGGGCAGGGGGAACTTTTTGTAAATCAAAAAACAGGATTAAATTTTCATAAATTGAATTTTCCCCATACTTGCAGATTTTAATTCAAAATTTTGGTAATTCAAGTCATTCGTAAGTCAAGGCACCACTGTATTTTATTTTATTTTTCAAGCAGTTGTTAAGTAAAACCACTGGTATTAATCCCACAGGTACAGCAGTCCTACTGAATTAGGGAGCAATGGCCAATGGCCAGTAAGTAAACAAAACCATAAGTTAAAAAAAAGGGGGGACCACTGAGTTACTGGAGCTCATGTGTACTATGAGAATGTAAGGAAGAGAGACAGCACATGTGGGTAAAGATCTTATCTCAGTGGTGGCAAACCTTTGTCACTCCAGATGTTTTGAACCACAACTCCCAGAATTCCAAGCCTATATTGTCAATGACAAAGGATTGTGGGAGGTGTGGTTTAAAACATCTGGAGTGCCAAAGGTTCACCACCAGTGTCTTATCACAAAGAAAAGATAAAACTATGTAATGAGTTTGTGTTTTCAGACATAGACTCCCGATGTCTGATTTGCATTCTTGGGTATCCTATGAACATTCTTGGGCCACTGTTTTGCCTTTATGTGAAATCAGCAGATGGTGATTGGCTGTACCAATCATCATAAATGTTTTATTTAGGAGATCCCACTGACCCGGTGGCAACCATTTTGTGATAATATCCATGATACTATCTCAAATTTCCAGGTGTTATTATGAATCTGAATTAGTTTAAGACTCCCTTAGTCCCCCCGGGGCAAGTTAGTGGTTGAGATCTGAAGCAGGGAATTCTAAGTTTTCAGGTTAATACCTGGCCAATGTTGCAACAAATTTTATTTTTACTGGGGGAGAAGGAAATCAGAACAAAAACACAAGGCGTCCATCTCAGATAGCTAGCATTCTGAGTGGTAGCTCTTCTGTGCATCTTTCATTTAAAGACCCAGCTATGGGACGTTCTATTCAGTCTCCACCTTCTGTTGAATATGGCAAAATGTCTTCTTCTTTACCTAAGTAGTGATCACTCTGACATTTAGAGCAGATCTCCGGAATATAGCTTCAACCATTCATAAGCGGAATGTGGGAATCGTTAATGTAAAAGCTGTCTCTTCTACAATAGCTCCCTTAAGAATTTTCCTCTACAAGCACGACTTTAATTAGATGTTAAAAAGGTAAAAGGTTCCTCCCCCATGCATGGTAGTTGTGTCTGACTTTAGGGGTGGTGCTCATCTCCATATTCAAGCCCAAGAGCCAGTGTTGTGCAAGTCCATGGCCATGTGGCTGGCGTGGCTGCAAGGAAACACTATTTTACCTTCCTGCTTTTATGGCGGTACCTATTTATCTACTTGCATTTACATGCTTTCAAACTGCTAGGTTGGCATTAGATGTTATTGAGTTTAAGGAATCTGGCTGAATTTTATATATATATATAAATTTAAACTTTCACCTAACAATGTGCTTCCCTTTCCATCTTTCACTATAACACTATAAAAGATAATCTGTAAGGTAATGTAATTGGTGAAGAAGCTACTTTGAAACTTAAATAGCACTAGGAACTGGGTGTTTATTCATAATTCCATTTAAACTTTATCTTGCTTTGGATATATTGAATGCCCCAACAATGTGCTTTTGCCTCTTTCCATCTTTTTTCAATATAACAAAAACAAAAGATAAAGAAACTGTAAGATAATGTGTGTATTGGTGAAGAAGCTACTTTGAAACTTAAATAGCACTAGGAACCGGGTGTTTAAGCAGCTTCACCTACATTCCACTTTAAAAGGCTAAAATGAGCTATCTTGCTTTGGATATATTGAATGCAGACCCACAACCCACACAGTTGGATTTTGCCTCTTTGTAGGAGCAGCTTGATTTTCAATGAAAACAAAAACAAACAAAACCAAAGAAACAAAAAGATATGTGCAGGTGTGTACTTGTGCAGGTGACTATGTGTGTTCTCCCTTCTTTTGAAATATACAGGAATCCCATTTTGCAATATCTGCCTGCGTTCAACTCTCTGTCTGAATGGAAGTGTTATGCTTACATGTTGACTGTATTGATGAACAAGAATCCAGATTTTTCAGGGGCTCTTGCTCATATGTAAAGGCTATGCTTAGGCTGTGGCTGAAGCAATGAAGGACATTATGATATAGGGAGGGGTGACAGGTTTAGTGCTTTCTTCTAGGTATGTTCATATTTATTTATTATTATTTATTTATTATATTTCTATACCGCCCATCTTCCAATGGAACTCTGGGTGATTTACATAATAAACTGCACAACTGTCCTCAGCGGGGCCTCATCGAGGTACGGGTGGATCTGGGCGATCCTGCGGAGATGGAGAAAAGCGGTCTTGGAGGCAGCCATCACCTGAGCTTTGAGGGAGAGGGCTGAATCGAAGACCACACCCAGAAAGACATAGTGGAACTGGAAAAGGTGCAGAAGAGAGCGACTAAAATGATTACTGGGCTGGGACACCTCCCTTATGAGGAAAGGCTAAAACATTTGGGGCTTTTTAGTCTGAAAAAAATTGCCTGGGGGGGATATGATTGAGACGTACAAAATAATGCAGGACATGAGTAAAGTGGATAGAGGGAAGCTCTTCTCCCTCTCCCAAAATACCAGAACTAGGGGATATCCACTCAAATTGAGGGCTGGGAGAGTGAGAACAGACAAAAGATTTTTTTTTTTACCCAGCATGTTGTTATTCTGTGGAACTCCCTGCCACGGGATGTGGTGATTGCATCTGGCCTCGATGCCTTCAAAAGGGGATTGGACAGATTCCTGGAAGAAAAGTCCATCACAGGTTACAAACCATGATGGAGATGTGTAATCTCCAGGCTTAAAACTGGGGTACTTCAAAGGCCAGATGCAGGGGAGTGGTAGCAGGAGACAGATATCTAATCTCATGCGCTCCCAAACGCATCTTTGGGGCCACTGTGAGATACAGGAAGCTGGACTAGATGGGCCATTGGCCTGATCCAGCATGGCTCTTCTGATGTTATTATGTTCAGATTCCTAGCCCTGTCCGTAGGCTGGAGGGAAACTCTCCCCAGACTAGGGAGGGGGCCATTGTACCTGGAGGAGGGTGCCCTGAAGAACAGAACCTCGGTCTTCTCTGGGTTAAGTCTGAGCCTGTTAGTCCTGGTCCATTCCATGACCACCTCCAGGCACAGTTCGAGGGAGTGTACTGCCTCCACTGCAGAAGATGAAAAGGAGAGATAGAGTTGTGTGTCATCAGCATAACGATGGCAGCAAACTCTAAATCTCCTAATGAGCCAGTGTTCTCATATAAATGTTGAACAGCATGGGGGAGATTGCCGACCCCTTGGGCACCCCACAGGGGAGCGTCCAGGGAGCCAACAACTCATCCCCAGCTGGACTTACTGAGACCGGTCACCGAGGATGGATCAGAGCCAGCAGAACGCTGAACCCCTGATTCCTGCCTCAGCAAGGCGATCCAGCAGGATACCATGGTCGATGGTATCGAAGGCCGCTGACAGATCAAGGAGGACCAACAGGGTGGAGCACCCCCTGTCAGCCTCCCTGAGGAGGTCATCTTGCAGTGCGAACAGGGCAGTCTTGGTCCCACAAACGGCCTGAACCCAGACTGGAATGGGTCAAGGACATTATTTTCCTCCAGGAATGACTGGAGCCGGATGGCGGTCACCCTCTCAATGACCTTGCCCATGAAGGAAACAATGGCAATCGGGTGATAGCTGGCCAAATCATCCGATGCCAGGCCAAACTTCTTTAATGTGGGCTTCACCACCGTCTCCTTCAGGCAAGAAGGGAAAATTCCTTCCCTGAAGGAGGCAGTGAAAATAGCTGAAGCCCACTCTGGCATGTTCCCTCCGGCAGATTTAATAAGCCAAGATTGGCAAGGGTCAAAAGGGGAAGCCGCTGGCCGGCAGTAAGCCAGAGCCTTGGAGGCCTCCGCTAGTGAAACAGGTCCAAACTCAACCATGCATGGAGACCGAGGGGGTGAGGCCTCCAGGATGCAAGAGGAGGGATTATGGCAACCGGAGTCCAGATCGGCATGGATGGCCTCAATCTTTGATCTCAAAAAGGCTGTGAATCGCATGGACATAGCGACTGGTCAGCTGCTTGACAGCAGCCCAATTAACTGCCATCCGATCGTTTCTCCATCTGCTCTCAAGCTTCCTTCATTCTTGTTTCATTGCCCTCAGCTCAGCTCTGAACCATGGAGAGGAGCGAGCTCCACAGTGAAGGAAGCTCTTGGGGTGATCCAGTCAACAGCCCTGGTGGCACCCTCATGCCACCTATCCACCAGGGCATCCACCGGGTCATCATCCAGTCCATCAGGAAGCTCCCTGAAGGCCTCCCTGAACTGGTCAGGGTCCAGGAGCCTACGGAGGCGAGCCCAAACAAGGGGTTGATGCTCCCCGCGGGGTGGGGTGGTGATCGACAGGGAAAAAGTTAGCAGATAGTGATCTGACCATGACACAGGTTGGGGAACAATGTCCCCAACCCTCAGATTAGAATCTGACAACGTGGAGATAAAAACCAGGTCCAGGGTGTGGCCTGCACTATGGGTGGGGCAAACAACATGCTGAAACAGGTTCATGGAGGCCATGGACACCATGAAATCCAGAGCAGCTCCTGAAAGTTCCTCCTCGGCATGCACATTGAAGTCCCCAACCATCAGAAGATGGGGGGACTTCAACAGGGCAGCCGAGATGAACTCAGTGATCTCTGGAAAGGATTGTGCTGGGTTGCGGGGAGCACAGTACACCAGCACAATACCAAATCTGTCTTGCTGACCCACCAATAAGTGAAGGCATTCTAATCCAGGACACACCAATGCTGCAGATCTGCTAAAAAAGGGATTCCCTGTAGACAATGGCCACCCCACCCACCGACCCTCTGACCTGCCCACCCACTGGACATGAAACCCGGAGGGGCACAGCTGGGAAACAGAGACCCCTCCCTCTGCACCCACCCAGGTCTCAGTAATGCAAGCCAGGTCAGTTTGCGCCTCCGCGATAACACCATGAAGGATGGGGGTCTTATTATGAACTGACATGGCATTGACCAGGAGGCAGGACAGGTCAGAGCCACTGATGGAGTGGCTCCTTGATACGTGGCGGTTGGCAGGGGGATCAGAACGGGAGGACTGGCACCAACTGCCTGACCCGAGTTCTTCTAACCCGACTAATCCCCCCGCTCCGAGTGTACCTCCCACGGTCAGACACCACCAAAATAGCAGTCCCTGCCGGCATGGTGACCAGAAAAAAAAACAACTAACAGTGAAAAATATAACAGTAAGCTAATTACAATACACTAATAACAAGAAACAAGCAAATGCTAATAAAAATGTTAAATAAATAGTAGAAATGAAAGTAAATAAAGATAACATAATGTAGGTCCATAAGCCAGAAGCCTAGAGGCAGGGGGGGAGGGGGAGGGAGAGGAGGGTGAAGAACTGCTCCGAAACACGATGGTGGAAAGAAAAGTCCAGGGCGGGGGCGGGGGAGCAGCCAACTCTGGAGAGGACCATGGGGATGGAAAGATTCATCCATAGAGGGCAATAGTAGCCCAAGTCCGAGCTGCCAGCACCCCCAGATGAGGGCAATCCACCCCCAGCTGTAGGGCACAGCTGCCCCAGACCCAGATGTTTGAAAGAGAGGGAAAGCCCCCCCGCGGTCCTTGCCTCCGGGCAGTGTTGCCGGTTCTGGGATTGGCTGGGATTTATCAACACCTGAATCGGAGTGGTGTTTGCTTTGGCCTTTCCTCTTTGATTCTGCTGCAGTAAGATTTCTCAGCCAGTCTCCACTTGTACAATATCATTTGAAGAGTAGGTTGCTATGTCAGTTCAGGCAGGAGGCATTGACTATGCTCTGAATATGCTGTGTAGTTGTATAACATGATTGTTGTTTTACCTTTTTAAAATATAATTGGGGGCTTTGAGGCACTCTTTATCCCATGAGGCTGTTTCCCCTGACTCAGCTTTCTGAGTAGGAACCTCTATTGCCTACCCATAGAATTTTATGTAACGGTATGGCAATGGAACAAATATAGAAAGTCAATGTGGTTGGCTACTAGGGAGATAAGAGACAATACTGTGGAGCAGAGGTTGCTATGGAAAGATTTGGCAGCTGGGAAAGTGTGGGGAAAGTGAAGAGGGTTTGGGGAGGAAAACGGGAGCTGCAGTGTTATTTTTTGATGTCACCCCAATAGGGAAGGAGGAAACACAAATATCCAGAGACACTCATTTCAGTAAGATCGGGGGACAGCCATTTATGCAGATAAATTTACAGGCCCCAGAAGGTACATGAGTAAATAAGCTACCACGAATTTACAAGATTTTGTATTAAAATCTATGTGCATGTCAGTGAGGTTTTGCGATAAAAATACTCCAGAATTCTGGATATTTTTGGAGTAATACTAAGTTTCCTATAATAATAACCACCACTGTTACATACTGAAATATATAAATTGTTAAGTCTATATATCTATCTTCTAAAAGCATATTGTATATTGTTCCTGAGCACATCTCTGAACCACCTTTCCCAGGGATGTGTGTGACCTGCATGGATGGGGCTTTTTGCCCTACCTGTCCGGGAGAAGATGGGCAGCTCTAGGAGCACTTGCCGATATTACCCACTTGAGCAGGCTATGAGTGAGGATAGAGTGCCTTACACAAGACTGCCCTGACCTTGGAGTCTGCAGCAGTTCATTGGGGAGCCATGGAGAGAATGTCAGCCTGGCATGGCAGAGCCATCAACTGGGCAGGCTTGGGTGGTGATTGACAGAGCAGGGAGTTGGATTGGTGGAGGCTTATCGAAATCTAGAAGGAAGATGAAGCCTCCTTGAGTCTAACAGCTGGGTTTGTGAATGCAGCCCAACCAGGTGATTGATGCTGTTAGTGTTAGCCATGTGCCAGTTAAGTTTGCCCCAGCATGAAGGCATGGGCAAATGGAGGCCATTTGGAATTGCTGGCCTAACAGTTGTTGGTGGTGGGAAGGTGGTGGAATTTCCAGAGACATGTTTTTTTACTTTCCTACCACGTTTTGCTCTGCCGTTTAGCGGCATGAGCACAATGAGTTAGGTGTGCAGCTGTGTGTCCTAGGTTGCTTCATTCTTCCTGTGCCAGAGTAAAGGTGATCGGAAAGCTGGGTCTCCAAGCCTGTTAGGCATTGCCACAGCTACATGGGTGAGTAGTGCAATCAACTGTGGGACCCAACAAAGGACAGGAGGCAGCAAGGGCAAGCAGCTTGGAAAGAAGGAAGAACTTCACTGGTTGCCCCTTTCAGTTTCCTTTTCACCTGAGGATGAGGATTGGTCGGATGGTGCTTTATCCACAGTGGTTCTTTCCAAGCCAAACACTGGGGAAAACTCGCTGTAGGAGTCTGGTCACACCCATCTGTGCCTGAAGCTGGGCATAACTCAGTGCCCCTTCAGGCCTTGCCAGTTAGGGACAGATGACCTGATCCACGGATAAGAGAAAGAATGGGAGTTAAGACCACCTTCCAGTGGCCAAACAAAATATAGCAAACCACTTTCTTCTTCCATGCACCTTTGAAACTTATTTGTCATATTTATGAACTGAGAAGAAATATCTGAAACATTTTTTTTAAAATTTGTTGTCCCATATTGGTTCAATGAGCATTCCCAATAACCCCTAAGATTCATCTAAAGCATGTCACAGGGCCACATTTAGACATGAGCAAATGCTGTAATGATAAACATTGTGTTCACCCAGCAGGAACAAATTAGAAGTAGCACTCAGCCTAGCAAATGGTAAAAACTCATCATCCGAACTAATCATAACCCATCACTAGGATTTAGAAAATGCTCTATCACTCAGCCTTCCAAAGAAAAGTTTCTTCTAATTTTAGGTCTAGATTAACTTATATTAATTTAAGCAATTTAGTGTGGAAAATGGATGAATTCAAACTGTCAGGACACTCTGTGTGATAGCAATCTAACTGCAGAAATTGTCAGGTGAACAGGATTTGTTTAAACATAAGTAGGCCTTAATGTCATTAAAAGGGCTAACAGGAAATCCAGCCTCTTGGCTACACACCTTAATGTGGTGAGGTGGGGTTGAGTGTGCCAGGGGAGCTGAGAGAAATGGATAGGATAGGATAGGAATCTTTATTGTCATTGCCTCCTTACAGGAACAACGAAATTTTGTGGTTGCTATATTCAACTCATTTAAAACATTTCACATAGATTTAAAAACAGGTACAACACATAATGTGACATATAAAATGACTAAAATATGACATATAAAATAAGCTGACTTCAAAGTCCAGAATTTCCGTTTAAGGCCAATATTGCTCTAAAAAAGAAGCTATTTTTGAGATGGTTTGTTCTTGCCCTCAGTACTCTATATCTCCGTCCCGATGGCAGCAACTCAAAGAGGCGATGACCAGGATGTGATGGATCTCTTAATATATCTAATGCTTTACAGTGGCACCTGGTAGAATAAATTTGTTCTAGGGTGGGGATTGAACAGCCCACAATACTCTCTGCAATTCTTATGATTCTTATGCCTTCATGAGGCTAGACGCCATTATGAGCCTGGACTCCTAGCAGGATCAGCCACGGTGAAATGTTCACAGCTGAGGCACCAGACGAAAATGCATCTATTTAGGAGTAATAGCCACATCACAGTAAGAGAGCTAATAGTTCCAATGGTGATGAGGACAGCTATAGGGCAATAGCAGTAGACGAATTGTGTTGGCAGATCTTTCAGAGACAATGGCAGTGATGCTCAATCTAATGTTTCTTAGTGCAGAAGAAGGCAAAGATAAGGTAGTGCTGAACCTTTCTTACCTTGAAAACCCTATGAGGACACAGTCCCAAAATGAAGCAGCATAGCGCTGGAAGATGGAATTCCCGGAGAAAACAGTCAGGTACTGGGGAAGAATGGGCAAGTATGAATAGTACTGTCATCAACAACACAGCTAGATTTAAGCCAAAAGGACATCTAATGTCTAATGTGTATACAGGGGAAAAGAAAGTCCAGGTAGCACAACATATACAAGTGGAATATGGAGTGTGGGAAGTATGAATGAAAGTTAACTAGAAACTATACAGCAAAAAGTGCCATGTATAAAAATTGCTATGCCTGATATCTGTGAACTAAAGTGGACAGTAATGAGACATTTTCAGTAGACAATTATAAAGTGCTGTACTCTGGAAATGACAAATTCTGAAGACATGGAGTAGCTCTAATACTGAGACAAGCTGTAGCATAGGCAGTTGAGAACTAGAATGCAAGATCAGGCTGAATAATATCAGTCAGACTCCAGGGAAATTCCTACAACATAACTGTCATTCAAGTCTGTGCCCTACTACAGATGTTAAAGAAGATGAAGTGGAAAATAAGTCCCAGGGGAAAAATAAAGATCACACATCAAAACAAGTTATGCTGATGGGTAACTGGAATGCAAAAGTAAAACCAAAAATAAAACCAAATGTTATTAGAAAAGTTAGTCTAGGGTCAGAGACAAAACAGGATAACAACTTGTGGAGTTCCCAAAAATCAGCAATTTATTTATTGCAAATACATGATTCAGGCATCCAAACAGAGGGCTATCATTATAGAAATCAATTAGACTATGTCACTGGAAGCAGGAAATGGAGAAGCTGTTTTCTTTCTGCCAAAACAAGACTAAGAGCAGATTGTGGTACTTATCATGAACTGGGACTAATCCCATTTTAATCAGATCAGGTTTTATTCAGGTGAAATAAAAGCTTGGCCTCCACATAAACTTGCTCCAGAACGGTGCTGGGTAGCTCCCACATCCCAGGGGCTGTCCATGGGCTCCCAGCCTCCACCAGGAAAGTAAAGTGGCACTTTCACTGTTGATTATACTGTTCGTTCTGTTGTCTCTCCAAATGCTGTGTGTTTTCCTCCACCAATGTGTTCGTTTTCACCAAATTCCAAAAGAACGTCTTGTCAGACTTGACAAGACACTTCATCACTCTAAGCTCCCTCTTGTTAGAAGCATATTAAATAGTTTTCGCACTTTAAAAAAGCTTGTAGTACTTCTGTCCTTTGATGTCTTGCTTGCTTGTCATGTTGCTCTTTATGAGATGCTCTGTTATCATTTTGCTAATTAGCGAAGTTGGCTGCACAGAGATTTGTTCTTTTGATCAAATGGTTAAACATCCCCTTTATATTATGGGTGTTAGCTGATCCCTCATTGATACTGAAATCCTTTGTTGGTTGTTTGTTGCTTCAAATTATATATTCTCCCATGGTGCTACTGCACTCTCTGCACAGCGTACAGTAAAATTATGCAAATGACTACTTGCTTCCACCCCACCCCATCCTTCCAGTGAGCAAGGTGCTCATTTTAATGACCTCGGAAGGATGGAAGGTTGAGTCAACCTTGAGCTAGCTACTTGAATCAATTGGCATTTAAATCAGATTGTGAGCGGAAGCATTGGGGAGTATTGTACAAACTAGACATGGGCACGGAGCGGCGAAATCTTCGTTTCCATTTCCGTTTTTTCATTTCCGGAAGTAACGGTAACGGTAACGGTAATTAAGCCGTTACAACTCGAACTCAAACCGAAAAAAGAAAAATTTGCTCGGGTTTTTCATTTCCGTTTGTGGCGTCGCGGCGATCGCGCGATGTGAAGCACAGAAAAACTTTTTAAAAGTTTTTTAAAAACCCCGACTCCCGGCCAAAAAAGCAGGTGAAAATATGCCTGCCTGAGGCTTTGCCACCTATCAGAGGGGTGGTTTCTCGGGGGGGGGGGGTCCTTGGCCTTCTTCCCCCTCTTCTCCTGTCCTGGGCTGCTTGCACCAGGCTGGGGGGGTCATCCTTGTTGTTTCGCCATGCCATGCGGTGGGTGGAATCCAAAATGGCGACCGCAATTTTTCTTTTGAAATCGTGGTCAAAAAACATGCCAAAGCACCACAGAAACATGTGAAATTTAATTATTTTAAATGTCTGAATTTTAATAGTAGCAGCAGTGGGTTTTTTATAGCAATAAAACGTCACATTGATTTTATTTTATTTTATTTTATTTTATTTTATTTAGACCTGCCCATTTGGGCTGGGCATGGGATGGGACCATGCAATGTTTTTGAACAATTCCACCAATGGCATGGCCAGGTTTTGACTGACACTTCTGGATGTCTCGGAGGGCATAAAAAGCCGAGGCACCTTCCAGAAATCGCAGTCGGGTCTTGGAGGTGGAGGGAGGAGGGCTATGCTGGTGGTGCTTGTGCGATTGAGAAAGAGATTATTATTCAAGGAGGGAGGCCTGGAAGGCTTTAAGCTTTAAAGTTAGGCAGGCAGGGAGGGAAATGATTTTATTAGAAAATAATTTCTTTGATTCCCTGCAGCTTTGTCTGCTGAAGGGAATAGCAGTTTATTCTTTCTTTGTTCTCTGGCAGTTTGTGAGGATTTTTTTCCCTGATATTGGATAAAGGGGGAGGTAAGACTGGGAGTGGGAGGTGTGGATTTAGTTTAAATATATATTATATTCTACCATTTATTTTCTATTTTCCCAACTTCAATTTGCTTGCACACACACATTTGGGGTGCAAGCCAAGAACAGAACCTCTATCCTAAGTGGAGAATATTTTACAATATTATTTAGTTTACTAATTACTTACTTCATTGTTTGTTTTTAAACTTGTGTTGTGTGTGCACTTGAACACACAGACACATTCCATTTAAGTGGATCAGAAGAATTTAGAAAATTATTTTCATTTTATTCACTGACTACAACTACTACTATATTGTATTTATTTGCACCCCAATATCTTGTTTGGGAGACTGCTGCTGCTGATATCAGCCTTACAATATTATTGATTCATTACTCCATTGTTTATTTGTTTACATACATACACTTGTTGTGTTGTGTGTACAGTTGAACACACAGGCAGGCACATTCCATTTCAGTGGATCAAGTTGAATTCAGAACTTGAATTTAGAAAACCAGTTTTATTTCATTCTCTGACAACAACTAGTAAACTATATTCCATTTCAGTGGATTTGATTATCTTTCTTGGGAGGCATAATACCACTACTGTCTTTTTACTTCAGGCTTATTTTTGGGTTGTGGCTGAAGGCACCTGTCCAGCTGCTGCTGCTCTGATATCAGCCTTACAAACAAATATTATTGATTCATTTCTCCAGCTCATTGTTTGTTTGTTTATAATACACTTTTTGTGTTGTGTGTGCACTTGAACACACAGGCAGGCACATTCCATTTCAGTGGATCAAGTTGAATTCAGAAGTTGAATTTAAAAACTATTTTATTTCTTTCTTGGGAGGCATAGTACCACTTATTTTTGGGTTGTGGCTGACACCTGTCCAGCTGCTGCTGCTTTCACTTCAGGCTTATTTTTGGGCTGTGGCTGAAGGCACCTGTCTAGCTGCTGCTGCTGCTGCTGATATCAGCCTTACAAACAAATATTATTGATTCATTTCTCCAGCCCATTGTTTGTTTGTTTACAATACACTTGTTGTGTTGTGTGTGCACTTGAACACACAGGCAGGCACATTCCATTTCAGTGGATCAAGTTGAATTCAGAACTTGAATTTAGAAAACTAGTTTTATTTCATTCCCTGACTACAACTACTAAACTATATTGTATTTACACCCCAAAAATATCTTTCTTGGGAGGCATAGTACCACTACTCTCTTTTCACTTCAGGCTTATTTTTGGGCTGTGGCTGAAGGCACCTATCCAGCTGCTGCTGCTGCTGATATTAGCCTTACAAACAAATATTATTGATTCATTACTCCAGCTCATTGTTTGTTTGTTTACAATACACTTGTTGTGTTGTGTGTGCTCTTGAACACACAGGCAGGCACATTCCATTTCAGTGGATCAGAAGAATTTAGAAAATTATTTTCATTTTATTCCCTGACTACAACTACTAAACTATATTGTATTTATTTACACCCCAATATCTTTCTTGGGAGGCATAGTACCACACTACTCTCTTTTCACTTCAGGCTTATTTTTGGGCTGTGGCTGAAGCCACCTGTCCAGCTGTACAAATTCCAGTGACATACCACCAGTTCAATTACAGGCTGGGAGAGCCTAATTTGCTTGCACACACCCACCCACAATTGGGGGTGTGCAAGAAACTGAACCTCCTCCAAAAGGGGACAATATAAATCTTTTACAATATTATTTATTCATTACTCCAGCTCATTGTTTGTTTGCTTACATACATACACTTGTGTTGTGTGTGCACTTGCACACACAGGCAGGCACATTCCATTTCAGTGGATCAAGTTGAATTAGAATTTAGAAAACTATTTTAATTTTATTCTCTGACTGTGCCTGGCCTGCATGCACTGCGGTTTTGCTGACTGATTGCTGAAGAAGGGAAGAAGAGTTTTCTTCTGGACTTCTGGTCTGGATTTAATAGTTTCTAATATTTTCAAATACTACCGTACCATTTGCTTCCTAAGTTTTACAGCCTGACCTGAGAGCAAGAAGAGACAGTTTTATATTTCATTTCATTCATTCATTTAGCTGCGCTACACCATTCTTAGTTGTTGCCTTGATAACTACTGAACTATATTTTATTTACACACCAATAACTTTTTGGGGAGGCATCTCAGAGTACCCCTACTCTCTTTTCACTTCAGGCTTATTTTTAGTTTCATTTATTTTCTAATACTACCATTTGCTACCTAAGTTTTCCTCCATTTCAGGGGATCAAGTTGAAAGCAGAATTTAGAAAATTATATCAAGGGCCAGCAGGGCAAAATTGAAAGCTTGTACAAAAGAACACAGTGTGAGAGTAAGCTTGTGGGACAAAAGGATAAGTTTATTAGAATAGTTTGTTTACTTAACACAAATATAATAAGAAAATATATTTCTATAACTTTGAGAAATAAAAAAATGAGGAGGGTTGACAGAGTCAGAGGGAAGGGCAGGGGGACCCCCACTAAAATAAATAGGGGCACATTTCTGAAGGAAGGCACAGGAAGTAGTGCAGATAGTGATATTGCTGCCACTCCCTCTCCAAGCAGCACCTGCACAACCAGCACCACCAGATCATCTTCTGTCACTGCGGGAAGCATGGATGACTGCATGCGATCCCCATCGCCAAGGTCTCACACTCACAAACCCCCTTGTATCGAGAGGAAGACGAGTACTCAGAATCAGAAAGCTCTGTTCATCTGCATCTGCCAGACTCTGAGGACCTGTTGGCAGGAACAGACAAAAGGCAGGCTTCAGGCAGTGATGGAAGGAGCACCCCTCTTTCCACCCAGGACCAGAGTACCACCAGTGACAGCAGCAGTCAATTGTCCCAGCAGGGCACAAGCTACACCACCACCAGCACAGCAGTGGCAGGCAGTACCAGAGGGGGCAGTACTTTCCATAAGCCTCGCAGGTCTCTCTGGGAGCATTTTGAGAACAGCCTGGCAGACTCGAGGCTTGCGGTGTGCAAGAAATGCGGGGTGGTTGTGCGCAGGGGGAATGACCCCAAACACCTCTCCTCAAGTGCCTTGCGTAGCCACCTCATGCGAAGGCACCCTGGGACTCTGCCTGGGACAGTGTCAGGCCCTGGTTCCTCAGGGAGAAAGAGGGGGGAAGAAGGGATGGGGAAGGAGGACTCATCCAGAGACAGCTCCACTGAGAGGGGGAAGAGGCAGGCCACTCTGCAGGAAGTGGTGCCGCTGTGTGGGAGTTTTGTCAGCCAACATAATAGGGCCAAGGCACAGGAGACCACCACTCGCGTGGTTGGTGAAATGGTGGCCATGAACGGGTTGCCCCTCTCCTTTGTGGAGTCATCAGGATTGAGGCACCTGATGAAACACGTGACTCCATGGTACGAGCCTCCATCCCGGCGTACCTTCAGCAGGCGGGTGATTCCCTCCCTTTTTGAGTCCGTCAGGGACATGGTCCGGGCCCTGCTGCAGGCGGCCAGAGGAAGGAAGTTCCACTTCACTTCCGACCTCTGGACCGGTGGCCACCACGGATACCTCTCTCTGACGGCTCATTGGTGGCAACCCAAGGAGGTCCTTGACACTAGGGCATCCCAAGAACAGCTGCAGGGGAACCACAAGGGAGCACCCCAAGAGGGTACAGGGTGGTGCTTCTCCAGGCGCAAAGCATGGAGGACAGTGCCAAAGGCATCCACATTTCTGAGGTCCTCAAGACAGCACTGCGAGAGTGGGGATTGGCAACCGAGGGGAGGTCAATCACGGATTCATGGTCACTGACGCAGGCCGTAACATGATCAACGCGGATGAAAGGGCAGGGTTCCAGGGCATCGTGTGCACAGCACACAAACTGCATCTAGTGGTGGGCGATGCCATTGGGCTGGGTGCACCGAAGGACTCCTGGTGTGAGGGGACCTTGGAGACCAAGGCCTTGCTGGACAAGTGCAGGAAAATAGTCGGGCAGCTCTCACGCAGCGTCAAGGCATCCAGGATGATGCGTGAGAAGCAGGCGGAGATGGGCCAACCAGAGCACGTTTTGATCCAGGACGTGACCACCCGGTGGAACTCCACCTACGAAATGGTCAAGCACCTGGTGGAGCAGAGGCAAGTGGTGGAATACGTCATGTCAACCACCCCCGTCCTGCCTGAGGGAAGGGAGTTAGACATTGGTGCTACCGAGTGGTTCGCCCTCTCCCAGATGGTGGGTATCCTGCAGCCTTTTGAGGAGACCACCCACGTCCTCAGCAACTACAATGCCACCCTGGGCCATGTACTCTCCCTGATGCATGCCCTTTGCCAATGCCCAGAGTCCAGTATCCGGGAAGAAGCCGATCTTCTCCCAAAGAGCAGGGCCTTGGCAGACAGGCCGTTGACCGGTGTGGATACCCGCCTTAGCCCACTGAGGAGGGAAAAGGTATACCAGATGGCATGCCTGTGCAATCCTCATGTCAAGGGTTCCTTGGCATGGAGCCCTGCCGACCTGAACTCCTGGAAGATGGAGCTATGCCCTCAAGTCTGCAGGGCTGTCTCAAATCAGGCCCAGGTGTTCCCGAGGGCGCACGGAAGCCAGAGCGATCCAGAAGAGGAATGCTTGCAAGGATCCTCTTCCTCCTCTACTGCAGGAGTGTACACCCAGAGACCAGGTTCCGTACCAGCAGCCAACTACCTGGCCTCTGCCCTAGCCATGGCAGTCTCCTCCTCAGTGGAGGCAAGGGAGGAAGAAGAACCGGACCCCGCTCTGACCATGGTGAGGGAGTACATGGCCGAGCCCCTCCAACCCCTCACCTTGGACCCACTCCACTACTGGGCCAGAAAAGCAGACATCTGGCACGCTCTTTCGACTCTGGTGTTGGACCTCTTGTCCATCCCACCCACCAGTGTCCAGAGTGAGTGTGTCTTCTCCCACATGGGAGATGTCCTGAGGCCGTGCTGCTCTCGTCTGGACCCGGAGACCGTGGAAAGGTTGACTTTCATCCGCTTCAACCTTTCCACGTTGGGATTACCCCAACACTCCAAGACCTAGGCCCAGAGTCGTTCTTCCACTGGTTTCTTCCAAACAGGCCTCCCTTGCTCTAACATGCACTACCAGAGCAACACTTATGCCTGCCTGCCTGCAATTATGCCTGCCTCCCAGCTTGGCTTCCTCCCTGCAAGCCCAACTTCCTGCCAGTCTGCCTGCCTGCCTACCAGCCTACCTGCCTGGCTGGCCCTGTGCCTACCTGCCTAACTGCCTGCCTGCCTTCCTGTCTGTCTGCCTTCCTGCATTCCCACTCAATTTGAAGGGTTTGATTATTGCCCAATTTTTCTAGGCCTTGCCTGGCTCAAAACCAGGGAGGACCACTCACTGTGTCATTTGAAGTGAATCATACTGTACCTGTAGGCCCAATTTTTCTAGCCCTTGCCTGGCTCAAAACCAGGGAGGACCACTCAATGTGTCATTTGAAGGGAATCATACTGTACCTGTAGACCCAATTCTTCTAGCCCTTGCCTGGCTCCGAACCAGGGAGGACCACTAAATGTTTATAATTTTGAACCGGACAAGACTGTTGGGGTGGAGCCATGCAACTTCCCCTAACCCTAACCCTAACCCAATAAAACCAATGCCTGTATGCCTCCCATCCTAACATTCCACCAGCGCAACGCAGTTATGCCTGGCTGTCTGGTCTGTCTATATGACTGCCTGCCTGAATGCTTCGCCTGCCTGCCTGCCTTCCACCTTTGTCTGCCTGAATGCCTGTAGTTCCGCTGCATGTATGGATCTAATAAGGGCTACATAATTACCCCTGTTTTTATAGGGCTTCCCTGGTCTTTGTAACAGCCCAGGAATATTTTTTTCTAGGGTCAGTGTAGGCCCAATATTTCCCCGTTGGACATGGCTGGTCTGAGTGTAGTACACCCTAATACCTGCCTTCCTCAATGCGTTCCTCCTTTCCCTGGGGTTTTGGAGCCACTCTGCTTACAAAGTGGTTGAGATGCACTTTACAACAACCTACCTCAAAGACTGATTAGCAGGGGCCTAGCTCTCCTTACAGCCTTAAAGAAATAGCCCTGTTCTCCTGCATCCACTCTGTCTCCTGGGTTGACAAAACTCGGTCTCCTGGGGTGGAGAAACTCTGCCTCCCAAGGCAGAAACAATCCTCCCTTCTGGCACTTTGGCTTTGTGCCTTCCCTAACCTGGGTGGGTACCCTGCAAGCCTGCCTTCCTACCTGTAAGTCAGACTGCCTGCTTCCCTGCCTGCCTGCCTGCCCGCCCGCCCCTCTGCCTACCTGCCTACCTGTCAGGCTCCCGGGACTCCCGGCTTGGAAGAGGCCTTCCAGGTGCTTCTTCTTCAGCCTATCAGTGGTTCAGTGCTTCAAGTTCAGCCTCCGAGCCGACATGCGCCCTGTCGGCCACTCTCCTCGACTTCCCCAGGCAGCAACCCCGGCTGCCCCCGCCTCTAGGCGGAACATCACTTGAGGAGACCAACTTTAACAGGCACAGTCATCATCAACTATTTTGTTTAGAATTGGGGTACTCTGTCCTCCAACATGGGGGGGTTCACTCCCACCGGTTACAGTCCAGGTTGGGAAATCCCTTTGCAGAAGGAGGGGAGATTCCTTCCAACTAGCATTCCGGCTTCCAAAGGCGGAAGAAACAATCCCTCCCTAACATTTAACTGGGAGTTGAGTCATGGCTACTGGACTTCTCTTTTGAGAGATAAAAACGTTTCGCTGTTCATCCAAACAGCTTCATCGGTCTGAATACAGCTAGTGCAAGAGACCTTCTTATAGTCAGCTTGACCTCTTGTCCCCTGGTCTGATTGGCTCATAAGATGACCAAAGCCTGAATAGGCTCATTAGGGAGACATTAGTGTCCATGGCCTTAAGGTAAACAATGGCCTAAGGTGCTGAAACCCATCAAGAATGGGTCGTTAGCTGTGACCTGCTGGTGAAGGCTCCTTGATTTGCCTGGGTACTTTGGAAAGTACAGCCTGATAAGTAGCAGATAGACTATGCCGGAGCCCACCACCTCTGTTGAGGGAGGGATTTTCAATGCTAACATGAGTGGCTTCCCTTACTCCTCTCTCAAACCACCTCTCTTCTTTGTCTAATATGTGTACATCCTCATCTTTGAAAGAGTGGCCTTTTTCTTTCAAATGGAGGTGTACTGCTGATTCTGGTCCTGAGCTTTTACCTCTCCTATGTTGGGCCATTCTTCTCTTTAATGGCTGTTTAGTTTCTCCAATGTAGAGGTCTGAACACTCTTCACTGCATTGGACTGCATATACTATATTGCTCCTTTTATGGTTTGGTATCGGATCCTTTGGGTGGACAAGTCTCTGCCTTAGTGTGTTCATGGGTTTGAAATAAACAGGGATGTGGTGTTTGCCAAAAATCCTTTTAAGCTTCTCCGACACTCCCGCCATGTAGGGAATTTTCTTGGTTCTGTTCGTTTCCGTTACTGGCCTGGCCACCCGATAAGTCCTCCGCTCCTACCTGCTGCCAGTGCTGCTGCTGGCCTTCCTGGTCCAGTCTTCCGTCTTCCAGCTTCAGGGGCGGAGTCGAGAAGGAGCTGAGACCGGAGCCCAGTCCCTCTCGCCGCCCTCCTCTACCATGGAGCTTGACAGCCCGCCGGCGCAGGGCTGTCAGCCTCCATGGGGGAGTCGAGAAGGAAGGGGCTGAGATCCGGTCTCCTCTGGCGGAGGCTGGATCGGAGCCCCCTCTCGCCGCCCTGAAAATGCTCCGCGCTGGCGACGGGGCCATTTTCAGTGGGATCCTGCCGAACTGTCATCGGCTGGACCCCTGCAAAAATGACCCGCCTGGCACTAAGGGGAACCCTTGTGCCAAGCGGGCCATTTTTGAAGGGGTCCAGCCCATGGCAGGGTGGCAGGACCTCTCTGAAAATGGCCCCGTGGCCAATGCAGGAGCTCCGCAAGGTGAGAGCTCCGCCGCTGAGAGGTGGGATGGGAAAAATAGGTTTCCTATCGGGAGGGGGGAGATTAGTTTAAAGATCCCCTTCCCCCTCCCCATGGGGTGGGGTGGATAAGGGGGCTCTTTAATCTTCTTCCCCCTCCTGATGACAGCTCCAAGCGGGTGCTCAGCACTGTGATCGGGAGCAGATTAGTTTAAAGAGCCCTCTCTTCCCCCTCCCCAGGGGTGGGGGAAAAGAGGGATCCCTGTAACTTATCTTCCCCCCTCCTGATGACCCATTTACTTCCAGGTTCCTGGCCCGCACTACAGCTGTAGTGCGGGTGTGCTTTTCTTAAAAGCAACTGCTCCACCCTTGGGGCCCCGTCCACACTTGGTTTTATTGATTTATTGATTTTATGATTTTAGGGTGCTGACCAGGGCACGCCTCGGGCCCCATAATTTTTATTTTTTCAGGCACCCACTGTGTGTCCCCTGGGGCTGGGTGGGCCCTTCTTTCACTTCCAGGTTTCTGTAGCGTGGGGCTTTTTTGTTTTTTTTATTTTCTTTGAGCGCCCACCGCACGGCCCCTGCGGCCCAGTCAGAGCTGGGAATTTTTTATTATATTTTTAAAGATATAAGGGTGCCAACCAGACCACCCCTAGCATTCTCTTGGTGCTTCCTTTATTTTTTATTTTTATTTTTATTTTTATTTATTGCCGACCAAGTGCTACCATCATTGCCTTTTTTTTTTTTTTTTTTGCGATCAAGCGCTACCCGGACCAGCACCAGGTAGGAGACATTTTAAACTATTATTCCCCTCTCCTATGGGAAACTTATGTTCCCCACCCACCCCACCTCTCAGCTGCTCCTCACTGGCTTCCTGCACCTCCTTTCCAGGGGTGCAGGGAAGCCAGCTGAGCACCAGAGAGGCACTGGCTTGGGGCCAGCGCAGAGCAGCTGAGAGGCGCTTGCTGCGGGAGCTCTTTCCCCCACCCCACAGTGGCTGGAAGGAAGATTAAGCCCACTGTTTCCCCCAGCCACAGTTGCACAAGCACCACACACACACACACACACACACACACACACACACACACACACACACACACACACACACACACACACACACAACGAAGAACGAATAAACGAACAAACAGAACAAAGTTTTTTGAAAAATGTCACGACAAACAGAAATGAACCAAATCGGGTCCGGTAACGGAAACGAAAAACCGAAACGTCATTTTTTTCTATTCGTGCCCATCTCTATGTGATACCAATCTTGGATGTACTCAAAAATTGGTATCACAGCAGCCATGTATCAGCACGCTATCACTGGGGAGCAAGTTGCAAACCCCTGATATTTGGAATGGTTTGGGGTTCAGGGGGCTGACTTATTAAGCTCCAAAAGGGGTGCCCCTAGAAAAAAATTCTAATTGAGCAAGAAGCCGCTAATCACTCGCCTGCGTGCGTGTGTGGGCTATTATTGGCCTCTTGCTCAATTAGAAATGATTTTTTCCTAGGGGCATCCCCTTTGAAGTTTAATAACTAAGCCCCCTGAGCCCCAAACCTTTCCAAATTTGGGGGGGGGGCTTAAAGGAAAGAGCTTGTGGAAGCTCCCCTACCATTCTGGTGCCTCTAGGGCCTAGGGGAGCATAGCATTTTGTTTCATTTCAATCTGTTTTGTTATAAAACTACTTAAAACATGTCATCGGCCCAACACATGAGAAGGGCCATCTCACGGGACTGGGGATGGTGGTTTGGATGTGGAGGGGTTGGTTCTGACTCCATTGTCATGGTCAGACCACTTTCTGGTCAAGTTTATCACTCCGACCCTCTGCAGGGGTGGGGATCTATTAAGATGATCCGCCCTCGGAGACTAATGGATCCAGATGGTTTCCTGAAAGCTCTGGGGGATTATCCGTCTGATATGGTCGGGCGCTCCTGTCGAAGCTCAGGTCACCCTGTGGAATAGGGAAATGTCCCGGGCGGTTGACACGATGCACCTAAGCGCCTCTCCCCTTACGCAGAGCCCAGACAGCTCCTTGGTATACATCTGAGCTGCGGGCAATGAAGCAGGAGGGGAGACGGCTGGAAAGTGGAGAAAATATCACTGTGAGTCATCGAACACGGCTTAGAGCCCATTATCGGGCCTATTCCGTGGCGATACGGTTGGCTTATTTCGCAAACCGTTTGCTTCCTCAGAGTGTCGTCCAGCAGAGCTGTTTCAGGACCTTCTTCAACCAAGAAATATGGTAGAGGTTCTGGACAACTCATCAGCCTGTTGTGACCAGTTTGCCGCTCACTTTGAGGGGAAAATCGCTCAGATCCAGGGAATTGGACTCCACTATTGATGCAGATTCAAGGGATGTATCCAGTGTGCCGTGCTTAGGTCCAGTTTTATTGGATGAGTTTCAATTATTGAGACCTGAGGATGTGGACAGGGTGCTTGGATCTGTCCGTGCTACCACTACACCACTCGACCCTTGCCCTTTTTTAATTGAAAGATCTGCCAGGGGGTTCGCACCTGGGTCCAGGAGGTTGTTAACGCCTCCTTAAGAGAGGGAGTGGTCCCCACCATCTTGAAAGAGGTGGTGATTAGACCACTCCTAAAAAAACCAAACCTGGACCCAGGGCTGATGGTTAACTACCGACCAGTAGCGAACCTCGCTTATTTGGGCAAGGTGTTGGAGCCTGGTGGCTAACTCCAGGCACTGCTGGATGAAACTGATTTTCTGGATCCATTTCAATCTGGCTTCAGGCCGGGTTTTGGTACGGAGACCGCCTTGGTCGCCCTGTATGATGACCTCTGCCGGGAGAGAGACAGGGGGAGTCGACCCTGTTGATACTCCTGGACCTCTCAAACACCATCGACCATGGTGTCCTTCTGGATAGGCTGGCCAGGTTGGGGTTGGAGGCACTGCTCTGCAGTGGTTCCAATTTCCTGGCTGACCGTGTCAGAAGGTGGTGCTGGGGGACAGTTGCTCTACCCCGTGGCGTTTATGTCACGGGGTTCCCCAGGGCTCCATACTGTCTCCCATGCTGTTCAACATCAACATGGAACCGCTGGGAGAGGTCACCAGGAGGTTTGGGCTGAGGAGTCAGCAATATGCTGAAACTCAGCTCTACCTCTCGTTTTCCACCAATCCAGGTGAGGCGGTTTCTGTCCTGAACTCGTGTCTGAGCCAGATAATGGACTGGATGAGGGTTAATAAATTGAAACTCAATCCAGACAAGACGGAAGTGCTGTTAGTGGGTGCTTTGCCGGACAGGTTAGAGGGCCACTTCCCTGTCTTGGACGGGGTTGCACTTTGCTTCTGGACCCCGGTCTAACTCTGGAGGCCCAGGTGGATTCGGTGGCCAGGGGTGCCTTCCTTCAGCTGCGGAAAATATACCAGCTTCGCCCCTACCTAGACGAGCACAGCCTCATGACAGTTACGCATGCACTGGTAACATCCCGTATTGATTACTGCAATGCGCTTTATGTGGGGCTCCCTTTGAAGACGGTCCGGGCGATTGCAACTGGTTCAGAATTGTGCGGCACGGCTGGTAAGTGGTGGGGCCGCCAGGGATCACATCATGCCGATTCTGCGTAACCTTCATTGGTTACCAGTTGCTGCCCGAGCTGAATTCAAAGTGCTTCTTCTGACATACAAAGCCCTAAACGACTTAGGACCTAGATACCTGAAGGATCGCCTCCTTCCATACGAACCTACCCGGCAATTAAGATCTAGCCAGGGGGGCCCTTTTGAAAGAGCCATCCCTCAAGGAGGTGAGAGGGATGGCCTGTAGACACAGGGCCTTCTCGGCAGCTGCTCCCAAGCTATGGAATGCCCTCCCGATCGAGATCTGCCTGGCGCCAACACTGATTACATTCCGGCGCCAGGTAAAAACCTTCTTGTTCCAGAAGGTTTTTAATTGATATAATATAGATTGTGGGTCCACTGATGACAATTTTAGAATAATGATTTTAGTGTAAGGTTTTTATTGATGATTTATTGATATTTTACTCTTAACTATTTTAAATTGTTTTATTCTTTGGATGTAAGCCGCCCAGAGACCTTTGGGTAGTGGGCGGCATATAAGTTAAATAAATAAATAAATAAATAAATAAATAAATAAAATGCATTAGTAATGAAACAAAATGAAACTACTTAAGAAATGAAACAAAATGCAATGAAACACTCTTTTTCCATTTTGTATCTAGCTCTAATTGGTGCCTTAACTATTAAACTTTTTTATGCCTCCAGAATAGTGGGAACTCCCCAGGTGTGTTCATGTTTCTATGTAGCCAGGACCAAGAGCTCATCTTGACACTCAAATACTGTATGATCACTGGATGCCGGGTTGTTAAACTTGTTAGATAACCAAATGATTTGAGCTGCTTACCCAAGTTGCAATTGAAAATCAGACAGAAATTGGGAAAAGCTCACAGAATAATATTTCCACAACTTCCTCAAAACTATCCAGCTGTGCCTGATAGGACACGAGAGGTTGATGGCCAAAGATTTTGACAAAACATTGTTTTAAACTAATAGTGTTGAGAGTATCCACCTGCTCCTCTAGGACTGTTATTTCAGCCTCCACATGCTGAATTTATGTATTGCTTGAATCCACCAATCTTTGAAGATGCTAAATGGAATCATTAATAGTGATGGTGTTAGCAGAGAGCTATTTCAAGTCTTCTTGGCCAGATATCTTCTAGGCCTGAAGCCTGGCCTTTTGCTGCCTCTCCAGGACTTTCTGTTGAATACACTGCTGACTTTGAGTTTCCTTACATTTTGAGATAATGGATCTCCTGGAACAATGCAAACATTTGGCACTCCAGATGTTTTGGATGACAACTCCCAGAATTCCAAGTCTCTATTCCCAGTTACAAAGGACATGGGAATTAGGGTCCAAAACAGTTTAGTGCCGAAGGTTTGCCACTGCCAGAAGAAGGCAGGCTATCCCAATAATGGGCCCAGGCCCAGGATATATCAGGCTTGTCACTAGCACAAAGACTTCAGGACCAGAGGTATTGACTCTGGCCAATTCAGAGGAGTCAGGCTTAGGTGTGGTAAGGGCAAGGCATGTGTCTTCTCCTCTGCTTGTCACTGATTCTGTGTATAGCCCACTTTAGGACTCCTGGGCCATTACAATACTACTAAATAGGGATGGGCACAAAATGAAAACTGAAATGCTGATTCATTCATTTGTTATATAACAAAATGAAACAAAATGAAATAAACCAGGGAAGCAGTGTTTCGTTAGTAATGAAACAAATTGGCAGTGTTTTAGTTTACAATGAACCAATTTGTTTCTCTGTAAAATGGCTCCTCTGGGTCTTAGAGGCACTAAATTTGGTGGGAATCTTCTATGGAGTCTCCCCTTTAAGCCCTCCAAATTTGGAGAGATTTGGGTTTCAGGGGGTGAGTTATTCAACTTTAAAGGGTGTGCCCCCCAGAAAAAAATTTAGGATTGCAATGTCATGTGCATAACAATAGTGTTCCCAGGCAGCTAGCAGTGTGGAAATTATGGCAGAGTTTCTTCAAGCTCTCCCCTTGAAGCACCCCAATTTGGAGAGGTTTGGGGTACAGGGAACTGAGTTATTGAGCTTCAAATGTGTTGCAGGGGGAAAACTTAATTGAAGGAATGTGGATTGGCGCACCAATGGGAAGCTGTCAATTAGCCCTATAATGGTAAAGCATACCAAAGCCACTGACTCTTTCCATTATGCACCCCCACCTCCTTTGGAGCTTAATATCTCTGCCCCCAGGAACCCCAACATGTCCAATTTCAAGGGACCCCCTAAAATCGCTTTGGGGAAGAGAAGACTGCCATTCACATGCCTGAGACTGGTGATTTTCCATTGAATTTTTTTTTAAAAAAACATTTATTATTTTTAAAACTATTCAATGGAAAATTACTGATCTCAGCATGCAAATGGCAGGCTTAGCTTTCCCAAGTGATTTTAGTTCCTGCCCGCAGCCCCTTTGGAGCTCAATAACTCCATTCCCTGTACTCCAAACCTCTCCAATTTGGGGGTGCTTCAACTGTAATTTCCATGCTGCTAGCTACCTGGGATCACTATTTTGAAGCACATAACATTGCAATTCTAAATGTTTTTTTTCCTTTGAAGTTGAATAACTTGGCCCCCTGAATCCCAAATCTCTCCAAATTTGGAAGGATTAAAGGGGAGAGTCCAAGGAAGGTTCACACCAAATTTGGTGCCTATCTATGATCTAGGGGAGCCATTTTATAGAGTAACAAATCAGTTCATTACTGGTTCATTTCATACAATTGTTTTTTTAAAAACAATTCTAACAAAACAAAATGAATCACAGGAGGAATAAATGAAAATGAAACAAATCTCCATTTTTCCATTTCATGCCCATCCCTACTACTAAAAATATAGACAAACAAAATTAAGTTAATGGGGAAGATGTATATGCAAATGAATGGGAAATTCATTGAAACATCTTGAAATAAATCAATACATTATAGATGTATAGTTTCCATGTGGGAAACAAAAACAACAAAATTATGAAATGTGATACAAAGGGAAGGGCTGGGTAACACAACTGTCAAGCCCCACACACAGAACACACACACAAGCAGAGTTCAGTTCTTTGCCAAGATATTTAGTGGAAAGCCAGATAGATAACAGAATCCAACTCCCAGCAATTACCAGTCCAAGTCAAAGAATATCTCACAGAAACCAGATGCCAAACCCAAGGGAACAGATAAAACCTTTGTCCAAAATCAGGAAACAAAGCCAAGGTCACAGACAGGAATGTGGTTGCAAGTTCAAATGACACATTGCTCCCACAGAGAGCTCAAAGTAAGCTTGCCAGCTTTATCCCAAAACAGGGAACACACCCTTACCTCTGGAAAGTCTCCTGCTAGTACTCAGGGCTTCCAGACCTGATTCCCCATCTAGCATCCAAGACCCTTTCCCTAGCACTCCTGGTAGCACTTCTTTGCAGAATCCTGCTCATGGCCCTTCTAGGAGGAGGAGATATGCTTTCAGCTGAGTCATCAGACCCAGCTGCCTGCTGAGTTGAGCTGCAAGGCTCCTCCAGCAGCATTTCACCATTTAACCCCTCAGGTTCAGGTTCTGTGACAGGCAGGGTCATGGCAACAACATATACCAGTCCTTAAGTGGTTTTTCCCTGTGGACCTATGACTGGAATTTTGTGTGGCAGTGCTTGCCTACCTATTTAAGAAGTGGACTGTGGCTTTTTTAAAAGTTTGATTGTATGCAGGAGGAGCTGCTGCTAGGAGGAGCCTAGCAGCAGCTGGGCTACAGATTGCTATAGGGCTCTCAGTATGTAGAGGATTGGATTGAAAATGAGATATAGCACTTATAGAGGAACTGACCAAGAGCTTAAATGCACAAATTACAGAAGAGACACTTGTACCCACTGCAAGATGGCATCCATTAAACAGGCTTGGGAAAAAGCAAGATTCACCACACAGTCCCCCAGCAGATCCTGTCAGTCTTCAGGAGAGGACATCCTGAACTTCGTTATCTAATTATACAAAATCAGTGGCAAATTCCACAGGTCTCCTACCTGTCACAGTCTTACTTGTCAGCCATTTATTTGCATTTTAAATTGTGATATGTATGTAGTGCTTGTTACCAAGTGAAAATAATACAAAAATAAAGTAAAAATAAAAAAAAAAAAAAGAGAGATAATGGCAAATCATCTTCTACAAGGGAAAAATGGGCATGACAGCACTGATATACAAACTCAGTTTGGAGAGCCAAAATGAAGTCAGGCCAAGGGGTCAAATTATTTTTTACAGGTACAAAAAGAAATATCCATATTCTTGGTTATTTATATTTCAGGAAAATGTCTAATTGTAGAGAGTTCTTGTCATTAGCTTTCAAAGGCCAGTGAAACGTCAGTCACTAGAGGCCTTTATAAATCCAGTATGATTAAAATAAAGCAATTTTGAGTAAAACAAACAAAAACCCAGTAAAAATAAGAACTGCTCTGTGTTATAAGATGAGGTGCAAGAAAAAGAATGCCAAGAAGCAACAAAAATGTTAAAAGAGTGGTAAGTCTGAATTTTATTTATCATGCTTGTCTCTCATCCATCTCCAAGGGGATCTGACATTGCATCAACTATCTCCTTTTATTCCATGATACATAAGGAACTGAGGGCATGGCTGGACCAGGCTGGTGAGGGTTAGAATGGGGTCACTTAAGGTTGGCTAGAAGTCCTCTGTGCTATATGTGGTGCAATCTTTGTATCCGCATGGCATAGTGATCCTATTTGGTCCACTGTACATTTTGTTTTGTTTTTTAAATGAAGACTTGCTTCCAGAAGCTGGAGGAGGCAAGGTGAGAATTTTTTTTTCACTTTTCTTTATGCCCCAGAGAGCCAACTTGCTTTTCCAGGGAAAGGAAAACTGTAAAGAAAAAAAAATACCCCTGCTTGCCCACCCACATACTCCTTGTGAACAGAGGAAGATTTTTTATTTCCCAGTAATCCCATATCCTTAAGCACTAAATTGTCTGTTTAAACCACTGATGATATGGAGAAACTGAAACCTGCTGGAAAATTGAAGCAGGAAGCATCAATTTGCTGGCTTGTTCAGTTGCACACGCTGGCTTGTGCAATTGCACACACCAATAAAAATGGAGGGATCCTATCTGCACCAAAAAGCAGGGGGCAAAACATTGTGGGTAGGGATATTCGGGGGGAGGGGGAGGCCAGATTGCTCCTGCAATTATGTCATTTGATTGCGAGCTCTACGAGTGAAGCAGCTTATGAACAGTGTGTCAGTTATTCATAACTATTAATTCTGGTTATCACATCTGAGTGGATATTTGTGTGTGTGTGTGTGTGTGTGTGTGTGTGTGTGTGTGTGTGTGTGTGTGTGTGTGTGTGTAGCCAAGCTGACTTCTCAGCTTGGTGTGTCAGCCAGGTATGGCTGCCTTGGGTCCTTTTCCAAGGAGAAAGACGGGATAAAAATACTCTTAAATAAATAAATAAATAAATAAATAAATAAATAAATAAATAAATAAATAAATAAATAAATAAATGTGTACAGAAAGCGCTGCTTCCACATTATTCTAGGAAAGTGCTAACTGCAAAGTGACAGCTTTGGTTATCCCTGCCAGACTTCTTACAACAAGCATTTCACTGTGAGACTTCCTATTTAGAAGATATGGAAGTCCATAGGAAAAAAATGTGTCATTTAAGGGCACTATAGATGCCAATTATAGGATGCTTCAGGATTAAATAAATAGTCAGATGAGCAGAATTCAATACCACAGATGATACAAAAATGCTTCCTTTACCTCATGCCTTTGTTTGCAGGGGGAGGAGACAGCTAAAGGCACTTCTTGTGTTATTTTCCAGCAGAAATGACTATGTTGACAGTGGAATTTTTTTCCACATATTGGCTGAAATCATGTTATTCAGCATAGTCACAAAGTCACAAAGAGTAGGCCTATTAAATCAATGGAACTTATAGAAGAGTGAACTGGCGAAATATCTACTGGTCTACTCTAGTTGCAATTTATTATGATAAGTAACAGGATTTGAGCAAATATTTTAGAGAATGTAGGATTGTTCCCCCCCTCCCCTGAAGAAAAGTTTTTTAAAGCAGAATTACACTTTGCACTCATTAAACAGTAACTTATCCTTGGCTAGTCACAGCTTTTGCATCCCAGCCAAACTTTCAAGTAACATGAAATGAGTAGTTCTAGTTGGAGCATAAAATGCTGCATCTGAATGCCATCATACATAACATTTTGAGGTCTAAAAGAATTGTCTCATTTAACAGAAGAACACTCATTGCTGCTTGATTCTCATCCTGCACCAGATTCTAATATAAGAAAAGATTACTTTGTATATATCAGGACTGTCCAACTTTGAACAGGCCGAGGTCTACTTTTTCCGGCCCAAAGTGCCTGAGGGCTACTACACTAAAACCTCTACTTATGAATTTTATGCATTCCTTCCGAGCACATGATCATAAATAAAAAAATTGTAAGTAGAGCAGCGGTTTCCCATAAGAATTCATTGAAAACCAATTAATCAGTTATGGAGGGAATTCTCTGGGGGGGGGGAGAAGAAGAGAGATGTCACTGCAACAAAGGAGATGGACATACCTGCAACCCCACCTTTCGCCTCTCTCCTTCTCTCTCCTCCCTCCACTCCGCACCAGCAATTCAGCTGGTCACAAGACAGTGGCACACTGATCATCTGGCCGGTGGGGGAAACAGGGGACTGTGCTATAGCCTTGAACTGCCCCATTCAGCTGAGACAGTGGGCTGGCAGACCCAGAACTTTGCTGGGGCAATGGTGGTCCTTGGGATGGAGGAGGGAGGGGTGGAGAACTTATCCCCTCACTTTTTTTTATTAATGGCCAGCAGGCTACTTTTGAACCTGTTGTGGGCTACCGGTAGCCCACGGTCTACCCGTTGGGCAGGCCTGGTATATATACATCAGTGCTTTTTCCTAATCCTTCAGCCAAGACTTAGAATTTTAAATTTGCTTATTATAGCACTGGGTTCTCTTTTAGAGAAATGGTAGCTATTTAAGTCATTCTTTCTCTTCCATGCTCAAAAGGCACAATTTATTCCTCTTCTATTGAACTTTGTGGTTTCAGTGCCAAATGAACAAAAAACCCAAAACTTTAACTTGTTCTGCCATCATTTTTCCCTATCCATGTAGCGATATGTCTGAGATGTTGCAGGTTTCCTGTCCTGGAGTTTTCCTCCATGGCCTGAAAATGGGGGAAGGGGGCAAGTGGGACATGTGTCCTTGGTATTGTGTTGTTGTTGGTGGGGTGCCAAAATGACAAAATAATATTTGTTCTTTATACTATTCCCCATCCCCAGTCTCTCGCTTCGTGGGGGGGGATGTTTGTCCCTGGTGACACATATCCTAGTTGTGAGCCTACCTGTATGCTATATAATATTTTCATATAGATTGCTTCTAAAGCCTTGGAGAAGAAGTAAGTCAAACAAGGCATTTCCCACACAAACAGAAACATTTGTTTGTTCCTCCAAACAGTTGTATTTGTTTTTTATTTTTGCACTGACAGTCTACTCTACAGCTGGCAAAACTTGCAGAGTACTTAACACATCTCCCTAAACCCCAACCACCTTCTGAAGGTTATTATCTAAAAAGACAGAAGCTGAACACAAAATGTAAAGAAGAAAATTAATCAACCTGGGATAATATCTGCTAGAAAATGCAAGAAAGCAAAGTGGTTGTCCACTGAGGCCCTACAAATAGCGGAGGAGAGAAGGGACGCAAAATGCAAGGAAGAAAGGGAAAGATACAGAAAATTGAATGCAGACTTTCAAAGAATAGCAAGGAGAGACAGGGTGGCCTTCTTGAATGAACAGTGCAAAGAAATAGAGGAAAACAACAGAAAAGGAAAAACCAGAGATCTATTCAAGAAAATTGGAGATATTAAAGGGGCATTTCGTGCAAAGATGGATATGATAAAGGACAAAAATGGTAGGGACCTAATTGAAGCAGAAGAGATCAAGAAGAGATGGCAAGAATATACAGAAGAATTATATCAGAAAGATCTGGATGTCCCTGATAACCAAGATAGTGTAGTTACTGACCTGGAGCCAGACATCCTGAAAAGTGAAGTCAAGTGGGCCTTAGAAAGCATTGCAAACAACAAGGCCAGTGGAGGTGACGGCATTCCAATTGAATTCTTTAAACTCTTAAAAGAGGATGCTATAAAGGTGCTGCATATGATATGCCAGCAAATTTGGTAAACCCAGCAGTGGCCAGAGGACTGGAAAAGATCGGTCTACATCCCAATCCCAAAGAAAGGAAATGCCAAAGAATGCTCCAACTATCGCACAATTGCACTCATTTCACACGCTAGCAAGGTTATGCTCAAAATTCTACATGGCAGGCTCCAGCAGTATGTGGAAAGAGAACTTCCAGAAGTACAAGCTAGATTTCGAAGGGGCAGAGGAACTAGAGATCAAATCACCAACATGCGCTGGATTATGGAGAAAGCCAGAGAGTTCCAGAAAAACATCTACTTCTGCTTCATCGACTATGCCAAAGCCTTTGACTGTGTGGACCACAACAAACTATGGCAAGTCCTTAAAGGAATGGGAGTGCCTGACCACCTTATCTGTCTCCTAAGAAATCTATATGTGGGACAAGCAGCAACCGTCAGAACTGGATATGGAACAACTGACTGGTTTAAAATTGGGAAAAGAGTACAACAAGGCTGTATACTGTCACCTTGCCTAATTAACTTATATGCAGAGTACATCATGCGAAAGGCAAGTCTGGATGAATCACAAGCCAGAATTAAGATTGCTGGAAGAAATATCAACAACCTCAGATACGCAGATGATACTACTCTGATAGCAGAAAGTGAGGAGGAATTAAAGAACCTATTAATGAGGGTGAAAGAGGAGAGTGAAAAAAATGGGCTGAAGCTCAACATCAAAAAAACTAAGATCATGGCCACTGGTCCCAATACCTCCTGGCAAATAGAAGGGGAAGAAATGGAGGCAATGTCAGAGTTTATTTTCTTGGGCTCCTTGATCACTGCAGATGGTGACTGCAGCAACGAAATAAAAAGACGCCTGCTTCTTCGGAGGAAAGCAATGGCAAACCTAGGTAGCATCCTAAAGAGCAGAGACATCACTTTGCCAACTAAGGTCAGGATAGTCAAAGCTATGGTTTTTCCAGTAGTGAGGTAAGGAAATGAGAGCTGGACTATGAAGAAGGCTGATTGTCGCAGAATTGATGCTTTTGAGCTGTGGAGCTGGAGGAGTCTTGAGAGTCCCCTGGACTGCAAGGAGATCAAACCTATCCATCCTGAAAGAAATCAACCCCAAACGTTCACTGGAAGATTTTGAAGCTGAGGCTCTAGTACTTTGGCCACCTCATGAGGAGAGAGGACTCCTTGGAAAAGTCCCTGATGTTGGGAGAGATTGAAGGCAAAAGGAAAAGGGGACGGCAGAGAATGAGATGGTTGGACGATGACATCGATGCAACCAATATGGATTTGACCAAACTCCGGGAGGCAGTGGAAGATTGCCTGGTGAGCTCTGGTCCATGGGGTCACGAAGAGTCGGACACGACTGAACGACTGAACAACAACCACCTGCTGGGGACAGGCAAACCTAAGTGGAGCTGGTCTAATGGTGGTCCTGCTTCTCTTCTCTTCTTCTTCCTCAGGCTGGTGTAATGACACTGAATCCCAGCGAGGGAAAGACAAAGTCCAAAGCTGTTTAGCACTCAGAATGGCTTCTAGTCTTCCATCTTTACCTTCACCTTCCCCCCTCTTCATTGGTAGAATTTTGCAGGCTTCTTAAAGAGGGACACCCATGTTCTTTATGCCGTTTTCCGTGAACGGCCAGCCAAACAAGCACTCAGCTGGCCAAAGTCGGCATTGGTAGTCCCCTCTGAGGGGCTACCATGCTCATGAAGTTCACTTCTGATAATTGAAAAGGTTATGGCTCAATAAAAGACAGTGGTAGACAGAGATCTGTGTTTTTGAACTGAGAATCCAATTAGGACAAGACTAAAATAAAGTAACCTCCCAATACAGCTGCGTACATTCAGATGTTTTTCTTTTCTTTTCATGAGTCTGTTCCACTAATTCAGGAATTCACCAAACCAAGTCCTATCCTTATATATGCTAGACAAGTAGATCCTCTTCTTGTTATTCCTCTCAGGCAGATCTTAAACGCCAGTCTACATTTTTCTAATATTGTACATGTTTCAAATTAACACGTTTCTTATCCCAGATGTTCAATACTAATACCACTAATGTTGAGCATGATTTTGCGGTCAACTATTAGTGGTTTATACATGTGTGTGTGTGTGTTGTGTCATTACAGTCATAACCGACTCTTCATGACTCCATGACCATGGAGTTTTCTTGGCAGGAATACTGGAGTGGTTTGCCAGTTCCTACTCCAGGCGCCTACAGCACCTGGTATTCCCTGGTGGTCGCCCATCCAAGTACTAACCAGGGCTGACCCTGCTTAGCTTCCCAAATCAGGCAAGATCGGATATGCTTAGGGCATCTAGGCTGCTGGTTTATACATACAGGACTGAATACAGGACTGAAATTGTGTAAATGGTGGCAGTGAACTGTTGATAATTAACAAGGTGCTGTTTGCATTCATGGTTGCATCTATGATTGCATGATGAGCACACAACCAGAAACATGACTGGTATCTCATTAATTAGCAAGTTGCCACTGCAATGTCAGTGATTTTACTTATGCATGAGTAAGTCCAAAATAGGATTCTGACTTTTGTCAACCATATTGGAAAGAATAGGTGTCAAAAAGTGTTTTGTTTGATGAGGCTGGATAAGATTAAGGGCTTCCTAAGGAATATTGAATGCTACCAGCATTTTACTAGGGCACTCTAGTAAAGAACATAGTGATTAGAGATGGGCACGAAATGCCAAAATGGTGTTTGGTGGTCATTATTCAGGTCCTGGGGGCCGCTTCATTTTTATTTTCATTGTTTGGGGCCCCGGGGCCCACTTCATTTTCGTTTATTCGTTTTTCGGGCATGATAGCAAGCCTGTCGGGAGAGTGCTCCCGCGGCCGGGGAGCCCTCCTGGGGCCATGCGCTGCCAGTGCTGGCGGCATGCCAACCGAGAGAGCATTCCCATGGGTGTGGTGAGCCCTCCCAGGGCCGTGCACAGCCCGGGCATGGAGGGAAGGGCAGCTACACTTCTGGGATCATTGGGATCTCCTGGACCCCTCCCGCCCTGAGCTCTCCGGGCAGGTGGTGGTGGTGGTGGTCCTCGCATCCTGGGGGGATGCCAGGTGGGTGCACCGTCGAGGGGCGCCGGCGGGGAAGGGGCAGTGGGGTGGGGGGCAGAGGGGCAGAGGGGTGGGGTAGCAGTGGGGGGCAGGCAGGGAGCAGATCATTGAGCCCCCTGGTGTGTGTGGTGGTGGTGGGGTCGTCACCGGTCACTCACTACCCACGTGGCGGTGGCGTCTCCTCCTGAGGCACTGCTGCTGCTGCTGCGCGACGAGCCATCACCGCTCTTCCCAGCCAGCCGGGGCGGCTTGGCGGGTCGGTCGGTCGGTGGGGCTCTGCCCCGTGGGCGCGCTGGCTGGCTGGCTGGCTGGAGCCCGGCGGGGCGGGGCGGGGTGGAGCGAGCGAGCAAGGGGGTACCGCTTCCACCCCACACCCTGTCCTCCGCCCCGGGGGAGGCTCCTTGGAGGCGCTCCACCTCCGCTAGTGCAAACGGCGAAGAGCCCGCCCCGTACGCCTGAATGCCAGCCCTTGGGGGAAGCGCCCCATTTGGAGCACGAGACAGTCATGGGGGGGTTGCTGGACTTTGTAGTCCCTGGAGGAGAACTTTGGGGGGGTTCCCACGCTCCGCGTGCGCCCCTTCCCCTACCCTCCACACACACACACACACACACACACACACCGCGTTTGGTCGGGGGGATGCCGGAGCCCTCGAGGCATGTCCTTCGCTGGTGGCTGTATTTTATTTTTTACTGCTGACCTTATGGCCCGTGCTACAACTGTAGCACGGGCCATTTTTTTTTTCCCTGAAACCAGGAAGACTGGACCAGGAAGGCCAGCACCAGGTAAGTCATTCATCGCATGGCCATTAACGAAAACGAACAGTAACGGAGATAATTTTCTTGGTTTTGTTAGTTTCATTCCTAATTCTTCACCAGGGTCGTTATTTGTTCCGTTACGTAACGGAACAAATAACAGATAACGGTAACAAAAAATGTTCGTTTTGTGCCCATCTCTAATAGTAATAATGATTACTCTTATTACATTTCTTCCAGGCGCAGAATGGAAAGTCCACCTTCAACAAAGCTTTTCTCAGGGCATAAAATATTTAATTATTACTATCTCAATAAAAATTCTGTAAGGTGATCACATGACCCCAGACTTCCAACAGTTTGTTCTATTATAACAGCAGAAGTATCAGAAGAAAATCCCTCTTTCAACGAATAAATATTAGATTTCTAGTTTACCCACACACATACATGTAGACTTTCCAGAGTTAAACTCAAATAGAAGTTGGCTTTTCTTATGCAAAAGTGATGAAATTTATTCATGAACAAATTGACTTAAGTAAGCAGTTCAAAATTATTCCTTTACAAATAGGGCAGAGCAGTGCTTCATCTCCCCATGTGTGCCTTTGCTGCTGTTGAAAATATTTTAAGTATTGCATTAGCAAGTTAAAGGCAGCAGTTAAACATGGGCAAGACCGGTAGTTAAGTACCCATGACTACAAACAAGTGAAAAACATAAAAGGCAAATGTATAGTTGAGGAGAAAATTGAAGAGTATTCAAATGCATGTTAATGGCTGCTTTGGTGAAGACAGAGGTTTCAGATGGTTGTCTGTATCAATTAATAGCCAGATTAGCCAATGATAACTCTCTTCTCCTATTTAATCTATTGGCAATGGTAGCCTCTTGTGTCAATGATTTTCACAAAGCATTGTTAACATATTTGCAGCCTGCCTCCCAAGATAGCTCCTCTGGTCTTAACATGTTGTTGTCCTTGTTCAGTCATTCAGTCGTGTCCGACTCTTCGTGACCCCATGGACCAGAGCTCGCCAGGCCTTCCTATCTTCCACTGCCTCCCGGAGTTTGGTCAAATCCGTATTGGTTGCATCGATGAAAACGTCCAACCATCTCATTCTCTGTCGTCCTCTTTTCCTTTGCCTTCAGTCTTTCCCAACATCAGGGACTTTTCCAAGGAGTCCTCTCTCCTCATGAGGTGGCCAAAGTACTGGAGCCTCAGCTTCAAAATCTGTCCTTCCAGTGAACATTTGGGGTTGATTTCTTTCAGGATGGATAGGTTTGATCTCCTTGCAGTCCAGGGGACTCTCAAGACTCCTCCAGCACCACAGCTCAAAAGCATCAATTCTGCGACAATCAGCCTTCTTTATAGTCCAGCTCTCATTTCCTTACCTCACTACTGGAAAAACCATAGCTTTGACTATCCTGACCTTAGTTGGCAAAGTGATGTCTCTGCTCTTTAGGATGCTACCTAGGTTTGCCATTGCTTTCCTCCGAAGAAGCAGGCATCTTTTTATTTCGTTGCTGCAGTCACCATCTGCAGTGATTAAGGAGCCCAAGAAAATAAACTCTGTCATTGCCTCCATTTCCCCCCTTCTATTTGCCAGGAGGTGATGGGACCGGTAGCCATGATCTGAGTTTTTTTGATGTTGAGCTTCAGCCCATTTTTTCACTCTCCTCTTTCACCCTCATTAAGAGATTCTTTAATTCCTCCTCACTTTCTGCTATCAGAGTAGTATTATCTGCGTATCTGAGGTTGTTGATATTTCTTCCGGCAATCTTAATTCTGGCTTGTGATTCATCCAGACCTGCCTTTCACATGATGTACTCTGCATATAAGTTAATTAGGCAAGGTGACAGTATATAGCCTTGCTGTACTCCTTTCCCAATTTTAAACCAGTCAGTTGTTCCATATCCAGTTCTGACAGTTGCTGCTTGTCCCACATATAGATTTCTTAGGAGACAGATAAGGTTGTCAGGCACTCCCATTCCTTTAAGGACTTGCCATAGTTTGTTGTGGTCCACACAGTCAAAGTCTTTGGCATAGTGGATGAAGCAGAAGTAGATGTTTTTCTGAAACTCTCTGGCTTTATCTGTAATCCAATGCATGTTGGTGATTTGATACCTAGTTTCTCTGCCCTTTCAAAATCCAGCTTGCACTTCTGGAAGTTCTCTGTCCATATACTGCTGGAGCCTCCCTTGTAGAATTTTGAGCATAACCTTGCTAGCATGTGAAATGAGTGCAATTGTGTGATAGTTGGAACATTCTTTGGTGTTGCCTTTCTTTGGGATTGGGATGTAGACTGATCTTTTCCAGTCCTCTGGCCACTGCTGAGTTTTCCAAATTTGCTGGCATATTGTGTGCAGCACCTTTACAGCATCCTCTTTTAAGATTTTAAAGAATTCAGTTGGAATGCCGTCACCTCCACTGGCCTTGTTTGCAATGCTTTCTAAGGCCCACTCGACTTCACTTTCCAGGATGTCTGGCTCCAGATCAGCAACTACACTATCTTGGTTATCAGGAACATCCAGATCTTTCTGATATAATTCCTCTGTATATTCTTGGCATTTGTTTTTGATCTCTTCTGCTTCAGTTAGGTCCCTACAATTGTTGTCCTTTATCATATCCATCTTTGCACGAAATGCCCCTTTAATATCTCTAATTTTCTTGAATAGTTCTCTGGTTTTTCCTTTTCTGTTGTTTTCCTCTATTTCTTTGCACTGTTCATTCAAGAAGGCTGTCCTGTCTCTCCTCGCTATTCTTTGGAAGTTGCATTCAGTTTTCTGTATCTTTCCCTTTCTCCCTTGCATTTTGCGTCCCTTCTCTCCTCCACTATATGTAGGGCCTCGTTGGACAACCACTTTGCTTTCTTGCATTTTCTTTTCTTTGGAATAGTTTTCATTGCAGCCTCCTGTACAATGTTACAAGCCCCCATCCATAGTTCTTCAGGTGTTCTGTCCACCAAATCTAGTTCCTTAAATCTATTCTTCACTTCCACTGTGTATTCATAAGGTATTTGACTTAGATTATACCTGACTGGCCCAGTGGTCTTCCCTACTTTCTTCAGTTTAAGTTTGAATTTCGAAATAAGAAGCTGATGATCTGAGCCACAGTCAGCACCAGGTCCTGTTTTTGCTGACTGTATAGAGCTCCTCCATCTTTGGCTGCAGAGAACATAATCAATCTGATTCTGGTATTGTCCATCTTGTGATGTCCATGTGCAGAGTCGCTTTTTGTGTTGCTGGAAAAGAGTGTTTGCAATGACCAGCTTGTTCTCTTGACAAAATTCAGTTAGCCTTTGCCCTGCTTCATTTGGAACTCCAAGGCCAAACTTGCCAGTTATTCCTTTTATCACTTGACTCCCTACTTTAGCATTCCAATCCCCTATGATGAGAAGAACATCTTTCTTTGGTGTCAGTTCTAGAAGGAGTTGTAAGTCTTCATATAACTGGTCAATATCAGACTCTTCAGCATCGGTAGTTGGTGCATAAGCTTGGATTACTGTGATCTTGAAAGGGCTGCCTTGCTAATCATACAAATCACAGTTCATACTGACACATTACATCATTAAAATCTTAAGATATTAATGTTTCAAGTAAGTTGGAAGTCATTTGGAACTTAACATATGTTAAGGAAAATCACCTTATGCACCTTCTGTAGGTAGTAGAGATGGGCACGAAACGGAAATATAGCATTGTTTCATTTCTTTAGTAGTCTCGTTTAGTTTTGTTACTAACAAAATTTTAAAGTAGTTTCATAATGAAATGAAACAAAACAATTCATTAATGGCTTCCCTGGGTCCTAGAGGAACCAAAATGGCTGGGGGGCTTCTTTAGACTCCTCCCCATAAGCCCCTGAAATGTGGAGAGGGTTGGAGTTCAGAGGGCTGAGTCATTAAACTCTAAAGGGGGTCCCCATAGCGAATTGCCAAAGTGTGCATGGCACGCCCAAGCCATATAGGAGTTAATAGGGTTAAGCTTCTTAAATTAACCCCGATATTACTGGTGCACACTGCACATACTCTGGCAGTTAGCTATGGGGACCACAGGGCTCCACAGCGATTTTGGTGCCTAAACATGCCTGTGATCACTATTTTTGAGTACATTTTATGTACTCAAAAATAGGTACCACAGCCATGTATCAGCACTAAAACTGCAGGCTAGCTTTTTGGACTTTTCCCTGTAAGGCCCCCAAATTTGGAGAGGTTTGGCGTTCATGGGGCTGAATTATTAAACTCCAAAGAGGTTCCCCTAGGAAAAAAACATTCTAATTGAGTTGGGAAGCTGCTAATTGCCCACCTAGGGGGATCCTCTCTGGAGTTTAATAACTCAGGCCCCTGAACCCCAAACCTCTCCAAATTTCCTGGGCTTACAAGGAAGACTCCAAAGAAGCTCCCTTGCCATTTTTGTTCTGCTAGGAAGAATTGTTTCATTCCTAGAAGAAAAAATGTTGTTTCATTTCACTTCGTATCAAAACGCATCCTACGATTTCATTACCTAATGAAACAATTCATTACATAACAAAATGACGAAACTGTGTTTTGCTTCTCATTTTGTGTCCAACTCTAGTAGGTAGTAATTTTTCAATGTTGTTCATAAATGATCATTCTCATGAGTATTAGTTCTCATTTAAGCCAAAAGACACCACTCAAAAATCAAGGAATATGCTTGGGTTAAAACCTTAGGGTTTTCCCAGGTAGAGAGTACTTCTGGGGGTGCCTTGGGACAGTGCAGCTTGCCCAAGACCACATAGGCTGGCTCTTCCCAGAGGTGTCCAACCTTTGGCCCTCCAGATATTTTGGACCACAACTCCCAGAATTCCAAGCCTATATTGCCAATGACAAAGGACTGTGGGAGTTGTGGTCCAAAACATCTGGAGGGTCAAAGTTTGGACACCATTTCTTTAGAGACACACTGGAGGATTGAACACCCCAAATCTGGCTCCTTGGCAGATACCTAAATCACTAAATCACTAGATCACTCATTCCAGTCAGCCAAAGGAGTAACAAAATGCAGAAATCAGAAAGAGGGTATTGCTAGCGAGGGTGGGGCATTTAATAGAATGGAGTATTTAGAAAAGGGTATGGCTGATGAAAGAATATTTGAGTTCCCCAGAAGAAAGTTTAGTTACAGAATTCAAACAAAATTAACAAGGAATGGGTTTGGAGGAACTGCCATGTTTTGAGTTGTAAAGACAAATCTCCTATGTTTCAGCCACTGGCCATGTACATGGGTGCTGTTGTTTTTTAAACAGACAAAAACCATCTACACAAATCTATTGCTTTTTGTTAAAGAGACCCCTTTCCCTTCCAGCCAACAGGAAGGCTCATGAGATTTGTTTTTAGCGCACCAGAATGCTAGGAAGGAGAAATGATGGATTTTCAATGGGTTAGCTTCATTTGAAGGGGTCAGGATGGAATTCTCACCCAATTTAGAAAAGACACTGAATGCAAACCTGATCCTAACAACAACCCTAAACCCACTGCTAGTTCTTCAATACATTGGAATTCTCAGGAGGTGTCAAAATAACCTGAACCCGTCATAGTGGATGAATGTTGCATGCAATTGACAGGCTAGTTATTTGTTATCTTGCCATGGACTTCATTGCAAATAGAGATAGATGACCACTCTGACATAGTCTCTTCCACAAAGTCTCACAGGGGAGCCCCCTTTTACATAAGAACATAAGAACAGCCTTCTGGAACAGGCCACAGTCCATCCAGTCCAGCATGCCTCCTTGCATGTTATAGAGACTTCTCCAAAGTCTGGCCCAGGGGCCAAATGCTTCTGAATGGTCGCCCCCCCTACATTTTCATCTCGACAAATCTGGCCCTCCTTGCAAAAAGTTTGGACACCCCTGGCTTACAGCCTGAAAATAGCTTCTTTCTCTTTCATTGTTTGTTTGTTTGTTTGTTTGTTTGTTTGTTTGTTGGTTGGTTGCATTTATATACCCATCTGACAGCAAGGCCACTTTGGGTGGTCCCATGAATGAAGGATCATGGGACCAAAACATTATCCCCTCCCTATACCTGCCTTTACTGAAATCATTGTTATACTCAAATCATCATCATCATCATCTTCTTCTTCTTCTTCTTCTTCTTCTTCTTCTTCTTCTTCTTCTTCTTCTTCTTCTTCTTCCTCCTCCTCCTCCTCCTCCTCCTCCTCCTCCTAAAACTGCAGAACTGGAAGGGACCCTGTAGATTATAAAATCAGTAAAATTGATGACCTTCCCTTGCTCTGTGCTTCTGAGGTAAATAGCTATCTTCTTGACCCAATGACTCAGTTGTTTGTGGATGTAGAAACAGTTGCTTTAATGGTTTACAATTGAGTTTCTCATTCTTTAATGGCCCAAGTGATTCATGGACATGCTTATATGTTCCCTGGAACCTTTCTTTTCTTTACATTTATTTTTGCAGCAGTGGATTTCTCTGACCCGGTGATGTTAAAAAAATCCTGATGTTCAGCCGGATGAGTGAGTGAAGGTCCACAATAGAGACATGTCTGTGTTAAAAGCAAATATCATCACTAATTTTAAAAGGGAAGAATGTCCTGTGTGAAGGGCTTCATATGCTATTGTCAGAGAATATGAAGGGAACAGTTTGATTTCACTTGCCCAGCAGATGTTTTGGTTGTAAAGGTGTGACAGCTGTAGATGAAAATGCTTGATAAATGGGCTGTACTTCTATCTCATTGAATACACACAGCATTACAGGGATACCAAAGAGATTATGCATCCATCCAAGAAAGAAAGGCCTTGAGGTAGCTGAGCCCCAGGGAAGGCATGCCCCATGTGTGCTGGATTTTCTTCTGGACGATGTGGAATGTCAGTGCCTCCCAGATCTCAAAAAGAGAACTTGATGTAAAGACACCCAAGGGCAGTGAAATCAGTGTGTGCCTGTGTGGTTCTCACTAGGTGTCCTTGAGGAACATCCAGGCCACTGATCACGGGGGAGACGTCTACATTTTCAAAAAATACAAAGGCAAATGAGTTGAAAGGCTTTTCTTCTGCAGTTGACCTGCTGAGTCTTCTGATGAATGAATGCATGGTTTCATTCATAAAAACAGTAAAAACAATAAACACAACTGTAAATTTTCTCTCAGAATGCAGGATGCACAACAATGGGCTCAAGTTACTAGAGCCCAGATGAATATTAAGAAAATGTCATGTTAGAACAGTATGGAAATGGGACCAATTACCTCAAGAGGTGGTGAGAGTTCCAACACTGGAGGCATTCAAGAGAAATTTGCATAAGCCCTTGGCAGATGTCTTCTGATGTATATTCCTGCATTCAGCAGAGGGTTGGAGTTGATGGCCTTGTGGGCCACTTCCAGCTTCACTATTCTATGATTCTCAGTTTTCACTCTGTTGAAATTCAATAGCCCACCCACATTAGGCCACCTTTGATGGATAGACAATATTTTGTCTGTCTGTCTGTCTGTCTGTCTGTCTGTCTGTCTGTCCAGCATTTTCTTATTTGCTTCTTTATTATCACTGAGATTAAGCGTCTTTGTATTCCTCTCATTTGGACTAGACTTCTTTTTAAAAGACACTTCTTGTCCTTTATATCTTCATTGTTTATTAACAGCCTGAAGGCTTTAATTTGGTTGGTGGCAGTGATAGAGAAAAATCAGAGGTGATGTTTGTCAATAGCCTGTGAAAGGGCCTGGGGCAAGCACGTTAACACTACAGAGGCATCTGCAATGAAATAAAGTACAAGGGATTTGTACAAGCTGCCCAGGCCTCTGCATTGTATGTGCAGCCCTTGCTACAGAGATCAGCGAAATCACCCTCCCTCAATATGCCAGTCCAGAGCCTCCCTGTATGGCAGAATTTAAACTACGCAAATCTCTTTGCTCTTAATGAAAGTGTTGCATCTAAAATCCGGTGCACTCCCCCGTCTCAAAAGATTGTTGCCTAGGAGCAAACCAGAAGACATTCTCTAAATGTTTATTGTGTCCCGCAAAGTTACAAATGCACACAATCAAAAATGCATGCATGCATGCACGCACGCATGCACATGTACACACACCAAGCATGAACACATTGCCCTTTAAATAAAATGACTTTGGAATCGCATTTCCTAGCATCATGGCTTGACTGTAAAATCCCAACAACAGGGGTGGGGGAAACAGCATTAAAAGATGATCCTCCATTTAAAAGGAGTGGGAGCATTTGGACAATAAATCACATGCTGTCAAATCCTGCCCTCATATTCTGTGTGCATGTTTAAATGGCCTAGCGGGGTCATGCCTAACGTGGAAATAATCACATCCTCCCCGGAGCCACGATTAGACCTTCAAACAAATGGAAACTCTTCTGTTCAGATTACCAGCATTTAGCAGCAGGAAGAACCCATTCGCATCCACACATCTCACCAGCCGCTTGGAATGGAGCAGGCTTAACGGAAGCTTGCAGGCAAGGCTTGGAAAGCAGCCTGGCAATAAATGCTCCAGGAAAGGGGTCCTTGGACTCAGAGCTTACCGGTAGGAATGCTGGTGCCAAAAATGGCCATGCCTTTTAGGATTAGAACACCCACCCCTGGCTCTTTCCTCCTTTTAAGTCATTCTCATTCAGCGAACAGGTCCAGGCGCTACAACTTCCTGCTCCATTCTGTATTACAGGAAACTAAAAGGGGTCAGGTGATAATGTATCAATATCAGTCAGTTAATGTGTTCTCACATTTTTTTCCTTTTTGTTACTGGTGTTTGTTGTTAATGTTTCAAATATATTTATTCTTATTTACAGTGTGTGGGGTTCACTTTTTTGTAACCTTCCCCTTGAAACCTATGTAAGGATGGGATATCATTTGATAGATAGATAGATAGATAGATAGATAGATAGATAGATAGATAGATAGATAGATAGATAGATGTCCCATTCACATAAAACTGTCCCTTCCCTGTTATTTTCCTTTATGAAAAACTTTCAGGAGATCCAGGAATGCATCAGTTAAGGTTGAATTCACAGAACTTTCTGGGCTCACTCAGGTTGAAAGTGGAAGAAAATTAACCATGGAACACTATACACAATTAGGCCAGAAACAAATCTTATAGTCTGTATCTACAGCACATTAATGTTGCAAAGAGATGCTTATATCCTGGAGACCAATCACCAAACAAAGCAAGATAATTTGCATAATTGCAGCCACAAGAGAAACTCATGCTGTGACATGGAGGGCACTCACATTAATTTCCCTCTTTCACTCGGGGACTATCTAGCATCATGCCTCTGATCTCTTCAAATTTGAGAGGTGGATTGACCCACCTTGGATGGCACAGGAGCTACTTGTATGGCCCCTGCCCACCACTCAAACCAAAACGTTCAGCACAAAGCCCCGTTAAAAAACTTGCCAAGGCCCCATTATTGTGGCCCCAGTATGAAATGAGAGCATCTTGAATTTCCAACCAACAATATCTGCCACCAGGGATGCATTTGAAGTTACCCTCCAGAACTGGAACTTTATCAAAGGCAGGCCATCAACATGATGGAACAGCTGCCCTGCAAATTTCCTCCTTAAGAACATGTAACCTTTCAACGAACGAACCATGCACAATTCAGCTACTGAACAAAGTCCTGGTGAAATACCTTGTCCTTTCCCCCACCTGATCAGTTTTTTTTTTTACCTTTGCAGGTGAATAATGACTGGGTCTTCAGAGATCCCTGGGTCATCCACCCACAAGGCCACTCTAGAATACAGTTTTGTATTCCTGCCTTGAGCAGGGGTTTGGACTTGATGGCCTTCTAGGCCTCTTCCAACTTCGTGATTCAATATGTACAGTCTCCTTAAAGAACCCTAATATACACCAGATGTAGATAGACTCCAGCCTTGCAGAGGTAACATCCAGCAGCCTACTCCTCTGTTCTGAGCGGAAGATCTAAGTGTAGCTTTTATAGGTATGTTTATCACGTATGATATTCAGTTCAAATCACCTCTGGTTTAGGATTGGAAAACACTCCTGGCAATTACTTTGTGTTTGGGTGAAAAAGCAGTTAACTGGTGAAAAAAAGGAGTCCAGTTATGCGATTTCCCCCGCTTGGTTTCTCTTTGTGAATGGTAGTGAGTGCAAGACAGTATTTTGTATACCATATCGACTGCTGGTATGGATGTCATCAACATTTAGACTGTTCTTTGCTATGCCATTTGACATTCTTGTTTCTGAGGGGAAGAGCGGAACAATATTGTGCACTGACAGGAGGCCATTTTCAGGCATTTTGAATCATGGATACAGAAGCACAATATCTCCTATCCATAAACTGGAGGTTTTAAAAAAACTGAATTTCCTGGCTTTTCAGGTACACATCCACTGCAAACAAATTCAAAGAGGAATTCAAAGAGCAGATTTACCAAATGCTAGAAGATCCCAGAGGATGAGCACATAATTTATGCTATGGTTACTAGAGGAGGACAGAACAGCTGGGATGTGACTGCAGTCCTTCTGTTCCAAATTGTGTGTCTTGTTTCTTCTTCCCAGGTTCAGTACTTTGAATTTATCCCTGCTGATGTTGGTTTCAGCCCAGTGTGCTAGCCTATCAAGATCATTTTGAATTTTGTTTCTCTCTTCCAGGGTATTAGCTATTCCACCCAATTTTGTATCATCGACAAATTTGATTAGCGTTCCCTGCACCTCCTGATCCAGGTCATTAATAAAACTGTTGAAGAACACTGGCCCCAGAACTGAGCCCTAGGGTACCTTTCTTGTTACCTCCTCCCAGTTGGAGAAAGAGCCATTCTGTACAATTCTGTAGGTAACTGTTTCAAAGAGTAGGTAACTGTGTATCCACTTGATAGCTGTTCCATCTATTGCACTTCTAGTTTGCTTGCTAATCAGAATATCATCCCTGTCATGGTTTGGCACCAAAGTGTCAGGGGTACCTTCCTCAAGTGATTCTAGGTATCCCCCTGAAATTTGGAAAGGTTTGGGGGTCAGGGAGCTGAGTTATGAAGCTCCAAAGGGAGTGCCCCTAGGGGGAAAAATCTTTCTATTGGAATTGGAAGCCAAGCTGCATCTCACCTATGGCTTGGCTTCTGAAGTTCTAATTCCAATTAGAAACATTTTTTCAAAATAATACGTAATATCATTCCTGCAGTTCCTTGCTACCTGTCAATACTCTTTCCTTGTGATCTGACTTTCTTTCCACTTCCTACATTTCTTTTCTTTTCTTTTGCTTGTTTTCAGGTCCTCTCTGAGCCTTCTGTGAAGCTACACTGGCCGTTTTTGCAGACTTCCTTCTTTTTTGTCTCTTTCTTGGGGTTTTATGCATCTTTAGTATATACGGTACATAACAAACCATCTTCTGTGGAGTTTCTTTGGGTTTTACTCTTGATAGATGAACTTGTTTGGTGGGGGGATCCCTTTTCTAGACACCTTTTAATGAAGCCATACCAGGGTCTCAGTTCTACATGCATGTGTTTGGACCAATGTGGCATGCCTGGTACTTCCTAGAAATCACAAAATATACAGTAAGTGGGGAACCAGCTCAACCTCATCTAATGATAAAGCTACTGTTGTTGTTGGGTTTGTTTGTTTGTTTGTTTGTTTTTTGTTTTTATGGAACGGGCTGGACTACTTTTTATATGGGCAGAAAAATTGCATTAAATGTGGTAACCCCCAGGAAAGCAGCCCTTTCAAGTGCAATGCCTTGTCATCATCTGATGCACCCTTATTTATATAGCCGTTCCTTTTAAAGCTACTTCCTCTGAAATGATGTGATTTAAGAAGTCATTGTCAATATTTAATCACCTTTAATAACCTTTGAAAAAGCTGCATAGATGCCCTGAGTATATCCGATCTCACCTGATTTTGGAAGCGAAGCAGGGTCGGCCCTGGTTAGTACTTGGATGGGAGACCACCAGGGAATACCAGGTGCTGTAGGCGCCTGGAGTAGGAACTGGCAAGCCACTCCAGTACTCCTGCCAAGAATACTCCATGGACATGGGGTCACGAAGAATCAGTCACAACTGTAATGACACAACAACAACAACAACAACAACAACAACAACAACAACAACAACAACAACCTTTGAACTGCAGAGCTAGATTGAAACCAATGGATCATTGCCTCTGGCCCCTGTCAAGGAGGCACAGTGGAGAATTGAACTCCCAACCTCTGGCTCTGGTGCCAGAGACCTAAGCCACTGCAATATCCAGCAGTTAAGGATTCATCCAAGTTCCATTGGGTAAGGAGGATCGATTATACAATATGGCTTTTCCACCATCCCCTGACACCACACACAACAGCAAGGCTATATTCTAGAAAAAATATCCTGCTAAAATTTTGGTTCTGTGTGCTGAACTATGTTAGTGCTGTTGCCCTCTTTACTATTTATCTTCTGTCTGATGACAACAGCTGTACTTATTCCTAGCACAGTGCAAGTGAATTTTGCAAGAGGAAATGGGGGCAAATTTAATTTCAGATATTTTTGAAGAATTACACAACTTGCATTTGCTTTAGAAAAACGTACTACAATTGCAAACTGCTAAGAACTTCAGTTTAAAAACACTGAATGTAGGAGAAAACAATACTTTTAGTATTAGGAACTACCAGTTTGTAGCTAATAGTTTTAATACTATATTGGACAAAATGGATGAGTAATTCCTGGAGCCACAAATAACTACCATATGCCACCGTGAGTATAGTGGGGCCCTGGGGCCCTTATCTACCACTTGGGAATAGAACAGACAACCTGCCTATTACCCCATTCATAATATATATATATGAATGAGGTAATAGAATGAGTGGAGTTCATAATTCCCTACATCAGTTTTTCACTTTTTATTCTGATGACTGGGATCCTATGTTTTCATAAGGGAATAATTTTGTCCCAGCAAACTGAATCACTATCAAGCTCTTAGGGTACTGACAACATTTTAATTATCCTAATATTCTATGTACCTGTATGGCATATCCCAAGAATCTCTTCTTTTCACATATTTACAAGAATATTGGAAGGGCCTAAAGGCACAGGAGTTGTGGGATCAGGAAGAAGTGGAAGAAGTCTTCAAAAGGCCAGAAATAAATTGCTTCTAAGAAGTTACACGGGAGACAAATAAGCTGTCTTCTTGAAGGCAACTAACTTCATTGCTCAAGGCAAAGGTGAAAAATCTTTCAGGCGAGATGGAACATGAATGTTTTCCAGCAGCAAAAATGAATAGCTCAGCTCAGGTGATGAGCAGGATGCTTGTGTGCTGCTGACAGCTTATTAAATACTTTTTAAATTTACTTTGCGGCATTAATTTGGCTGCAAATCACCCTGCAGTGCTTCCAAAATACTAATGTTGTATTAACTTTTAGATGCCCGTGTATCAACTGTTTCAGCTAAAAAAAAATCCACAACCCACCGTCTTGAACCCTGTAGGGATGACTTGCATTTTCTCAGCCTTGCTTTATCTTTCAGGTAGGTATAGCTTGCCATTCTTTTACAATCACAAAGTGGTATTCTTCCCCACAATACTAGCACCCCAGTTTGGCTCACTGATATTATATGATAATAATATTGCTTAATGACAGGTTTGGAGGCTGTCTAGGCCATCAAGATCATCTCTCTGCATCCCAAACCACTGAAATGCAAACTCTATTCTTTCTATCCAGCTTCCACCAGAAACGCTGGCCAGGTGTACATAGCCAGCCCCACATATTGCCCATTCTCCCTTCCCTCAAGTCATCAGTGTTTTAACAGTGTCTTTAGCTGTTACTAATAGGGATGGGCACCTTACAAAAATGACATGTTTTGTCATTTCATAAGCTTATGAAACCTTATGAAACAAAACGAAACAGCAAACAGCGTGTCGTCAAGAAATGAAATCAAACACTATTTTTTTGTTTTGGAAATGAAACGATTTGTCCTAGCCTCTTGATCCAAGTGTCTTGAGAACAGGTGGCTTATTTTTAAACTGATCAATCCCGCACCAGCTGTTGAGATAACTTATCTCTGATCTTGATCTGCCTGAAGCTAGCCAGGAGCTGAGCTCTTCCCTTCACTGACTGTGTCTGCAAGTTGATTTAAACTGATTATTTTCCTTTCCTGATTAAGTAGGACTGTGGAGGTTAATTTTTAAAATATATTTCTTCCTTTCCTTGCTTTGCCGCTGATCAGCTGTTGAGCTTATCTCTCTGATCTCTTCATGCAGCAGTTAGCCATTAGGCTTCTAGCTTGTTTACAGAGGTTTCTTTCTTTGAAAGAAAATTGATTGGAAGGTTTGAGGGCCTTTGAATTAGGGCAGTGGGCTAAAAAAAAGAGGAAAACTCCCAATTATTTATAGTCTTACAAAGTGTTTGGTTTCATTTTGTTTTGTGATGAAAATGCCTTTAAAATCCATTATTAATGAAATGAAATGAAACGAAATAAAACAAAATGCCATATTTCCATTTCGTGCCCATCTCTAGTTACTAAGACTTTGTTGATTGCCACTATTAACTGCTGCTGCTGGCACTGATGCTGAAGACTTAAATTAAAACCCTTGCTTGCCCATGAAACTCACTAGCTCAGTGATGGCAAACCTTTTACAGAATGAGTGCCCAAACTGTGATTCAAAACCCACTTTTTTTTTTGCAAAGTGCCAATATGGCAATTTAACCTGAATACAGTGGTGCCCTGGGTTACAAATGCTTCAGGTGCTACCCTTCATGAAAGCAAGGACCAAAGAGCAGGGATGCTACCCTTCAGGAAAACAAGCATTTAAGAACAGGCTTTTGAATTTCCAGAGGCCACAGTAGCCTCGCCTTGGGCAGAGAGGCGAATGGGGTGCTACACCATTGGGAAGCCAGAGGTGAGTGGCGGTGGCTTGTGGGTTTGTTAGTAGCCCCAGTTTACTCTCCAGCCACACCACTCTGAGCACCCCAAAAGTGGTGTGTCTGGAGCATAAATTGGAGCTACGAAGGAGCCCACAAATTGCTGCCCCCTTTCACCCAGCTCTGCATGGCCTAGTTGCTAGATGGTGCAATATATGAGTCCAAATAAATAAATAAATAAATAAATAAATAAATAAATAAATAAATAAATATGGACACCACATGGATGGCTGGTATTCACACCCAAAGGCCCCCTCCATAGCAGAGACCATCCAACATCATGGCACTACAGTGGTACCTTGAGTTACAACAATTTTTCTGTTCCAAATGCATTTTCTTATCTCAAAATTTTCTTAACTCAAAAAACGGTTTCCCATAGGAATGCATTGGAAACTGATTAATTTGTTCCAGAAGCTAAAAAAGAGATAAAAACACATTTTTGTGTGTGCAAAACTCTTTATAAAGTGTACTTTAAAGACAGGTACACTGTACAGGGATGTGTCTGACCCTGAATAAACATTTCAAATCTCACACATTTTTATTTATTTATTTATTTATTTATTTATTTATTTATTTATTTATTTATTTATTTATTTATAGACTGTCTGATTTTCCAGAGGAACTCTGGGCAGTTCACAACATAAAAATCAATCAATAAATCGATAATGCGAAGGCAAGTAGAACATAAAACCCACACAATTTAAACATACTTACAGTACAGTAAGTGCACTTTAAAGGCAGGCACACTGTAAAGGAATATGTGTCACCCTGAGGTAACATTTTAAACCTCACACATCACAGTTTTGAACATGATAAAAGCACTTCTGTGCACTTATCTAACTTTAACAAGAAAACATGAGAAAACATGAGAAATCCATGGGAACATGGAACAACAATCAACTTTTAAAATGGCCAACAAAGATTCACTTTTGGGAAGAGGGGGGCAGAGGACGGCAACTGGGTAGAACATGAAGGCTCTTCCTCCTGTCTGGCCTGCTTGGCCAAGAATCTGCCCATGGTCTGCTGCCTCTGTCGCCTACTAAGCATTACTCAGAAAGTAACTGAGCATTACTGAATGCTACACATTGTCAATGTGGTTTGAACCAGAGCTTCCTGGGCTTTCAGCCTGATTCTTTGATTATGTCCCTATTGAGATTTACTGTGGTGCCCTTGATTTATCTGTTCAGCAAGATGTCTAATAAATAAATAAATAAATAAAGGAGCAATGACTTGTCCCCAGAGCTTCCTGGGCTTCAGCCTGATGCAAAGCCTGCCTCAGAACTGCTGCCTTCTTTGGGGACATGACACTACAGTCACTAGGAAGATTAAAAAAGGCTTTACAAACCCAGGCTCTCAATGCTGCAGTCCAAAAGTACTCAAGTTTAGCCACAGAAACAAAATGCAAAACATCAAAAGAATTCCCAAACCAGCACAAACCCTAAAATCCAAACTTCAGAAACCAAGAAATAAAAAATAAAAATGAAAAAATGAAAAGGATTCAAAACAGCACAGCCAGAACAAAAATCCAAAAAAAAAAAAAAACCCAAACTGCCGAAACCAAAATTATAGTAAATGGGACCACCCCCACCATCCCCATGCAAACAAAACAAAAAACAAAAAGGAATAGGAGAAAAATCAGCAACCTACCAACCACTTGAGAAATCCACCTAAAAGTTCAAAAAAAGTAACCAAATGTTTTCAAATGCCTCCATAACAAACACCTGCTGTTCTTCTTCGCACTTGTGCTACTGTAGGGTGGGTGGCCTTTAGGTGGCAGTATTGCATCTGGAAACTTTTCATAACTCAAAACCAGGCTTTTTTCATAACTCAAAATTTTCCTATTTGTAATTCAAATTTTTCATAATTCCTGACATTTGTAACTCAAGATACCACTGTATTGTCATCTATGGGCAATGAGGTAAAAGAGGAAATAAATTGTGGCTGAATCTGGGTAAGATGGACAACCTGTGTGGTGGGTCCACAGATATCTGTGGACTGGGAAAATCTCTGTCCTATGGGGGGTGGGGAGTCTCTCTGTGAGGGATGTTTGCACCCTGAATGATCCACTGGACCTAGAGCTATCCATGGAGTCCCAGCTGGTGTATGTGGTCCAGTCTGACTATTTCCACCTGAAGCATACCGTCTGCCTGAGTCCCTACCTACCTTCTCTGTGTGTGGCTCTACCTGTGAGGCTGACACAGAAGCTTCCACAGGCCCAAAATGCAGTGGCAAGGCTATTCAGTGGGTGGTGAAGACAAAACCACATCACCCCCACCCTGTCCACCATGCTCTGGTTGCCTGCGGGCTTCTGCACCAGATTCAAGCTCATGGCCTTAACATATAAAGCTCTTAACAGTGTTCACCTTGTTATCTTCCAGAACACCTTCCATCAAGAGCTGCCCATGAAATTGGCAACACAAAGATAGGCACGGAAGGAGAAGACAAGAAGCCAGCTCTTCTTAGTAGTCACCCTTTATTTACGGAAGAAACTCCTGAATTTGTTCACATATGGTGGCTACTGTTTTGCAAAGTTCATTGTATGTATAGCAGGAGAGTAGTCTGGAAACACTGTAGAACTGTTAGCATCATTGTTGTTATTATTATTATCCCACCGTATGTTAAGACTCAGCTCTGTAATGATAATCTGACATAGGGAGGAGAGTGATCGATGAGCATTTTAGAAGCCTGGGTTTGAATCCCTGCTCTGCCATAGAAACTTGGCAGGGATGAGAAATACTAAAAATACTCAAAGATTTCACTTCCCTTGAAAGCCCTGTCAGGGTCAATAGATGTCTGTTCCAACTTGTTGGCATGGGACATTGATTATCTCAGAAGGCTTCCATGCCGTTGAAGGCAACCAGGGAGATACTTGGCAGGACAATTTCTGGAACTGGATCTTACAGTTTGAACTGGGGCATAGCATGGCCTCTCGCTGTTTCTTGTGGCCAGTTCTAGTTCTTTCCTATTGAGAAATATCTTTTTCTAGAATTTTCCTTTTCATATTTTTAATATTTTAAAACTGTGGATAAGCAAATTGTTGGTGCTGATCCAATGGAATCATCCTGCCAATGATTCTTTCGACTATTTTGTCGGGTTTTGTGTGTGTGTGTGTGTGTGTGTGTGTGTGTGTGTGTGTGTGTGTGTGTGTGTGTGTGTGTGTGTGTGTGTGTGTGTGTTGATTGCTGTATTTATTTTATATTGTTTTGTGTAACCCTTCTTTGTTAACTGCCCGGAGTTCCCCTGGCAAGATGGGTGGTAAATAAATAAATAAATAAATAAATAAATAAATGGGGTGTCTACTGTATTGTCTTTTCAATGATGTAAGAAGCCTCCTTGGGATCATGTAAGAAGGAAGGTAAAGGAAAAACATTGTAAACAATGAAACAAAGAAATAAACAAAATGTCTTTAATGTAATCATGTCTTTGCTATGCTTATGATTTTAGACATGCCCTGGATTCCTCTTTTGGAGATGACCAAACCCAAGTCTCTCTCAACCTGATCTGACCAGCCTTGCACTGCAATATTCCAAAAATTGTAAAGAATGGTGATTACAAAGCAAACAAGTGCCTTCTTTCTCGTTGTCCAACTGTTTTCTATTTGCTACCAGTAGTGAAAACAAGCCAGGCCTTCCATGTTTCTGGTGTGTGTGTGTATGTGGAGGGGTCTCAGGATCTTGACACTGATTGGGTGATGGCTCTTTGTGATGCAACACAGGGTACCCTGAAACCTCTGGCCCATGACTGCAACCAGCCATTTGTTGGGTGACCAGCACTGTGTCTACATGGCTTCTCCAGTCATGGCGGAGGAGCAGGACTACATTCTGGTTTCTCCCAGGGAAGCACTTGCAGCCCCAGTCAGATATTTTATCTTCCTTTCCGTCATTCTTTTCATTTGAAAACTCCATCAGAAAATTTGTGAATGGATAAGGGAAAGTTTCAGGTGGCTCTTAGGTGTCCTTAAAATGGCAGGCATCCTTTCCATCAAGGTAGGTTTTCTCCATTATTTTTCTCAGCTGGCTTACTGTGCTTACACAAAACACAGAGACACTGTCTGTGTGATATTTCTCTGCAAATAGGGAATATGATAAAAACTGAATTTTAAAAATCAACTAAAACTTTAAAAAAATCATGTTTTACAAATTGAGGAAAATCCTGACAATAATTAAGCCAACTTTGTGCCCCTCCTGGAAAACCTGCTATTTGCTGTTTAAACTGAAAACTGAGGTGACTGTGGCTGCTTTCACATGACCACTAAAATCCACTGCAGATGCAGAGCATAAAATCGTTTTCCCATGAGCAGTGGAATTTTTTAAAAATAAAGTGTGACCATGCCCACTTAAGCGTGACCCAGCACATTTTACAAGTACTTAGTCTCCAGGTGGTAAAATCCTTGTTGCTGTTCTGATGAGGATTTTAAACCATTACTCAAGTCCATGGGAACACGGAAAATATGCATCAAAACCTTTTTGCCCCCGTTATGGTATCTTTGCTGTGGTTCTCAGTTGTGGGATCAGAACGGTTGTGGAGTTTTAAAATGTGACCATGGATGGTTGATGTCGCAGATTGGATGTTCCCATGGTCGGATGTTCCCATGGTGTGCTTTTTTGTCCTTTTGTGGCACCCCCCCAGAAACATGGAGGAAGTGCTGAGGGGTGGGGACTGAAATTCAATGAAAGAAAAGATCAGTGACATCAATCCCAGAAGGTCTCCTCCTGAGAAGTGCACACAGCTGTCTGCCAACATAGGTAAGAGGAAAACATTTATTTATTTATTTATTTTAATTTAGAGTATTTTTACCCTGCCTTTCTCCTTGGAAAAAGGACCCAAGGCAACTTACATCTATTACTGAGTCTCATTTCTGGGGACCATGGGAACATCCGATCTGCGACATCAACCATGTGACTGCTCCGGGAGGGTGATCTGGATCAAAGTTTGCTGCGGATTTTAGTGGTTGTGTGAAAGCAGCCTGAGACACTCCAAAGGAGGAAAGTGGGATGGAATTGTCAAGGAAGTGGCACCACAGAGAAGAAAAGGGAGGAGCACATTGTTTCCTTCCTCTATTTAAAGCTGGACTTCTCTCTCCTTTTTCTCCATAGAAACGTCAGCAAAGACCACCCAAGACTGCAGCAAAATAGGAGATATCTTTATAGGTAACATAACATGGTAATCATGAAATACATGAGTTTTCATGGATGAAAAATTCATTTCATCGAGCTTGTACCAGCTTAAATAGCCAAAGATTCACAGCATGATGAATTCTGCCATGAAAGTTATTCTCAGATGTAAAATCCAAAAGTTATTCTTAGATGTAAAGTCCAAAATGATGGAATTCATCAGGCATGTCTCTCTTAGACATAAGTCAGTAAGCAGTGTGGTTGACATTTTATAGTTACAGCTGACACAGGTTTGGATTAATTTATAACCCACAGTTCTCCAAACAAAACAAGTAAAGGATGGTGTTTTTATTGCTTCAGTCCATCAAACAACATGTCAGGGCTCAGGTACATACTTTCACACCCCCTCTCCATGTGGCTCTTCCAGACTAATGGCCCCTTCTTGGCCATGGAATGGAGGGTTGGTGCAGAAGACCCATGTTACACGGCTCCTCAATTTGTTATGCTTCAATTGGCAATACTGAGATACCAGGAATGAGCACCCCCATACATGTTGTTTGAAGGACTGGGACAATAAAAACACCACCCTTTACTTTCAGAAGAAAGCATCCATTATTGAAGAAACGGTTAGCTTTTCCTAGAAAAAGCCCTCTGGGAGGAGGAGAAATACAAAAAGCCTTTTCTAGAAACACAACATAATATAAAATAATAATATCTTGTGATTATCAAGCTATTAGGCAGCTGTCTGAATAGCAGCTTAAAGGAACCGTGACACTAAATCTAGTATCATCAATGAATGCATTCAAATTCCTTTAAAATGGAGTTGAGAACTTCAGTAAAAGCTGCTATTCCACAATTTCAGAGAAATTGATTTCTTAGCATAATTACACTGCCTGATTCTCTTGACAAGGGCACAGAAGCCCCCTGCAGGGGCTTGTGCTTGTGCATACATCATTCATTCCATTTGAAACATGATATTAAAGCAATTAGACAAGGAACCTACACAAATAAATTAAATGGGAGTATGGAGGTGGGCAGAATTTTTTCATCACACGCTTAGATAGTAACGGCTGTCACTGAACACAATATGGTGATACTTTAAAAGCATTAGAGATAATTAATAGAAGCTTTGTGCTCAGTAGGACTCTAATTTTGCCCCACAGCAGGCAGGATGTGATGACAGGTGAAAAGGTTTCTGAGGGCCTGGGAAAAGTTGTGAGGCTGTGTTAGGCAGAACTGAATGTTGTTCCCTTAAATCCTTTGGCTGGGATTGTGTGGCGGATTAACACTTTCTGGAAAGTCTTGGCAGCAAACCACCACTGCTCATTAATGGGGTGCTGGTTGCATAACTGGGCACACCATCTGATTACATGAACAGGAGGAGGCCCAGAAACTCACCAACACCTTGTTCTTGACTGGCAAGGTGCCACCAAGATTTAAGTATACTCTCCTTTAGGCAAGGGTAAATCAGTAATAGGAATTTGGACAATTTACCTAATCAATGTGGCTTTGCAAATTGCTCAGGTGGAGGGATGGCCTGGCCCTGGAATACTGGGGCTTGATTCTGAGGCTTTCTGAATGGAAGATACAAACTTGACAAATGAGCTACAGCATGCTTCCTCCAGTATCTCCATGCTGCCTCCAGTATAGTGGGAGGTGGAATTTCAACCACTATCGGAGCGCTGATTCCTAGTATCTAAGGCTTTATACTATATATTATGGGCATAATTAATAACTTCTACCTGTTGTGAGGCTCACAGTGAGGATCTAGTCCATGAATAAATATAAGCTATTTTCTCAAGTAGATCTTCTCTTTACCATCAGTATAGAAATGAAATAAATAGATGCTAAATAATTGTATCTAGATTCATACAGATGTAGGCACATTGCATTAGCTTCAAGGATTCCCCCCAGGAGCCAGGTATTTTGACTGGCCTAAAATCAGCCACAATGTGGAGTTAAAAGGGCTATTTGGTGAGCCAAGGCTTCTGTAATGGCAGCACTCCCCCTCCCCCACGCCTTGCTTCCCTTCCATTTGTAGGAGCGCTGCTGCACACCAGCCATGTCAGCATGGGAGGTAGCAGCAGCCCAGGGCAGTAACATTTCCCATTTCGGATGGTACTAGGAGAGCTTGTGCCAGCCCTAACTCATGTCATCTTCCAGAGCCTTCAGTACATCGTTCCCACTAATATGCCCAGTTCAGAGTTGAGTATATCATAAGAATACCTGAAGCAGTTGCATAAGATACAAAATTCTGTTTTCTTTTCAGCAGGAGTATGCAAAGCTGTTGAGAAAGCAACAGAAAGATGAATGGAGTGCTCTTATCTACATAATTTATCAAACTACATTTATCTGCCTTTAGTGAGCTTTATTTCCAGATATATGGGTAACAGAATGTCAGTGCAACAGCCAGGATGGTCTACAGGATACCCTCTTGTGCTTATTTTTCCCACTTGTTGAAAAATAGCCAACAAGGTGTTTGCTGTAGGTCATTAATTTATTAAAAATGAGATGGTTTCTGGGATTTTCCTTTCTTCACTCATATAGTAACCCCCTGCCTGTTGTGGGGCTTAGGGGCCTGACCTGACCCACGATAATTGAAAATCCGTGATATGCAGATGCTTGGTCAGGTTGGGACTGGGGGCTCTGTATGCCCCCCCCCCACACCTCCCTGAGGCCTGGCGCTAACCTGAAGAGGCCTCCAATGGGCTTCCCGGGCCTGTCAGAGGCTGCAGAAGTGCTTTCCGGTGATTCTGGAAGTCACTAACAGGTAACAGGTAAGCACTTCCAGGGCCTCTGACAGGCCCAGGAAGGCCATTGGAGGTCTCAGAAGTGGTTTTCAGCAATCTGGAAGTAACTTCCTTTTTTCAGGAAGTCACTTCTGGTTTTCCAGAAAGCACTTTGGGGGCCTCTGAGAGGCCTGGGAAGGCCATCGGAGGCCTGTTTGGGGCAGCAACAGGCCTGGGGTAAGTACAGGAGGACTGAAACTGGCCCATCCAGCTTACACCAGGGGGCCTTGTCTTTCATATACTGCGGTCCTGCAATATACCGGGACTGCAGTATATGAACTGCGAAAGGGCAGGGGAACACTGGACACCCAAGAGCCAATGAATATTTGTATGAAACTGACATTTCATTCTGTTACTATATGTCCAAAGAAGTGGACTTGATAAACAAAAGCTTACATTAAAATATAATAGTTAGACTTTATGCTGCCACATGTTTTTGTGTTTGGTCTTGTTTTGTTTCATTTCTTTGAATTTTGCCTGGAATTCTTGCACAATCTAACATGGCTACCTCTTCCAAAACCATCATTATACTTTATTGAGTTATCAACATCATTTGGTGTACTTTTATTGTCAACCAAATTATTTCCTGATTGATTTCAGTGAGACTCTCCATCGAAGAATATTCAGGAATTAGAAATATAACAGAAGAAACTTAAAATGAATCGAAATGCTTATTGTTGTATAATATTATTGTTTGTACTAAATGCAGCAGAAGACAATTGTGAAAAAGGCTGCAATCGCCTAATTACAGAAACTTTCCCCTTGAAATTGGAGTTTTTCAGAGTTACATATGAACAATGCAACGAAGGTTAACATTATACATTAGAAACCTAATATGCCAAGTGGCTTCCTTCCTTTCCCTTCAGCTGCATGTCAGAAGGGGAAGATGTCTAATTTGGTGCTTGGGGACTTTCTCAAACAAGAGCATCTTCACCCATAAATCACTCCGTTGCATTAAGGATTGATAACAGGTGCTTGTGAGATGAATTTAGGATCTATTCCCCCAAGAGCAACACCGGGTCCAAGAACTACTGCGGCATCTGAAATTGTTAGCTTCTGAGTTGGATCAATGCCAAGGCAAATTTGTCATGCTCCCTTTTCAGAGTACTGATCTTCTCCCACACCAAGGAGTTCTGTAGAAGTTGCACCAAGAATTAAAAAAACAACAACCAGCAGCGCTGTAGTCATTAGAAAAAGTGTTCATTGTTTATAGCAGTGCTCCCCAACCTTTTTGTTTCCAGGGACCGGTATTTATTTTATTATTTTCCCGTGGCCCGGGGTGGGGGGTGTGGAGGGGGGGGGGCATGGGGGGTGTGGGGGCAGGGGAGGGTGTGGGGGCGGGGGGGGGGGAGGGAGGAGGGGAGGGGAGGGTGCGGGGGCTTTGGGGTGTGTACCTTGGGGGCCACGGAGCGGCGGCGGCGGCGGAGCAGCGGCGGCGGCGGCGGCAGCAGCGGCGCTTGCTGGCTGGGGGCGTCGGGCGTGCGCTCCCAGCGCCGCACGGGCGGGGGAGCCCGGGCTCCTGGGCGGGCGGGCCCCCGCCTCCTCCTCCAGTCGGCGGCCGGAGGCAAGCGGCGGCGCAGAGGTGCCCCAACCGAGGCGGGCGGCGGCCGTGGCGCGGCAGCCGCCCGGTTCGGCTGTGGCTTGCTCGGTGGGGCACCTCTGCGCTGCCGCTTGCCTCCGGCTGCGGCCTTCGGGCGGGCTAAAAAGGGGGAGGGGGGAGGCCGGTGGGGGTGGCGTCTCCGGCCCGAGGGCGCCACACCGCCGACACGGCGGCGGCGGGCGCCCCGCCACCGGCCGCAGAGTCGCGGCCGAACCCCGGGCGGCTGCCGTGGCCGCCGCGGCTGCCGACAGGAGGAGGAGGCGGGGCCCGCCCGCCCAGGAGCCCTGGGCTAGTGCGCTGTGCCCGGGCGGGCGGCGATTCCTCTGGCTGCCCGCGGGACAGAAGAGGAGGAGGAGGAGGGCGGCGGAGGAAAAGGGAGGAGCCTCCCGTTCCCAGGCGGCCCGGTGCCAACCGGTCCAAGGACCGCACCGGTCCGCATTTTGGGGACCACTGGTTTATAGGTTCCATTTCAAAACTCTGTAAGCATTTATTATTATTATTATTATTATTATTATTATTATTATTATTATTATTATTATTATTATTATTATTATTATTAACAACAACAAAACAACAACAACAACAACAACAACAACAACAACAACAACAACAATAATAATAATAATAATAATAATAATAATAATAATAATAATAATAATAATAATAATAATAATAATAATAATAATTTCCATTTATAAACCACCTGACTTTCCTATAAGGAACTCTGGGTGGTGAACAGCGAAAAGTAAAAAAATAAAATATACATCATAGTATGGAGGACTGCAATGCATTTCTATACCTGTTTACTCAACAGGAAACTCCCTTTCCCCCCCACAACAGAGTTACTGTAAAACTTAAATGTTAGACATTGTTGCTATGACCATTAAAAAGTGGAGCCATATAACTTGTGAACTATAATTCCACTGCCTCCTCCTCTCTTTGAAGAGACATTTCATTTACATCCCCAGAAGGAATCTCCTATCCCAGTTAGATTTCTGTTAAATTGCTGTTTTCGGGGGTCTTTTTCATCATTTGGAATGGATTAATCCACTTTCCCATTACTTTCTATGGGAAACGTTCGTTTGACTTAAGTCATGTTTGACTTAAGTCTAGACCACTGGAATGGATTAATGACGTAAGTCAAGGTTCCACTGTATGTCATATTGAAGAGGGGGCTGGTTTGTTTTCCATGGTTTCAGAGACTCAGGGAAATGGTTTCAAACTGAAGGAAAAGAGGTTCAATCTGAACATTAGGAAGAACTTCCTGAGAGTTAGAGCTGTCTGGCAGTGGAATATGCTGCCACGGAGGTTGGTGGAGTCTCCTTCTTTGGAGGTTTTTAGCAGAGGCGGGATGGCCATCTGTCGGGAGTCCTGTGATAGAGGTTCCTGCATGGCAGGGGCTTGGGCTTGGATTGGCCTCGAAGTCACTTCCTACTCTATGATTCTATGTTTCTATGATTCTAAGTCTCTGTGCTGCCATGAATGCAATGGTTTGAGGAAGATATTGTCCTGCTGCTTGGGCTACGTTAGATGGCATGACTGAGGGTGAGTGGGCAAACCACCCTCTCAGTAACACCATCTCACAGAGCCCTACGGGTTTATACTCCACTATTTGAATTGGGGTCCACACTGATTCTTGTTATTATTACACATGCATTGCTCTTTGCTAATACTGCTACTTGGATGCTGGCCAGCCAATAGGAGGAAAGGTAACAACAGGAAGAGACTTCCCTTTCCTGTATTGTCATATGTAGCACCACTTGACAATGAAGTTTTCTCCAAAACATCTAACATCCATGATAGATGTAGTGATAAAATTGCATTTTCTAGTTCTACTTGCATATGGTATGCTGTGTTGCAGACGTTCCTCTTATGTTCCTGCTCAGAATTCTGGTGGGACCTAAAGAAATGTGTTTGGAATATGTGGGTAATTTGATGGTGGAAAAGCCAGGTAAAATACTTCTGAGATGACTTTTCAACAATATATTTAATCTTGCCACAGATTATCATGGTCTGATAGACTGAAACAATAACAGTCCCTTACTGTTCATGAAGAAGAATTAATAGATCAATTCTATAGCTAATCCATGCTCCCATAATTAACTAAAAGACTAAATCTGAGGGGAAGTAGAATCAACTAAATGTTATTGTTAAAGAAATTACTTTATCTCTGCATATATAATCCTGCATTATCCAGTCAAGGGGAAGTGAGAGAAGAATGATTACGTGCAGACCATTACACAAGCTCCAATGAATCACTACTAAGGCTGTTCAATACTTTTTGGGGTGCATGTGCCAAGGAAATAACAGTATTTCCCCCAAATCCAACTGTGATGGCCCAAATGCTCTTTATTTTAATCACTTTGGCATATTGTAAGGCTGGGCCAGTTGAACTGTATCACAGCTAATCAGAAACAGAACTACTCGCTTAGCTTATGCAACGTAATTCTGGGGAGTTGCTTCATTTCCATAGCTGTCAAATGTATATTCTAGGGAACAGACAAATCTGAGACATGGGTACTTCATTCTGCCACTGACAGTCATCTTGCTGTAAGGTGGCAATGGTTAATATACCATACCAGGGGCATGGCCCTTAAAATTTTCAATGTTTGAACAATATTTTGTTAACTGACTGAACATCTTGCCTGTATATGGAAACTGAAATATGCTTACCATTTAGATGGCATGGATCCAACATATATTCATTTGTTAATATTAAACTGAAATTTCTGCTCCAAAGGGTGCTTGATTTACTGAAATGAAAACATTGATTTTACACTAATTTTGACAGGTTCATATTACCCTTTTGACAATTGGAAGTAGGTGGTTCAAAGCCAAATCCTGTTTTCCTTCTTTTTCTTGTCACTAAGCCTCCTGCCAATTGCTCTGAACTAAACCTAGCAACTTTCATTATCTCTTTAATCCTCTTTTGCATAATGCCTTCTTGAATGAAGAGCAGCAAAAATTAATCATTTAAATGGAACAAGCAAAGACACTATGGATTAGAGAACAAGGAGTAGGTATTTGTCCTTTGACTTTGGGGAATGGGATCAACAAATCTATGTTTAGGTTCAATTTGATACTCCAACGAAAAGGCCCAAGTTGGAATAAATCCAAAGGTTGTAGCAAGTCCATTTTACCATGTCAGTGACCTTCCCAGGTCAAGGATGGAATACACTGAGAAGGGTGAGAGTAGGGAAAACTATCTGTCAAGCCTCTTCACTTATGAATGCATAAATCTGTCTTCTGGTGTAAATATTTCATTTTTAATAAGTAATAAATTCAGAGCGCAGAAAGAGAAGGACATTAAATGGAGGGCAAAAAAGATAGGCTTTTTTTCAAATGAAAGGATGGGGGGGGAGCAAGGTCAGCTACAGCAATGGAACTCTCTCATTGTCTTGTTGAAGCTTTATAGCATTTGCCTGTTCCTCAGCAAATACTTCAGAAGCACCTGATATCGTTACAGTGTGGCTCGTTGAACCAGTTAAGAAGGCATGGGTGAAGTAATAGTTGCAAAACAAAGCTTTGGAAATGGAACTAGCACTCTGTAGTGGCCAAGTGGAGTGACCTCACACATGCCACTATGCAGTTTCTGCTAGTGGGCCTTCCCGAGGCTTCATTTTCAATTAATAATTATATGTCATTGAAATGATGCCTGACTTATAACAACCCTTTACGGGGGATTCTAAGCCTGGAATCCACCATTCCCTTCTTCTAGGGCCACCTTGGGACTGTGCACTATTTAAATTTACCCAGGAAGCGATTGAATTTCAAAGCCAGGATATGGGCACCGAGGTTGGAGACATCACTGTAGCTCATTTTTTTGCAGAAAAAGTCACAGTGTTGTTTGAAAACATGAAGACGAGGAAGAAACAAAAACAAAACATACACCCATTCTGAGGGAATGTGATGAAGAAGGGGAATTTTTTACATTTACGTACTGGCATATTGTTTTGTGAATGTATTGTTATGTATATGTGTCTGTTATCGATATTTATTTTGACACACCTCCCCTGAAAGATGGCACATGGAAATGACACATTTCTCCCCAAAAATAGTAAATCATCATCATCATCATTTGAGAACTTTAGAACTGGAAGGGATCGAATCTAGCCCCTGTCAAGGAAGCATAGGGGGAATTGAACTCCCAATTTCTGGCTTCACAGCCAGATAAATAACCTACTTAGCTATCAGTGGAAGCACTTTTCTATTTTAGAGTGACAGAATCTTAGAATGATGGGGTGGAAGGAACCCTGAAAATATCTAGTCCAACTGCTGTGCTATTGGCAGTATTTATCAGACCAGTTTGAAATAGGCTGATTTGCAGGCCTCTTAAAGTGGATAATGTGTGACAGGTTCCAGAATCTTAGATGAAGCAATACAAATTTGACATGCACAACAATCAAATTTATAATGATGTGTTAACCATCACAGCATCTCTGTACCTCTTTGATGAGTCACTATGTGTAGAAAGATACAATTGCAGTGTCAGTGAAATATGCTGAAAGGAGATAGCTAATTTATATAATACTCATTTTCAATTTCAACATACCTGTAACTTACTGTATGTTTTCATCTTCATCTTTCCTCTGTTGTTACAGTAGTTCTGGAATGGAACCAGTACTAAAGCAACCAACAGATCAGATTATACAGGGACAGCAACCATTTAAGTGAATAGGTTAATATTTTCCCTACAGTCCTTGGTGCCACTTCGCACCAATGAATCACTTAATTCTTTCAAATATTGTCCTCTTTCCCTAATGAGCATTTCATACTGAGAATAGTCTCACTTTTTCACTAAACAATCACTTTGTTTAGATAGTTTTATTGCACTATTAAGTCAGTTATTCATGGAAGCAAGACCTCTTCCTGCTGGAGAATGCAAGGGTTGGGGAGGGGGGCTATCAGAGGCAAATCAAGAGTGAGAAACCAGTTATTTGTCATTTTCTTGATGCCAGATAACATCCACAAGGGAGGTGATTCCCTTTATTGAAAAGGCAAGTTACATTTGCCACAAAGTAAAGTGAGACAGCAATCATAATGTGTCTATTAATAGATAACATTCTCTACAATGGCTAGTAGTTGATATGCTTGTGAACACTCCTGTACATTATAGCTTCCATTACTTCTCCATGTTTCTTGGCTTCCACCTATATAATTAATTTGATAATGTAAGATTTGACAGGTGGTTTTAATTTTCTAGACCACTGAGGGAGAGACGCAAGCTTACAATTAGGGAATACAAAGCATTGCTCAGATATTTGCATTCAAGCAGCCCCTTTGTTCTTTGGCTTTCTGTTTACATGACAGAGATTCATTTCACTTTGGGAACAATATATACTGAAAATTACATAAATTGTATTTAATTTGCCTAAGCCCCTGGTGAGCCACTGTTTTTATTAACCGGGAGCTTATCTGGGTTCGAACAAGGGCTATGTGGTTACAAAATTAGCTCCACCCACTCTTGTGTTGGCTGAAATATATGCAAAGTCTCTTTAATCCCTCCTCCTAATATAAACAGCAACACAGACCCTCCTGTGGTCTGAAATACCCTTTCTCTTGCATGAGCAAAGTTTCATCCAGATTGGAAGGATTTGGAGACAACGAGGAGGCTGGAGGACTGCAATGAACTTCCAAATCAGAAATTGCTAATCCCTGATCAGTATGATCTCAATGGTGTTAATTATGAACACTGAAATCATTCTGCATTCTAGATGGGACATGAAGGACCTGTATTCTAATGGTCTGGCTAGGTCAAGGTCTTTTCTTATAAGGTCAAGGGTTCTTCTTACAGCATGGGGGAAGTTCTCCTTCCAGCCCACAAACTTTTCCCCATATCTTCACTTCTCCAGGCAGGAGAGTTGTTGACAGGAGTTCAGTGGCTGATCAGAGATAGGAGTTTCACCTGCTGCATGCTGATAATGGAGGTTGGTCCTATTATGCAAGTTATCTCTGATCAGCAGCTGATCAAGGAGCGGAACAGTTATCTCCTTCTCTCCCATCATGGGTGGTTTGCTACAAAAGCACAAAGGTGGCTCTTTTTTCATCATAGGCAACTCACTGTCCTTCTCTATGTTGGATGTCTATCTATCTATCTATCTATCTATCTATCTATCTATCTATCTATCTATCTATCTATCTATCTATCTATCTATCTATCTATCTATCTATCTATCTATCTGCCTGCCTGCCTGCCTGCCTGCCTGCCTGCCTGCCTGTGTTAGAAACAGTTGTGTTGCAATAGCAACATAATGAAAGGCCAATCTGTATTGTATTCCTCTTCTATTGGATTGGTGCTTCACCATGACCAGTACAGGGGAAAGACAGATAATTTGTATTTCATGGATAACATAGGAAGAAAGAGGGAGGCATGGGAGAGGGCCAAAATGAATAAGGGTGAAAAATAAGTGTATGAGATGCAGAAATATGGACAACATTGCTTTCTGGAGTTGTGCATCAGATTTTGAAATCCCAAAACAAATCAGTCTGGTGAAGAATGATTAGTATGAATTCCAGAAAGAAATGAGCTGGCCAGGTTCAGGTCTGGAGTTAAGCAAGATAAATTTAGAAATAGAATTGTGTACGAAATGCAACTTGTATTGGATGGGCACAAATCACTTCTGCCTCTTCCTTCTTTTCTTTCAAAAATAAAGGTCAAAAGTAGAGATGGGCATGAAATGAACTTTTGGTTCATTTCATTATTCGTTATTCATTTTGTTACATAATGAAATGAATAATGAACTGCCCGCTCTAAGAGAAATGAAACAAAACAAAATGGAAATGTCTGTTTCATTTCGGTTTGTTTCATTTGCCGGTGTCTCCTAACTGGTGCTGATCCTTGCTGGTCCGGTAATCTTGGCTGCAGGGAGGAGGAGTCCAGAAAAATAAAAGCCAGCCAGCCGCGCTACAGCTGGTAGACAGCCATGTGGTCGGCAGTAAAAAATAAATAAAAATACAATAAAAAAATAAAAAAATAGAAATTACCTGATCTGGCCCGCAAGCACTGGATCCGACCCGTGGGCTGGCAAAAGTACAACAACAACAACAACAACAACAACAACAACAAAATGATCCAGCGTGTGGCTCCAGTACTGGCCTGTGAGCACCGGACCTGACCCACAGGTCACCGGATGGGCTTGTGGGCTGGCAAAAGTGAAACAACAACAACAACAACAACAACAAAACAAACAAACAATCTGGCATACGGGCCCCAGTACAAGCACGGGCCGGCAAGAGTGTTAAAAAAAGGCAACCGGCCCACGCTACAGCTGGTAGGTGGGCCACATGGTTGGCAGTAAAATAGAAAATAAAAATAATAAAGATAAAGATAAAGATCAAAATAAAAATAACATTAACCTGATCCAGCACAGGGCCTGGCAGGATTAATAAAATAAAATAAAATAAAATAATAATTAAAAAACCCTCCACCAATGGGGTTAAAAAAACACACAAAAAAGGAACCCGAACTAAAACAAATTACAAAATGGTTTTTTTCTAAAATTTCATTTTGCAATTAACGAACTGAACTGGACGGGAAAATGAAACGAACCAAAATGAATCACCATTTTTTTCCGTTCGTGCCCATCTCTAGTCAAAAGTGACTAGCAACAACCTCTTGAAGCTAGCATCTAACATTTGGCAGATCTAACCTGTCTTCAGGGTCTTCCCTGCTTCTGAATTTCAAGTACATCAGTGCATAAGCTAAACAGTTATAACCAGATTGGTTTTCCAATGCTAATGGCTTGAGAAGTGGACAGATGTATTCAGATTGGTCCACAAATCAAAATCAGTGGGACACAAGCAACTATGGATTGCATTAGGAGACTTTGGGAAACACCTGCACTGGCCCACAAATCAGTTTGGGGAACTCATATACAGTCCTCATTAGAGATGGGCACGAAACAGAAAAATGGCGTTTCGGTTTTTTGTTTGTCGTTGAGAGGTCTGTTTTGGTTCGTTTCCGTTTGTCGTGAAATTTTTGAAAAATTTTGTTACTGTTTTTCATTTTTTCGATTGTCATTTCTACCCGCTTTTTGCTCGATTTTTAAAGCATTTCCTTGCACAGGCATCCCCCAACGCCCCAGAACAGAGGGAAAACACTAAAAAAGAATGCTGGCAGAGACACAGTATAGACTAGGTATGCAGGGAGGCTGCAAAGGCAGCGGCGGGCGTTGCCCAGGGTGCAAGGCAGCCGCAGAATGACTGCACTGTGGGGCAAGGGAGGGTACTCACCGAGAGGTACGCAGCATGCATGCACACAGGGAGGCAGCAGGACTGAAGCTAGAGGCGCAGCAGAGAGCGCAATCCCACCCTAACTCCCACCAGAGACTGCAAGGAGGACGGGGGCTGCCAGAGCTTTTTATGCCCTCTGTGGCTGCCAGACCTGCCCACCCAGTCTGCAACCTGGGCATACTATTGGTTGAACATGATCCCATCACATGGCTTGCCTCCATTTTGTGGCTGGTGGTGACATCCATTTTAAAGGGAAAAGAATAATACATCGCGATGGGAGAAGACTAAAACAAACGTTTTAAGGACCCCCCCGGTAGGTTATCAGACAATATAAATAATTATCGCTGCATTTTTATGGATGTCCAGGGCGTTTTTTAACATTTAAAACAGCTCATTTCATTGTGCATCGCCATTAACAGAAACAAAACGTAACGACCACAATTTTCGTGGTTCTGTTCGTTTTGTTGCACTTTCATCATAATTTTTGTTTGTCGTTTCATTGCGTAACGGAAATGACAAACGGTAATGGAAACAAAAAAATGTTCGTTCCGTGCCCATCTCTAGTCCTCATATTTGGGGATGTAGAGCTATGCTTTCTTCAAAAAAGTGATTGTGGATCTAACTTTGCTTCCTACAGTTCCCTCACTTAACAAACTTCCATTGTGACATTTACATGCCAAAAAATCAGCAAAGCTGAAATTATTCAGTTCAGCTTCATATCCTCCTTCATGTGGATGTTAATAGATACATTATCTTAATGGCTCTTCTAATCAGCATAACCTGGAATTCCAATTTTGTCTGATGACATTGAATTCATGTCTTCTGTAAAACAATTTGCAAAAGATGTCAGGGCAATAAGATCTTGTATCTGAATTGCAAATAAGCATCTTTAAAACATGACATTGCATTTTAATGCACTGAAAGCTGGTAGAATGGCAACATTTAGCAATGGTTTGGAATGACCTCAATATTTGCAGGTACATTAACAACACATTTACTTGGAGGCATGTTCAACTGAATTCATTAGGACTTCTCTGTGTAAAGTGTGTATAGTAGTGTGACCTCAATAGTGTAAGCACTATGGACAGGGAACCCACAACCTTAATCTTTTGAAACTGGGAACAAGAGGCATGGAATACAAATGCCTACCACATGTTAAACTTAAAATGGCCAGTTTTGTAGAAAGGATAGAAACAGAGGGATGGTTTTATTCTGTTGTTGTTGTTGTTGTTGTTGTTGTTGTTGTTGTTGTTGTTGTTGTTGTTGTTGTTGTTGTTGTTGTGACTTTGTCACTTTGTGTATGAACCAAAAAAGTATGGACACAAAAAGAGATAGCATAGAAACTCACAAGAAAGTCATATACTGAAAGGTCTAAATCCCCAAAGGTAACATTTAATGAGTGGAAGTTTTGGAAGAGGTAGCCGTGCTAGTCTGTGCAAGAATTCCAGGAAAAAATTGGAAATAAAAAAATAAAAAATAAAACAATCAACAACCAAAAACATGTGGCTAACTATTATATTTTAATGTAAGCTTTTGTGGACACATCCACTTATTTGGACATACAGCAGCAAAATGAGGTGTAAAATATAATATACAACGGAATATAAGTTTAATACCAAATATTCATTGGCTATTGGATGTATGGCGTATTTGCATGCATTGATTTGGCTGGTGTTGTTTTAAGGCTCTGTTGTAAACATTTCTCAAGAGACAGAAAAGAGAAACCGGGTCTGGGTGAGGATGATCAGGGGAGATGGAAGGAGGGGGGAAGGGGGGAATGTGAAGTCAGGGGGGATGAAAGAATTGGAGAGTTTTGAATATGGGGGTGACAGGAGAGAATATGGAAGCTACAGACAATTTTTTTGTTTAGAGTGTTGTGGTGAAATATTGGCTTTGTAGTAGTGAAGAAATTAACAGTGGCAGTACAATGTATTGCATTTGGTAATACTCGGGAAAAAAAACAATGTAGTATATGATGGAATATAAATTTCATGCCAAATATTCATTAGCTGTTGGATGTATGGTATATTTGCATGCATAGATTTGGCTGGTGTTGTTTTAAGGCTCTTTTGTAAAAAAATCCTCAAGAGACAGAAAACAGACACCACATCTGTGTGAGGATGAGCAGGGGAGGGAGAAGGGGGTGGAATGTGAAGACGGGGGCTGAGAGAATTGGAGAGTTGGGTTTCTTAGGGCCGTTCTGGTGCTGGCTTGTCCAGAGCCGGGGCTGCATTGCCATCCCCAGGAGGAGGGGCAAGGCAGGTCAGGAGCTTTGCGAGGCCTGGACTGGGGAGCAGAGCATGGGTCCCCCTTTTATACCGGGCACCTACACCATCGTCCCTTCTTTTGGCGTGGCATCGGCCATGCTGGTGGGTAGTGCGGGGAATTGGGCATTAGGTGAGTCCAAAATGCTGAATTAAGATGCCACTGACAACCAGGTACTGCAGATCCTGAGATCACAGAACTTGGTGCGAGGTGGCCTTTTAAACCCAAACGGGGCAGGGACTGGCCAGTTAATGGCGCCCCTGCCCTGGATGGGAAAATGGTTTAGCACGGCCGGCCCGGGGGGTTCACCTTGAACAGAACCCCCTGGGGGCCATGGCGGGGCTTGCCCGCACCTGACAATGCCCTTGGGTGGGGTCAAATGGGTACCCCCAGTGCCAATGGTTCCCTGCACATCAGCAGTCAAGTTCAATAAAGTGTGGCCCGCGACGGCAACCCAACTCGCTGTCTCGCCTGTTATTCTGACCTGCGGGGGGGGGGGCAAAGTCATTTAGTGACAGGAGGGAATATGGGAGTTACAGACAGTTTTTATCATAGAGCCTAGTGGTGAAAGATTTGGGTTTGGTAGTGGTAAAGAAAATAACAGTACAATACAGAAGTGTTGCATTTTGTAATGACTTAAGAAACCTTGACTTATGTTCAGTCCATTTTTATGGGTGTCCATAATGCATATATTGTGGCAAGATTTAGTCCCCTTGTCTCTGTTGCTGTTCTGTAATTCTTCGTGTGTTAGTATTTGTGCCAGGACCCTGCCTGTCACAGAACCTGACTCTGAGGGGTTAAATGGTGAAGAGCTGCTGGAGGAGCCTTGCAGCTCAAATCAGCAGGCAGCTGGGTCTGATGACTCAGCTGAAAACATATCTTCTCCTCCTAGAAGGGCCATGAGCAGGATTCTGCAAAGACGTGCTACCAGAAGAGCTAGGAAAAGGGTCTTTGATGCTAGACGGGGAATCAGGTCGGGAAGCCCTGAGTACTAGCAGAAGCCTTTCCAGAGTAAGGGTGTGTTCCCTGTTTTGGGATAAAGCTGGTAAGCTCACCTTGAGCTCTCTGTGGGAGCAATGCTTTTGAACTTCCAATCACCTTTGACCTTGGCTCTGTTTCCTGACTTCTGACTGGCTTCCTGGACAACGGCCTGATCTGTTCCCTTGGGTTTGGCATCTGGTTTCCGTGAGATATTCTGGTTTTGACTTGGACTGTTAATTGCTGGGAGTTGGATTCTGTTATTTATCTGGCACTTGATTGTTAGCAAAGGACTTGAACTTGCCTGGCTTTCCACTAAAGATCTTGGCACAGAACTGAACCCTGTTTGTGTGTGTGCTCTGTGTGTGGGGCTTGACAATTTGCTTGAGGTTGGCAAGTTGTCTGTAGGCAAGTATAGGGCTTTGAACAGTGAAGTGTTTTTGTCATTATGGGCTGGAGATAATTAAGGATGCATGTGAGTTTAATGAGTGGTATTTTGATGCAGCTGAGGCTATCACCACTGCATCATACACATAGATGTGCAACAGGACTTCAGGTTCTCTTGCTCTCTCTCTCTCTCTCTCTCTCTCACCACCTGCATAATTTCTGTGTATATTTCTAAACAGTTTAAGAATGAGTCCTCATAATAAGATCCATGGGGATGGAGATTATTTTTCTTCCTATCAAACTAACTTGTTTTAAAATGATGAAAACCAAACATTTATTCAAATAAGGACATACAAGCTTTCCCTGGTTATGTCATCCTGTGATTGACTGGAGTATGAATTGAATTGGGGAAGGTGGTTTGTTCCAAAGACAACTTGAAAAATGCACACATACAGATAAAAAATGACAGAGGATAGAGCCTTCAAGCTCGGAGAGCTTTTGCTTTATGATGTATGAGATCAGTCAACCGGTGGGCTTCTCAAGGTTCTGTTGTTATAGGATTTATAAGGTCTGCCATTATTATTCTCAAATTAATCTGTGCCATTAATCACACATCTTCTTCACATCCCTATCTGATAAATGTTTTATATTTCCTTTGCTCTTCTGTCTTTAGCAAGAACTCATAGTGGGGCAGAAATTGGGGAGAGGGGGAACATACCCTGTGCTCTGTTTGCATGCATGGGGTGGGGAGAGAGTTCACTTGCATCATACTACAGCCAACTTTTGTCTGTTTCAGCAAATCAACATTCTACAAGGCAGTTCTAAGGATGGAGACAGCCAAAACAAAGAATAGTAACTTTGAAACCAGACATTGACTCAGCACCAAACTAGCACAGATGTAACATGCAGGCAGCTCTCGCTCTGTGCCAAACTTGGCAAAAGTTCAGGCAAAGGGTTTACAGTTATGATTTTTAAAAACTCTATAGCTTCTGCCCCTCCATGTAGAAACAAGCAACCCTAAAACATTTTCAGGGTTAAAACAGTGCAAATAAATTGAAAAAACCCAGTCTTGTTTATCTTGAAAGGGAATGATTGGTCCCTTCCACTTTTCATTATTTGGAAAGAATCCAGGTCATAGCAGGCAAAATAGTGATCCTCAACATGCACCTTTGCAGAGAAAGAAAGAAAGAAAGAAAGAAAGAAAGAAAGAAAGAAAGAAAGAAAGAAAGAAATGAAAAATGAAATGAAATGAAAATACAGAACTGACTAGAAAAGGCAAGTGCTGGAAAAAAGGGGGGCAGTGGGAAAAGTGGAAGATCTGCTGTGAGACAGATTGTCTTAATAAAGGAAGCCACAGCTGTTAGTTTCCAAAGACCTGAACAGAATTTACCAGAAAGCACACGTTTGCTCTGAAGGGATGGTGGCCAGCAGCAAGAGACAACAATGTAACATGAGTTGTGTGGTGATTCTATTCCCCCATATCTCTGAACCCCAAAGTGGCACCATGCCCGGATTCCCAGAAGTCCTAGGGCCAGTAGGTACCGATGTGCTGAGCTAAGCTCAAGGAGGCAGCAAACAGGATGGCAAGGCCAGAGGAAAACAGGATATCAGGACACATCAGGGCCATCTGCTCTGTGACCCTTGGCCCCACAGCTTCCTTCCCTTGGCCCTCACCAATAACAAGCAATATGGTCCCCCAGATAGGCGTGCATTTCCCTCCCACTGATGGAATGTCTTTCCTTTGTCTATTGTTCTGCTCTTATCAATAAAGACTGGTCTCTCACGCAGTATTATCATCTCTCTCACACACACACACGCACGCAGCCATGCACACAGCCAATGCAGACACAGAGAGACACGCAGACCCTCCAGCCAGAAAAGCTGCCTGAGGACCAGAGTTGATTGCACCCCAAAACTCTGTGTGTGCTTAATCCATAACGCTACAGAGTCGTTGTTGGTTTGTAGGATCTGAAGAGAGCTGTTTATCACAGGATATTTTGGAAGACAGTAACTCATATAGTCACCAAACATCAGAAGTGACACATAATATCTTCAGAGATTTGTTTCTTATACAGACTAAATGGTGTACTGTACAGGATACCCTCTTCTGCTACCTACCATTAACATGTGTTGAAAAACAGCCCTGACCATTGCTTTGTGCTTGTGAGAAACAGTTAACTGATGAGAAAAGGTGTCTAGTTCTCAGGTTTTTCCCTTGCATGGTGTCACTTTGAATGACAGAGAGCATAAAAGGGTATCCTGTACAACAATTTTACTGCTGTCATTGGTGTTGTCAACACTCAGGCCTGCTCTTTGCTATGGGAAGCTTGACATCCTTTTTCCTCCTGGCAACATGGGTACAACATTGTGCAGCAATACTGGGCTATTTCCTGACGTTTTGTATTCTGGATATTGTGGACTGAGAAGCACAATATCTCACATTTGTAAACCAGAATTTGTTTTTGAAGAACTGAGTACTTAGCATAGTCAAGACTGAAAATAGTTCATGACCAACTTAACTACTTTGTGAGTAACTTTTATTTTTCTTTCTTTTGTTGCAATAAACCTGTCTGAAATAAATGTTACTATAATGCTCCGATGTAGATCTTATTGGATCTTAGAACAATTCCACTGTGTTATAGTACTAAGTACAGAACTGTAATAATAACACACACACACACACACACACACACACACACACACACAGAGAGAGAGAGAGAGAGAGAGAGAGAGAGAGAGAGAGAGAGAGAGAGAGAGAGAGAGAGAACTTGAAAAATGGCTTGTAAGAATAATTAGTTACAGTTTTAGTTCATAGGTCCCAGAATTAGTTGACCTATAAGCTGTAACTTCTATAAATTATACTTTAAAAAAGTAATTCCTTGTTTTTCTGTCCTCAGATATTACTTTTGAAAATTCTGAATGCTACCAGTTGGTGGCCAGTGATACAAAACCAATTGCCCTCCTACTTACCTCATCATGCTTCAATACACAGAAGTGAACATGAGACAGCTGCACAAGGAATAGCACCAGTTAGAGTTTGTACCACCTAATGGTCTCTTTTCAATGTTAAGTGAGGCCACAACCCCAAGGACGGTCAACCTACCCTCTAATAAACTACCATTCTGATACAATGTAATGATACCTTTCTTTTAAAGAGACTGATTCAGTTGAATTAAGGATTGGTTGACAATTTAAAAAAATCATGTGGGCTGGCTTTCATATAATTCATTTCTGCTCCTCTGGGCTGTCAGGTTTCTTCTGACTTAGCTCAACCTTGTGAATCATTGACTTCCCAAAGGTTCTACCATTCAAAGCCCTCCTCAGGTCTTGCAAAATGAAGGCTGTGGCTTATTTTACTGAGTTAATCTAATCCTAGGTCTCTCTCTTTTCCTATTGCCTTCCAAATTCCCGAACACTATGTATTTTCTTCTATTCCTGTGTATCCGGAACACTCTATGATGAGACTGTGACTAGAGGTGGAAACCTGTTGACTAATGGAAGAGTCTGGATATCACAGCAGGAGATTCTTTCACCTTCAGCAGTATGCAAATTACCTTGGTTATTTGATGACTGGTCTTCACAAATTAAGCACCAGAGTCATTTGGAGTCTGGTTTCACAAACTTAAAAAGATTACCCTATTCACCTCTCTGCATCATTAATGTGCTTGTAGCTCTAATTATGGGCTATCCCTAATCTGTCTGTCCCCCTCCTGCTAGGCAAAAACTAGAACTTTAGGTATCCCTAAAGCTTCTGTTTCTGAAATTCCAAATAGGCGGCTTCTGAGTAGAAACTGTTTTTGCAGACAGTGGTGGGCTGCACATTTTTTTTTCTCCCCACACCAGTCAGCAGCAGCTGTCCGGATGTCATTTACTAAATTAGCCAGGCAACAATGCTGTTTTATTCATTTTATTTTATTTATTTATTTATTTTAGCGTATTTTTACCATGCCTTTCTCCTTGGAAAAGGAGCCAAGGCAGCTTACTGTAATGAGGGACAATATACTGTCCAATACAATTAAGCTGCCACTGCCTCTTACTTCATCTTTGCCATTCTTCTCCTCAGTTCACTTGGAGTTTGCTACAGTTCAGGCTGTGCTGGCGGCAGCATTGGCGGCAAGGAACGGCGATGGGGAGGGAATGGGGCAAGGAAGGAGCAGCACAAATGCAGGGGTGGGGCAGCCATTAAACAGTGAGCAGTGGCAGTGGCGGCAGCAGCAATAGCAGCAGAAGCAGCGGCTCCACGTCTCTGCTGAAAGGGGGCCCTCTGGCAAAGCTTAGGTCTGAGGTGCATGGCTTTGGCTTCCTTTTTTACTGCATCAGTAAGGCGAGCACTGCGAAGGAAGGAGGGGGCGGGCCAGCCATCTGTGGGCTAAGCAGCATGGCCAGACATGCTAGAACTGGCCCATGAGCCAAACTTTGGACATGGCTGCCCTAAAGGCTTGAGTTTGCGAGAGCTCAGCAATGCTGTTAATAATAAAACATTTTGGAAGTCACTCATTTGTACAGTCACTGTGGGTCTGATGTGATTTGATGGCACAAAGCAACAAATACCCGTATTTTAGTAGCTGATGCTTAAATTGCCTGCCTGTATGCCCTCCATCCACTAACAAAACTAATCAAGAAACTTCCTATTTTAGGAACTGTTTATATATAAGACCCAGATTTACTTCAATGAAAAGTTCAGCAACAAAACTTGTGAGAAGAAACAAGATTAAAATTCCTTTAATTTATGTATTTGCTGATATTCTACTGTTTAATATTCTGTAGATTCATTAACAGTCAATTAATTCCAGTCTTCACTGATGATAATCTGTAACACATGATCTACTAAAAAAGAGAGAGCGAGAGCTGTTAATCTTTAACATTACCTATAAATTGATTCTTTTTACATTTTAAGCATGGCAACAACATTTTATACTGGACAGCTAATTAATAAGTGTTTGCTACTGAAACTACTTCCATATTTGCATTAACAACAATAAAAAATTGACAAGTTTCCACAGTTTTTTCCTGACCTTCCCGATACCTAATTTCCTACTCACTATGAAGGCTGGTTGTAAGTAATAAAAACCAAACACTGGTAATGCAGTTCAGACAAACAAGGTAGAAAAGTAATGCTTGATTGTTTAATATTTGTCTTTCTTAACCAAAATTGCATCCAAATCAACTTCCGCACACCATCCTGTCACCTCCACAGAATTATCACCTGCATGAATGTACATACATACATCAAGACATCTATTTTGCTATAAAACTGTTGTCTTGCAGTTCTGTAAAATATACAAAGGTGGGGGCTTTTCAGGCACATTCTTCTTTTTAAAATTCTATATTTATTCTGGCTTCTCTTTTTAATTCTATGAATCATTCATCTTTTACCTCAGGAGGCATGTGCATTCTGGCCTTGCAGTTTGCCCCCGAGTGCTAACCATAACAAAGCCTGCATATTTCTAACACTCCACAGCCATAAATGTAAAAACAAAGCTTGCTGTTCCTTCCTATTAGACCAGGGCAGAGTGTCAAAGTGTGAAAAAGCAGCCAAAAGGCTTCATTTCTCTTTCTTCTGTATCTTCCCACAAGCAATACCCACCATGCATTTTAAAGAAGATAAATGATAATAGAACTCTTGTGATGGTCTTCAGAGAAAAACATGATATCTGGAACTGGCGATTACATTGTGTTCAAGTCAGAGTGTGGTGTTCTCTGTGTGCTTTTGTTTAACTCAAAAGTAAACATAGCAGTGTTTTTGGATTAAGAATGGGGACTGCAAGGCACAGGAGAGAGGGTTCTATCCCTCATCAGCTGCAGGGCTGCATTTCCACAACAAACTATCATGCAGTAGGTACCTCATGGGAAAGATAAGGAGCTGCAGCTAGGAAAGGACTCCCTGACAAGTCAGACGAGAGCTCCATGCTCACTTCAGCAGAAAATAAAATTCGCCATCCTTATTAAAGTAGACCCACTGATTCAATAGGTTCATGACGGTGTCAGACAACTCTATGATTCTATGATTCTACTTAAGTATTTACTTACCATTGAGCAGTTGATTCTGTGGGTCCACTCTAGTTGGGACTCATCGCAAGATATTGGCCATTAAGAATGACAGAAGGCTAGGGCTGAAAGAGATGGCAGTGGTACCGGTAATTAAATCCAGCCTCCTATCAAAGCAGGAAATCCCTGCTTCAAATACCCCTGGCAGGTGGTCCTCAAACATGTTTAGATACCTCCCAAACACTGGGAATTCTACCACACTAAGGCAGATTACTGCCCTGTCAAACATCGCTCTAGTAAGTTCTTCCTAATACTGAGTTGAAATCTTCTTTCCTGTAACTTAAATCCATTCATTCAGATCCTACTAGACATGGGCACGACTTGGCAAAATCCTCATTTCCGTTTCCATTCCTCGTTTCTGTTACATAATGAAACGAAGAACGACAATTACTCCGCCAGAACACGAACTCGAACCGAAAAAAGAAAAATTGGGTCTGATTTGTCGTGGTCGTTCCTGGTGGCATCGCAGCGATCGCGCGATGCCAAGCGGCACAGGAAAAAAGTTTTAAAAATAAAAAAAACTCCTGATTCCCGGCCAAAAAAGCAGGCGAAAATATGCCTGCCTGAGGGCACCTACCAGAGGGGTGGTTTCTGGGGGGGGGGTCCCCGGCCTCCCCCCTCCTCTCCTGGGCTGCGAGTGCCTGCGCATGCGCATCCATTCCTCCTCGTCTCGCCAACTCGCCAAGCGGCGCGGCACAGAAAAAAAGTTTTAAAAATTAAAAAAAAAAACCGATTCCCGGCCAAAAAAACAGGCGAAAATATGCCTGCCTGAGTGAGCGAACCTACCAAAGGGGTGGTTTCTGGGGGGGGGTCCCCGGCCTTCCCCCTCCTCTCCTGGGCTGCGCATCCTCGTCGTCTCGCCAACTCGCCAAGCGGCACGGCGGCACAGAAAAAAAGTTTTAAAAATAAAAACCCCGATTCCCAGCCAAAAAAGCAGGCGAAAATATGCCAGCCTGAGTGAGCGAACCTACCAGAGGGGTGGTTTCTGGGGGGGGGGTCCCTGGCCTCCCCCTCTCCTCTCCTGGGCTGCGCATCCATTCCTCGTCGTCTCGCCAACTCGCCATGCCATGCAGTGCGGGCGGGGGATCCAAAATGGGGCGACCGCAAAATATTTATTTATTTTGAAATCGTGGTGGTCCAAAAACACACCAAAGCACCACAGAAACATGCGAAAATAGCTATTTTAAAACTGCCTGAATTTTTACAGTAGCAGCAGTGGGTTTTTCTTGCAACAAAACATCTCCATTGATTTTATTTTATTTTATTTTTATTTTACTTTTTTACACCTGCGCAATGATGGGCTGGCCATGGGAATGGACCATGCAAATTTTTGGAGCCATTCCACCAATTGCATGTCCACTTGACCAGGTTTTGACCGAGACTTCTGGGATGTGCCTGTCGGGCATAAAAAGCCCACTAACCGTAGCCCGAACCCGAACCCGAACCCTAACCCATACGCCAGTACACTGTCCTTCTTAGTGGGTCAGAGAGTCACCCAGAGGTGCACCCCACGAACTCACCCTAACCTTACCCGTAACAACCCTAAGCCTAGCCCTTGCGCTAACCCCCCTAACCCTAAGCCAAATCTGTACTCGCATTGCACACACGCAAGTACAGTTCCCTTCTTGGTGAACCACAGAGCACCGAGACTGAGGAGGAGCCTTCCCCCAGTGTGCGCACTGTGACACTGCAGTTAGCAGTGGGCCTGTGGTCAACAGAGAGGCACCCAAAAAAGAGGTGCCTCAAGTCTCAACTTGGTATGCATATCCAATTGGCTATGCATGCCATTTTGTAGCGGGCCAGAGGAGGCACCCACCCCAGAGAGGTGCCTCCAGGAGCCCGCTTTCCCTTCATAGCGGGTCAGAGGAGGCACCCACCCCAGAGAGGTGCCTCCAGGAGCCCGCTCCCCCCCAAACCAGTAGTAACGACAGACGAAAAACCAACAAACGAAATGACAAATTTTTGGAAAATATCACGAAAAACGGAAACGAGCCGAAACGGGCTGGCTCCGACACATGACAACTCAAAAATGTCATTTTCCCTGGTCGTGCCCATCCCATCTCTAGATCCTACTATCTGAAGCTGCAGGGAACATGTTCTTTCCAAGTGACAGTCCTTCAGGTATTTGAAGATGGCTACCATATTACCTCTCAACCTTCTCTTCAGGAGAGATGTCTGCTTCAGCAAATGGTATGAAGCATGTCCCTTGATCCATGGATTAAAAGGACCAGGCATGCCATCTAATGTATTGTATGGGTTGGGGCAAAATAGCTATGTTTCAGGGGATATTACATATGGAAGATCCTTGAAGAGCTTCTACCAAATAGACAGTCTTGGACTGGAGTGACCAACCATCTAATTTGGAGTAAGGGGCATTTATCCATATTTATGTTCTACCATTCTTTTGGAGGAGTCAGACAATTACTTATATATTTGAATTTATGGATATCCAGTGTGGTCTAGTGGATAGAGCAATCAACTAGGACTCAGGAAGCCTGGATTTGTATTTTTGCTCAGCCATGGAAACTCACTGGGGGTATGGAACTCTTAAAAACCACTCCTTAAATCTCTCACTATGTAAAAACAAGTTTTCAGTCTCTGTGTTTTATAGCTTTGATTATGAGTACTGCAATTTTTGTAATTATTGCCATGGGCCTAGGTGTTTTACCTGTGCTTTTGCAGTTCTGTCCAAAAGCTTCTGCTGCCCAGTTCATGAGATCCAGCTAATAACAGTCCAAACATGAGCAGAATGCTGAGAAAAGCAGTTGTCTCTTGAACAGGGAGCCTGCTGTAGAGCTTGGAAAACCTTTGACAGAGTAGTCTACTGATGATACATTACTGTCTTTGTACAGCTGTGATTAATCATCACCTCATCTACAAATAAATCTAAAGCTTCAGCTGACTATGTGGAAAATGCAGGATATGTATGCCAATGGACATGCAGCCTTTCCAAAAATGGAAAAATGCACCCTCTTTAAAAAGCCTCTCAAGTCACTGTCAGAAAATGCCTAAAAAGAGTTTTCTAGATTTTCAAAACCTTGCACAGGTAATACACTACAGTGATTCTAAACAGAGATGAAAAAAGTTGCATTTTGAACCAGAGTTCCTAAAACATCCTAGCTAACATGGCCAGTGGTTGTGCTGGCTTGGATATTCTTGGGACCCAAAAAGTGTCACTGTTTCTACCTGATTTTAAGTGCCAAGTGATACTTCACAGACAGCCTATTATTAGAAGGTGACTACCCATTGATGCTTCAAAAATGGAATTCAGGCAGACCTTCATGCTGCTCTGCAAATGAAGCCAATGCTTATATATGATGATCACTCACAAAACGAAGTCCCAAATCCTACTGGAGCTTTATACTTACATTAAGGAAATTGCATAAATCTTGGAAAATGCTTCTTACTAACATGATCTGGTTGCCTTTATGGGCATGTGTACACTCAGAAACCTAATCAGCATCTAATTAATGAGTGAAATTTGCTGTTTATGTTTATGTAATTTTCTTTTTTCTAGGGCATATTAAGAAAAAAATCATTTACAAATTGTGGAAGGAGTAAAAAGCTCCTGTTGTAACAATATCAGATGCCTTTAGTACTGAAGGAATTCCAAGTTCTTCTTTTGAGCTGGCCACCTAACACATAAAGTTAGGTCGTAAATTAACATGACAGGTAATCAAACTTCAGAATTAATTTTACAAATTATCCTTCTTATATCAGAATATAGAGGGATTACATGAACAAGAGAAACAACGGGCAAAATCCTTTTTATGTAAAGTTATGAAGCAGAAGCTGATGACATCATCAGCTGGTACGGTAGCATTTAATTAAAACTAATTAAAAGTTTCCTATCCCTCTGTTTTATGTCTCTAGGCTCCCTAGGGTTCTCTTTTGCATATAGAAGCCTTTGTGAGTCTTGGATGGGAGTGGGAGGAGCCTTTAAAAATAAACAAAAATCACTGCCCCCAGGATCAAAATGGTGGTGACAATCTGGCAGCCATTTTAGACTTTTAAAGGCTTCCGCATTTTATCTCAGGACCAGTTGGCAGATGCTACCTGGGCACTATAAAAGCCAATGATACTGCTACAAAGGGGGACAAAGCAATCTGAGAAAATAAGAGAATTGAGAAAACAGAAATCTCTTCCAAGGTAAATAGGAACAGCCTAGACCATGAATGGCAAACCTTTTAGAGACTGAGTGCCTAAACCGTGATTCAAAACCCACTTATTTCTCACAAAGTGCCAATGCATCAGTTGAAACACAATACAGTGGTACCCTGGGTTGCAAATGCTTTGGGTACTACCCTTTGGGAAAGCAAGGATTGAAGAGCAGGCTTTTGAATTTCCATGGCCACAGCACCCTCGCTGTGGTCACAGAAAATTCAAAAACCTACTATTCGATCTTTGCTTTCCTGAAGGATAGCACACCTGCTCTTGGATCCTCATTTCCTGAAGGGTAGCATGGGGTGCTACACTTTGGGAAAGCGAGGATCGAAGAGCAGTCTTTTGAATTAAAATGATCACAACCAGCATATTAAATTATAGGGTATCCAAACAATTATTACAAACATAATTTACTTTTAAAATAATATTTATGTGTAATTGTAAGTAACAAATGTGGTAACAAGCTCCTGAACTGTTTACTAGTTTATATTGAACAAAAACCACTAAAAAACAATGTTTTAAAATCCAGAATTAACAATTCATATTTCCTCTCCACATTATTAAATAAAAATAAAAGAAAAACCTCATTCTCCTAAAAAGAATAGAAGAGGGGGGGAAATGTGTAGAAAGAAGTGGGACTAAGGGCTCTATCCCACGTCCCTTTAAATGCAGATTAAATTTGTAGATAAACTGTGTTCAAAAATGTCATTCCCATGGCCACCGGGCTTTTTAAAAGAAAGAAAGAAAGAAAGAAAACCCGGTAACACCCCCTTAAGCGAGGTTTCGAAGACCTACCGGAGATGTCCCCCCCCCAATTTTTTTCAGTTTTCCCCCGGGCCTTCACATCTCTATTTAGCACCTGATCACTGGGCCCCTCAACAGACCCTTGGTATAAAACAAAGCAAATGTTCTGCTTATATACCACCCCATAGTGCTTCAAGCACTCTCTGAGCGGTTTACAATTTTAATTATGCAGGCTATACATTGTCCCCCCCCCCAAACAAGCTGGGTACTCATTTTACTGACCTCGGAAGGATGGAATGCTGAGTGAACCATGACCCTGCTACCTGGGATCAAACTCCAGGTCGTGAGCACAGTTTTAGCTGCAGTACCACCATTCAACCACTGCACCCCAAGGTTCTCATACATTTATTCCTGTGGATGTGACACTTTCCTCACTTTATGTAATGATAGAGCCCTCATTGAGGAATTTCACATGGGTGTAGTCTCTGAATCACTAGAATACAGTAATACCTCGTAAGATGTTTTTAATTGGTTCCAGGGTTCCATTCGTCTTAGGGAAAAAAAATCTTATGAGGCAAGGTTTCCCATAGGAATGCACTGAAAACCTATTAATCAGTTCTGGATTAATGGGTTTTCAATGCATTCCTATGGGAAGCCTGTGACCAATTATCCAGGCAGCTTGCCTTCTATCTCCTCCCTCCTTCCTTTTCAGCTGCTTACTGAGCTGAGAGTGAGTAAGTGAACAAGTGGGTCATTGAGCGAGCGAGCGAGCAGGCGGGCAAGCAGGCAGGTGATTGAGTGAGCGAGTGGGTGGGTGGGTGAGCGAGCAAGCGGGCGGGCAAGCAGGCAGGTGATCGAGTGAGCGAGTGGGTGGGTGGGTGGGTGAGTGAGCAAGCGGGTAGGCGAGCAGGTAGGAGGGAGAGTAAGCAAATGGGCGGGCGGGCGCAGAAACCAGGAAGTAAAACACCCGGGGCTCAGCCAATGCTCTTTCCCCCTCTCCACCCACACTCTACTCCTCCCAGATTGTGGCAGCATATTTTAAAAGGGATCTTTGCCCAGCCCACAAGGCTTCAAAGGCAAGCAGCAGAGGCAGATCGCTACTGCTGCTTCCCTTCCAGGTCCCACGGACTGGACGAAGATCAATAGTACCCCATAAGACAATTTGAAACCATGAGGAAAAAAGTATCATATGATTTTTCCTATCCCTGGAAATTGCATTTGTCCTAAGGGACATTCATCTTATATGAGGTATTATCACAATTTCTTTCTTTCTTTCTTTCTTTCTTTCTTTCTTTCTTTCTTTCTTTCTTTCTTTCTTTTGAGAAAAAAAAAGGCTCTGTGTAGAAACTTTCGGGCATACAAATCAGGAAAAGAACAAAATGCAGAGTGCTTTTAGAAACCAAGAATCTGTTGAGCCACTGCCATAGAACTGAAATGGCTGATCCTCCTAAAATCTGAAGTGATTTTGTAATTTGCACTTGAAGGATGTGAATCTTCAAGACATGCTTATCTCTTGGAGCAAGACTCCAGGCAGTGTAAGAGCTCATTATCATCTCTTTAGGCTAGCTTTATCTCTGGAAGGACATTCTTGCCAAACTACCCGCCCCCAACAAAAATATGCTCCTGTGCTGGAATTATGCTGTGTTAAATTGTTCAGGTAGCATGGTACTGTTCACATGGAGGATATGAAATCATCTTAGGGCGTTTATACACGACCCCTAAGCTCCGCCGCAAATGGCTGCAAGGTCCGGACCTTAAAAATGTTTACCCACCAGCTCTGGACTTTGCAGACAATTAAGTGCGACCCCGCCCACTTTAGCGCGACCAAACAGCAGTTTTCTTGTACCTGGTCTTTGATGGTGACCAATATTTGATCCGGTGTAAGGATAGTGAGTGCGGGGCTCTCCTGGCTTCTGTTTGTTCTTTTTTTGCGCCCCGCCCCTTTAAGAGATCTGAATGCTGCCGGGAACAAAACGGAGGTAAACCTGCAGTCTTTTCTTTCTTTTTTCTCCCTCCCTCAGGCAGCCAGCAACCAGGAAGTGCGGAGGGGGGTGGGGACAGAGGAAGACAGAGGAAGAGCGACGAACCCCTAAGATCTCTGGTCCGAATTTAAGTGGCCAGCGGATCTTAGGGGTCGTGTAAAAAGGCCCTTAGTAATGTAACCAGCAGTGACAGTTTATGGTTTTCTGCCAATAGAGCAGTCTACCTATCACAGTGATGGCGAACCTTTTAGAGACCGAGTGTCCAAACTCCGAATCAAAACCCACCATTTTTTTCACAAAGTGCCAATACAGCAATTTAACCTGAATACAGGTGGCTCTGAAGGGGCGATGACGGGTGCCCACAGAAAGAGCTCCAAGTGCCACCTTTGGCACCCGTGCCATAGGTTCGCCAACACTGACCTATTATGTTAAAAACATTTGGTCATTTCATGGAGTTATAGAGCTGAGGCAGAGGTCAAGTCAGTTTGCTAGGTAAAGGGATGAAACTTGACAAATCAGTTTATGGAGTCTATAGAGTTATACTGTGTCCTCCTCGATGGCCTTTAATTTTGCACTCAATCAGCTGCTTCATGTGCTATCTGCATGTTTTGCCTACCTCAACTTGTGTGGCTAATACCAATTACTAGCCTCCGCATCTCAGCATAACAGTGATTTACACTCATCATTTCTTGTGGAGGTCAGTTCAAAGGACCTGAGATATGTAGATGGGATTGTTTCCTGAAGAACAGAAAGGATGCAATCCTTCCCAAAGGAGGGAACACGGAAGGTATTACATATGTAAAGCCTGTGTTCTGAAAAATATTCACTGTGGAAGACATCTTATTGGTTCAGACAATTGATTCCCAAGGCATAGATTGACATCTCACTTGCATCAGGCCCAAAACAAAGAATTGCCACATATTCCAAATACAGATTATATCCCAAAACTTTCCAGGTCTTCTGCAGGACTCCCACTTTGAGGCTCAGGCACCCTGAAACCTCACGGGACCTGGTGAGCACTGAGGAAGCCATTAGCTCCTTGCTGTAGAGTCATGTCGACTGTGGATCAGGGACCCAGCATGGAAGCCAGGGCAATAACGAACTCTAGATGACCCAGAGTGCAGGCAAAGATCAGTCTCCAGCAGGGATGACTCGGGAGGGAGACCAGGGGAAATGGGTTTACCACCAAGAGATTAGGCACAGAGGTGCCCAGAGGACTGGAAGTGATATGAACAAAGACCCTTCCTCTCTCTTAACTACTGTCAATGATTTATGACCCAGCCTTGTTTACTGTATCTAATAAAAGGCTGCCTGCAGAAGGTGGACTCCAAGCATTTTGCTCAAACCTCATCAATGGGTTGTGTTATTACTGCAACAGTCTTCCTCTAAGACAGGGGTCCTCAAACCTTTTGAGCAGGGGGCCACTTCACTGTCCCTCTGACACTGTTGGAGGCCGGACTATAGTTTGGAAAAAAATGAATGAATTCCTATGCACACTGCACATATTTTATTTGTCGGGCACAAAAAAGAAAAAAGAAAAACAATGCAATATTTTACTTTTATGCATGTATTTGTGTGTCTCCCCAGTATTCACAAACCTGCAGCTGCAGCATCTCTTGGAGTCTGTGAAGGAAGAGGAGGGGGAGTAAGGGGGGAAAGGAGGAGGAGAAGGAAGAGCAGTCTGCCACTTGATGTTTGACTTTCAATGCAGGAGGGTGTATTGATAAGCCAAACCCATGCATTGTGGATAACAGCAAGGGGCTGTGGCTCCATTGAGCCCTGTCTGATTGCCTTGCATTATTTTTTTATCTTTATTATTCTCTCTGGAAGTTGAGTCATGGCTACTGGACTTCTTTTTTGAGAGATAGAAACGTTTCGCTGTTCATCCAAACAGCTTCATCGGTCTGATTATTATTATTCATCGGTCTTTATTATTATTTGTTCTTTATTATGGTGATTTATGTAAACTGCCCAGAGTTCCCTTTGGGGAAAATTGGACACGGTATACAAATGCAAAAATAATAAATAAATAAATAAATAAATAAATTTATATTGAGGTTGTTGTTTTTATACTTTATACTGTGGCTGCATTGAACCCTTTATACTCAGCCATAAGTCTAACAAAACCTTGTTGTTGTTGTTGTTCAGTCGTTCAGTCGTGTCCGACTCTTCGTGACCCCATGGACCAGAGCTCGCCAGGTCTTCCTATCCTCCACTGCCTCCCGGAGTTTTGTCAAATTCATTTTGGTTGCATCGATGACACCGTCCAACCATCTCATTCTCTGTCGTCCTCTTTTCCTTTTGCCTTCGATTTTTCCCAGCATCAGGGACTTTTCCAGGGAGTCCTCTCTTCTCATGAGGTGGCCAAAGTACTGGAGCCTCAGCTTCAAAATCTGTCCTTCCAGTGAACATTCGGGGTTGATTTCTTTCAGAATGGATAGGTTTGATCTCCTTGCAGTCCAGGGGACTCTCAAGACTCTCCTCCAGCACCACAGCTCAAAAGCATCAATTCTGCGGCGATCAGCCTTCTTTATAGTCCAGCTCTCACTTCCATACATCACTACTGGAAAAACCATAGCTTTAACCATCCTGACCTTAGTTGGCAAAGTGATGTCTCTGCTCTTTAGGATGCTATCTAGGTTTGCCATTGCTTTCCTCCCAAGAAGCAGGCGTCTTTTTATTTCGTTGCTGCAGTCACCATCTGCAGTGATGAAGGAGCCCAAGAAAATAAACTCTGTCATTGCCTCCATTTCTTCCCCTTCTATTTGCCAGGAGGTGATGGGACCAGTGGCCATGATCTTAGTTTTTTTATGTTGAGCTTCAGCCCATTTTTTTCACTCTCCTCTTTCACCCTCATTAAGAGGTTCTTTAATTCTTCCTCACTCTCTGCTATTAGAGTAGTATCATCTGCGTATCTGAGGTTGTTGAAAAGCTCAATTTAGAGAGCAACAGCTCATTTGCCATAGAGCCCCAGGGAGAGCCTTTGTGAATCTCACAGACCATGGGAACAGGTGGGAAAGAGTTTAATAAGTTCCCAGATCCTGGCAAAGACTCATTCAGAGAATATCTCAGGCTGATCGAGGCAAGGACAGTGCTATAGAGCCTCGTGGCGCAGTGGTTAAATGCCCGTACTGCAGGTAAAACTGTGCTCACAACCTGGGTTCAATCCCTGGTAGCAGGCTCAAGGTTCACTCAGCCTTCCATCCTTCAGAGGTCGGTAAAATGAGTACCCAGCTTTCTGGGGGGGGGGGCAATGTGTAGCCTGCACACTGTAATTAAAATTGTAAACCGCCCAGAGACTACTTGTAGTGGTATGGGGCAGTATATAAGCAGAACACTTTGCTTTACAGGAGGGATCCGTAGCTGAGCCAGGATTTGAGCTAGAGAGACATCATGCCCTCTCCCCTGTCAAGGATGCCCCCTGCAAATTATGAGAGTTTTATGCAATTGATGCCAGAGGTGGAGGGAAGCAGAAGAAAATTCTATATCATGGAAATGCACAGGATTTGTGTCCCGATGGCTCCAGTTTCAAGACTTAGGTGCACACTGCTCCATTGCATGGGATTTACTTCTTGGGTACTTGGGACTTGCACTGGCCCATAGAAATAACAGGAATCATTGTGATACTAGTAAATGCTCTGTGGTGTTCATGCATTTCTGGGTTTTCGGTCTCTGGCTGCATAATGCATAGGTTTCCTTCTAGCTCTGGAGTTCTGTTATAGCTAACTATTCAAAGTAACTTCAGTGTACTTTTCAGAAAATACATATATCACCCTGCGAGACAATCACCTTCCTTTCCTTGATCCAGGATTGCTGGGGGAGGGGGAGGCATTGTATTCCTGTTGGAGGGAGGCTGAGGCAGTGCCAGCCAGCCAGCTGAGCAAGAGCAGCTACAGCAGCAGATGGATGGATGGCAAGCGACCGAGGGGAAATGGAGTGACCAACCACTCAACCTCCTCTGAGCAGCTGCCTTAATCCATGGAGAGGTGGAGGAGGGAGGGAGGGATTCCAGCCATGGCTGGAGGCTGCCACCTCTGCTGAGTAAGGGCGTTTATACACGACCCCTAAGCTCTGCCGCAAATGGCTGCAAGGTCCGGACCTTAAAAATGTTTACCCACCAGCTCCGGACTTTGCAGACAATTAAGCTTAGCGGACCAAACAGCAGTTTTCTTGTACCTGCTTTTTGGATGTGACAAAATTTTGATCTGGTGTAAGGATCGTGAGTGCGGGGTTCTCCTGGCTTCTGTTTGTTCTTTTTTGCGCCCCGCTCCTTTAAGAGATCTGAATGCTGCCCGGAACAAAACGGAGGTAAACCGATGGGAAGTGCGGAGGGGGGTGGGGACGGAGGAAGACAGAGGAAGAGCGAGGAACCCCTAAGATCTCTGGTCCGAATTTAAGTGGCCAACGGATCTTAGGGGTCGTGTAAAAAGGCCCAAAGAGATGGGCAAGGAGGAGGAGGAGAAGGTAGTGGTGTAAGAGGAAGGGGGAGAGAGACAGAGAGAGAGAGAGAAGAGGGAAGAAAGCTGAGCTTGTCATGGGCGAATCCAGGCACTCCTGCAGGGCCCCCAGCCTGCCCAATGCACAACAGCAGGGAGGAAACCAGAATATTCAGGTGAAATTACTAGGGTGTGGGGGAAGGGAGTGAAAAGGAAGAGGACTGAGCAGAACCTGGTACCACCCTCCAACCCTCCCCTCTCCCCCTCTCCAGAGAAGGAGCACTTAGAGAAGCGAGGGGAAGAGGGTCAACTGCCACTTCCCCCCACCAGGTTACTCTGGGCTCCCCTCTGGCTTAGCTTCCCCTTTCTTCACATAGGGCCAAGGGCTGCGTGGCAGCTCAGGCTCCTTCTTTCCCCCCTCCCACCCTCCTCTCTTCTCTTTCCTCCCACCTTCCCTTCCCTTCCTTCCTTCCTTCCTTCCTCCCTTCCTGCTTACACTCTCTCACCTGCTGCCTGGGGCTCCTTAACCTGTCTTCCACTGCCTCACTCTCTAGCTGGGTCGGTGTGAGGGGCCTGGCATTGGGGCAGGGTCAGCGGGGGGGATTACTGCCTCAATTGCGGGCAGGCTGGGTTCAGGACCTTGGTGGGCTGGATCTGGCCTGCAGTTAGAGGAGGACTCCTTCTCTAAGATTACTTCTCAGTAGGCAAAGTCTGAATACAGAGGTAAGCATCTTACTTACTGAATACAATAAGCATCTTAAATTTAAGGATGAAAAACCAAAAATATTCAACCCCTAATGGTGGGAAAATATTTTATGTCAGGGTGCTTGTTCAATAGAAAAACACTACGCAAGGAAGACCAATCAGATTGGCAGTCTGAGAGGGGCTTTTAAAATTGATTGCTGTGCTCTGTTGTTTTAAAATGTGTTGCAGTGTTGATTTTTCCTGCCATTTTTAATATAATACTTATTTAATTATTTTAAAAAATTGTATATTGTGGAGATTCTTGGTAATACATGTGAGGTTATCCAGAAGTTGAGTCATGACAACTGGGCTTCTTTTTTCCTGGGATCAAAGTGTTTTGCTTCTCATCCAAGTGGCTTCTTCATTCTGAGGAAGGTTGGTGGGAGGTTTCCAATGTATAATTCACTCTCCAGTCTGAATAGGCTCATTATAGTTAGACAATGCCCCGGGGTGTGTGAAAGTATTTGTTTACGTACTGTTTTTACTGTAGCTTCTAAATATTGCCTTTTTATTAATGTCAGCCACCTTGGGTCCTTTTAATAAGAAAGAGGGGGTAAAATATTTTACATAAATAAATAAAGTCAGGAACGATAAAGGACAGCCAAATGAAAGTTAATGTTGGTTATTCCTCTTTAATCAGTATGATTCTGGCTCTGGGCAATTCGACATTACATTGCCAAAAGGATGGGAAAAATAAGACAAGTATTTTCATAGAGCTTTTTATTCTATTCTATAATTAGTCAGATGCAGAATTAGAATTTTTTAAATTATTTAAACATAAATTATGATGCCTCTCCTTTATGTTGGAAGTTAATGACTAGGAGACCCATGTGCCTGCTCTGTCTGCTATCTGGTGGTAACTATGATCCCTGATTGCCTCCTTATGACTCTTCCTGTCTAAATCAGACTTGAACAGGATAGTAATTTTGTCTTTATGATCAGATGAGCTCTGTTAAGTTCAAAATCTGTGAAAGAGTCAAGAGTAAAATCTAATCTTTGAAGTTTAATTACAAAAAGACTGTCCCAAGTGGAAGTAAAAGGGTCTTTTAAAAGATCATACAGTAAGGAATGAGAAGTATTATAGTAAAGGCTTAACCAGTATTTAAAAGCCAAGGGCCAAGCCATGGTTGAAGATTAGTGGATACCCAACTCAAGGGTCATAGTTGATAGTTTAATCATATTAGGGATGCCTAAAATACATCTAAAAAGGAGGCCATAACCAGGGCTGCTATCCCATGGCCAGGAAATCTGGATCAAAGTAAAATGCAGATTTCCCCCAGGAGTGGTCACGTGCTTGAAAACACTGTTCCTGTGTCCCTACAGGTACAGTTTATAGAACCGCATCTTTTGTGTTCCCATGAGCGGGAACCACAACACAGTGGAATGAAAAGATTTTGATGTGGATTTTCTGAGTCCCCATGGACTCAAGTACCAGTTAAAAATCCACATCGGAACTGAGACAAGCTTTGTACCACCTCGAGACCAGGTACTTGCAAAACTTGCTGGGTCACGCTTAAGTGGGTGTGGTTGCATTCCCCCCCCTTTAAAGTCCGCTGGTCATGGGAACCTAATTTTATTAACTGCGTCGTCAAGCAGTTTGAAGCAGTTTTAGTGGTCATGGGATAGCAGCACAGGTCTATTTTCTCATTGGCCACTTTGATCCAAATTGGGACACCATACAGAAATTGGGTCATGGGCTTTGTCTGTAAAACTTTAAGAGCTGCAGGGATATACTGGTTGCCGCTATTATAATGGCAGTGTGTGACTGCATTTAGGTGAAGTGCATTTAGGTGAAATTGCTGAATTGCTATGTAAAGTCCAATCAAGATGATAGAGGAAAATTATCCCTAGATATTTAGATGATTTAACTTGTAAATAGGGCTATTATTGATACTCCAGGGTACCAGGTTCCAGGATTTTGAAAATACCAATATTTTAGTTTTCTCTGAATTGGTTATCAAATCATTGGATGTACAGTAGGCTTGAAATGCTGTCAAGAGGTGTCACAGCCCCATTCTGGAAGTAGAAAGAAGAACCGAGTCATCGGCATAGAGCAGTATGGGTAGTGTAGAGCTATTCAGGCAAGGGGCAAACTTTTCATATTGGGATAGCTGAGGATGTAAGTCAGCAAGAAAAAGATTAAATAATAGCAGAGCTAGTATACAGCCCTGACGCACACCTTTAGTTATTGGAATCCTATCTGAAAGGGTGCAACCACGACTAGTCCGTACCCAGCAAGAATAAGAAGAGTGAAGTTTTCTAATTAAAAAGAGCAAACGAGGATCAATTTCCCAGGAAGCTAATTTGTTCCATAAAAATTCTCTGTTGATTGAGTCAGAGGCACCCTGCAAATCAATGAAGGCTGCATAGAGTTTGCCCTTAAAGTGAAGTGAGTATTTTCGGTAAGAAAGGATAATACGAGTGCATGATCTAAGGTCAAGGATCCCGGACAGAAGCCAATTTGTTCATTACTGGGAAGATGCTTTTCCTGGGGCCAATCTGTTAATAGGTGCCTGGCATAAAGTTTCCCTTTTGTAGAGAGCAGACTAATCGGTCTGTAATTAGTTGGGGAAGAAGGATCATCTTTTTAAAAAATTGGGACTAGAATTTAGGATAGCCAAGAGTCGGGTAAGGTCCCAGTTTGATCAATCAAGGTGAATAGATTAGCCAAGGGAGCTGCCCACCAACTAGGGTCATTAATTAAAAGTTCACATAGGACCCTGTCAGGTACTGGAGCTTTTCCAGATTTTAAGGAACTTATTAATCCTAGTATTTCATCTTCCAGAACTGGGGGCCAGGAATGGAAGTCAGTGGTCAAATGAGTGGATGTAAAAATCAAATCTGAGGCAGCAAAAGTTTTGGTATAGTGTTTTATCCAGGCAGCAGGAGAAATTGGAGGGGGGGGAATCGGTTGGAGAGGAAAGTGGGTTAGAATGGGAAACCAATTGCCAATAGACTCTGCTGTTCTTAGAAGAAATGGCTGCAAGCAGTCTGGACCATTTATTCAGGGCAAAATTGTCACTTCTCTTCCAGAAATAATTGGCAGGTCTTTCTAGTTGTGAAGTAAAGGGCCAGTAGTTCAGGAGAAGGTTGGGTCCGGACAAGATGGAATAATTATCTCACCTTATGTTTCCAAGGTTAGAGCAGCCATATGTCCTCTTTTTATAGAGGATGGTCTACTGGATAACTCAGTGACAGATACTTAAATCACTGAGTTATCCAGAAGACTATCCTTTATTTAAAAAAAAAATGACATGTGGCTGCTCTAACCTTGGAAGCTACTACCATAATACTGTCCTCGGCAACAAAATGGATATGTATGGCCTTTTAAAAATAGTGGTGCTTGTAATGATTATTGAAATAGTAGTACATGAATTCCTCTGAAAGCCAAGAGCTATATCATCAAGTAGTACCCCTGTTGAATTTTGAATACCAGGGCCAAGCTCCATAACATGTGATGTAAATAAATGTTAATTGGATTAACTGGTAGATTAATCAATAAAGATTTAACTGATTTATTAATGGAGGTTAATTCTACTTGGCAAGGACACATTTTAATTAGTGTCATTGGAAATTAAGTACACCCATATATAATTTTAAAAGCTGCTTTAGTTCTTGTGTTAAAGAATATAATATAGATGGAAAATGAAAGTTTCAAATATGAGCAATTTCAATTCGTACTTAAAACGTTTTGATAACACTGGATTTAAGTGTTGCATGGTAAGTCAAGAAAAAAAATATGAGAAGCAGTCATGGTGGTTATAACTTGGAATTAGAGTAGGCTCATTTGAATCAATGGAACATATGAAGGAGATGAATTATCCACTTCCCACTCATTCAATGATCCTACTCTAGTGCAACTTACTGTTGCTAAGCAACAACATCTCAACCACTCCATGGTCCTAGGCAATGCATCAAACTCAGCCATCTTGGCTGCTAGGTACTTATGGGATTTACACATATGAAGTATGTATCTACTGAGAAATGTGTAATAGGATTGTAATCAAAAGTACATGTGAATGTTCAAACTGCCAAATAAATGATTCTGTTCTTGATGATGATGTGATAAGGAATTTAGGTTATAAACAAAATTGATAGTAAGAGTTCAATAATAGCTGAATATTTAGTTACTGTATATATGTTTTTAGAAACAATAATTAAGTACTAACATTCTGTGATGGAGTGATACATAAATAGAATAGCATGTTGAAACAGTTTTCTCTTGCTGCAGCTAATTATTTGCTCCCAGTAGCTGAAACAGCCTGGTGGGTGATAAGGAATGTGTTAACCTATGGAAAGATAGGGTTGGGTAGCCACCATGGTTTCTGAATTCAATTTGTTTTTGTTATTGGATCATCAATCTATATGTTTATGGACAATAAATTAGACATAGAAGTACTCTGTAATTAAGCATAGCAAACTATGTGATCATATGAAGAGGGTCCAGGAGCCTCTGGGGGTGGGGGGAGGAAAAAAAAAGCTGACTGGCCACACTACAGCTGGTAGTGCGACCCATGTGGTCAGCAGTAAAAAAAATACAATAAAAATACAGTAAAATTAAAAAAAAATCTGGCGTGTGGGCCCCAGTACCAGCCCGTGGGCTGGCAAAATTAAAAAAAAAAGCCGACCAGCCCGTGTTGCAGCTGGTAGGTGGGCCACATGGTTGGCAGTAAAAAATAAATATAAAATAAAAATAAAAATAAAAATAAAATAAAATAAAATAAAATAAAAATAATCTGGACCGGTGGGATTAATAATAATAATAATAATAATAATAATAATAATAATAATAATAATAATAATAATAATAATAATAATAATAATAAATAAATAAATAAATAAATAAATAAATAAATAAATAAATAAATAAACCCCAATCAAAACGAATTGCCATTTTTTTGGTTCGTGCCCATCTCTAATTACCAAGTACAGGATTGGTGGTCATTGGTGAAGGTTAGTTCAGTAGGATAAAATATTGTTTTTCAGCAGCATGGAATTTGACTAGTGTTCAGTAGGATGTATACATCAAATACTGGCAGGAGGCATTTAGAAGCAATGTAACTATTCCATAATGCCCCAGTTTTATTGCTAATGATGGAGTAATGTCACTTATTTTAAATGCAGTGAAGAAACATTGTGATTTCCAACCTAATCTGCAACGATTACTTCCTGAACATTAAATAAATAAATAAATAAATAAATAAATAAATAAATAAATAAATAAATAAATAATCAGTACAACTGATGCTAAAATAGGAAATAAAGCTTCCTCACTCCCATGGGGTTCCTCCTGGAAGTGTTGACAGATTTGCAAACAAGACACCTGGTCTTGTTGGTTGCAGTCTGGTTGTTGATTGTGGAAGTCATCTGTCTCAGCAGATTCAAAGGATTTGGAAACAAGGAAAAGGTTGGGAAAATGGCTGGCAAGTTGCAGACATGACCCAAAATGTAAACAAATGATCTAGAAAAATGCCAGAAAGCTTGTGTGCAAAATATGTTGATCAGAGAGAAGTCTGTGAGACATTTTAACAATGTTCCCAACTTCTGGGAGCTGGCAGCCATCTCCATGACCATACCTGCTAGAAAACATTGCAGTAACTACTGTAGTGGTGGGTCTAAGGATTGTCTTCTAGCAGACACTGCCCAGATTGCATTGGCATAATGCAATAGGTCCCCACAGTTACCTTTAAGAAAGAATTAGCAGGGCAGACCACATACTGTTATAATTTATGTTATTTTTTATTTTAGAATATATTTACCCCACCTTTCTCCTTGGAAAAGGACCCAAGGCAGCTTACAGTAATGAGGGAAATTTGTGAGGAATATTATGTTTCAAAATATTATGAATATGGAGACCTCCACTTTCTTGGGTAGCCCCATAAAAAGCAGGAAGATAGCTGTCATTCAGGCACAACGAAATGACATATTATATTCTACAGATTTCCCTCTCTCCCCAATCTCTTTAGGCTACACTTGGTCTCTGAGTTTCCTCTTTAAATTTTTTGAAACAACAGTGCTGTTGTTCTCAAGAGATGATGCAGCAATAATTTCTCTTCTATTTAAAGCATCCAAATGATCCGGTAATTGAAAAGCACTTACTGTTTCATATTGCTCCTGCTAGTTATAATTTTGCACTCTGAGCTGTCTAGTAAAGGATGCAAAATCTTATGTTAAAATTATGTTGAAGAGGAACTGCCTACATGAGTAAACATTAACCCTCAGCAGAAGCTACTGTTAGGGGAGCATATCTGTAAAACACGAAGGAAGTAAGCCAGCTGAATGTAGAAGTCCAATGTGATTTCAGTGGAAGAGTTTATACCAACAAACTCTCCTGTTCCATTTCTTTATTATTCTATGGGTTTATTCTGCCTGTGTTATTTCTCCAATCTCTTCTTAATTGGGAGGATTTCCAAAATCGATTCTTGAATTAGAGGAGGTGTCATTTGCCAGAGCTTCTGTTTCATTTAGTTGCTTTTCAGGATAGTAGCTTTGGTCTTTGCCTTTGGAGCCAAAGGTTAGGGGTTCAATTCCCCCAGTGAGCTTCTTTGAGAGGGGCTGGACTTGATGATTCATAGGGTCCTCTCCAGCTCTGCAGTTCAAAAGTTATTACCATCATTGCTACCACCACAGTACGTATGTGTATGAAACACTGCCCACAACACATCATGCAGCTACCATATATTTGTGGTTGACTGGACAGTATAGGTTATGACAACAATACTAAATGGGAAGTCTACAAACAAAGCTCCAAATGAGATGAGTGTGTATTTGTTACTGTAAATATACAAGCAATTTGACAGCTATGTTAGCATTACTAACATCTTCAACCTTAACAACCTGGGAGCTAATTTTCATCTCAACGTGCATCTTGAATCCTTTATAATAATAATAATAATAATAATAATAATAATAATAATAATAATAATAATAATAATAATAATAATAAATTAGTTTATTTTACCAATCTGGTAACTTGTGGCAGTGCTCTTGCTCCTTAGTTTAGGCCAAGCTGCATCTTGGTAGCAGTGCACATTGTAGGTGACAACTGAACTGGAGCTTAGGGTAGCAGAGTAAGAGAATATGTAAGCCTGGCCCCATTCCCTTCATTCATTTTCTTTCTTTTCCTCACAAATGTGAAAATTTATAATTTCTGTTATGTTTCTCAAAGTTCTACTATCATGCTAGTTTCTGCCAAGTTCCTTATTCAGTTCAGAGACTCTTCCCTGCCACCACAAACACACACTGGCAAGGAAATGTGTGTGTGTGTGTGTGTGTGTGTGTGTGTGTGTGTGTGTGTGTGTGTGTGTGTGTGTGTGTGTGTGTGTTTCCTGTGAAGGATGTTTATTCATTTGTGTGCAGGGTTCAAAAATATACTCTCTCAGTCATTTATGTTCGGTTGTCTGTGCATTTTACTCTTTCACTTAAATATATCCTTGGTAGAACACAGTTTTTGAAGGGAGACAGTCTCATCCTGTCAGACTCAGAAGATGTAAAATGGATATTTCTGAAGGGAAATGTGCCTCCAACAAATTTCTTTCTCATCCTATTGTAACCTGTGATCTGCTTCTCTATGGCAGAATGATTGGGAAAATAGAACAAAGACAGCTGAAGGGTTTATATTTGTGTAGAACAACTAAGAAGCAAGGGCCTTTCAGCCCTTTAAAAGAGTTTGGGTGGGTGAAGAAGAGCCAAAGGTGGAGGGGGAAGCTTGATACAAGAAGAAAGTGTGGGAAAATGTTCTTCCAACTCACTTTCTTCTGCTGAAGGGCATGGGATGACTCCAGTGAGAAGAAAGGAACAAGGGCAGGACAGGTTACAGTAGGAATCATTCCGATGTCAGCGGTGTGTTCTGAAGAATTTTAGGTTAAGGTATCCTTTATATACAGTATTTACAGTCTTCTGCTTATTATTGTTCCCAACTGCTGTTTCTTGTTGAAGAGATATAGCAAAAGAGAGCGGGTTTATTTTATTTTACACAGCTTTATTTGTCCTTTTCATGCAAACTAGGAATGGTCACACAAACACTGGTGTCCCAGTCAAAAGTGTGCACTCAAATAAGAACCTCGGAGCTCTGTAAAACTTCATAACACCACTTGGTAGTTTGAGTATGTGGTGGTCCCATCATTACATTTATTCCTGAAAGGATTACTACCAGTGTGAATGAGATTATCACAAACAATCACACCAAGGTTCATCTGACATTGAGGTACAGTGGACTCTTGTATAACAAATGGTTTGTATAACATAAAATCTGTACAACTTAAAAAATTCTGGAGATAGGGGAAAATTGCTTAACATAATTGCCTATGGGGTGAATCCATACAACATAAAAATGGGATTACTCCATTTTCAATGCATTCCTATGGGAAACTTGTATAAAGGAAACTTTGCTTAACATAATTTCATTTGGAACAAATTAATTCCTTTATACAAGGTACCACTGTATAAGTCATTTACTTGTTCCTGCCAGCATTTTAAACTTTGATAGCCCAACCCTCTTATTATGTGGCTGTGAGGAAGTCATGGATACAGTTCTTCTCTGTTCCTCAGTAGTCTAGTTTCACAATCTTGGCACTGCTGTGTTGGCTGGAACTGGGAATGGATTGGACCATGAAGAATCTTTTCCTTTGGATTGGTGCTATTTTGGGTCCACTCATTAGGTAGTCAAATTGTTCTGGACAAATTCATGCTCTTCTCTGAAAAAGCAATTACATAGTCTGATTTTGAACAATGTTTCTTAGACACAGAGATCTTTAAGTCACACAATAGCATCTTGTGACTCCTAATTTTAATTACAGTATTATATGTGAGGAACACAGTTCGCCAAGAACTGGGTTGGCAGGCAAAATCCCTTCTGCCATAGTTTCCATGAATTCCATACTAGCAGAACTGTTTGAACTTGATTTAATGAGTCTGGGGAGTAGGGTACAGAGAAGGATGAAGCAATAACAACCCTCTCCCAATTTTCCAGTCTATCAGGTGGCTCAGTTCCCATCAGTTTTCCTCATGGTTAGTTCCAGCCTTCGTCGTCCTCAGTTACCTCCGTTGGGGCTGGTATGGTTAGTGCCTGTGGCTGGTGTGGTTTAACCACCTGTCCTGGCCAGAAAGTGCCCTGAACGGAAGGCATGCCTCCAGAATGGGGTTGAAATCAGACCCATCTTTTCAGCATGGAAAGGCATTTATTTCAACCCCTGAGCCTTTCCCTGCTGAAAAGATGGGTACAATTTCTGCAAAGACATACAAACAAATAAAACAGTGGAGGTCAGTGAAAGCTGCCGGAAACGAAGGGAAACATCTCTCTCTCTCTCTCTCTCTCTCTCTCTCTCTCTCTCTCTCTCTCTCTGTGTGTGTGTGTGTGTGTGTGTGTGTGTGTGTGTGTGTGTAGGAGAACCCAAACTGGCAGTAGTGAATGAGCTGCTGGAAAGGAAGGGAAACCTTAGTGGGGCAGGGGGCACTCAGCTCAGCTCATTCATTGCCATCAGTTTGGGTTCTCTTCCCCGTCCCCCAATGTTTCCCTTCATTTCTGGCAGGATTTGTTAATTTTGGGTTCAAAAACGTAGGGGGTGGTAATCTTGTATATAGTGACATCTTATAGATAGAAAAATATGGTAGTTTTACCACTTGTGCCCTCACCAATGAGTTTCTGTGGCCAGGTGGGGATTTGAACCCAGGTCTCTTAAGCCTTAATCCATCACTGTTCACTACATCATACAGGATATTTAAAGCATGAGTGTGTGCATGTGTGTATGTGCAATTGTCATGTGCCCTGGCATCTCACCAGTTAGCTGTCATTGTTATACATTATACAATGTTAATATCTGAATTTTACTTTTGCTGGTTTTTTTTTGGAAAAGTCTTTTTAAAAAGATTTCAATGATACTTACTCCTGATTAGACATATAAATGATTGCAGTGAATTATAGTTGTAGTATCTTCACTTTTCTATGAATAAGGAAATGAGACCCTTTAGTACCATAGAAACTGATGGAAAGAAACAATCTTCTGAGTAACACTTCCATTCATCATGTTTAACATAAAGTAGAACCTTACGTTTGATTAGTTTAATTAACTTCTGGCAGTGAGATGTAACTGCTTCTTTGGTAAACGACTCTTATAGTTCATCTCTTGGTATAATTATCCTTTTTTCTATTTTTGGTTATGAAGAGCTGATTGGTGAGTTCCAGTTCCAGAAATGTCACTTCCACTTAATCTCTAAATTTATTGCTACGTTTTAGTGAATCTATTCACCATTGTAGAAATAGTAATGATATTCCTCTGCAAGGTATATTTTTTCATTTTACTTAATAGCTATATATTTTTTGATTGAAATGTTGACTGCTAAAATGATATCTTCAACATAAAGATGTATTCAGTTTGTGCTATACTGGTGGGTGGAAGTAAATCACAATAATTAATCTCCTGATCAGACATGGGGAATGTAGTTTTCTTTTTTACTCCCTCACCCTGGAATCCAAAGCTGTCATGGCATCCATTAAATGTTGACTGTGGTATTTTGGGAGCTGTTTCCTGCCTCTAGTTCCTGTCAAGTGCCATCGCATACATGTTTGCTCAGGAGAAAGTACCACCCAGTTCAATGGATCTTGTTCTTAGTTACATGGAGAGAGGATGGCTTGCAATGTAAGAAACAAAATTATTCTGAGAAGTGCTTTTTAATCTTACATCTTAGCCCTTGTTGGTGGTGTGTCAAAAAGAAGCTGGAAAATGAGCAGCATGCAGTTTTAATAACTTTAGTAAATACTCTCTTTTCCTACCGAGTCAAAAGCTTGTTAATATCTATTTTAAATATCCAATCTTTACCATTACTTTACTTTGTTTCCTTTTGGCATCTGTACTGACCTCAATCAGTAATATCCACTCCCAGACAGGAGTATGGGCAGCTAAACAGCCACTGGCTGCACAGTTCTTGATGAAAAGGAGTGCTCCAAATTTGCCTAGTTGATTGCCCTCAGTCAGCATCAACTTGACTTCACATCATCATCATCATCATCATCATCATCATCATCATCATCATCATCATCATCATCATCATCATCATCATCATCATCATCATCATCATCATCATCAGGGAAAGTGACTGCAGTAATTTTAAAAAAATGATTTTGAAAACCAGGTTACAATAGTCAGAAAATGATTACTTATGGTTGCACTCTAGTTTTCACCCTGCTGCCTGGAGCTCTTTTCTGTGCATGTGTGAGGTGCGCATCCATGAAAGTACGTCGCCTGACAAGAGTCCCATCACGACCAGGACAAAAATGGTCACAATGTGTTTGTGGGGGTAGGAAAGCTGCGTGTGGGTGTGTTATGAGTTATGCTGAGCCGACCTTCATAAAACATTTGTATTGCATCCTCTAAGCCTGTGCACCTTAGAGGTTGCAATACAAATGTTTTATGAAGGTCAGCATAACTCATCCTAATTGTGGCTAACTGACAATGTGCTGGGGCAAATTTCAGTTGTCCTGGAAAGCTCATGACCACGTCTGGTCCAGCAGCACTGAATATTTCTTAGTCTTCTGTGCTTTTGCACATGAATATTGAACCAGTTCAGGAAAAGGAATCAATATCTGCTTTGGGTTAAGAAATACTACACATAATGTCTTAGGAATGAATGCAAATGGGAAATGGATTGTGCTGTTTTCCCTAACCAGTGGAACCAGTGCTAGCTAGTACTTGAGGTATCTATTGATCTTAACATATGATTTCTCCAGCATCAGATAGTGTTCAGAGCATATTGGACACCACAAAACTATGCCCTGAAAGATCCAAGCAACTCATCTAAATGCCTGCACTGCAATTCTTCTGTATCTCTCCATCATCTCCTATGGGCGTACCTAATCACAGGCTTATTTTGGGCTGATGCCATTTTGGGCAGATGTTAATACTCATTTTTTTATTGAATCACTCTTTATTTATGTTCATGTACTTTTTATTTGCCTGCTCTTGGAAGATTAACCACCAGCCAGTGCAAATGGATTCTCTGTGCACTTTCATTGCCAAAAGACTTATTTTACAGCACTCAAAAGATAGATCACTCCTGGTAACTCCAGGGAGACAATGTTACAATGTTATTGACATAGTAATGCATGGCATATGGCTGACAACAGAGCATGGACAACATTTTAGATTCAGTTTTTTTAAAAAACACCTTCAGCTAATGGATTTATTTATTTATTTATTTATTTATTGAGCTTATATACCGCCCGTCTTCCCGGGGGAACTCCGGGCGGTTTACAACAAAAAATATAAACAGAATCAACAGCAAATAAAACAATTTAAAACCAGGAATAATCAAACAGGACTATTAATAAATAACAGATGGCGGGTAGAAGAAAAAAATGTGGGATGTGGGATATTGTGCTGCATGTCCACAATTAAAAATGACAGGAAATAGCCTCATATTGTTGCAAAATAATGTACCTATATTGTGAGCAGAAAAAAAGATTGCATAGGCAAGGACAGCATGAATGTTGACAAAACCAATGCCAATAGTCAAGATGGTCTATGGCTGTGGTCCCAACCTTTTTAGAGTCACAACCCCCCTTTTATAATAGCCAACACATTTGCATTAAAAGACCATCATTGTTGTTCTGTGAATAGAACAGTTAAACAGTCATGGAAGGTGGTAAGATTGCTTTATTAATCAGGCATTCTCTTAATGACTCACAGTTGGGTTGAACTGAGATGGGGGCTGTGAAGGGAGCGCGGTGGGGGTGGTGAATAAAACAAAGACAACCTGTGTGGTCCTGTCATGCAACAGACCCTTGTCAGTCAGGAACCATTGTATGGTCACATGTTCTAAATTAGTGACTAATAATGGCAGCTTAAACTCAGGGGGTGGGGCACCCTAGGTGAGGGGCGGGGGGTGGGGCAGGGTGGGTGGGGGGCAGTGGGGGGGTTGGGGGTGGTGGGGTGGCAGGGCGGCAGGCAGGCAGTGGGGGTGGGGCAGCAGGGGGCAGCGGATGGCGGGGACGGCGACAGGCACGGGGGTGGACGGCGACAGGCACGGGGGCGGCGATGTGCGCGGGGGGCAATGGGTGGATGGCGACGGGTGGTGGGGGGACGGACGGTGGTGGCCAGCGGCGGGGGGGGCAGGGGGGGTCAGCAGGCTGGCCAGCGCCCTCTGTCCATTTTGGCGCCCTAGGCAACTGCCTAGTTCATCTTAATGGATGCGCCGGCCCTGCTTAAACTAGATTAACCAAGATGCAATGTGTTAGAGTTCTTAAAGGCACCCTACCTCTTACTCTAAACCCTAGCTGTTCCAGAACAATTGTTGTTCCCAGACCTCCATCCATACTTCTCATCCTACTATTTCTTCTGCTGCTGACCTTGCCACCACCACATCAAAACTGGGGAGAGAACAAGGCACTACAAAGATGGGCCAGAGACAGCAGGTCATGGCAGTGTCCAGCAAGAGGGCAAAACCTTCATGTAGCAAGGATCCCCTTAGAAACTGGCACAAAGTTTTCCTTGCTCCTGATGCAGAAGAAACAGCCTGGGGTTTCTTTTGTTCCCCTCCTGGGGTTTGTTGTCTGGATGGTGGTGGTGTCTTCTTTTCCTGCCTTTCTTTAGACTCTCTTGAGCTGAGATAAAATCATTTTCTTGCAGAAGTAGCAGAAATTATAATTTTCTGCTGGCATTTCCCTTTTTATTTATTTATTTATTTATTTATTTATTTTCAAACATTTTTAGCTGCCCCACTACCAAGAGGTCTACAACGACCGTCTAGCAGCCAGCTACTCTGGGCGGTATTGAGGTTTTTATAATAATAATATAAAAGTCCAGGTCATCCCTTTTGACAAAGATAAGATAAAAGATAAGATAAGATAAGATAAGATAAGATAAGATAAGATAAGATAAGATAAGAAAAGTCTTTATCGATCCCACATCGGGGAAATTTACTTGTTACACAGCTTCCAATACAAAGAACAAATAAAGAGGAGTAGGTGCACAAAAAGTATCAGGTGACAAAGAAGATAATAGATAATAGAGATTAAATAAAATAAAAATCCAATATAAAAATATACACTATAAAATATGGATATAAAAGAGTTAAATGTGAAAAAAAAAGAAAAGGAAAATGAAAAAGCAGAAGTTTCAGAGAAGGCAGCTGTGTTAGTATTTCCAAGAACTGCAGGCAAAGAAAAACAAAACAAAACAAAAGACACAAAACATGTGGCACCTTAAAGACTAACTTTCATACTGTAAAGTAATGTTTTGTGGACACGTCCACATATTATACACCTCTTTTTGCTGCTATATGTCTGAAGAAGGGAATGTGTCCATAAAATATGAAAGTCTTTAAGGTGCCACATGTTTTGTGTCTTTTGTTTTGTTTTGTTTTTCTTTGATTTTTGCCTGCAGTTCTGACAAAGCAGAGGCTTCTTTCTTCCCCAAAGGTCCTGTTTCTCATATATGTACATATACACTGACTTTACTATTCCACTCCAAAAGGTCAAATAAAAAACAATACAACACATACAGGGTGATCCATGACCAACTAGAAAATGCTTGTCATGGGTCACAGAAAAAGTTTTTAAAACACTGATAAAAATAAAATAAATAAGAAACACAATAAAAATAAAATAAAATAAAAGATCTGAGGGCACCTGGTACCAGGCCAGAAGGGTGTTTTATTTGGGTCATTGAACTGACCCCTCTCCTGGAAAAAGTTGCTAAAAAAAAAGCGCTGCTGGCCCATGCCAGGCTGGGTAGGCGCATCCATTTGTCATGCAGTGATGGGGATGACAAAATGGCCCCGCAATATTTTTGAAATAGTTGCCCAAAAAACCCCACCAAAGCACCACAGAAACATGCGAAAATTAGCAAGCGAACAATTTGGTTTAAAACTGCCTGAATTTTACAGTAGCAGCAGTGGGTTTTTCTTGCAAAAAAGTCTCAGTTGAAAAAATTTTTATTTTATTTTATTTTATTTTTTTACCTAAAAGTATTCGCAAAACTGATGAGGGCACCTACCAGGCCAGAAGGGTGCAAAGTTTTGGAGCCATTCCACCAATCGCATGGCCAGGTTTTGCTGTTGGTACCAGGCTGGGAGGGCGCATCCATTTGCCATGCAGTGCGGGGGATCCAAAATGGCGACCACAATATTTTTTTGAAATCGTTGCCTAAAACCCCACCAAAGCACCACAGAAACATGCAAAAATTAGCTATTTTAAATGCTTGAATTTTTACAGTAGCAACAGTGGGTTTTTCTTGCAAAAAAAAGTCTCCGTTGATTTTATTTTATTTTATTTTATTTTATTTTTTTACACCTGCGCATTCGCAATGATGGGCTTGCCCATGGGAGTGGACCATGCAAAGTTTTGGAGCCATTCCACCAATCGCATGGCCAGGTTTTGCTGACTGTACCAGGCTGGGAGGGCGCATCCATTTGCCATGCAGTGCGGGGGATCCAAAATGTCGACCACAATATTTTTTTGAAATCGTTGCCCAAAACCCCACCAAAGCACCACAGAAACATGCGAAAATTAGCTATTTTAAATGCTTGAATTTTTACAGTAGCAGCAGTGGGTTTTTCTTTTAAAAAAGTCTCTTGATTTTATTTTATTTTATTTTATTTTATTTTATTTTATTTTATTTTATTTTATTTTATTACACCTGCACATTTGCAATGATGGGCTCGCCCATGGGAGTGGACCATGCAAATTTTCCAACAATCGCACGGCCACTTGGCCAGGTTGACCACAGAGACTTCTGGGATGTGCCAATCGGGCATAAACAGCCCACTAATCGTAGCCCAAACCCGAACCCTAAGCCTAAGCCTAACCCATACGCCAGTACACTGTCCTTCTAAGTGGGTCAGAGAGGCACCCAGAGGTGCACCCCAATACTCACCCTAACCTCACCCGTAACTAGCCTAACCCTAGCCCTTGCACTAACCCGTCTTAACCCTAAGCCAGATCTACTTGCATTGCACTACATGCAAGTATGTGAGACACAGCGGGTGCAAAGAGTCTGCCAGTCCGTCACTTGTGGCTCTGACTGACTCCTGCAGCTCCCTCCAGGAGCCCGCTACCCCCCCCAAACCAGTACTAACGACAACGAAAAAACGAAAAAACGAACCGACTAATTTTTGCGAAATTTCGCGAAAAACGGAAACGAGCTGAAACGGACTGCCTCTGACACACGACAACTCGAAAACGTCATTTTCCCTAGTCGTGCCCATCTCTAGTGGTCGGCATTAAAAAAATAAAATAAAATAAAAATAAAAATAAAAATAAAAATAAATCAAATTTAAAAAAGAGCACAGACCCGGCCCCAGGGGTGGCCGGGTCAGCACTCTAAAATGAATAAAATAAAATAAAATAAAAACAAGTGCCAACCTGGCCCCAGGGGCCACACTGTTGGCACTTTAAAAACAAACAAATTTAAAACATTTAAAAAGGAGTGTGGACCCGGCCCCAGGGGTAGCTGGGTCGGCACTCCAAATTCAAGAAAAATAAAATAAAACCAGTGCCGACCCAGCCCCAGGGGCCGCGTGGTCGGCGCTTGAAAAAAAAAAAGGCGCTGGCCCCAAGCCAGTGCCTTTCAGCTGAGAGACACTGGCTTGGGGCCAGTGCCTCAAAAAGCCCCCGCTGGGGACTTTTAACCCCCCAAAAACAAATAAAATAAAAAGGAGCGGTGACCCAGCCCCAGGGGTGGCTGGGTCGATACTCTAAAATAAAGAAATTAATAATAATAAAAAGAAGCGCCAACCCGGCCCAAGGGGCCATGTGGTCAGTGCTTGAGAAGAAAAAAAGAATAACAAGTCAAAATAATGAAATGAATATTTTTAAAAAATCATTAAAAACCAAACAAAACTAACCGAACTTTAAAACGAACCAAACCAAAACGAATTGCCATTTTTCAGTTCGTGCCCATCCCAACATACTAAAAGTGACTTAATGGCACATAATATTTATTGACTTTTTTCAACTGACAAAATTGAGGGGAATGGTTGAAACTATAACAGGATATAGGTACCAAAGCCTAAATTACCTCTCCCCCCAACCATAAAGGGGGGGGGTAATTTGACAGCTTAATTTGAGTGAACTTTTAAATATTCACTCTCTGTTGTTTTTTCTAACGTACTAAATGTTTTCACAATTGTACACAGATCCCCTTTGCCATTATGAATGCAATTCAGCCAGGAAGGAGTTTAAAACTTCTCCTCCTGAGACTCAGTGAATTGGATCAATTAAAGATCAGATTGCCCCAGACCTGGAGTAGATTCCCACTTTGAATACTTGTGCCAGGAGCCTGGTCTCAGAAATCCTGAGACCATGCTTACTGAAAACACTCATCTTTTTTTGAAGGGCCATCACTCCATTACTTTCTTTAAAATAAGCCTTTTTCTTTACCAAACATCACCCTTCCCAGACCATGAAACTGCAGCACTTCTTCTATTTGGAATACTCTTGCTGGTGGCAAGGTCATTGTTTTATACTTTTGAATGTCTTTTGAGAATTAATATTACAGCTCCTATAGGGGAGTGTAACAGTTTTACTTCTTAAGAATAAAAATTGGAACTCAAATATACTGGCTCAAATTTCCCAAGTTTTGCAGAGCAAGAGCAGACAAGCATATGTGACAAGTTTGGCACTTATCTGAAGTCCAGTTTCAGAATTATTATTGCCCTCCCACTTGGCAGGAAATGTGGTTTAACTGGGCCACACTTTATTAAACACAACTTTAACTCAACAACAACAACAGGAGGGGCCTGTCATTAGCATTCATGGTTGGAACCCTGGGGTCACCCAGGACCCCTCCAACTGGGCATATTGGGTGAGACGCAACCCCCAGGTGGTGCAATCAGCCGATGGCACCCCCCCCAGGCCAGTCGATGTCATTACCCCTCCCTGCATTTAATAGCATAAAGCTGGGTTATCCCCAGCACAGGGAGGCATCCCCTTTATCCACCCAGACACTGTGACCTCCTGATCGGCAGTGCCTTGGTTATTGGATACTTGGGGACAGATGTTTCTTGCATACTCACCACTGCCCTCCATCAGCTTCTGCCACCAGTGTGACCAAAGTATTAAGATGACTTTACCTACTGCCCAGGCACCAGTGTGGGATAGGTGAACCCCCCCCCCCGCTTTCAACGGCCAATTCAGAGTGTGGGTCAAAAATTCCTATCCGGCCCCCGAAGGTGACCAGTTACACTCACACTAGTCCTTAAAGGTGGGCGGGTGGGGAATGCCAGATGAGAACTGCCTGGTGGAGGGGGTCGGAGCCACCCTTTTATAGGGAGCTCCCCCCTTCTGGATGCGCTGAATCATCCTGCCCTTCTCGCGCCTCCTTGCGAGAGGGCAAATCGGAACTGTCGGGCAGATAAACCGCCCACGGAGCCAGCATTTTTTTTGTTTGAGCTGTCCCCCATTTTGAGAACTGCCTTGTAAAATGTTTCGCTGTACCACACAATTACATCAATGCACTCTCATGCAGTAATGATACTGGGAACCCTTTTATTGAAATAATAATGTTGGGAACCTTTCATTTACTAGGTGATTCAATCATTAGAAATACAGAGGGATGGATTTGTGATGTGCATGATAGCTGTATGGTGACTTGCCTGTCAGGTGCAAAGGTTGCAGACATCACAAGAAATCTAGATAGTTTGTTAGAGAGAACTGGGAAGGAGCCAGTGATCATGGTACATGTTTTTACCAATGATGTTGGGAAGGCAAAGCAGTCAGTCCTGGAAGCCAAATTCAGGTTGTTAGGAAGAAGATTGAAGTCCCAGACTTCCAAGGTAGCATTTTCAGAAGTGCTGCCTATTTTTTGTGCAGGACCCACCAGGCAGGCAGAGCTCAGAAGCCTCAATACGTGGATGAGGTGATGGTGTCAAGAGGAGGGCTTCAGATTTGTTAGGAACTGAAGAACATTTTGGGACAAGCCAAACCTGTTCAGGAGAGATGGGTTGCACTTGAACCATGAGGGGACCAGATTGCTGGCACTCAATATCAAAAAGGCTGCAGAGCAGCTTTTAAACTGATAACTGGGTGAAAACCAACAGAAGCTGGGCAGCATCCGGTTCAGGAAAGTGTCTACTTGAGTAGTGAGAAGGATGCAATAATTACTGAGCAGACCGAGGAGCTAGTCACCAGCTCTCCAGCAGAAGGATGCAAGAGGCAGGCTAATTATGCAACTGGACTCAAAAGACTGCATCAGAAAAGCATCTATAAATGCTTGTATGCAAATGCCAGAAGCCTCAGGAACAAAATAGGGGAGCTGGAATACTTAGCAATAGATAAAAATATTGATATTATTCACATCACTAAAACCTGCTTGATGAATGATAGCCAATGGGATACAGTTATGCCAGGCTATAAACTATACAGGAAGGACAGGAAGGGGCAAAGGGAGGTGGTACAGCCTTGTATGTCAAAGAAGTGATAGAATTGTACATATCGGAATATCTAGGTGATTTGGAGTCACCATTAGAAACTCTGTAGGTAAGAGTATTAGGCCAGAAGGATGGTCTAACAGTAGACATATGCTATCGGTCTCCAATCAAGCCCGTGAGGGAGACTGGCATTTGGGGGATGTTGTAAAGGAGGCATCCAAGAAGGGAAGTCTGTTTATAGTGAGGATTTCAATTACCCTCACATAGATGGGGTGAACTGTTCAGCACATGATAAAGAGATAAGTTCCTAGATATGCTAAATGATTGTTCCCTGGAACCGATGTTTGAAGACTCAACTAGAGGTACAAAAATTATTGACTTGATCCTGTGCAAACAGGATCTGGTGCAAAATGTTAATGTGACTGATCCAATAGGGAACAGTGACCATAACACAATTACTTTTAACTTTAATAATTGACTGCCAATCACTGATAAAATCTAACACAGAGGCCATAAATTTTCAAAAAGGCCATTTCCCAAAGATGAGGAAACTGGTAAAAAAGAAGGAAAAACTGAGAGAGTCCAAACACTCCAAGAGGCATGGAGGCTGTCCACAAAAACAATAACGGAGACCCAATTGGAATGCATACCCAGAAGGAAAAGGGGCACTGCCAGGTCCAAGAGGACTCCGATGTGGCTTACAGGAGCTGTTCAGAAAGTGAGCAAAAACAAGAAAAGCTCATTTAGAAGATAGAAGGGTTGTCCAAATGAGGACAACAGGCAGAAACATGAATTCTGGCAGAAAAAAAATGCAAGGCAACAATCAGGAAAGCAAAGCAAGACTTTGAGGAGCGTATAGCTAAAAATACTCAAAGAAATAACAAGGACTTTTTTAAATACATTAGAAGTAAGAGTCCAATTAGGAAGGCCATTTGACCATTAGATGATCACGGAAGTAAGGGATTATTAAAGAGGAAACAGATTGCAGGGAGACTCAATGAATGGTTTGCTTCAGTATTCACTGAAGAAGACAGAGACCACATGCCCAAAACAGAGCCTATCTTCATAGGGAGGGAAACCAAAGAATTAAGCTAGATAGAAATAACCAGGGAGGAGGTTCTTGCATGTCTTGTTCAACTAAATGCTAACAAGTCACCAGGACCAGATGGTATCCATTCATAAGTTCTCATGAAACTTAAAGATGAAATTGCTGAGGTCATAGCCAAAATATATATTTTCCCTCAAATCAGGTGTTGTGCCTGATGACTGGAAGGTAACGAATATAACACCAATCTTCAAAAAAGGATCCAGAGGTGATCCAGGAAATTACCGACTGGTCAGTTTGACATGTGTCCCAGGTAAAGCTATGGAAACCATCCTAAAAGATAAAATTAATAGGCACATAGAAGAGAAGGCGCTGCTGAAGGAGAGCCATCAATGGCTTCTGCAAGGGCAAATCATGCCTCACTAATCTGTTGGAACTGTTTGAGAGTGTCAACAAGCATGTGGATAAGGGAGATCCAATTGACATTGTTTATCTGGACTTTCAGAAGGCTTTTGAAAGGTCCCGCACCAAAGGCTCTTGAAGAAACTTGCCAGTCATGGAATAAAGGGACAGGTCTTGTCCTGGATCAACAACTGACTAAGCAATAGGTAACAGAGGGTAGCACTAAAAGGACACTTCTCCAAGTGGAGGGAGGTAAAGAGTGGGGTCCCCCAAGGTTCAATACTGGGACCCCTGCTTTTCAACCTCTTCATAAATGATCTAGAAGTAGGAATTAATAGCAAGGTACTCAGATTTGACGACAACACTAAATTATACAGTGTAGTAAAAACTGAGAGAGATTATGAGGAGCTCCACAGGGATCTCTTGACACTGAGGGAGTGGGCAAACCAGTGGCAAATTAGCTTTAAATTAGCAAGTGCCGAGTGATGCATGTTGGGGCCAAAAAGCAAAGCAAAACAAAACAAAAACCAGGAATGGGACTTTGGTGTTCTGGTGGACAGCTCAATGAAGGTGAAAAAAAGCAAACTCAATGCTAGGGATCATTGGGAAGGGTATAGAAAATAAGTCAGCAAGTTTTGCCTCTTTGTAAATCTATGGTGAGGCCCCATTTGGAATATTGTGTACAGTTCCGGTCACCATACCTCCAGAAGGATATTATGGAAATTGAAAAAAATGTGAAGGAGGGCAACTAGAATGATTAGGGGACTAGACACCTTCCTTACCATCTGAGGCTGCAACGAATAACAGCACCTAAGAGGTGACCTAATTGAATTTTATAAAACCATACACTGTATGGACAAAGTAGATAAGGAAAAACTGTTTTCCCTATCGCACAACACTAGAACTAGGGGGCATTCCATGAAACGTTTGGGTGCTAGATGTGCAACAAATAAGAGAAATCATTATTTTTTTTCACCCAGAGGATCACTGGTCTGTGGAACTCCCTGCCAGAAGAAGTGGTGACAGCTGTCAGCCTTGATAGCTTTAAGAAAGGATTAGACAAGTCCATTGAAAACAAGGGTATCAATGGCTATCATTATGGATGCCTAAAGACAACCTCTGGATTGGAGAGATAGGCAGGATATCTCTCAATGCCATTTGAAGGGAATAATAAGCAGGTGAAGACATCTGCTTGGGAATACCCTGAAGCAAATGGTGAGCCACTGTGAGAGACAGAATGCTGGACTGGATGGGCTGTGGCCTGTTCCAGCAAGGCTGTTCTTATGTTCTTATTATGTTCTCATTGATACTTTTCTACCCCATCCTTCTCCTTTCCTTTTCCATCTTCCTTTCTTTGTTTTTGAAACTATCATTATTATTTCTAGACCTCTCCCAATTGCTGTGTTTCTTTATTGGTTACAAATTTTTACTAATAAGTTAACTGCACATGTGTCCAAGACACACCTGGACACAGTAAATACCAATAGATTCAGGCCTGTTTACTGTATATGTGCTTTTTATTGTTGTCATACAAAGATATTACTCTGGATTTATTGCATTCATGATTAGTTATAATAAGGTAGCTCCCAGTGTAATTGGTTTTCCTTTGTCATTTCTAAATGGCTTGAAGATAAAGCATACTCAATGCACATGGATGCACATTTCTGTAGTATGTGCAAGAAATATTTGTTTTTAATTTCACTTGTTATTTGATATTTCATCCAGAATTTCATTTTTCCTGTATGTCTGATAAGGAAAAGCTCACATTAAAATATAATAGCATTTAAGATGCCACATGTTTTTGTCTTGACTTTTCTTTTCTTGTTTTGATTTTATGGATTTTGCCTGATATATTTTCTTATTTTATCAGCTGCCTGTGTAAAACTACAAATTTCAGACTTACATATAAGAATTTCTTGACATTCTGATGAGCAAAATCTTAATTTAAAATCCATTTCACCCATCCCCAAAGAGAAGATATTTGATTGGACAATTCTTTCTGCGTTTTTCAAATTTCAATTTTCCATTTTCCAAATACTGAAAAGTTGCCTGTGGTGATGATGTTGGAATTGCAAAAAACAAACAAAAAAACAAACAAACAAACAAACAAAAACCTCTCCCCAATCATTTCTGTTCTTCCCAAAGGTTTTACATCTCATGTTCTAGTGAACTTTCCCTTCTGTTAAAACTCTATAGAGAAGATTGCCATCTATCTTCATACTGGAGAGCAGCTGAATTATGAAAACAAATAATATTGGGAACCAAGACATTTGGCAGCCTGAGGCATGGTAGAAAAATCTCCTTTTTCTAATTCATATGCATTATACTTAAGGTTTACAAAATTATTTTTGTGCCTATGTTTTTAAAAAAGGAAAACCAAGTCAACAAAGAGACAAGTCCTCCAAGCAAAAACTAACAATAATAAATCATCATTTTCAATCTTTTTATCAAAAAGATCTAAGGCACTTCCTCATTTTGCCTAATGGTAGGATAAGCTTTTTTACCCCAGCTTTCTAAAAAAAGTGCAAAGTATCTAGAAAACAGAAATGCAAAGTCTGTACCTATTAATTATGGATCCCTATATTACCTCTAGGAGGGCTGCAGCCCACTTGCAGAATAAAGTTTCTCCTCTCCCTTATTAGAAGCCTTCCACTGGCTATCCTGATTGCAGCCGAAATTTTAATAATTTAGTTGTTCATTACAAAAACATGCTGAAGTAATTTGCAGATGTTTACATTTGATCAAATGCACCTTTTTAAATTATGCATCACTTTGTAGCTTTCCAATAAATATTTGTTTTGGTTTGGTTTCACCCTTTGTGCATGAGAAACATTTCAACATGGTGTGGCTTCCAAACAACAGTGTTTAATAAGCACAAACAAGTTCATTCCTTCTGAACACTGAGAAGGACTGAAGATGCCAGAATAGTTTCCTGTACTGATGTATGTTTTTTTCTCTTTCCTTCTCTGCACATTCACTGCCTGTTTATAATGTGACCTTCTGTTGCATTTACAATTGAGAATGTTTAGTGATGTGGAAACTAAGAATCAAATTTATAATCCTTCTGTCAGGAGGGATTTATAGGAGCTATTTAATCTTGTTTCTAGTTTAAGAACTCTGTTACTAGAGGAGTATTTGGAGAATCAGGTCATAGGTGAAAACCTAGTTTAATGAACCATTACTCATGAACAAGAAGAAAGCCTGTTCCATGGAATGTAGGGAATAGGCCAAAAAACAGCTGGAAGTTACAGGGAAGAAGAATTAAGTTTCTGTTCAAATTTCTTCATTAGCATCAGGGACAAAACTCTGTACTAAAAAAGTGTAAACTATCTTTTGGATTGGCTAGTTTCAGCAGGCAATGCACAGGTGTAGATGGGGTACCATGCCCCATCAGTGCATGATGAGATACCACCAACTCTGACAATGTGCCATCTGCTATAATAAAGCCATGTGCAAGAAACTACTGGGCTGCAATTTAGATCTGGTTTCCCATAACTACTCTGTCCAGCACATAGCTTCACTTTCCCAGCGACATCACTTTCTTTTTTCCTGTTTCCAAACATCTGTCTAGATGTTGCAAACTAGGTAGTTGGTATTTAGTAGAGATGGGCAAGAGACACAAAAATGGTGTTTCATTTCATTTTTTGTTTCATTACAGTTTCTTTCATTTGAAATGATTTTTTTTAAAAAAATCATTGTGTTTTTCATTTGTTTCATTTTTTATTTTTAATCTATTGTTTTTGACAGGTTGCAGCAGGTGGGGTCTTGCCAGCTGCCCCCACAAGCGCGGATCAGCTGGTGCATGGGGCTTCAGTGGTTGGCAAAAAAAGTTTAAAATGCCTGCACTTTCCCCCAACCAATCGGGCATGGTGGGGGGAATGGCGCAGGCTTTTAAAACTTTTTTGCTGCCGAAGGAAGCACTGATCAGCTGGCGCATTGGGCTTCGGTGGCAAAAAAAGTTTTAAAAGCCCTTGCTTTTCCCCACCCATTCAGGTGCTTTGGCGGGTGGCACAGGGTTTTCATTTTTTAAGAAAATGAAAAACGAAACAGAATGAACCAAAATTTTTCATTTTGTTTCATTTTGTTTTTTTTTGAAGGGGAAATTCATTTTTTGTTTTGTTAGGAAACAAAACAAAAAATAAAAACAAAAACCCACATTTCTACAAAAATTCAATTGTTAACCAATCCCTTCCATTAGCATCCAAAACTCCACAACATTTGCATCATCTGCTACTGGCACACAGATTACAGGGAATGTGACAATGGGAGGCAAGAGAGAAGGACAGATGGGGTGGAGTGGAAAAGTAGGAGAAAATAAAACAGTGGGAAATTGTTGTGAAAAAAATATGTTCAGCTAAGGAGGAGTCAGAAAGAAAAAGCAAGTTGGTCAACAGAGGGGGAGAAGACAGAAGTATAGAAATGAAACTTGAGAACTATGTCAATACTCCCCCCCCGTTTTAATATTGACCTCAGAGGGAAAGTAGGGGTTGCCCTGCAAGCTCACTTTATTTATTTATTTATTTATTTATTTATTTACTTATTTACTTATAGTTTTCAAACAAAAATGTTATAAAGCAAAAAGGAAAAATAATTGGAACAATTCTAATCTTCTCAAACAAAATGTGCATCTCATCATAACGATATATGATCCTTAACTATTTCAATTACTCAAAAATTAAACAGGGAACTTAGTTTGACTTATAATATTGATCTAAAAATGTAGAAATCATGCCATCTTTCTTTGGATTCTTCATAATGTCCATCTGGTTTCAGTAATGCTGAGATCTTGTCCATTTCTGCGCAGTTTAACACCTTCGTAATTAGCTGGTTTTTGTTGTATCATAGACAGTAAAAAAATCTCTGGTTTTAGCTCAAGATTAATTAAGATAGTTTGTAAGATAAATGTTTGTACCATACACCAGTAATTTTTTTTGCCATCTTACACACCCACCACATATGGAGAAAAAAATATCTGCCCTTTGTTACATTTCCAACAAACATACAATATTATATACATTTCAGCCAGCTTATCAGGTGTTAAATACCATCTATAGAACATTTTATAAAGATTTTCTTTAAATGTTGTTGACTTAGTGATTTTAATATTAACTTTCCATAATTTTTCTTTATGACTACATTTTTTTAGGCTCACTTTATGACTACAGTATTGCTGGAGAACATATTGGCTGCCATCCTGTTTATTAGTCTAGCAAGTCACAGCTGAAGCAGGACCATTGAATCTATGGGGATTTAGTGAGTCAATTCCTCTATAACTTCCATAGATTCAATGAGACTATTTTGGAGCAACTGGGAGTTGAGTCATGGCCATGACTCAACTCCCAGTTAAACGAACCTGGATGACTGAGAATCTTCACAGACATATTTTGGAGCAACTTATTATGGAAATAAATAGAATTTCAGCAGTAGGTCATAAGGAAAGGGTCACCTACACTCGGTTACGTGGCAGTCCTATATATACCAGAAGGATCTTAAAATTCAGTGATGCATAAAGTGAAACTACCAATAGAAGCCAAATTAGTTTACCCACTTTTTGATTGATGATGACCTGATCTGCAATACAGTTCTTTTGTGTTCTGTCCTGCTCTGAGGGTCTAGTTATACTAGTTGTTGTTACTCTCTCTTTCTCTTTCTCTTTCTCTCTCTCTCTCTCTCTTTCTCTCTCTCTCTCTTTCTCTCTCTCTCATCCACTTCTTACTATGTAGCTGTGTGAGAGAGATGGGACCGTCTGCAAGAGAGACAGACATACCCTGGAAAACAGATGAACCAGTGAAACAAGGTGGACTCAAGGAGACATTTAAATAACCAGAAGAGACTGATAAAAATACTGAGACCAAAGTGGAAGGGAAAGAGAGAGATAAAAAGGAAGATGAAGTATTGGAAGGGTAGGAGGTAGAAAGAAAGGAAGTAGTAGAAGAAGGGATCTGATGATTGCCTCTTATATTTAAATTCAAGACTCTTGAAGGACAAGATGTTGTTTAAGAACAGAGCAGATCCATGGAAAATAGGGAATAACCTGATCGAGATCCTGAGAGAAGTTCCCAGCCGTATATTAAAGAAGAGAGAAAACTATAAGTTCATGACTTCAGCTCTCAAGAAGAATAAAATCCCATTTAGGTGGGAAACGCCAGAAGGTTTGACGTTTAAATATAAAGATAAGAAAAGGACATTTAGATCGGTGGAAGAGACTGGAATATTTTGGAGGAAGTATGAAGTAGAACTCTGCGGCGAGAAAAGAGGAAGACTGTGAAGGATGGAGCCATTCGTATAAAGTTAGCTTTACCTCCTGCCCAACCCTTAAGATGAGATAATTTTCCTAGTATCTCTGCTAGTATTGTTTTCTATTATTATTTTTATTAATACTTATTTTTCTTTTTTCTCTTTGTTCTCTATGTTTGTGTGGAATAATAAAGAAAAGGTTAATTCTTAGTTACTGTCAGATATCGTTTGGGAATATTTGAGGAACTTTAGAGAGTAAGAGGAAAAATCAAAATGGTTAATAGTTTGAAAGGTATGACCTGGAATGTGAATGGAGTGAACAGTAAACGGAAGAGGAATAAAGTTGAGCATCTGCTCAAAAAAAGGGAAATGGGATTTCATGGTTTTACAGGAAACCCATGTAAAAAAGTGATCATAGTAAAATTTTAGAAAATCCAAGACTGGGAGTTACCTTCACAGCATCAACAACAGTAAAAAAGAATGGAATAGTTATGTATGTTAGACCAGAGTTAAGACCCGAATTGATTTTTAAAGATGAGGAGGGAAGGTTATTAGGTGTGGAAATATCTGTAAATAATGATAAGATTTTGATAGTAGGGCTTTATGCTCCTAATAATAAAAAAAGTGAGTTTTACCGGAAAGTGGGGAATTTATTAAGGGAATTTATGGATCAAAAGATAATGCTTTGGGGCGACCTTAATGGAGTGATATCGATGGATTTGGATAGGACGGACAAGATAAGAGTAACGAACTCGGGGAAACTACCACTTACCTTCTTTGAAATGGTGGAAGATATGAATTTATTTGATGCGTGGAGAGTTAAAAATCCGAATATAAAAGAAATAACGTACTTTTCAGAGGTACATAAATCAGGTGGTAGATTTGACAGTATTTGGATTTCTCAAGATCTAATTCTTAATTTAGAGAAAGCCGAAATCCACGAGAGAACCCTGTCAGATCATAATCCGGTTGCCATTTACCTACAAGTTCAAAAAAGGTAAAAGGTAGATGGAGATTAAATGATGATATCTGGAAGATGGATGAAACAATAATTGAGATTAAGAACCAGATGAAAGAATTTTTTCAAATAAATAATACGGCTACTACTAATAAGAATATAATTTGGGAAACCAGTAAGGCATATATGAGGGGATTAGGGATACAGGTAATGGCTAAAATAAAGAAAGATAGAGAAAAGAATATAACGGAAATTACAAAAAAGATCAGAGACCTAGAAAAGAAATTAATCCTAAAGCCTGAGGATTCTGATCTACTGAGGGATATAAAGATTTTAAGAAACCACCTGTCAAGTCTGATTGAACATGAGGTTGAGAAGAAAATAAAATGGACTAAACAAAGATTTTTCGAATATGCTAATAAACCTGGGAAAATGTTAGCGTGGTTAACCAAGGAAAAACAAAAAGAGAGGATTATAACTGAGATAGAAGATCAAGAAGAGATAATAACAGACCCAGAAAAAATTAAAGAAAAATTTGTGAAATTTTACAGTGAGTTATATAAATCTGAGCAAACAGATATAGAGGAAATAAAAAGATATTTAGAAAGTAAACCACTGCCTAAAATGGAGGAAAAAGATATCGAATATCTAAATATGGATATAAATGATGAAGAAATCTTAGAAGTAATTAAAAATTTAAAGATGGGGAAAGCTCCGGGCCCGGATGGGATAACGGTTGCTTATTATAAAAACTTACAAAGCGAGATTTTGCCATACTTAAAAGAGATCATAAATAATGTAATGAAAGAAGGTGCAATGCCAGAATCATGGAAAGAGGCATTAATCTCGGTTATCCCGAAACAAGGGGCAGATTTAAAACAAGTTAAAAACTACAGACCCATATCTTTACTGAATATAGATTATAAGATCTTCACAGGGGTAATCGCAAATAGACTGAAAAAAGTTCTGACCAGAATCATTGGAAAGGAGCAAGCCGGATTCATCCCAGGTCGATTTATGAAAGAAAATATAAGAATAGTAATAAATATAATAGAATATGCGGAGTTGAATCCAAGTAAGGAATTATCTTTGTTGCTAATTGATGCTGAAAAAGCATTTGATTTAGTTGATTGGAATTTCTTAAATTATGTAATAGAGGAACTAAAAATGGGGGAAAAATAAAAAATGGGATTAGAGCTATATACTCTACCCAAAAGGCTAAATTGATTATAAACAAGGAAATTACAAAGGAAATCTCAATTGAGAGGGGCACCAGGCAAGGTTGCCCTCTCTCACCGTTGATATCCGTCCTGCTGCTGGAGATTCTTTTGAGAGCTTTAAGAGAAAATAATAAGATAGAGGGAGTTAAAGTTAATGGAATAAAGTATGTACTCAGAGCATTTGCTGATGACGTAATAATATTTACAGAAAAACCCCTTATGTGCATAAACGAAATTTTTAAAGAATTGAACCAATATGGGAATATTTCCGGTTTCAAACTAAATAAAGCAAAATCAAATTTGATAACTAAAAATATGAACAATAAAAACCAAAAAGAACTGGAAAATAAGATAGGGGTGAAAATAGTGTCAAAAGTAAAATATTTGGGAGTGTGGATCTCCAGCAGTAACACAAATTTGTTCAAAGACAATTATATTAATAATTGGAGGGAATTAAAAAATAAAATGAAGAAATGGGAAAAGCTAAATTTATCAATTTGGGAAGGGTAGCTTTAATTAAGATGTCAATTTTGCCCAAGATGGTGTTTTTGTTTTCGGTTTTACCCATTATCATAGGAATTAGGTGTTTCAAAGAATGGCACAAAGATTTAGCAGATTTTATTTGGCAGGGCAGAAAGGCCCGAATAAAATTAGAACTAATGATGAGACCTAAAGATATAGGAGGATTTGCCCTCCCAAATTTCCAAAAATATTATGAAGCAGCGGCCTGGACATGGATAAAAGAATGGATAAAATTAGAAAAGAGGGAATTGTTAAATTTGGAGGGGTGGGATAAAATTTACGGATGGCACGCTTATTTATTTTATGAAAAAGCCCGATTACACAAACACTTCAATAATCATATTATTAGGAAAGCACTTTTGGAGGTCTGGTTAAGAACAAAAATAAAGTTATAAATAAGACCCCATGGTGGATTTCCCCCATGAAGCTACCTCAATATTTAATAATAATATCAATAGGGATTTTGTGAGATATGAAGATCTGGTTCAAGCAAGATCGGATAATCCTATTCTTAAGAATTTCCAGGAAATTAGGGGAAAAATCTTAATTGGCTTGAATATCAACAGATTCATTGTACATTTAAAAAGATAAAGATAAAGTCGGATTTGTGAAAGAAATATCTATTTTCGAGAAGAAATTTTTAAAGCAAGAGAAAAAAATATAACTATAATGTATAACTTACTGCAGAATAACTCTGTGGATAAACAAATAAAGTTTAAATCAGTCCAAAAATGGGAAAATGATTTTGGTTATCAATTAGATGAAAAAGAATGGATGAGAGCATGGTTATGGACAACTAAATTTACATCTTGTATATTGGTAAGGGAAAATTTATGGAAGATGCTACATCGATGGTACCTTCCGCCACAACGTCTAGCTAAAATAAAAAGATCAAATGATAACTTTTGTTGGAAATGTGCAGGATCTGTAGGGACACAATTCCACATGTGGTGGATGTGCCCGTGTCAAAGCTATTGGAGTATGGTACATAAGGAATTGCAAAAAATAACCAAAACTTCATTCAAGAAAAGACCAGAGTTATTTTTATTGAACATAATAAACACAGAATTCCCGAATGACAGAAAAAATCTTTGTTGTATGCGATTACGGCTGCTAGGGTGCAATTAGCAAAATACTGGAAAACACCACAAGTCCCATCTAGGGATGAATGGCTAATGAAGTTATGTGAATACCTGGACCTTGCTAAGATGACCTGTAAAATAAAAGAGAAAAATAATGATAAGTTAAGAGAAGAATGGAATTACCTAAACAAATATTTAGCAAATTTAGGGAGGAATAGTATATGGCTGTGTTTGGATTAACTCACAACTAGTTTTGTGTACAGATGAATTGTATTGAAGATTAGAATTGAATAGTAAATATTTGAGTATTAATTTAAGACTTAACGGTAATTTACAATAGAAATTTAACAAGTGTGGATTTCTCCGGTGGAAGCTATATTTTATCTCAATGTGTGTACTTATTTGTATTCTTGTCTTTTCTTCTTTTTTCTTTTTCTTTTCTTTTTTTTCCCCTCTTCGTTCTTTTATCCTGGGTAGGTTTTGTATTGTTAACTTTAGGTGTACTGTTCAGTGTATATGTTATGTCTTCTGATTACTGACTAATAAAAATTATTAAAAAAAAAAGAAAGGAAGTAGTAGAAGGGTTCTTTGCAATGGTAGAGGAAGTGGAAAATTGAGAAGGAAATGAAGTAAAACATTCCTTAGGAATACAAGTAGAGGGGAAGGTTATAAAGACACATTACATAGGAATACAAACAATGGAATTAGGAATTTGGAAAGTAAATGTTGGAATACAGGTGGGAGGTAAGGAAGGAGTGATGACTAAGGTGGAGAAATGAGATGTGGGAACACAGGTTTGGATACAGAGACAGGAGGTAAGCATGCAGGTGTGGTCCCGGAGGTTTGATGTAGGAGTGCAAGCGAAGAGTCGAGAGACACAGAAGTTCGATGTGGGTGTGCAAGTGGAGAGGCACAAGACTTTAGAGCGTGAGAAGGGAAAGACAGTTGGAATAACCGTTAAGAGGTTCAGACAGAGAGGAGGGTAAAGTTGGTGATGGAGAAAACAACACAAACAGAGATTATGATAGAGAAGAGAGTTGATGTCGGGTTGCCTCTACCTCCTCCTGATTCGACAAACACACCTTACCGAGGAAGTGCCGGTGGTGTTGTAGGGGTGGGTCCTGCAGGATCGATCCCTGGCTTGGGCAGGGATCATCAAGTGCAGATGGTTCGCCATCACTTCTGCGGCACTCGGTGTGCCTGACCGCTATTGGCAGCAAGTTTCGTACCCCGCAAGTAAAACCGAGTAATCTGTTTATAAAAGATTTGTTGACTGACAGTTTTCAGCTACCCCATTTTATTGGAACTTGTCCCTGTTATCCCAAGTTGTCTAATGTTGAAAAGAAAACACAGAGCCTGTTGTGTTGAATAATTTTAATAAAAGTTTGTTGCATTTTGAAGAACTTGGTGCCTCGAGCCATCATTCATCTGTGGAACCGTTAGTAGATCTATGTGAACCTTCACAGTAGCATAATGGGTACCAAGGATTCTCCACCTCATTTGGCCTTCTGCAAGTGTTTCAGCATCCTCCTATGTAAAATGTAGTTATTTGAGGACATCCTCATTGTTGTTTGGTGCATCAGGGAGGGTACAAATCATAGCTACCTTAAGAATCTAATTGTTCTCCATATGAAAAATTTGGTCAGCCAGTGGGAGGCTTCTGCATGCAGCAATATTATGAAGTTTACATTAATCACTCCTTTGGAGCACCTCCTCATTGGCGATGTGGTCAAGATATTGGATCTTTAAAATTCATTGGGGGCACCTCTGTTGAAAGACATCAAGCCTCTTGTTGATACTTGCTTATCCCTTCCAAATCTCACTAGTAGAGATGGGCACAAAATGAACAATTTTTCTTTTCCGTTATTCGTTTGTTGTTTTGTTACATAACAAAACGACAAACGAAAATTGTGATGAAAATGAAATGAAACGAACAGAACCATGAAAATTGTGTTTGTTACATTTCATTTCCATTACTGGCGGTGTGCAATGAAATGAGCTGTTTTAAATGTTAAAAATGCCCTGGACATACATAAAAATGCAGCGATAATTATTTATACTGTCTGATAATACCTACCGGGGTGGGGGTGGGGTCCTTAAAATGTGCATTTATGTCTTTTCTCAGATTGCTGTATTTTTTTCCTTTAAGGGGAGTTAGGGGACATCGACCCAAATTGGCTCCCAGATGCCTAATATGGATTTCTTGGGTATTAAAACGCCCTGGACATCCATAAAAATGCAGTGATAATGTGATAATTATTTGAAATTATTACCTACCAGGGAGTAGGGGTCCTTAAAACGTTTGTTTTTGTCTTCTCCCATCGCGATGTATTTTTCTTTTCCCTTTATGGATGACAAAATGGATGTCGCCACTCCAGCCACAACATGGAGGCAAGCCATGTGATGGGATCATGTAAATTCTTGGACAACTTCAACCAATAGCATGCCCACCTGGCAGACTGGGCAGGTCTGGCAGCCACAGAGGGCATAAAAAGCTCTGGCAGCCCCCGTCCTCCTTGCAGTCTGTGGTGGGAGTTAGGGTAGGATTGCTGTCTCTGCAACTCTAGCTTCAGTCCTGCAGCCTCCCTGTGTGCGTGTGTGCGTACCTCTCAGTGAGTACCCTCCCCTCCCCCGCAGTGCAGTCACTCTGCGGCTGCCTTGCACCCTGGGCAACGCCCGCCACTGCCTTTGCAGCCTCCCTGCGAACCTAGTCTATACTGTGTCTCTGCCAGCATCAGTTTTTTTTAGTGTTTTCCTCTGGTCTGGGGCGTTGGGGGACGCCCACGCATGGAAATGCTTTAAAAAAAAAAATTTTTTCCCAAAAATTCGCGAAAAATGGAAACGAAATGAAACGGACCTCTCAACGACAAACGACAAACGAAACACCATTTTTTTATTCGTGCCCATCTCTACTCACTAGTGTAAATAGCTGGCATGGTCACAATAGTGGTGAACAAGCAGAACTTAATCTTCACTGACATGAACCAGAACTTGTTCATCTTATGAAAAATGGCTATTGTCTTCTAATGTAGCACTTCACTTCTGCATCTCCATTCTCAGCAATAATACGAACTAGAGAAGTTAACCTCTCCACTTCTTCTAACTGCTTCTGTCCAAGTACAATTCCCTGTACTGGAGCTGTGCAGCTCACATGCATGATCTTCAGTTTCTTAGTAAAACAAGTTGAGGAGCCATGTAGCCATCACAAAAACCAAATACAAAAGTTGAACAGGTGTTTCTTAGTACTTATCCTGAGTCTTACTTTGTTTGCCTCTTTGTCCAGGACAATCATGGCATGCTGCAGTTTTGGTCTCTCTTCCAGCTATATTGTTGGCAAAATCAAAGTTGCCAAGATAACTTTCGTCTGTCCAAAAAATGCCTGTCCCAGTACATACTCAGTTCACTAGATGCCACAGTCAAGGAACACAAGGAAGATTGGTGGGGAAAATGACAGTCTTCTCTGAGTCCTGTACTAATCTTGAAGAAGTTTATGTGGCCATTCTCTATATAGTACAAATTATATAAATTAGTGCTAACTGCTGTCAAGCTTGATATGGCACCTCATTGCAAATCTACTTACTGTAACAACTAATGGCTTGATTTGGTGTAGAGAATTGTTTTATCCTGAATGTTAACACATAACTGAGAGTGACATCTGGTAGAGAGAAAGGAGGTATTCAGGAATGTACATATGAAATTGTTTAATTTTTATTTTCATAGTTTGCTTTTTTTTTTAAAAAGTTGAATTTGTTGCTTTGGGAGTGTCAGGATTATGACAATAATTCTTTTTTAAGCACATCTATATAAAACCATCTTTTCGATAAACCACTGTTTGAAAGGCTTAGTGTAAACAAGCAAGGGTTGGAGAGGCTGATAGGATTGTAAGACACCAGAGGCCACTGCCATTTATATCTTGACAAAGGAAAGAACTGACCTATGTGTTCACATAAGGGAATTGCATAAGTGTTTTTCCTCTTCTGGCTGGGTCTCCCTTGCATGCCTGATCTCACCAACAACCTTCTTTACATGTTTTTTCTCAATTTGGATTTCAGACAAAATGTTCTAGAACTATGTCTATCAGGCAACCCAGCTATAGAAAATATAGGCATATGAGACAAGAAAGAGCCTTCTACAGCACAAACAGCAGTTCAAAAAGTAAAGCTGGATACAACAAATTGCAATTGGGGATTGCAAATACAACAGTGTTGACAGATAAAAATCCATGCAATTCCAGACTTATTTATTATGGTATTCTGAAATCCTCTAACATAAGAAGGGAGAATTCCATTCCAGAATCCATGTGTCTGGTGCGTAGAGTGTATCTAGTGTCTAAGAAAAATTGCTTGGATCTTGTTTGAAAAAAAAATGATTTGTATGAGACTGGAGCTGGGAAATATTTTCTTACATCAAGTACATTTTTGTTATTTCATCCAAGTTCTTATCTGGGGAGCTGCTGCACAAGAAGGATGAGCTTCTGGCAAGAGCTAAAGGGTTCCCAATCAAAGGGTTTGAACTGGAAGGTCACAGTCACAGCAGTGAATGGCTGGATGGCTATTCTTCACTGTCTCCTGTTTCAATCTGTTACCCAGCTGGTGGCTCTTACAAGGGATGGAGAGAATGCTTGCTAAATGTTTCTTTCTCATTCCCTTGGGCAGTCCTGAGTCATGAGATACCTTGACAAGGACTTTTTAAACCCAGTGAAATCCTTGCCTACAGGCAAAAGCCAGATCCAAAGCCCTGTTTTTTTTTCTCTCTGAGGTTGCTGCAATGTTGACATTTGCCCATTTTTCTAGTAGCCTAAAGCTATCACCTGTTCTACTTTTGTATTTGGTTTTTGTGATGGCTATACAGCTCCTCAACTTGTTTTGCTTCAATTGGAAATACTGAGATGAGCCCCCCCCCCCCGCCCCATACATACCAAGAAGGAGGCAAATGGACCATCAACGAAGACATGACAAGACTTCCCTCAGGATTAAGGTGCTCATTATAGGTGGCTATTTTCTCCAATCTTAGCAAATTTGGATAGGTAAATGCTTCCACTGGCGAGACCCACCGAGGTATCTTCACATACATTTTTAATTTGACCTTTCCCCAAATTCTTAGTAGTTATTTTTTTATTAAGTTTTTTTCAAAGTATTTGTGTGCTTTTGTCCTTCCATACCATAAAAATGCATGCCAGCCTAATTGCAGATCATGACCTTCTAAATACAATAGTCTTTTATTTCTTAGAAGTATCCATTCTTTTATCCATGTTAAAGCACTTGCATGATAATATAGAGTCCAATTTGGGAGACCAAATCCTCCTTTTTCTTTCGCATCCTGTAATAATTTACGCTTAATTCTTGGTTTTTTTTTTGTCATATAAATTTTGAGACAGCATTATTTAGTTCTTCAAAAAAATTAGGCTCTAATTTAATTGGCAAATTTTGATTGATGAACAGTATTTTATGCAAGATATTCATTTTGATTGTAGCAATTCCCCCCCCAAGACAGTTGTAGTTTAGACCATCTTTCCAAGTCTTGCTTAATCTGTACAAGCTATTTACTGTAATTGTCTTCTTTAAGTGTAAAACATCTCACTGTAATGATTATTCCCAAATATTTTATTTTCTTGGTTATTTGAATACTTATGTCTATAGTTAGTTGATCCCTTTGCTTTTGAGTTAGGTTTTTAACTATAAATTTAGTTTTTTATGTATTAATAGTCAATCCAGCTATTTCACCATATGTTTCAATTTTTTTCAAATAAAATTGGGGCAGATTGTAATGGATTTTCTAGGATAAATACTAAATCATCTGCATATGCTTGTAACTTATAAGTTTCATATCTAATGCGTATGCCTTCAAGTATTTGATTTTGTCTTACTTCTCTATTTAGTGTCTCCAATGCCAAGAAGAAAAGCAATGGAGAAAGTGGACATCATTGTCGCCTTTGTAATTTTAATGCTTCTTGTCTTTTCTTCATTGATGATTATTCTTGCTGTTTGCGTAGAATAAATTGCATTTATAATGTTCAATTTTTTTGGCTGAACTCCATCATTTCCAGTTGTTTCTTCATGTAGTCCCGATTTAGGTTGTCAAAGGCTTTTTGAACATCTAAAAATAACAGTGCCATTTGTTTATCTGGATGAGCTTCATAACATTCCAATATATCAAGTATTATTTTTATATTGTTTTTTAAATGTCTTTTCGGAAGGAAGCCATTTTGATCTGAATGAATGAATTGAGTTATATATTTCTTCATCCTCTCAGCCATAATAGATGCCAATATCTTATAAAACATTTAGCAGTGATATTGGTCTATAATTCCCTATTTGTGTCAGGTCAGTTTCTTCTTTTGGTATTAATGTAATATTTGCTTCTAGCCAAGATTTGGGTATCTTTGCTTCTTGAAGTACCTGATTACAAACATCTTTCAAGTGTCCTGCTATCACCTCCAAAAATTATAAAATTCACTTGGCAGTCCATCCAGTCGTAGAGTTTTCTAATTCTTCGGTTTGTTTATCGTTTCTCTCCAATAAGGCTATTTCAGCATTTATCATCCTCCGAGTTTCCTCCGAAATTTTAGGAAGGTTTACCTTTTGGATATAATCTTTCATCTTTTTCTTATCTCTAGTTTGTGCTTTGTACAGATTAGAGTAGAACTCTATTGTTATGTTGTGTAATAGATCTCTATTAGTTTGTAAAAAGCCATTTCAGTCTTTTAAGCTACTGATTTGTTTCTTTTCTTTTTCTCAGTATATAAGCTAACCATCTTCCTAGTTTATTTGCATTTTCAAAGAAGTTTTGCTTAACTGCTTTTATTTGTCGAGCCATTTCTTCTGTGTCCATAAGGTTCAGTTTATGTTTAAGCATATCTATTTCCTTTTTTTGCTGCTTTATTGTTAGGATTATTTTGGAGTTGCAATTCCCATCTGTTATATTCTTGTTGTATAGAATCATAAAAATCTCTTCTATTTTTATTTCTAAAAGTTATATATAATATTGCTAGGCCACGGAAGATAGTCTTAGCGACATCCCATATAGACTACAATAAGGCATTATGAACTGTATTTTCCTTAAAATAATAATATAATTTTTTTTTGCTTTAACTATAAATTTCTGTTCTTTCAATATAGCTGTTTCTAGTGTCCAGCTTCCTTTTTGGTTGTTTTTCCCCCAAATTATTTTAATAGGATTATGATCAGCCCAGGTATTTTGTTGAATTTCTAATTCATCAATTTTTAATCTCAGAACATTTGTTATCCAAATCATATCAATTCGGGACCAGGATTTGTGTCGATTTGAGTAGAATGTATATTGTAATTTTTCCTTATTCAGTCCTCGCCATGTATCTTCTAATCCCAATTCTTCAATCATTCAAAAAAGTTTTAGGAAGTATTCTTCTTTTGCTCTTTCCTGTATGATCTTTTAAATAATCTTTTGATTGATCCACAATTGCATTAAAGTCACCAATTTAGCAGATATTTTGATAATTCCTTTATATTAGCAAGTTGTTCAGTTCTTATTTATTTATTTATTTATTTATTTATTTATTTATTTATTTATTTATTTATTTATTTATTAGTCTTGTATCCCGCCCATCTTCCCCAAAGGGAACTCTGGGCGGCTAACAGCAATAAAAGCAAGTAATAAAACAAAGAAAACAATGACGGAAGAGGCGATGAGGCAAGATGGCAGCGAAACCCAGGGCAAAAAAAAAAAAAAAAAGACTAACAGAGGGGGTCGCTGAAAGCCTCTCTAAAGAGGAGGGTCTTCAAGGCCTTCTTAAAGGCGGGCAGGGACTCCGACAGGCGCAGCTCACTGGGGAGATGATTCCAGAGCGCGGGGCCCACCACAGAGAAGGCGCGGTCTCACGTACGCGATTTCCACGCCTCTCTGGGTGTGGCCAACCTCAGTGAGCGCGCCTGTGCCGGCCTAGTGGGTCTGGACCCAGTTGTTCTTTGGGAGATATGCTCCGCCAAGTACTCTGGTTCCAAGCCGTGGAGGGCCTTGAAAATCAAAACCAGGACCTTGAACCTGATCCGGAGGACAATGGGAAGCCAATGCAGGCAAGCCAGGACTGGGGTGATGTGCTCGTATCTATGGGCACCCACCACCAGCCTGGCCGCCACATTTTGCACCCGCTGCAACCTCCGGACCAGGGTCAAGGGCAACCCCACGTAGAGGGCATTGCAATAGTCGACCCTCGAGATCACCAGGGCCTGCACAACTGTCCTCAGGGAGGACTCGTCAAGATACTGGTGGATCTGGGCAATCCTGTGGAGCTGGAGAAAAGCGGCCCTGGAGACAGCCATCACCTGGGCTTCCAGGGAGAGGGCTGAGTCCAGGACCATGCCCAGATTCCTGGCCCTGTCTGTAGGCTGGAGGGAAACACTCCCCAGCATAGGGAGGGGGCCATTGTGCCCAGACGAGAGCACCCCGAAGAACAGAACCTCCGTCTTCTCCAGATTCAGCTTGAGTCGGTTATCTCTGGTCCATTCCAGAACAGCCTCCAGACACAGATCGAGGGAGCAAACTGCCTCCACTGCAGACGACGAAAAGGAGAGATAGAGCTGCGTGTCATCACTGTACTGATGACAGCGAACTCCAAATCTCCTGAGGACCTCCCCCAGCGGCCTCATGTAAACATTGAACAGCATGGGTGAGATTGCCGACCCCTGGGGCACCCCACAAGGGAGAGTCGAAGGAGCCGACAAGGCATCACCCATCTGAACCTGCTGAGTCTGGACGCTGAGGAAGGAACGGAGCCAGGCCAAGGCCTGACCACCAATTCCCGCCTCCTCGAGCCAGACCAGTAGGTTACCATGGTCGACAGTATCAAAGGCAGCTGAGAGATCAAGGAGAACCAACAGGGAGGAACACCCCCTGTCGGCCTCCCTGAGGAGGTCATCCTGCAGAGTGACCAGGGCAGTCTCGGTTCCGCGAAGGGGTCTGAATCCGGACTGGAAGGGATCCAGGATATGATTTACCTCCAGATATGACTGAAGCCTGACGGCAGCCACCCTCTCGACCACCTTGCCTAGGAAGGGAACAATGGCAATCGGACGATAGCTGGACAAATCGTCCGATGCCATGCCAGGTTTTTTAAGAGTGGGTTTCACCACAGTCTCCTTTAATAGGGAAGGGAAATGTTCCTCCCTAAAGGAGGCCGTGGCAATAGCGGAAACCTACTCGAGCATGTTCCCTTCGGCAGATTTAATGAGCCAGGCCGGGCAAGGGTCAAAGGGAGTGGCCGCCGGCCGGCAACAAGCCATGACTCTGGAGGCCTCCGCTGGGGATACCGGCCCAAACTCATCCAGGAGGGGGGAACGGAGGGGTAAGGCGCCAGAGATCTCAGAGGGTGGGCTAGAGCAACTGGGGGTCAAGTCGGAACGGATGGCCTCAATTTTTGATCTAAAGTGGGCTGCAAATTGCTCGCTAGTGAAATCACTAGGAGGAGGTCTCAGCTGACTGGGATTGGAGAGGTCCCGAACCACCCGGAATAACTCCGCCTGGCGGCTCGAGGCCTCACCAATTATCAGGGAGGCATAAGATCTTCTAGCGTCCCTGATCGCGCAAAGATAGCGGCCAGTCAGCTGCTTGAGAGCAGCCCTATTCTCTTCCATCTGGCTTGCCCTCCAAATGACCTCCAGTCTCCTACGTTCTTGTTTCATCGACCGCAAGTCAGCCATATACCACGGAGCGGTCTCCGCATCGCAGGAGGCGCTTGGGGGCAATCATACCACCTCTCCACCTTGACCGGATCGTCTGCCAGACCGCCAGAGAGCTCCCCGAAGGCCTCCATGAACCTGGCTGGGTCCAGGAGCCTTCGGGGGCGGGCCCAGATGTATAGCGGGCGCTCCCCGCGAGGTGGGGGGGCGATCGACAGGGAAAATTTTAGCAGGTAGTGGTCCGACCATGACACGGGCAGGGGCAAGATACCCCTAACCCTCAGACACGCGTCTGACGACATGGAGGAAAACATCAGGTCCAGGGTGTGGCCGGCTCTATGGGTGGGGCATACAACATGCTGAGATAAGTTCATGGAATTCATGGATTCCATGAATTCCAGAGCCCCACCAGAGAGTTCCTCCTCGGCATTCAGGTTGAAGTCCCCAACCACCAAAAGGCGGGGGGATCTCAACAGAGCAGCCAAGACAAACTCAGTGATCTCTGGAAGGGATTGTGCTGGGTAGTGGGGAGCATGGTACACCAGAACAATGCCAAACTTATCTCGCTGACTTACTGATAGATGGAGGCATTCAACCCCAGAACACACCATTGTCGCAGACCTGCTAACGTAAAGGGATTCCCTGTAAACGAATCTTCATAGAATGTTTCCTGTTTATCGTTGGGTGTATATATTGCCACTAAAAGTGTTATTTGATTATTAATTTCCATTTCAACCATTAAGATTTTTCCATGCTGATCTGCATAAAGAAGTTTTGCTTCTTTTGGAGATTTCAAGTAAATTGCTACGCTGCTTTTTTGTTTGAGTCACATCCATAGAAAAGTTTTCCTAATTGAGGGCATTCTAAAAGTCTATGATTTTTCTCCTTAATGTGAGTTTCTTGCAAGCAAATTATATCTGCCCTTTCTTTTTGAAGTTTTGTAAAAATTTTACATCTTTTATTCGGTGAATTTAGGCCATTTGTGTTCACTGAAAAAATTCCTGTTCTCGTTTCCATCTTGATTATTTACAAACTGGATTTATTGCTCTAGTTTTCCTCTTTTTAAGTGGCTCCAAATTTCTCTGTTGAGATCCTAGTAATGTGTGTTCTTCTGTTTGTAACCCTTTTTGTTATCTTTCTAGTAGCCTAAAGGTATCATCTGTTCTACTTTAACATTATTGTGCCAGCTTTAGAATCTCTACTCACCTACAGGTCACCTGCACCTGCGCATCTACTCTGGCACAACCATTAGTGCTTCCTAAAATGTCATTCCCAACATCAGGGACTTTTGATAGTGTTAATTTTTTTAATAAGTATGCCAGCTGGCTCAGCTGCACAGTGAATTGGCTCACCTGGCTCCAGAGCCGAAAGTCAGGAATTCAATTCCCCTCTGGGTCTCTACTTCTGAGTACTGTATACCTAGAAAACCCTGCCAAGTGTGATAGTAATTCATAACAGATCTAATATCACATTATTAATATTATTTGAAAATATAGGACACAGTCTTGGACTAGTATTAGACAACAGATACAAAATGTAACCAAAAACATAAGCATCAGTTAAATATCAGCGTAATGTGTATGCTGTATACCATATCTGATAATATTATTTCAGATATCTGCAACTGATTATAATATTTTTATAAAATTCTGTGGCATTGTTTCCAAAGCCCTGATGACTATGGGGACTAATGTGTCTTATCCTTGAGGAATGTTATTTCTATTGCAAGGAGTCTTTGTTTTGTTAATTTTTCCAATTCTTTGTCTTCAACTCTAGCAGCACCTGGAATTACAGTGATGATGATGATGATGATGATGATGATGATGATGATGATGATGATGATGATGATGATGATGATGATGATGATGATGATGGCCATTGTTTGCCAGCAGCATCTCTCTTTTCTGCAGTCTACAAAAGATTGAAAGGTACTCACTATTAAAAATAAATCTGACATCCACAACAACACAGAAATTATGGTAGATGGAGTTTAAAAAAAGCCATGTGTCCTGTATTACACATGGCTGTGGCCCATCAACTCCTCCAAAGTGGTGGACATGGCAGGGTGTGACAGTTACTAAAGTTCTGTCAGAGCTGTAAGGGGTTAAAGGAACTGTGTATTTTTAAAACCAGGCACCCTTTAGAGAGGCTAGTAAGTCCTTACTGAAGTTAGAAACCTTCAACCTTCCAGGACACTTTGTGATAGAATTCAAAGCAATTTTTATGGGATGGGGCTAGAAATGAAGATTTGAAAGGGCAATTGAGGTGGATCATATTGATCAATTCCATAGTTTATTTATATGATTAAATAAATACAAGAGCTTTTAGCACACCATTGACTAAACCTATTGTATTGGTATGCCAAGATAAAGGAAGTAGTGTAACTTGTAGAAGCAAATTGTTTCAAATTAATATGTTCTTTTTAAAATTCCTGGTTATCTCCTGAACCACCTGACTCATAAAATATCTTGCCATCTAATGGTATGAGAAAGATTTCTTACCCTACTCCTACCACAAGACAAACAGCCAACAGGGAGGTGGGGTGCATTTTACTGATGGATTTTGAGATGATTTAACTTTATATGAGAAATGAACCAATTCAAAACTTATAAGTTTACACACACACACACACACACACAGAGAGAGAGAGAGAGAGAGAGAGAGAGAGAGAGAGAGAGAGAGAGAGACCAAATTTAGAATGTTACTTTGAAAAGTAATTATAATTATTTCTCTAGACCACTGGTATCATTGCAGTATTTAATTTTTAAAATATATTTTAATATTTATGGTGCACAAAAGAATCTAACACTTGATTTTAGCTGACTTCTAAAACAAAAGTTGTGTGAGGAGAGAGATAATTATTTAATGCAGCCCAAAAGGCAAAACTGAATTTTGGAGTGACTTGAATAGAATAGTTATGCACGTTTCTACAGCAGCAGATTGAAGCCTGTTGTTCTGTGTGATGGTGTTTACTATTTTTTGCCATGAAAGACAAAAGAGCGTAGGCTGACATAAGGCAGCTTAGCAGATATCCATGTAGATAAGAACTGTTATCAGCTAGAAGGCACAATTTTGTTTGTTTGTTTGTTTTTCTATTAAATTGGACTTTATTGCCATGTTTTGTTCTCTACAATTGTTAAAACGCTTGCCTGTAGCAAGTGGAGATATGTGGAAGCATTTTCTCAGACTACTGGACATTTATTTATTTATTTATTTATTTATTTATTTATTTATTTATTTATTTATTTAATAAACCGTAAATCCATCTGGCGCAAGGGCCACTCTGGGCAGTATACAACAGAAAAATAATACAAAAATATAACAGTAAAACCACAATTACCTTAATTTCAAACACATAAGCATAAATACATATAAAATAATAAGGCAAAAATAACTCCAAGTGCACATAAATAAAACCATAGGAGGCATAGTATTTAAAACATGAATAGATGATTTTTGCAATAATAAAGTAAAATCAAACAAACAGAAACTGTGCTAGGCAAGAAAACACAAATAACAGTTATGAGAATTGTAAAGTTAAAACCTGATCAACAAAGGTGGTAAGAATGGAAATCTCAAGCGTCTATCTACTGATTAAATTGGGAAGGGCCAGCCTAAAAGAACAAGTTCTTAAATTGGCATTTGAACACCTGAAGCAAGGATGCCTGTTGGATCTCCTGGGGGAGGATGTTCCACACCTGAAGAGTGACCACCAAAAAGGCCTGGTTCCTTATCAATACCTCTTGGGGTCATTACCCTCAGCTGTTCTGCCTGGGACTCCTGGGTGACTCAGGCAGTTCTGTGTGGGAGGAGCCTTTCTGAAAGAGATTGAGGTCCCAAACCATTTTATTTATTTATTTATTTATTTATTTATTTATTTATTTATTTATTTAAGAGTATTTTACCCTGCCTTTCTTCTTGGAAAATGACCCAAGGTAGCTTACATTAATGAGGGATAATATGCAGTCCCATACAATACATGTTCAAGTATTTGAGAACAAGGAATTGAGGGACATCTTACAGCATCAATAGACAACATTACATTAAAGAAACACAGTTATAAGTAGTCACACAAAGTCTATGTGAACCCATTGATTCATATAAAATACACATGGCAGTCCATCATTCAGGAAAAGCTTGCCTGAAGAGAAAGGTATTTGCCTGTTTCCGGAAGGACAACAGAGATGAGGCAGTCCTGGCCTCTAGTAGGAGGGAGTTCCAGAGTCTGGGTGCAGAGGTGAAAAGGCCTTTTCATGGGTTCCCACATGACATACCTGTGAGGGTGGCAGGATGGAGAGAAGGGCCTCTCCTAACACCCGAGTCGGTTCATACAGTGAGATTCAATCTTTGAGGTAGCTAGGACCCAGGTTGTATAGTGCTTTGTAGGTCAAGGTCAGCACCTTGAATTGTGCTGATTGGCAGACAGTGGAGCTGTTTTAATAGGGGTGTAATGTGATATCTGTACCCCACCCCAGTCAGCAGTCTGGCTGCTGTATTTTGGACCCGTTGAATTTTCCTGAGACTTTTCATCGGTAGCCCCACATAGAGTGCATTACAGTAGTCCAGCTGGGACGTCACTAGGGCATGTGTCACTGTGGGCAGAGCTGGTTTCTCAAGGAAGGGGCATAACTTGTGTACTAGCCTTAATTGTGCAAATGCGCTCCTGGCCACAGCCATGACCTGGGCATCCAAGCTCAAGCATGTGTCCAAGAGCCCCCAAGCTGCCTACCTGATTTTTCAATTGGAGGGTGACCCCATCCATTACAGGTTGCATCCCTATCCCTTGTTCTCCCTTCCGACAGACCAGGAGCACCTCTGTCTTGTCTGGGTTTAGTTTCATTTTGTTCATCCTCATCCCGTTCATTACTGCAGCTAAACACTCATGTAAATTTGAGATAGTTGCTCCCTTAGAGTCTGGAGGTGACGAGAGGTAGAGCTGGGTATCATTGGCATACTGTTGGCACCTAACCCCAAAATACCTGATAATCTCCCCCAGTGGTTTCATCTAGATGTTAAATAACATAGGAGACAGAACAGACAGACAGACAGACAGAACAGGGATTTGTACCTTAGTATTAAAACCTTGAAGTCAATGTGGCAGCACATCAGAATCCAGTGCAGGGAGGACAAAACAGGGGGAATGTGCTGATGTCTCCTAGTACCTGCTAGCAGCCTGGCCATCATATTCTGCACTAGCTGGAATCTTAGCATTAACCTCATAGGCAGCCCCATGTAGAAAGCAAAGTATAGGGTTTTGACATTTTTCAAGGTTTTCTCATGATGGGCAAAGGTATTTGCTAGGGTTATCTGTTCAGGTAGCCCCCAAACTGAAGACTAAGTAAGGCTTTGTCCCAGAACATCAAAATGTTATTATAATAATTGTTAATGTTGTTAAACAACCTGCCTCCCCCCAGGGCTGGCATCAGACTTTTTTGCACCCTGGGCAAGACTACTTATGCCCCCCAACCAGTTTTCAAAACAGACAAACTGCAGGAAAATGTATCTCTCTCAGGTCAGATCTGTGACCCTCTGAGGTCAGTTTTGTGGCCCTCTCAGATCTGTGCTCTAGGTGGTCACCTAGTTTGCATAGTGGCAGCTCCGGTCCTGCCTCCCCACCCTCCGTGAGCTGGGCTCTCATTTTTCTGATCTTAGAAGGATAGAAGACAGAGTCGACCTTTAATCTATCAGGACTAGACATGGGCACGGCTTGGCGAAATTCTCGTTTCTGTTTCCGTTCCTCGTTTCCGTTACACAACGGAAACGGTAACGACAATTAAGCTGTCAGAAACCGAACTCAAACCGATAAAAGAAAAATTGGGTCTGATTTGTCGTTGTCGTTCATGGCATCGCAGCGATCGCGCGATGCCAAGCGGCACAGAAAAAAAGTTAAAAAAAAAAACCTGATTCCTGGCCAAAAAAGCAGGCGAAAATATGCCTGCCTGAGTGAGGGCACCTACCAGAGGGGTGGTTTCTGGGGGGGGGGTCCCCAGCCTCCCCCCTCTCCTGTCCTGGGCTGCTCTGGTGGGGGGCATCCTTGTCGTCTCGCTATGCCATGCAGTGCGGGGGGATCCAAAATGGCGACCGCAATTTTTTTTTGAAATCGTGGTCCAAAAACCCACCAAAGCACCACACAGAAACATGCGAAAATTAGGTATTTTAACTGCCTGAATTTTTACAGTAGCAGCAGTGGGTTTTTCTTGCAATAAACATCTGTCTCCAATCCCATTGATTTTATTTTATTTTATTTTATTTTTATTTTTTTTACACCTGCGCAATGATGGGCTAGCCATGGGATGGGACCATGCAAATTTTTGGAGCCATTCCACCAATCGCATGGCCACTTGGCCAGGTTTTGACTGAGACTTCTGGGATGTGCCAGTCGGGCATAAAAAGCCCACTATAACCCTAGCCCTAACCCTAACCCTAACCCTAACCCATACCCCAGTACACTGTCCTTCTTAGTGGGTCAGAGGCACCCAGAGGTGCAGCCCACTAACTCACCCTAACCTTACCCGTAATAACCCTAAGCCTAGCCCTTGTCCTAACCCCAACCCTAAGCCAGATCTGTACTCGCATTGCACTACACGCAAGTACACTGTCCTTCTTAGTGAGTCAGAGGGCGCCCAGCAGAGGCATTCTTCTCTCACCTCGCTCACCAGTCCAAAGTTCCAAAAAGCTCTGTACGCCAGTATGCTGTCCTTAGTGAGCTAGAGGCACCCAAAAGAGAGGTGCCTCTGCCAGTGCCACTTGGTACGCAATGGCTACATGGTCATGTACCCTTCCTTTTCCCTTTGTAGGGGGGCAGAGGAGGCATCCACCCCAAAGAGGTGCCTCCAGGAGCCTGCTAAATGCCTTCCCTTCGTAGCGGGCCAGAGGAGGCACCCACCCCAGAGAGGTGCCTCCAGGAGCCTGCTACCCTACCCCCCCTAAACCAGTACTAACGACAGACGACAAACGAAATGACAAATTTTTGAAAAATTTCACGACAAACGGAAATGAGCCGAAACGGGCCGGCTCCGACACACGACAACTCGAAACGTCATTTTCCCTGGTCGTGCCCATCTCTAATCAGGACTAAAGTCTTGTCTTGAGCAGGGGCTTGACTGCAGTACTGCAATTTTACCACAGCACCACAGAGTAACACATGCTGTCAAATCAATTCTAACATGCAGTGATCCTTTCTGGGCTCTGCTCCTTTCCTGCCATGGCTTTTGCAGAAAAAGCCACACATATTGTGACCCTGGCAGGTCCATTGCCTTCCTTGTTCTAAATTGCATGCTGGGCCAAATGCAAGCAGCCTTTGCCTCTTCCTTTCTCCTCAACTTGCTTCTTCTGATCTTTTGGTTAACTGATTGACAGAGCACTCCCTAGACAAAAACCCATGGTTTTCTTCTCTTCCACCAACCTTTGCCCTAAGGTTTGTTTTCTTATAGTCCTGGTCCTTGTGATTTTTAAAAGACAGATCATGGTTAAAAAATAAGAGTATTTCAATTCTTGAGCCAGGTTTAAAGGATTAAAATGAACTTCTGGTATCCCTTTGACATTTGCTTTTTGCTTTCCTACTTCAGTGGCACAAGATACTATTCCCAAAGGAGGTCTGATTGGCCCCTTCTTCATGATTAGGACATGGCTTATTCTTCCAGGCTTTTAATATTAATTTTTTTCTAGTGGCACATTAGCACCTCAAAATCAAATTAGTATTTTAAATTCATATCATTTTTAAAAATGATATCCATATTTTATTTTAACCCATTGCAGGGGCTGTTTGGGGGCACTGAAATGCAATATAGAAATGTTGTATAAATAACTAAATAATAATTAATCATTAAACAATTTTAGAACTCCCCACATAGTTTTCATTTCCACTCAAGGATATGAAAGTTAAGTTTTAGAATATGGACATTAAGCATGTCCAGGCAAAACTAAATCCTGCTTTATTTCCTCTAAAATCTTATTTGTTTGAGACACATTTGAACAAGAATATTACACACCTATTGTCATTTTGCTTCAATAATCAGTGACACATTAGCTTATAGAGAATATAAGTTATTACAAACAGATAATATTACTAGAGATGGGCATGAACTGAAAAAATAACAATGCGTTTTGGTTTGGTCCATTTTAGGGTTTGGTTTGATTCGATTCATTGTTAACAATTTTTTTTTGAAAAATTCATTTTGTTGGTTAATTGATTTGTTATTTGTTTTCTCTTTTTTGGCTTTGTACGATTTAATCCATGTGACAGTGATCGGGCAGGAAAAAACATTCAAAAAAATAAAAATAAAAAACCAGAAGTTGACAATAACTCACAAACTGGACTGGCATCCTCCTCTTTCTCATCATCATCTTCAATCATCCTTACCAGGCAGTGGCAGCAGCAGAAGCAGCGGGGCAATCCTGGTCCCTGTAGCAGGGGCTTTTTAGGGCTGGCTTGGGGCCAGTGCCTCTTTTTTTCTCCAAGTGATGACTGTGTGGCCCCTGGGGATGGGTCAGCATTGGTTTTATTTTTTATAATGTTTTCTTTATTTTAGGGCGCCAACCCGGCCACCCCTGGAGCCAGGCAAGCACTCCTTTTTATTATTATTATTATAATTTTTTTAAAGCCCTGACTGCATGGCGCCCTGGGGCTGGGTTGGGGCTGGTTTTATTTTTTAATAATTTTTCTTTAGTTTAGGGCACCAACCCAGCCACCCCTGGGGCCAGATCGGTGCTCCTTTTTATTTATTTATTTATTTATTTATTTATTTATTTATTTATTTATTTATTTATTTATTTTTTATTATTATTATTATTATTATTATTATTATTATTATTATTATTATTATTATTATTATTATTATTGATTTAAAAAAACAATTTGTATTGTGTTTTTTCTGACTCCTTTTTAAAAAATAATAATTTTTTTTCAAGTGCTGATGCACAGACCCTGGGGCCGGGTTGGCACTGGTTTTATTTTTTATAATTTTTCTTTATTTTAGGGTGCCAACCCAGCCACCCCTGGGGCCAGGACAGTGCTCCTTTTTTAAAATTATTTTTTTATTTTTAAAATTTTTATTTCTATTGTATTTTTTTTTTTTTTTGCCGGTGTCAAGCCCCACACATAGAATACACACACAAACAGAGTTCAGTCCTTTGCCAAGGTTTTTAGTGAAGAATCAAGCAAGTTCAAGTTCTTTGCCAACAATCAGGTGCCAGATAAATAACAGAATTGAAACCACAGCAATTACCAGTCCAGGTCAACACAAGAATGTTTCACGGAAGCTAGATGCCAAGCCGAAGAGAATAGATCAAGCCGTTGTCAAGGAAACCAGTCCGGAGTCAAAGCCAAACAGAGTCAGGAACAGACAGGAACGTGGTTGCAAGTTCAAGTGACGCGTTGCTCCCATGGAGAGCTCAAGGTGAGCTTGCCAGCTATATTCCAAAACAGGGAACACACCCTTACTCCTGGGAAGGCTTCTGCTAGTACTCAGGGCTATCTGACCTGATTCTCCCTCTAGAATCAAATACTCTTTCCCTAGCTATCCTGGTAGCACATCATTGCAGAATCCTGCTGATGGCCCTTCTAGGAGGTGGAGATATGTTTTCAGCTGAGTCATCAGACCCAGCTGCTTGTTGACTGGAGCTGCAAGCCTCTTTCATCAGCTCTTCACCGGTTAATCCCTCAGAGTCAGGTTCTGTGGCAGGCAGGGTCCTGACAGCCGGGCTGCAGGCTGGTTCCGCAGCCCTCTGGCCAGGTCCGGTGATTGTGGGCCAGTACTGGGCCTGTGGGCCGGATTGGGTGTTTCACCCCCCAAGCATGACCACACGGCCCCAGGGGCCAAATCGGTGCTGGTTTTATTTTTTAATGTTTTTTTAAATGTTTTGTGTGTGTGTGTGTGTGTGTGTGTGTGTGTGTGTGTGTGTGTGTGTGTGTGTTTTTACTGCCAACCACGTGGCCTGCACTACAGCCGTAGTGCAGACTGGTAGGCTTTTTTCTCCCTGCTCGCCCCTCCTGCAGCCCAGAAGACCGGACCAGGAAGGACCAGCACCAGGTAGGAGTGCTACATCTAAGTCAAAAGAATGAATTGCACAGATATAGGATGGGGGACACTTGGCTAGAGAATAGTACCTGTGAAAGGGATTTGGGGGTCTTGGTGGACCTAAAATTGAACATGAGCCAGCAGTGTGATGTGGCGGCCAGGAAAGCCAATGCGATGCTTGGTTGCATCAACAGAACCATCGTGTCTAGATCAAGGGAAGTGATAGTGCCACTCTATTCTGCTCTGGTCAGACCCCACCTGGAGTACTGTGTCCAGTTCTGTGCGCCTCAGTTTAGAAAGGATGTTGACAACCTCGAGTGGGTGCAGAGGAGGGTGACCAGGATGGTTGAGGATCTGGAGGAAATGTCTTATGAGGAACGGCTTAGGGAACTGGGAATGTTTAGCCTTTCAAAAAGAAGACTGAGAGGGGATATGATAGCTATGTTTAAATATTTAAAAGGATGACATATTGAAGAGGGAACAGGTTTTTTTCCATGGCTTCAGAGACTAGGACTTGGGGCAATGGTTTCAAACTACAGGAAAAGAGATTCCATTTGAACATTCGGAAGAACTTCATGACAGTTAGAGCTGTTTGGCAGTGGAATATGCTGCCATGGAGGGTGGTGGAGTCTCCTTCTTTGGTGGTTTTTAAGCAGAGGCTGGATGGCCATCTGTCGGAAATATTGTGAAGGGGTTCCTGCATGGCAGGGGGTTGGACTAGATGGCCCATGAGGTCTCTTCCAACTCTATGATTCTATGATTCTATGATCTCCGGCACCACCATTAACAAACCGAACCAAACCAAACCAAATGTTTTTGGTTCATTTCATTTTGTTCTAAATCCACTCTGGGGTTCGTTATTTGTTTTGTTACATAACAAAATGAATAACGAATAACAAAAAGAACTAAAAGTTCATTTCGTGCCCATCTCTAATTATTACAACCAAAAACTGAGATGAAGGCATCACTATAATGTATGATGAAATGGAAAGCTAAAATAAGACAACTGATTTTTTGTGATGGAAGCATGTTTTCTTCAACATTATGCATTTAAAAAACTCACAGTATCATAATCTATACATTTCTTCAATGTCTAGTTCCTTGTGACATAATTATTCAAAGTTATTTGTCTGCATCTACTGTAAAAGCAAAACTTCATATATCTGTGCAACAGAATGTAATCCATAAGAATCTCTTCAAACATGTTACAACACAAAGCTAAACTATCATTTTATTTTAGTTATCTATTACAGTGTTTCTATCTTGTCCTACACTAATATATAGCTGGCTAGGATATGATGAATAAAATCACATTCAACATATAATGCCATCTAAAACACTTCAAAACGATAAAATCAGTAAATATATCTTGCTTTAGAACAAGTTAACAACTAAAATTAGAGAAAACCATCTTGCAAGATGGAAGACCGAGTCATGCTGACTGTATTAGAATGTTTGGGAGATCAGCCTGGTTTTAATTAGAAAGTTGGTGATGCCATCAATGAGACCTCTGATGGGCGGACCTTTCACAATTGGGGTGCCATAGCTTTTTTTAAAAGCCTTCTCTTATTCTCTACATAATGCACTATTGTCAGCAGATCTTGAATGCTGGGTGGGTGTATATAGTGAGACACAGTTACATATATTTAGGAGCCAAGCCAATTACAGCTTTATAAGTCATTGTCAGTGCCTTGAATCCAGTTTAGAAGATTATTGGCAGGCAGTGTCATTCTCTCAGAAACAGTGTCATTTGGGTCCCAAAAGGTATTCCTGCCAGCAGTCTAATTGCCAGCCTGTGAGTTATTGCACCTGAAATGGAGGTAACTGGTGGGCTATTTGAAGCCAGTCACAGGCACTCTGATCAGCAGAATCCACCAGCATTTCCAGTGACATACTGCATATGCATCTAGGCCTACTATTAAGCTATTCAACTGCTCCTTCAGGGGGATAGAAACCCCATCGAAAATGGTCCACCTACCCTCCTTCTAGACATGAACACAACACTTCTGTCTTGTCAGGATTCATCAACAGTATATTGACCCTCAGCCTATTATAGCATCCAGGCTATAGTCCAACACCAGTGGCGTCTCACCTGATTGATGACAAGGATAAATCAAAGTGCATGACATCAGGTTATTGATGGCATCTAGGTCTAGACTTCTGCACCCATATGGCTTCAATGAGCATGGGGAGCAGAATGGAGCCCTGTGGTACCTCAAAGCTTAATAGAACTGAACAGAAACCCTCAGGTTCTGCTTGTTGTAACCATTGTTGCTGAGAGGAGTTTGCTGATTGAAGTTTCTTGTCCACATCACTCATCCACAATAGCAGAAAAAAGTTCCTGGGAAGCCTGATTAGATGGTGTTCTGAGAGCCTTCTCCAATATTGCCACAGCAGCAGCCTTAAATGGATTAAAATACCTTTTATCCCTGAGGTGCTTAGCCAATCTGTTACAGCAAGGAACAAAATGTTCTGCTCTTAACCCTTCTTAGCTAGATTCCAATAAGCATTTTACTCTCCAAAACAACTCTGTTGGATGGCAGTTTAAAGATGGGAGAGAGAATTTTTTTTTGCCCCCTTTGCATTGTAGTAGGTTTAACAAAAGGTTGTTACTTGTTTTCAGCCATACTTACTTTGTGACTTATATCACTTGCTCTAGGTGTCAACTGACCTATTCCATTGCTTGCAGCAGAACTTCCACAAACTATAGGCCCTTACAGGCTTAACAGCCTCGGATTATTTTCTCTGTACCCAATAACAAAAAATGGATCAGGGCATAATCTGGTGCATACACTGCACCAGTTCTATCTGATGTCTACAAAGAAAACAGACTGATGTGAAACCTGAGCCAGTGAATCATGGTTTCAGTTTGTTTTTAAAAAGTGTGTTCCAAACCATGGTTATCTGGAACCATGACTTGACATGATAACATAGTACTGCCTTTGTTTTTAATCTGCTTTATTATGCATGATGTTGAATTACTGCTTTGAACTAAAACAGTTTGCTATATGTTCTTAGTAGACATGTCTATTATTTCTTTTTATATTCGCAGTGTAAGAACAAAATAGCAAGAATAAAGTAATAAATATTACCTCTTCTGAGTCTAACTTTCAAGTAAATGAAGTGACATAAATTTCAAAGAAAATACAACTGCCTTAGAACCTTCCAAGATTATAAAATGCTAAACACATCTGTCATTTTTATTTCTTCTTTAATATTGTTTTACTCTTGTGGTATTATATTGCATTGACTTTGTCACAATTTGCTTTTACGTCTCTTGTATACTACACTGTCATCTTTTCACCAAGGATAAAAGCTGCTTAGAAACATCTTTGTTGCCATTAGATGCCACCAACCCGCTTCCAATTTATGATGATCATAATACAGTTTACGAATTATGTGAGGCATTCAAGGAGTTGTGTACCCTTCTCCCCAAGTAAGTTTCATGGCTAGGCAGAAATTTGAACTCAGATCTGCTGAGTCCTGTTCTGGCACTACGGCCTCTCAAAATACATACTAAATGCATTTAAAAACTAACATTAAGAAAGGCCATGCTAATTAGTCTAAATGCTTGTCTAGTTGAGTATTCTACTTGCTCGGCAGCCAACCAGATGCTCTTGGGAAGGGTACAAATTAGATTCAACTGCAACTGGACTCTTCTATTTGTATTTCACAGTAACTGGTATTGAGAGGGACATTGCTGGCTGTAGTAGAGATATTTCGCATCTAGTAGGTATCTGCACTGTCTGTGGAGAAAAGTGAAAATCTGGAACTAATTACCGGTAGGGACATTTGTTTGATTTTGCCATAACTTCAGGAGAGAACAGAAAACAGTTGCATACTCCCGAGGCAATGCCCAAAAAGGTCTTTTTTCCCCATGTATGTATTTGTAGGATTTCAAAAGTGGCCCACGCTTTGAATTGAGGAAAGGAGAAATTATCTACTGAGTTTCTAGCACCAAAGGTAAAGCAAAGAAAAAGGCAAGCGAGAGGTGAGCCCAAGAACATCCTCAGATAATCCAACCAGAGATCTGTTAGGAAACAGCTCCTGACCCTGGGCACCAAATCTGGTGCCTCTTGGACCCAGAGGAGCAGTTTTGTTTCATTTTGTTTCATTTCATTTCATACATTTTTTTTTGAAAAAATTCATAAGAAATGAAACAAATTGAAACAGGGGTGGGCACGAAATGAAATGAAACGAAACATCATTTTTTGTTTCATGCCCAACCCTAACACACAGTGGAACACTAACAGTGCAAAACAAACAAAGGGGTAAAAATATAAGTAATGAATGACATACTATGCATAAGTAATGAATGACATACTATGTTGAATTGTTTTTAAAAGCAAGCAGTTCATCCAAGATGTGTAAGAAAAATATGATTAATGGCTAACCGAGCATTTTTTTAATTTAATGGATATCTGCTGAATATGTTCACACAAGTCTGGAAGGAATTAATTCATTTCTCCAATAACTAAGATAGAAATGCATTTAATTTAAAATTGCAATTCAATGGCTAAAATGCTGTATATTTCACAGTAGTCATGGATGCAAAGTCATCCCAGCAGTGGTGGGTTTTGGTAATTAAAGATTCCCTCTTCATATCCCATAACACCCAAAGCATTTTCAAAATGAAATGAATTACACTGGAACTGCAGGAGCCACAGGACAGAAGGAGGAAATGTTTAATTTCTGAAAGTCACCCCCTTATGTTACCATGAGTGTTCCATGGCTGATGCTTTGCAAATAGGATTCCATACAATGAAGACATTTTTATTCCCTTGTGGTGTAACGGTAACTTTTAAATATATTTTGACAATTACCGGTGTGTGGCCTCTCTGGCTAAATGATGAAAGAGGAGCATCACAGGGTCTACATGCTGGCTTATACTGTGATGTATTTTGCAGCTTCATACTTTGCTGTGGATACTGAAATAGTGTGGTGGATGAGGGAATGCTATGCCTTGTACTACAGGCTGGTGATTTATGTTATTTTTCAGTTAAGAACATAAGAACACAAGAACAGCCTTGCTGGAACAGGCCACAGCCCATCCAGACCAGCATTCTGTCTCACACAGTGGCTCACCATTTACTTCAGGGTACAGTATTCCTAAGCAGATGTCTTCACTTGTTTACGATTCCCTGCAAAGAGATATCCTGCCTCTCTCTCCATCCCGGAGGTTGTCCTTAGGCATCCATAATGGTAGCCATTGATACCCCTGTTCTCCATAAACTTGTCTTATCCTTTCTTAAAGCTGTCGAGGTTGACAGTTGTCACCACTTCTTCTGGCAGGGAGTTCCATAGACCAGTGATCCTCTGGGTGAAAAAGTACTTTATCTTACTTGTTTGAGATCTAGCACCAAAAGTTTCATGGAGTGTCCCCTTAAGATCACATGGAGTGATCTTAGGAACCCGTTATGCCTGAGACATGAAGAATTAAAGTGCTACTTCAAAAAAAAATTATATTGCAAGTCTAGCTAACTAGTTTTGGCAGCTTGTAACTAGAACTACAGTGAATAACTAATTACTTTTTTAAAAATTACTGTTCAAGCTATGCCTGTACACAGCAGAGAAAGACATGGGAAAAACAGGCCCATAATGGAGCTGAAGAAGCAGCTTAGTTTTCAACCTTCAAGTTATCTTCCTCTGGATTGTGGACCATGATTTAAACTGCTCTTGATTGGGACTTTACACAGCCATTAATCTAAAAGGAAACTATCATAAAATAATATGTACCCATATTTGACAGACTTTCAAAGAACTGAGACAGCTGTGACATTCCTCAAAACTGATGTCAGAAATGGGGACAAAAGAATGTTGCTTATATTCAGTGGTGCTGAAAATGCAGTGTAATACACTGTACAGATCATTCAGAATATTAGAGGCAATCATTCCTCTTTGGAGCCTATTGTAAATCTTAGTGGATAATTGCATAAAATCCGCTACAGAATATATCACAATACAGTAAAACCCCACCTATCGCGGGGGTTAGGGACCCACCCGACACATGATGAATGAAAATCCATGATATGCAGATGCAGGTCGGGTGGGGCAGGGGGCGATGCACCTCCGCTGCTTCCCTGGGCTGCTGGAAGACTTTTTAAAAAGCCTTCCAGCAGCCTGTGCAAGGGCAGTGGATGATCTGATCCACTGCTTGTTGCAGGCACCATTCCTTCCGCAGCCAGCACCAATCAGCTGCTTGGCGCTGGCTTGGGGCTAGTGCTCCCCCGCAATCTCCTTTGAAATACATTGGCTCAATGCATTCCAATGGGGAAAAATTCTCCATTGAAATGCATTGAGCCAATGCATTTCAATGGAGATGACCCAGGACTGGAAGGGATTTTAAAGGGGTGTGCCACTTCTCCAGATCCCCTGCGGGGGGATGGGGAAGGGGCGCGCCCCTTTTAAAACCCCTTCCTCTCTGAGATCCAGACTTACCTCCGTGACTGGAAAGGATTTAAAAAGGGGTGCACCGCTTCTCTGGAGCCCCTATGGGGGAGGGGAAAGTGGCGCGCCCCTTTGAAAATCCCTTCCAGTCATGGAGGCAGACTTACCTCCGTGACTGGAAAGGGTTTAAAAAGGCGCACAGCTTCTCCGAAGTGGGGGAAGCAGTGAGACCTTTTAAAAATCCCTTCCAGTCCTGGGCCATCTCCATTGAAATGCATTGAGCCAATGCATTTCAATGGAGATTGCAGGGGAGTGCTGGCCCCAAGCCAGTGCCAAGCAGCTGATTGGCGCTGGCTGGTGGAGGAATGGGGCCTGCAGCCAGCGCTAATCAGCTGGAGCCCCAGCATGTACTGCAGTCCTGCAATATAGTGGGCCCGCAGTACATGAACCACGAAATGGTGTGGGGTTACTGTAGCAGAAATGTAGAAGCCTGCAGATGTCCTTGAGTTGTGGATGAGTTTCTCAGGTACTCAGAAGTCATGAAATTAACAATAAGCCAAAGCACAACTTCATCAGATTCTTCATTTGATCAGTTTGTTTCTGGTAGCCACAGACTCTTGTAGACCCAACTGGAAAGGAGCTGGCCACAGTTTTAAAAAATGATGTCTCCAGCTTTCTGCTTGTTTCTGTAACAACTCTACTCGTGACCTGTGATTCAATCCCAGGTAGCCAGCTCAGGGTTGATTTAGCCTTTCATCCTTCTGAGGGTGGTAAAATGAGTACCTTGGTAAAATGAGTACCCAGCTTGCTTTGAGGGGGGGGGGAGTTGGTGGAATGTGTAGCCTGCATAATTAAATTGTAAACTGCCCAGAGAGTACTTGAAGCACCATGGGGCAGCATATAAACAGAACACTGCTTTTTAATAAAAACCTAAAGATTTACAGTATATTTCCATGTATATGACTATATTTTTGTCTAAATTGTTAGACTAAAAATGAAGGGTCATCTTATACACAGAGGTAAGCCAAGGAGAGTACTGCACAGTTCCGAAAGTGCAATTTTGGGTTGTAGACGTGGGGGGGGGGCATCTTATAGATAGAAAAATATGGCATGTCTGTTTTTTCCTATTGTCTCTCCCAGTTTGTTTCCCTTTTGTGCTAAATATTTCCAGCTGTAAGCAGAGATTGTTGCTAATTTTTGTAAGACACTCTAGGTGCCTTTTCCAGCTACAGAGTGAGATATCATATTTCAAATAACAATTGTCCCTGATTCATTAACCCATTTACATAGATTTCTTCACAACTCTGTTGTTCACTGGACCCAAAATAATTCAACGTTGGTTTCAGTATGCCATTGGCTAAGGAAGAATGTCAATTTTCAAACAAATGAGCAAACACTTACTGTATATTTTGTATCAGAATAGCTATTTGGTAGGGCAAGAGTGGATGACCGTAACATTTTGAAATGCTTCTTTCCCAGCAAAATATGTTTGGGTTTGTGTCTGATCGTGTTCTTTGGATCAACTGAGTTATTATGAAGTGAATGAAAGGTAAAGTTAAAGGTTTCCCCTGCACATGCATGCTAATCGTGTTCAACTCTAGGGGTGGTGCTCATCTCCATATTCAAGCTGAAGAGCCAGTTTTGTGCAAGTCCGTGGCCATGTGTCCAGCACGGATGCACAGAAACACTGTTTTAAATCTCCGCTTTTTATGGCGGTACCGATTTATTTATTTGCATTTACATGCTTTCAAACTGCTAGGTTGGCAGGAGCTGGGGTTAATACCAGGAGCTTGCTCCACTACATGGCACCTGGGATTCAAACCGCTGAGCTGGTGACTTTGTAGCTGACAGTTTTCAGTGCTCTAGCGCGCTGAGCCACCATGTCCTTATAATGAACTGAACTACCAGTGTACAAATACTCATACATTTGTAAACAACTATGTGCTTCAAAATCTCTTCTTGTTAAAAATCCTATAGCAATCATTGCTGACTAGAAATGGGCATGGGGCAAACCAGAACTTTGTGGAATCACACTTTCATGAAGTGAAACGAAATGCTGAACTTTTTTTAATCATTGGCATTTCATTTTGGTTTGTCCCCAACCCCCCACCACCCCCCACCACCACAAGCTTTATTAGCTCTGGGCTGCCTCTGCCACCGTTACTGTCTAGCTGAGTAGGTTTTGGGGGCTTACTTCCTGCAGTAGTACTGAGAGTTGGAAGTGTCATTTTGCTACCATTGGGCTGAATATAGGGAACCCTTGAATAATGACACTTCCCACAATACCATAATCCTTCCGAGAAGCACTGAGGCAGGAAGCAGGCCTCAGACATCCTACTCTCCTACTCAGCTCGGTGGTGTGGCAGTGGCAAAGGGGAAGAGATAGGTGATGGGGCCAATAAATGGGGGCATGGGATGGGGAAATTATACAGGGGGATCTGTGTAGTTAAGCTACACAGAGAGACCCCTTCATTTGCAATTGGGCCAGAACTGAAACAAACCATAAACCGTTTCATTTTTTTAATGGCATGGCTTGTGGTTTGTAAACATTGATGGACCATGAACCATTGTGCTGGTTCATGCCCATCGCTGACTAGTGTAAGGCAGTGATTTTCCAAATGCAATTTTTCTTTGTGGAGGGGACTGATTTTTATGGGGAAGCTAACAGCCTTGTGAACCTTCCTCGGTATCAAAAGAAGTATAGACCAAAAACAAATTTACCACCTCAATGAAAACAAGACATTTTTTAAACTAATGAAGTTACACCCCCACACAAGTGCGTTACAACAATTTCGCATTTTGGAGCTGTTTTACACAAACTGCCGCTACACTGGATTTAGCAGGACAATATTTTATTTTATTTTATTGGGTAGTCTGACAACTTTCCCACAGCTTATGGTGATTCTAATAGACCTGCACCTGCTGTCACTGTGGTTTCTGAAATTCTGATTAATTTTCCAGCATTTCAACTCATTCATATATTTCCATCTAATGTGGTGACACAAGCTGTTGAGAATATGGCAGCTGTTCTTGTTTTGCTTGGATGCTCCAGTCTCGCAATGTGTGTCCTGTTACAGATATCTCTTATGGCTGTTGCTGATGCTTCTGGAACCAACAGCTGGATGAATGAGGTATTATTCTGTCATGCTTGCAGCTGAAGAGTATCAGGGTATAGATAAAAACCTCAGAGCACCTAATGAGGCTTTAGTAGCTCATTTAAACAGCAGCACAGAAATCCCTAAGTGTTTCTACAACACAATTTAGAGGAGCTGTGATAAACGCTTCTCCCTCTTGGGAATAGAAATATTAGAGATTGATTTTTAATTCATTTTAACACTGTAATAAGACTGGAATCAGTGTGGCTTTGAGCTTTGCAGAACAGCCCATTAAATACACCCCACACAGGGATGCACATATTCAGTCAATGAACAATTGCAAGATGGTGCAAAGTTTTGTGATGTTTCCCAAAGTGATGCCTCCTAGACGAAACCCTGATGCCAGATGTCTGCTTTCTAAATTAATGATTATTTTTATGTGGCAAATTGACAGCCATTTACCTACTGAGTACCTTCCATTTTTACGTTGTTGGTTGGAACGAGACATTCATAATAATGTGCAGCATTAGGCACAAGCCCACTTCAGACACATGTCCTGTTTCCATGTGATTCCCCATACCAACGCCCAGATCATGGGCAGGGGGGAGGCCCTGGCTGAGAATCTGGTACTCAGGCAATCAGCATGCTGCAAAACAGAGCTTCCGGAGGTGCGTTCCTGGGCAACAACATCCTTGGTTGATCAGTGCTCATCTGGCATAACATAGACAAAAAGAAATATCTGGCTCTCACAACCCATGAGACCCAGAAATTTCTGCATTTCTATGTTGTGTGAGCCCTACTGCCATTTATAACAGTGTGATTTGGCACCACTTCTAAACCATAGTTGGGCTTGTGTAATGTGAAGTGGCAGGAATTGCTGCAAATTCTGCCCCATTTTTTAAATAGAGTAATACCTTAGTTTAAGAGTAACTTGGTTTAAGAGCGTTTTGCAAGGCAAGCAAATATTTATACTAAATTTTGCCTTGATCAACAAGCAATGTCTTGCAGTACAAGTAACTGGAGCAAGTCACATGATTGCAAGTGAGCCAATGGTCTCCCCCCCACACCTGGGACTTCTGGGATGTTCCATCTCAGGCAGCCTCCAAAGTAGAGGGAGGTGAGAGGAATGGACATTTCCCTTGCACCAGCTAGAGATGTTTTCAAATGGGGAGTGCAGGTTAAGGAGTTGCTTTATTTTTCTTTATATTTTTCAACAGCCTTTCTTATTTTTCAAACAATTTCTATTCATGGGGAAGCTAGTAGTGTGTATATGGCTACAAACTGCATTTTACTATTGTCACATTAAAAACACAGAGTAAAATCTAGTTGTTAGACCCAAGCAGAGCAGATTCTGCAGCCAGGTACCTAAACCATGATGTGAATGTGGACTTCTAGCCAACTTACTTTGTGAGTTTTGGCATTTTATGTATACAGCATGTGGTCTATGGGACCCCAGAATGAATTATCTGAGATTCCATTATTTCTTAAGGGGAAATTTGCTTTGATATAAGAGTGTTTTGGTTCACAAGCATGTTTCTGGAAGGCTCTACCATGGTGTGTCATGCGCTGCGGGAGCTAATTTGCCCCTGCCCGCCCGGGGGAGGCAAAGACAGATGACCCAGACGGTGGCTTGTAGGGGCCAGCCGGGAGCCTACCTTAAAAGGACCTCCCAATGTTTGGCTGGCCTCTTTCCCTGTGGAGCGGTGTCCCACCCACACACCCTGAATTAAGAGCGAGTAATACTGGTTGCTATGGGGCCAGATGGGAATTTTTGACCTGCCCCTGATTGGCCAGACAAGGAGCAGGTGTGTTTTTGCCCATTCCGCTCTTAATGTTATTTACTGGGTCTGGCGTGGTTTTTGCAGGATTTGGTCACACAGGTTGGTAGGGTCGGAAGGCAGGTAAGGTATGGAGCCAAGGAACACCTGATAAGGGTGTTTGCCGCCCCGCCCCTCGGCACTGTAGGCCCCGAGGACTCGGCGCTGGGGGGAAGTAAGAGGCTGAGCCCCACGGGTGGCAATTACCCAGAGCTGGCAGCCTCAGGTGGTTGACCTACTGGGTTGCCCATAATTTGATTGCAGCTCCTGCCTGGGTCCATGTGGGGCAGGGCCGGCCTCAGATGGATCAGCCTTCTGCCCTATGGGTGGCCCCCAGTTTCTTCTGAGTTGTTGGTTGCTGAGTTAATAAAGTGTGGCCCGGTTTACCCAAACCTTGTGTCTTGGCCTCTTTTCTCCGGGCTGGGGGGGCAATGAATTATGCTAGTAAACCAAGGTATTACTGTATTTAGTTTCAGTCATGTTTTCATTCCTTCATGGCATTTAAACAAATTATTGTAACCTGCCTTTAGACATGTAAACCAGCTGGAGCTGCCTCCTTTTCTGCAGGAGGGATTTTTCAAGAATCTCTAAAGGTCACAGGTCAACAAATGTTATTTGCTCCTCTGTGCCACCTGGTCCTAGAAGCTCATGGTTCTTGTCTTAATAGGATTCCTCCAGTGGAGATGTGTTCCTTGCCTAGATACATTTTATGTTGCGATCAGTTAGGGCATTCTGTTCTGATTTGATGTCCCATTTACATTCCCATTTGTAGTTCTAAAGCCTCTTGCACTCAAAATCCGGTAAAGGGGTAGTGTTGATCATTCTGGACACAAAATTCAAGAAGATACTGCTGAAGACAGGGTGAAAAGGGAAAGAAATTCAATAGAGTGAAATTCAATAGAGTGTAATGAGATAGAGAGCACTGTCTGTATTCTCTCAGAATTAAACTGCAGTTCTTCACAATATTAGGTTAGAGTTAAAGATACTGTGGTTATTTCCATTTTATAGATAATCCTATGTTTTGGAATATTGTACATTCTACCTACAAGAAAGTTTCTAAACTCAGACTTCTTTTAAAGCAGGCATGTCCAAACTTTGGCCCTCCTGGTGTTTTGGACCACAACTCCCAGAATTCTAAGCTTAGATTGCCAATGGCAACGGACTGTTGGAGTTGCGGTCCAAAATATGTCACAGGCCTATTGATGGGCTATGAAGTCTATAGTGGTCTTTTCAGAAGAATTCTTCAAATAGGAATGAAATCTGAGGCCACAAACGGAAGTTGGAAAGAGCCGTAATTAGTAGTGGAAGCATGCTAAGGTTTGCAAAGAGGTGACTAAGGGCCTATTTACACTAGAGATATAATTCAAAATATGTACCAGAGTTCTGTTAGCAATTGAAAGTTATGCAACATCACATGGTGTTTAAATTTGTGTGCATTCCCCGAGGCTACTTTCAATCCACTTTTTTCGAAAAAGGAGCTGTGTCTCCCTCCACCTCCACTAATCCAGGCAGCCATCCCTTGCCATCCTTGACTTACTCTCCTTCCTTAGCACCAACATGACTTCCTCCCACATCCACCTTGCCCTGGAGGCAAAGAAAACAATGAGGATGGCAAAGGAGCTTGCCCATGGGTTTGCATAAGGAAGGCAGGGAGATGGGGCTCTGGCCAACATCAGACTTAAGGGTCTGTAAATTGAAGATGGTGGGGGGAATGCAGCATCAGTGAATTTGTTGGGTGTGGGCAGTGGGTGCTGCCACTGCCACCTCTTACACTTGCTAGGGAAAGAGAGTGAGGTGAAGGTGGCAGATGTCTACCTGAATTAAGAGAAGCAGAGGGAGCATGGCTGTTATGGGACACCCTCCTTATCATGAACTTTAAGGCTCTTCTGCCATCCCCTGTTGTCCTTTCCAGTCACTAGCCCTTCAGTGTGAGCAAAGCACAGCTGCCCCCTTGCCTTGCAGCCCTCTGAACCTACTAGGGGCCTGTCCCCCAACATCTTCCTGGGCTCCTTCAGTGGTGTTGCGGGTAGAGATGGGCACGACTCAAAAAAATGGTGTTTCGTTTGTCGTTTCGGTTCATTTTCGTTTTTCGTGAATTTTTGAAAAAAAATCATTTTCGTTTCGTTATGTAACGAAATGAAAAAACGAAAATGAAAATGAAAAAATGCTGTTTCATTAGCATTCATTACAGTTCAATGTATTTGCCGCAACAAAAATGAAACGCACGACAAAATTTCTGTTGTTTTGGTTCGTTTCATTTCATTTTGGAGACAAAATTCATTTTTCATTTTGTTACGTAACGAAATGAAAAACGAAAACGAAAATGAAAAATTGCTCGTTTCGTGCCCATCTCTAGTTGTGGGGGTGAGGTGGGGTGGAGGCAGAGCACCAGGAACCAGAAGGGGACTCCTGGCTGCTCTGTGTGCCTCATTCTCTGCTTCCTGTGCTCCAGCTGCAGTGATGTGCCTTTGATACTAATGCCTCTACATCCTCCAGCTCTTCTTGCTTTGGCAGCACTCACTTACCATCTTGCCCACTCAGCTGCATCTCCCACCCCCACCTCCCATAGCAGAGTATCTCTATACCACTTGTAAAGAAAGGAGGGGGAACGAAAAATTACCTACAAGCATGAACCGTAGTGGATCGGGGGGGGGTGCATTGTGGCCTTGTATTGACAAAGGCATTCACATGTCAAAATGATTAGAAATAAATCAATTTTAAACCCATGACTAAATACATAACCCTATGCCAGCATGGTAAAATACCACAGTGGTATAAAAAACACAGTAAAACATGACACCCTGGAAAACGACCCCACAATTCCTGTGCAAAACAAATCTGTGATTCCCTGTATGCCATTTGCTAAAAATGGCTGCAAATTTGATGGCATTGTTAGCTATCTGATTTTTTAAATATTGAATTAATTGTGCTACACCCGATTCAACAGTAGTTCCTATTGCCAGTGTAACAGCACCCTGAGGCAATCTTTTCCTGTTTGTGAAATCGACTTCAGAGGAATTCCATGCTTAAATACTGAAGACAAATCCACAAATAAAGCAAGCTAATTTATATAATTCTGAAGAAGCCCATGTGACACAGATGTATATATAGATCACTTAAAATTCACCCTATTCTAGTAATGAGCTACCTCTAACATCTGTTTGTGGCCTTAAGTGTAAAGGAGGGTCACAAGAACAGTTCTGCATATTGACTCTTATCATGGTAGAGGCATTTTGTCTTCTACCTCAAGTGATGAGCATCCATGAGGGGGAGTTCCCTTTATGTACACTTGCAAATGTAGGGAGTTTTCTTGTAGGTAAAACCTTTCCTTGTGTGAGCTGAGAAAGCATATTCAAAAAAACTCCAGTGCAGATTCATTGGGGAACAAAGATGTAGTGCTTTTTCCTAGAGATGAATGGGGGTAAACGCTAGTAATGTTGTGCTCAAAATTCTACAAGGGGGGCTTCAGCAGTATGTGCACAGAGAACTCCCGGAAGTGCAAGCTGGATTTTGAAGGGGCAGAGGAACTAGAGGTCAAATTGCCAACATGCACTGGATTATGGAGAAAGATTGAGAGTTGTGATTATTAGAGATGGGCACGAAATGGAATAATTGCATTTTGTTTCGTTCTGTTTCTCCTCCCCTTCCTCATTTCCTTTCATTCCGTTTCATACAAAGTTTTTCAAATAAGTCATAAAAAATGAATTTTTACAAAATGAAACATGGGGGGGGGTAGAAAGCTCTTCCCGGGCAGCCCACCCTCTCCTCCTGATCCAGGGCCCCTAATTACCCTCTTCCTGGGCTCTCACACTGGTGGGGGCCTTTGGTGGTGTTGGCGATGTTGGCGTGGTGTACAACCAGGCTACTCACCCTCTTGGGCCAGCCAAGGCCTTCAGCAGCCATGGGACGGTGTATTGCCAGGCTGCTCAGCCTCCCCAGCCAGCCAGGGCATTCAGCAGCTGTGGGCTGGTCTACTACCAGGCTGCTCAGCCTCTCCAGCTAGGGCATTCAGCAGCCGTGGGGCAGTCTACCGCCAGGCTACTCAGCTTCACCAGCCGACCAGGGCCTTCAGCAGCCACAGGGCGGTCTACTGCCAGGCCGCTCAGCTTCCCCAGCAGGCCAGGGCCTTTAGCAGCAGCTGGGTGGTCTACCGCTGGGCCGCTCAGCCTCTGAGGCTGGCTGGGACATGTGGCGGCAGTGGCAGCAGAGGAGGAGGAGGAGGCCCAGGATGGCCTGCTCTGTCTGTCTGTCCTCCCACGGCGTCACCCGCAGCAGTGGTGGCTTTAGTGGCAGTGGAGGAGGAGGAGGAGACAAAGGCCCACTCTTGCCCTCTCTGGCTTGGCTGGGTGGTCTCAGCAGCAGCTGCAGCGGCGGCAGTGGGGCACCACCAGCAGGTAAGGGACCAGTTTACAGATGGAATGAAATGGTTCATTTCAACAAAAAAACCCACCATTTCATTTCATCTGTAACAAAATGCTGCTTCCTTGCTTTGTTTTGTTTTGTTTCGTTTCGTTATGTAACAACATGACAAAACAGCATTTCGTTTTTCATTTTGTGCCCATCCCTAGTGATTATCACTGGAGGATCACAAGCAGGCAGCGAAGAAAGGGCAAAAGCAGCAAATAGCCAGTCAAGTTCCTTTTGTGAAATTTTTCACCTGACCCCAAAGCCAGCCTTTCGGACAGATAATGTTGGTTTTAAAACATTCAACCCTTACATATTATTAACTAGGACAGGAATTCTTTGCCTCCGTATCATATTTGGCATTAAATCATAGATTCTCATACACAGGAGTGCCACTTTACAGAAGCAAAAGCAAAGCATAAAAGTCAACGTGCGGGCAGATATGTGTTATTGCTCCACATGTAATTGGCCTTCCCAAGTAGCTTAATGCCTGCATTCGCTGTGACGAAAGCAAATACCACATGGCTGAGAGTTAGATGGCACTGTTAGCTAAGATTATATTCCACCTGATGTTTTGCTGTTCCATGCATTTGCCGGATTCATTTTATTCCTTTGGGTTTTTAAGACTTCTGGAAATGTTCTGAGTCATGCTATTGATCTAAATAGGTCAGCTGCAGCCTCTCAAGGCTGCAAAAAGGTTTTCAAATAGATCCAAAGTTGATATAACCTGGAGTTTTTCATGACATCCTTTCCTGTCATATTGGAACTACATACCCTTTCCATTTAAAAGTTTAGTTTTAAGAATTACTCCCATACTTTAATTAAAGAGATAATGTTATTCAGCCAGAGCTTTTTTTTAAAGAGATGGTGTTATTCAGCCACAGCTGTCATGAAATACCATCTTCTAGCATTTTGGAATTAAGGCCTTCAAATCTTAAAAAAACAAAAACAAGAGATTAAATATTATAAATAGAAACTATAATGTTTTCCAAGCACATCATGATAAATCCTGCTATGCAATGCACCTGTATCCTTTAGATGGTCTTGGCACAGTTGTTAAGGGTTTAAATTTCCTCCATCATTAATTTAGCACTGAGCTTTGAAACATAGCGGTAGTCAATTATCAGGAAGGGCAGCAGGAATAATCTGCCAGAAGCAAGAATCTGTAGGCACCTAAAAGACAAACCAATATTATTTTGGTGTATGCTAGAGATGGGCACTAAATGCAAAGTGGTGTTTTGTTTCATTTTTTGTTTCTCCCCCATCCGTTTCATTTTGTTTCTTACGAAATGAATGTTTTTTTAAAAATTCATTTCGTATTTCATTTCATTTCATTTTTTTTTTACACAAGCTGACCAGCCCAGCACGGTGGGCTGATTAGCAGTTTTATTTTTTTTTAACAAGGGCCCAGCAGGGTGGCTGAGCAACAGCTGATGGGGTCTTTAAAAGAAAAATAATGGGCCCTCTGCTGGGCACTTGCAGCAAACAATAATAATAAATAATTGTCCATGTGTGAAGCACTGCTTCCACCTACCCAGGCTAGGTGATACGGGGACCCTGGTCTCAAAAAAGCTAAATTGAGGAAAGGTGGGGTGGGTGGGCATGGACTATGCTGCTTTGTTTGGAGAGCTGGGTGGGAAACCTTATCTGGGACTTAGATGCAGTTTTAAAACTAGTCTTGCCTCCTACAACATCCGAACATCATCTAGCGAATACCAACTTACCACAAAGGATCTCAGTGCCTGGTAGACTACATCTTCTACCAAGAATGTATTTTGGTACAATGCTTTGATAAAGATGCCCTGCTATTGAAAGCTCAGCTTGCATTTTTTTTATTTTGTTGTTGTTGTTGTTGTTCAGTCGTTCAGTCATGTCCGACTCTTCGTGACCCCATGGACCAGAGCTCGCCAGGCCTTCCTATCCTCCACTGCCTCCCGGAGTTTGGTCAAATCCATATTGGTTGCATCGATGACACCGTCCAACCATCTCATCCTCTGCCGTCCTCTTTTCCTTTTGCCTTCAATCTTTCCCAACATCAGGGACTTTTCTAAGGAGTCTTCTCTCCTCATGAGGTGGCCAAAGTACTGGAGCCTCAGCTTCACAATCTGTCCTTCCAGTGAACATTCAGGGGTTGATTTCTTTCAGGATGGATAAGTTTGATCTGCTTGCAGTCCAGGGACTCTCAAGACTCTCCTCCAGCACCACAGCTCAAAAGCATCAATTCTGTGGCAATCAGCCTTCTTTATAGTCCAGCTCTCACTTCCATACATCACTACTGGAAAAACCATAGCTTTGACTATCCGGACCTTAGTTGGCAAAGTGATGTCTCTGCTCTTTAGGATGCTATCTGAGTTTGCCATTGCTTTCCTCCCAAGAAGCAGATGTCTTTTTATTTCACTGCTGCAGTCACCATCTGCAGTGGTCAAGGAGCCCAAGAAAATAAACTCTGTCATTGCCTCCATTTCTTCCTCTTCTATTTGCCAGGAGGTGATGGGACCGGTGGCCATGATTTTAATTTTTTTGATGTTGAGCTTCAGCCCATTTTTTTCACTCTCCTCTTTCACCCTCATTAAGAGGTTCTTTAATTCCACCTCACTTTCTGCTATCAGAGTAGTATCATTATTTTATTAGTGACCTATTAAGGTATTGCCTACTCTAGCCTTGTGTTGGTTTTTTTTTGGGGGGGGGTCACATGGCTCAACCATTTTTACTTCTATGAATTGATGAAGTTACGAAGAAAAGAGCCACTCCTCCCCCACGTTCCAAGCAGAAGGAGGCAAATACACCAGAAGCCTTGACTGCAACCACTAGTTAAAATTGCTTCTTTTTAATCTGGCCCCAATTGATCACATCTAGTGAGTTCTACTAAATTTTACCCAACTTCCAAATGGACCACATGGCTTTTTGCATTACCTCCCCCAACACTCCCACAAGTCACAGGGACCATGGTCTCGAGAGAGCCAAATTGAGGGAAGGTGGGGTGAGTGGGCATGGACTATGTTGCTTTGTTTGGAGAGGTGGGTGTGAAACTTATCCAGGAGCTAGATGCAGTTTTAAAACCTCCCCTGCCTCCTGTAACATCTGAACGTCATCTGGCAAATACCATCTTGCCACAAAGGATCTCACTACCTGGTAGACTACATCTTCTACCAAGAATTTATTTTGGTGCAATGCTTGATAAAGATAGCCTGCTATGGAAAGCTCAGCTTGCATTTTTTATTTTATTTTATTAGTGACCTATAAGGTATAACCTAGCCTAGCCTTGTATAAAAATGGAGTCTCTCAATAAATACAATTTGATGAATTTTAGAAAATTTTAATTCATTAATTCATTGGGAAATAAAACAGGCCCCAAAGATACCAAAATTAGAGGGAAGCACCCCATGATTCTCATCTACAGTCTACAAATTTGATGAATATCAAGTTTCCCCAACCCAGTTTCTAAAGGGCACTTTCCTAGGGGACCCACTTTGTAGATGTATAACTCAGATGTATGAATTATGCACCCCCCGAGAAGTTCTTTCTAGACACCTAGAGACTTCAAACATGCAGAGAATCTTTGTGCAACTCTTTACTAGAACCCTTCCAGGTTTGGTGAAGATTGGGTCTGCCTAACACAGTTGCTAAGGGGTACTTTACAAGGGGTTCCCACTTTGTGAGTTCATATCTCAGATGCCTGAAACCCAATATTAACCAAACATAGAGGGATTGTAGAGGAGAGCTGGAAGACATCTCTTTGCAAGTTGGGTATCTCTAGGTTCATAGGGAAACGTTCTAGGGGGAGGTAGGTATACCCTTGGGGGTACATAGCTCAGCTGTCTGAACCCCAATCTTCATCAAAACTCCAAGGTTTATAGAGAAGAGACAGAAGAAAGTTTCCTGAAAAATTGGGGCCTATATAATGACTGGGTTTTTTTTAGCATTTTAAGGGGGAGATGAATCGCTTCATTTATTTGTCTATACGTTGCAGGAAATTCATAGATTCCTGTTTGTCTATTCATCGGTGCTGACAAATCATGAATCACATCATATCACCATTTGTTAAAAATGTGTCCCCATCTCTAGTGTTGATTAACCAACCATAGTTGGATGGTGACACATAAATGTTTGAATTGATAAACAGGCATTCTAAAGCAAAGAAGCTAGAAACAAGTTTATCTAGCAGAAGACACATAAAGCAACCTTGCACTGAGTTAGACCACAGGGCCATCAAGTTGAGTTTTCTGTGCTCTGCCGCCAGGCAACGTTTTTCTGGAGTTTCAAACATATTGCCAAATCCCTGTCACTAAATTCCATTGTCATAGGATCCATCATGTCCTTCTTTTCCTCTTTGAATTTGTAATTATAGGATTTATAACATTAAAGAACATAGAAGTTGGACAGAGAGCTGTTTCTCCCCCATGAACTGCTAAGGCTAAGTTAGTTGTTCACCCTAAAAGGGGGAAAACATATGCTGCTCTTTAATTAGAGGGCTGAATTCAAAACACCCACATTATGTATTTTATTTGCATTTTCCCTCCCAGAATAACAACAGCATCAATATATTAGGCCGTGTCAATGTTAAAAAGAACAGCTTGAATTTTAAAAAATCCAGAGAGACTGCCAGTATACATCTGTTCTGCTCCACCCCATTGCCAAGCTACACACCTGCTCTTTAATGCATATGAATGCTGTGGAATACTATCTACAGCTTTAGAAATGTTAGGCGCAAGGCTTTCTGTTGTGTGTATGTCAGATGAAATCTGAGTTACATAAGCAAGACTATGCATAACAGAAGCTTTTTGCTAAGAAATCATTGTATTTTGATAGCTATACGTGGCAGTCTTTGCACATACTTAGAGAAGGTGGAATCACAGGGGAAATACTGGCATTGTTGACTACAAGGAACAGATGAATCACAGGGTGATTGCTGTAGTTCTTGTCTGTTTTGGTGTGTGAGGGTGTGTTTATTTGTAAGACGCAATGAGCACCAGCCAAAAAAAAATGGTATGGACTTTGGATCCGATACAGTTTCTGTTTATTGCCAGCAAATGAAGTCTGTATACATACTTCATCTGCATTGCCTTGTCTATAGTTTTCCTTTGCTCGCTTGCTTTTGACTTGTTTGGACTCATCCTTTCCTTCCTCTGAGTTTTAGAGATGGGCATGACATTAAAAAATGAATTGCAAAATTCCTCAGAATTTTCTAATTTGTTGATTTGGGTTTATTTGAATTGATGCCCTGACAAATATGAATCAATGAATTTTTGGCAAACATAATTATGCATTGATTTGTCAGGCTATAAAATAAAAATATACCAGGGACCTTTGCAGATACATCAAAATTGCAGGGATATTTCCCCTGACTCCCCTCTAACACTCTCTCCAGTTTAGTGAAGATTGGGTTTTGGATGTCTGAGTTACACACCCAAAAAGAAAGCCCTCCAGGAAAGTCCCTCCCTCCCAGCATGTAGAGATACCATTTTACCCCAAAATGTTCAATTAAAATTGTCAATAGAGGGTATTAACAGGTTTAATGGAACCCATCTTTTTATTTTTCTAATTTCTTGCTATTAACAAAACCCACCTTGTTACCTTGTTTGGCACCTCCTGTCTCCTTTAGACTAACCTTTTGGAAGTATGGACTTTTGACAGGTGGCAAACCTGGAAAATGGACCATTGTCCCACTGAGGTCACCGACCTCTGTCAGTGGGTTTTACTAGGCTGTCTTGACTTATATTAAAGAGCATATAAAGCAGTTCTAGAGGTCTAGAACTAACATTCCTTCTAATTTTCTTCCAGTGCTGTGAAACACACACACACACACAGCCACCCCTGGTTCCAACTGCAACTGAAACCAAGTGGGTAGCAACACTGGCTGCAAGTGTGCTGCACTGAGAGACAGAATGTTGATCAGAACCCATAGAGATCTGACCAGAATGCCAGAACATTTAAACCTCTGGCCACAAACAGGTTTAAAAAGCAGAAATAGAAGCTAGAATGAGGTCTTCTGGTAAACATCCTTCTGTTCTGATGCTTTCAACTGTGTTCCTGATTGATTTAGTAACCTTAGATGATGATTTCAGGGTAGGACCAGAGAGGATGAGCTGAAACACAAGAAGGTATACGATGCAGGAACCAAAAAAGCAAAAATCTATAAGATAACATACACAAGCCAGCCCTAGCACCAACATACATATAATACTGGTGGTGGTGGTAGAGGGGGGCTTGTTGGTCAGATTCATTTTCCCAAATTATTTATATTATTGAAGCAAAACAAGTTCAGGAGCAGTGTAGCCATCACAAACACCAAATACAAAAGTGGAATGGATGATATTAGAGATGGGCACGACCAGGAAAAATGACGTTTCGAGTTGTCGTGTGTCGGAGCCGGCCCATTTCGGCTCATTTCCGTTTGTCACGAAATTTCTCAAAATTTGTCATTTCGTTTGTTGTTTTTTCATCTGGCATTAGTACTGGTTTGGGGGGGTAGCGGGCTCCTGGAGGCACCTCTCTGGGGTGGGTGGGTGCCTCCTCTGGCCCGCTATGAAGGGAAAGCGGGCTCCTGGAGGCACCTCTCTGGGGTGGGTGCCTCCTCTGGCCCACTACAAAAGGGTATACGTAGCCAATTGGATATGCATTGCATACCAGTTGCAGTGGCAGACAGAGGCACCTCTCTTTCTTTTGGGTGGGTGCCTCTACTCTGACTCACTAAGAAGGACAGCATACTGGCATACAGGTGTACGGTGCACTTGGGCTGGGGAACGAAGTGAGAGAGGACCCCTATGGGCGCCCTGTGACTCACTAAGAAGGGAAGTGTACTTGCATGTAGTGCAATGCGAGTACACAGATCTGGCTTGGGGTTAGGGGTTAGCGCAAGGGCTAGGCTTAGGGTTACTGGTAAGGTTAGGGTGAGTTAGTGGGGTGCACCTCTGGGTGCCTCTCTGACCCACTAAGAAGGACAGTGTACTGGCGTATGGGTTAGGGTTAGGGTTAGGGTTTGGGTTCGGGCTAGGGTTAGTGGGCTTTTTATGCCCGACTGGCACATCCCAGAAGTCTCGGTCAAAACCTGGCCAAGTGGCCATGCAACTGGTGGAATGGCTCCAAAAATTTCCATGGTCCACTCCCATGGCCAGCCCATCATTGCGCAGGTGTAAAAAAATTAAAATTAAAATAAAATAAAATAAAATCAATGGAGACGTTTGGTTGCAAGAAAAACCCACTGCTGCTACTGTAAAAATTCAGGCAGTTTTAAAATAGCTATTTTTGCATGTTTCTGTGGTGCTTTGGTGTGTTTTTGGACCACGATTTCAAAAAAAATATTGTGGACGCCATTTTGGATCCCCCCGCACCGCATGGCAAATGGAGACGCCAAGGATGCCCCCTCCCAGCCCAGTATCAGCAGCCCAGGACAGGAGGGGGGGAGGCTGGGGACTCCCCCCCCAGAAACCACCCCTCTGGTAGGTGCCCTCACTCAGGCATGCATATTTTCGCCTGCTTTTTTGGCTGGGAATTGGGGTTTTTTATTTTTAAAACTTTTTTTCTGTGCTGCTTGGCATCGTGTGATTGCTGCGATGCCAGGAACGACAATGACAAATCAGACCCAATTTTTCTTTTATTGGTTCGAGTTCGAGTTCTGGCGGAGTAATTGTCGTTACCATTTCCGTTATGTAACGGAAACGAGGAACGGAAACGGAAACAAGAATTTCGCCAAGTCATGCCCATGTCTAGATGATATCTCTAGGCTACTAGAAAAATAAAAAAAATTGCTAAAATTTTGAGGGGCGAAACCCTCCTCCTCTGCAGTCTTAACAACCTTGGACAGCATTCTCTGGCTATACAACTCCCAAACTACACACACAGACCGTAGGTCAGCACACTCTCTGTGGTACAGTGGTAAAAAGCCAGCAGCAGATTTTTTGAAAGATTATTCTTCCTGAGGATTCTCAAGAAGTATAATCTCTGCTGTGCTTTCTTTATAAAATCTTTAGTGTTTGCTCCCCATGTCAGATCATCTCTCAGATTCAGCAGTACACGTCCACTTGAATAACAAAGGGCACTCATTCAAAGATGAGGATGTACACATATTAAACAGAGAAGATAGGTGGTTTGAGAGAGGAGTCAGGGAAGCCATTCATGTGAGCATTGAAAACCCCTCTCTCCACAGAGGTGGAGGCCTCAGGCACAGTCTATCTGCTACTTATCAGGCTGTGTTTTCAACAATACCCAGACAAAAATGCTCAGGATGATCTTGAGATGGAAAACAAAATCAGGGAGGCATTTAAAGGAAAAAGTGTTATTGTAATGGATAAATTATATCAATCTCCCTCCAAGCATTAGGATGTATGCTCTAATTCTGATGAGGAGGTAACATTTCTAAATACTGTATAATAATCACTAAACTAGAACAGTGGTTTCCATACTTGGGTTCCCTGAATGTTCTTAGACTAGAGCTCCCAGAAGCCCTAGCTAGCAAAACCAGGTCAAAGATTATGGGAGAAGTAGGAGCCTTTTTTGTAGAATAATTTGCCATGGAATTGGCAAGAGGGGAAGTACAGTTACTTTGGACTGTATTTTAAGTGGTGCCCAAATAAAAGAGAAAGAAAATTAGGAGAGGCTGGCTGTGAGAAAGGGAAATTGAGTGGGCGATGAGAAACAGCAAGCAGTATGGTTAACAATTCTCTTTTGTGCTGCTTATAAAATAAGCAAGAACACCCCCAATGCTATGAAATAAAGAGGATCCTTTCTTGATTTCATAGATCAACTTTTTACTTTCTTCCTTTCCACCAGACCCATGTGCCAAGGGATCCATGATTTCTCTGGTTTAGTGTGGACATCATTGGGGTTAATCATTTTTGATGGTTTTGCAAGAATCTCTTCTAAGAATCCTAGGAAATCAAGAGGATCCTTTCTTGATTCCACAGATCTGCCTTTGACATTTGAAGAATTAGGATAGAAAAGACTAGTATACAGATTTTGTAATATACTGTATTTTCCCATCTATACCATGTCCCCCACGTATAAGACAACCCCCACTTTTCCAACCCAGAATTACAGTTTTGCAACTGACGTCTGCCTGTCCTTAGGCAGATCTCAACACCAAGAAGACTGGATGTTTCCTCAGGAGTTTACCTGCTAAATTAAGAAATAAGACCTATTAGCACCAAATAATAAAGGGATGTTTGTTTACTACATCAGAGAGAGAAAGGGATGTTTATTACTCATCCGAGGAATAAACTTCCACAAACAAGGTGGCATAACTGAGAGACGGGAAAGTGTATTAATGAAAAGTCAAAAGGGCTCCCACCAAATGATTTATGTATTTGTAATGTATAAAAAAGAGGGATCTAACGTAAAGGGGACTCTTTCTCTCTCACACTCTCTCTTCCTCTTCTATAGAGGTGTTATCTCTTGCTTTGCCTGTCTTGTCTTTGTGTTGCTGCCTAACTGACTTCTGGAATAAACTCTTCCCACTACATACTCACCAGAAAGCCTAACACAAGTTATCCATGGGCATAAGGAGGGATAGATACACTGCCCGGCAAATGGAAGAAGAAGAAGAATTGGAGTGGAAAAAATAGCAGCAGACAAAAGCAGGGGTTGTAATGGCAACATAGAAAAAATATTTGGGGACCATGGGTTCACATAGAACCTCAAACCAAAAGTTATGTGGGGCAAAATGTAGAACAAAAAAAGTACTAGGACCCTGACAAGACTTCCCCCGGATGCATTCCTATGGGAAAGGTTTCCCTTGCAATTGGTGTGGGGAAACCGTGGGCTTTTTCCCGCCAGAATCGAGTGCCGCTGATCAGCTGTAGCTTTGGCGAGAAAAGGACTTAAAAAGCCCGCCCTTTCCTCCACCATATTCTGAGGGCTCCTGCCTAGCTGTCAATGGCAGGACCCCTTTAAACCTGGCCCAGTCGGTACCACGGAGTCCCCCTGGTACTGACTGGGCCAGGTTTAAAGCAGTCCAGTGACTGACAGCCCAGCAGGAGTCCTCTGAAAATGCTAGGGAGGGCTGTTCCAGGGATCCAGCTGCCCTCCCAAGCATTTTAAGAGAGCTCCTGCCGACCTGTCATCGGCTGGGCCCCATTAAAAATGGCCCAGTCGGCACTGAGGAGACCCCCTGGTGGCAACTGGGCCATTTTTAAAAGGGCCCAGCCGATGACAGGGAAGAAGGGTCTCTTTAAAGGGATCTTCCCCACAGTGGAGGACAGCGCCCACTCGGTGCTGCCATCCGCTGCGGGGGGAAATGTCAAAACGGATCCCGCTCTTCACCTCCTCATGTGGAGGTGGAAAGAAGGGTCTCTTTGAGGTGCTGGCCCCAAGCCAGCACCTTTCAGCTGAGAGGCGCTGGCTGGGGGAGCTCTTTCCCCCACCCCTTTCCCCCAGCCAAAGTTGCACAAGCACCACACACACACTAAACACAAAACGAATAACGAATCAACAAATCGACAAAAAGATTTTTTTCAAAAAAATCATTTAAAACAAAACAAAATGAACTGAACCCTAAAACGAACCAAACTAAAACGAATCACTATTTTTTTTCGGTTCGTGCCCATCTCTACTTGCTATCACAGGATGTCAACAGATTAGGTAGCCTTAAAAGGGAGATTGGTCAAATTCAAGCAGGATAAAATGGGCCCCTCCCCCCCAAAAAAAAAATTAAAAATGGATGTACCTAGACATCTTTGGAGGATACTTGCTGCCTCCATGGCTGTCTTGGTGCTTTATCTACGACAGTATCTCAGATAAAGCTTTTCTGAGATCTGTAGATTTACAGGAGATTCTTATAGAAGCCCCTGCTATATAGCAGTTGTAAATTCTATCATGCATATTAGAGATAACAGGCCTTTATAACAACACAGACCAAACTTGAACAATGCCTTTATGGGATCACTAAAATGTTACAAGTAAGACAAGCTCTTCCAGAACACTTCATTGGGCAAAAATAGTATAAATTGTGGGATTAAGGCAAATGGTTTGAAAACTGTACCAGATTTGACTCCCACAACTCATGAAGTCAACAGGACAAAATGGCATCTAGGTTCTACGTGAGACAGAGGTGACAACCTGGCGTTTCTTCCCCTTCTGCAAACCATGGGGTATTTCTTCTCCCCAGCTCTCCCACTGTCCCAGGAGTATTGATTACCTTAAGTAAAGGACTCAGGCCTCTTTCTAGGATTGGAGGAGAGGCATGTGAAACAAGCCCCTGGTTTTTAGATCAGCAAAATAGGAGAATATATATTGGTACCATGTCAAGTTAAGATTTAAATAGTCCAGCTAGTACTGTTTTTAAAGAAATGGTATTAAAAACTTGTATCTTCAACAAGTTTGAGAAAACTTGAATAAGTCTGACATATGTGACAGCAATCCTTTTCAGCTTGTTTGACAGAAAAGACTCCTATTTAGCATGAGTCCCATTTTGAGTTTGAGCTACTGTAATATTCAAAACGTTCCCACAATTACACCAATTATAGAGAACCCACCATAATTGGCTGTTTTCTTTGGTTTGTTATTTTCTGGCCACCAGCTGGCATAAAAAGCTCAATGCCACCATGTTCTTGCAAAAAGAAAGACCACCATCTTAGACATCATCTGCTGTAGAAAAGAAACATCCATAAAGAACTCTTCACAATTTCCAAAGGACTGATTGCAGAAATAAAGCCTCACTTATATATAAGATTATCAATCCTTAAAATAAAATGACATTTTCTTAAATGGCTTAATGGAGCTGAGGTTACAAATGTACACCCTCCAAGATAACAGATGGAAATTACTCCCAGACCCATGTGGCAGAATTTCTGAGTGAACTGGGCATGCTAATTAACATTTGGCTGGCATCTACTTATGCCTTTTCTGCTCCAGAGCAAACCACATATTGCAAGACATCTGCACACAGTGGGAATAAAATGATGCTATGCACAATCATGAGGGATCAATTGAAACACCTGATGGAATGTTTGCTTTACCCAATAGCAGTAATTATATGTTCTTGGCATTCTTAGCACAATCTGTTTAAACAATAATAATTTTTATAATAATAATAATAATAATAATAATAATAATAATAATAATAATAATAATAATATAAAAAACACATCTACAGAACTCACAAGTGAAGTTCAAGAGCAATTCACATCCTGTAGTTTCATTTTATAATAGATATTATGAAGACTTGGAGAGTCTCTGCTAGGAAGATATATTTTACTGGCTTACATTTTCTTTGAACAATTTTGCCTCAACCAGTAGTGATACATAGGTAACATTAACAGAATTGCAAATAGCTAGCTGATTAAATATGAAGGAGAAGCGAACTGGCATAAAGACAGGAGGACACGCATTGCACACCACCTAGCAAGTCATAGCCAGAATGCTCTAATATCGGAAAGGCTTAGTTTGCATGCTTGGACTGAAACAACTAATCTGACTAATTCAGTAAGGCATACTTGATCTGTGGTGTTCAAACTTGGAAGGTAAAGCTTGAATATTTGAGGCAGATAGATGTCACACTTAAATTATAGTGTTCAAGCCCCAAATTTATTCTTTGTGTAAGGGTGATTAGTTTTCTAATTCACCACTTCCAGTCCTAGACCATGGCCAGGTCTTGCCTCTAATGACCACTGCACTCTTTTTTTTTAAATGTTTTTTTATTAAATTTTAAACTACATACAACGACATAAAAAATGAAAGTAAAAAAAAACTACAACAAACAATATAAGTGCACCCCCATCCCACGGGGCCATCCATACATTCTTATTCGTTGCTCCATCTTCTATTCTTCTAGTAGTCTTCTTAAAGTTCTCTTCTCCAGAATTGTTGTGAAATATTCGTGGACTCTTTCCCTTTTCCTTCGACTAGTACATAATCTAAAAATTTACCCCAGATATCGTAGAAAATGTCTTTTTTCATTTCTCCTCGTTTAACCTTTAAACTGCAGGAGAGTTTATCGTTTATAGCTATATCCCAAAGTTCATTATACCAGTCTTCCATCTTGAATTCTAGTTTTGACTGCAGCTGTCATAAAATTTGCTATTAGTTCCTTTGTTGTAACAACAAAATCTTTACTTGTTAACAATGATAATAATGCTATCTCTGGATTACAATCTATATCCATCTTAATCATATTACTTAGCTCTAAAAACACTTTTTTCCAGAACCTTTGGACTATTTCACATTCCCACCAAAGATGCAAGTAAGTACCAAGCTCTTTTTCACATTTCCAACATATCTTAGAGTAAGCAGGATTCATTCTATTTAGTCTTACTGGGGTTAAATACCATCTGGAAACCAATTTGAAGTAGTTTTCTTTTATCCTGACTGACAATGATCTCAAAATTCTCATATTCCAAATTTTTTTCCAGTCTTCTTTCTCTATCTGTACATTAAGGTCTTGGTTCCAAACTTCTCTCAAGGTGTTTAAGTCCTTCATTTCTGATAATTCCCCTAGTATTTTATATATTTTACGTGTTATTCCTTTCTCTGAATTTTCCTGTTCAGACTCAAGCGATAGTAGGAAATGTTCAAATTTTGTGCATTCTCTGATTTGATTATTTCTCTTTCCCCAGCCCTTTATCCATTTTCCTAGTTGAATATAATTTAACCATGTTAAATCACTGGGTTGCAAAATATTTTTTATATCCTGAATTGTTTTAATCTTGAGCATCCAATCCTTTAGTCTAGCTATTTTCTTAATTTTAAATAACTCCAAATAATGCTTCAAGTTGTCTGGAAAGCTTTCCAAGTCAGTAACTAAAGCCAGTGGGGATCCCTTCGGAGACAAGATTTTCCTATATGTTCTCCATGTAGCAATTAAACTATTCAATAGGGGGTTGTCAATCTTTACTTTGTTTTTAACTTCCGTGAATAAAAATGTGTTTATTTCCCCCTTTATATGACCACTGCACTCTAAGAACCTAGTGCCTATATGACAAATCCTCCACCTGCAAACATATTTCAGCCTGGAGTGGAAAGGTCATAGCATGCAGTTACTACATCTTTCTCCCCTTTGAGAAAAAGGGCCTCTGCTCAGATCATCATTGTCTTTTCTCACAACCCTGGAGGCCTATACACAAAGACACCAAAAAGACTTCTTTTCTTGAAATATTCTCTGTGTTCCCCTCTTCTGCTCAATAGCCTGAGGGGTTGGTGAGTTAGACAGAACAGCAGCAGGACAAGACAAAGAGCAATTGTATTTTTTTGCTGTTGTTGCCATCTGCTCATCTTCACACTTTGGCCACTTTTTGACCTGCCATTAGGGCACCAGGCTTACCAGGGTTATGTGGTGGACTGAACAAACGGCAGCCCCCCCCCGACGCCTACAAGGAACTGCAATAATAAAGTGCTTGTTAGAGTTCATGGAAAACTGCTGCTCAACCCTACAGGAATATTGGATAGCCAGATACTAACTGCTGCCATGATTGCCTGAAACACTACCCAATGCTGAATGTGAGAGGATTAGACATGGGCACGACTTGGCGAAATTCTCGTTTCCGTTTCTGTTTCTCGTTTCCGTTACGTAACGGAACGAAGAACGACAAATATTCTGCCAGAACCCGAACTCGAACCGACTAAAGAAAAATAGGGTCTGATTTGTCGTTGTTGTTCCTGGCATCACAGTGATCGCGCGATGCCAAGCAGCACAGGAAAAAAGTTTTAAAAATAAAATAAAAACTGATTCCCGGCCAAAAAAGCAGGCGAAAATATGCCTGCCTGAGTGAGGGGGGCACCTACCAGAGGGGTGGTTTCTGGGAGGGGTGTCCCCGGCCTCCCCCTCCTCTCCTGGGCTGTGCAAAGTGCGCATCCTTGTCGAGTCGCCACGCCAACTCGCCAAGCGGCGCGGCACAGAAAAAAAGTTTTAAAAATAAAAAAACCCGATTCCCAGCCAAAAAAGCAGGTGAAAATATGCCTGCCTGAGTGAGGGCACCTACCAGAGGGGTGGTTTCTGGGGGGGGTCCCTGGCCTCCCCCCCTCCTCTCCTGGGCTGTGCGCATCCTCGTCGTCTCGCCGACTCGCCATGCCATGCGGTGCGGGCGGGGGATCCAAAATGGGGCGACCGCAATATTTATTTTGAAATCGCGTGGTCCAAAAACACACCAAAGCACCACAGAAACATGTGAAAATAGCTATTTTAAAACTGCCTGAATTTTTTCAGTAGCAGCAGCAGTGGGTTTTTCTTGCAACAAAACGTCTCCATTTATTTTATTTTATTTTATTTTATTTTTATTTTTATTTTTTTACACCTGCGCAATGATGGGCTGGCCATGGGAGTGGACCATGCAAATTTTTGGAGCCATTCCACCAATTGCATGGCCACTTGGCCAGGTTTTGACTGAAACTTCTGGGATGTGCCAGTCGGGCATAAAAAGCCCACTAACCCTAGCCCGAGCCCGAACCCTAACCCTAACCCTAACCCATACGCCAGTACACTGTCCTTCTTAGTGGGTCAGAGAGGCACCCAGAGGTGCACCCCACTAACTCACCCTAACCTTACCCGCAACCCTAAGCCTAGCCCTTGCGCTAACCCTAACCCTAAGCCAGATCTGTGTACTTGCATTGCACTACACGCAAGTACACTTCCCTTCTTAGTGAGTCACAGGGCGCCCATAGGGGTCCTCTCTCACTTTGTTCCCCAGCCCAAGTGCACCGTATGCCGCCCGGCAGGCAGTGAGTCACAGAGGCACCCGAAAGAGAGGTGCCTCTGCTACTGCAACTTAATGGTATGCATATCCAATTGGCTATGCATGCCATTTTGTAGCGGGCCAGAGGAGGCACCCACCCTAGAGAGGTGCCTCCAGGAGCCCGCTTTCCCTTCATGGCGGGCCAGAGGAGGCACACGTTCCAGAGAGGTGCCTCCAGGAGCCCGCCCCCCCAAACCAGTACTAACGACAGACGAAAAACCAACAAACAAAACAACAAATTTTTGGAAAATTTCGCGAAAAACGGAAACGAGCCGAAACGGGCCGGCTCCGACACACGACAACTCAAAATGTAATTTTTCCTGGTCGTGCCCATCTCTAGAGAGGATATTTTCAGTCTGAAGCAAAATTGTCACACCTCAATTCAATTATCGAGACGCTGAGTTCATGGAGCAGCCCATCTTCATAAAAGCCAAGTAAAAAGGTAAAGGTTTCCCCCCCTGCACATGTGTGCTAGTTGTGTCCGAGTCTAGGGGGCAGTGTTCATCTCCGTATTCAAGCCAAAGAGCCAGTGTTGTGCAAGTCCATGGCCACGTGGCCAGCATGGCTGCAAGGAATCACTGTTTTACCTTCCCGCTTTTTACATTGGTACCTATTTATCTACTTGCATTTACATGTGTGAGGGTTCGAATCTCTCCCTCGGCGGATCCAAGTCACAAACTGGAGACGAGTCAGTTTTTAACAAAATATCGAAAGGATTTTTATTCTATTTTAGATCAAAGTTTCTATGGGCATATTCAGTAACTTCGGGAGTCAATTCAGGCATAACAGGAGTAACATCTCCCTCAATGTGAGGGTCTTCAAGAATAGCGTCAACGGACGTTAAACATACTTTCTGGTCTTTTACGGATGAGGGGGAATAGCCGATCCTCGTCCCCAACATTGTGTCCCGCAACATTGATGTTTTGCCCACTGCGCCACAGGAATGGCAGGTCTCATGCTTTTCCATTTTTGAAACCTCCTAGAGTTTCCCGGCCACTGCAGGGGCCTTACATGGACTGCCCACACCCATTCATCACCTTTATGGACTTTCGTCCATCCAGCACATCCACAATCTAGACCCTTCTCAGTTTGGGTCCCCGTCTCCCTCAACCGTCGGTCCCAACTGTCATCTTTTTCTTCCCTTAGCTTGCAACGCTTTTTCCCCCCTCGCGCGCGTCCACCCCATTGGTTGGAATTTTCCTCCACCACCCAATAGGCATATTTAGCTCCTCCCCTACTTCTGCTTCCCAATCTTCTTTCCTGTCATCACCTAATTCAATGACATGAAGCCTTTTAATGTGTCTCTCTAGTTCTCTGTCTTCTTCAATATTGCTCTTGGGGAATCCAGATGACACACTCTCTGGTCCGTCTCCAGGTTGTTCCACCTGCTCACAACATGCTTTCGAACTGCTAGGTTGGCAGGCTCTGGGGTTATCAGTGGGAGCTCGCTCCACTGTGTGGCACCTGGGATTCGAGCTGCCGACTTTGCAGCCGACAGTTTTTGGAAGCCTTTTGTCCACTGAGCCACCACATCCCCTAAAAGCCAAGTACATCTGCTCTATTTCTCTCCCTTGATTAACACCTCCAAGGGAAAAATATCCTTCATTCTGACTGCACCATTGTATTTCTGACACTATACTATTACAAGTTAGTTCTTAGTTAAATACTAGTTTTCTTAAAACAGAGCACTAAAATCTGCATTTCTGCAGTGACTCAGTTTTGAAGGCTTTTCCCACTGCAGCTTTTCCCTTTCAACAGCAGCTCAGCACAAACTCTTGAAACACCTTTGTCTTTTCAAACACAGTGCACTTGTCAAATTTTAATGTGTATACACATGCTGGTGAACGAATGAATGAATGAAATATGCCCATATCTACATCTTCCTTGCCCCACAGTACATTTCTTCGATGATGGCCTTGAACAAATTCAACCAACTGCATCCTGTTTGCTAGCCCATTCGAAATAAACATAAACCTACCATATTATTTTAAGTAATATTAGTTTAGCAAGTCTTGATTGGATATACCACATTCAGCATGCCCTCATTAATAATGCTATTTATTAGAAATTAGAATCAGAAAACATTCTCACCACAATACTTCAGCCACATGGAATAGTTCATGAGCAACATCTATAACCGCTATTTGCTGGAAAGTATTTTACACAGTGGTGTTTGGTTAACAAAGGCAGAGTAATTAAAACCTGCTCTGGTAAGCAATCAAGTCACATTGTTTTTGATGGTGAGAGAACAATACCTGAAGGCGTAATTGCCCTTACATTTTATGGATCCTTTTAAGATCAAACTCATCAATTACAAGGCATTTCAACAATAAACCAGCTCATCAAGGAAAGTCACGCAAAGAGAAATCTGAAAATGCATCAGCTTGAGATGTGCTGGAATGGGAAGAGACTTATTTCAAAGCTGAACATGTTCCCCCCAGTATGCCTCTCAGAGATCTATAGATGACTGCAGTATCAAATTATGGCTTGCTTATGTGAACATACCAGGACAAATCATGTACCACATCAGATGGAACTTCATGTGGTGTTTTTTGTTTTTGTTTTAATGTATTCTAGAAGGCTTTCACTCCATATCACAATACAATGACTAACACTTATTCTCCCGAAAAGGACAATTTTCCCCTTTCCCACAACTTTAAAAACCCATAATCTCACTCATTCTATATTCCAGAGCATAGAGAGAACTCCTAGTTCCCTGAGCTCCGTGTCATCTGAAGATGCTGGCCACAGAGACTGGCAAAACATCAGGAAGAACAACTTCCAGAATACAGCCAAACAACCTGAAAAACTCACAATAGCTATTTTGATTTGTTTTGCTTGTTCTTAAAATTGTATAGAAGTAAAAAAAAATTGTGTGTTGAGCCGTGTGACTAGAAAAACAAATTCAAACGTAGACTAGGTGATACCTTTATTGGTCACTACTAAAACAAAAAAATGTAAGCTAAGCTTTCGATAGCAACTTGCTATCTTTATCAAAGCATTGTACCAAAAATGCAATCTTGATAGAGGATGGTGTCTATCAGGTGCTGATAATCTTTGTGGTGAGATGGAATACACCAGATGATGGTATCAGGAGGCAAGCTGTTGTTAAGACTGCTTCAAAGTCCCGGATACAGTTTAACACCCAGCATATCAAACAAAGCAGCATAGTATGGTACTGTGAACAGCACCTAATTTTGTTGTACATGTTGTATATGTGTGCAATGACAATAAATTGCTATTTCTATTATTTCAGTACAAGCATACAATACTTCAAATGTGCTACATCCCCACCCCCCAATTCCAAAAAAGGGACTAGCAATTCATTTTTGAGTGTCCTACATCTAGAAACCCTGGAAAAAGTTGCCATACATCAGAATTGACATGAGGGCACATATTCATTAGTATTAATGTTACTATTTAGATAATGGAATTCTCATCTACAGGAGTGTCTCTCTCCAGAGATCTGAAGTTGCAGCAATGCACTGACTTTCATGGCATGATCTGCCAGGTTTCTATTTTTGACCAGTCTATAGGTGCCCCACCCCAGCATACTGGAGTACCATTGAAATGTCTCAAGTTTCCTGCAATCTTTGCTACAAAAAGCAAACCCAAACCAGGTAAGCATGACTTAGTCATTGGCTTAGTGCGACTAAGGTGCGACTAAGGGTGCAGTTACAACATTGAAATACATGGGAAGCGGAATCAGGTTTTTTGAAATTTGAGGCTGCAGGATTCATTAGAAGTTCCTTTTTCAGTTGAATTTGGGGGAAATCATTTGATGCATTTGTTGTTTTGAGGTATTTCAATTGCTTTTTTAATTTGTTCATTGCAAACTGCTGAAAGTCTATATCATTTATGGCAAACATTTTAGAGATCCAGTGTCCAAAGTACAATTCAAAATCCACTTTTTTTTTTTTTTTTGCAAAATGCCAATATAGTAATTTAACCTGAATACATGTGGCTGTGAAGGGACGATGTTGGGTACCCACAGGAAGGGTTCTGAGTGCCACATTTGGCACCCGTGCCATAGGTTCACCAACACTGGTCTATATATTGTGATTTGTAATGAGGGTTGAATAATTTTGATTAAAACTGTAAGTATGGGCATACCTGATGTCAGAGTGATAATTTGGTAGGGATTGGGGATGGGCATTTTACAAACAACAACACGCTGTTTCATCGTTTTGTAAGATTTTGAAATGTTACAAAATGAAACAAAACGGCAGAGAGTATGTTGTCACAAACTAAACCAAAATGATGTTTTAATTTTGGTTCCTCTGAACCAGGAAGCCACAGCCAGATCACCCTTAAGGCAAGGGGCTGTGCTCAGGCGGCTCTTTCCTGGTTCTCACCACTGCCTCCCAGCTGATTTTGACAGCTCAAGCTGTAAAAAAAAAAAAAAAAGAAAAAGTTGGGAGGTGGTGGGGATGGGCCATTTTAAAAAAGCTCCAGACTTTGACAGCTTGGCTGGAGCCATTTTAAAATGGCCCACTCACAACAGCAGGTTTGGGTGGGCGATTTTAAAAGGGCTCCAGCTTTTGAGAGCTCAGCTGGAGCCTTTTAAAAAACGTTTTAATTTTATTTTTAATTTTACAGCGCTGACCATGCAGCCCCAGGAGGCTGGGTCAGCACTTATTTATTTATTTATTTATTTATTTATTTATTTATTTATTTATTTATTTATTTATTATACTGGTTAAAATCACTTTACTAAAAAACCCCATTATTTAGCCAGCTGGCCTAGAGTGCCAAGCACATAGCAGGCATTCCCTCTTTGGACAACAATTGAGAGCTGTTGCCTTAGGAACATAGGTGCTCGGCCATCTTGAGATGTATTTATTTATTTATTTATTACTTTTACAGCACTGACCATGTGGCTCCCAGGCCAAGTTGGCATTTTAATTTTTTTATTTTATTTTTATTTTTACTTTATAGCACTGACCACGTGGCCCCTGGGGCCAGGTCGGCATTTTTTATTTTTTATTTCATTTATTTTTATTATTTTTAAAGTCCCCCCATGTCTGGCCTCCCCCCTGCCACTCAGCTGTACTGCAGGCTGGCATTTTTTGTTTTGTTTTGTTTTGTTTTATTGGCTGCCAGAGTTCCAGGCATGGAGAAAGCGGTAACATAAACAGGGTAGGAGAGAGACACTGTGAACAAAACCCAAACCAAAACAAAATGGAAATTTCCATTTCATTTCATTTCGTTTTGTTTTTCTTTGATGGCTTGGTTCATTATTTGTTTTGTTAACTAACAAATAACAAATAATGAAATTAATTAAAATTCATTTTGTGCCCATCTCTATTCAAAAATTTTTAATCCAAAGTGCATCTTTAATTATTCCATGCTTTAGAAATTCCTAAATATTGAGGAGGCTTTATCTTGCCTTGCTTTGATGCTTTATCATTAATTATAAGGCAGATATTTGTTTCCAGTATTCCTTATTCTCAGCATGTTTGCCCTTGTCGATCAAGCACTGGTCAAAACAGCTTAGCATGTATTTATTAAACTGTCTTTACTACAGTGACATTCATTTACTCTCTATTTATTACTCCAGTTCTAACAAACTGGAAGATATGGTAATGTTTATATTTTTCTTCTTCTTTAATGAAATTACCTAGAAGAAACAAAATGTTGTGCATTAGCATGCTGTACACAAAAGCAGTGGTCAAATCATCATATTAATCTTATTAGTAACACTAAACACTTAGCTTGTAATGAGGCCATGAACTTGTTATTGTATGTAAACGTCTTAATCCTCCTTGTGCCAATGAACTGCATTTGTTTTGCCTGTATCTTTAGTGGCTGAACTATGATAGTAATAAAGATTGATTGAGGATGCCAAATCTTAGGAGGGCTCACATGAGAGAAAATGCTTCTTCTGGAAGCCTTGACCTGAGTCATTTAAGATTTCATTAAACATGTCAGAAACAGGTGAAGAGTCAATATTCTGGACCAGCAATATTCTGGGCCATCTGAAGTTTCTGAACACTCCTGCAAGCTACCCATGAAGTGTGTATTATAATACTCTAAATGGGACATAGCTAGATCAATCATCATCATCATTATCATTATTAACAAGATGATGATGATGATGATGATGATGATGATGATGAGGAGGATGATGAAGAGGAGGAGGAGGAGGAGGAATTGGCACAATTAATGCATCCATGACTACTGTGGAAACCTGGGCATCCAAGGGGACTGTAACTTCATCCAGCACAAATTATGTCTGTGGATTGTCTTGTTCTCCAGTGACACATACTTGCAACTGATGATCTTTTCTAATTCTTTCATTTTTGTCCTTCTGAGCCTCAGTCTTTTTCTGGTTTCTTGGCTTCAGTCTCCATTTGGATTGTTGCTTGAACCAAACCATGCAAAATCTTTCACTATTTCAATTACTTCATTGACAACATTAAAATGTAGTTGTTCTGTAGTCATGATTCTGGTCAATATTCAACTTCAGTTCTTCTTTGGCACTTTCTTCTTTCACTTTGATTAAATGCCATTTCAAGTAATTTCTGCTTTATTTCAGGGAAATGGTGTCATCTGCATATATTGGATTAGTGAGGTGTTTTTATGCCAATTTTCACTCTTTCTTCATCTGAATCTATTCCAGCTTTCCATATTACATGCTCTGCATGAAGAATGAATGGATAAAGGCATAACATGCACCCTTATCTGACAACTTTGCCTAGAGGAATCCACTCTATCTCTATATTCTGCCTGATCCCCCCTCAGAATATGTATCAGGTTATGCATCAGGACAATTAAGTGCAGAGGCACACCAATTTCTTTCAGGGAAAAAAAACACTGTTTTGCATGATCTACACAGCCAATGGCTTTGTTATAGTTTATAAAGCACAAACTGATTTTCTGAAATTCTTTGCTATATTCCAACAGGCAGAAAATATCTGTAATTTGATCTCAAGAGCCATTGAAAAGGAAAAGCATTATTATTTCCATTGCTCTTTATAGACAAACAAAGATCCCAGAAGTGTGCAGATGAAGATAGCCAAAGAATTACTTTTTTGCACATTTGAATCCCTCTGTGTAAAATGGTTATTTTACCTATTCTGAAGTGTTTACCAAGAATCATGGAGTGTACTGGTGTGAACTGTTAAGTACATTATTGTTTCCTGAGCCTTTCTGTCTCCTGAGAAGGATAACATGTTTGAGAGGGTGAACATATCTCAAACGATGGAAGCAGAAGATATTTTGTTCCATGAGGAAGAGAAACAAATGGTGGTCTATCATCTAACTCATGGTGCATACCTTCAAAGCCAGACAAATTATTTCTGTCACAAGGACAGAGTAAAATAATAATTTGCTGCCCTTTCACAACACCCCAAATCTGCTTCCTGAGGTGGCCACTTCACTTTGACTAATGATAAGGCCAGCCCTGAAAATAGTTCAGCTGTCTATTTTATAGTGTGGAACCACACTAATATTTGATCACATACAAGCCCTTTAAGAACACCACCAAAACTAAAGAGTTTGTGTGTTTGTGAGGAGGTCACCTCAAGAGCCCCAAGAAGGCCATCTGGCCTTGCTCTGCAAGTCCAGGGAAGCCTTGGAGACTGAAAATCTCCTGGGCCACTAGCTGCTATATATACACCACTACTAGTAGAGGAATGGCTACTGCCTGATGTCAGGAGAAGGGGACAATGGTGGGAATAAGAAGAAACATGTTGCAGGGCTCAGGATTGTTGTCAGACAAAGGGGAGATATGGAATAAAGCAGGTGAGCACTGGAAACCCTTCACAGAGGTGCAAACAGTGAGAGATGACAAGGGGAGGCATGTCCTTCTGTCCAGCCTATTTGGTCATGGAACAGGTTGGGGACCTGAGGATCTGGCAATGGAACCCCCAGATGACCCAGCATCACCCCAGGCTTGGGCATACTTGCTGCCCAAAAGGAGCCATGGAGCCTATCTCAACATAGTTTTGATGCTGGATATGCAAGCAGCAACAGGTGCAGCAAAAAGGTGGTCTGGAATGAACAGTTCTATGAAGCCAGATTCCCATTACCTGCCTTTGTTAGACAATGTCATACCTCTCCAGACCTGGATTTTGGGGGATTGCAGTGAAGTCAACGAGGGCCTCAGCCAAATTGACTTCACTGGTCAGCTGGGCTCTGCATTCCCAGAGACAGAAACTCAACCCATTGAGAATGCTGGGGAAAGGGCAGTAGAGGCGGACTCCATGCCTTTGATTAAAGCTGCTGCTCTGAATGGCCAAACCATCTGAACCCATGAATTTTTTGCTGGGGGATTCCTCAGCTACTGTCCCATGGGAAATGGACTAAGCAAGATTTATGCCCTTTCACAAGATTATGTAGACAGCACAACAATGTCAATAATTTGGGGGGAAATTGTGCAGTAATACTATAGATGGTGCTCACTATGGCTGGATCTCAGAAAGGATTAGCTGCCCAGCCTATTTGCAAAAGAAAGGCATCACTTGAGCTTAAAATGCAAGGAAGCAGATTGTCTGCCCTAGAACCATTCATAAAGGAGAATTAGTGAGCAAGAGTAGCATTGAACATTGACTTTATTTAAATAAGAGATTAACAGACCTAAGTTCAATGAACAATGGAAAATCCCTAAATCAGAATATTGTGGTTTCGTTTATTATTGTGAAGTGAGATGGGTGAGCCGAGGGAATATGCTGATGTGGTTTTATGAACTGAAGGATGAAATGAAACTTCTCTTTGTACAGTTCTGGTCACAGCACTTGGGGTGGGGGTGGGGGGAGATAAGGTGCAGAAAAGGACAACCAAAGGGTGAAAGAAATGGAGAAATTCATGTGTGAAGAAAGATTACAGTTTCTGGCTCTGTTTCGTTTAGAAAAAAGGAGAGCGGAGGAGATATAAAAGAAGTGGATGATGTTGTGCATTCATTGTGGAGAGAAACCGAGGTGAGAGAAGCCTGCAAAGAAGCAGGTTACTCAAAATACTGGAACATGGATAATCCCAAAAAGATCAGTGGTAGAAGTTTGGTCCTGGTTAAAAGGAATTCACTCATTACTGAACTGTGGAATCTGCTACCACAACAATGTCCGCGGTTTCGGAACATCCTTAAAAAACGGATCTGGATAAATTAATGGAAGATGGGGCGTAACAGCCACTTATAATGAGGACTCTATATTCCTTTCTGTACGAGATGATCGCAGAGCTGGAAGGGATGTTATGGATCATTGAGTCCCGCCCTTGTCATGGAGGCATAATGGGGAATTAAACTCCCAACTGCTGCCTAAACCACTGAGTACATATCACAATCTGGAAAATATAAGGCAAAGGATGTTGCTATACTTATGTTCTGCTTATGGGTTTTTCACTGGAAGCTGGTTAGCTAACCTATAAACCAAATGTATAACTAGATGTGCTTTTGATATGACCCAGCAGGGCTCTCCTTAAATTCTTATGTTTTCATGAAGGCAAAAGCAGATCTGTGTTTAGATATTCACAGTTGACATTCCTCTGTCAGATTCCAGTGTCAGCTTGCAGAGGCCAAACCAGGACTGGTGGCTCATGCACAGGTAGAGAGGTAGAAGAGAAGGCACTGGGGAAAGGGAGCTAGGGGAAGAAGAACTCATGGATAGCAACAGATGGAACTAACTGTTGGCAGAAGTATGGATAGCTTATTTTACTGAAAAGTAAACAGAGACTTGGCCAAAATCTTATGCGCATTGACAGGAAAACAAAAATTACCGAAATTGAAGCAAATACATTGCAGAACTGAATAGAGCCAACCTGTAACACTGTTCTTGGCTGTTGTGTTGATTTCTTTTTCTTTCCCTCTTGGAATTATTTACCTCTGTGCAGTTGCCTAGCCAACCGGCAAAGAGTTGGCTGCTGTGAGAAACTGCATGGAGGGAGGGGGAAAGACAGGGCGGAGGTAGAGACAGATATAAGAGAGAATGAGAAAGAGAATTCAGCTGGCATTGCAATAAAGGGGGCAAAACCATGTTCCAGTCCTTGCTAGTAAGACCTGTCTTCATATTAGACTATGTCAAGCAAACACATAAGTGGCCTTCAGAAACACTGCACACTGTTTCCAGACCTGAAAGTGAAGGGAACTGGAATTAAACATTGTGTCACACAGCTTGATGTATTTGCTTTCCAATATTACTGTTACTGTTAGCATTATTGTTGTAGCACCAAAAAAACAGAAGGATCACTAGGGGTAGCAATATCAGTTACAAAGGTACATAAGTAACTGGATGTAACTGAAGTCCATTTATATAACACAAGAGTAGGAGGGATTTGCAATATTGTGTTTGCTAACCAGGACCTCCTTTCAGAAAAAAAATTATGTCAGAACTATTAGCTACCTAGCTAATGTATTGTTTCTTGCTTTCATCCTCTAGTTTTACTCGCCCATCATCTGTCTGAATCACTCTTTCCCCTTTGCCCCATCCCCTGGCTCAGCGGAATAAGGCTCAGAAAACTGTAGGCTGTAAAGTCGGCAGCTCAGCAGTTTGAGTCCCGGGTGCCACACAGTGGAGCGAGCTCCTGTTGTTAAGCCCAGCTCCTGCCAACCTAGCAGTTGGAAAGCATGTAAATGCAAGTAGATAAATAGGTACTGCTGTAAAAAGTGGGAAAGTCAAACAGTGTTTCCTTGTAGCCATGCCAGTCATGTGGCCATGGACTTGCACAGCACTAGCTCTTTATCTTGAATACGGAGATGAGCACCGTCCCTAGAGTCAGCCATGACTAGCACACACACACGTGTGTGTGTGTGGGGGGGGTGTTAACCTTTACCTGGTCTTCAGATTTTTACTTATTGGCATCACCTTGTTTTCTCGACTTTCCCGCCTCTGTTCCAAAAACTCTTGATTGGTGTGTGATTTCACCATTACTGCCAGTTGCTTTAGCTGAATAATGGCCTGATGCTAATTTTATGGGGGATACTCGGTGGTATTCCATTTTGCCTTCACAGGCCCATAAGGCTGTGAATCCCCAAGCTTCTGTTCAGCTTTCCTAGTGACAACAGAGGTTCATTATCTTTCCAAGTCCATGGGGAAATTAACTGTTTTGCACACCAATACTTTGAACAATGTAGGCTATACCCTGTCCAGAAGCATTCTTCTTCAATGGATATTATTTACCCTTCTTTTGGTGGGGACATTTTGGCTATTTTTGATAACTACCAAATACATCCTATGATGACAGGTTCAAAGTGCTTTCTTAAGATAACTGACAAATTGGATGTTGGCATCATGTTTTCCAAAAAATGTTGTTGAGAGGGCTTGCCTGCATGAGGCAACTGGAATGAGCAGGCTTAAAAGGAAGCCTAGTACTGCTATTTTCCAGAAGTGAGTCATGGCAACTGGACTTCTTTTCTTGTGAGATCATTCTTGTGAGAGCGACACATTTCACTAATCCAAGTAGCTTTGTCAGTCACTCTAAGGAAATTTGGTGCAAGACCTCCAATTTATAATTCCCCCTGGTATCATGCCACCCTGGCCTGAATAGGCTCATTAGGTGGACAACGGCCTGGGGTGTGTTGTCTGGGAATCAAAGAAAGGGCAGCATGATAAGTGGCAGGCAGATTGTGCCTGAGTCCCCAACCTCTGTTGAGAGAGGGGTATTCAATACACACACAAATGACTTCCTTGACCCCTCTCTCAAATCAATTATCTTATTTGACTAATATGTATAATCATTTTTGAATGAATGCCCTTTCCCCTTCAAATGAAGGTACACCAACACCACTGATTCTGGTCCTCAGCTGTTGCCCCTCCTGTGTGGGACCACACCCCTGTTTAGTGGCTGTTTGGTTTATCCAATGTAGAGCTCTGCACACTCCTTACTGCATTGGACATCATATTGCCCCTCTTGTTGTGTTTTGGTGTCTGCAAACAGGCAAAGACCTTTCTCTTCAGGTAAGCTTTCCCTCAGTGACTGGCTGTTTGAGTGAGGTAGTTAAATGGATTGGTGTGTGTCTTACTGCTTTGAATATAGTGTTTGTGTTTTTGTTTACTGTGTTGAAGTGTGGTATTTGACCCTTTCTGGTATAAATACTGCCTTTTAATTATGTAACCCACCTTGGGTCCCTTTTAAGGAGAAAGGAGGGGTAAAAAATTTCAAACAAACAAACAAACAAACAAATGCATAATATTCCTCTTCTACGTAGGTGTATAATCAGTAAATCAGAACATGAAAGCACATTGTTTGGCTACTTTTTCCTTCCATGGAGAATAGGACCTAGATTATTTTGACATGAGTAGCTAGGTATTTCCAATGCTTGTTGGGCCTGCATAACTACATTCACTACACGTGTGGCTGAAACACCGCTTATCAGCTCTCCTGAGAATGCCTGACATTCACAGCTTTATGAGCAAAATGTATTTATGGAGCTGGCTGGTGGGGATACAGAACATGAACATCGCCCAGAACAGGCAGCATTTCTTCCTCTTTCCCAAAGGTCAGCACAGCCCTTAAACCGCTTGCCAGAAAGGTTAAGTTACTCAAACTTTTTAAAAAATAAATAAATATTAAGCTCCCTGAATTTGTTCTGCTGCATTTTTATATTAAGTGGTTAATATGGAAATTAATGACCCAGGTCACACAGATGCTTCCATTGGAGCAGAGTTAATATGATTTGTTCCCATTTATCACAGAGTGTCTCAAAAAATTTATGTAAAAAAAAGCCTACCACCATTAGTAATATGTTAGTAAAGAATCACACTAATAGACATCAACAAAAGAATGTCACCCCCACACAAATACATTATTATTAGGCTCTGATTGGGATGTAGTTATGACTTTGACTGGGGTTTTTTTGAACAAGGAAGCAAAGCCATTCCATCTGTATGATATTAGCTGACAGTCCCCTACTTTTAAAGTGGAATGGTAATTTGACTGAAATGGCCATCTTTTGTTAATGTGTACAGACCGATCGGGCAGTTGAATTCACCACTCTGCCACAGAGCAGCATCCAGCCCCAAAGCAATGGTGACGCTATAACTCATCACAACAAGATATACCCACATCAAATCCCCGCTTTGCTAAATGTGCACACTTTGACAGTTGCCTTGTTCCTCCCAGAAACTTTTTATACCTTGATTCTTGGGTACACTGTTTGAAAACTGAAATTCAAATTAAGCTTTTCTCACATAAAAGACTGCACAAATGTTCTGCATGGACTGTATCTCTGCTTTGTGGTTGTGGCACAATTACTGTCTGGATTGTGCTTGATAGTAGACATGGGCACGACTTGGCGAAATTCTCGTTTCCGTTTCACACTTTCCGTTACTCTAACATAACTGAAAAATTGGGTCTGATTTGTCGTTGTCTCACGCTCGCACGATGCCAAGCGGCACAGAAAAAAAGTTTTAGAAATGAAAAAAAACCCCGATTCCCGGCCAAAATAGCAGGCGAAAATATGCCTGCCTGAGGGCACCTACCAGAGGGGGGGGTTTCTGGGGGGGTCCCCACTCCAGCCTTCCCCCCCTCCTGTCCTGGGCTGCTGGTACCGGGCTGGGGTATCCTCGGTGTCTCCATTTGCCATGCGGTGCGGGGGATCCAAAATGGTGACTGCAATATTTTTTTTGAAATCGTGGTCCAAAAACCCACCAAAGCACCACAGAAACATGCGAAAATTAGCTATTTTAAATGCTTGAATTTTTACAGTAGCAGCAGTGGGTTTTTCTTGCAACAAAATGTCTCCATTTATTTTATTTTATTTTATTTTATTTTTATTTGTTTACACCTGCGCACGCGCAATGATGGGCTGGCCATGGGATGGGACCATGCAAATTTTTGGAGCTATTCCACCAATCGCATGGCCAGGTTTTGACTTCTGGATGTGCCAGAGAGGGCATAAAAAGCCCACCAACCCTAATCCTAATCCTAACCCTAACCTTAACCCATACGCCAGTACACTGTGTTCTTAGTGGGCCAGAGGCACCCAGAGGTATAGCCCACTAACCCACCCTAACCTTAACCGTTACCCTAAGCCTAGCCCTTACCCCCTAACCCCATGCTCTGGGAAGTCAAGTCGCGCTAAATCGCGGCGGTAACAACAAACGACAAACGACACGACGAAACGACAAATTTTTGAAAAATTTCACAAAAAACGGAAACGATCCGAAACGGACCCGTCCCGAAAAATGACAACTCGAAAAAAAAATTTCTGGTCGTGCCCATCTCTACTTGATAGGTAGTATGGGCTTCACATCATTTGCTTAAGAAGGGGAATTAGAAAAATATACAGTAGCTGCACACACTTGATAAATGGACAGTTTTTTCTCTGGGGATCTAACCCACATTTTCCATAAATGACTGGATCTTAATTGGATCTACCTAGTGGGACTTTTTAAAAATCCCCCCAATCTTTCTTCCCCACCCCTTAGTGGAGAGCTTGTGTTTTTGCATTAACCTCCTACTTCTAACCCATCTTTGGCAAACCAGGAGCTCTGTGCTTCGAAGAGTCAATAGAGATGATGGTTGTAAGCAAGAGGGAGGTACCCATACCATGCAGCTCTTTGTTTGAATTGGCCTGTAAAGTCCAGCCCCTTCGGACCATGCTGTTCTGTGCCTTCTAAGAAGAAGCCTGGCCTCCATCTTGCCAACTGAACTTTTAAGAACTCTCTCCTGGCAAATTACATCCCTTGCCATGTTTGGACTTCTATACCTGGTTTGAAAAAGAGAGCTTGCTCTTGGAAGCTCAGCAACTTTTTTATTTTTCTACTAGCAGCCTATAAAGGTATCACCCATAGTTTGGATCTACCCCTTAGCTCCAATGGGTACCATACAGCTTTTGTTTCAAAAATTAGCATTCCTATAAAGGGAATGTGCTCAACACTTATGGATGACTAAGTATGCATTACATATAAATGACCTAAGTTGAACTCTTAATGTCTTTAAATGAAATTCTGGCAAGGGACTTTTAAAGTGCAATATCCAGAATGGAAGGAATTGGAGACTAGAGATGGGGATGAATTGAAAAATAAATCACATATTCTGATGAATTTGACTCATTCATCAAAATTTGTCAATTTGTATTCATCACAAATGGAGACCCACAATGAATATGAATTGACTAATTTTAGCAATTTTGATTCATTAATTTGTTGGGCTATAGAAATGCCACCAAGGCACCTGGAGACACCAAAATTGGAAGAATGCATCCCCTGCCTCTCCTCTATGGTCTCTCCAAGTTTGGTGAAGTTTGAGTTTTCCCAGCTCTGTTGTTAAAGGACAATTTCATTGCCCCCTCCACCTTGTGGGTGTATAACAGCTGTCTGAAACTGAATCTTCACCAAACATAGAGGGATTTTAGAGGAGAGTTGGGAGAAGCCTCTCTGCAAATTTAGTGTCTCTAGGTTCACCATTTTTTAAATTTGCCCCCTTCTCTATTGGAGACATTTTCACCTGTTCAGTTCAGTGGTCTTGGTCTCTGGCTGAGAAACTAGAGCTTGGAAGTTCAATTCCACACTGGGCCTCTTTGACAGGTGCTGGACTTTGTTGTTGTTGCAATCCTATGGGAAACCGCTCCCCGACGTACAAGATAAACGACTTACGAGCCTACACTCAAAATGGATTAATCTTGTAAGTCGGGGTTGTTGTTGTTGATGTTGTTGTTGTTCAGTCATTAAGACATGTCTGACTCTTTTTGACCTAATGCAGCAGAGCACACCAGGCCCCCTATCTTCCACTGCCTCCCAGAGTTTGGTCAAATCCATATTGGTTGTATCGATGACACCGTCCAACCATCTCCTTCTCAGCTGTCCCCTTTTCCTTTTGCCTTCAATCTTTCCCAACATCAGGGACTTTTCCAAGGAGTCCTTTCTCCTCGTGAGGTGGCCAAAGTGCTGGAGCCTCAGCACTTTGTGCTGTTCTTCCTCTGTTCTTCCTGTGAATATTCAGGGTTGATTTCTTTCAAGATGGATAGGTTTGGTTTCCTTGCAGTCCAGAGGACTCTCAAGACTCTCCTCCAGCACCAGAACTCAAAAGCATCAATTCTACGGCAATCAGCCTTCTTTATAGTCCAGCTCTCATTTCCTTACCTCACTACTGAAAAAACATAGCTTTGACTATCTGGACCTTTGTTGGCAAAGTGACACCTCTGCTATTTAAATTGCTGCCTAGGTTTGCCATTACTTTTCTCCCAAGAAGCAGGTGTCTTCTAATTTAATTGCTGCAGTCACCATCTGCAGTGATCAAGAAGCCCAAGAAAATAAACTCTGACATTGCCTCCATTTCTTCCCCTTCTATTTGCCAGGAGGTGATGGGACCAGTGGCCATGATCTTAGTTTTTTTGATGTTGAGCTTCAGCCCATTTTTTTCACTCTCCTCTTTCACCCTCATTAAGAGGTTCTTTAAATCCTCCTCATTTTCTGCTATCAGACTAGTATCATCTACATATCTGAGGCTGTTGATATTTTTTCCGGCAATCTTAATTCCGGCTTGTGATTCATCCAGTCCAGCCTTTTGCATGATGTGCTCTGCATATAAGTTAAATGGACAAGGTGACAGTATACAGCATACTTCTTTCTCAATTTTAAACCAGTCAGTTGTTCCATATCCAGTTCTGACTATTGCTGCTTGTCCCACATATAGATTTCTTAAGGGACAGATAAAGTGGTCAGGCACTCCCATTCCTTTTAAAACTTGTCTAGTACACAGCCAAAGGCTTTGGCATCGTCAGTGAAGCAGAAGTAGATGTTTCTTTATAATCCAGTACATGTTGGCAATTTGATCTTTAGTTCTTCTGCCTCTTCGAAATCCAGCTTGCACTTCTGGGAATTCTCTGTCTACATACTGCTGCAGCCTTCCTTGTAGAATTTTGAGCATAACCTTGCTAGCGTGTGAAATAAGTGCAATTCTATGATAGTTGGAGCATTCTTTGGTGTTGTCCTTCTTTGGGATTGGGATGTAGACCAATTTTTTCCAGTCCTCTGGCCACTGCTGAATTTTCTAAATTTGCTGGCATAATGCATGTACCACCTTTACAGCATCCTCTTTTAAGATTTTAAATAGTTCAATTGGAATGCCATCACTTCCACTGGCCTTGTTGTTTGCAATGCTTTCTAAGGCCCAATTGACTTCACTTTCCAGGATGTCTGGCTCCAGGTCAGCAACTACACTATCTTGGCTATCAGGGACATCCAGATGTTTCTGATAATATTCATTTGTGTATTCTTGCAATCTCCTTTTTGATGTCTTCTGCTTCTGTTAGGTCCCTACCGTTTTTGTCCTTTAACATATCCATCTTTGAACGAAAAACCTCTTTAATATCTCCAATTTTCTTGAATAGATCTCTGGATTTTCCATTTCTATTCTTTTCCTCTCTTTCTTGTCACTGTTCATTCAAAAATGCTGTCCTGTCTCTCCTCACTGTTCTTTGGAAGTCTGCATTGAATTTTCTGTATCTTTTCCTTTCTCCCTTGCATTTTGCATCCCTTCTCTCCTCTGCTATTTGTAGGGCCTCACTGGACAGCCACTTTGCTTTCTTACATTTTATTTTCTTTGGGATGGTTTTTGTTGCTGCCTCCTGTACAATATTACAAGCCTCCATCTATAGTTCTCAGGCATTCTGTCCACCAAATCTAGCTCCTTAAATCTATTATTCACCTCCACTGTGTATTCATAAGGGATTTGACTTAGATTGTACCTGACTAGCCCAGTGGTCTTCCCTACTTTCTTCAGTTTAAGTTTGAATTTTGCGATAAGATGCTGATGATCTGAGCCACAGTCAGCAACAGGTCTCATTTTTGCTGACTATAAAGAGCTCTTCCATCTTTGATCCATAATGTCCACATAATGTTCTAGCTCTACAGCTTTAAGTTTATGATGTTGCTTTGGATCATCACTCCAAACTGACTTGCACTTTTATGGGCTTCTAAAAATGTTGCAATATGAGGGCGCTCTCCTCAGAACTGAGTATGACTGTATTCATGTGGATTGATTCTGCCCATGTGGAAGTGGAACAGTATGTAAAGAATGAGCAAGGAATGCTAGGAGACTGCTGTTGAAGGTGCATTTGCTAGAGCTGAAATTTATTGTCTCTGCTTCTGGAATGTGAGCCGCATGAATTGTTTTCTCTTCTTTAGAATTCAGTGTGTGACTGGAAAATCAACATTATGAAATATTCACAGGACAGTGCTTTATGTGTAACAAGGGACAAGATTTCCAGAAGCTCAAGGGGGCTCACTAATTTTCCATCCCTGATGCTATTATTCTCCTTTACATATTAACGTTGTAGTTTGCCTCTGAGCACATGAAAATTTGAAATCAGTCCATGAGGATTAGCTGATTAAGAAAGATGTGGAGGATTCAAAAGGCTCTATTCCGCTTTTAAAATGTGATCCCCCTGTTACAGAAACATGTTCCTGCAGCAGCATACAGCTCTGGGGGGGACAGAAATCAGTAACCTCATTCATATTTATTGGTCCATAGCTGCCAGTTTGTCTTAATTTATATGCAGCAAATTTTGGTAACAAATATTGAAAATGTACACCAGAGGCTGCTTTCACACAAGCACTAAAATCCGCAGCAAACTTTGATCTGGGTCACACACCCCCGGAGCAGTCACATGGTTGATGTCACGGATCTGATGTTCCCATTGTCGTGTTTTGAAAATCCGCCACCATTCTGATCTCATGACTGAGAACCACAGCAAAGATAACATAATGGGGCAAAAAGGTTTTTAGTGGTCATGTGAAAGCAACATATGGGTTTCAGATAATTTGCACTTAGGTATGCTGTGAATGCCAAGCATGTTCTTTGCGTTCATTTATACAAGAGTGAAGGAGCTTCAGAAAAATTGCTCTGGCATTCCATGCTGGTGTTGTTGGAAAGAAAAGCTCCTTTTTGGTTTCTGTGGGCTTGCAGAGAAAGGACAGGGTTGCCAGGAAGCAAAATCAGCCAATGTTGTTTTAGGAATTTTTGACTGGCAACATAAACATATGGTTCAACTTCAGTTTGATTTGTAACTGAACTTGGAATCTTTGGTTGTCCCAACCCCAAATTAAGAACTAGCCCAATTTATTGTGGTTTCTTCTGGTTATGCAAAGTACCTTCAATGTCTCCTGCTCCACCAAACTGTCTCCTTGTCCTTTCTAACCATTTGGGTACCTGCTACTCCACAAATGTCAAAGAAAGGAACAACAGGTCCCGATCCCATCTCCCAATCCAATTCTAGGATTCCAAGATATCAGAGGACTTAAGATGCTGATATTTCAGGAAGATGTATTCACTGGGATGCTGGTTGGCATTAGTGGATAAGAGATCTGAATTCTTCCCTGGTTGTGATTAAAATCTGAAATGTGAAGAAATTTGAATGTTAATTTTTAAATGTTATTATATAATGCTTATCCGCAATGATGTACACTTCTCTCTGCAACAATGCTGGGGTTAGGGGCATCAGACCCCCATATAATGTCTCCACGGACCGGTATTTGTTTGATTATTTTCCCGTGGCCCGGGGTGAGGGTGGGGAGGGAGGGAGATGGGGGTGTGGGGGGGGCAGGGGAGGGTGTCTCGGGGATGGGGGAGGGAGGAGGGGGAGGAGGAGCTGGGCTTGGCGTGGTTGGGGGCATCAGACCCCGGCTGGGGGCGTGTCATCCCCGTGCGCAAAAGCCTGGGGCTCCTGGGCGGGCGGGCCCCCGCCTCCTCCTCCTGCCTGCGGCGCAGAGGTGCCCCAACCGAGGCGGGCCCGGCAGCCGCGGCCACGGCAGCCACCCGGGTTTGGCTGTGGCTCTGCGGCCGGCGGCGGGGCGCCTCGCGGCTGCCGCTGCCACCCGCCTCGGTGGAGCACCTCTGCGCCGCCGCTTGCCTCCGGCTGCGGCCTTCGGGCGGGCGAGCGGGAGGGGGAGGGGAGGGAGGCCGGTGGGGGTGGTGTCTCCGGCCCGAGGGCGCCACCGGGACCGCCAAGCCAGCCGCGGCGGCGGCGGGCACCCCGCCGCCAGCCGCAGAGTCGCATTGCCGTGGCCGCCACCGCCGACAGGAGGAGGAGGCGGGGCCCGCCCGCCCAGGAGCCCCGGGCTCCCCCCCACCCCGCCCGTGCGCCCATGCCCGGCGGCGGCGGCGACTCCTCCGGCTGCCCGCGGGAGAGAAGAGGAGGAGGAGGAGGGCGGCGGAGGAAAAGGGGAGGAGCCTCCCCGGCCTCCCCAGGCGGCCCGGTGCCAACTGGTCCACGGACCGGCACCAGTCCGCGGCCCGGGGGTTGGGGACCACTGCCCCATGTCATTCAAAATCTGTGTATAACTCTTATGCCTCTCCCCCCGCCCCCAAATATAACTACAGAATATGAAAGGCTGATTGACCCACACACCTCTCTTGAGCCATGTCAGCCTCCTGGCATTCCACAGAACCTTTTCTTGTTTCTATGTGGAGCCACTATGACAGGAGAGGGGCCCAACTAGGTAGCTGCCCTCTGTCGAGAGCCATTACATTGCCAACAACAAAGTCCTAAGTAAGCTCAAGGTCCACCATTCTCAGGCCACTTCTCAGAGATGAAGAGCAATATACAATAATACCTCAGAAAACAAATGCCTCTGTTAATGAAAAAAAAATGGATAATGAAACAAAATTTCTGGGAATAGGGATGTTTTGGTTAATGTGTACCCAGAATGCATTGCACCACCTGTTGTTTGTGGAGGGGTGGGAGCAGTTGGAGCAGTTTTTCCATCATGTTTTGGAGCCATTCTGGACATTTTTTTTTTGCAGCAGGTTTTGGACCTTTCAAACTTGGAAAGGTAGGGAACTGAGGTTTCCTTGCTTTCTTTTGTCTATCTTTGCATTCTTTTCCATTGCTCTGCAGGCAGGAATGGGCACGGTTTATCTTGCTCCTTGATTTTGTCCACATTTGCATTTTTAATTGCATTTTTGGTGCAAATGGGCTGGGGTTTGTCTTGCTGCTTTCTTTTTACCATGTTTACATTGCAATGTGGGTGTGGGTGTTCTGGGTGTGTGTGTTTCTGGCCGCAAAAGTCATCCTCCTGGTCCAGCTCCTCCTCCTCCTCCTCCAACTCACCTTCCTTTAAAAAGTGCATTTTAGTAAAGAGGTCTGAAAAAAACAACACCTTTTTTGGCCTTATTTCAGACATCCAGAATGGGTTATTTGTTTTCCCATTCATTTCAATGGGAAACCACATTTGGTTAATGAAATTTTCGCACAGCAAAATGACCCACAGAGCAAATTAATATCATTAAAGGAGGTACCACTGTAGTATTTATTAAACAGTTATTTATTCATTCATTGAAACATTTGTTTATTGGGGTGCTCACTGTGCTGTTCTTTTTTAATTTTTTATTAAATATTATAAAACTGCAATTCCAAAAAACAGATAAAACAACAAAATATCATAAAGGAAAGGAAATTTTAATCAAAACACACACCAATATAACAAAAATATAACAAATATAACAGACATAAACCCCTTTTCTCTGTTCTTTATTCTCTATCTCATTTCTTCTATTTATAATTTCTTCAATTCTGGTCAATTTTCAACACTCTCCTACTTTAGTTATCCATTCTTTAGTCCATTTTTCCATTTGTATAATGTTCAACCAGGAAATATTTCCTCCCAGTTTTTCCTTTATGCTTTGTCTACTCTGCCTTTGCTTTAACCAATCCCCCAAGTATATAACTTTTTTTAAAATCATGCAGTAGCTTATTTAACTTCCCTTTTAAATTTTCTGGAAAACTCTAAATTTTTGTTATTTGAACAAAAGGTGAAACCAATGGACTTAAAATATCCCTAAAGTTCCTCCAACATTCCATCGTGTTTTTCAAGAATGGATTATTTATCCTTTTCACCTGAACGTTAATGTCTTCCTTAAAAATATATATTATCTTTTTGTGTAATTTCTAAGTCTCCCCAAATTAAGCTATCATTTCCTATTATTATATCTGGAATGTGTCTTAACTGATTGGCTATGTAATATAGCGTAATATTAGGTAACCCTATACCACCCTCTTTTTGTGGTATATACCATAAACTCTTATTGATCCTGGCTTTTTATTACAATTGCAAAACATATTAATTTTCCCCTGAATCCTTTTAAGTTCACTTCCATCCCATTTTATTGGTAAAATCCAAAATAAAAAAATTAGTTTGGGGATAATTTTCATTTTACATACTGAAATCCTTCCGAACCAGGAAATCTTTAATTTCTGATATTCTTTTATTTGTTCAGTAATCTCTTTCTTAACTTTCTCTACATTTATTTTAAACATATCTTGTAAGCTCCATGCTAATTTTATCCCCAAATAATTAATGCTATTTGATAATTTACCTTTAAATACTTTCTTAAACAAATTTTTCTCTTCTTCACTATAATTTAACAACATACATTCAGATTTGTTCCAATTTACCTTTAATTCTGTTGCTTCCTCAAACACCTTTAAATGCTTCTCTAATTTATAAATATTAATCAATGGGTTTTTAATTATTAATAATGTATCATCAGCAAATAAGTTAATTTTATTTGACTTCCCCCTCTTCCATCACTTCTAGTTCTTTATCCTCTCTTATCGCATTAGCCAACATTTCCATTATAAGTATAAAAAACCTAGAGACAATGGGCAACCTTGTCTAGTTCCTCAGTCCAGGGTAACAGTTTCTGTTATTCCATCATTCACTAAAATTCTAGCCTTATTATAATAATACAATTGATTTATTATATTGCTAAATCCTCCTCCTCCAGCTCCTCCTCCTCGTCCTCCTCCTCAAACTCACCCTCCTCTAAAAAGTGCATTTTAATAAAGAGGTCTGAAAAAACCAATACCTTTTTGGCCTTTTTTCAGACCTCCAGAATGGATTATTTGGTTTCCCATTCATTTCAATGGGAAACCACATGTTGGTTAATGAAATTTTCGCAGAGCAAAATGACCCACAGAGCACATTAATATCATTAAAGAAGGTACCACTGTAGTATTTATTAAACATTTATTTATTCATTCATTATAACATTTGTTTATTGGGGGTGCTTACTGTGCTGCTCTGATCTGTGCAATTCAAGGGAGAAATTTAGCTGAAATCCCATGCTAAGTATGAGATGAATGAATCACATTGTGGCCGTTACTTCACGAACCGCTCGCTTCGCGGCAAGCCCTCATTTCTGTGCGAATCAATCATTTCAGTCCGCACGCTCCTCCTTTTTGGCTGCGATGCCACCCCGACCACGCCCCCTTTACCGTGCTCCAAGCGGGGTGAGTGGTTCCCCTGCCAGCGGCCAGGAATCTTTTCACTTCGCATCTCGCTTCGCTCCCAACATCACGTGTGGACTTGTGGTTTTTTTTATAGTTACTTTTGCGCTGAAATATCGATGCATCGATATTTCGGTTAATTGATGCATCGATACGCCGAGTTAATTTTTTTTTTAAAATAAAAGGAGGGTGGAACCGGACGTTGCAAAGCAGTTTTCTAATGCAAAGGGAGCATGTGAGGTAGTAATCGATTCGGTCCTAGAAATGCTCCGCGTGAGTACTGAGAAACAGGGGTGGGATCGAAGGGAGAGCACGTGACCGCCACCGAATTCAAAGCGAAGGCAATGCCGCTGCGAAGCAATGCACTTTGTGAAGTAACGGCCTATCTTATTATAACTAGGAATCAGTGGGCAGTAAGAACAATGGCTTAATTTAAAAAACATTGTTCACAGAATTGCCCTCCAGATAATCAAGTGGTGAATTAGATGAAATTCACCAGGTGCCCTTTTTGGTACTATCCCTAACGGGGAAACCCTTATATTTGGTACCAGTGGTTCATCAAAAGAACCCAACACCCTACCCTTGGCAACCTCTTTGTTTACTTCAGCTTTCACTAGTTATTCAAACACTCTAACTGACTTTAAATTATTGGACAACATTGCAAACCTAACTCCCACAAGTTGGATATTAAAACCTAATGTGAACCCTTCTGACAAATAAATGACACCTTCCCTTTCTAGGTATTCTCTCAGACATTCCACTAAAATTTGCAAATGAATTGGGCTAGGACCCTTTAGTAATGCTCACCAGTTCCATTCATGGCTTCTTTCAACTCCTGGCCTCTTTGCCTCCTCCAGCCCCTGTCTTACCAAAGTTAGGCAATATTGCCATGGAAACAGATGACAGAATACTAGGGTCCACTGCAATTGTTATATTGATGATGTTGAAATCTACATGGTCACTGGTTGCAAGATCTCTAAAATTTTTACTCCCAGCAGACTGGGTGGGGATTCAAATCACTGTACAGACAAAATATTTTAAATGCAAATTTTCCAATTAATTTACATACATTTAAAATAATTTAAATGAAATGAACGAGAACATCAAATGGATATTTTGAAAATACTATACAGAAATGCACAATAAACCACTGTTTCTATCATTAAAAGACCAGAGTTCATCATCTACCCATTATGTTTCACATTTCCCCATAATAGTTTCCTATCCAGCTCAGCCTGATCAGCAATCTTTTTAAAGAAACAATAAACCACGTAAACCATTGAAAAGCAAGAGAGTTCATCCGAGAATGTACATATCATCTCTCCAAATGCTGCTGTAGTGGCTCCAGTTTCTTTTGGGGAAGGGGGAATCATTCACTTTTTAACTATCTCATTTCATCTGTGGAGATACAGTAATAATGGAAGCCATCTTCTTCTCCTGTCAGCTCAGCAGTTTGGATGTGGTCTCCTTGACACCTCATTGCTTTATCCTTCTGGAAGTAAAAAGAGCACACTGAAAGAAGTTAACTAACTAGCTCAAGAGTTGAAGAAAAATCTAATGTTAACTAGTTACATGCAATAGCAGTCAACGTCTAACAAGGAATAGTTTCTTTTTTAAAAAAGTTTGTGCCTTCTAAACTACTTTAAATACTTTTAAATTTTTACAAAAACTATTTTAAAAGATGAAATACATTTTTCCACTCCTGATAAAATAGGCTTGCTGCCTATGAGCCACAGTTCAATTTTGTGCTGGGTACATTTTAATGCTTTTTAAAAAGTTATAGTATTGGCAATATTATAATCATAGGTCAGAAGAGCAGAGTAGTGCTTGTTAAGTTAAAATGAGTCATAATTTTTTTTTCCTGAAGAAGGAAATACTGGCGGGCCACCAGAGTCTAAGCAAGTCAAACCTCCCAGGTTTGTACAACAATGGTTGACACAGTTTAGAGGGTTCTTGTCCATCTAAGGTTTGTGTGACTGATAGTTATGAAAATATAATGTGACAAAAGGTAGCCCTGTTCAGACAATGGATAACATTGAACATTTCTGGTAGGTGGATCATCATGTGGTAGGGCTTGATTGTCTTTTGGTGATCTGCATGATAACAGCCTCCAACATAAAGGCATCAATGTGAAAGAACATTTTAAAGTTTTAGAGCACAGGTTCAGAGGCTTGTGTATTATCAGGATTTAAAAAAAATAAGTTTAGATCTTTCTTTTCTGCTCAGTTCATACCAAAGTCACATGAAGTATTTCATAGGGTTAGGGTTAGGGTTAGGGTTGGGCACAGGATATTTGGGCACAGGATAGCAGATGTGAGCTCCCATCATTTTTCAGAGTTGCATTTATTTATTTATTTATTTATTTATTTATTTATTTATTTATTTATTTATTTATTTATTTATTTAACTAATATATCATCCATCTAGCAAATAGCTACTCTAGGCCATTTTGGTACCCAAACTTTTTTTAATAGAACACTGCTGGTGGTTTCATAGGGTAGTGAATTTGCCCGTGTGCAAGACTTTTGTTTTCTCCAGATTGGGACAAACCTAACAACAATAACAGCAAAATCCAAGAACTATTCCTTGAAGAAGCATTTGATAGGATGTTCACATTCTTATGATCAGCTTTTTATGCCGATAATTAACTATTTCTGAGCAATGGTAGATCAAGTTAAACACATGTTTGGGATATGCACCAGCTGCATGAGTCAGTACAGATACTGATTTGACACTTGAGAAAAGTGGCTTAAATTGATTTAGAGACCCTCCAGTTTAACTCGAGTACAGAAACTTAAACAAGATTTAAGAAATCTGATTATTTTTATGTTTCCATTAACTATAATTAAAATAATAATAAAATAATAATAAATCATATGCTGTTGAGTCAAACCAACTAATGGTGATAACCATTTGTATACATATTGGGCAATCTTTCCAGGAATCATTCATAACGTCTTCTGAAGTGATTATGTCTCCCAAACATCAAACAAATAGATAAATAGGTTGTGGTTGTACACAATTTTTTTTTAAATGGAACTATCAATAACCCTTTTTAAAGGTCTCTGCTGAAATGGAAGAAAAGGCATAGCTGTCTTTTTCAATGTACTCAAGGATGATATATAGAGATGGGCACGACTCAAAAAAATGGTGTTTCGTTTTGTAAAACAAAAACATTTGCCATTTTAGTTTTGTTTTTTAAAAAAAATTCATTTTCATGTTATAACAAAACAAAAATGAAAACGGCTCATTCTGTTTCATTAGCATTCTTTTTAGTTCAATGCATCTTCTGTCAAAATGAAAAACACGTGAAATTTGGTCGAGATTTTCATTTTGTTTTTAAAAAAATTTTGTTTCATTTTCAAAACCTGAATACAAAAAAAAAACCCAAAAATTTAACCTGAATCTCTAATGATATATTTCAGACAAAAAATGCAGTGAGTTTTGTAAAACAAAAAACATTTGCCATTTGGTGTATTCGTTAAAAAACTTCACCATGAATAGCCACATGAAGGCTCATTCTGTGAATGACAAACAGCACTGAGATATTCTGTCACAGTGATGGTGAATCTTTTAGAGACCGATGTCCCTAGGTAGAACAAAACCTGAAAAGGTTTCAAAAATGGAAAATACAGGTGGCTGTTCATCATTTCAAAACCCTCTTAAAGGGTTGAAATCTTTATACCTGTCATATTATGTTTGCTGACACTGTTTTTAAATCTATGCAGAAACCTTTTAAATGAGTTTTATATAAATGGTATACATTATAGAGATGTCCCTAGGTAGAACACATGAAAAGTTTCAAAATGGAAAAAGTTAGACATTCATCATTTAAAAACCCCTCTTAAGGGTTAAAATGTCTAACAATTGCCTTTTAATGTATTAATTAATTTATTTTATACAGTTTATATGCCGCCACTACCCAAAGGTCTTTGGGCGGCTTACAACAATTAAAATAAACAATAAAAAACATTAAAATACAATGTACTAAAATTGCCACCAGGACCCAGAATCTACGTTATAGCAGATTAAAAAACTTATGGAATAGCAGAAGCTTTGTAATTACATCAAATAGCTTTAAAATGGAGAACTGTTGTCAAAGGTTAGCCCTGGTCACGGCCACATCCTCACCCCAGCCTGAGAATTAAAACCGCCCTATCTGTAAGTTTTGCTCTTTCGACACTCAAATTTTGTAAATTTTAGTAAATCCTGTCCAGAACAAATTGAAATGAAATTCTCTCCCACCCCAAGAACATAAGAAAACTTTCCACTTCCACATTCTTGCCAATTTGTATTTTATAAATTTCTGCACATTTTGTTCAAAAGTAAACTGGTGGGAGTAGGAACTATGGCAGCAGGAAAACTGGCTGTTAGCTATATAGCCACCACCACCACCACCACCACCACCACCACCACCATCATCCCAGTAACACCTCCTTCTTTAGCATTTGTCCCTTGTGGTGGTGGGATCCACTCTTCTAGACTGGAGATGTCATTTCTCTTAGTTGCTGACCTGGTCCAGGTATAGGCAAATGGCCCTCATGTCACTTTATTGTATCAAGCCATTGTTGTTTTGGTCAGCCCTTTGCAATCAACCTCCCACTGAGGGCCCTTCTGTGCTAGTGTGCTGGTGTTGGCCTACAAGACGTGGCCATACCATCTGTAGCTAGGCTTCTCTCATCTTACAAAAAATTGGAACAATGCCGTACCACTGCCTGAAGTCATAATTAGATGTGGTCACTGATCTAAGTCATAATTAGATGTGGTCACATAATTAGATGTGGTCACTGATCCAGTGCAATATATTTGTTTCCATGACACCAAGGCGATGCTAAGTTTCTTTCATTGCTGGCCAGCATTTGGCACTGTAGTGTGCAACTGAATGGATAACTGTTATGTACAGTCATACCCCAGTTTACAAATGCTTCAATTAAAGTAGTTTTCACTCCACAAAAAAGTCGATATAATGTAATGCCTCCGTTTACACATTTCCCCCTGGAAAACTCTGTTTTATGCATTCTCTGAAGGATTTAATTTCCCAGGATGCATTGTGCCCCATTACAGTTCCAGTTTACATAATTTCTGGTTTATGAAGTGTCCAGCCAAACACATTAACTTCAGAAACCAGAGTGCCCCAGTATATTTTCAATTTGAGTTGGTTGCCAATTTTCTTGTTGCAAAGAACACCATGTATCATTTTGTCCAGGCTGTATTTATTTGCATAATGGTCTTGTGTCTCATGTCTCTTAGCCATGATTGTAGAACTAAGATACTGGAATGTCTGAGCATATGGTAAGTCAATGTCATTCATGCAGATTGTTCCAGGCTCCTCGGAATCTGTCATAGTCTATCTTTGTAATGTTGAGCCGGAAACCATACATTTCAAGATGGTTGCTCCAAGTTTGCACCTGCTGTTCAAGGTCTGCATTCTGCTAGATTTGAGAAGAACACCATCTACATAGAGGAACATCCATGGCAGAGGATGCTCCTCTGTGTAGGTCATGGGTGATGATGACATCCATCACTGTGATGAAGAGCAGGGGTGAGATCACTGAGCCTTGGTGGATGCTGAGGGTGATGCGGAAGTCTGTCAGTGTTCTAGCTATAGCCTGGTTGTGGCTCTTCAGATGTTCATAGAAGAGCTTCACTGATTAGCTGATCTCTTCTGGCACTTCTTGTCTACACAGTGCATAACAGATGACATCATGTGGCACATCATCAAAAGCTTTTTCAAGACCAATGAAAGTGATGTGTTTTCTCTGTGCTTTTCTAGCAGATGATGGGTAAATCTCAGGAATTAATCTCAATTAAATCCAACATTTTCATTTCTTTTTCTTTAGCTTATTTGATTTATCTAACCCTTCCAACAGCTTTAGCCTCTCTTCTATACCATCAGCCTCACCAAAAAAAGGCCTAACATTTACAATGAGGAAAATATCATATCAGTATATCAGTATAATTTTCATAATGGTCTTGTTCTAGTGACTAAAGCAGGAGCTAGGAAATCATAAGGGACCCGGTACTGCTTTTTCTAGTGACATGAACATGCTCTGATTTTACCAGTTCCCTTTCATAATACAGTGGTACCCGGCTTACAATGCACCTGACATGCGAAAATACTGACTTACAAGCGCTCTTCAGCGCTCCCCCACACACTGGCTGCTTACCAGCATGTTCAGGATTCCTTGTCTTGTGAGCAGTGGGTGGGGGTTGGAATTTGAATTGCCTTCAAGTCATCAAGGGAAACACTGCCTTGGTGACTGGAAGGCAATTCAAAAGTGGCTCAGGAGAAGCGATGCACCACTTTTGAAATGTGGTGCATCGCGGAGGCAAGTGCTGCCTCCGTGACTGGAAGGTATTTCAAATTGCATGCACAGCTTCTCCCCCCTCACGGAATTCCAATGGGGAAAAGGTCTCAAATGAAATGCATTGTGCCAATGCATTTCAGTGGAGATATCTGGGGAGCGCTGGCCCGAAACCAGCACCAAGGAGCTGATTGGCACTGGCTGGGGGAGCAATTGTGCCCGCAGCTTCTCCTGACCCCCCCCCCCCATGAAGGGGGAGAAGCTGCATGCACAATTCAAAATGCCTTCCAGTCACGGAGGCAGCACTTGCCTCCATGACTGAAAGGCATTTCAAACATCACCCACCACTTTTCTTGACCCCCTTGTGATGGGAGAAGTGGCGGGCGATGTTTGAAATGGAATGCATTGAAATCTGTTCCCTCCAGAATGGATTAACTGACTTTCTATGCATTCCTATGGAAACTGCTCCTCGACTTACAAGTTAACTGACTTATGAGTGTTTGCTCGGAACGGATTAATCTAGTAAGTCAGGGTACCACTGTATTGGGGAAATCTGTTGGCCATAATAGACTTTGAGAAATATTTATTTATCTGTTTCCATGGGACAAAAACTTGTATTCAACACCACTGAACACATTTTATCCAGTCTTCCTTTCTCAAAAATGGAAGGAAATTGTTTATCCATTTTTTTCAGTAGAGTGGGAGAGGCTTAGCAGTGGAGACACTTCATGGACCATCTCTGTAGATTATAGATATGTTCATAATTAGGGTGATTCCACACCTTGTACTTCGATTGTGGAAAACAAGGACTCGCAACAAACTCTCCAAACCTCCTCTTTTGGTTTCTGGGGAAGAGATTTAATTTTTCTGCAAGGAACAGATCCCCTCTTTCTTCAGGTTGATCACTGGCACCAAATCCAAGGGGCAACATCCACAGAACACACAGAAATACATTGGAATTCCTGCTTCCTGCAAGATAGCTCCTCAAAGGCTCCCTCTTTTATAGAGAGTATTCAAGAGACCAAGTGAGACATTCCTCAACTCTTGCATTCAGCAGCAATTCTTCTGAGCATGGGTTTCCCAGGTTCTGACTTTTACTCATCAACCATTCATTATCAAGGCACACAAAAAAACCCATTTCAACTTCAAAAAAGAATGTTGCATTTAAAAAAGAGAAAAAAATAGCCTGCATCTCCATTTCATGGATTATTTGAGCAACAACACAGCACAGCAGCACTAGAAATCCTATAATGGAACAACTGAAAATAAAATCCAACCATTAGCCAAAGGGAACCACAAAACAATTAAAAATGTACACAAGCCAATAAGTATCAATGCAGGAGATCTTATTTACACCTCTGCAACTGTTAGCTCTTAGCATTCCTGAAACTAGAAGGTGATCACATGGGTGACATCAAGATGTCATCAGCCATCATCTTATCTTATTTTATATGTCATATTTTATGTGTTGTAGCTGTTTTTAAATCTATGTGGAATGTTTTAAATGAGTTGAATATAGCAACCATGAAATTTCGTTGTTCCTGCAAGGGGTCAATGACAATAAAGATTCCTATTCCTATCTTTCCTGTCTACACCTATACAACCAAGAGAAAGAGAAGCTGTATTCAATTGTTATTAAAGCATGTATAGATCAGGAACAGACACAATTATGTGCACATGGGGGTGGGGGAATGACCTAGCCTGATTTATCACAAGAAAGTGACTGTTGGAAGAAAACAACGAAATTCTATCTGGTAGGCTTTCTTGAGTCAGCCAGAAGGTGACAAAAAAGCTGCTCTGCCCTCTTCAGATAGCTACTGTTGGGTGTGGAAAGAACAGACAGAGGGGGCATGACTTGCACACACACTTTCTCTCCTCATTTGTGTTTCCCACTTGCTTTCATAATGATAGAACTGGGAGAGGGAGGAAAAAGTAAAGAGAGAAAGTAATTGTGTCACCATAAAGAAGGAAGCTGCCCACTTACATGCCAGGGTATGCAGTAGGTAGGTAAGGATCGGTACTAGAGATGGGCACGAAATGAACAATTTTTCATTTCCGTTTTCATTTTTTCATTTCATTACGTAACAAAACGACAAACGAATTTTGTCTCCAAAATGAAACGAAACGAACAGAATCACCAGAACTTTTGTCGTGCATTTCGTTTCTGTTACTGCAATACAGTGAACTGCTTTAAATGCTAAAAAATAAAAAAATTGAAATAAATGAAACGGTAACGAAATGAACAAAAATGAAAATGATTTTTTTTGCGAAAAATTCACGAAAAACGGAAACAAACTGAAATGGACCCTCCAAACGACAAACGACAAACAAAACTCCATTTTTTCTATTCGTGCCCATCTCTAATCGGTACAAAAGGGATAATAAAAATGGTGTTATTGGCAGAGTAAGATGATGGGTAAAGGAATGGTTTAGAGGAAAAAGATTGCTAATATCACACACTTTGCGAAAGTTGAAATAAAGCTTCCTAAACTAAAAGAAACATGGATTTGTCAATGATACAACTAGCATGATATGTGACTATTCAGTATGGGAAGTGAACTCCAGTGTAAATAATCACCCCATCTGGTTGCATCCTTAGTTTCATTTTTATTGCATTTCACAGAAACACAGCAAAGCAAAAAGAAAGAGTGCCACTTATACCCTCCCACAGTGTTTAAAGCATTCTCTGGGTGGTTTACAATTTAACTTTGCAGGCTACATATTGCTCCCCTCCCCCAGCAAGCTGGGTACTCATTTTACTGTCCTCAGGAGAATGGAAGGTTGAGTGAACCTCCAACCAACTACCTTGGACTGAATCTGGGTTATAAGCAACGATTTGGATGTAATACTGCAGCTTAACCATTCTCAATCTCTCATTAAAGACCTGCAAAATAAACCATGTCTTTTCCCTTTCATATCTTAAAACTCAAAGGTTTTTTTTTAATAATAATGAAAAAGTCAAACCAAAGAAAATACAATGGCACAACCTTTTATATAAACCTTCCCAGCTTTCACTTGAGCAATAATACATCTCTTCCTCCCCCAACAGACTTTTTAGCATCTATTTTATGTTGTGAATTGGTTTTAAATGATCTATAATGTGCATGTAATTTTTTTAAAAGCAAGTTGGGAACTTTACAACGAACCCCCTTGCCTGTGAAGCAAAGTCATAATTAATAGCCTCAGCTGAAGTATCAGGAAAGCCCTTGAATCATGGACAGTTAAAACTAGTGCTTCACGTCTTATTAATATGACAGAGTGGTTTTAATTGTTGCCCTCAATTACCTCCCTAGCAGCTGTTTATGGAAATGGTCCCACTCCTGCTTTCTCCTTCAACCTGCAAGTGCTTTCTTTCTCTTTAGACCTGCCACCTCCACAGCGTTTGCAATAAAATGTCTCCTAAAGACTATCCTCTCTAACATTATTAGCATTCAGCTTCCTGATGCAGATGTCCAGTTTAATTAACTGCCTTTCTCAGAGGGACCAGAATTTTGTTTCAGATAGACTATTTTGTTCATTCAGGACTTCATAATTATTTTGATGTTTGTTCCCCCCCCCCACTTCTTGGATGGCTCACATTTTCCTACCTCTTCCTAATATATGCTATATAAAATTGTTTCTGTTTCATGTGGATACTATTGATGACTTGGACTAAAGAACTACATAGAGCAGATCTTAGCTGGCAATGCCTCCTGGAGGATTGTGTTAAGTATTTTTAGTCTAAATAATTTAGCTGGGGTTTCTGGGAGTTGACCTCTTTCCTTGAAAGATGTCTCAAATGCTAAGAGCCAAAGGCATGCAATTTTTCATGGAGCTCAACTTACCACTCTGGCAGGGGGGTTCTGGGAATTACCGTCCAAATGAATTATTAAGGGATTGTGAAAATTTTCCTTCTCTCGGATACAAGGGCAGCCAGGTATGCTGTCTCCCTTGAGGATGGATAGGGATGTGACATAAAAATTGCCATTCCTCATAAAACCCACATATATCCTTTTTTCCTTTTCCACCTGGAAACAAATGACACAGCCAAGAGGGGCAATGAAGGAATCACATCAGACTTTGAAGCTCTTGGAAGGAAAATTGTCCATCCCTCCAGTACTTGGAAGAAGAATATGAGGGAAAAGAGAAATGCTCCAGGTAAATGAATCGCTATGAAGATAGTGACAACATGAAGGATTTGAATGTTGAGACCACAGGATATGCTTTCTGGGAATGAACTGCTAGCAAATGATGGGCTGCACAAGGATGGCAAACGGCACTGCACATTGCACTGTTGGGTATGGCCAAATACTGTTTTAGGCTGCATTAACAGAAGGACCGTCTCCAAATCCACGAACCACTTCCTTTCTATTCAGCATTGGTTAGGGTGCATGTTTGAGTATTTTATCCAGTTCTGGACACCATACTCGAAGAAGTATGCTGCTGACAAATTAGAACAAGTTCAGAGGAGGGTAACAAGTTTGATCAGGGGACTGGAAACTAAGCTCTGAGTTCAGCCTGCTTTCCTCCATCAAAGGGATTCTCTTCTGGTCTTGAATTTCACATTTTTTACCTGTGGCTAAGGATGGAGGCAGAAAGAGATGGGAGGGGAACAGTGAAACAGACTGTGTAATGACAGCTTATCCCACATGTTTAGCCTTGAGTAAAAAGAAGACTGAGGGGAAATATGAGAGCACTTGGATCTTTTCTCAATCGTTCCAGATTCTAAGACATGGAATAATGGGCTCAAGTTACTAGAAGTCAGAATTTGGCTGAATATCAGGAAAAACTTCCTGCCTGTTAGAGCAATGGAACAATGGAACCAATTACTTCAGGAGATGGGGAGTGTTCCAACTCTGCAGGCATTCAAGAGAAAATTAGACAACCATCTGTCACATATATTTTGATTTGGATTCTTGCACTGAAGAGGGATTTGGACTCAGAGGTCTTATAGGCTTTTCCCAGCTCCATTATTCTGTGATTGAAACAGTCAGATCAAGTGCCACAACATTCTGAAGTTAAATATTTGACTGGGAGCTATCTGCCTGACCATACTGACAAGGTATCTTGGCTGTTGTAGCCCAACAAAGTTCCATTTCTATCTTGTGAACAATGGGTTGAATAAAGTCAGAGTCAAGAGTAAAGGAACCCTGTACTGGTGGAAGCAGGGCTGCCTCATGATGAGGATTTCAGGGAAAAGGTGAAGGGCAGTTGTGTGGTGCAGTTGGAGGCCCTGGAAGAGCTGTATATACAGGCTTCCTGCACTGCTGGCCTTTGCCTCAGCAACATAAGTGTCCTGGTGATTCTTGACCTCTACCTTTATGCTCTTCTCTTCCTGAAAGCTAACTTTCTGCTATGCTTCCAAGACTCCTTTGTGTTCCAGTAGATGCCTGCTTTGCTTCCAAAGATTCCTATGTGCTCCTGAAGATTCTTGCCTTGCTTCCAAAGACACCTGTGTCTCCCTAGAAGTTCCTGCCTTACTCCTGAGGAGTCCTGTGTGGTACAGTTGCCCTTGCCTTCAAAACTCTGGCCCAACACTCTGGTTCAGGTGTCCTCCCTGTTTCATCTTGCAGCCCATGCCTCAGCCCTGACAAATGCTAGGCTTAAGATTGGGTTTAGTGGGTACTTCTGTGGATGGGGGAAGACCATTTGGAACACAGAATTAAAGAGAGAACGCTGAGAAATGGAAGGGATAGCATGGATGGGATGTGGTACCACAAACAATTTTCACTTTTGGCAAAACTAGATAAATTTGCTAGTAAAGTATATAAAAACAGGCTTGACCCCAGCCCTAACTTCCAAGTAATGTTCTCTGATTCCTGTCAGACTTTTTCTCAAGTTTCCTTCCTTCCTTCCTTCCTTCCTTCCTTCCTTCCTTCCTTCCTTCCTTCCTTCCTTCCTTCCTTCCTTCCTTCCTTCCTTCCTTCCTTACAGTGGTACCCTACTTTACTGAAATAATCTGTCCTCATGAAATAGGACATTTGCAAAGTGGGGTACCACTGTATTTATACATGCAACATCCATCTGGCCTAAAAGACCATTTCGTTGTCCTCAGATTCTTTTGCATGTGAAGATTTGCAATGGAATGTGGAGACTTAAGTTCTATGGAATTTAGGGAGAAAAAAAGAATTTTACTAAAACTTCATAAAACTAAAGATGGCATAGAATCCATAATGGATCAAGACAGAGCTTCCTAGTATCTGCCCCCATTTCGATTCAGATCTCTCTGAAATGAAGACTGGTTCATAATGAAACCAGTTTCCCTGCCAGTATCACAAGTATCCAATATGATTATCTTCTTGCACTCAACCCAAAGATGACAGCAGAAGGAAACAGGCTGGATGTTGCTTTTCTGACCAGTCCTAACACAAAGAGGTTTTGGAATGTGCAAAAGTGACCTGTGCTGGCAAACCTATCCTTGTGCTGACAATAGTCCCAATATACTGGATGATCTGAGAAGCCTCTTGCACTAGCACAACTATTCCTCTAAATTGGATCAGCTCAAGAGCCAATAAGAATTGCAAAGGGGAGGGCGAGAGGGGGTAGCTGAGTTATGCCAGCATCAAGCCTCCTCTGGCTCAGAGAAACAGGCACTGTGCCAGCACTCTTCTAGGTCAAGGCGCATGCATTTTCCAGCATCCCTGGGGAGGGATAGGTTTGAATTTAGTGTAGTTTCATCTGAACTAGTGTCAACTCATTTGGCTCTTGGTCACCTTCTATAGTTAAGACCACATTGTTATGCCTCAGCAAATGCAGTACTGCAAAACCCTGAAAGTTTTGATTCCCTAATTCTCTGCAGGATTTGTCTTACTTGGCCTCTGATAGGAAGCCCTGGTGGATTTCAGCTATAAAGCAGTGGCTGTCATTAATATAAGGAGTGCTGAGAGGGTGGTGGAAAAGATTGATTAAAAAAACACACACATAGAAAGAGAGAGAGAGAGAGAGAGAGAGAGAAGAGAGACAGAGAAGGAGAGAGATGAGAAATGGTGTGGAGTTGAACTTAATAGATTCATCACTAAAGGGTACCACTCCGTTGTTGCAAGTAAACTGGCTAGACTGATTTGGGTCTGTGCCTGACCTAAGGTTCTACTGGGAAACATAATTTATTTATTGTTGATTTTTATATTGCTGTAAACCGTCCAGAGTTCCTATTGGAAGATGGGCAATATAGCAATGAAACAAATAATAATAATAAATAATGTACCCAATGATCACCATAAGATTATTTTCTCTCTTTTTCTCTCTCTCAAGTCAACAAAGTTTCAAAGAAATAGGTTCAAGACTTTTGGTTTCTTGAGATTTTCAAAAGAAAGGGCTCAGGACTTCTTCTTTTTTAACAGAATAAAAAGGCCAAAATCTTCTTGTGTAGTTACATCAGTATAAAGGAAATGCTGTAATGAGCACTTGCCTGAATTCTTGTTCAACCTGTGCAGGACTGTCATGTAGTGAGGAATCCAACCAGCTACCCATTAATTAGTAGTAGCAACTGGCTGCTACACTATACTGCATATCTAAGTCCAAATTATTAGGAGAAGGAAAGTGGCCCAGCCAATATAACAGGAATGGAACTGACGATCAGGCAAATGAGTTGTAATTAGGAGGACTGGTTTGAAAATGGTTTAGGACCTTGCTATCTGTCAGAGTGCATCCTACCACAGAGTTCTGCCCATAGCACGCATTCATCCCAGGCAGAGCATTTGAAGGTGCCATCACTGAGGGATGCTCATAAATCCTCTACAACTTTTAAAAGAGTCTTGTGGCACAGTGGTTAAATATCTGTACTGCAGGTAAAACTGTGCTCACAACCTGGGGTTCAATCCCAGGTAGCAGGCTCATGGTTGACTCAGCCTTCCATCCTTCCAAGGTAGGTAAAATGAGTACCAAGCTTGCTGCTTGGGGGGGGATGTGTAGCCTGCATTCTGTAATTAAAACTGAGACTACCTGAAGTGATATGGGGTGGTATATAACCAGACCACTTTGCTTTTGCTTTGCTTAACAAGGAACTGGGCTTTCTCGGTGCCAGCTCCCTGATTCTATTTTGTTGTATTGCTAGTCACTGAATTCTGTTGATGTTATGTTTTGTATTTGCATAAACCTTGTAAAACTCCCAGAGCGGCTTTTGTTGCTAGATAGGTGGTATATAAATCAAATAAATAAATAAATAAATAAATAAATAAATAAATAAATAAATAAATAAATACATACATACATACATACATACATACATACATACATACATACATACATACATACATACATACATACATACATACATACATACATAATAGAAGGATAAGGACCCTGAAAATACTAATCACAGAAGTCAGCCATACACATTTCTTCCCACACAAATTTCTTCAAGATGTTACTGCTTTCACTTGAAACAGAAAGAGCACATGAAGCTGACAACAACCTGAAGCAAATAATTTTATGACGCATATCCCTCTCTACAAGCAGGTGATTGGAAAGCTCCTGGGAAATCATTCCCTGTGATTAGGAGACAGATTTGCCACAATCACTTATACCTTCATCCTCTCTGCCTTACTCTTCCATCATGTTTTTATATCTGGAAAAGCTGAAGCACCATGGTGATCAACTTCATTCCACCCAAATGTCCTGTCTGTCAACAGCTCACCAAAGTGTAAATGACATTTCAAGACAGGTGAGCTGTCACTTGGGTTATTTTACAGGGAATCCACATTGCCATTCCAGAGAGCCTCGGAATCTCTCCAGAGTGTCTCAGCAGAACAAATCAAGATTTCACAAGGCAATTCTATAAATAGGAGCACCCCAGACAATCCATAGAGAGAGAGAGAGATTGGTTATACTGTATGTATGTGTTCACACTGCCCTGACAATCGCTTTGCATTTGGCTGAGAAGTGGTTAACTGATGAAAATATGAGTCAGTTTCTGGGGCTGTTCATTACATGGTGTCATTGTGTGAATGCTAATGAGCAGAAGAGAGTATTTTGTGGACCATCTTGACTGCTGCCCTTCACCACGTCAAGATGGGCATCCATTTTCCTGCTGGCAATGTGGACATAACATTGGGTCATTTCTTGATGCTTTGAACTGTATGTACAGAAGTACAATATGCCACATTCATAAACCAGAGATTTGTTTTAAAAGAACTGAATCATAAATTATGTAGAAGGCAAAATAGGGGAAACAGAACACGCTGGGAGTGGTTTATGCCCACGCTTCCTTCTTCAAATAGAGGTCTGCCATCCTAGATTTTTGCTCCTCTCTGAGATGAAGACAAGAAAGCCCGTATGTGGAAATATAGAGCAAGCTGGTTGTGAGATAATATATATTTGAAACAGCCTTTTTAATTTCCAGACTGTAGCATGTTCAATTAGAAATTGTGGCAATGAAAATAAGCTTCCCAGTTTAAAGGAAGCATAATAGCAGATAGGGTGTTTAAAGGTGATTGGGGAGATTTTACAAATTTCTTCTATTTATATTTAATGTGTCTGATGTGTGTGCATGTGCACGTGTGTGTGTGTGTGTGTGTGTGTGTGTGTGTGTGTGTGTGTGTGTGTGTGTGTGTGTGTGTGTGTGTGTGTGTGTGTGTGTGTGCGCAATGGCACCCTGTGAAATAACCCAAGTGACACACACAGAGAGAGAGAGAGAGAGACAGACAGACAGACAGACAGACAGAGACAGTGTTTTCCTAACTGTCCATCTTCCAAAATCAAGGACGAAAGAATGGAAAAGATTAGTAACATTTTTCCCATCAAAATATTGCAAACATTTGTATCTGCAGGGACGAGCTTCTTGGGAAAGGTGAAGAAGCTGGCATGGAAATGGAATTTGAGGCAACTGGTATTTGCAGTGATTTCAAAGAGCACTGGGGTGATGGGAAGATGATGGGGTATTGCATACACATTCCTAAACTACAGAAGGTGCACCAGTCCCTGGCATTTCTAGGTGAACGGCCAAAAGGAAGCCACAGATCCTGCCAGACGGCTGCTGTCAACTGGAACACAGTTTATCCAAATAAAGCAGTATCATAGGCATACTGGGTTGTAGAGATGGGCATGAAACGAGCGATTTTTTGTTTTTGTTTTTGTTTTTTTGTTTCGTTATGCAACAAAAATGAAACGAATTTTTTTAAAAACAAAACAAAAATGAAAACAAAATGACCAAATTTGCAGTGTTTTTCGTTTTCGTTGCAGCAGATGCATTGAACTAAAAGAATGCTAACGAAACAGCAATTTTTCATTTTCGTTTTCATTTTTTTGTTTTGTTACCTAACGAAACGAAAATGAAATTTTTTGCAAAAAACGTCACAAAAACGAAAACAAACCGAAACGGACCCCTAAACGACCAAACAACAAACGAAACACCATTTTTTTTGAGTCGTGCCCATCTCTACTGGGTTGTAAGGCAACGCAATATGACTACACCACATACAATAAACTAGATCTAAAAACTGTCAGCTCTCATTTGTTTTTGTTAATGGGAATCAAATTTGGCATTAAGAGGTATTACAGGGGAAAGCCTTTGGGTGGTGACAGCTTCCCAAATCCTCCAGAATCTAAATGGGTGCATAGCAGTGGCATGCAAAATGTGGAAATAGAAAAATGGGAACTGTTGTAAATTCTTTTTCGTAGTCTTCAGAGCCAAAGCTGGGAGAACCAGGGAGGAGTGGGCTTCTTTATTTAGATCAGGGGTAAGGCATCATTTCAGTCTTTCATCCCCTGTATTATTGACCCAATAAAACAGCAACCAACATGGATTTGACCAAACTCTGGGAGGTGATGGAAGACAGGAGGGCCTGGCGTGCTCTGATCCATGGGGTCACAAAGAATCGGACACGACTGAATGACTGAACAACAAAATTATTGAACTAGCTATGAAGATAGAATGAGGACACTTCTGTTTATGGATGACGTAAAAAAAATCTATAAGGACTTTCAGCTTGTGTGTGCATGTCATTCATTCTCGTGCAATTATTTCGAACATTCAGGGGACTTTAACTGATGAATGACATCTATGGCAGTTGTTGCAATTGTGGGCTGTTGATTTGTTTCTTTCGGTCATTTCTGTGTCATTCATCTACTAACATTGCCACCCACACTGAGACATTTGAAAAGAAGTTACTGCCACTGCTTATCAACAATAAACTTATCCTAGCCAAAACCTTCAAACCCCACCACAGTCACTCAGTCTTAATTCTCCTAAGACGTATTGCTAGACTCACCAAATTTCTGGGCAAAGCAGAAGTGAGCAACTTGCAGCCCTTAGGATGTTGCTGGACTGTCAGTTCCAATAACCACACGGATAGTGGTGAGAACAGATGTGAGGTGTGGTCCAGGAGTGTGTGTGTGTGTGTGTGTGTGTGTGTGTGTGTGTGTGTGTGTGTGTGTGTGTGTGTGTGTGTGTGTGTGTGTGTGTGTGTGTAAGTGATAATAACGAAAAAGGAGACTATAAGGGAGGTATAGAATCCCCCAGAAGGAGTAGTCTAATTCATTATGAAAACTGAAGCTTCTCTCAGAATCAAGCTAAACTAAGGCACAAGATCTTGCAAAAGTAAAAATTACATGAGAAAAATGAACTGGAAAGCATCTCCACGTGAGCATGAATGTGAATGTAAATGAATGTGACCGAATCTCCTTGTCCCAAACAACAATTGCTTTTCATTCCACCGATTCCTGTTTTTCCTATATTCTGGTTGGCTTTTTTACTTTCATCTCTAAAATTCAATCCTGTGTTGGTATGGTAGATGGCAGGTTGGAAGATAAAGTGCATTGCACCACCTTTGTAAAAATCCTTTGGAAGTAAATCACACCTTTGTCCTGTGCCACATGACGTGATTGTAGCATCTTATTAGGTACACTCTGGGCCTGGAGCCATGGAAAGTATCCAACCTCATAGCCTGTTCCATTGTCTTCCAGCTCAGCCAAAGCCTTGTTGCCACAGTAATCATATATCTGTCTCTTTTCTTATTCTGTAGCATAAAAATCCAGGCTAGGAGAAATCCTCAGCCTTTTCTGTAAACAGGAAACTATCAACTGTACTATTTATAAAACAAACTAGAGATGTCCCAATTCAAGTATCCGAGGGGATAAACCCCTCGGGTTTATGAATGTGGGATATGATGCCCCTGTATCTATGATTCAAAATGTCAGGAAATGGCCCAAGATTGCTGCTCAATATTGTGTGTGCATTGCCACCTGGAAAAAGCTTTACACAGCAAGCAATAGGAGAAGGGATATGAAGCTTTGCCCATCCAGACTGGAATAAAGGTAACACAAGGTCATATGGGTTAAATTATGACTGCAATTTTATTTGTAATAAATCTCTTCATCTTTAAATGCTGAACCTTACCCTTGGAAGGGGGTGGGGTGGGGGCGCTAAATGTAGTGCAAGCAAGTAAGTGTCTGGAATCACCTGGTGATGCCCCTATATCTCCACTCATCAGGCCACGTGCTAGCATACCACATGCCCTGAAAATAAATGCACCTAAAACCCCATTCCCCAGAAGCATCAATTTGAACATGTAAACCAGAGGCCAAAAGCAGTTCAGAATCTCCAAAACGACACTTCATATATGGATCTAAAAATTTTAGCCCAACTTTCAAACCTTCCCTTTACATCAGTCAATGCTCTACGTTTATGATATGGCTTGCACAAACCAACTGTGGCCTCATGCAGCTTTCTCAAGAAGGCCCTGCCTGGCATTATTACCTTACCGGTAAAATTCAAATGCCCTATCAGCTCCTGCAGTTCTTTCAACATGACCTTCCTTGTACCAATAAACTTGGCAAACACTACCTCAAATCAGCCAGCTTTTGCATCGGCAGTTTACTTGCCTGGCAGCACGTGTCTAACTCTATCCCTAAAAATGTCACAACCTTGATGGGACCTTCAGTCTTTTCTTTAGCTAAAGGCTCTCCTAGCTCCTCTGTCAGAAACCCAAATGCCACCATCAAATGTTTACACTGAGACATGCCAGGTTTCCCACAAAATAAATAATCATCTGGATTATCTACCTGATTAATCTACCTGAGTAAGTCCCGATCTAACTCCCAGCACCCATTCTAAAAACATGCTAAACTTCCTAAAAGCTGCACAAGATATGACACATCCCATAGGGAGTGCCTTATCCATAAAAAGTTGCCCTCAAAAGCAAAACCTGGTAGCTCGAAGTCCTCAGAGATAAACGGATAAAAGCCTGAAAGCAGACTTTATGTCACACTTCCCTAGCTTTGCAACTATGGCAACTATTTCCTTACCATGCATACTGCCTTACCAAAACATGTGTAACACAATTCCTGAGTGAGGAATAATATCATTAACCAATTATCCTTCCAGGTAGGACATGTAATGGATCAGTCTGAATTCACCTGGTGTCTTCTTAGGCACCACTCCCAGTGGGGAAATCCTAAACTGTTCTGTGGGTAGGGCATCAAAAGGCCCCAGTACCCTACCTTCCTCAACTTATTTTCTTATTATTTTCTTATTATTTTCCTAACAACTTCCTCAAAACCCTTCACTGATTTCAAATTTCTTGCTGTTCAGGATAATCTCTAACCTTCCACTGGGATGTGAAAGCCCAATTAAACCCATCCAGTAGGTACTGTGCTGTTAACCTGTCTGGGTAGCTGGCGAAGCAACTACACCATGACAGCCACCTTCCACCAGGTCCACCTGGTCACCCTTTGGTGCAATACACCACTGCCTAGAAAGCACTGCAGACTGAACAACTGTGGCTTAAACTGCATGGCCTGTGCATACAAACTCATCTGGCATTGTACTCCCAGCAGACCAGATGGGATTGAACCACCTGGGTCTCTCCAAAGTGGATAGTATTAACTTGCCCTGCTCTTTGAACAAGATGAAGACTGTCAAATTTCTCACCAAACATGGAGCAGGACTGGGTCATGAAATGCATCACAGCGTATCATATGGTATGTCCCAATGTATGTTTGGGCATCAAGATGCCCTTAAGCCGAAGCCCTCATCATATTAAAGCCATGGTGATCCTGGGAAGTCAACATGGGCCCTATAGATCAAATCCATGTATTATATCAGTGAAAAAGATCTCTCGGGGTAGGCTTTCACTATGATACCTGAATAAATTAAAAAAGACAGCAGCCAATTAAGAACATAAGAACATAAGAAGAGCTGTGCTGGATCAGGCCAAAGGCCCATCTAGTCCAGCTTCCTCTATCTCACAGTGGCTCCATCAAATGCCTCTGGGAGAGCACAAGACTAGGTATCTATTTCCTGATACCACTCCCCTGTATCTGATCTTTGAATTACCTTGCTTTAAAGCCTGGAGATCATACATCTACATCATGGTTTGTAATCTGTGATGGACTTTTTCCTCCAGAAATCTGTCGAATCCCCTTTTGTAAGGCATCCAGGGCACAGACTAGCTGAGTAAAGAAGTATTTTCTTTTGTCTGTTCTCACTCTCCCAACCCTCAATTTGAGTGGATGTCCTCTTGTTCTGTTATTTTGTGAGGGAGAAGAGCATCCCAGTTGGTCCAGCAGCAGTTAGACTTGTGTCTCCTAATTTTGTCTTTCTCACTCTCTTCCAGTTTATCACATTTTTACTCCCCTACTTCTTTATTCAAGAGCTCAAAAACATATATGTAATCGTCACATAAGGTTTTCTTCACAGTGGTTGCCAAGAGGTTATTCTCTAATGGCAAAGATTTGTCACCCTTGGTGAATGCAGGCCCTGTGTCTAAGCTAGTTATCTATTCTGTGGCTTGGGATGCTAAACTGTCCCATCACCGTTACCTGTATTGGTTACCCAGGTGCCAGCCTCCGCTCTGTCTATGAGTCTTCTTGCTGCCTGCAAAACTATCTGCTCCCCCATTTCAACATGTGCTGGCATGATAGGATGCAGAGGCAGGATCATTGGGACTGGCACTGACAAGCTCCCACTACCCCATGGCCAAACCCCACTGGAAGGACTGTGGTATGCTGTGCAAGCTCACCTGCTAACTGTGGCAACATAACAGCCAAAGATGTGCTGCCGCTGCCAAGGCTTGCACATCCTCTTAGTCTTCCTCATCTGCCACAGGCAGCACATACACAGCAGGAGATCTAGCTGATGCAGGAAGTGGCAGCATTGAAAAACTCTCACATGCTCCTTGATGCTCACTGCGAACTATAGGTGCAGTCACAGCTCTGGATGTCTCCGCTGTCTCTCCTTCTAAAACAGCCATCAGAGATAACATTAACTCCCCCATTCTTTTAAGCTCTGCCATTTTGGGAGCCTAGGTCTCCCTGAGTGACCTCCTAAAATCACAAGACCTTTCCATGCCTTTCTCCCAAACAGCTCTGTAATCCAGCCATTCCTCTTCATTGGATGAGGACAACACTGGAGGGAAATGGCAGGTACCTTGCATTACACAGGCTGCTTCCCCTTAGACTTGCCCTTGCCTTTCATAGGACCCATGCGACAGTTCTACAAATACCTGCTGATAGACACTAAACCAGGATGCTGGAGCCCCAAAAGGGGGAGCAGCCTACAATTGTCTGTTCTCATTACCCATACATATATGTTTGTTCTTGTTCTTTATATATATACATTATCCCCCTTCTATAAATTAATGTAAAAGGAAGCCAAGACAACCAATATGAATATCGAGCAGGCCTGGCTGAAGCTTGGGCCTGCTACCACTGCTGGAGGACTGCATGGCATGAAATTGAAAGTACTTATTGCTGATCTGCTCTGCTCTCTGAGAGGATTGCTGCAAAAGGGAGGAAGAGCTGCAGAGCGAGCAGGCTTATCTAGTCTGCCTTGCCCCTGTTGGAAGCCCTGTGGTCCGGGCATGCTTTTGGGCCAAAAGTCCAGGTGGGTAGGCAAAGATGCCCCTCCCAGGGACATTAATCCCTTTGCATAACAACTATTACATAGCAAATGGCATCCTGAATGTTGCAACACCAATGGCAACACTCAATATGGTCTACTGGATACCTTCTTTTGCTCACTGCTTTTCACACATGTTGAAAAATGGCCCTAACAGTTGTTTTATGTTTGAGCTAGAAATGGTGAATTGATTAAAAAAATCTGGAATTTTCCCATGCTGAGTGTCAGCAAGTGAATGGTAGTGATCCCAGATCAATCATCCCGTAGATCAATCATCAGGACTGTTGCTATTTGTGTTTTTACCATCCAGCATCCAGCCTGCCCTTTGCTAGGTAAAACTGAGCATAATTTGGGGGGGAGGCAATGTGGGCATAACACTGTGGGGCAATAATGCAATGAAGTCTGGTGGAACTCAACAAAACTGAGAATCAAAGAGTTTCTACTCTACCTACTCAAGTAGGACCAGAGCTGTTACAGATATAATTTGGGTTCATTGTTTTATTGACTACCACGTAGACATAGTCAACATTTTCATTTAGAATGTTATTCCTTATACAGTCTCCTGAATTTAATCTCATGAAATTTAGGAAGAATTGTTTTGTTTATTACTTATTTAAAACTACATGCTCCTTTATCCTATTGGATATTCAAGTGAGATACTGAAGAAAACTAATTGTAAGAACAATTCTTCTGTTTTTTTCTAAGTGAGTGACATTGACATTAAAGTGATAGCCATACTGGCAGAAAACTGTGATATCAGAAAATGGAAGACATGATGAAATGAACATATGCAGGTAATGAAATACAAGCAATTGTTGTCTTCAGTGCGGCATTTAAGAGAGTACTCCGGATATGGTCATACTGCAGGATTATAGGAAGTCATTACAACTCAAATTGGTGAAAGGGTTTGAAGCATGCTGTCAATGTCTTTTCCCCCTCTCTGTTTCTTTTTAGTTAACAGATCAGTGGTTAACAGCAAATCTCAATCTCACTTTAAAGATAAAGTGGAATGCTTGAAACTATCTTAGAAGTTTATCTTTTGGAGTGCTGAAAGGTGATGTACATATTCAAAATGCAAATTGATTAGGCCTCTCATAAAATAAATTCTCAAAAAATTACTTTTTGCTGAACTGCCTGAAAAAAATTATCATGCTGTCTCCTCAAAATATTAACTTCCCTTTTTTCTAGAGAAATGAAAAAATTGAGGGTAGTGATCTGTTAATGAGATGGACAACATTAAAAACAATTCTATAGGGCTTTCAATCAGATAATATGTATTTCTCATTATCTATGGTGTCTCAATCTCTTCTTATTTATATTCAATATAGGAATGATGCATTTAAGATTTTTAACATTACCAGGTTTTGATGGGAACTAATTTAGCCATGGTTCATTTAAGCTAAAGTCCATTGTCCACCCAGACCGAAATAAAGAGGCAAGATAAATTCAATTGTGGTTTAAATTAGGAATAGGAATAGGAATAGGAATAGGAATGCAATTTATTGTCATTGTATAAATACAACGAGATTAAAAGTGCCATCCAGTCAGTCATTCACACAACCCAGCATAAAAATCCAAGACGTAAAATCTACAATTTAAAAACAAACCATCCATACACATACTCCAACATTCACATGCCAAAACATCACTTACACTCATTTAAAACTGACATAAAATCCAAACATACCCACATCCCTACACTCTTTCACCTAGCAACATTCCTACACAATCCATAAAAACTACAATTTAAAAAAACAACAACAGCCATACACTTATACGATATATATGTAACACATTCAACACCAATATTACCCGTCAACTTAATTTTTAACAGAGTTTAGCATTGATAATGCTATTGGGTAAAAACTATTTTTGAATCTTTCCGTCCTTGTTCTAATAGATCTATACCTTCTGCCTGATGGTAGTGGTACAAACAGAGAGTGACCAGGATGAGAAATATATCCTACAATATTCTGAGCTTTCTTAAGACAGCGGGAGCTGTGTAATTCCTCCAATGTGAGGAGTGGGCATCCGATGATCTTCTGTGCCATATTGATAACCCGCTGGAGTGATTTCCTCTGAGCCACCGTGCAACTGGCATACCACACACATATGCAGTATGTCAGTACACTTTCTACTACACAAGGATAAAAAGACACCAATAGTCTCTGAGTGATGTTATTCTTTCTGAGCAATCTCAGAAAGTACAGTCTCTGTTGGGCCTTTTTCAGTAGCTCAGAGGTGTTTACACTCCAGGTTAAATTCTCCTCAATATGGACTCCCAACAAACGGAAGTCGGTCACCCTTTCTACACAGTCCCCACTGATGAATAGTGGTTGAAGATCTGTTTTCTTCTTCCTGTAATCTATTATGAGCTCCTTAGTTTTTAATGTGTTCAGAAGCAAGTTATTCTCTCTGCACCACTCAATCAACCGCTCCACCTCATCCCTATAAGCAGACTCATCTCCTGCTGAGATAAGCCCCACTACTGTGGTGTCATCCACAAACTTAACTATAATGTTGTTATGATAGGCGGGAATGCAATCGTAAGTATAAAGAGTAAAGAGCAGTGGACTCAGCACACAGCCCTGTGGAGAGCCAGTACTAAGACTCAGATCTGTAGATGTACATTGACCTACTCTAACCCTCTGACTACGTCCGGACAAAAACTATTTATCCACATACATATAGAATGTGGAAATCCCAAATCCCCTAATTTAACCACCAGTCTGTGAGGGAGGATGGTATTAAATGCTGAGCTGAAGTCCACGAAAAGCAGTCTTGCATAGCTTCCCGCTGTTCCAGATGTGACAGTGCAGCATGAAGGACTGTAGCTACAGCATCCTCTGCAGATTTATTTGCTCGATATGCAAACTGGTGGGGATCAAAACTCTGGGGGAGAAGTGATGTGATGTAATTCCGGACCAGTTTTTCAAAACATTTCATCACCACTGGAGTAAGTGCAACTGGTCGATAATCATTAAGACTGGAGATATAAGATTTTTTAGGTACAGGAACTATGGTGGAGGACTTCAAACAGGATGGAACCCTAGATTGAGCCAGAGACTGATTAAAGATCTTGGTAAAGACTCCAGCTAGTTGATCTGCACAGTCTTTCAACACACATCCAGGGATTCCATTGGGTCCAGCAGCCTTCCTCGGGTTGATCGTCCGCAGCATACGCCTCACCTCATACTCCTCTACTTTAAGGATAAAGCTGCTGTGGACTGGGGACTGTAGTGCAGCTTCCTTTGGTGCTTCCACCTCAAAACGACCAAAAAAGATGTTTAACTCTTCTGCCAATGCTGCATCGCCCGCTACAACTCCGTTGTTCATCTTGTAGTTCGTAAGTTGCTGGACTCCTTGCCACACTTTCCTGTTGTTATTACTGTCCAGATGCCGCTCAATCCTGTTCTTGTAGTCCAGTTTGGCCTCTCTAATTCCTCTCTTCAGGTTCGCTCGGGCCATACTGTAAGAAGCCCTATCTCCAGACCTGAAGGCGATATCCCTTTCTTTCAATAGTCTCTGGACTTTCTGAGTCATCCAGGGCTTCCGATTTGGGTAGATCCGGATACGTTTGGTCACCATAACAGTGTCTATGCAGTTCCTAATATAACACATAACACTGTCTGTGAAAATATCCAAATCTTGATGTTCAAAAACATCCCAGCTAGTCCTGTCAAAGCAGTCCTGAAGCTGCTGAGATGCACCAATTGACCAGCTTCTCACAGACTTTATAGTGGCAGGAGCAGTTTTCCTGATGGGGACGTATGCAGGAACCAAAAACAAGGACATGTGATCAGATCGGCCCAAATGTGCTAATGGTCTAGCTCTGTAGCCCAACCTGATATTTGAATATACCTTGTCCAGTGTGTTAGATTCTCTAGTAGCACACTTGACATGTTGATACAGTTTGGGGAGTGCTGTTTTCAAATCCACATGATTAAAATCCCCTGCTATAATGTGTACCGCGTTCGGGTGTGTGCTCTGTTGATGGTTAATACTATCATATAAGAGTCCAATGGCTGAGTTACTGTTTGCATCTGGTGGAATATAAACTGCTGTAATCATGACAACAGAGAACTCTCTTGGTAGATAAAAGGGCCTACATTTGACAGTCATGTACTCCAAATCTGGAGAGCAGTGTCTGTCCACGATCACTGTATTTGTGCACCAGTTATTGTTAACATACACAGAGAAACCTCCTCCTCTACTTTTACCAGAGTCCTTTGTTCTGTCGTGACGCTGTGCCGTGTAACCTGACAACCCAACCACTGAGTCTGGAATGCCTTCATGAAGCCACGTCTCTGTAATTAACAAAATGCAACTATCCTTCATGATATTATTACTTACAACCTGAAGCCTCAGTTCATCCATCTTGTTTGCCAAGGACCTTGCATTTGTAAGATAGAGACTGGGAAGTGGTGGTTTATGTGGTTGTTTCCGTAGTCTAGTCAGCACTCCAGCTCTGCAGCCTCGCTTCCGCTTCCTCTCTTTACGCCGCCTCCACCTCCTCCCCATAGGGATAACAATCCATGGAGAACCGGGGGTTCTTGCTATGCTCTCTGGGATGTTGTGTAATCTAAGAAACTCAGCTGTAACACTCTGCTTGTAGCACACTCCTATCTTGAGAATGTCTTGCCGGTTGTAAAGTTTGTCCGCTGAACAAAATGTACACAAAATAAAAAACAACTCATACACAAAAAACCACACAAAGTACCGACATGGAAAGCACTGGGCTGCAGCAACTATGTGCGCCACCATTTCCGGAGTTGTTAAAAATTGAGCAACACTTTATTGATAGGTATTTTAATTCTCCTTAATCCTAATTTCTGCCAAGGGGACCTGAAACGTAATGCAAATAGGTAATGGCCATATGACCATAGCCATAAAACCCCTGGATTGATTCAGAGAGATTGCCATGTCCAGAAGATGCTGCAAACATGGTCATCATCCTCCCAATTTAACAAAATCTACTAGCCCCAAGCAGCCCTCAATTCCCTAACCTGACTTTATTATGTTCTTTTCTTTCAGCTTAATATTTCTATGACTCCTGCTTAATTTTATATGAGGCCTGCACAGTACCTTATGGGTATCTTACCCGGAGGCTTACCTGAATTCTGCTACCTTTTGCACTACCCACCTAAAGAGTGACCAGATAAAATTATGACCTAATAGCCTCAGCACCTCTAACAGATAATGGGGTGGGTGAAAACTTGCACCACTCTCGGTCAATCTGAGTAGCGGCCAAAAATTCCCATCTGGCTCTTATGCGACCAGCTATTCTCATTATCTCACTAACAAAGTGGGAGGGCAGGAACAATTGAATTGCTTCGAAAGAGGCTGTTTATTGCTGGGGCTGCCTTTGACAGTGCCAATGCAGCATGCTTTTTCGCGGCACTTCAGTCGGGTGGACAAAGAAGCCCCACCTGAAACTGCATTAGTTCGGAGCAACTGTTCTAAGCTTCAAGTCAGCTGGAACACAATGAAGCCTAAAAATTATGACGATAATTGAAGAGCTTGATATTTGTGAATTCTGAAATCAATGGACAAGATCCACTATTGTCTAAGTTCATATTATGACTTATTTATTCACTGACCTCAATAATAATAATAATAATAATAATAATAATAATAATAATAATAATAATAATAATAATAATAATAATAATAATAATAATAATAATAATTGCCATGAAGTCTATTCAGACTTATAGCTACACTTTTTAAGGGATGTCTAGGTAGAGACATATTCCAGGGGGTGTCCTGGGACTTGGCAGCTTGCCCAAGGTGACACAGGCTGTCTGTACTCATAGGAGGCACAGTGGGGAATAGACATGGGCACGACTCGGCGAAATTGTCATTTCCGATTTCAGTTGTCGTTTCCGTTACGTAACGGAAACGGTAACGATTATTAAGCCATCAGAACTCGAACTCGAACCAACAAAAGAAAAATTTGGTCGGGTTTTTCGTTGTCGTTCATGGCATCGCGGCGATCGTGCAATGCCATTGGCAAGCAAGCAGCACAGAAAAAAAGTTTTTAAAAGTAAAAAAAAAAAAAAAAAAAAAAAGACTCCCGGCCAAAAAAGCAGGCGAACATATGCCTGCCTGAGGATACCTACCTGAGGGGTGGTTTCTGGGGGGGGGGGTGTCCCCGGCCTCCCCCCCTCTCCTGTCCTGGGCTGCTTGCACCAGGCTGGGGGGGTCATCCTCGTCGTCTCCAGACGAGTCCATGCCATGCGGTGGGGGGGATCCAAAATGGCGACCACAATATTTATTTTTAAATCGTGGTCCAAAAACCCACCAGAGCACAACAGAAACATGTGAAAATTAGGTATTTTAAATGCCTAATTTTTATAGTAGCAGCAGTGGGTTTTTTATAGCAGTAAAAGGTCACACTGATTTTATTTTATTTTATTTTTTATTTTTTTAGACCTGCCCATGTGGGCTGGGCATGGGATGGGACCATGAAAATTTTTTGAACCATTCCACCAATGGCATGGCCAGGTTTTGACTGACACTTCTGGATGTCGCCCGCCCACCCGCACCGCCACCCGCCTGCGGCCCGTGCCGCCACCTGCCCACTTGCCCGCCTGCGGCCACTGGCCACCCACTCACCCACCCGCGCCTCCCCCCTGCTGCTGTCGCCGCCTGCCCATGGCCCCCCGCCACCACCGCCCGCCCGCACCTCCCCGCCCGCCGCCGCCCCCCACCCCACCCGCCACCTAGGGCGCAAAATGGGGGGTGCAATGTGATTTCGCCTTTAGTCTCTTAGCGGGGAGAGTCTTCTCTTACTCTCCAGTCCCAAAGATATGCTGGAAACTGTGGAAATCAGCTCGGCCCAGGTCTGTGTTAAGGATCTGTCTCCCCCACCCCTCCCGCGGTTTGGAAGCCTTGCTCTCCAAACGTAAACCAAGCCCAGAGGGACGAACTACCCACCCTGGGTATGGAGTAACTAACCGCGCATGCAACAGGAAGTTGGGGAGCGTTCCTGTTGTGGGACTTCAGCCCCTAGAATTCTGAAACCTGGAAAAGGAAGGATCCCAAACTGGGCTGCGTGCAGGGGAGGGGGAGGGGCGGGTGTGAGGGATGGTGCGGCAAAGAGGGGTCCCCGGGACACTTCCTGATCCACAGACACATACAGAGTCCCAGTTCAGCTCCGCGCCGACTGGACTACACAGCCAGGGAAGCAGGTGGATGACACGCTTGTGGGTCACATTTCCCCCTCGTAAGCGCTGGCAGCGGTGAAGAGGCACCGCGATTACATCCAGCAGAGCCCGAACTATGTTGCCTTGATCTCTCTCTCTCTCTCTCTCTCTCTCTCTCTCTCTCTCTCTCACACACACACACACACACACACACACACACACACACACACACACCTTGGCGGAGGGACAACGCCAAAGGCACAGACCTGCACGGAACTCAGAGGAGGGGACACCAAATGCGCACGCAGCGGGCACACGCGCGCGGCACGGCATGAGTGCCAGCCGAGTTCAATAGGCTTGCTGCGAGCACATTTTGAAATGGATTGGAGGCAATGAGCAGCGGCAGGTTGAAATAAAGAAGTAAAACCCCCATCACTCTTTTAATCTCCCGGCCGGGGATCATTTACAGAAGGTGAGCGCGGGAAGCGGAAAGAGTGGGTTCCGTGGTGGGAAGCAGTAGAGAGGAAGAAAAAGGCCCGTTTCTCCTCCCGACTCTCCCCACCCCCACCCCAAAGGACTGTATGTGTCTGGTGGATCAGGAAGCTCCGGGAATAAAAGGTGCCACCTCCCTTCGTCTCTCCAGGAAGGAAGGCACGCTTCTCCCGCCACCTCGGAGCTCCTTAAAGAAGGACCAAGCGCTAGAGTCCCAGATCCAGGGACTGCAAGGGTTCTCCCCCCTCCTCCAGGCTACCAGCCTGCCTGCCCACCTAGCACCAGCCCTGATTGCGGGACGCCCCCATGCTCTCTGGGACGTCAAATCGCGCTAAATCACGGTGGAAATGACAAACGACAAATGGAAACGACAAATTTTTGAAAATTATCGCGACAAACAGAAACGACCCGAAACGGACCCGTCCCGACAAACAAAATGTAATTTTTTCTGGTCGTGCCCATCTCTAGTGGGGAATCAAATTCTCTGTCCCAGCCCATTACCTAGCTCACAGAGACATTTTACACTTCACAAATATTCTCTGCCCTTCTTGCCTCAAGAAGTATTCCAGAGTGCATTTAAAAATGTGTATTTTCAGACAAAATATATTTAGAAACGGCTATTTGAATGCTAATATATTTTCAAACTATATTTTAAAATGTAAATTGTCCTGTTTTTTTAAAATGTAGATTAATGTGGCAGAATAAGAGTATGGTGATCACATGCAAAAGAAGAAATATAATAAGTACTCCTCAATAGAGATGGGTATGAAACAATTTTTTTATTCTTTTTGTTATTCATTATTCATCTCATTACATAACAAAATAACGAACTGCACCCTCAAAGGAAAATGAAACAAAATGAAACCAAAATGTTCAGTTCATTCATTTCATTTTCATTCCCCACCACTGCCACCAACCAGTCCCCATGGAGGGGGCTTCCAAAGCAGCAGTGCCTATCAGCTGTAGCATGGCCAGCACTTTTTTTTTAAAAAAAAAAAGCTCCCTCAGCTGTCCATGCTACAGCTGATCGGCACTTGGGGCTCAGCCAAAAATAAATAAATTAAAAATCCCCACCTTTCCCCCACCTGATTATTAACTGCCAACTGTAGCGCGGGCATGGGGCTGGCACAAAATGTTTGCCAGCTCCAAGGCCATGCTACAGCACTTGGGGCTCAACCCCCCAGAAAAGGTAAAAATCCCTCCCCCCATTGGGTGGGGGGAAAGGAGCTATTGCACTGATCAGCTGTAGTACAGGCTTGGGGGCTGGCAAAAAAAGTTTGTGCTTGGGGACAAAAAATTTAAAAATCCCAAATCCCCCCTCCCCACCCAATCTGGTGGGGAAAATGTGGGATTTTTATTTTATTTTATTTTATTTTATTTTATTTTTTTTATTTTTGCTGAACCCCAAGTGCCAATCAGCTGTAATGCGGGTTTGGGGCTGGCAAAAAAAGTTTGAAAATTCAGTCCTTTTCCCCGGTTTCCCAGCACCTGGGTGGTGGAAAAGTTAGGATTTTAAAACATTATTTTGCCAATTCAAGTTTACAAATCATGCTTTTTCCCATGCCTGATCGGCTGTGGGAAGTTACACAACACACACACACACACACACACACACACACACACACAATATAATCAACTTGTGGTGGCTTAGTGTGCTAGAGCACTGAAAAGTGTCAGCTACTATGTCAGCAGCTCTGCAGTTCAAATCCCTGGTGCCACACAGCAGAGGGAGCTCTTGTTGTTAACCCCAAACTCCTGCCAACCTAGCAGATCAAAAGCATGTAAATGCAAGTAGATAAATAGGTACCACCATAAAAAGCGGGAAGGTAAAACAGTGTTGCCTTGCAGACATGCCAGCCACATGGCCATGGACTTGCACAACACTGGCTCTTTGGCTTCAATATGGAGATGAACACCACCCCTAGAGCCAGACACAACTAGCATGCATGTGCAGGGGAACTTTTAACCTTTTTACAACAATCTCTCTCTTTTTTACAACAATATAAAGGCTTAAAAAGAAAAATTAAATGGGTAACTCTTAAAATATTCTGGTGTAGGAGGACCAGTGAATGTTTTAGAAATAAGGATGTGTATGAGAAGCATTACTTGCAATAATGATTATTATATTATATTTGCAATTACTAATGTTTTTCATTGTACATTTGTATTTATATTAAAATTAGAAAGAAAGAAAGAAAGAAAAAAAGAAAGAAAGAAAGAAAGAAAGAAAGAAAGAAAAAGAAAGAAAGAAAGAAAGAAAGAAAGAAAGAAAGAAAAAGAAAGAAAGACCCGTTGTAGGATGGAACTGCAGCAACATTAGCAAGACAAGGGATTCATTCCAAACAGTTCTAACAAGAAACTTTTGCAGTCAAGCCCTCTCTGCTTGGTTAATCATTTACAATTGGTAGTTGTAATTCCAGACAGCACCATGTCTGGAAAGAAGGGGATGGTCTATCAAAAAGGCAAACACCCATTTAAGTGCAAAGTGCCTGTTAGGCAGGCCCCAGAACTGTCTTCTGACTCAGAAGGGGACAAATGGCCAACAGGAGAGTCTGCACAACCCAAACTCAGACAGACGAGCCCCTTAATTTAAACACACAATCTACTGAGGGCAGCACAGCTGGACCATTAGCAGAAAAAGGAATTCCAGAGGGAGTTACCATAACAGGGGTTTCTACCACTGCCGTTTCACATAATTTGAGTTCTAGCTCAGGGGTAAGAACCTCTGCAATTTTTTCCTGATAGTGACCAATCCTTGCCTATAGGTGACCATTTGTTACCTGAGATTGTTGAAAAAAATTGGAGAGGGGAGTACAATGACATTTTGACTTATTGAGCAGGGAAGTTGACCCAGCTAAGTTTAAGAAACTCAAGGAGAGAGACAGAGAATTAGAAAAAAAGGATGGAATGCAGTTGGGGTAACAGGTTTCTGGCATTTTATATTTACATAGGCACCATTGTTAGAGCACACCCTGAGAGAGCCTTTGCCCTGATCCAGTATATGGATTTGATTTATAGGGCTTGTGTTGACTTCCCTGGCTCAGTGTGGCTTCTTTATGATGAGGGATTTAGAATGAGAGCAGCCCTGCACCCTTCCCTGCAGTGGGATGTCCCGTTGGATCAATGGCCAGTATTACATGGATGCTGCAATGCCATTTGGATGTTCAATTTCCTGTGCAACATTTGAATGCTTTAGTTCATTTTTGGAATGGTTTCTGAAACAAAGAGCCCAGAGTGATAGGGTAGTCCATTATTTAGCTGACCATGTGGTCGCAGAGTTTGTGGGCTTTTGGAGCTTTTAAGACTCTGCAGCCTCTTTCGCCCGCCAAACAGCGTTCCTTCCCTCCCTCCCTTGCTTTAATGAGAGTGAGAGTAGCTGGTCGCTTCAGGGCCAGGTGGGAATTTCTTACCTCCAACCTGATTGGCCTGTGGTTGGCAGTCCATTTCCCCCATCTCACTCTCATTATCATCTAAATAGGATGCCTATGTGTTACTGGTCGCAATTAGCAGTAGTGCATAATTTGCCAGTAGGTGAGTTCATGGTTTACATCACAGATAGGGCAGTGGGCAGCCTATTATTGGAATTTAAGAAAGGTAACATTAGGTTAGTGACTGTTATAGAATTAATAAAATAATAGGTTGTCGTATAAATACTTTAGTTAGCCCCAATGAGTTGGAAAAATGTTAAAGAACTTAAAATGGAATTCCCCTATATGAAACTCACCTTGTTCATAAAGGCCAGAATGCTTGAGCACACAGGCTAAATTTTGACATGCACTATGGTAGGCCCCCTTAAGTTGGAGGGGGGTTTGAGATGAAACAAATATAAAATTTAATAAAGATGTGGCCCAATTTAAAATCCAATTATGTTGTGTTGCTAATTTATTTGGGGGATGGAGATGCAAAGGAACTTTGAGAAAGCGAGCGGTTTCATTGGCAGAACTAAGGAAAGTCTTACTTATGGCAAAAGAGAGAACTTGAATGCAAAGCATAAATTGGTTCCTCTATTTCTAAGGCTTTGGAAATGAGAAGCCCTATGTATCTACTCTCTCTCTCTCTCTCTCTCTCTCTCTCTCACACACACACACACACACACACACACACACACACACACACACACACACACACACACACACACACACACACACACACACACACACACACAAAGAGAGAGCAAAAGAGAGAGCTGTAGGGTTGAGAAAAAGCTGTATGTGTGTGTTTTCTTAAAGAAACAGAGGATTTTTTTATACTTCCAAGAAAGAAAGAAAGAAAGAAAGAAAGAAAGAAAGAAAGAAAGAAAGAAAGAAAGAAAGAAAGAAAGAAAGAAAGAAAGAAAGAAAGAAAGAAAAGAAAGAAAGGTAAATCAATTTGACATGAGGGGAGTTTGGCCATTATGAGTTTTAATTTAGAAGAATTTTCATTCTTCCCTGTCATGAAAACCCATAGGGTATGAAAAAGTGGAGACCACAAAGAACAGATTATGATAGTGATCCTCAGTGTAGCCATAACTACATAGTGCTATATAAATAAGATTGAAACAGAGCCCATGACTCAGACTCTACTCCCTTCTTAATCCCACACATATACACCTTTTTTATTATCAGTCTTGCAGGTTCATATTTCATGTCTTGCTCCGGTGAGACCTTGGAATTCATTATTTTGATCTTTGTCGATGAGAGATTGCTGTGTTAAGCTGTGCATTAAGGTGCTGTGGTATGTCACTTAAATAATGCTTTGGATACTTGAGGGCAGGGAGATGTATTTATTGATCCCTACACCTCTCCAGATAATCCGTAATACAGTAAACATTAAATATTTAAGGAGGCACGTAAATATTTGAGGAGACGTGAAGGCAGAAGTAAGGCTTATTATATTTCACTTGGAGCTGCTGTGTTTCAGGAGTAAATTCAGATCCTGCAAAGCTCCCACAGTTGCTTTCTAGAGGATTGGATTCTTATTAAAAGAAAATCTTTATAAAGGAATGCGTACTGCTATATGTCTGTATGACAGAACCATACTATCTCCTACTTAGTAAAAATGTCATCATTGCTGCTTTCTATTTAACTATTTATCTCATTACATAAGAACATGATGGTTGCATTGCCATAATGGAACCCTAGACCGCCAGAGCTCACAGTCTGACCTTAAGGATGGGAAAGAAGTTTGTTTGTGTTGCTTTGCATTTTAATATGAACTGCCCTAAATCACTGGTCTTAGGCCAATATGGGAACTGAAATATTGGTAATCATTACTATTCATACTCTAGTGAAATGGAGGCACATTTCTCTGATGAAAGGATAAACAAGGTGTTTGGGAAGGAAACATGTACCAATAGGTATATACTGTATTGTTCAAAATGATGTTAAATTCCATCGTATTTGTGGAAACTGGCTGGATAGCTCAGTGGTTTAGGTATTTGCCTGCAGAATTAGAGGTAGGGAGTTCAATTTTCCAGTGTGCCTCCTGTGAGTAGAACCTGCCTGGGTAGCCTTGGGCAAGCAGTCCCATCCAAGGGCACTTACCAGAAGTAGGGAATGGTAAAGTACTTCTCAGTATTCTCCACTTAGACACCCTGGACAGGGCTGATATAAGTCAGAACTGATGTGATATCTCATGAAGATGTATTCATGGAAATTGCTTATGAAGATGTCTTCATCAGGCAAAATGCATTCACATTCAAATCATTCATAATGTATATATGGAACCAAATTGATATGGATTTTCATTCTGAGTTAAAAACTACTTATAGCCCGATGAAGAAGACAGTCAAAAGGGGCTTTAAAAATTAAAATGCTGGACTAAAGACATCAATAAACTATAATGTAAACTTTGCATTCTATTCACACAAATTACACACCAAAAATAATAAAACAAAACCTGGTGATCCCTTCACCCTGGGGACCATAAAATTGTGCTTAACAGGGACAGAATACACTTCAGACTCAAAACTGAAAAATTCAAACTGAAAGATCCCTCTGTGTCTACTTGATCTAAAGTTGGCAGGGCCCTCCCAAACTATTGTTCTGTTGGCTTGGATATCTATTATATTGATTTGGTTAGGAGCATAAATAGCAGCTCTCTAGCTGCACTCTTATTCCCTGGCAGCTAATAAAGAGGAACTCATCATGAACAGGGTGAGAAAACAGGGGCATTATTAAAGGACTGGTACAAAAATTAAGGTTGTGTCAGTGGGCTTGAGACTAATTTTTGTGTGAGCAGTTTTGAGGTTTGTGTGCTTCTGGTTCTTTGTTCACATATTTATTTATTATTTATTTATTTATTTATTATATTTATATCCCGCTTATCTACAGGGTACTCTAAGCGGCTTACAACAAAAAAAGGCTACAAAGCCAATAAAATACAATAAATAATCACAGACAAACCTATAAACTCCCTAAACACTGTTAAAACCACATGACACCTCGACTAAAATGCAAGTTACGATGGCGGGAAAGAAAAAAAAATCAACTGTCGCCAAAGGCCTCACGAAAAAGGTAGGTTTTCAGCGCCTTTCGGAAGGCCAGCAGGGACTCTGCAGAGCGCACTTCACTGGGGATGGAATTCCAGAGGCTGGGGGCCGCCACAGAAAAGCCCGGGTCCGTGCTCGTCCTCCGGGCTTCCCGAGGGGTGGCGACCCGAAGCAAGTGCGCTCGCGCCTGCCCCGAACGGGACGGGCCGAAGTTGACCGCTGAGCGATACGCTCTGCCAGGTAGTCCGGTCCCAAGCCATGGAGGGTTTTATAAACTAAAACCAGGACCTTGAATCTGATCCGGGCCGCAACGGGCACCAGTGCAAGCGGGCCAGGACTGGGGTGATGTGGTTCACGCACACCAACCACCAGCCTGGCCGCCGCGTTCTGGACCCGCTGCAAGCGCCGGAGAAGATTCAAGGGCAACCCCATGTAGAGCGCGTTACAGTAGTCCAGCCTCGGGATCACCAGAGCTTGGACCACTGCTCTCAAGGAGCTCGCGTCGAGGCATGGGCGGATCTGGGCGATCCGACGGAGATGGAAATAGGCGGACCTGGTCACCGACGCCACCTGGTGCTCCATGGCAAGCGCCGGGTCCAGGAACACACCCAGATTCCGCACCCTCTCCGCGAGCTGGAGGGAGACTCCCCCAGACAGGGAAGAGGGCCACCGTACCCGACGGCGAGCTCCCGAAGAACATAACCTCCGTCTTCGGGGTTGAGCTTAAGCCTGTTCGTCCCGGTCCAAGCCAGTACGGCCTCCAGGCACCCGTCGAGAACTTCCACAGCTTCCACAGCAGAGGTGTTAAAGGAGAGATAGAGCTGCGTGTCATCAGCGTACTGATGACAGCAGACTCCAAAACTCCTGATGACCCCGCCAACGGCCTTACGTAGATGTTAAACAGCATGGGGGACAGAGACGACCCCTGTGGAACCCCACACGGGAGGATCCAAGGGGCCGATAACTCCCCCATGCTGCACGTGGCTGTGGCCGGCCCTCCAGGAAGGAACGGAGCCAACTGCAAGCAGTGCCTCCGATTCCGACCTCAGAGAGCCGGTCCAACAGGATACCGTGGTCGGCGGTATCAAAGGCCGCTGACAGATCCAGGAGGACCAACAGGGAAGAGCAACCCCTGTCGGCCGCCCTGAGAAGGTCATCTTGCAGGGCGACCAAAGCTGTTTCGGTACCCCGGCGGGGCCTGAACCCGGACTGGCAAGGATCGAGGCACTGCCGATCCTCCAAGTATGACTGCAGCCGGACCGCCGCCACCCTCTCAATCACCTTGCCCATAAACGGGACATTGGCGATAGGATGATAGTTTGTCAGATCATCCACCGCCAGGCCAGGTTTTTTCAAGATGGGCTTTACCACCGTCTCCTTCAGACGAGAGGAAAAACCCCTCGCTGAACGAGGCGGTGGCGATGGCAGAAGCCCATTCGGCCATAGTCCCTCTGGCAGCTCTAATTAGCCAGGCAGGGCAAGGGTCGAAAGGAGTGGAGGCAGGCCGGCAATGCACCATAGCCTTGGAGATCTCGACAGCAGAAACAGGCCCAAGCGCATCCAACCGAGGCGACGAAGGCGGACCAGCAACTGGAGATGGCGGGGCAGGACCACTGCAACCGGAGTCAAAACCAGCACGGATGGCCTCAATCTTAGTTCGAAAAAAGGCTGCGAATTGCTCACTACTGAACTCAGTAGGAGGAGGCCTGGCCAGACTAGGATTGCTGAGGTCCCGAACCACCCGGAAGAGCTCCGCCTGGCGGTTCGAGGCCTCAGCAATTCTCAGGGAGGTGAAAGATGTTCTAGCCTCCCTTATCGCGATGATATAGCGACTAGACTGGGCATCAACGGCAGCCTTACTCAACGCCGTGCGGGATTTCCTCGAGCTGCGTTCCAGCCTCCTCCTAATTACCGTATAAGCTGTACTCCAAGCACATTGTGCTAGTGTGGGGAGCTGTTATTGAGAGGAAGTCAGAGCCCAAAGTAAGAAAGTCATGGACCTATTTAGAGACAGACAGCTCTATTGCTGCATTCATATTCCATGAGCTACCTGCTGTTTATCTCAAAGGAACGTTTTGCTGATGGTTGAATGCATGCTAAAAGCTTCATTGTAAAGCAGGCCAGGGAGCTCTGCAGAGCCCATGTAGGTCCTGTAAAATCAGGTCCATGTGTTCAAATAAAGAAAGGTACCTCCATGATTCAGCTTGAACTTTAACAGCTAAATATAATCTACTTGATGCCTTTTAGTCCTATCTCTATTTTCTTCTTCTTCCTCCTCCTTATATTTATCCTTATCCTCCTTGTTTGCTTCCCTGCTCAGGTGATTAAAGATTTCAATACCTTTCTGTTTATCTTTCTTCATGGCTGGGAGTAAATAGTATTCTGGAGCTAGAAAGTATTCATTGAAAGAAGGGTTGTAAGGGGCATGGTATTCGAGCTATCAGGGACAAAGAGGTGGGCTAGCAGGACATAAGGAAATATCTCATATGCTACTGCTACCCCATGTCCCCAGGTTCCAAGGGATGGGTACCATTAGGCTGAGGGACACAGGATTAATTGGCTCCCTACACCTCATCACCATGAGACCACTGTCCCCTGAAGATTTGGTGCATACACAATTACATTTTGATGACCAACTTCCAGCACCTTTCACTTGCCAACCTTTGAAGCCTTTTGTCATTTACCCTGAATCAGGGTGTAGGTCTTTGGTAGAGATGGGCACAAAATGAAAAGCAAAATGCTGTTTTGTCATTTTGTTAAGTAATGAATTACTTCATTAGGTAACAAAATGGTAGGACATATTTTGTTTTATAACAAAACACATTTTCCCTCTAGAACAAAACAATTCATTCTAGAGGAAATGGCACAGGAGCTTCCTCAAGCTCTTCCCTGTGAGCCCCTGAACTTTGGAAAGGTTTGGGTGTCAGGGGGCTGAGTTATTAAGATCCAAAGAGGGTGGCCTTAGGAAAAAAATCTTTCTAATTGAGTTGGAAGCCAATAATACCCCCACACAGGTGAGTAATTAGCAGCTTCCTGAGTCCCGACTCAATTAGAAAGATTTTTTCCTAGGGACACCCCCTTTGGAGCTTAATGACTCAGCCCCCTGACACTCAAACCTTTCCACATTTCGGGGGCTTACAGGGAAGAGCTTGAGGAAGCTTCTCTGCCATTTTGGTCCATTAGGACCCAGGGGAGCATAGCATTTTATTTCATTTTGTTTTGTATCATAACAAAACTACTTTAAAAATTCATTACAAATGAAACAAAATGAAATGAAACACTATATTTCCATTTCATGCCCATCTCTAGTCTTTGGAATTCTGAGCTCATCTGCTGTAGTTCCCTACTTTGTTGAACCTCCAAGATGTTCTCCCACCAATTCTCTCTCTGTTTTTATCCAAAGCACAAATCACCTACAATTCAGTCTTCCATGGAATGTGTTGAGATGCCTAGAATACACTAACAACCCCAGTCTGCAGCCTATTCAATGACTTCCTAGTAACTCAGTTCTGTTTGACTGGGGCAGATTTTTCAGAGGTTCTATTCATTTTATGAGAAAAGAAAATTTCCCTCCCTCCTCATTATAGTCCTGGCATTCCCTGCTGTTCCTTCAAGATTCATAGATTTATGAAAAAAAAATTCCTTCATTTTGGTATGGAGGGATGGGATAGTAGCCAAAGAATGGACGGAATTTGGTGTAGATGCTTTAAATCTTTCAGTATTGCTTGCTATGCTTCTCTGTACATCACTGTACCTTCAAGGTATCCCATTTTATTAACAGAGATTGCCTTCAGGCATCCAGTAATGAGTCTACAGCTTTCATTGAGTACTGTCCCTCCATGTTTTGAATGCAGTGAACCATATTAAGGTCTGCTGGTGTATATACTTGTAAAGTAGCACAAGGCCAAGCCTATAGTTCTTACTTTGTAGTAGTGTGCCCCTATTACTTTCCAATAGCTTTCAAGTTACAATAACACATTGTGTGTTGCACCATCATGCACTTGCGCTGAAAACTTTGCTCGAGAAATTAAAATAGCACTTAGCTTCTGCAGTAAATGTAGTAAATTATGTCTGAAGATGGGTTCTTGATCATTATATCTTTCATGCTCTTTTAGAAGAAATCAGTGCTGACCATACTGTGCTTCTTCATCACACTGACATAAAGTGGTTTTCCAAGGGATTTATGCTAAGCGGGACCTTTAAAATGCATGTGGAAATTATTTTGTTTCTTACCAACCAAAACTGTAATTTAATTAAAGACTTGGAAAGAAAAGATGCAATACTTCAACTGGCCTACTTAGCAGATAGAGTTGAAATCAAAATTATTCAACCCCCACTGCAAATCACTTTCATTTTCAAAATTTACAGACTTTCAGCTGCTTGCAATGAAGAAATCAAGCACAAGCAATTTAAATAGCTCAACACAATGATGGTTCAAGTGGTTTCCCCAATTTCAATTGACAATAGAAGGAAAATGTATTTTGAGATTCATTTATGAGTAGCAACAACTTTAAAGGTTAAGAACTGCTGCACTAGATTATGGGGGTTGAATCAATGAAAATTAATACATATGCCAGGAGTATGGGAAACAAACAAGAACTGGAATTTTTCGTTCAGGGAGGCTAATACATCTTGATAGGAATAACTGGAACTTGGAAGGATGACTCCATTGATTGGAATAGAGCAATTGAGCCTATAAATTCTCAAAAAAAAAAGACAGAAAGAATAGAAAGAGAGGCGGAGTTACATTATTTAAAATTTATGTATCCCTGCAAAGAAATACAGAAGGAGGAGAATGGCTCTCCCACTGAGAACATCTGGATCATTCTAGTTGGTGCAAAAAAAGAAAAGGCACATGGCAGTTGGAGTCTATTACTGACCACTCAATCAAGAGGAGGAAGCAGATGAGTGACCATGTTCTACTAGAATTCTTGATTTCAAAGGAAAACAAAGCAGAATGTAACCACACACATATGCTGGTTGTTGTTTTTTTTAAAAGCCAATTTTAATAATTTCAAAAAAACCAAAAAGTAAGGTTCCATGGCAGGAGATTATGAGAATAAAAGGAGTCCAAGAAGGGTGGTTGTATCTAAAAAAAATTCTAAAAGCACAACTACAATTAATTCCAATTTTAAAAAGGTGGGAAGCAGCAAAGAAAGGCCAGTGTATCTTCACAAAAAGCTCAGGGAAGACATGAAAACAAAAAGAGACAAGTCTAGGAAGTGGAAAGGAGGCCATGCCACTAAGGAAGAGTACAGACAGGTAGCAACGAAATGCAGGGATGTCATTAGGAGAGCAACATCAGTGAATGAGCTGAAATTAACTAGAGATCCTAAAGCAGGGGTCCTCAATCTATCACCTACAGGCCAGATCTGGCCCACAAGGGTCCTGAATCTAGCCCACCAGCCATTGCAGACCCCCCCCCCAACTTAGATGGATGGGGAGATGAGCAAGAGGCAGTGTTGTTCCTAGAGAGTCCTGCAGAGGAGGGAGAGAGGTGGAGCTGGGACAAAAAGGGGGCAAGTGGTGATAGAGAAGCAGCCTCATTTCTAGAGAGTCCCTCTCCATGAGGACCACTTCCGCTCTCTCTCTCTCTCTCTCTCTCTCTCTCTCTCTCTCTCTCTCTCTCTCTCTGCAATGCAACCTCTTTTTCCTCCCTCCCAGAGCATCCTCAGGTGGCAGTGGTGGCAGTTGAGCAGCCGAGGGCCATTTGGGGCTGGGCATTTGTTGTGTGTGTGTGTGGGGGGGTGACATTTGGCTTGGCTTGAAGGGGGGCAGAGGAAAGAAGGAAAGGGGGCACCCAGAGGACTACAAAGGGGAGGAGAAAGGCAAGATTTTTTTCCAAACTATAGTCCAGCCCCCAACAGTGTCTGAGGGACAGTGAACTGGCCCTCTGTTTAAAAAGTTTGAGGACCCCTGCCCTAAAGCAATAAAAGGAATAATGGCACAGCTCCTTAATGGAGAAGGAAAAATGGTAATAGATGGCAAAGAAAAGGTAGAGGTGCTCAGTTTCTATTTTAGCTCAGTCTTGTCTCGTAACACAGACTATGAACTTCCAGACATACGTAAGGTGCACATGGAGGGAACAGGATTGCAGATGAAGATTGATTTTTAAAAATAGTCAAGGACAACATGCCCACTTTAACCTCAAAAACTGGACTATAAGATGGAGGACTCGCACTAGCTTTATTCAGACTGATGAAGTTCTTTGGATGAGCAGCGAAACGTTTCTATCTCCCAAGAAAAAGAAGTCCACTTGCCATGACTCAACATCCAGATAAACTCACATGGATGACTGAGAATCTTCACAGACAAATGCAAAGTTACAAGATGGGGATGTTAAAACCCACTTTGGGATATCATGACTTGCCTACACAAAAATCCTGAGAGTTCAGACCCTTAGTGACAGGTTTATAGACTGTGCATTATTCACCTTTAAGAAAGAAAATTTCTTTTTTTTTCTTGACAGCTAATTTTGTGACTATGGTACAATTCCTTTAGTCTGTATATCTTTTCAGTTTTCCCTTGAAAATTCAAAATGATTCCATTTGTCTTTTAGCATTTTATTGTCAGTGAGCAAGATATGCAAAAAATGTATGAATAATAAATTGGAAAATAAAAATGCACTGCAAGGCTTTGGTACAGAAGTAAAACTAAAGCAGTTTGATGCAAATTTTATATAACGATTCTTAGTATATTAAAGTAAATATTGGAAGACATGAAAGCATAATGTAAACACAAATGAGTATAACACAAACTATAAGTATTAATAATAGAGTCTCACCCATAAGCAGAAGAGGATAATGTTTTGGTCACGTCTTATCTTGTCAGACATGATAACAATGCTTTTATACCTTTGGACAGGCAATTTTACCAAAGCAATTTCAGTGACTTCCCCAGCGGAAACTCTAACTGGGTTACTTTCCAAAAGGTAAGTGTTACCTTGAAGAAATCATTCGGTCATACTCCCTCCCATCTGGAACACAGTGTGTGGCTAATTGGTTCATACAATATTTAAGATATAATGGGTGATAACATACAAATGTAGTATTAAACTGTGGTAGAATTTTTTGTCTGGCTGCATGCATTTTGTAACATATAACAGGGGATACCTGGCTCAGCAGTACTACAAGCAAGAAGGATCTTGGAATTGTTGTAGCTCATAAGCTGAATATGACCCAATGCTGTGATGTGGCCACAGAAAAGGTGAATGCTATTTTAGGCTACTTCAACAGAAGTATAATTTCTAAATCCCACAAGGTACTTGTCCTCCTCTGTTCGGCACTGGTTAGGCCTTGCCTTGAGTATTTGGACTTCAAGAAAAGTTTGGACTTCAAGAAAGATGCTGACAAATTGGATCATGTTCAGAGGAGTGAAACAAGGATGAACAGGGGGCTGGAAACCAAACCCTATGACAGGCATGTCCAAACTTCGGCCCTCCTGATGTTTTGGACCACAACTCCTAGAATTCTAAGCTTAGATTGCAAATGGCAATGGACTGTGGGAGTTGTGGTCCAAAACATCTGGAGGGCCGAAGTTTGGGCATGCCTGCCCTATGATGAAAGGCTGAAGGAATTGGACATGTTTAGACTGGAGAAAATAACATGAAGGAGCAATATGATAGCATTTTTCAATTACTTAAAAGGTTGTGATACAGAGGAGGCGTAGGATCTGTTCTCAATCATCCAAGAGTATAGGACACACAACAACGAGCTCAAGTTTCAAGAACCCAACTTTTGACTGAATATTGGGAACGAAACATCCTAACTGTTAGAGCAGTATGACATGGAACCACTTACCTGAAGAGGTGGTGAGTGCTCCAGCGCTGGAGGTATTCAAGAGAAATTTGAACAGCCACCTAGGAGGTATCCTTTGATTCATATTCCTTCATTGAGCAGGGGGTTGGACTTGATGACCTTTTAAGCCCCTTCCAACTTCACTACTCAATGATTCTATGAACTCCCCTGTAGATTTTATTGACTCAAAATGGCCCTGTCCTAACTGTGATTTGCTTTAGCATGAATTTCAACAAGGACAAATATAAAAGTCTAAATTTAGGAAAACGCTGCTGCAAAAATAAAGGGAGGGAGAGGGAGGGAGGGAGGGAAAGAAAGAAAGAAAGAAAGAAAGAAAGAAAGAAAGAAAGAAAGAAAGAAAGAAAGAAAGAAAGAAAGAAAGAAAGAAAGAAAGAAAGAAAGAAAGAAAGAAAGAAAGAAAACCAAGGTCTGTGGTGAACTGTTGAGGAGCTGGCTATGTTTATCCTATGCATGATTGAAAGGTGGTATCATGGCCCTCTTAAAATGTTTGAACAGCTGTTAGGTAAAAGACAGAGCAACCTCAATTCTGTTGCTCCAGAAGGCTGAACCTAAATTTATAGATTCAAATTACAAGAAAGAAGATTGCATCTATATGTTGAAAAGAACTCTCTGACAGTAAGAACTGTTCAACAGAAAAATGGATGGCCTCTGAAGATGGTAGAATGTTCTTCATAGCATGCTTTAAAGCAGATATTAAATGGCTGCCTGCGAAGGGTGTGGATTTTGAGGGAGGGTTCAATGACCCTTTGAATCCCTTCCAACTCTACACTTCTATAGGTTTATTAATGTTATAATATGTGTGAGAACACACTACATGGATATATACACACCATAACTTTTACAGTTGGTTCTTAATGTCTTAAGAATGATGGGTCCAAAATTAAGAATGCACTGTTAAATTTGACTATTGATTTTGGCCTTAATTCCATTCCTCAGGCTACATCTAGTCTATACCTAGCAGTAGCTGGTGCCCTCTCTTCCCCAAGGAGGTTCTGCCACGTTCCTCTTGTTTCAAACTCTGCTTTGCCAGGCATAATACCTTAGTCCCCAGCTTTAGCTCCCTGAGTCTCTTAGTCCTATATAGAGATGGGCACGAATTAGCGGTATTCCCGTTTCCGTTTCCGTTACTCGTATCCGTTACTCTACGGAAACGGTAACGGGAATTACTCCACCAGAATTCGAGCTCGAACCGACGAACAAACAATTTGGTCTGATTTGTCGTGCTCGTTACTTGCATCGCGGTGATCGCGCAATGCCAAGTGGCACAGAAAAAAAGTTCTTAAAAGTAAAAAAAAAAACCCGATTCCCGGCCCTAAAAGTAGGCAAAAAACTGTCTGAGGGCACCTACCAGGCCAGAAGGGTGTTTTATTTGGGGGTTCCCCGCCCCCCTCTCCTTGGCTATTGCTACTGCTGCGCTGCTGGTACCAGGCTGGGAGGGCGCATCCATTTGCCATGCAGTGCGGGGGATCCAAAATGGCGACTGCAATTTTTTTTTTAAATCGTTGCCCAAAACCCCACCAAAGCACCATAGAAACATGCGAAAATTAGCTATTTTAAATGCTTGAATTTTTACAGTAGCAGCAGTGGGTTTTTCTTGCAAAAAAAAGTCTCCGTTGATTTTATTTTATTTTATTTTTTTACACCTGCGCATTCGCAATGATGGGCTCGCCCATGGGAGTGGACCATGCAAAGTTTTGGAGCCATTCCACCAATCGCATGGCCAGGTTTTGCTGACTGTACCAGGCTGGGAGGGCGCATCCATTTACCATGCAGTGCGGGGGATCCAAAATGGCGACCGCAATATTTTTTTTGAAATCGTTGCCCAAAACCCCACCAAAGCACCACAGAAACATGCGAAAATTAGCTATTTAAATGCTTGGATTTTTACAGTAGCAGCAGTGGGTTTTTCTTGCAAAAAAAAAAGTCTCTGTTGATTTTATTTTATTTTATTTTATTTTATTTTATTTTATTTTTTTACACCTGCACATTTGCAATGATGGGCTCGCCCATGGGAGTGGACCATGCAAATTTTCCACCAATCGCATGGCCACTTGGCCAGGTTGACCACAGAGACGTCTGGGATGTGCCAATTGGGCATAAACAGCCCACTAATCGTAGCCCAAACCCGAACCCGAACCCTAAGCCTAACCCATACACCAGTACACTGTCCTTCTAAGTGGGTCAGAGAGGCACCCAGAGGTGTACCCCAATACTCACCCTAACCTCACCCGTAACTAGCCTAACCCTAGCCCTTGCGCTAACCCGTCTTAACCCTAAGCCAGATCTACTTGCATTGCACTACATGCAAGTACATGAGACACAGCGGGTGCAAAGAGTCTGCCAGTCCGTCACTTGTGGCTCTGGCTGACTCCTGCAGCTCCCTCCAGGAGCCTGCTACCCCCCAAACCAGTACTAACGACAACGAAAAAACAAAAAACAAACCGACTAATTTTTGCGAAATTTCGCGAAAAACGGAAACGAGCCGAAACGGACTGCCTCCGACACACGACAACTCGAAAACGCCATTTTCCCTAGTCGTGCCCATCTCTAGTCCTATATTACAATTCATGGAATGTCTGAAAGGTGTAGACTGGTATTTAGTGCATGAAGATGTGATAGCAATGGATTCTAAAGTCCATCCAGACTCCACATTGACCACAACCATTGTTTGTGACCCCAAAATATGGACAGCACAATTACCCAAATGATGAGGGGAAACCCTTGGCTTTTTAAGCCACTTAAGACTCTGACAGGAGTTTCACCAAGCCAGGAAAATGCATTGAAAAAATATATTTGATTGCATATTTCAAATATATTCACTCTTCTTGTTACATGCGATCAAGTCACCTTTGACTGACAATGACAATATAACGGAGCAGCATACCAAGTGCCTTATTATTAACACCCCCACATAGATCTTGCAAACTCAAGCCTGTGATGCTTTTAGAAGCCACTGTGTCTCACATTTAGTCTTCCTCTTTTCTTGATGCCTTCATATTTTCCTAGCATTAACTGTCATTTCCAGCAAATCGTATCTTTCCAATATGCGCTCATGGTACAACAACCTCAGTTTTTAAAATTTTTGCTTCTATGGAAAATCCAGGCTTGATTTGATCTAAGACCCTCTTGTTTGTTTTTCTGGTAGTCCATGACATCCACAGAACTCTCTTCCAGAACCATATTTCACACAAATCAATACTTTTCCTGTTGACTTTCTACATTGTCTAGCTTCCACAACTGTTCATAATAACTGGTAATACATATGCGTGGAAAATTTTGACCTTGGCCTCCAGGGATATACCCTTCCACCTGCAGAAGCACACAATACCCTACACTAGTGGTTCTCAACCTGTGGGTCCCCAGATGTTCCAGGACTGAAACTCCCAGAAGCCACCACCACTCACTGTGCTGGAAGAGGTTTCTGGGAGTTGCAGTCTAGGAACATCTGGGGACCCACAGGTTGGGAACCACTGCTCTACACATCGAACTCCCAATCTCTGGCTCTATGGCCAGATACTGAGCTATCCAGCACTTGATTATCTTTTCACTGGTGCTTTTCTAAGCTTCGATCATCTTCTGATTTCTTGCCTGTAGTCTCTGTTTGCACTGATGACTGAACCAAGGCATACAAATTCTTTAACTAATTCAATTTGTATTCTTAGTCCTGTTCATTTGTAAAATATATGCATAGTTTTGTGTGCATTTTTCTATGAAAAAAATATTGCAAGCATTGCAATAGTGTGACTTTCCAAGGGAAGATGCATTCTATTCTATTTGAAGTCTTGAAAGGTGCAAAACTGATTTTTCCCCTCTATTGAAATGGAAATTGATAAATCTCTTTCCCATCCCTAGCTGCTACAGTTGCTTAAGGAAGGAAGGAAGGAAGGAAGGAAGGAAGGAAGGAAGGAAGGAAGGAAGGAAGGAAGGAAGGAAGGAAGGAAGGAAGGAAGGAAGGAAGGAAGGAAGGAAAGTTGAATGTTTATGGAGTAAACTTCCTGTAAGACCTCCACTGGTGCCTCATTTCTGAGATTTCACGAAGTATCCAACTGTCTGCAAGAGAAGGTCCCATGTGGGTTTTCATAAGTTGAAACACTGTTTCTTTGCTTAGATAGAATAAATAAAGCTGTAAGCCAGTTGAGAAAGAAATAAACACTAAATATTCATTGAAGAACAAAAAATGCTTTCAGATGAAGAACTGCTGAGTGAAAATACACCACAGATTTTTCAGGATTTAGAGCCATTCCCAAACAAGTTTAGCACTCAGTTTAAGAGTCAATACAAATTATTTTCTTCCTGATGGGGAATTTTGTTGAAAAGATGCCAGGTTTACTCACAAATCTATTTTCCATTATATGAGCCTTTAAAAGTATAAACATGGCAAGGAAGTGCTTTAAGAAGCTGTCACTGTTTTCTCTGAGGTGAATGATCAGTAAATGTATATATAATGGTACAGTGGGGAATAAAAGCAGCTAAAGAATAGAAAATAAAGTTCTATTACAAGAGTTGATTCTTCCCTTACATCTCTGAGTATTATTGTTTGCACATAGCCATCAACTGCCTTCTGAAAAAGCGGTTAACCAACAAACTTAATCATGTACTTTGACCAGGGGCAGGCACAGAAGGTAACTCTTTCATGGTGCCTAGAAAGAAAAAAAGAAAGAAAAAGAAAGAAAGAAAGAAAGAAAGAAAGAAAGTAAGAAAGAAAGAAAGAAAGGAAGGAAGGAAGGAAGGAAGGAAGGAAGGAAGGAAGGAAGGAAGGAAGGAAGGAAGGAAGGAAGGAAGGAAGGAAGGCTGATACTTCACGTCCATCTCATCACTGTTCGCGGTCCCGCTGGGGACTGGTACAAAGAAATCTAACCGCACGTCCATTGCGGGATGAGGGGAGTTCCTCCTGACCATGCCCCCTGAACTGTGATCTAAGCGGGATGAGAGATTCCCGTCCCTGGCCTCAGGAATCTCCTCATCTCGCTTCTCTTCCGATATGAATGCCCGTGAAGTGAGGCTTCTCACGCAACGTGCCATTCTCCATCTAGAGGCAGGAGTGTGAAGTGCCATTCACCAGTACATTCCCTATGGAGTCAGCAATGCAGTGCAGAGAGATTAAAAGACAAATGCCTCAAACTTACCTCCATAACGCATTGAAGGCAAGGCTTCGGAGAATCGAAACATCGAAAAATGGAAGGTTGTGTCGGGGGTGGGGGAATGGAGAACAAAGGCATGGAATTTCGCATCTCGTCACGGAATGAGGACGTGTGGAAACAGTCATGCCGGTATCATCAATCACGCCCATGCGTACATGGGAACAGGGACAAAACTGCAAGAAGACCACGTGACTGCGACCAACCTCAACATGCAACAAACTTCCTCCTAGGACGAGAGTGGACGTGAAGTAACTGTCAAAGAAGGAAAGAAAGGCCCAAGAAACCTAGAGATAAAATGAAGGGGCATTGGGAGTAAATGAAAGCAGGAAGTGTATTCCGCTCCACTACATGTAATTAGGTGTTCTTTAGATGAAGAAAATAATGGGGTTATGCTAAAAGATTTGCAGAAGAGGCAGATCCCGAGGTGTGATTATTTTCAAAAAAAGAGCTAGGATCTCTTAGATATTGTAGGAAGGAGTGCTGTGCTATTTTATCCATGATAAACCATTGCAACAGTTAAAAAGGCTATAACACAAACTCTTTCTTTGATTTGAGTAACACCCTATGTCCCCTCTCTACAAGATGCTCCCAAGTATAAAACAACCCCCCACTTTTCCAAACCAAAATTATAAAAAGAGAAAGGAGGCTGTCAAGGGTGGATCTGCTCTATCTTCTTGCCCTGGACCTGGCAGGTGAAGGCAGAGGTGGTACAGGCTACTCTCTCAGGTTCATTGTGCAGGAAGCTGAGAAAAAGGTTTGAGATAATCCTAGGTAAAAAATCACATGGATTCATGAGAATCTGTGCCTTGGGCTGGCATTTTTGTCCCACTGCAAAGTCATGCTCCAAAGGACCTATGGTTTCTGTGTTGTAGTCTATGAACACATACAGAATGTATGAAACAATAATGGTTTGGGGAGCCCTGCATTTAAAAATCACAAGAAATTATGTGGATCTGTCCTTCAGATCCATGGTTTTACATTAGAGATGGGCACGAAACGAACATTTTTTTGTTTCTGTTATTTGTTATTCATTCCATTACATAATGAAACGACTTATGTGATGTGATGAAAATGGAACGAAACGAACAGAACCACGAAAATTGTGTTCGTTACATTTTGTTTTCGTTACTGGCGATGTGCAATGAAATGAGCTATTTTAAATGTTAAAAACTGCCCTGGACATCCATAAAAATGCAGTGATAATTATTTATACTGTCTGATAATACCTACTGGGGGTGGGGGGGTCCTTAAAATGTGCATTTATGTCTTTTCTCAGATCGCTGTATTTTTTTTTCCTTTAAGGGGAGTTAGGGGACATCGACCCAAAATGGCTCCCAGATGCCTAATATTGATTTCTTGGGTATTAAAACACCCTGGACATCCATAAAAATGCAGCAATAGTGCCATAATTATTTGAAATTATTACCTACCAGGGGGTTGGGGTCCTTAAAACGTTTGTTTTTGTCTTCTCCCATCGCGATGTATTTTTCTTTTCCCTTTATGGATGACAAAATGGATGTCACCACTCCAGCCACAACATGGAGGCAAGCCATGTGATGGGATCATGTAAATTCTTGGACAACGTCAACCAATAGCATGCCCAGGTTGCAGACTGCGCAGGTCTGGCAGCCACAGAGGGCATAAAAAGTTCTGGCTCCAAAACTCAATGAAAAAACCACTCCTACACCTCCCAGATTCCAGAATAAATGGGTGTGTTATGCATCCTGGGTATAGTAGTGTTTGTTGCAATGTATCCTGGGTACAATAGGTTTTATTTTTTGCAATGTCTTCCTTACAGAAAAAAACTTTAAAACAGGATTTTCCATACAAAGTTTTCATAAACCGAGGCATTTTATTTCCTATGGCTTTCCTTTCGTAAACTAAAGTTTTCATAAATTGAGGTGTACATAAACCAAGGTACCATTTTAATCCTTTGCATATCAACATTGTGTTTATAATCTTCAGCATACATATTAATTCATATCATAATTTAAATTTCTTCATAAGTTGTGCCATGTAAAGCCCCTAAATCTAATTTATTAAATTCAACTATATTCCCACCAAATATGGAACTAGGTAATCCTGGATGATTCTTCCCCCAATAAAACACTTCGGTGAAATATACTTGAGGTAGTTTATATATAGTAAGCTACTGCTGACAGACTGATTTGCAAAGTTTGTCTTTAAGATTTGTGTTTATTGCTAGTCTTGGGATTCTTCCAAAAGCCCCTTCACACTTTGTGAACTGTTCTGAAAGATTATGCCTGCTTAGGTATTTCTTCCATGTCTCTTCATAGGTTGAAGAAATGCAAGATAAGCATCCATCAGAAAGTAAGGAATAGAGTTTCCCAATTGCTTTCTTTGGGACATAATTTGAAAGGAACATCTCCGAAAAATGTGAACTAAATTTATTTACTATTCTCTCGATAATATGTCAGAGCTGGAGGTATTGAAAAAGGTACGTTTATACATTTTAGCACCCTGGTTTAGCTGAGTGACAAGCTGATCATAAAATATGTTGTTGTGTGACCCTGTTTACAAAATATACTATTTTACCCTAGTTGGTTTTAATATTTGCTCATAATTCCCCCCACCAGAAATTCATTCATCAGCACAGGGATAACTGGTGAAAATGTAGGATGATTAAGAAAAGAGCATATTCCATATATTTTAATATTACTCTTGTTGAGGACCGTGTATTTGAAACATAATTTCTTCCTTTAGAATGCTCATAGTTGGCAAAATTAAAGATAATTTAATTGCTTAGTAACAATATCTGGCATATCAATCCTGTTTTATGCATTTTCTGATAGCTTCTTTTGAACAGTTATATGAGGTTTATGGTTCCAGAAAATATATACATTAATTTATTTTCTTACACATGCCATTTCTTTATAAATCCTTTTCTTGTTTCCAGTAGATATGTTCACAGATATTAGATTTTTTTGTAGCATTATCGTTGAAATATATGAAATCTAGTCCAACTGGGACACTGGGTGTTCCATTCACTTGTTCATTTCTTTGTCAGTTTGAGCTGTGAGTAACTGTATTATCATGTTAGTACTTTATCATTAGAAAGGGTCCATATGACTGAGTATTTAGTGGAATATTTGTATGATTTAATTGACATTGCTCTGATTTATTGGTCTGATTTATTGGCCAAAATCCTATTAGTTGAATAACTCCATCAGTGTAAACCTAAGCAATGGATTGCTGCAAGTGAGTTAATAATAGGTATTGTTTATTGTATACCAGTTGTGTGACATAGTATACAATAGCAAGTGCCTCTGCTGACTTCTTGTGACTATTTAGCAAATAACTTTATGCTAGCAGTACTAGACTGGTTTATGTAGTGCTTTTGGTCATTGGCATAAGCACATCCGATCTTGCCTGATTTCGGAAGCTAAGCAGGGTTGGCCCTGGTTAGTACTTGAATGGGAGACCTACACGGAATACCGGGTGCTGTAGGCGCCTGGAGTAGGAACTGGCAAACCACTCCAGTATTCCTGCCAAGAAAACTCCATGGATATGGAGTCACGAAGAGTCGGTAACGACTGTAACGACACAACACACACATACATCCTCAGTATATTATAACGTCTTATAATGGAATTATCCGAGTTTGTCAAGAAAATACCAATATTGTTCATGTGTTAAGAGATGGAAGGGGATCTTTTAAAGGGTTATTTTCATAAGACATGCCAGAAATGTGTGCTATTGTAACACCTCTGGTTTATGATTGTGTGATACTGTGCTTCTTTATTCATGATTCAAAACTCCAGGACTAGGAAGTTCTAATGAACACAAGAGAGTATCTATCCTATAGACCAGTGATTCCCAACACCTCACCTAGGTGTTCTTAGACTGCAACTCCCAGAAACCTGGCCAGTGCAGTACTGTAGGGCATCTTGATTGCTGTCATGGACATAGTCAACATTTTGCTTGCCTTTGGAGTGTAAAGCTTGGCATCCTTTTTCCTGTTGGCAATGTGGGTGCTATACTGAGCAGCAATACTGTGCCATTTCCTGGCATGTTTCTCACCTGCCTCTGGCCTTGCTTGGACAACAGCATTGTTAATTGGCTTTCTTGAAACTTGTTTTTTCAGGTTCATCAAAAACAAAATAACTTCTAGAAGAAAAACTTTGTGTTTCTAATAAATGATAAGGAACAATAACCTCTCCCAAACAAACCAACTTCTCAATCCATGTGCTGGCCATGCCCCTTGCTATCCATATGTTCAGTAACAGTGCAAAGCGGAGGTTATAGGCATATGGATATATGCACACAAATAGGAATCCCTGCACCCAGACTTCCTCCACATTGATAATGATGCATGATGAACATGAGGACTGCATAATTTGTATAAGTATTGGAAACAACAGGGGCTGGTTAATGGATCAATGTGATCACATACTCATTTACACACCACCACTATCTTCCTATCCTATCAGTTTTCAAATGGCACCTGTACTTGAAAATGACACATAAACAAACATTCATTTAAAAAAACCAGAACTTTGCAAAATATCTTCACAAGCTGGATGGAGAGATCCCAAGACTTAGAAAGCACAAATGATGGAATAAAGCAAATATAGTAGATTTTCCCATGCTGTTAAAGGGCTTCTCATCTTTAACATCTACATGGGAGGGACAGGTGCAACATGTTCCTCTTTGTGCTGGGAGTAGCTCTGCCTATTGAATTTGGCAAGTGAAGAAATCTGAGTATTTCAAGAACGTATCTAAATTCACAAACCCCTTCATAAGCAGAGGGGAAAGAGCTAGTTAAAGAATAGGAGAAAGAAAAGATGGTTGAATCAGGAGAGAGAGAGAGAGAGAGAGAGAGAGAGAGAGAGAGAGAGAGAGAGAGAAGCTGGCTTGTGTACATGATGAACACCTACTTTCGTTTCTCCTTGGGTGGCTTCTCAATGAATCTATGACCCTTACTTCACGTGCTACCTCGTTCCGCGATTAAGTTTGTACCGTGACAGCTTTGTTCACGGTCATGTGGTTTTGTCCCTGTTCAGTCCCTGTTTCCGTTTACCCATGGGTGTGATTACTTGTATTGTGGCAACTCTTACCTCACGTCCTTGTTTCGTGACAATTACTGGATTTCCCTGCCTTTGTTTAGCCTTTTATTTTTATTTTTGGGGTTCAGTTTTCCGATATTTTGAAACCCTGCTGTGTCGGTTTTCATGCGTTAAACACCATAGGGAAACTAATGTTGAATGCCACTTCAGCCGCTGACCACTAGGTGGACACTGGTTGCTGCGTGACAGTTGTTACCCCATAGTTCCTTGTCTCAGAACAGGACCTGGGAACCAACCGTGACAAGAAAATTCCCCAGCCCAGGGGCAGGTAGGGCTTTTCACGCTGTGTTCCCAGTTCTGGGGGCGTGGTTGAGACAACTTTTTGCTGTCACGCTATGGACGTGGAGTAAGATTTTTTTGTACTGGTCCCAAGCGGGACAGCAAGGAGGGATGAACGGGATGTGAAGTAACCGCCTATGTCTCCAGAGGCACTTAACTAGCATACATAGGTGTTGGCAGAAAGCCGAGATCAGTAAAATAACATCAGCCAACAGACTGAACGCCTGGCACTTATGAACTCTCTCTGACAGATAAATGCCAAATGCTCCCAGAAACAATAATGAGGGGAAACTGCTCATGTTGCAGTGTTGAGACCATGAAGCACTGAAACAATTTGGCACTTGTGTCATCGCCACTGTTCACATTGGGGGTGGTGGTGGAATCAGCTCAGGAAGAAAGATACCCATGTCCTGTGCAGACCAGAACCATATGTGGCAGTGAAAGAGCAATCTTTTTGCACAGTGTGGTTGTATTTTAGCCAGCTAAAGGTATAGAATTTCTGAGGCTGAGGGAGAACAGTGAATAGGAATGGGGATGAAGGAATCATGTTTTCTGATGAATTTGGCCAATTTGTCAAAATGTATTAATTTGTATTCATCACAAATGGAGCCCCCCAGTGAATATGAACTGGTGATTTTTAAAAGCAATTTTGAATTTGTTAATTCATCAGACTATAAAATGGCTCCCAAGGGATCTAGAGATAACAAACCTAGAGGAGGGTTTCCTCTAACTATCATCTATCCATCCCTTCATGTTTGGTGAATATTGGGTTTCCCAAGCCTGGTTGCTAAATGGCACTTTTGAGGGGGGACTTTGTGGATGTATAACTCTGGTCTCTGAAATCCAATCTTAGCGGGATTTTAGAGGAGAGTTTGGAGATTATTGACTGCAATGTTTGGTGTCTCTAGGTGCCTAGGGGTCACTTTCCTTGGGGAAATGCATAGCATTTCAAGGGGGAAATGAATCAATTTATTGATTCATCAGCATGACAAATCACAACCCATGATGAATCACCATTTTGAATTCATTCCTATCTCTTATGAAGCAGATGAGCTCAGAAAAGGGCAGCAGCTCATGTGGCATCCTTCCTAATAACTAGAACTGTAAAGAAAGGTTGTTGATTTTAAGGAAACATGGGGAGAAATAAAGACTTGACTGGAGGTTACTTCCATACTATTGCACTGCTCCTCCTGCTGATTGACTGATTAACTGATTCCTTGGTTGATAATTTTTATAGGCCGCATATAAAATCTCTGCCCTGGAAGAAACTCGTCAGCTCACAATAACACAAAACAACACAGTAGACAATCTGTTGTCTACTATTAAAACTCTGTTAAATTTAATACTGCTTAAAGAGAAGCTGCCTAGATGCCCTAAGCACATCCGATCTTGCCTGATTTTGGAAGCTAAGCAGGGTCGGGCCTGGTTAGTACTTGGATGGGAGACCACCAGGGAATACCAGGTGTTGTAGGTGCCTGGAGTAGGAACTGGCAAACCACTCCAGTATTCCTGCCAAGAAAACTCCATGGATATGGAGTCACGAAGAGTCAGTCACGACTGTAACGACACAACACACACACAAAGAGAATCAGATGAAGCGGCACACAACTCATGAAGTATAACATGTAGCTTGGACTTTTGTGGCTTTCACTACAATATCTCTCCCCTTTCCTTCTGTTATCTGTTGATTAGGTTCACATCAAATACTTAATAGACAAATTTCTCTCATGCTCCTATTGCCAGTCCCCAAACTCTCTGTCTTTCTCTTTCTCTGTGTATAATTTTTATCCACCTAATTTTAGAGCACAAGCACAAAGTCATGAAGACAGATGAAAGCGATGGATTTACAGAGCACATTTAGATTACTGCATATTAATGCTACACAATAGCTACAGTATAAACCTCTGTGGCAGATTATGGTGAAGGTCAGTAATGTCTTGCAAGGCAGGCAGCCAGAAGCTCTTGGCTGCAGAAGCAACTGGGCACAATCAGTGCCTGTCCCAAGTGACTCTCCCTTGTGCCTTCTCCCATTCCTTGCCAGCAACTCTCTCTTATGAGGAGCTGCATCTGATTCGTGTTTAGTCAAAATCAAGACCCATTGATGTCTAAGAGGACTTACTCTTAAGCAACTGTGCCACAGAATAGCTGTCCTGAATAGATAAGAATTATGCCTGCCACCCTGGGAAGGCATAATAGTGCTTACGAGATGAAAAAAAAAGTCCTGGATGAGTAACAGCAACAACTTTTCTTGTGGGGGTGGGGGTGGGTTATGTGTCGCATTATGGACTACACATGACACAGGATTGAGGTACAACCATCTCTTGGTCCCAGGCATGCATCTCTCTGTCCATGCGTGTCTCTGTGTGTGAGTGTGTGTCTGTGAGACTCTCACCTGGGACCCAAGGCTTTTATTGGTTATACAGCAAACGAGTACACACATATATCACAATAGGGGGGAAGGAAAGAGAGTCTTGGACAGACCTGTGGCTCCTCACGTATGTGACCTTATCTAGGAGGAAATCCTTGCCAGTGGGGAATCCTTGACAGGGGAGACGAAGAGGCTTTGGGCTGGTCATTTATGCCTCCAGCCCAAATGTCGCCAGATCAGCCTGATATCTGGGTAGCCATTTGTTTCCCCCCTAAGTCATGCCTGTTGGCTTTGGATTGCTCTCAGGTCATCTGGAGGCTTGGCTTTCCACACCATGGTCTGCCCTATTGTGACTTCAGTCTCTGGGCTAGTTTGGCTTGCTCCAGTGTTTTGCCAGGGCCTGCTGGGTTTCAGAGCTGCGATGTGGGCTCCGTACAGTTATGTTCTAGAGTTATGGTGCTAATTTTCAGTTTCCAGGAGCTGATGGGGAGTAGCATCCCTGCCTCAAAACCAGACTGGCAGTTAAAAGAATGGCATGGATGGTTTTATAAAACCTTTTTGGGGTGTGGGGTGGGGGTGGGGCAGTGGTGAAACATGGCACATGGATCCCGACACCTTGGTTTAAAGCTAAGCCCAAAGATTCCCAGGAGCTAAAATAACCTTTTTACTGAATTAAAATGAGAATAAGAATAAGAATAAGAATAAGAATAAGAATAAGAATAAGAATAAGAATAAGAATAAGAATAAGAGAACAACAACAATTTCACACAACATCATAAGCAGTTGCAGATCTCAAGAATAACATCATCCGAGTTACAAAAAACAGCAATACTAGGAATAACTGCACCTATATTTAACAGATACTTAGGATTTTGGTTAAAACTTGTATCTGTTATATAATACCACTCAATGATTTTGTAATTTTGATTGACTGCTCTGGCATTTCTGAATCATATTCATCACTACCATATTAGGACTGTAGCGCTGGAAAGGACCCTATGGATCACCGAGTTCAGCTCCTGTCAAGGAAACACAGTGGGAAATCAAACTCCCAACTGTTGGCCTCCATAGCCAACAGCCATGGCCACTGAGCTATCCGGTAGTTCTTAGTAAGAAGATTATGGTGGGTTATACGGGTCCAGAGACTTTTCCCTAAAGGCCTATGGGACTGTGTACAGACCACAGGATAATGAATCACAAGGTTTCACCACCCTGTTTTATTGGATGCCATTTTATGCTGGCAAAGCATGAACATCTGGGCCAAGACACAGTTTTTGTCCATTTGCCAGCAGACAGGTATGTTTCCTTAGCCTGCCAAATCTAATGCTGTGAAAATGGAAGAAGATGAACCCATCTGCAACAGGAATGGGTAAAATGTGCCCATAGTGACACACTGACACTAAAGGCCATTCCATTCACACCCAAATGCACCCCCACACTGTGTATCTCTGCTGCTACTGACTCAGCAGTGTCAGGAATTCTGCTGCCAATACTGGTGACACTACCACCAGATAAAATCCTAAGACCTGTACCTCCTCATTTCCCAAGAGAAAAGTAATATTTCTATCAATATTCCTATCAATTCAAAACTCTTTCCAAAGCTGCTCTCAGGATACCTGCAAAGAATTCTCTGTTGCTACTTCTTCCAGTGGAAAATGCCCTTCTTTCTATTCCTGTGAGAGGCACAAGAATAGGGTAGTAGTTGTTGTCGCAGATGTTTTATTAATGTCTACTAAGGATGGGTATGAAACAGAAAAAAATGTGTTTTGTTTCATTTTCCGCTGCATTTTGTTTTGATTCGTTTCATTTTTAAATGAATTTTTGTAAAAAATAAAAATCATAACAAAATGAACCAGTAACAAAATGATTTGTTACACTGTAAAATGGTTCCCCTCGGTCCTAGAGGTACCAAATTTTGTGGGTAGCTTCCTTGGACTTTCCCCTTTAAGAGCTCTGAATTTGGAGAGGTTTGGGGATTAGGGGGCTGAGTTTTTCAATTCCAAACAGGATGCCCCCAGAAAAAAACATTTCTAATTGCAATGTTATATACTTGAAAATAGTGATCACAGGCATCTAGCAGCATGGAAATTACAGTAGAGTTTCCTAAAGGTGGCTAAACGGGCTAGAATACTGAAAATGGTCAGCTGCAAAGTTGGCAGCTTGGGCGGTTCGAATCCTGGGTTCCTCACAGCAGAGTGAGGTCCTGCTGTTAACCCCAGCTCCTGCCACCTAGCAGTTTGGAAGCATGTAAATGCAAGTAGATAAATAGAAACCACTGGTTAAAAAGCAGGAAGGTAAACGGTGTTCTATGCAGCCATGCTAGCCACATGGCCAGAGGCTTGCACAACACTGGCTCTATTGCTTGAAAATGGAGATGACCACCGCCTCTAGAGTTGGATATGGCTAGCATGCATGTGTGGGGAGCGGGGCAGTTTCACCTCCTTCCCTTCCTAAAGCTCTTACCTTTAAGCACCCCCAGTTTGGAGAGCTTTGGAGTTCAGGGGGCCAAGATATTCAACTGGGTGCCCCCCAGGAAAAACACATTTCTAATTGGAAAGTATTTGAAAATACTGATCCCAATCATGTAGCAGCATGGAAATTTCAGTGGAGCTTCCTCAAGCTCTTCCCTTTAAGCTGACCATTGCCCATAGGGCCATATCAGATGGACCCTCTGTTGCAGTACACCAGGCAGTCAATTAACATTGGGCCATATCAGACCCTCAGGTATGAAGAGAGAGTGTGAGTAGACCTCCCTGGCATGTCCAAGGTATAAGGCAGGTCTTACAAACATTACGGGCCATATCAGACCCTCAGGTATGAAGAGAGAGTGTGGACCTCCCTGACATCATCACCAAGGCAGGTCTTAGGAAAAAATGGGCCTATTCAGACCTATAACATGCATGCAGGCTGGCAGGCCTGGGAGGCAGGCAGGAATACTGGCTGGAAATAGAATACTCCATCTAGGAATAATGGAAAATGAGGACTCCGGTTCTATTTTGTTGGTTTTGGGAAATGGGGTCATGATTAAGAAGGACGACTGAGCATATTTGTATTTTGCTAGTAGAGAATGGGGGAAGTGCTACTGGTGGGTGGTGGGAATAACAATGTTGCCAGCCTCAATTCTTCCTCATTGGAAGAGAAGCCTTAGAAAAATTGTGTGATATTAGACCCACAAAGAGAGAGAGGCAGGCAGGCCGGCAGGTCTGGGAGGCAGGCAGGAATACTGGGCAGAGTGCTCCAGCTATGAATAATGGAATAGGAGAACTCCCGTTCTATTTTGTTGGTTTTCGGAAATGGTGCCATGATTAAGAGGGACGGACATGTGCATTCATCTTGAGGCAGTAGAGAATGGGGGAACTGGTACAGGTGGGTGGTGGGGTTCAATGTTTGTGGGTGGGGAGGAATGTAGTTTTAAGGGGGTAGGAGGGGGGAAAGAATATAAAAGAACCCATGTCCAAAATTCCAACCCTACTCCAAAATAACCCTCCCAGGCAGAACAAAAAAAGTAGGTGACTTTGCTGTGTCTCTCTGAGCACACACACACACACACACACACACACACACACACACACACACACACACACACACACACACACACACACACACACACACACACACACACACAAACAGAGAGAGAGAGAGAGAGAAAGGCTGTCTTCTACACACACACAAGAAACAAATAGTCCAAAACCCACACTCTCTTTGTGCAATCACACAACAACACACTAAGCAAGAACAAACTTTTTTTTGAGCACACAGGTGAAGCTAGCCAATTGTAAAACAGCAAGCTAGCAGCATGAGCCATCTGTCTTCTCTCACTCCTCCACAGATGACAGAGAAAATGAAACCAGACGGACTCTTATATAGCCTAGCCAGGTAGCCAGCAAACCACTCCCCAAAAAGAAAAACAACAACAAAAAAAACAGCATTTTTACAAAATTGATTCCTATGGAGACCAACTTTGGAGTTGAATAACTCAGTCCCCTGAACTTCAAAGCTCTCCAAATTGTGGGTGCTTAAAGGAAAGAGCTTTAGGGAGCTTCGTTGTAATTTCCATGCTGCTAGATGCCTGGGAACACTATTTTCAAGTACATTACATTGCAATTAGAATTTTTTTCTGGGGGAGGGCACCCCCTTCGGAGTAGAATAACTCAGCCCGCTGAATCTCAAACCTCTCCTAATTTGGAGGAGGGGAGAGTCCAAGGAGAGTCCAAAGGGGAGAGTCTAAGGAAGCTACCCACAAAATTTTGTATCTCTTCAACCCAAGGGAGCCGTGTTATAGAGCAACAAAAAAGTTCATTTTAAAAGGTAAAAAATGGCATTTTGTTTTGTTTTGTAACGGAATGCTGCTTCCCATTTCATTTTGTTTCATATCATTTTGTAAGCTTACAAAATGACAACATTTTTCATAAGGTGCCCATCCCTAGTGTCTACCATTATGCAGCAGCCTGTTAATAGTATGTGATGCTTTTAACAGCTTATCCTGAAAGCACCACTAGCACATTACCTATAGAAAAATTAAGAATCCATAAAATGTTAAAAGCAAATCTGCAAGGAACCAGGATTGCAAAGTCTGTGTTGTGAAAATTCCTTCACTAGGCCAACTTAAAAAAACACACAATATCTGCTGTAACTCTAATAAATATTGATATGAGTCAAGAAGCTGATCTGGAACCCATGGAATTATTAACAGGAAACTCTGGCTCATCCAATGAGGGGGGGGCAGTGGGGCACACAGCATGTTACCAAGAATGCAACATGGTAGTTCAATAATTTGTGGCCATTTTGCTCAAGGAGTTACACAGTTTCAATCACCCCTCTGTAAATCACCATTAAAATCCTGGCCCATGGAAGGTAATTAGGAGGAAGAGGAGGAGGAGGAAGAAGAAGACATTGAAAGATAAAGATTTTGGCCTCCTCTTCTACTTCTGCCATCCAGCAAAGATCTTCCTCTTCTAGCAGACTTTTACATAGTAAGTTATCTCAGGAATGCTGTTTTTTGTTTACAGATTTTTAAATGTTTTAACATTCTTTTTGATGTTCCCTTTAAATCTTAAAATATATTGAAGTGATTTTAATATGATATTTATGTATCATTTTAAAACTGCTTGATTTATAGTTTTATATGCAAAAGGAAAAAAGATAAGAGGAGGGACTAGTGGATAGCTGGGAATTGGGTGGAGGTTGATTAAAATTATGAAACTAAGTTAAATTGACATAAATAAGAAAAATAATACAAAAGAGAACTGTGATATTAGAGAAATGCTTTTATAAAGCTAACTAAGGACATGTAGGCAAAAAATACATTTCACATGTTGACAGATAGAGATGGGCACAAAATGATTTTTTTCATTTTGTTATTCGTTATTCATTTCATTACGTAACGAAACAAATAACGAACCTAGGGGCAAATTTAACACAAAATGAACCAAACCAAGAAAAATTGTTTTGGTTAGGTTTATTTCATTAATGGGGGGCAGAGATGTCTCCTACCTGGTGCTGGTCCAGAGGTCCTTTTGCACCAAGCTGCATAGAGGGAGCACTCACCTCGTCAGTGCCATCGAGAGACGCAGCAGGCTTGAGCCTCAGCCCAGCCCCAGGGGGAGAGGTAAGAAGCAGGCCATATTTAGGTGGCCAGAGCAGTGCAGCTTCAAAGCTGCCCCCCTTGCGCCTCCCTCCTGTGGCCCGTTATCGTGGGGCTGATCGGGAGGGGAGATAAGGAGGCCGTGCAGTGGGCGCTGGGAAAAAAGCGGTTAAAAACAAAAAACAAATTAACGAAACAATGAAATGATTTTTTTGCAAAAATTTGTGAAAAATGAAACAAAATAAAACAAACCCCTTAACAAAATGAAACGAAATAAAACTCAATTTTTTCTTTTCGTGCCCATCTCTATTGACAGATCATCTGCAAGCTACAAAGAAGGTTGGGAGAGAAGGATTATGTTTTCCAGGAGAAGTATGAAGTGGATGGGGAAGAGGTAAATTTAATGGAAAGCTGTCTCATTTTTGGCCAGTTTCTTGAATGGAAAAAAAAAACCCAACCTTGAGAGACCCTATAGCACAAAACATAACAAGTTTCAAGAAGTCAAGGTAAGGCATATTTTGACATAATTCAGCCCTTGGAAAGAGAATGATAGCTGGACAGCAAACAGTTCTCACAAATAAACAACAACAACAAAAAGACATAATTTTTCATATAGGTGATGTTATCTGCTATCTGTAAACTTTGGGCCAAGAAATTGTATTCCTGCTCTGAGTAACAATTTGTAGAGGAGTGCATTGCATCCATTACAGCATTGACAGGTCTAGACTAGAAAAAAACTGAAGTTGTTTGAGGACATTCATTTCTTGTGTAAAACAGTTGTGAATGGTACTAAAAACATGGCACAGGAGATTGTAGCTGTGCACACATGGAGAGTGAAAATAGATTCCCCTATATATGCAATGAAACCAGTGCAATATTTCACTGGTTTTCTCCAACGGGAGTCAAATTCTCCAGTACTTCTCAGAAGAGGGACTTAACATTATATATGGTTGTAACTAGAGTTGGGCATGAACCAGAAAACCCATGGTTCAGGTTCGTCTGGTTTGGGTGCATCCTTGGTTTTGTTTGGGTTTGTACGAATTTAAAAAAAAAATCGTACAAACCTGAAGCGATCTGAACCGGTTTGGGTTCTTACCTGTGGCAGCGGTGGAGGAAAGAAAGAGTGAAATTAAGCATGCTTTATGCACCAATTGGATTCAGATCTCTTGTGTTTCTTAAAGAGCTCCATAATTAATCCAGAAAATTGCAGAATAGCAATACGTTTCAATTGTGTTCATCTAGGGCCATTAACCCATGCCCACTTTGTTGCTCTAGAAAGTCCTCTGAGATGCAGGTCTTAAAATTGTTTCCCCCACAACCGTTGCGCTTGAAGCAAAATAAAGTGTGACCACGTCCCCCAAAGCACAACTAAGAGTCCTTGTACCTGGACTCAGGGTGGTGAAATCCATGTCGCTGTTCCATTGTGGTTTTTAAACCAGTACACGTTCCATGGGGTACCGTTTAATCTGCAGCATAACTGTTCTGTTGCCAGAGGGCCACCTAGTGGCACTACTTGGAGCAGCCACATGACAGTAAATTCACAGTACAAGAAGCCACTATGCACAGAAAAAGCAAAATAAAATTGAAGATTGACAAATGACAAATGAAAATCGCTTTACTAATATACCTACCTATTGGGTTTTTTTTTTTTTAAAATTTGTGCTGCAGGAAAATGAAACAAAATGCACTTTGATGTGGACTCCTTCCATGGGGTCACAGAAGATACATAACAATAAAGTGCGGAAACAGCAACAAAACTATGTGGCCCACAACAAGATTTATTACACATTTTAGTTTGTTGCGGTAAAAAATGGATGTGGGGTAATGGCCTAGGTGTGATCTTGGGCCAGTGTGGCTTGCCACTTTTAGTCGCTGACATTGTAGCCAGATACCGAACTTACTGAGCAATTCAGTCTACATTAAAAAAACAAGCAAATATTTACATTCCAATCCTGATGATATGTTTGGGAAAAACAGATATTGTTTTTGGTATCTATCTAATCTCCAAATGGTATCTTAGTTAACCTTGCTTTCATGGATGGTGGACTTCAGGGACACATTAGAATGCTCATTCTGGATGGAAATGGATGCACATTAAAATGAACATCTTAGCATTAATGCTGTCCGTTAAGTTCCAGTGGGAGAACCATAAGATGTGTGCATTTAGCTACAAAGTTAAATGCAGATTTTACTTCATTTCCATAGCAACACAGGTACCCTGATTATCCAAGTGTGGCTATATAGCTGACTAAAGCATGCAAATATTATTTTATGCCACCAGCTGAGATCTGATACCAGTATGCTGCTCTTCATATTTAAAACAGAGAAATACTTAAACAGAGACTTAGGGATAGACACAAGAACAAAGCAAGCAGACCTTCTCTCTCCTTGACCAGGTGGTGCATTTCAAGGCCCATCTCCAGGGCAGAGACCCATCGCTGCCCTCCACCCCGTCCCGCTTCCCTGCCGTGTCGCCAGAAGTGGCCTAACCCCAACCCTAACCCTAACCCTAACCCTAACCCTAACCCTAACCCTAACCCTAACCCTAACCCTGTAACTGTTTTCATTGGGGGACGACTTGCAAGAAGGGCCGCCTGGGAAGAAAAGGACCCCCCCCCCGGGACTGCCAGCCAAAGGGACCACTGGTTTTTCAAGAACTGATTGGCAAAGGCAGCCATTCAGAGAGCAGGAAGGATGGGTGGTGGGGTTGGACCTGCTGCCTTGAACGGTTGGGGTGCAGGCAGCTGAGCCCGATTCGTGACAGTCCACGCAGCAAAGCCACAAAGCCAGAGCACCAGGGAATTTTTCTTGGTTGGGGAGGGATAGTTTCAGCGGCCTCCTTTGGAGGCCACAAGGCCAGAGTTCTGCCTACCCAGTGGAGACAGAGTCCACACACGCAGCAAAGCCATGAAGCCAGAGCACCAGGGAATTTTTCTTGGGGAGGGATTGTTTCAGCCACCTACTTTGAAGGGCAGTTTTGCCTACCCAGGACAGAAGAGAAGAGTTCCACCAACCCAGTGGAGACACAGTCCACGCATGCAGCAAAGCCACGAAGCCAGAGCACCAGGGAAGTTCAGGGAAGGATTCTTTCAGCCGCCTACTTTGGAGGCCACCAAGCCAGAGTTTTGACTGCCCAGTGGAGACACAGTCTACGCACGCACGCAGCAAAGCCACGAAGCCAGAATGGCAGGGAAGTTCGGGGAGGGATATTTTCAGCTGCCTACTTTGGAGGCCAGTTTTTCCAAACCAGGAGACCAGTTCCACCAACCCAGGGGAGACACAGTCTACGCACGCATGCAGCAAAGCAACGAAGCCAGAACGGCAGGGAAGTTCAGGGAGGGATTCTTTCAGCCGCCTACTTTGGAGGCCACCAAGCCAGAGTTTTGACTGCCCAGTGGAGACACAGTCTACGCACGCACACAGCAAAGCCATGAAGCCAGAATGGCAGGGAAGTTCGGGGAGGGATTCTTTCAGCTACATACTTTGGAGGCCAGTTTTTCCAAACCAGGAGACCAGTTCCACCAACCCAGGGGAGACACAGTCTACGCACGCACACAGCAAACCCATGAAGCCAGGACGGCAGGGAAGTTCAGGGAGGGATTCTTTCAGCCGCCTACTTTGGAGGCCACCAAGCCAGGGTTTTGACTGCCCAGTGGAGACACAGTCCACCCAGGAAAGCCACGAAGCCAGAGTGCAAATGTTAGGGAGGGGTTGTTTCTTCCGCCTTTGGAAGCCGGAATGCTAGTTGGAAGGAATCTCCCCTCCTTCTGCAAAGGGATTTCCGAACCTGGACTGTAACCGGTGGGAGTGAACCCCCCATGTTGGAGGACAGAGTACCCCAATTCTAAACAAAATAGTTGATGATGACTGTGCCTGTTAAAGTTGGTCTCCTCAAGTGATTTTCCGCCTAGTGGCGGGGGCAGCCAGGGTTGCTGCCTGGGGAAGTCGAGGAGAGTGGCCGACAGGGTGCATGTCGGCTCGGAGGCTGAACTTGAAGCACTGAACCGCTGATAGGCTGAAGGAGAAGCACCTGGAAGGCCTCCTCCAAGCCGGGAGTCCCAGGAGCCTGACAGGCAGGCAGGTAGGCAGAGGGGTGGGCAGGCAGCCAGGCAGGCAGGGAAGCAGGAAGTCTGGCTTACAGGTCGGAAGGCAGGCTTGCAGGGTACCCACCCAGGCTAGGGAAGGCACAAAGCCAAAGTGCCAGAAGGGAGGATTGTTTCTGCCTTGGGAGGCAGAGTTTCTCCACCCCAGGAGACCGAGTTTCGTCAACCCAGGAGACAGAGTGGATGCAGGAGAACAGGGCTATTTCTTTAAGGCTGTAAGGAGAGCTAGGCCCCTGCTAATCAGTCTTTGAGGTAGGTTGTTGTAAAGTGCATCTCGACCACTTTGTAAGCAGAGTGGCTCCAAAACCCCAGGGAAGGAAGGAACGCATCAAGGAAGGCAGGTATTAGGGTGTACTACACTCAGACCAGCCATGGCCAATGGGGAAATATTGGGCCTACACTGACCCTAGAAAAAATATCCCTGGGCTGCTATAAAGACCAGGGAAACCCTATAAAAACAGGGCTAATTATGTAGCCCTTATTAGATCCATACATGCAGTGGAACTACAGGCATTCAGGCAGACAAAGGTGGAAGGCAGGCAGGCAGGCGAAGCATTCAGGCAGGCAGTCATATAGACAGAGCAGACAGCCAGGCATAACTGTGTTGCGCTGGTGGAATGTTAGGATGGGAGGCATACAGGCATTGGTTAGATTGGGTTAGGGTTAGGGTTAGGGGAAGTTGCACGGCTGCAACCCCAACAGTCTTGTCCGGTTCAAAATGATAAATATTGAGTGGTCCTCCCTGGTTCGGAGCCAGGCAAGGGCTAGACAAATTGGGCCTACACAGACCCTTCGAAATGACACATTGAGTGGTCCTCCCTGGTTTGGAGCCAGGCAAGGGCTAGAGAAATTGGGCTTACAGATACAGTATGATTCTCTTCAAATAACACATTGAGTGGTCCTCCCTGGTTTGGAGCCAGGCAAGGGCTAGAAAAATTGGGCTTACAGATACAGTATGATTCCCTTCAAATGACACATTGAGTGGTCCTCCCTGGTTTGGAGCCAGGCAAGGGCTAGAAATATTGGGCAATAATCAAACCCTTCAAATTGGGAATGCAGGAAGGCAGACAGACAGGAAGGCAGGAAGGCAGGCAAGCAGGCAGTTAGGCAGGTAGGTACAGGGCCAGCCAGGCAGGTACGCTGGTAGGCAGGCAGGCAGGCAGGCAGGCAGGCTGGCAGGAAGTTGGGCTTGCAGGGAGGAAGCCAAGCTGTGAGGCAGGCATAATTGCAGGCAGGCAGGCATAAGTGTTACTCTGGTAGTGCATGTTAGAGCAAGGGAGGCCTGTTTGGAAGGAACCGGTGGAAGAATGACTGTGGGCCTAGGTCTTGGAGTGTTGGGGTAATCCCAACGTGGAAAGGTTGAAGCAGATGAAAGTCAACCTTTCCACGGTCTCCGAGTCCAGAGGAGAGCGGCACGGCCTCAGGACATCTCCCATGTGGGAGAAGACACGCTCACTCTGGACACGTGGGTGGGATGGACAAGAGGTCCAACGCCAGAGTCGAAAGAGCGGGCCAGATGTCTGCTTTTCTGGCCCAGTAGTGGAGTGGGTCCAAGGTGAGGGGTTGGAGGGGCTCGGCCATGTACTCCCTCACCATGGTCAGAGCGGAGTCCGGTTCTTCTTCTTCCCTTGCCTCCACTGAGGAGGAGACTGCCATGGCTAGGGCAGAGGCCAGGTAGTTGGCTGCTGGTATGGAACCTGGTCTCTGGGTGTACGCTCCTGGAGTACAGAAGGATGAGGATCCTTGCAAGGATTCCTCTTCTGGATTGCTCTGGCTTCCGTGCGCCCTCGGGAACGCCTGGGCCTGATTTGAGATAGCCCTGCGGACTTGACGGCATAGCTCTGTCTTCCAGGAGTTCAGGTTGGCAGGGCTCCCCGCCAAGGAACCCTTGACACGAGGATCGCACAGGCATGCCATCTGGTACACCTTTTCCCTCCTCAGTGGGCTAAGACGGGTATCCATGCCGGTCAACAGCCTGTCTGCCAAGGCCCTCTCTTTGGGAGAAGATCAGCTTCTTCCCGGATACTGGCCTCTAGGCCTCGGCGAAGGGCATGTATCAGGGGGAGTACGTGGCCCAGGCTGGCGTTGTAGTTGCTGAGGATGTGGGTGGTCTCCTCAAAAGGCTGCAGGATACCCACCATCTGGGAGAGGGTGAGCCACTCGATACCACCAATGTCCAACACCCTTCCCTCAGGCAGGGCGGGAGTGGTTGACATGACGTATTCCACCACTTGCCTCTGCTCCACCAGGTGCTTGACCATTTCGTAGGTGGAGTTCCACCGGGTGGTCACGTCCTGGATCAGGACGTGCTCTGGTCGGCCCATCTCTTCCTGCTTCTCACGCATCATCCTGGATGCCTTGACTCTGCGTGAGAAGTGCCCGACTATTTTCCTGCAGGTGTCCAGCAAGGCCTTGGTCTCCAGGGTCCCCTCACACCAGGAGTCCTTTGGTGCACCCGGCCCAATGGCATTGCCCACCATTGGGTGCAATTTGTGTGCTGCGCACACGATGCCCTGGAACCCTTTCAACCGCATTGATCATGTTACGTCCTGCGTCAGTGACCATGAATCCGCGATTGACCTGCCCCTCGGTTACCAATCCCCACTCTCGCAGTGCTGTCTTGAGAACCTCAGAAATGTGGATGCCTTTGGCACTGTCCTCCATGCTTTGTGCCTGGAGAAGCACCGAGAAGCACCACCCTGTACCCTCTCGGGGTGCTCCCTTGTGGCTCCCCCTGCAGCTGTTCTTGGGATGCCCTAGTGTCAAGGACCTCCTTGGGTTGCCACCAATGAGCCGTCAGAGAGAGGTATCCATGGTGCCCACCGGTCCAGAGGTCGGAAGTGAAGTGGATCTTCATTCCTCTGGCCGCCTGCAGCAGGGCCCGGACCATGTCCCTGACGGACTCAAAAAGGGAGGGAACCACCCGCCTGCTGAAGGTACGCCGGGATGGAGGCTCGTACCATGGAGCCACATGGTTGATCAGGTGCCTGAAGCCTGATGACTCCACAAAGGAGAGGGGCAACCCGTTCATGGCCACCATTTCACCAACCATGCAAGTGGTGGTCTCCTGTGCCTTGCCCCTATTACGTTGGCTGACAAAACTCCCACACAGCGGCACCACTTCCTGCAGAGTGGCCTGCCTCTTCCCACTCTCAGTGGAGCTGTCTCTGGACGAGCCCTCCTTCCCCATTCCTGCTTCCCCCCTCTTTCTCCCTGAGGAACCAGAGCCTGACACTGTCCCAGGCAGAGTCCCAGGGTGCCTTTGCATGAGGTGGCTACGCAAGGCACCTGCGGAGAGGTGTTTGGGGTCATTCCCCCTGCGCACGACCACCCCACATTTCTTGCACACTGCAAGCCTCGAGTCTTCATGGCTGTTCTCAAAATGCTCCCAGAGAGAGCCGCGAGGCTTATGGAAAGTACTGCCCCCTCTGGTACTGCCTGCCGCTGCTGTGCTGGTGGTGGTGTGGGTTGTGCCCTGCTGGGACAATTGACTGCTGCCGTCACTGGTGGTACTCTGGTCCTGGGTTGAAGGAGGGCTGCTCCTTCCATCACTGTCTGAAGCCTGCCTTTCATCTGTTCCTGCCAACAGGTCCTCAGAATCCGGCATATTCAGATGCAAAGAGCCTGTTTCTGATTCCGAGTCCTTGTCTTCCTCCTGATAAAGGGTGTGTGTGTCCATGTCAAAGCATTATGGCGATGGGTATCGCATGCAGTCATCCATGCTTCCCTCAGTTACAGAAGATGGTCCGGTGGTGCTGGTTGTGCAGCTGCTGCTTGGAGAGGGAGTGGCAGCAATATCACTATCTGCACTACTTCCTGTGCCTTCCTTCAGAAATGTGCCCCTATTTATTTTAGTGGGGGTCCCCCTGCCCTTCCCTTTGGCTCTGCCAACCCTCCTCATTTTTTTTATTTCTCAAAGTTATAGAAATATGTTTTCTTATTATATTTGTGTTAAGTAAACAAACTATTCTAATAAACTTATCCTTTTGACCCACAAGCTTACTCTCATACTGTGTTCTTTTGTACAAGCTTTCAATGTTGCCCTGCTGGCCTTGATATAATTTTCTAAATTCTGCTTTCAACTTGATCCACTGAAATGGAGAAAAACGTAGGAAGCAAATGGTAGTATTAGAAAATAAATGAAACTAAAAATAAGCCTGAAGTGAAAAGAGAGTAGGGGTACTCTGAGATGCCTCCCCCAAAAGATATTGGTGTGTAAATAAAATATAGTTCAGTAGTATATCAAGGCAACAACTAAGAGTGGTGTGGCGCAGCTAAATGAATGAATGAAATGAAATATAAAAGTGTCTCTTCTTGCTCTCAGGTCAGGTTATAAAACTTTAGGAAGCAAATGGTAGTATTTGAAAATAAATGAAATAAAACTATTAAATCCAGACCAGAAGTCCAGAAGAAAACTCTTCTTCCCTTCTTCAGCAATCAGTCAGCAAAACTGCAATGCATGCAGGCCAGGAACAGTCAGAGAATAAAATTAAAATAGTTTTCTAAATTCTAATTCAATTTGATCCAATGAAATGGAATGTGTCTGTGTGTTCAGTGCACACACACAACACAAGAAGTTTAAACAAACAATGAAGTAAGTAATTAGTAAACTAATAATATTGTAAAATATTCTCCACTTAGGATAGAGATTCTGTTCTTGCACCCCAAATTTCGGGTGTGTGCAAGCAAATTGAAGTTTGAAAAAATAGAAAATAAATGGTATATTTTAAAATAAATCCACACCTCCCACTACCAGTCAAACCTCCCCCTTTTTCCAGTATCAGAAAAAAACCCCTCACAAACTGCCCGAGAACAAAGAAAGAATAAACTGTGCTATTCCCTTCTCAGCACAGCAGACAAAGCTGCAGGGAATCAAAGAAATTATTTTCTAGATTCAATCCCCTCCCTGCCTGCCTAACTTAAAAGCCTAAAGCCTCAACCAGGCCTCCCTCCGCCAATATTCAATCTCAATCGGATCGCACTAGCAGCCAGCCACAGCCCGCCTCCCACCACATCCACACACCGACTGCGATTTCTGGAAGTTGCCCCGGGTTTTTACACCCTCCGGCACATCCAGAAGTGTCAGTCAAAACCTGGCCATGCCATTGGTGGAATTGATCAAAAAATTGCATGGTCCCATCCCATGGCCAGCCCATCACTGGGCAGGTGTAAAAAAATAAAAATAAAAATAAAATAAAATAAAATCAATGGAGACGTTTTATTGCAAGAAAAACCCACTGCTGCGACTATTAAAAATCAGGCATTAGAAATAAATAAGTTTCAACATGTTTGGTGTTGTGCTTTGGTGTTTTTTGGACCACGATTTTTTTTTAAAAAATTGCGGTCGCCATTTTGGATTCCCTCCCCACCTTATGGCATGGCGAGACAACGAGGATGATGCCCCCCAGCCTGGTGCAAGCAGCCCAGGACATGAGAGGAGGGGGGAAAGGCCGGGGAGAAACCACCCCTCTGGTAGGTGGCAAAGCCTCAGGCAGGCATATTTTCGCCTGCTTTTTCAGCTGGCCGGGAATCGGGTGGGTTTTTTAAAACTTTTTTAAAAACTTTTTCTGCGTTTCGCAATCGCACGATGCCACTAACGGAAATGAAAAACCCGACCATTTTTTCTTTTTCTGGTTCGGGTTTGAGCAGGGCAGGCTTAATTCCCGTTATCATTTCCGTTACCTAACAGAACCAAAAAAAGTAATGGAAACAGAAATTTCGGCATTCCGTGCCCATGTCTACTAGCCAGTGCTGAATAGAGGAGGGCTGTTACCTAATGGAATACTATATTTATGCTAATGCATCCTAAAATTGGATTTGCCTTTTTTGCAGTCACATTGCACTGTTGGTTCATATTCACCTTTTGATCTATGAGGGTTGATTGAAAAGTAATGTCTCCACGGCTGTAATTTTTTTATTAATCAATTAATTAATTATTTTTATATTTATATACCACAAACTAATTTTCCTCATATGGGAACTCTGGGCAGTTTACAACAACAACGTATAATCCAGCACCCAATAATGATGATGATGATGATGATGATAATAATAATAATAATAATAATAATAATAATAATAATAATAATAATAAGAAGAAGAAGAAGAAGAAGAAGAAGAAGAAGAAGAAGAAGAAGAAGAAGAAAAGAAAACAAAGCAAACAAAGAAAAAACCCATTATACAAACTCAATTCTTTTGAAGAATTGCATGTAACTGTAGCAATGCATGAATGTGGGATAGTGACCTTTTCTTTCCACACTTCAGAATTCCAGGAAATGGCCCAAGATTCCTGCACAATATCTTGCCCACATTGGCAGCAAGAAATGGATGACAAGCTTTACATAGCAACATGTTGTGAAATTTCTTGCAGAATTACTTGTAAAGTGGATCATCTAATGCAGTGGTTCTGAAGCTGTGGGTCCCTAGATGTTCCTGGACTTCAACTCCCAGAACCCCCTTCCAGCACAGCGAGTGGTGGAGGCTTCTGGGAGTTGCAGACCAAGAACATCTGGGGACCCACAGGTTGAGAACCACTGATCTAATAAAACCATACTAGTGTGGATTCTCGTGCTCCTAGCATAATCTTTGGTGTAGACCTGTATATTCTCTATTTTTCTTCTGTTGGAAAGTAAATGGTATATCAAAGAAGACAAAAGTCTTAGTTTTCATTCTGATTACTGAATTATATATACTGTACTGCCTACTGCCAAGTGAATTCTGAGTTATGGTTAAAAGGCTTCCTAGGTAGAGAATACATCAAAGTGGTTTGCCATTTCCTTATTCTGGGGATATCCAGGGGCTGTGCAGCTTATCTATGACTACACAGGCTGGCAGTACTTGTCGGAGGCACAGTGGGGAATTGAACTCCCAACCTTTGACTTCCCAACCAGATACTCAAACCACTAAGCTCTCTAGATAGCTAAATTATAAGATACATGATCAATACTGGTTCCCTCAGGAAACAATCTACCAGATTTTGTTAAGGCAAATTACAGTACCTACCAAACTACCATAATCTCAGTGTTTTGTGATGTGCTTTTGGAAATAAACAGAATAGTTTACCACAGCACCTGACAAATGATCTATTTGCATTAATGTCAATACCATTTGCAGTTCTGTACACAAAATTGGAGAGAAAATTTTAGTGGTAATAATTGTCAAATGTTCCACATCCCTAACTTTATTCAGCTGTAACTTCTTCCATAATTAGGCTGAATAGGATCATGATTGTCCTCTTAACATTAACTCCTGTTCCTGTTCCATGGCATTCTTTTAAAGCTACGGTATTGCTAACACTGAATGGAATTTTCTTTTAATTATTTGCCTTAGTCTTATACATTAATAATAATTTTCAGGCAGAATCAAGAGTCATTAAGCAAAAATAAATGCACCAGGGAGAGTTGTATATGAAAGCTTAATTGGCAAGTGTGTACACAAAGATCTGCAATTTATTTTATTATAAGCAAACATAACCTTTCCAAATGTCAGCTCTTCATTCTGTTGACCAGCATTTTAATTTTAGACACATTGTTCTTACTTATTATACTGGTGATTATCATTTTATTTTCTATTAACATTTTGATCATTTGCATCAGATATCTCAAGCTTTTTGTGCTGCACTTTCATGAATGATAATCAAATTATGACAAATTGTTGCAGTGAAAGAGATGGGAAATGAGGTTGAGGGAGAGGAATGTAGATTTTTATTGTGCCTTATCAGAATCTGGTACACCATTTCAGAAATGTATAAGCATTTTTCCTATTTGGAGTCAAATGTAGCGGCCTGGTAACCATGTGTGCTAGAGCTTGATGGGCAGAAGAAAAAGTCAAAACTTTGCCTTCTTTGTCATGTTTGGTGGTGGTGGCAGCAGTTGCTAATTGCCATTGGGGAGAAAGGCAGAGGGGCTGCATGCTTTACCAGTGAGAGAACAGGGAAGGCGTGGGGCTGGAATGTGGGGAGAGAGATGAGGTGGTGGGAGCAAGGCTGCCACTATTGAGAAACAAGGTGGGTGGGTGGGTGGGCGAGTGTGTGTGTGTGTGTGTGTGTTTGTGTGTGGTGTGTGCGTGCGTGCAAAGGTGCGAGTGCGAGAGAGAGAGAAGAGAGAGAGAGAGAGCCAGTGACAGTGATAGTGCCCTACCCTTCACTTCCACACTGGCTCTCAAGCTGGTGCCACCACTGTCAATGGAGTCACTGGGTGGTGGGGATTTCACCCCAGTGCCTTGGGTAAGGGAGGCCCACCACAGAGGTTGATCCACACCCTTGCTGGACGCCCTTGGGTGTTGCTAATTGGCCTCAGAAGACGTGACTTGTCCTTTAATCCTAGTCCCACAAGTAAGCCTCCTCCTCCTCACCCTGACTTGTCTGGCAGTCTCCTGAGCAAAATGTCTAAGACCGTAAATAAAGATTTATGTATTTAAAATATCAAAGAGACAGCACTCAGGGGAAACAGCAAGACAGAATGTTGCCGACCCACATAATCTGTAAACCGACAACAGAAAGGGAAAAAAATGGGTTTCCCGCCCCCCACTAATGTTTGCTTCTTGTAAAAACTATTCATCCTAGAGGAAATGGCAGGGGAGCTTCCTCAAGCTTATCCCTGAAAGCCCCCCAAATTTGGAAAGATTTGGGGGTCTGGGAGCTGAGTTATGAATCTCCAAATGAGATGCACCTGGGGGGGGACTTCTAATTGGAATCGGAAGCTAATCAGGCCAGCGATAGCACTGCCACCACTTCCCATATGATTCCCATTGGAAGGTTTATTCCTAGGGGCACATCCTTTGGAGCTTCATAACTCAGCCCCCTTATCCCCAATGCTTCCAAATTTCAACGGTTTCTCTAAAATAACATTCTGAAGGTACCCCTGCTACTTTGGTGCCCCAAGGTAAGTAATTTTTGAATGCATTTCTTTTTCATTTAAAAAAATAATAATTTTTAAAAACAGGCACTCAATTTTTTTAAAAAAATGTGCAATCAAAATTTACTTACCATGGGGATCCAAAGTAGCAGGGGTACCTTCCTGAAGTGATTTTAGGGACCCCCCTGAAATCTGGAAAGATTTGGAGGTAAGGGGCCTTAGTTATGAAGCTCTAAAGGGGCTGGGGATAGTTGACTGGCAAGATATGCTGGGAGCGTGGAGGCAATCAGTGAGTTTACTCTATGTTATTAATTCCCTAATTGCTTCCATACTCTCAGCACAGGATCAGCAAAGGAAAAAACTGCTCCTTTCTGCATTTCTCCCCTCCCCCCGCTTCCCAGCTTGGGCATTTTGACAGGTCGGGCTTTGGAGAGGAAGGGCACCCCTCACCCCCACACCCCAATCTGTCAAAAACCTCCAACTGGTAGGCAGGGAGAAGAAGGGTCCTCTTAAATTCCTACCCCAACTCCTCCAGAGGCGGCTAGTGTGTGGTGGCAGTGGCAAGGAGGGCTTGGAATCAGTAAATTTTCTCCCCCTTCCTTGTCACTGCCACCACTGGCCAGAATTTGTGGGGTTTTGGGGTGTGAAAGCTTTCTCCCCAGCACCCCACCCCCTGTTACCACTATTATCCTAAGATAAGAGCATTTGTTCTTATCCATGGATTTTGCTATCCATGGAGAGGGGGATCCCAGAACTGATCCCCTGCAGTTACAGCGGTCCTACTGTAATTGCACATTACACTTTTTCTAAGTCTTATCTAAGATACCAATGACTGAGAAATGCAATCCATGCATTAAACAAGCAGATAAAAAACCATCCTCCAAACCCAAAACAACACCCCCCCCCCCCATTTCATACCTCACCTTTATAAAACTAGGGCAGCTTTAAAGCACATTGAATAGGTTACTTCCCCAAGATACAATGATTTTACCATTCAGACTTCCAACAGTTCTGTAAGCAAAGAATGATACTCAATATGCAGCTTTCAGGAGCTCTTTCAAAAAGTGGTGATGCATGAAGGATGACTTAAACATTATTTTATGACTTTCTTGGCTGTATGATAAATATTTAAGGGACCATGCAAAGTTGTGTGCTGTTAAACATTTTGCTTCAACAGTCTTCAAAACATATAGATGCCAAAGAGGTATACACTCAATGTCAGTTCAAGTGGCTTCCAAGCAATAGCCCCTGAACAGCGTGCCATAATTATCATGATCACTAAAGGGGAGATTACAACTACAGATGCATTCACTTCCCTTTTGCACTTGTAGTAGGTCAGAGTTCTAAGTCATTTTATGTAATGATCTTGTTTCTGTAATGGTAAGGGGCAGTACTTTATGTAAACTGCCCAGAGTTCCCCTTGGGAAATTGGTGCAGTATATAAATATAAAAATAAATAAATATAAATAAATAACAAATACTGAAGTATCTGAGCAGTGGGCAGACATAACCAGGGCCTAGTGCAGGCCCCAGTACTCCCACCAGAATTAATTTTAGGCTCTTTCCCTCATCACACCTCATGCGGAATGCACAGAGGAACAACTGGTTCCAGCTGAAGATCTCTCCCTCATCACACATGGTGAGATACAGGAAAACAAACAACAGGAACAAACTGAAGACCTCTCCCTTAATAAAGAGCCTTTTCACACGACCCCTAAGATCCGCTGACCACTTAAATTCAGACCAGAGATCTTGGGGGTTCGTCGCTCTTCCTGTGTTCCCACCCCCTCCGCACTTCCTTGCTCCTGTCTGCGTGGAAAAGGGAGAAAATACGCAGGCTCACCTCCGTCTGCCGGTGGAAGCCGCCCCGAAGCCCCGTCGTCGTCATGATTCCTGCCTCTTAAAGGGGCAGCGGGGACAAAAAAACAAACACAAGGCGAGGAGAGCCCGGCACTCACTACTTTACATCCGCATCAGAAATGTTTCAGCTCCGGAGACCAGGTACTTGAAAAGTGCACTGGGACGCGCTTAGGTGGGTGTGGTTGCACTTAATTTTTTGTAAGCTGGTGGGGAAACAATTTTAAGCTCCAGATCTGGGAGCCATTTGCCGCGGATTTTAGGGATCGTGTGAAAAGGCCCATAGTTGATGAGGTACATGTAGATGAACAGGATGCAGGAGACAGACTCCTTGTTCTAGGTTATTCAATTAGAAATACAGAGGGATGGAATTGTGATGTGCTTGATAACCATATGGTGACTTGCCTGCCAGGTGCAAAGGGTGCAGACATAACCAGACATCTAGATAGTTTGTTAGAAAGAACTGGGAAGGAGCCAGTGATCATTGTACACATTGGTACCAAAGATGTTGGGAAGGGAAAGCGGTCAGTCCTGGAAGCCAAATTCAGGTTGTTAGGCAAAAGATTGAAGTCCTGGACTTCCAAGGTAGCATTTTCAGAAGTGCTGCTTGTTCCTTATGCAGTACCTGCCAGACAGGCAGAGTTCAGAAGTAGGGATGGGCAAAAAATGAAAAATGAAATGCTGTTTTGTTGTGTCGTTAGGTAATGAAATGAAACAAAACAAAACAACATGAGGAAGCAGCATTTCATTACAGACAAAACGAAATGGTATGTTTTTTTGTTGTTGAAATGAACAATTTCATTCTGCTTGGGGGAGGAAAAAGAGTCTTTTTAAAAAAGCTCCGGGCTTATTTTAAAAACTTTTTTTCTTCCTACAAGCCCCACCTACCAGCTGATTGGCATTGGGGTGGGGGGAAAACTCCCCCACTCCAGCACCAATCAGCACGCAGGCGGGGCTTGGGAGAGGGGAAAAGTTGTTTTAAAAAGCTCGGGGCTTCTTTAGTGGTTCGTTTCATATGAATTTTTTTTCAAAAAAATTGTATGAAACAAAACAAAAAAAATGTGGGGGGATGAAATGAAATGCCTCAATGAGTGGATGAGGTGATGGTGAAACAGAGATTGCAAAGAGACTCAATGAATTTTTTGCTTCAGTATTCACTGAAGAAGACAGAGACCACATGCCCAAAACAGAGCCTATATTTGTAGGGAGGAAAACAAAAGAATTAAGCCCGATAGAAATAATGAGGGAGGAGGTCCTTGCATGTCTTGTTAAACTAAATGCTAACAAATCACCAGGACCAGATGGCATCCTTCCACGAGTTCTCAAGGAACTTAAAGATGAAATTGCAATGACTGGAAGGTAGAGAATGTAACACCAACCTTCAAAAAAGGATCCAGAGGTGATCCAGGAAATTACTGACTGGTCAGTTTGACATGTGTCCCAGGGAGAGTGATGGAAACTATCCTAAAGGATAAACTTAATAGGCATGTAGAAGAGAAGGCACTACTGATGGAGAGCCAACATGGCTTCTGCAAGGGCAAATCATGCCTCACTAATATGTTGGAATTCTTTGAGAGCATCAACAAGCATGTGGATAAGGGAGATCCAGTTGACATTGTTTATCTGGACTTTCAGAAGGCTTTTGACAAGGGCCCACACCAAAGGCTCTTGAATAAACTTGCCATCATGGAATCAAGGGACAGGTCTTGTCCTGGATCAGCAACTGGCTAAGGGACAGGAAACAGAGGGTAGCACTAAATGGACACTTCTCCATGGAGGGAGGTCAAGACTGGGGTCCCCCAAGGTTCTGTACTCCATGCTTTTCAACCTCTTCATAAATGATCTAGAAGTAGGAGTAAATAGCAAGGTAGCCAAATTTGCCAACAACACTAAATTATCCAGGGTAGTAAAAACAGAGAGATTGTGAGGAGCTCCAGAGGGATCTCCTGACACTGGGGAGTGGGCAAACCATTGGCAAATGAGCTTCAACATTAGTAAGTGCAGAGTGATGCATGCTGGGGTAAAAACCCAATTATATTTATAAACTGATGGGGTCTGAACTCTCTGCAACAAACAAAGAAAGGGACTTTGGTGTCCTGGTGGACAGCTCAATGAAGGTGAAAAAAGCAAACTCAATGCTAGGGATCATTAGGAAGGGTCTAGAAAATAAGTCAGCAAGAGTTATTTTGCCTCTTTATAAATCTATGGTGGCCCCATCTGGAGTATTGTGTACAGTTCTGGTCACCATACCAGCAGAAGGATATTATGGAAATGGAAAAAGTACAGAGGAGGGCAACCAAAATGTTTCGGGGACTGGAACACCTTCCTTACCATCTGAGGCTGCACGGCTGGGCCTCTTCACTCTTGAACATCTAAGAGGTGACCTAATTGAAATTTATAAAATAACACATGGTGTGGACAAAGAAGATATGGAAAAGAGAAGACTAAGAGAAGACAGCACCCTCACCTCCAGAAGCCGCCTCAACCCAGACCAGATATGCCTGCTCCTGGACCTGTCTGAACACCACATATTTCACGTACAGAGGGGACTTCTACAGACAGAAGCATGGTTGTGCCATGGGTTCCCCAGTGTTACCAATTGTTGCAAACCTATACATGGAAGAAGTGGAGAAGAAGGCACTCAACACCTTCCCAGGGACATCACCATCCCACTGGTTCAGGTATGTAGATGATACCTGGGTGAAAATCAAGACTCAGGAAGTACAGTGGAACCTTGACTTACATACTGCTTGACTTGCATCATATTTGACTTGCAGCAAGAAGGGGCCTGTTTGACTTGAGTCGCAGGCTTTGACATACATCTCGGAGCCCCGGCGCAAGGCACCGGAATTGGGCGGCAGCCACAACCCAGCTTCGCAGCTGCCGCCTCCAAACTACTCCTGCCTTCTTCCCCTCCTCTGGCAGCAGCGGCTTCGGCGAGGCCAGCTCTGAGCACCTGGAGCTGGTCCTCGGCCTCACCGAAGCCACCGCTGCTGCCGGAGGAGAAGAAGGGCCAGGAGCTCGGGGCTGGCCTCGCTGGTTAGACAGTCGGCTCAGTCTTGTAAAAAATCTGGCTGCAGAAGTCTGGTCCACAATAGAAGCATTTTAGTTGGGGAGCTGTGCAGTTGTGGGACTCTAATGGTAAGCATAGAGTTGTTCAGACCTTGGAACGTCAGGTTAAAAATCAGTAAAACTTAAATGTTAGACATTGTTGCTATGAACATTAAAAAGTGGAGGCATATAACTTGTGGACTATAATTCCACTGCTTCCTCCTCTCTTTGAAGAGACATTTCATTTACATCCCCAGAAGGAATCTCCTATCCCAGTCAAATTTGTGTTAAATTGCTGTTTTCGGGGGTCTTTTTCATCATCTGGAACGGATTAATCCGCTTTCCCATTACTTTCTATGGGAAACGTTCATTTGACTTAAGTCATGTTTGACTTAAGTCTAGACCACTGGAACGGATTAATGACGTAAGTCAAGGTTCCACTGTACAGGCCTTTACAGACCACATCAGTGTGGTGGACCCTAATATTAGGTTCACTAGGGAAGACACCCAAGACAACAGGCTGGCTTTCCTGGATTGTGCAGTCATCATCAGACCTGACCGTGGCCTAGGAGTAGAAGTTTACAGGGAGTAGAAGTTCACAGATCAGTACTTACTGTTTGACTCCCACCATCCATTATAGCACAAACTAGGAGTAACCAGGACCCTAAGCCACAGAGCAGAGAGCATCCCTACCTCCACAGAAGCCGAGAAGAAGGAAGACAGGCACCTGAAGACAGCACTTAAGGCCTGTGGATATCCAAAGTGGGCCTTCAACAAAGCAGTGGGCCATCCCAGAAGAACAAGGGATCAGTCTGAGACCCAGACCCGATGGAAGAACCTGGTCATTCCTTACATGGCTGGAGTGTCAGAGAAGCTTAAAAGGATTTTTGGCAAACACCACATCCCTGTTTATTTCAAACCCACAAACACACTAAAGGCAGAGACTTGTCCACCCAAAGGATCCGATACCAAACCAAAAAAGGAGCAATATAGTATATGCGGCCCAATGCAGTGAGGAGTGTTCAGACCTCTACATTGGAGAAACTAAACAGCCATTAAACAGAAGGATGGCCCAACATAGGAGGGGCAAAAGCTCAGGACCAGAATCAGCAGTACACCTCCATTTGAAGGACAAAGGGCACTCTTTCAAAGATGAGGATGCACACATATTAGACAAAGAAGAGAGGTGGTTTCAGAGAGGAAGGGAAGCCATTCATGTGAGCATTGAAAACCCCTCCCTCAACAGAGGTGGCGGCCTCATGCATAGTCTATCTGCTACTTATCAGGCTGTGCTTTCCAAAGTACCCAGACAAATAAAAAGCCTTCACCACCAAGGCCATAGCTAAGGACCCATTCTTGATAGGTTTCAGCACCTTAGGCCATTGTTCACCTTAAGGCTATGGATACTATTGTCTCCCTAACGAGCCTATTCAGGCCATTGTTCATCTTTTGAGCCTAATTCAGGCCAGGGCGACAAGAGGTCAAAGCTGACTATAAAATGGAGGACTTTGCACTAGCTGTATTCAAACCAATGAAGCTGTTTGGCTGAACAGCAAAATGTTTCTATCTCTCAAAAAGAAGTCCAGTAGCCATGACTCAACTTCCAGATAAACTCACCTGGATGACTGAGAATCTTCACAGACATATGGAAAAGCTGTTTTCCCTATTGTACAACACTAGAAATAGGGGACATTCCATGAAAGTTTTGGGTGCTGGACCTCAAACAAACAAGAGAAAGTACTTTTTCACCTAGATGATCACTGGTCTGTGGAACTCCCTGCCAGAAGAAGTGGTGACAGCTGTCAGCCTTGACAGCTTTAAGAAAGGATTGGACAAGCTCATGTAGAACAAGGTATCAATTGCTAACATTATGTATGTCTAAGGACAACCTCTGGGTTGGAGAGATAGGCGGAATATCTCTCAATGCCATTTGCAGGGAATCGTAAGCAGGTGAAGACATCTCCTTGGGAATACCATGAAGCAAATGGTGAGCCACTGTGTGAGACAGACTGCTGGACTGGATGGGCTGTGACCTGTTCCAGCAAGGCTGTTCTTATATTCTTATGTTCTTATCAGTAGCAGCTTTGCCTTTCTCCTAGCCGCTCCCCACCTATCACAACAACACAACAACATCTCATGTATCAATGAAAGTAATGTCCAGCTACTCATGTAGTCACTCTAGAAATCATCACTCTGGAAGCAGTCAAGTAGCAGTGGAACAAAGAGTGCAGTGACATTGGCTAACATAGACAGTAGAAAGAAGTGACCATGGTGAACTCCATGATTGTTCCAATTTTCCAACTTCTGAAGGGATTGGCTCATTTTGGCTAATGGGTGGCCCAGTCCTGTCAAGGCCAATTGCCATGTGAAAAATGTATTCATTTGTGATTGAGGTAAGAGACTCTCTCTCTCTCTCTCTCCATGAGTGAGAGCGAGAGCGAGAGCACTAATATTCTCTAATTTTACTATCAAATCAAAAGATTCACATTTAAAGCAATGAAACAGGCTATTTCATAAACACTGCAACTTTCTCAAATATTTATCTATTTCCTATGCTTTTTGGTGCTCTTCTCTAGCTGTTGCTGTTTTTCACAATCTTATAAGTCCCCCCTTCATCATTAATTCTCACATGAGAAGCGTGTAGTTCTGACTTGAAATGGAGCCTGACACTAGTTTTGCTTCCATCATCCTCTATCCTGTCTCCAAATCTCCATACATTAAGGATGGCATTCTTTCCTGAAGAAGCTTACCTATGTAAGCTTACCTCATGCAGATAGTCCAACCTATTGAGTAGATGGCCAAGGTTCAGGCTACGACAATGTTTGTCAATAGCTGGGAGGTAGATGACAGGGCTCTTCTTGCTATAATGTTATGATGCTTCTTCTATGGAGACCCATGCATAAAGAGGACTATAGGTGATTGAGATTGAAAGTTAGGGAAAGAAAACAGAATAGTTTGGGAGAAAAATGTTCAGATGGGGCAGGGAAGGAAGATGCCGCTGGCCGCCTTTGGGTTCAGGCTATTTCGAGGGACAGAGACTGCCCTGGTCGCACTGTAAGATGACCTCCTCAGGGAGGCTAAGAGGAGTTCCTCTACCCTGTTAGTCCTCCTTGATCTGTCAGCAGCCTTCAATGCCATCGACCATGATATCCTGCTGGAACATAAGAACATAAGAACATAAGAAGAGCCATGCTGGATCAGGCCAAAGGCCCATCTAGTCCAGCTTCCTGTATCTCACAGCGGCCCCACCAGATGCGTTTGGGAGCGCATGAGACTAGCTATCTGTCTCCTGATACCACTCCCCTGCATCTGGCCCTTGAACTACCCTGGTTTATAGCCTAGAGATTACATATCTCCATCATGGTTTGTAACCCGTGATGGACTTTCCCTCTAGGAACCTGTCCAATCCCCTTTTGAAGGCATCCAGGCCAGATGCCATCACCACATCCTGTGGCAGGGAGTTCCATAGACTTACAACGCGCTGGGTGAAAAAATATTTTCTTTTGTCAGTTCTTACTCTCCCAGCACTCAATTTGAGTGTATGTCCCCTAGTTCTGGTATTTTGAGAGAGGGAGAAGAGCTTCCCTCTATCCACTTTACTCATACCCTGCATTATTTTGTATGTCTCAATCATATCCCCCCTCAAGCGCCTTTTTTCCAGACTAAAGAGGCCCAATTGTTTTAGCCTTTCTTCATAAGGGAGGTGCCCCAGCCCAGTAATCATTTTAGTCACTCTCTTCCCGGCTTACTGAGGTGGGAATTGGGGGTTCAGTGTTCAGTTGGCTTCTATCCTTCCTTGGTGACCGGCCCCAGTGAGTACAGCTGGGGGAAGAGGTGTCGTCTCCCTGGATGCTCCCTTGTGGGGTGCCTCAGGGGTCGGCAGTCTTCCCCATGCTGTTCAACATTTATCTGAGACAGCTGGCAGAGGTCATTAGGGGATTTAGGGTTTGCTGTCATCAATATGCCGATGTCACGCACTTCTATCTCTCCTTTTCCACTTCTGCAGTGGAGGCAGTACACTCCCTTGATCTGTGCTTGGAGGCGGTCATGGAATGGACCAGGAGTAACAGGCTCAGACTCAATCCGTAGAAGACTGAGGTTCTGTTCTTTGGGGTGCCCTCTGCTGGGTACAATCCCCCAGTTTGGGGGATGTTACCCTTCAGCCAGCAGACAGGGCCAGGAATCTGGGTGTGGTCTTGGATCCAGCTTTATCCCTTGAAGCTCAGGTGATGGCTGTTTCCAGGACCTCTTTTTTCCATCTCCATCAGATCGCCCAGATTCATTTGTTTCTGGATGAGGCCTCCCTGAGAACAGTTGTGGAGGTTCTCGTGATCTCGAGGACAGATTATTGCAATGCCCTCTACGTGGGGTTGCCCTTGACCCTTACCCGGAGACTCCAATGGGTTCAGAATGCAGCAGCCAGACTGGTGGTGGGTGCGTGTAGATATGACCACATCACCCCAGTTCTGGCCCATCTGCACTGGCTGCCCATTGTACTCTGGATAAGGTTCAAGGTCTTGGTTTTGGTTTACAAAACCCTCCATGGCTTGGGACCCGAATACCTGTCGGCGTGTATCTTCCAAAGGTCAACTGAGGCCCGACCCACTAGAATGTCGCAGGCGCTCTCACTCTGAGTGGCAATGCCCAGGGAGGCGTGGAAATTGGCTATGCACAACCATGCCTTCTCTGTGGCTGGCCCCTCGCTCTGAAACCAACTTCTGAGTGAGTTGCGCCTTGCACAGTCCTTGCCCGCCTTCAAAAAGCACTTAAAACCTTGTTTTTTCGGGAGGCATATGGCGACCTTTAATTTTTTTAAAACCAAGTTTTGACGCCACCTGCCGATGACTTTTACGCATTAACTTTTTTTCTTTCTCTTTCACTTTCTTTCCTCTTCTAAATCTTCTATTGATTCTTTCGCTTATTGTTGCATTGTGTTTTATCTGGTTGTTTTAACCCATATTGTTAACTGCCTGGAGTTCCCTGGGAAGTCAGGTGGTATAAAAATGAAATGAAATGAATAAATAAATAAATAAATAAATAGATTGGCAGCTGAAATCCCAAAGAAAGCCAAATATTCTCCTGGAGACTTTAATTGCTGACCCCATAGGGAGAAGTTGGCATGGCATGACCTCAACAGACTCCATATATTCCCATCCATCTGACCATGCATCCATTTTGCCTCCAAGCCAGTGGTTCTCAAACTTTTTTTGCTGTGGCACCCTTGTCTGGCTAAAAAATATTTGCAGCATAGCTACCCTTAAAGTGTTTTGAATACTTAGGAAAAGAAGGAAAAAACAGTGCAAACTTAATGCTCAGTTGTCTTTAATGCAATGAATGAAACTGTTTGGATGAATTTTTCATTATTTCATTATGGGATGTTTAGTTAAATTGCTAAATCTTAGTGAAAATTAAATACAGTATTATTGCTGCAGCACCCCTGGCATATGCTCACGGCATCCCATGGTGCCACAACACCCCAATTTGAGAACTGCTGCTATAAGCATTGTGAAAGCAAGGTGCTACATCAGTAGCTAGATTGACCATGTTCTATTTCTCTCTCTTTCTTTGTCATTTTAGACTGCTATGCTGAGTCTTCATTTCACTTAGGATGGATCGCGTATGTCAATTTTTTTGTAACGACTTTGATCAGCGGGTAGGAATTTCATCTATAAAGAAGGTCTACAAAATTAATGGCACTGTATAGAGCCTCCCATCTTAAGTCACAGCCCTTTCTCTTCCTCTTGCATGATACTTCTTAAGAAGCATACAGAGACCTGCATGTATGTGAAAGGAAACTGCTTAAGGCCACCAAATCAGTACAGGGCAGGCCAGCCTCTCTCTGCACTACAAATATTCAGATACTAATCAGATTAGATGGTACTGATATTCACCTAACTATAGGTCATCACAATGTTGTAAGAAGGGAAGTTTAGAATGCTGTTTAATTCTCTGTGATAATAACCTCTGTAGTTTGTCTATGGGTCCCTGCAACCTTATCTTTTCAGGCCAAATGCTGGAAATGGGTAACATCAGCATTAGATTTTACAATGAAGAGAATTAAGAAGCAGAGTAGCTCAAGTCCATAAAATTAAAATTTAACATGAAAAACAACTTCAAAACAAGGTTAATATTGCTTGTTCACAACATAAAAATACTAGAAAGGCATTGTGGTGGTCACAAAGAGCCCAGCTGTGACTTTCAGATTTTAGAAGGGGGGAAAGTCATTTCCTGAATATATGAGCTGAACGCTAATAATCTCTTATTGCAACAATTTGAACAAAAAAGATTTGTCTTCAATAAAGGCACAAACTTTTTATAATTCATTGATTAATGAACTGAGACATTTTTGTTTTTGAAAGAAACTGTTCATATTAATAATGGAGTAAAGTACATTTACCTTAATTCACATTAATGGACACAGAAAATGGTTTTTAATTTGCTGCTGTACAAATAAAGACAACAAACCCATCAATAAGTTCAATTAATACATTACTCACTGTTTATGTCAGGAATAAAAATTAGGTGCTCTTTACAGCAGCGGAAACAAAGGAACCATACATTTGTCTCTGCACAATCCTGTTTGTTGACAATGTTACATTTTGATTCTTTTTTTTTAAAGTAATTGCTTTTCTGTCAAGGTAAATGTTCCAACAAATGTTGACTGATTTGAAGAAATGTGGTAAATGTCGTGGCTCCTTCTGTAGTGAAGCACCTGAGAAATCAATGGTTGGTAGGTGACAAATAATAAAACAAATGGCACTAAAATTCAGAATATGATTCTCATGAGGAGAATGTACTCTTTTCTCACCTTACATTGGGAAGATGAGAGTAGTGGGGGAAATCAGCTGTACAGTGTAGCTCTCATTTCTAATTCTATATGAGTAGAGTGTAAACAAAAAATGGATTTGAGGGTAGAGCATTTTCTTCCTTCTGAATTCTTCCCAGGAAACTGGAACTGACTGGAAGGAGGGCAAAGGTAATGCCTCAGGCAACAACGTTTATAGGAAAACCTCTCAATGCTACCCTGGCATCTTTCGGAGAAGGGTGGTGTAAAACAACAGTTAATACTGGACATATACAAGTAACCTTCATTGGTTAGAGAAAGGAAAAGTAATGAATGCAATCTAGCCAATTTTTCATGAGGAAGAAAATTCTTGGGGACACTCAGGGTTTTAAAGATTAGTTATACTTCATCCAGTAGCTGCTGAGATTTGGACTAATATTTTTATTTATTTATTTATTTATTTATTTATTTATTTATTTATTTATTTATTTATTTTAGAGCTGTGTGTGGTTGCTTTGTGTCATGAACCCCTTAACTGCACATCATAACTTCTCTTTCAGTGTAAAGTACTCTTAAATACCACCCATGCCGGTCATAGAGTCTCCTGGATGAGAAAATGAAAACAGATTTAAAAGCAACACAACAGTATCAACTGAGCTTTGCTTGAATCATAAAGCCTTCATGGGCACCACTGTGTTGCATATTGTTGATGTGCATTGCATTTCATTCAGTGTTGATTATGCCTCTCATTGCCTTGATTGTGAAAATCCAGTATCATTAAATGGTGAATGTTTGACAGCAACACTCTAAATTCAGTGAAACAAAAACAAGCAATCCCCTTTGTCTCCAATCGTATTTATTTATTTATTTGTTGCATTTCAGTCCGCACGCTCCTATCTACATAGTGTACTCTAAGCGCCCCTAAACCGGCTACGGGCAAAGCCGGAGAAATTTTTTCAATAAATCCCGGCATCAAAAGTCACGTAAAGCAAAATATAATATAATAGCAATAAAACAGAAATGGTTCAAAAACCCTTATTTTGACCTTGCAATCAATGTACAGTGGTAGATAAAAACAAATTGTCCCGGGTGGCGGAAAAAAAAGCCCCTCCGCTGGCAAGGATGGCGAAGGGCTGCGCAGAAAAGATAGGTCTTTGCCGCCTTCAAGAAGGCCCCAGCAGGGACTCTGCAGAGTGCACTTCACTGGGGATGGAATTCCAGAAAAGCTGGAGGCCCTGCCCCCAAAAAACCAACCCAGCTGCTCTGCCTCCGGGCTTCAAACACGATGGCTGCCCACAAGTCCTCGGGACACCCACAGGGGCATTTGAGCGCCGGGCTTGACCACTGGCTTGTGCGCTCTGCCAGGTAATGACAGCCGGTCCCAATGCCATGGAGGGTTTTTTAAAAAAAAAAACCAAAACCGACCTTGAATCTAATCATACTCCATTTGATGACTGGATGCATCTGGAATCTCCAGTGTCATACAGAGAAATTGGGGTGGGGCGAGAAACATTGTGAGGTGTCAAATGGCAATGTCAGGGAATGCTTTCTCTCTCTCTTGTTGAAAACAATATTCCACATGTCCAATTTGATAGGAATGACAGAATCTACCTGTGAGGTGACAAGATTAATTTCCCATTGTGAGGTGTCAAATAGCAATGTCAGGGAATGCTTTCTCTCTCTCTTATTGACTTAATATTCCACATGTCCAATTGATAGGAATGACAGAGCTACCTGTGAGGTGACAAGATTAATTTCCCAGTGGAAATAAATATTTTTTTTTTTTGCCAGCAGCCAACATTGACTTGCGTGAGACAATCTCTTTCTCTTCTATTTGACTTTGTTCTCTTGTCCTCCTTTTCAGAATCAGGCTTTCTGTAATTATGTTGGAGTTGCCAGTGCAGTGTTAGATTTTATAACCATAACCACATAGTATGATAAGGCAAAAATGTGTCCTCTAATAACTGGCAAAGACACATGTCTCTTTGCCTCACACAGACAAAAACTCACTAGTCCATGTAAGATGGATGAAGTGATAATATAAAGATTCATCTAAACAGAGGCACTTGTAAGTGAAGGGTCTTGACAAAGAACAGCATTTAATTACATTTTGAACCATCAGGGTTTTCTGCTTTTTCATATTGAGCTTTCATTTCATGCTCATGTTGAGGAATGATAATAGCAATCCTACTGCCCCTCCCCGGGCGATAATTCATCCTTTGATGATCTGTGAGACTTGGGGTCCTGAAATGACTGACTGTGCAATGCATTTGCTCAAAGGATTGCCTTCCTTGGCTGTGTATGAGGGGTTGACCATTCTTTCCCTGGCTACTTGATCACTGCTGCTAGCTGGCAGAGGCTGGGTGGCCATATGTCAGGAGTACTGTGATGGGGGGGGCACCTGCATGGCAGGGGGTTAGACTAGATGGCCTTTGAGGTCTCTTCCAACTCTATGATTCTATGATTCTATGATTTTGCCCAAAACGTAGGGGTGTGCTCTTGTATGCTTTTGGACTACAACTCCCAGAATCCTCCAGGAATCCCTCAGACTGAACTCAGGAAACTGCAGCCCACAAAGACCTCTAGATTTCATCCCTAGGGAAGGGCTTTCAGGTTACTTACCTCTAATGCTGACTTCACTTCCTCTCACTTCCCCATTACTGTCACAGTGTTTCTGTGGAAATCACAGTTCTCCATAAGGCACTCTCTATGATGATTAATGGACCAGGAGCCTATGACTTAGGAATTATTAGAAAATGTTGGGAGTTGCAGTTCAAAACAACAAAAGAGCACACCCTTACAAAAGGCTTAATGGTATTCTGGGGGAAAAGGCATTGGGTCCAATGGCTCCTCACTGGCATGACTTACAATGATCTGGTCATTACCAGAACAACTGTACAGTTAATAGAAGAAATATGGATGCTAGCTCTTTACAGTTAGGTCTTCCCATCCCTCAGAGACTCCATCTTGCTCCATCCCCCACCCCCACCCCCACCCCCATCTGTCTCACCAATTGGTTATTGGTATTCCCACATGTAATTTCAATATCTGAGGCTTCAGGACTAAAATTATAGCTTGTAAGTCAATACAGGTGCATAGTTTTACTGGGATCCCTCTTTTATTCTAGTCAACAAGCCCTCTATTCCCTCAGAGATAGTGTGGGTGGATCAGTGCGTGGGTGGGTACTCATCTCTATGGATAAGAGTTTTCATCTTGAAAACAGAGCTTATTGCCAATGCAATTGGCCAGTTGATGTCAACATAAGAAAAGATAAATTGCTTTTCAGCAGATGTTTGGTTACAACAGGGCTAGATGCAGAAGGACACAAAATAACATGACATATGGTTTCAGTCTGTGTATCCAGAGGATGTGGCAAGCATATTAAACATCATCTGATGCATGAACAAGCAGGGAATTGTGACAGAAATTAGCTGACAAGATAACTTTAAAATGTTGTGATATGAGAGCAGATCTTCTCACATTGGCCTTCTCATGCTATAGTACAGTGGTAGTGAAGCTTTTAGGGACTAAGTGCCCAAAATGCGATTCAGAACCCACTTATTTTTTTTCAAAGTGCCAATATGGCAATTTAAGCTGAATACAGTAGTACCCTGGATTACAAATGCTTTGGGTGCTACCCTTTGAAAAAATGTGGATCAAAAAAGTGCAGGCTTTTGAATTTCCCATGGCCACAGCACACTTGCTGTGGCTGCGGGAAATTGAAAAGCCTGCTCTTCAATCCTCATGTTCCTGAAGAGTAGCATCCCATCCACCTCTCTGCCCTGGACAGAGAGGTGGATGGGGTGCTATACTATTGAGAAAACCAGGGGGAGTAGCAGTGGGTTGTGGGCTCATTAGTAGCCGCAGTTTACTTTCCAGCCAAACCACTCTGGGCATCACAAAAGTGGCATGGCTGGAGAGTAAACTAGGGCTATGAAGGTGTCCACAATCCACTCCCTCCCCTTTGCCCAGCTCTCTTATCAGAGCCATTTGGAAACCACCAAAATGGCTCCATGAATAGAGCTGGGCAAAGGACATGCAGTAGTTTGTGGGCTTGTTCATAGCCACAGTTTACTCTCCAGCCACACCGCTTTCGAGTTCCCCAGAGTGGCTTGGCTGGAGAGTAAATTGGGGCTACGAATGAGCCCACAAGCCGCTGCCTCGCCTTCACCTGACTTTTTGCATGGAGCACAGTGGTGTGCTTCGAGCAAAGGGGAAAGCGCCATGTCTATCAGGAGGCAATGTCCCATGCCCTCAGAAAGTGCTTCCCATGCCACCTTGGGCACCCAGGCCATAGATTCACCAACACGATTAAGAGTACTTGTTGTGGAGTACTTGTGAATGGGGCTGTTTTATGAAATTGAAAATATTCCTGAATTTGATTCCATGAAGACTAAAAGATAACTGCATAGGCTGATATTTAGAAAAGCTAGCCAAGTCCTTTGTGGGTGTGGCTGATTTCTGTCATTTCTTCCTTTTCAGATTCTCAATTTGCTGTGGGCTAGTTTAATATTTTCAACAAGTGTTCAAGGTGTTTGTCGGATTTGTTGGATTTGTCAGATTTGATTATTTTTTTGCTATGTGCCATCTTGCTTGCTTACTTGGATGTGGATACAATAGAATATTGGACAGTTAATAAGTAATTCTCACATTAATTTGGAATCATTGTTGTCAGCAGCCATAGTCTGTTATTATTCACCCGGTTCTCTACAACACTGCAAGAAAAAAGCCTGGCCCAGAGCCCCCGGCCACCCACTTTTTCCACATGAATATCAAGATACCTGAAGATGAGACATCTCTTTTATAGACTCTGTGCTGCAAAAGTGGGGTCCTTGCAGACATGGATATCCTACAGGGACAAGCAGGAATGTTTCTCTTTTTGGCTTCTCAAAGGGCCTTTTCACACGACCCCTAAGATCTGCTGGCCACTTAAATTCAGACCAGAGATCTTAGGGGTTTGTCGCTGTTCCTGCGTTCCCACCCCCTCCGCACTCCTGGCTGCTGGCTGTGTGAGGGGAGGGAGAAAAAAAGGAAGAAAGGAATGCCACTCACCTCCCGTTCTGCCGTCCCCGCACTGCATTCAGATCTCTTAAAGGGGCGGGGGGCAAAAAAAGAACAAACAGAAGCAAGGAGAGCCGGGCAGTCACTACGTTATATCCGCGTCAGGAATTTTCACCTCCAGAGAGGAGGTACCTGAAAAGTGCGCTGGGACGCACTTAGGTGGGCATAGTTGCACTTAATTATCTGTAAACTCCGGAGCTGGTGGGGAAACAATTTTAAGCTCCGGAGCTGGGAGCCATTTGCGGGTCATTTAGGGGTCATGTACAAAGGGCCCAAGTGGAGAAAGTGATGATAGAGAGAAAGGGATTATGTGTTTCTCAACTGGATATGATGACTAATGTTGGTGAATCTTTTTGTAGAATACTAGTCCTAATACCATTTACAGGTCTCAACAGATCCATTGTGTCAGTGGGAGGTACACAAGTTTTGACTTGCCATTCCATATTTGGACCTTGTTGGGACTAGCAATTAGATTGAGACCCACACTTGCTGTTTGATAGTGCTATAAATGCAACCAGATGGCATACTACTTGAAAAACAAGAGATATTTCAAAAAGAGCTTGTAATATAGTATGGGGATATGAAAGAGATTTTCCTGAAAAGGCAAAGGACTAAATATAAAATAAAAATAAATCCACTAGCCTAGCCAAAGCTTAACAAGGCTTTTCAATCCTGGACTCAGATAGTCAGGCAAGGTTTGTGCTAAACTAAATTCAGGAATGTTTTATCCCAAGCAAGCAAGCAAGCAAGCAAGCAGCAGCAGCAGCAGCAGCAACAACAACAACAACAAACAACAACAACAATTAGGTAAATAAATGCCTTCTTGAATTTTCTGGTTTTTTTAAAGTGGCTTATTCAGAATGAGCATGAGACAAAATAGGAAAAAGAGAATGATATCTGGAAATTGAAATATAAAGGAATACAATTTAAAAGAAATGGTAGGGCGGAGGAAAAGGTACAATAGAAGGTAATTTAATCCCCACCATCCTCCACTCAGTACCACATCCTACAAATTTATAATTGTCCCATCCCACTCACCAGGTTTAGAAAGAGCTGGGACATGAAAAGAAGTTCCAGTAGACCTTTCACACCTTCAGAAAACCCATTACCCTAATTAAGACCTTAAGGAAAGATTTTTTCCCCTATATGGAAATAAGGATGAGATATAAGGTAGAGGGGCAGGTGAATGAAAACCGTCTGGGTAGTCTTTAAAACTCACAATTCTCCCTCCCTTTGGAAGGATTTTCAGGGTTCAGCTAGAAAGCTTGAGAGGCCTGCTTCAGTTTCCAGAGGATCCACCCTTCTCTTTCTTCATTCTTACGGAGTCCCATGTACTATGGTAACCTATTTGTAGTAGAGGTATAACAATATTGTATTATTTTTACATAAGTTTTACCTGAAATGAATATTTGTACCCTCATTTCATTTCAAGCCTTGAATGCCATGCCAAACCCTATTATGATGGCATCTTGCATTTATTTTCAGTAGTTATTTGCTTAATAGCAGGTTTCACTTGATGCATCTTTTTGGCTGATGGAGATGAAAATAGATTGCTTTTACGAGCAATGGGGTACAATTAACCAACTGATGATTTAATGAAAAAAATCATGTTAGACTAACTATGTTGGGAGGAGCTATTTTAAGACTAGGAGGCAATTTGATGTAAAAAGGGTGCAAAGGAGATTTTGATACTATTAGCATAGTGCTTAACTGTTGACAATATCCCTAATTTTCTTCTCGCTTTCCCAGTTTCATGTTTAAGTGACATGAAAGCAAGAGTTGCTTTGTTCCCTTGCTTTCTGGGGCACACTAACCTGTTTTTATTTCCCAACCTCGCTGCCATCTATCAGAATAGTGCAGCCCATAATTTCTCCTTCTCCCCATTAGGTTGGGCTTTTATTACATGAATGCCTCATGCAGACAGGCTTTTCTCGCAACCTCATTCAAAGTCAGAACTCAGCTGTGGATGGGAGAATCAAATTTGCATGGGAACTCTAGGGAAGGGGTTAGAGAAATTTGATAGGGAGCCTGAGACATGATCAGTACTTCTCTCACAGCTACTTCCCACTCTTTTCTGTAGGTTGTTTGCCTCCTTGGTTTATCTCCCCATTCTTCCAGGCTTTGAGCGTACAAATTTCCTTTCCTTATGTTATTCATTCCCCACTCTACCCGCTCCCCATGGCCCCAGGAAGCCTTTCAAAAAACAAAATTAAACATGGGCAGAGAGAAAGCAAATAAATGAATAAATAAACAGCAGGGCTCCTGGGGAAACTGGGCTGGTATGAAATAGATCCTATCCAATGTTGAGGGAGGCAAATGGGAAAATGGGAGGTGCAGGGTTAGAGGAGCGAAGACCTCCTTTTAGTCACTAGCAGGTGTATCTTTCTATGGCTCTGTTCTTAAATGCCCATTGCAATCCCAGCTCCCGAAATAAATGGATGACACAAAATATTGGAGTTAAAATTGGGCCACAACTTTATTGAATTAACTTTATTTAATATCTGAAGGGGGGCTGCCATAGTGCAAATAAAACGTAGGGCACTGGTGGAGAACCTTCAGCACTCCATTTTTTTGGACCACAACTCCCACAGTCCTTGGTCATTGACAATATAGGCTTGGAATTCTGGGAGTTGTAGTCCAAAACATCTGGAGTGCCAAAGGTTCACCACCACTGATCTAGGGCCTGAAAGCCACTAACCATCAGGCCCATAATAACACAGGTGAGTTCCTTCCTGGGAATAGGCTGTTATCCTTCATCAGCCCCATTCCAACACAGGGTTAATTTTTTTTCAAGGGCAGCCCTAACCATTTAAACAAAACCTATTAGCTGATTATTTTTACCTAAGCTTACATGAACTCTAATTTTATTTACAAGGCTGCCCTGTCCCCTTAATGGAACATATCCATTAATGGAACATATCCAGAAACTCACTTGGTACTACCTGCTGTTTATTTATTTATTTATTTATTTATTTATTTATTATTAGACTTATATCCCACCCATCTTCCCAGCGGGAACTCTGGGCAGCTAACAGCAGCTGGACGAGTCAGCAGATACAAAATACAATACAATAAAGCAAGACAACTAAATCAACATATCAATATAAATAGGATAAAAAAGAAAGAAACAAGGAACAGTAGCAGGGGAGCACCCGTAATTCCAAACCACACTGCTACTCCAACAAGTCCTGACATGATGGACAATAGTCTATGGACGATGGTCGATGGCGGCAAAAAAAAAAAGGGGCTAAGCTAGGTCACCAAAGGCCTCGCGGAATAGAATAGTTTTCACCGCTTTACGAAAGGCCAGCAGGGACTATGCAGAGCGCACCTCGCTGGGTATGCTGTTCCATATGGATGGGGCAGCCATCAAGAAGGCCCGGCTCCGGGTAAGGGAATGCCTGGCCTCTCGGGGGGTTGGAACGTGGAGCGAGTGCGCCCGCGACTGCCGAACCGGTCGGGTTGAAGTTGACCGCTGGGCGATCCGCTCTGCCAGGTAATCCGGGCCCAGGCCATGGAGGGTTTTATAAACTAAAACCAAGACCTTGAATCTGATCCGGGAGGCAACGGGTAGCCAATGCAGTCGGGCCAGAACTGGGGTGATGCGGTCATAACGACGTGCACCCACCACCAGTCTGGCCACTGCATTTTGCACCCGCTGCAGTCGCCGGGGGAGAGTCAAGGGCAACCCCATGTAGAGAGCGTTGCAGTAGTCCAACCTCGAGATCACCAGCGCCTGGACCACTGTTCTCAGGGAGTCCCCGTCTAGATAGGGGCGGATCTGGGCGATCTGATGGAGATGGAAAAATGCGGTCCTGGCCACGGCCGCCACCTGGGCTTCCAGGGACAGGGCCGGGTCCAGGATCACGCCCAGGTTCCAAACCCTCTCTGCCAGCTGGAGGGAAACTCCCTCCAAACTGGGGAGAGGGCCTCCATACCCAGACGGGGAACTCCCGAAGAACATCACCTCGGTCTTCTCAGGGTTGAGTTTGAGCCTGTTGGCCCTGGTCCAAGCCATGACCGCCTCAAGACACTGGTCGAGGGACCGGACAGCTTCCACTGCAGAGGTGGTAAAGGAGAGATAGAGCTGTGTGTCATCAGCATACTGATGACAACACACTCCAAATCTCCTAATGACCCCAGCCAGAGGCCTTACATAGATGTTAAACAGCATGGGGGAGAGAGACGAGCCCTGCGGAACCCCACAAGGGAGTGTCCACGGGGCCGACAACTCTCTGCCATGCTGCACATACTGGAACCAACCCTGAAGGAATGACCAGAGCCAACTGCGAACAGTGCCCCCGATCCCTACCTCCAGGAGCCGGTCCAGTAGGATACCGTGGTCGACGGTATCGAAGGCCGCTGACAAATCCAGGAGAACCAACAGGGTAGAGCAACCCCTGTCGGCTGCCCGGATTAGGTCATCTTGCAGCGCGACCAGAGCTGTCTCGGTACCCGGCCAGGCCTGAAACCGGACTGGCAAGGATCAAGGCACTGCTGTTCCTCCCAAAATGATTGAATCCGCACTGCGGCCACCGTTGTGACTGAACAGAGATGACTACCCTACTTATAACCCAGTAATGAGAATGGCATGGGCAAAAACACACCACTATCACAGGCCAATCAAGGTAATGGTCAAAAATTCCCATCCTCTGCAAGGCAACACTAGTGACTACCATGCAACTTCCAAGTCATTTCCACTTGGAACTGAGCTTATTGCAAGGCAGATGTAAATATAAGCAAGCCCTACTACTCTGGGGGAGCACCTGGACTCCATCACAACTGCCTCTTGTGTCCAACCAGAATTAGAGGGGCTAATTATTATGAACTAATCAAAGAGCTTGGGAAATTCAGAGCTTGGCCATTAGTGAAAGGCTACTTTGTCTCTCACTCCTTAGCACCTCTCAATCTTTTGATCACAGCCCTCTCACTTGCTCTCCTTCTCATCATCCCATAGCTATGCAATCTCTGTTCAAAAACACATCTGCATTTGGAAAGGCTGAATCTCCAACCCACAATTTTGCCTAGAACTGATCCCCATTCACCTAATGAGACTCATTAGTTTTTAAAGTACTCACAACAAATTGGCCAATAAGTCAGAATGCCTTCTAAAGCATGTGCAGGCAGATCCTATGCAAAAACTTCTTATCTAACTAATGCATTTTAAGGTCCCTTGCCATCTCAATGACAGCAGATAAATTTCATTTTTTTTTAAAAAAGAAAGGCCATTAGCAGAAATCATTCTGACTGAAGCAGAGTTAGGTATTTGAAAAAATAGCTTTCAAATTTGCTATATGCCAACAAACTATGATAGCAAAATGGAGTTGGGTCATGGGGTGAAATTAAATGCACTTGATCAAACTTCTCCAAATTTGGCACAGAACAAGCCCGTACCATCTATAACCATTTTAGGTTTCTTGAGGGATCCCTTTCATCACGTAGAAGCTGTGGGGGGGGCATGGGATGGAAAAGGGATAGCTTTAACTGCTGAAAATCAACACTGACAGAATAGATTATTCTTTAATGTCCACAGGAGCCTCAGGGGATTCAGAAGAAAAACTGGAAATGCTTACTTCCTGAAAAGTCACAGCAGTTGATGGCATCATTTTATGGACTTGCAGCAACAGGATTGTAGCCTTTAAGTACTTAGAAGCTTATTTCACATTCATTTTGTTTCCAACGCTCACGTTATTCTTAAGTTCTTCCATCCCAAATGCAAATTTTGAAAAATTCTTATTAAAATAAGCCATAACGGAATTCTCTCCATCCGCCTTCCTACACCCATAGCATGGGAACAGAAATCCCTTGGAATGATGGCATGATGGGGTTCAAACTGGACACATCCCTACACATCAAAGAGATGTGGCCAGAGGATGAAGTTGAGATTAGACTCATCCCACATAAGCTTGCTAAGTTTGGTTTTACTAATTAATACCAACTAATTCTGCACAGACCAGATGTCTGAAAAAATCCCTTTGTGTAAATGAATAGAGGCATTTCTCAGCTTGCTAAACATCCAGAGGGGGCCTCTTTGTTTCTTGCTGTGACCAGAAAGGTGACCTCACAAGGCAAGTGGATTGGTAACAATTGAAAATGTTGTACAACAGCATAGCACATTTGCTAGTTTTATCACATAAAAACAAGCATCTGTGACTCATGTTGCTTTGCTCATTCTTTATATGCAAACAAACCATTAAGGGGCAACATTATTAGCCTTTATATACTGACTACTACAGTCATTTTTCTCTGTGAAATCGTAGTGGTACAACTAAACTTTTTTTTCCAAACCAGTCTTAAAAAGTTATTAGCAAAAATCATTCAGCAGAACCAAAACCAGTGTTAAATGTGCTATCAATTCTCTATAACTATGGCTCTGTCCAAAATGCCTTATAATTAATAGCCCATTCAAGACTTGTAAAATGAAGGCTTCTTATTAAATCAATCCATGTGGAAAGCCACACCTTCCCTCTTTTCATGCTGTAAGATGTTCAGTTATTCCTTTTTTCTTGCTGCCTTCATCTTTCTCCATAATTGCTGTCTTTTCCAATGAGTCTTGTAAGGAGAATAGACTTGCCACGGTAACTCCCACCTTGGCCACCCAGGTCCTGGCTACCATGGCACAAAGAGCTGATTTTACCACCACACACACACTGACCTCAAAGCTGGTTGTAGGGCAACTCGGAAATGTACCTGGCAGAGGTGTGGGTGTGGACATTATAAGAGGGTGGGAGCTAGAGGGGACAGGTGGGATGGAGAAGAGAAATGATGTGTGAGAGAGGATGAAGGGAAAACAAGGAATGGAGGATGTTGGTTTGGACAGATTGGTGCTTGCTCATGTCAGGGAGAACCAGAAACCTGGCCAACTGAAGGAAAAAAGATGTCAACTCACAGGGCACCATAGACTCACCATCATTCTCCCTTGGAACTGAGCCATGATAGGAAGCTGCAATGTCATTAGTAAAATATTGGAGACAGTGGATGGCAGAACTAGATGGAAAGTGTCCTGTTCCACATTGGGTGAAAGAAATGAACCTGCTATTTAGCAAAATCCTAGACCAAAGGGTGAAGCAGTACAAGCAGGAACTATACAATTCCTTATATCGACACACAAGCAGAACAATCTAAATTCATCAAAGAAACAGTTCCAAGGGGCAGAGTTCCAGGCAATCCAGAGCAATACATTCAAGTATACAGGAACAAGGTGCAGAGCCTACAACAATGCTGTTTTCTGTCTGTACTACTGGATGTCCACTTAGCACACAGCTACAGATGTTCAGATAGCATGGGTAGAGCCAAGGCCCCTGAGAGTATGAGCACACCTGTAAGCAGGTTACTCACTCACAAGGAGACCTCCCGTGTAGCAAAGCATTCTGTCTTCGGACTTCAAACTGAGCTTGTGCATCAACCTTCTGTGCTCCCGAGGGCTTGGAAGTCACCCCACCTCCTGCTTAGACTCCTGAGACCCCATCAGCCATAGGCCCAGACATCTTGAGTTTTGAGGTCTAGAATCTGGTGCTCAGACCCTGGGTCCTTGAGAATCCAGAATCTCCATTTTCAAGCAGGTCCTCCACCCTGTCAGGCTTTGGATTGTCCAGTTCCTCAAGCTCACTGCCTCTGGAGAAATCCTCTACTGATATCATGACTAGAGATGTACACAAAACGAAAAATAACATGCAGTTTTGTCATTTTGTTACATAATGAATTACTTTGTTATGAAATGTAATGAAAGAAATTGTTTTGGTCCGAACCGAACCAAACCACTTTTTTTCCAGTTTTGAAACTGAGCCAGGGAGCTTCCTTAGACTCTTCCCTGGAAGTTCTCCACATTTGAAGAAGTTTGGTGTTCAGGGGGCTGAATTATTAAGCTCCAAAATGGGTCCCCCCAGCAGTAATTTTAAACATGGTTTTTTTTTGGTAGAGTTTTCTGATTGGACCGGGACAGCAGGGAAAGGTGGAATGGGGGAAGCAATTACCCTGGTTGAACTGGCAGAGAATTAATTGCTTCCTCCCCCTGTGCTTAGTAACTTTAGTAGTACTGCCATCACTGTAATATTTCTGGTTGAACTTCAGCCCAGAAAGTATGACATGGTGCAAGCACTTAGCACAGAAAGCTATTAATTCTCTCCAATCAGAATTAATAGCTTCCTGTGTTAAGTGCTTCCACTGTGCCATACTTTCCAGGCTGAACTTCAACCCGAAAAGTATATTACAGTGATGGTAGTACTATTAAAGTTACCAAGCATAGGAGGAGGAAACAAATAATTTTTTGCTGGTTCAACCAGGGTGAGTAATTGCTTCTTCCATGCCACTTTTCTCTGCTGTCCTGGTTCGATTGAAACCTCTAAAATAAACCCCGACTTTTAAAATTACTGCCGGGGAACCAATTTGGAGCTTAATAACTCAACCCCCTGAACACCAAACTGCTTCAAATTTGGCAAGCTTCCATGGAACAGTCCATATAAGCTCCCCAGTTCTGAATCATTTTGTTTCACTTTGTTTTTTCAAAACAAAAGAGAGAATGGGGGATAATGGAATGGAATGAAAATGCTATTTTTTTAATTTTCATGCCCATCTCTAGTCATGACACCAAGAGCATGTGAACTGGATCCCCCTCCGTTTAAACCCTCCATGGCAGAGAATGAACCACCACGGTTGTTTAGAGAACCCTCACAGGCAGAGACGTGAAGGATAAACTGCCTGAATGGGCAGAAATGTTTGGAGGGCTTTGGTTGGCAACAGGGCTCCTGTATTATTATTATTATTATTATTATTATTATTATTATTATTATTATTATTATTATTATTATTATTATTATTATTATTATTATTATTATTATTAAATTGTCACACAGCGGACAAGATAACTATGCTGGATTTTGTATTACAAATCACTGGTTGAATGCTTTCCCAAGCATTTTAGGACTACGTGATATATCGGCAAATTATGCAAGCAAATCACAGTAATGTGGCTTTCTGCAGGTGACACAGTATTATTATTATTATTATTATTATTATTATTATTATTATTATTATTATTATTATTATTATTATTATTATTATTATTATTATTATTATTATTATTACTGCATTACTGTAATACTGCACCATCTGACAGCATGGCCACTCTGGGCGGTTTACAAAATACATCATAGAAATGAAACAATATAAAATTTTAAGCAACATACACATGACTAAATCCACATTAAAATAGTAGAAGTTTCAGAGAGGGTCACTGTGTTAGTCTTTTCAAGAATTTCAGGCAAAAATCAAAGAAAAACAAAAGAAAAGAAAACAAAAGACACAAAGCATGTGGTATCTTAAAATATGAAAGTTAAAAAATATTGGCAGAGGGCATAAGAATGAAAGAGTGGGTAATGAAAAGAAGAATTAATGATCAGGGAAAGCAGATCTATAAAGCCATGCCTTCAGATGTTTTTTAAAGATTGATAGCATAGAAGGCAGTAGAATCTCAGGCAAGAGTTGGTTCCACAGTCGAGGCCCTGCTACCGAAAAGGCCCAGTTCCTTGTATCCTTGTTCCTGTATGCCATCTATCGGGATATTTAGTCACATGTACCACTTCTACTTGACCAAGCCCCATCAACTACCTGCTTCATGGCCCTTGGGACTGCAGTCTAAGTGAGAAAAGCCACCAGCACAGAATCATGGCCTAGACTTAAATCGAGTGGGATAGGGCTGTAGCTAGTGTATAATCTAGTCTCTTTTGATTGAGAACAAGGAATTTATTCAGTCAGTCAACCAACCACTTGTCTTCCCTCATAGATGTCTGAGTCATTGAGTATACAGTGGTACCCCAACTTACGATGTGCCCAACATATGAAAATCCCAAATTACGAGTGCGATTCCATTGGTTTTTAAATCCTGCTGCCTTATGAGCAAAAGATAGGGTTTCCCCGACTTACGTTTTTTCTTTTTTTGAAAACTGTTTCTCCCGTGGCGCTTTGCGTTTGGGAGGTTTTAAAATACCCGCACCATTTTCCTGCACTTCTCTACTGCTGGAAAGGTAGGTTGATTTTTGCTCTCTTATTTTTATATACTGTACTGTAATTTTTTCTGTGTTTGCCCATGTGTGTGGGGGCTTTTTTTCAATTTTAAAACACCCTGTGTTTCCCCCCTCAATCAGGCGTGTTGCGGGGGAAAGCGCAGCTTGTTTAAAATGTCTTTGAGCCACCAAGGCTACCTGCACTTTCCCCCACAACACGCCTGAGCCAAGTGGTTGCCTCAGTGGCTTAAAGACATTTTAAACTACCCGCTGCTTCCCCCCACACCGGGTGCATTGGGGGGGGGAGAAGTGATGGGTGGTTGAAAAAGTCCTTAGCCATGGAGACAAGTGGTTGCCTTGGTGGCTAAAGATATTTTAAACGAGCCGTCACTTCTCTCCACAACGCGCCCGGTATGGGGGGGGAAGCTGTGGATGGTTTAAAGAGGTTTCCCATAGGAATGCATTGAAATCAGTCCCTCCGGAATGGATTAATTAACTTTCAATGCATTCCTATGGGAAACCGCTCCCTGACTTATGAACTAACCGACTTACAAGCGTACACTCAGAATGGATTAATCTTGTAAATTGGGGTACCACTGTATACTAAAAGAGTATGGTATGTTCCTCTGTATGAAAGGCACATGGAGTTTTACTTGTCTTCTCATGATATGCCCAAAGTAAGATAGCCTCAGCTTTGTATATTTTGATCCAAGAGATAGTTCATATTTTATTTAAGCCATGTAATTGTTTTTTCTGGTAAAGCACAGCATCTGCAAAGCTGTCCTCCAACAGCACATTTTCAATGAATCAATAATTTTTCCTATTAACTTTCTTCACTGTCCAACTAACGCATTAGTACATGATAATCAAGAAGACCATTATAGGGATTATATTAACTTTGGTGTCACCATAGATTCATTCTTACTCATAAGATACTTTACCGTTCTTTCAGTTCACATACAAAATGCATTTTCCTCATACAATGAAACATTTCAAAGATAATTGACTGGGTCGTTCTTCTCAGAGAACTGTGATTACTCCTTCATTGTTACAGCAACTAAATGAACAGAGGAACTTGGCTGCTTTTGATGGTCTTCTGTTCAATTTAAATGTGTGGAGATTACTAATCCCTGATAAGGAACAGCTGTATGCTATAGGTCCAAAACTTGTTTTGTTAAAAAGCACTCCTCAGTCACTACACAACTGCAGCAGGGATGAATACTCAATATCCTCATTTGACCTCCTAAAGATTAAACACTGGCATGGAAATATCTAGGAAATCTTTTTTTAAAAAAAAGGAATATATACAGTTCAAATGCAGATAACCACAACTATTTAAAAAGTGAGTTGAAAGAGATAGCAGATTTGTGAAAGCTTGATGAGGAAATCCAAACAGGAAAACATGGTGCTTTGCCCCCCCCCCCGCATGCAAGACAATAACGCAAGACACAGGAGTTGGTTATAAACTTGGACCACACTTTATTAAACTTTACTCCCTGCAATATTCCAGTTTCAGGGTGAGTTTTACATGAACAGAGCCTTGCCGTTTTGTTGCTCTTTGTCCTGTGCCATGTTTGAGAAGTTTAGTACATTTTTGGAATGGATGTTGAGGCAGAGGATGGTGTTGTTTAGTATGGCCCAATAAGTTGGCAATTACATTTTTGTGGGGCTAAAGGGACAGACAAATGTAAGTTTCTGTTGGAAACATTCCACAATATGGCTAGGGAGGTAGGGTTGCCCCTCTGAGACAAAAAGACCAAGGGCCCATCAACAGTTCTGACGTTTTTGGGATAGAGATTGATACTTGGGAACAATCATGCCAGTTGCTGCAGGACAAATTATTTGAGACAAAATATTAGGGGGCTGATGTCATGATCCAGAGTTAGGCTTAAGGAATTCCAGGAGCAGGTTGGGCACCTCAATTTTGCTTGTAAAGTAGTAGCTCCAAGCAGGGCATTTTTCTGTTGTTTTTGTATGGCAATGCAGGGGATATGCAAGCCCATCCATAGGACTAGGTGACGGTGGGGATGAAGGAATATTTGCAGGTGTGGTACCAATTTTTGAAGGGCTTAATGGGGTGTCTTTTTGGCGGGCTGAGATGTGTTAGGGGGGTGAGTTCCTGGTGCATACGGATGTGGCAGGTTCAGCAAGTTATGGTATATGCTGGAGAGGGAAGTGGTCTGCTGAGGTATGGCCTAGTGCTTGGGAGGAAGAAGATGTCACAAGAGATCTCCCTCTTGTGGGGGCCCTGTGATTGTGGGCTGAGGATTGGGCAGACTTGGTGGATCATTTCTGGTGTGACAACTTAATGGTGGTACACATCATAAACAGCCTGATATCTAAATCAGAGAGGGTTATGACACTCATTGGGACTTTCACCTTGAGGTCTCTCCAATATAATATTCTGGTGCATGCACGTCATGTACACTATGAGGTATATGTCAGGCCATTTCCAAAGTGCTACCCTGCTATTGGCTTTTCTTTTGTTGCAGGGTTGGGGTGCCGTGGGTCTTGCTGATGGATCTTGCTCGGGCAGTTTTATATGCTGAGCAGGAAAATATGCAGTGAGGTCAGTTTGGGGTGATAATTTAGGGCTAGGAGCCTCAGGATTTTTGGAGTGGAAGGGGAATAGAAGCATGAGATGGTATTAATTCTTACACACAGCCTCAATCGCAGCCTATGGGAGACCACCAGACATTTTACTTATCCACCTAAAGGAAAATGATTTGGCATGACAAACGGGAAAATCATTTGTGCAGGATACCATTAGGGACCTAGGAACTTGGAAGACCGTGCCTCCCTGCTGGGCTCCTGCTCCTTCCCTGACCTCCAGCACCTCCTCTCCACTTCTGGGGTTGGCCGCTGGCCTCCTTGCAGCTTCAGCAGGTCTATCTGGTTTGCCTCTATGCTCTTTAAGGCAGAAAAACAGGACATAAGGTTGTTAGCAAGGTCCCTAAGCTGTGCACACTTGTACGTTCTGGAGGGCCTGGATGAGGTCCGTTGCTGTACCACCTCTGGCTCCTGCTGCCAAGCTGCGCCCCTACTCCTCTCTAAGGCTTTCACCCAAGCCCTGAGCTGTTCCCATATTGGCCAATCCTCCTCATTTGAGCAGGTCTGTGCCAGTGACAGTTGTGGTGCAGCCGTTTTGGCAGGTTGCTTACCCTTAGATCGCCCCTGCCCCTTCTTAGGACTCATCCCTGCTTGGCTACGTGTCCAAGCACAGGGTGGTGGTGGTTGCTAGCCACATAAACAGCACCCCAGGGCAGACCCCAGCCTTCAGGTTACAAGTTCATACACTGCCCTGTAGGAAGACAGCTCTCATCCCCCCCCCCTTAGATGTCATACTGTCCATCTTTCCCACACAACTCTATTTTTTCTCTCCCCTCTCTCTCAATAAATATTTAATTCATTCAAGCTATGTAGTCCCCAGCTCCTTTTGCCCCCTTTGGGCTGCTGTGGGTCCAATGTTGCTGCCTGCCCCCCAACTGGTCCCCACCCCCTATTCTGTGGAAATGCTGTGCCAGGTGTGCAGGCAAATGATCCTCACTCCTACCGTCTATTCCCCCTATCGAAACTTGTGGGGGGCACAGCTGCACCCCCAGTTCCAAGTGATCATTCCACTGCACCCCTCAATGCCCAACAGGCATCCACGGCCACCCAATTTCTCCATGCCTCCTTGTTGACAGAGCAGTTGGGGGTTGCTAAGCAGGGCCCACATGGGAAAGGCTTCCCTGCCCCACAAACGAGTTCCAAACACCCGGGCGGCTGCTGCATCATAACTAGAAGTGGGCACAAAACAGAAAACCGACAGTTCGGTTTGTCCTGTTTCGGGCCCACCCTTGGTTCAATTCTGTTCGGGTTTGTACAAATTTTAAAAAATAAATTGTACAAACTCGAACCAAGCCAAACTGGTTGGAGTCCGACTTACCAGCGGTGGTGGAGGCAGCAGTGGCAGTGATCCTGGTGGCGGTGGTGGCAGTGGTGGCAGGGGGTTTTTGAGGCACTGGCTTGGGGACAGCGCTTGGTTTTGTTTGTTTTGCTTCTGAGCACCAACCATGCAGCTCCTGGGGCCAGGTCAGTCCTCTTTTTAATTATTATTATGGTTTTGTCTGTTTTTGAGCACTGACCGCGTGGCTCCTGGGGCAGGGTTGGTGCTCAGTTTTTTATTATTTTATTTTATTTTATTTTTGTTTTAGAGCATCGACTGCCTAGTCACTAGGGCCGGGTTGGTGCTCTTTTTAAAAAAAAAAAAAATTTTAAAAGCCCCCAGCCGGGGCTTTTTGAGGCACTGGCTTGGGGCCAGTGCTTCTTCTTCTTCTTCTTCTTCTTCTTCTTCTTCTTCTTCTTCTTCTTCTTCTTCTTCTTCTTCTTCTTCTTCTTCTTCTTCTTCTTCTTCTTCTTCTTCTCCTCCTCCTCCTCCTCCTCCTCCTCCTTCTTCTTCTTCTTCTTCTTCTTCTTCTTCTTCTTCTTGAGCGCTGATCGCGCACTTGGCGCTCATTTTATTTTGTTGAATTTTTTAAATTTTATTTTTGTGTGTTTATTTGTTTGTTTGTTTTGTTTTGAGCACCGACTGCACAGCTCCTGGGGCTGGGTCGGTGCTTGTTTTATTTTTTAGATTTTTAAAATTATTTTAGAGTGCCAACCACGCAGCCCTTGGGTCCGGTCGGTGCTCATTATTTATTTATTTTTTTGTTTTGTTTTGCTTTTGAGTGCCGACCGCATGGCTCCAGGGGCTGGGGCCAGCACTCATTTTATTTAATTTTTTAATTTTTAAAATTATTTTTAGGTTTTTGTTTTGTTTTGTTTTAGAGCGTCGACCACACAGCCCCTGTGTTAAATAAAATTTATTTTATTTCAAAAAGCTCCCAGCTGGGGGCTTTTTGAGGTGCCGGCTTGGGCCCAGCACCTCTACAGGCGGCAGTTCCAGGACCAGGAGGACTTTCAGCGATGACAGCGACAAGGTAGGAGGGGGTAACAAAAAAATTCATTGGCTAACAAAATGAATAACGAATAACAAAATGAATTAAAAGTTCATTTCATGCCCATCTCTAGGCATGACCACAAAATGGCATTGATTGGCAGATAATGGCAGGTGCCTTGTGCCGCAGCACAGCAGCAGCAGCCATCTGCTCCCAGAAGACTCCCATTGAGAAGATCTGGTCCGGGGAGGATCCCTGTTATATATGGGTATCCTCCTTCCCCTCCTCCAAGCCTGCGAGACTCTCACCGCAGTCTCGTGTCACTCCACTCGGAGAGGCAAAGCGACCCCACCCATCAGATCTGCTTTGCAGTGGAGCCAAGCCAAATCATTCAGCATATCTTGGGTTTTTTTATTCAAATCACAGAATAGTGAAGTTGGAAGGAGCTTATAAAGCAAAGTGTTCTGCTTATATACCGCCCCATACCACTACAAGTAGTCTCTGGGCGGTTTACAATTTTAATTACAGTGTGCAGGCTACACATTGCCCCCCCCCCCAGCAAGCTGGGTACTCATTTTACCGACCTCGGAAGGATGGAAGGCTGAGTGAACCTTGAGCCTGCTACCAGGGATTGAACCCAGGTCGTGAGCACAATTTTACCTGCAGTACAGGCATTTAACCACTGCACCACAAGGCTGTCAAATCCCTTGATGGGCTTATAGGATCCTTCTAACTCTGTGATTTTATGAATATTTCATTCTCTGTTGCAGACCCACAACTAAATTGTGCACACCAGGAGAAAGGATGGGCTGGAAGAAACTTCCAGCAAGTGCCATGGGAACTTCCTTTTCTAACAGGCGCCTGCTTTACAGCTTGGTCCATGTGAAGTCATCCAGCCCAGCCTTTCTCCAGGTAAAAACAATTCAAAGGTGAGTCTGGCAAGTGGAAACCCCACATTGGAGAATTCTGGGATTTGGAGTGAAACCAACAACAAATAACATATTGCTACGGTGTTAGAATTTCTTGGCAGTCTGTTTTTCAAATAAATTTAACCTATTTATCTATATAATTAAACATTTTATTTCTTTTTGTGCATTAAAGCCTCAAACCAGTTGCTCTGTGTTGACATTCTTCTTACAAATAAAACAGGACAGCTTGTAAGAATTTGCATGGATGTGTTAAGGAAGGTTCCATGCAACAGGTACTTCCCCTCAACTAATGTTGGCTCCGCACCCAGACTCTCCGGTGCGTGGGGCTGTTTTGCCCTCTCGCGCAAATGCATGAGAGGAGCTGATGTGATTTCACATCTGGAAGGGAGGGGGAGGAGTGCCCTATAAAAGGGGGTGCTCCTCCTCCATCCACAGCATTTGCTTAGCAGTATTCCCTGCCCACCCACCACTTGAACTACTAGTCTGAGTCTAACTGGTTGCCTTCAGGGGCCTGGATAGGAATTTTTGACCCCTACTCTAAATTGGCCGATGAGTGCAGGGATGTTTCACATATCCCACACTGATATTGGATCGGTCTTCAGTTTCAATCACTTGTAATCGGTCACACTGGCGGCAGAAACAGAAGAAAGGCAGCCGGTGAGTCTTGAAGCAAACATCTGTCCCTGGGCATCCACCCCCATGGCACTGTGGATTGTGAGATTACAGTGCCTGGGGGATGATGCACGGGGAAGCCTCCCCGGGCTGGGTGAATCCTGTTGTGATGCCGTGAGGTCCGAGGTGGTGGTACATGCATTGGCCGGCCCGGTGAGTGCCCTCAGGTGACTGTGCCACCTGGGGGCACTAACTCACCCTAAGCTGCTGGGTTGGAAGGGTCCCGGGAGACCCCAGGGTTCCAACCCATGCTTTGCCTGATGCTAGGCACTTCTTGAAGCTGCCTGTTGCATTGATGTTATATGTTAATAAAGTGTGGTCCAGTTTAAACCCCATATCTTGGTCTCATCTCGTCATTTCGTGTGGGAGGGCAATGACTGTTGTGGATTGTGGTAGTTTGTGTGATGTTTCACAAGAGCATTGCATATTACTGAATAGGGGAGGGCTGGGTAAAGATGGACCCTACTATGTTAGGGATGCGGAATGTCCATCCTATGGGCCAGATTCAACGAAAGGAGTTTCCCAGTTTAATCAGTAGGATTGAATAGGCCATAAGATGCACTCTTATTTTTGGATGAACTGATAATGTCTAAGATATTGGCTCCCAACCTTGGATCCTGACATGTTCTAGGGGTTAAACTATCAGAAACATTCACCACCAGCTATACTGGCCAGGATTTCTGCGACTTGTAGTTCAAGAACAACTGGGGACCCAAGGCTAAACCACTGATCTAAGATATTGGCATAGAGCTAAGCCACACTTTGCCAACAGGAAAGCAGCTACACAAAGACAAACGCAGTGCCCATCACTTATGTTGTACAGATCTGCAATGTATTAGGGGTGCATGAACGGTCTATTTAACCACTGAAACTAATTACAGTTGAAACATATATTCTTTCTGATTTTTTTCCCCATCTGTTTCGCAGCCCTCAAAGTTAGAAACAAGGGGAAGGAACTAAGGAAGACTGTTGTGGTCTGAAAATGATTAACAGCAATAATGAAGCTGTGGCATATTACATCTGTCAAAAATGTCCATGCTAAAAGACGGTGGATGTGGTATTACTGGTTCTGGTGGGGCTGCTGGTGATGGTAGTAGGAAGAATTCATGAGTCAACATGTATTCATTGAAGGACCTACAGGAGAACAGAAGCAGGTGTGTGTGTGGGGGGGGTTGATTTATTTCCAAAAAAAATGCTCATTTGAGGAATGCAACAGCTTGACTAGTTTTCCCCATGGACTGATTGGCAATAATGTCAGGAGGGAAAAGGATTGGTTTTGACAGCACTGTTTTACAGTCAAGAGGCTTTTCAAGTCCAATCAATTGGATTTTGAACTTAATCACTCCTTCCATCTTTTGTTTTTTTTTTCTCCAGATGGGGGATAAAGAGAATGAAAAAACAAAGCAGCTACAGCAAATACTGTGATGATTGGTGATACAACCATTGCTAGATTTTGAGTAATCTACACACCATTGACCATAGGACTTTGTTCAAGCATTCTGCTTCTGAAGGTTATCTTACATTCTCTACAATCAGAAAATTATTGTACAATTTTGTAAAGGTTCTGTAAAATGCATTTTTCTCCTTGAACCAGTGCTACATGTTTAAAATAGACATATCCTCAAGCATGTGTCCTATAGTTGAGTGATGTCTTGAAATATTTGGGATCATGATTTATACTTCCTAAGAGAATTGTGTCCAAAAGTTCCCTTCCTAAGCCAGTGTTGGCAGCCATGTGTGAGCATTAACTACATACATATTATATTAAATATTTGGAATGAAAACTGTAGAAAAGGGACAGGAAACATATTCCCCCTAAATGTTCTTAGCACTCTGATGGCCCCTACAGTGATGCAACCAAATTTGGGTGGTGGGTGAATTTAGCTCAAACTATGTAGTATTTCTATGTATATTTCACTACACAGTGGGTGTGGTGCCTCAGCAGACTACAGCACTGAAACGGTTTGAATCCCGGGTGCCACGCAACGGAGTGAGCTCCCGCTGTTAAGCCCAGCTCCTGCCAACCTTGCAGTTCGAAAGCATGTAAATGCAAGTAGATAAATAGGTACTGCCTTAAAAAGCGGGAAGGTAAACAGTGTTCTGCACAGCCATGCCGGCCACATGGCCACAGACTTGCACAACACTGGCTCTTTGGCTTGAAAATGGAGATGAGCACTGCCCCTAGAGTAAGACACAACTAGCATATATGTCAAGGGGGGATGTTTACCTTTACCTTTATGTAGTATTTCAGTTCTGCTTCCACCAAAAACATTAAAAATGCAACTTTTTGTTTGTTTTAAATTGGTGCAATAACTGTAATAAAATATCTATCTATCTATCTATCTATCTATCTATCTATCTGTCTGTCTATCTATCTATCTATCTATCTATCTATCTATCTATCTATCTGGGTGGTGGCTGAAATAGTGAAAACAGAGCTTTTAAAGCAGCGATTCTCAGCCTTGGGTCTCCAGATTTTCTTGGACTACAACTCCCAGAAATCCTGGCCAGCATAGCTGGTTGTAAAGGCTTCTTTGAATTTTAGTCTAAAAACATCTGGAAACCCCGGGTTGGTAACCTCTATTTCAAAGGAGTGTGAAGAGTCCTTTGATGAACAAGAGAACATTGGTCTATAAACTATAAATATATTGGGGTGGGGAGATAATCTCTATTGGGAGTAGCTGGATGAGCATACAGATCACGAATCCGTGCATGATCAATCTGATGAAGCAGTCAAGAAACATCTTGTGGCACACACTGTTATCGACACTGCAAAAATATTTTTCAAACATTTCTATCCGTGGAGAAGATGGATAGCAGAAGGCACTGAGGTCTGAATCTGTTTTGCAATAAATGTCTTCATCACGACGGTCTCATAGTTTGCAGGGTATTTAAGAATCCTGAACAAAACCTGTAGTGCAGTGGTCCCCAACCTTGGGGACCTCACAGGTTCTTGGACTGAAATGGCCAGAAACCCTGGCCCATATGGCTGCTGGTGAAGGCTTCTGGGAATGCTAGTTCAAGAACATCTGGGTATCCAAGGCTGGGAACCTCTGATCTAGGATGGTTAGAGCCTAATGCTGTCAGTCATAGAATTATACCCCCTCTTCTATTTCCCCTGCATCATGTATTTTCTTTATGTCAGCCTTGGGGAGGGGTGTTTTGACCAGGAGCCAGTAAAATCAAAATGTGTAAACAGAAGACACCATAGACGTCAAACTTTCACCCAGCAATGGTTATTTTATGGTATTTTAAACAAAACGGCTGTCTCAATTATATTGCCATAGGAGTTTTTTACCCCAAGGATAAAAAGAAAAGTGTTTATTTGTCTGCTTATTTATTCTGCTATGATTTAGAGTTTATAAGGGAGAAAATGGTTGAGACAGCATTGTTGAATAAATTGGGGTTTATCAATTAACAGTAAATAAGCGAAATTTCATTAGGAAAGCAATTCCATTTGTTTGGTGGAGAACATGTAGTAACAAGTTATAGAAACCTCTCCACCTGACATGCAGATTATTGCTAAAAAGAGGGACAGATGTGAAAAGGGCATGCTAGCTGTTATGGAAGCTTTCTCAGAAGTAAGCTTTTCTGCATAGGAAGGTGTGGTGAAAAGAGAAGAATGACATACCTTGAACCTTGGAATAGATCTTAATTTCTGCATCTCTGGCAAAAGATAAGAACATAAGAACATAAGAAGAGCCATGCTGGATCAAGCCAAAGGCCCATCTAGTCCAGTTTCCTGTATCTCACAGTGGCCCCACCAGATGTGTCTGGGAGCACACGAGACTAGATATCTGTCTCCTGATACCACTCCCCTGCATCTGGTTCTTGAAGTACCCCGGTTTTAAACCTGGAGATGATACATCTTCATCATGGTTTGTAACCTGTGATGGACTTTTCCTCCAGGAATCTGTCCAATCCCCTTTTGAAGGCATCCAGGCCAGATGCCATCACCGCATCCTGTGACAGGGAGTTCCACAGAGTAACAACGTGCTGGCTAGAAGTGAGGAGTATGTGAATGAGCCATTCTCCACCTGCCCCCCTTCCCATGGCCATAAACACAGTTTAAAAGAAACACAGACCAAATTAGGATGGTACATGCCACAGAGCAAACCTTCTAAGGTCACGTGTGAAGAATTTTGTCTATCTTGTGGGCTCCTTCAAATGTGTCAAGCCCCGGGGTGCGGGGTGGGGGAAAGAACATATGGCTCTTGTTGAGAATGGGTGATATAATTCTGCACAGATTACACAGAAACAATCCCTCCTATTCCTGAAAAGGCCAGGTGTGCTTCCTGGAGCCTTTATATTCAGTTAAAACATTGCTTTCTGATACATGGAGTCTGGATGCATTATAGGACTCAGCTGTATATCTCAAAAGCTGTCTCAATGGATTGTGACTTTTCCCTGGTTTTTACCACATGGAAAAGTTTTGTGTCATCTGCAAACTTGGCCACCTCACTTTTTATCCCTGTCTCCAGGTCATTTATGAACAGATTGAAAAGCACCAGTCCCAGGACCGAGCCCTGGGGCACACCGCTTTTCACTTCTCTCCATTGTGAAAATTTCCCATTGACACCTACTCTTTGTTTCCGGGATCTCAACCAGTTCTCAATCCATAAGAGGACCTGCCCTCTTATCCCCTGACTATGCAATTTTCTCAGCAGCCTTTGGTGAGGGACTGTGTCAAAAGCCTTTTGAAAATCCAGATAGACTATATCCACCGGTTCACCCAAATCCACGTGCCTGTTGACCTTTTCAAAAAATTCTAAAAGGTTTGTAAGACAAGATTTACCCTTACAGAAGCCATGCTGATTTTCTCTCAGCAAGGTTTGTTCTTTTATGTGTTGTAAGATTTTCTCTTGGATGAGGCCTTCCACCATCTTCCTGGGACAGATGTAAGGCTAACTGGCCTGTAGTTTCCTGGGTCCCCCTCCTTCCTTTTTTAAAAATTGGTGTGACATCTGCTATCCTCCAGTCCTCCGGCACTGTGGCCGTTGAAGAGACAAGTTGCATATTACCGTTAAGAGATCTGCAATTTCATTTCTCAGTTCCCTAATAACCCTTGGGTGGATGCCATCTGGGCCCGGTGACTTGTTAATCCTCAATTTATCAATTAGTCCTAAAACCTCCTCTCTTTTAACCTGTATTTGATTTAATTCTTTAGTCAAGAGGGGCAGCTCAGGCAGTGGAATCCGCTCAAGGTCCTCTGTCGTGAAGACAGACGCAAAGAACTCGTTCAATTTCTCTGCAATGTCCAAGTCCTCCTTAACCTCCCCTTTTCCTCCCTCACCATCCAGAGGCCCAATTGGTTCTCGGGCAGGTTTTCTACTTCTAACATATTTAAAGAAGCTTTTATTATTACCCTTTATATTGCTAGCCATGCGTTCCTCAAAGTCTTTCTTTGCCTCCCTTATCATCTTTTTACATTTCTTTTGCCAGAGTTTGTGTTCCTTTTTATTTTTCTCATTTGGGGAGGATTTCCATTTACAGAAGGACCTCTCCTTGTGCTTTAGAGCCTCTCTAACTCCACTCGTTAACCATGCCGGTGTCCTCTTGGACTTAAATGAGCTCTTCTTTCTTTGTGGTATGCACTTGTGCTGGGCCTCTATTATTGTTGTTTTAAACAGGCTCCATGCACTCTGAAGAGATTGGATTCTTCTAACCCTCCCCTTCAGTTTCTCTCTAACTAGTTTCCTCATCTGAGGGAAGTTTGCCCTTCGAAAATCAAGGGTTTTTATGTCTGATTTGGTTGACACTCTTCCTCCGACATGCATGGCAAAGGTAATTGCAGCATGGTCACTGTTCCCCAGAGGCTCAGTGACATTCACATCCCTGACGAGGTCCTGAGTATCACACAATATTAGATCTAGAGTTGCCTGTTCTCGGGTGGGCTCCATGACAAGTTGCTCTAAGGCACAGTCATTCAGCAAGTCGAGAAACCCAGTTTCTCTTTCTTGCCCGGAGCTCGCATTGGCCCAGTCAATGTGGGGATAATTAAAGTCCCCCATGATTACTATCCTATCCCTCTTAGCCACCTCCATGATTTCTCTCCTCATTTCAAGGTCCCCCTCAAGTTTTGATCTGGTGGACGATAGAATACTCCAACTATCACATCACTCTTTGGACCTGGTAGTTTAACCCACAGTGATTCTATGGCGGAGTCAGACCCTCTGTCAATCTCCATTCTGCTGGATTTTATGCCTTCTTTGACATAGATGGCCACTCCTCCTCCAACCCGCCCTCTCTATCCCTTCTATAGAGTTTATAGCCTGGGATTGCTGTGTCCCACTGGTTCTCCACATTCCACCAGGTTTCTGTTATGGCTATTATATCAATGTTATCCCTAGCTGCCAGATGTTCAAGTTCTCCCATCTTTGCTCGGAGGCTTCGAGCATTGGCGTAGAAGCACTTGTACAGTGGGTCCCGCAACAACTGCTGCCTTGTTCTTCTCCCCCCACAGCTTTTATTTTCAGTAGACGAACTGTCACATTCCGCTATTCTGCCAGTGTTAATACTTGCTATGTCATCTCTATGTGATTCTCTACCCTCTCCAACCTCATTCCTCGAGGATGAGGTGTTCCAACCGGATGCCACACAGCTCCTGTCGGCTTTCCCCAGTTATCAGTTTAAAAGCTGCTCTGCTGCCTTTTTGAGGTTGAGTGCCAGCAATCTGGTCCCATCATGATTCAAGTGCAACCCATCCCTCCTGAAGAGGTTTGGCTTGTCCCAAAATGTTCTCCAGTTCCTGACAAATCTAAAGCCCTCCTCTCGACACCATCGCCTCATCCACGCATTGAGGCTTCTGAGTTCTGCCTGCCTGGCGGGACCTGCACAAGGAACAGGTAGCACTTCTGAAAATGCTACCTTGGAAGCCCGGGACTTCAATCTTCTACCTAGCAACCTGAATTTGGCTTCCAAGACTGACCGCTTGGCCTTCCCGACATCATTGGTACCGACGTGTACCATGACCACTGGCTCCTTCCCAGTTCTCTCTAACAAGCTATCTATATTTCTGGTGATGTCTGCAACCTTTGCACCCGGCAGGCAAGTGACCATCCGGTTATCATGCTCCTCACAAATCCATCCCTCCGTATTTCTAATGATAGAATCCCCTAACACAATGAGCTTCTCTCCTGCAGCCTGCTCATCAACATGTACCTGATCTTGTATCTCATCAATAGTGATGAGGGAGAGATCCTCAGGCGGAACCACTTCTTCCTCTATGTGTTCCTCATGAGGTGTGCTGAGGGAAAGAGCTTCAAATTGATTGTGCAAGATGAGACTCTCTGAGCGATGCCTTGGCCTTCTACTCCTTTGAGTCACATTCCTCCACCCATCCACCTCCTGAGTTGGGGGAGTGACTTCCTCCTCTGAAGTGTGCCCTGTCTCTTCTTGGACCTGGATAGTCTCTTCCGCTCTGTCCAGGAACTGCTCAAGCTCCTTAATATGTTGCTGGTCCACTATGCGAGCCTCTAGCTGCTGGACCTTCTCTTCCAATAGCGCTACCAGCTTGCACTTGCAGCAGATGTAGTTCTGCACACGCTCTGTCAAGATAACAAACATGGCACAAGTACTGCAGGTAACTACAGCTGCTCCCTGCAACTCCATTTTAACTATTACAATAAAATGTATTCAAGGTCTCAAAAATGTAAACTTGCACTTTTTTTTATCTAGTAAGACTCTTTATTTCTTTTATTGTTTAGTCAAAATCTAACAGTGTAGGGGCCGCTAAAGCACCTCTACTCCAACTGCAAGCACGTCAGGAAGTGTAGGACCTCCTGAGGAGTTGCTTGGCTTGGGAACTCAATTAAACCCAGATTTTTTTTTTAGTTTAGTTTTTTTTTTAGTAGCAGCTATTTAAAGCTAAAACTCCGCCCCTTGCTCCTGCAAAAAGAAGAAGTTAGCTCTGCCCTTTGGCCGTGTGCTCCTCTGACCAGCTCCTTCCTCTCTGCTGCTCTGCCAGAAGAGGACTGAGAGACTGCTGGTAGCAGCTATTTAAAGCTAAAACTCCGCCCCTTGCTCCTGCAAAAAGAAGAAGTTAGCTCTGCCCTTTGGCCGTGTGCTCCTCTGACCAGCTCCTTCCTCTCTGCTGCTCTGCCAGAAGAGGACTGAGAGACTGCTGGTAGCAGCTATTTAAAGCTAAAACTCCGCCCCTTGCTCCTGCAAAAAGAAGAAGTTAGCTCTGCCCTTTGGCCGTGTGCTCCTCTGACCAGCTCCTTCCTCTCTGCTGCTCTGAGTAAAGTGGATAGAGGGAAGCTCTTCTCCCTCTCTCAAAATACCAGAACTAGGGGACATACACTCAAATTGAGTGCTGGGAGAGTAAGAACTGACAAAAGAAAATATTTTTTCACCCAGCGCGTTTTAAGTCTATGGAACTCCCTGCCACAGGATGTGGTGATGGCATCTGGCCTGGATGCCTTCAAAAGGGGATTGGACAGATTCCTAGAGGAAAAGTCCATCACGGGTTACAAACCATGATGGAGATGTGTAATCTCTAGGCTTTAAACCAGGGTACTTCAAGGGCCAGATGCAGGGGAGTGGTATCAGGAGACAGATATCTAGTCTCATGCGCTCCCAAACGCATCTGGTGGGGCCGCTGTGAGATACAGGAAGCTGGACTAGATGGGCCTTTGGCCTGATCCAGCATGGCTCTTCTTATGTTCTTATGTTCTTATGTTATGGGCCAAAGGGGAAAATCAGTCAAATATCCAGGCAGGACAATTTCCCCATGTCATGAGTCACTTACAATTATTCCTAATAACAATATTAACCTTCTACAGTACTGTGCTTTTCATTTCCTCTTATTCATGAACACGGTTATTTTGCTTTATTTTTTTGAGGTATGCACGTTAAAAAAAACTTAAGTGTGCACCTTGAGATGAAAGCATAATAGCCATTACTTCCATCTTTATAATCCCATCTATCATATCATTTGATCTTGGGGAAAACAGATCCAAATGCATTTCAGCAGAATAAGAGCAGCAATGCTGTAGTAATAATTTCTTTTTCAAAATCAATGGAAATTCAATTATTTAAAAACCCTGCTGGTTTAAAACATTGGCTGTTGGTCCACAAAGCCAGGATATTGGAAACAAATGTGGATGCCTTAATGTGCCTTCCCTGTGGTCAGGAATGATGTGGTGCAGTGTTACGAATACTGCTTTCTTAGAGGTGGTCCCCCAGAAATCCACTCTTTGCTTTGATTTTACATACTCAGATCAAGATGGGGAGGATGAAGCACCAAAGATCAGACAAAATGTCTCCTCCCCCTCCCTCCCCATGCCTCTTTTTATTTTATTTTTTTTATTTATTTATTTTTGAAGTGTAAGCCAATATGGGAATAGTTTTCAGGGGGAACATTGGGGTGTTTAATGTGGTGATCTGTTTTAATCATAAGATGTGTGGGGCATTTGTGAAGAATGTTTGCTATGATGTTTGCGCTATGAAATGCCTGTCACTTCCGGTCCGGATATTTTGTTTGCTAGCTTCCATCCACATATCACCATTTTGAAGAATGTGTCCTTGAGGCTTTCTCTCAATATTAGACACTGTAAATGGAAAGCTTCTCCAGAGGAAACACCAACATTTATTTCAGAGTTCAAACAAAATAGCCAACAAGATTACTTTGACTTTTGTAGGTCGTGATAAAGAGCTTTGCAATGTTCAGCAACAGCTCTTTGACCTTTTCTCTGCAGTCTAGAGCATCTTGATACAAACCAAAGTCTGTGAAAATCAGGCAGGACTTTTAATAAAAGGATTAGAAAAAGAATGAAACAGCTGTAACCACATGCCGTGTTATACCACATGGGATTTAGAAATAAATTCATGTCATCCATCAAAGTCTTCCTTCAACTTCTTCCACAGCTGAAACCAAAGCACTTGCAGCTGAAACTGGAAATCAAAACCTGGGAATCATTGACCTATGTTTGGTGGCTAGCAAATACACCTTGGTTCGGGAGGACATGCCAAGTTCTTCTGTAAGGTAGGAATGTATTGTAACTTTGGACAATTGTGTAAATAAGGGAAATAGCCACCTTTAGACACAGATTTCACATATGAAATTTAATTTTCATGGAGTTAAAATGCCTTTTAAAAAGCACAGTTAAAAGCAGTCAAACACATCAGTGCCTTATAAGGAAAGTGCTGTGCTGGCATTAAAGGAGAAGGCCGTTTCATCTCCAATAGACTGTCCTGCATACTTTAAAGATGGGGGTTCTCTGAGTCAAGCCACAGCCCTTTTGTCCCCACACTCTGATCTTTTCTTTACAGCTGCCGCACAACGTTAGACTTTTGTCCAAATAGCATATTCCCTGGGTTCTGCATTACTAATTCCCTCCCCTCTGTTTTAGGGCTCTATCCCATGGTCTTTAAAATCTGGATCTAATTTTCTGAAAAACCGGCTCCAAAAATTGTGCCCCCATGGTCAGTGTGTTTAAAAAAACAAAACAAAACACCCACTTAACTGGGTTTCAGCAAGTTTTTCAAGAACCAAGTTGGGGGTGGGTGGGTATTTTTTGCTCTGGTTCAAAATGTAAAATTTTACAAGAGGCAAACATTAGTGGGGGTGCAGAAAACCTGTTTTCCCCTTTTTGTTGTCGGTTGATTGGTTATGCGGGTCGGCAACATTCTATACTGCTGTCTTCAATATTTTGCTCGGGAGACTGCCAGCCAAGTTGGGGTGAGGAGGAGGATGAGAAGGAGGCTCATTTGCAGGACAAGGATGAAAAGGACAAGTCACCTCTTCTGAGGCCAACCAGCAGCCGCCAGGGGCTCCCAGCAAGGGCGTGGATCGGCTCCTGTGGCAGGCCTCCCTTTCCAAAGTCTCCAGGGTAAAATCCTTGCCAGCCAGGGACACTGTCGCCATACCAGGGGAGGGGGAGTGGTCATGTGTAGGGGGAAAATCTGGCTGTGATGAAAGAAGAGGGAACTCCTTCTGGGCGAAGGAGCAAAGGGGAATCCTGAGGTGGGAGAGTGAGCTAGCAACCAACTAACAGGCAGCCTGGAGCAGCAAACACCAGGCATTGGCAGGCTTTTCCTTGAAGGCCATCAATGAGGAAGACCCTCACTGGTGGCTGCCTCAGGTGAGGCTGAGGGGGGCTTGGCGGTGGTGGCACCAGGTTGAGAGCTGGCACGGTCGGGAAGGGCAGGGCAACTGGCACCAGCTTTAGCCAAAGGTGGAATATCTTTATTCTTTCTCGCTCTCTCTAATACACACAAACACACACACACACACACACACACACACACACACACACACACACACACACACACACACACACACACACACATTCTTGACCACCCACCCACCCTTGTTTTTGACGGTGGCAGCCTTGCTCCCCCACCTCATGTTGACATTGTGGCCCCGATCTTTATTTTGTTGCCACCCCTGTGGCTTGAGCTCCTGTAGCACTGAAGCTTTTAAGCTCCACACCGTCAGAAGTCCCCCTCGGAGCTCCTAGATGTGGGTTAATGGCATGGGGACATATAAAATGTGATTACTTAAACCTTGTCCATGGGAACACGGGAACCACATTTTCAAGTCACATGATGACTTCAGAAATAAACAAGGCTTTTATTATTAACCGTATCTTTCATCCATGTGATAGGGTCCTTAGAGTATTACTAGGACTGAATATGCATGTGTGGAAAGACTATCACCTGTATTCTTGCACAAAGCAATTTCAATGCTTCTAACCTGCTATCCTCATTACATTAAATCCCATCACTATTGTGAATTACTATATTTGAAATTACAAGCAGTGCAGACCACTGAGTTCTAACCCTCTTAGGGCGTTTATACACAACCCCTAAGCTGCACTGCAAATGGCTCCCAGCTCCGGAGCTTAGAAATGTTTCCCCACCAGCTCCGGAGTTTGCAGACAATTAAGTGTGACCCCGCCCACTTTAGCGCAACCCAGCGCACTTTTCTTGTACCTTCTCTCTGGAGGTGAAAAAAAATTGATGCGGATAAGAGTGCCGGGCTCTCCTCGCTTGTCTGTTGTTTTTTTGCCTCCTGCCCCTTTAAGAGCCCCTTGAGAAGGAAACAGGAAGTAACGGGGCTCATGGCAAGTTCGACCGGCACCGGCAGGTTAGTAAAGGTTTCTTTTGTCCTTTTTTTCCCTCCCCCCCTCACGCCGACAGGAGCAGGAAGTGCTGAGGGGTGGGGACGCAGGAACAGAAACAAACCCCAAGATCTTTGGTCCGAATTTAAGGGACCAGCGGATCTTAGGGGTCCGTGTGAAAAGGCCCTAGTCGAAAGAATAATGCTCATCATTATGATGGCAGTTTGCCATATTCTAAGGTACAGATGTCTTACTTTATTAGGATTGTAAAGGCAATGGAAATTACTACTATAAAAAAATTCTGGTGATGCTTCAGACCCCTGTTGTTTGCAGATTCTAGAAAAGAGAAACTTTACAGTTTGAAGGAAAGATAAACATCATTGAAAATATAAATATAGAGTGCTAGGTAGAGATGGCCATGAAACAGAAAAATAGTGTTTTGTTTTCTTTTCTTTCTGTAGTAGTTTCATTTTGTTTCATTTGTAAAGTAGGTTTGTTACAAAATAAAATAAAAGGAAATTAAACACTAAGCTCCCCTGGGTCTTAAAGGACCAAAATGGCAGGGGAGCTTCCTGCATTTTTAAAATATATCCTCCTGCAATTTTGAAAAATAACCATAGCATAATTTAGCTTCTGCTTATAACTTGCTTGTTTTTAAATCTACTTTGCTTGTAAATCCTCATAATTGTAAGAACTCTGGATGGTAATCACATCTGCAGTTTTTCACAAATTATGATGGGTTTTTGTTTAAAATTTGTGGCTACAGTTTTCCATAAATGTAAAACTTACGCATGTTTTAATATATAAAGTAATTTTTGTGACTACGTTTATGCTCTGACCACAGTGACACGTGCCCTAGTAATGTCCTGGCTAGACTACTGTAATGCACTCTATGTGGGACTACCAATGAAAAGTCTCAGGAAACTTTGGGGTCCAAAATGCAGCAGCCATATTGCTGACTGGGGCAGGGTACAGATATCAGATTACAGCTCTATTAAAGCAGCTCCACTGGCTAGCAATCAGCTATTGGGCACAATTCAAAGTGCTGATCTTAACCTACAAAGCACTATACAACCTGGGTCCTAGCTACATCAAATATTGAATCCCACAGTATGAAGCAGTTCATGTGCTAAGGTCATCAGGAGAGGCCTTTCTCTCCATCCCACCACCCTCATGGGTACGTATTGTGGGAACACATGAAAGGGCCTTCTTGGCTGCTGTGCCCAGACTCTGGAACTCCCTCCCAATAGAGGCAAGGACTGCCCCATCCCTGCAGTCTTTCCGGAAACAGGCAAAGACCTTTCTCTTCAGGCAAGTTTTCCCTGAATGATGGACTACTTATTATGTGTCTTTTATATGAATCTACCATACATTATTACATAGTCCTTGTGTTTATAACCACTTATAACTTGTGCTTATATCTCCCCTTGTGTGATTGCATTGATACTATGTTTTCATAACTTTTGGATGGTCTAACAAGCATGATTACATGGAATTGTTTACTCTCTTTAACTGCTTGCATTCTCTTGTAGCTTTGATGCTGTATGGGACTGTATATTGACCCTGATTACTGTAAGCTGCCTTGGGTCCTTTTCCAAGGAGAAAAGCAGGATAAAAATTATATATTCAAAATAAATAAATAAATAAATAAATAAATAAATAAATAAATAAATAAATAAATAAATAAATATGGCCAAGAAGTGCTTCATTGCTCTTTGTGCCAAATCAACCATGCAGCACCACAGGTGCTTACTGTGGCCTCCCCTCCCCCACACAGTTGACTCGCCTACTCACCTTTCTTGGTGAGCCACTGGGGTCCTCCTCCTCCTCCTCCATGCCAGTCCAGACAGGAATTTGTGCAATCCTCCATCACCTCCTTTGGTAGCAGGAAAAAATCCAGTGAGGAGGCATAATGGGAGATCTCCTTGCACAGCTGACAAGCTCCTGTCCAGACTGCACCACTGGAGGATGAGGACCCTGGCAGTGCACCAAGCATGGTGAGTGGGCTAACTAGCTGTTGGGGGAGAGGGAAGCCACCTGTGGCACCTGTGGTGCTGTGAGGTTCATTTGGCAAAAAAGCACAACGAAGCATTTTGTGCCCATCTCTAATTAAAAGACTTATAAACTTGGTTGATGAATTTTGATACATTCAAAAATGACTGATTTCTTTATGGAAGTACGTTTTAATAGGATAAATGCCAGTCATGATGAAGACAGGCTTCTTTTGTATAGCTCAGTCATTTAGGTATCTGAATACACAGCCAGAAACTGAGAATTTGATTCCCCATTGTGCCTTCTTGACAATTTCTGGACTTGATGGTCTCAGTGCTGCAGTTCTAATATTATTTTTCCCCTAGAGATCTATAAAGTTCTGAAAGTCTCCTAGGGAGAAGTTCAAGTGTCAGACTCACTGACCTAAAAGGGGGAAGAGTTGTCAGATACCAATCTGTGTTTTGGGGGGAGGAAGGGGTCTGACTTTGGCAGTTCGGCTGAACATTCTAGCTATCTTTCATGGCAGCCCAATGGATGAAAAAGCAAGGTATGAGAAGTGTAAAACAGCATAGACTCAACTGGAGCCAACTTAAACTAACAAAATTGCATATTATCTCAAAATAATATGAAGACAATATAAAAATAGACATTATGAATGATAAAGAAATGACATGGGAAAATAAGAAGTAACCGTTTCCTTTTCTTATTTGAATTTCTTCCTCTTCTTCTGAAAAGATATTTCTATATAGTTTCTGTTTTTAAACCTAATGGTATGTTAATCCATACTACAAGGTTTAAAACAGAAACTAGATAGATAGATAGATAGATAGATAGATAGATAGATAGATAGACAGACAGACAGAAGAAGAAGAAGAAGAAGAAGAAGAAGAAGAAGAAGAAGAAGAAGAAGAAGAAGAAGAAGAAGAAGAAGAGGAGGAGGAGGAGGAGGAGGAGGAGGAGGAGGAGGAGGAGGAGGAGGAGGAGGAGGAGGAGGAGGAGGAGGAGGAGGGAGGAATCAAATAAGAAAAGGAAAAGGAACAGTTCTTGCTGTTCCTGTTATTGTTTTATAGAATGTATTTATATTTAGGGTACCCACAGCAAGCAAAACTAATGCCCAGGTAGGCTGCTTTAGACAGATTGTCTAACCATATATTTATGGACACAGGAGTAGGAGGACTTCAGTGCCCTGAGACAGAATCAAGTAAAAAAAAGTTGTTAGTAAAGCAATTTCCAGTGCTTAAAGGATTTAGCTAACATACTCTCTTGCTGACCATAAGTATTTAATGTGGAAACCTTAATGGTGTTGAAGAGCAGTCTCACAATTTATAATCCCTTCTCTGAAGCTGAAATGTATGGTTGGAGGCAGTCAGCATTCTGTGCAGGGCATGGAAATCTTTGGTGTTCATGTTTCAAACAAAAATAGTTTACATTTGTGGGGTAATGTCATTACAGTTTGTGTTTATGATGTTTATGCAGAAAATTTGATCAGATTGAGATGGAGTACTGAAATTGATGGAAGAAGCATAAATAATTTAAGATCTGCAGAGGATGCCATGTTACTGGCAGAAAATAGTATAAAGTGATGAAGGTAAAAGAAGAACATGCAAAAGCAGGACTAACGGCATTAAGAACGAAAGGAGGCAAAGACCATGACCACCAAAGAATCGCATAACTTTAACGGTGACCACAAATAACTTGTTAAAGACTTGTTTAAGTCTCAACCTTGAAAGCACTTGAATAATTCGGGGGGCAGGCAGTCTTCCCCTGGGGCCTTATTGGGTTGCAAAGATTTAGATCAAATTTGTTTTCCCTGTAAGGGAGATGTTGACATATGAATGAGAAATTTTATTCTTGCTATTTTAACTGTGTTTTTAACAGTTTTAAATGTGTTCTTAACTGTTACTTTTTTCTTCTTCTTCTGAATTTGATATGGCCTGTTGGGCTAATCAATAAATTTGTTGTTGTTGTTGTTGTTGTTGTTGTTGCTGCTGCTGCTGCTGCTGCTGCTGCTGCTGCTGCTGCTGCTGCTGCTGTTGTTGTTGAAAGCACTTTTGTTTTCATGGCTACTTTTTTTTAATACTCCCCTTTACTTAACTCTCTATACCCCAAAATTTTCACATCCTGAAACATCCATACTATATTATTTCTGGTTCTTGTGGATGGCTGTGAAATCTGAACCATGAGGAAAGCTGATTAGTGGATGAAATTATTTATTTTAAATATGGTGATGAAGGTCAGTTTTATACATAATTTGGATCACCAGGAAGACAAATAAAAGGGTTTTAGATCAAATCAGATCTGATATTTCATTAGAAACAAAAGGGTTTAAGCTGAAATAAGGATGTCCTCTGGGTCTGAATATTACTTGGAAGGAAAAGCAAAGCAGGGTTGCATTATTATTACTGCTATAAATGTTGGCATCATCACTGACGCCATCACTGTTTCTACTAAAGTTATCATCAGCAAACAGATACTTCACAAATCTTCTGTCTTCTATATGTAGTTGAGGCTACACTTTTAGATTGTTTCTCAAAAGGCTACCAAATAGTTACTGAACCTTTTGGGGGTTGAGGGTGAGATCTAAAGAATGTTCAGTGACCATGTGAGTGGATAGTGGAATTATTTCAGCTTAGCTGGGTTTCTGATGTTGCCACATGTACTGGCATGCCCCCAGGGGCTCCCCATTCCCTATGCATGCATGCATGTCTCTTCAATTCCATTTAAGGGAGGACCATCAGCAAGTCTTCATTCTTTATCAATAGACCCACTTTCTTTTCCTCCACAAGGTAAATAGAGTGACACATCCCAATAATGTATGTTCTTTCTACTCCTAATTACTGCCAGCAAACATTAAACTAAAAGATATGATGTACTCTCCTTCATAAAAAATGTTGCCCTAGTGTGTGGGAAGAAATGCAAAGTTTTAAACAAAATGAATAGCGATGATTAAAGAACAAACGGTTCTTGTTTAATTCAATCACACAGCTACTAATTCTTAATTTCTTGTAACTGCACGAACCTCCCTCAGTTAAATATGCAAGGTTATTCAATTGTTGAATACATGTAATCATTTTCTTCTTCACCTTTAAATGTTATTATGCTTATATATAATGAAGCAAAGATATAGAAGGATGACAGAATGATGCAAAGGGGGAATGAAATCTTTTCAGATTCATCATCACCCCTCATGTGTAGGAGGACAACAAAACCAGAGATGGAGAGGATGGGGCTACAGCCCTCTCCTCTTTTTATGAGCTTCCGACCTTGCTTGGAATAAGCCAGCAGTTAAAAGGGGGGGGGGGTTACGGGAGGAATGTCACAATGTTGGCCACAATGACCTGTCTTTTGTTTTTTGTCTTTTTTTTTATTAAACCAAGAATTTGTTGTTTAAAAGTTGTCCAAATTAGCCCCAGGAAGCACAGAGTTCCCACCAACCAAACCACAACTTGAGTGCATAGGATTTAAAAGCAAGGTCAACAAGGTGTGAAAATTAATGGGGAAATGTTCTAATCGTGCTAATGAAAGCAGAGGTGGTGGGCCTAGTAAGACAAGTCAGATCCTATTGCCACATCAATACCCTGGACAATAAATTTGCTTATTTTGGTGCAAGTGCATAGTCCCCCCCTTTTCTTTAGTTTTCTGTCCGTTGCCTGATTCCCAGATCTTTATGCTACATGTTTGTGGTGCCTAATTAAATCAGGCATCCATCCTTCTATCCAAGGATGATCTGTGGATCCAACATTTCAGGTCATATGGAGAATAATAGTTTAGACCAGCCATTCTCAACCATTTGGAGGGGGGTGGGGGAAGACAACCATAAACAAAATATGAAAGAAATATAGGCTGAAACAGGATTATATAAGTCTTGCAATGAGCCTTATAAAGGGTATGCGAATAATTCTTCCCAGTCTGTGGGATACCTCAGGGGGCTATATGGCCCCTGTTGAGAATGGCTATTTTAGGCCACAGATTTATATACAGATAATATATGGCAGACAATATATGGCAAAAAAATTGTCAAATGAGAAAAAAGAGAAAGTGACAATTTCATTATAATTTGTAAATGGGTTTCAAAATATTAATGGCAGGCTTTGAAAATATCTGAAAATATCCTAAAACTCTGAAAACTCCAAAATATCAATGGCCAGATGCAAAGTCGGCAGCTTGGTGGTTCAAATCCAGGGTGCCATGCAGCGGAGTGAGCGCCCGCTGATAACCCCGGCTCCTGCCAACCTAGCAGTTCAAAAGCATGTAAATGCAAGTAAATAAATAGGTACTGCCTTAAAAAGCGGGAAGGTGAAACAGTGTTTCCTTGCAGCCATGATGGCCATATGGCCATGGACTTGCACAACATTAGCTCTTCAGCTTGAATAGAGAGATGAGCAGTGCCTCTAGGGTCAAACCTGACTAGCATGCATGTGCGGGGGTGGGAACCTTTACCTTTACCTTTACAATCAGTCAAAGTGCTGATTTTGCATACATCCTGGTATCACAAACCAAATGATTTGTGGGAAGTGTCCCGAGGTTCAAAACTACAGCATGCCAAGGAAAAGAACTTTGGTTAGTCAGATGCACATCTACATCATATCTGCAAACAGTCTGGATATGTCACTTCCAATCTGACATAAATGATCCTGTTGACAAAGGATCTTCCTAAGGATACTTCCCAGCCTAAGGATCTTCTGACATGGCACTCTTTGGTATTTACAGCACCAAGAAAGAGTTTCTGAATGCAGCTTTCTCTTTCTTTTTCACATCTCACCTGCTTTTCACATGATCATTTTTTTATTTTTGAGTAGCATGACAATTCTCTATTTATGTATAAACCCAAGTTTATTGTGTGCTTATTTGTTTCTAATGTGCTCACATGGGAAATTCAATAAATACTTAATTAAAAGTAATGAATCCACTGCCATAAAACGAGACTGGAAACAGAAATGCAATCTCTGGGATGGTCATATTTTCTAAATGGATATTGAAATGATTTATAATTAAGTCATGGAAAGCGTAATAAAGTTGGGAGCTATGAAATACGATAGTATCTGAAAATGAAGTCTTTGTATTAATTCACCTACTGGCAACTGTGAGCTGGAGCAATAAGAGATCCCTAAAATACCATGAAAGATTTTAAAAATGGAAATTATCTAAGGAAAAAATAGAATTATTAGATAAAAAGAGGAATAGTATAAATTATTCTGTTCCAATATAGCCCTCTCCCCCTTCAGAAGAGCCATTTGAATTTTTATGATGCAAGGGATGTGAAAGAAAGAGTAGAAATGGAACTTAAGGAGGCAAATAATTTGCCAGGTGATTAAACTGTTGCAATTTATTAGTGCATTAATGCAATATTTTTCTGGTATATGAGAAAATTTTTTACAAGTGCAATATACCAATTTTATAACTAGTGATCAATACTGACCTAACAGTAATAACCCGTCCCAAAATTTATAATCTTATTTTGCACTCAGTTTGCATTCTAAAGTTACTAGGATAAAAAAAGCTTCAGTATTCATGCGATAACTGGCAATAGGTTCCTCTGGAGTCAATCATACTTACTTAGGAGTAGGAATGCATAGGATAGCCCTGTTACCAAACTAAAGTCCTAGTGATTTTTTTCAGGTTTCTTATTTTTTTTAAAGTCAGTATGAATGGTGGGGATTGTTGAGGCAAACTTATGATCCCATTTTTCCCCCTCTGAGTTCTAAGTGCATTGATGCACATTTGTAGATGGTAAAAGCACTTGCAAGCCAGCGGGGATGGAAGAGACAAGAATGTACCCCAAGAAAACACAAGGGGTTGGGAGTTTTTTTGGGTTGGTTTGTTTGCTTTTGCAGACTTCCACTTTCTACATTCATCATGCAGGGTGAGTGGAGTCAGCCAGTGCCATTGTTCCCATGGGCATTCTGACCTACTTTCAGCAGGAAATGGGCCATGTTGAGGGGCCATGGGAGTGTCTTATTCATTTTGGGCAGTTGTGATGCTTTCCTCCAACTGTTTTTAATAGGACAAATGGAGCACCATCAGAGACTTTACATAATTAAAATAGCCCAACCTTCCTTCCAAAAATATGTTAAATAAAATCCACCCAACCCCAATCTTATCATTTTCTTTTCCTTTTCTCCTCCTCACATTTCAAGAAAACCCCCCTCAAATTTTCAGCTCAGCTCAAGGATAAATTGTAGTGTCTTAAGCTGAACACAGCTCAACATTTATGAATGATAGAACATCTGAGCTTTAAATAAGGGCGTTTATACATGACCCCTAAGCTCCGCTGCAAATGGCTGCAAGCTCCGGAGCTTAAAAATGTTTCCCCACCAGCTCCGGAGTTTGCAGACAATTAAGTGTGACCCCGCCCACTTTAGCGTGACCCAGCGCACTTTTCTTGTACCTTTTCTTTGGAGGTGAAAAATCTTTGATGCGGTGCAACGATAGTGAGTGCGGGGCTCTCCTCACTTCTGTTTGCTGCTTTTTGGCTCCTGCCCCTTTAAGAGCTACTTTTACAGAGACGAGGGGGTTGGACTTGATGGCCTTACAGAGACGAGAGGCAGAACGAGGTGAGCGGCATGCTTTTCTTTCTCTTTTTCTCCCTCCCTCACGCAGCCAGCAACCAGGAAGTGCGGAGGGGGTGGGGACAGAGGAAGAGCGACGAACCCCTAAGATCTCTGGTCCGAATTTAAGTGGCCAGCGGATCTTAGGGGTCGTGTAAAAAGGCCCTAAAACTCTGCTTCCTGTCAAGGAGTGTGAAAACCAGATTGGTTGTTGTAACTAATCCACCAAGCCTCCCTCTTCTGGGGATGTAAATCTGAGTCGCCACACAGCTGTACATTCCCAATTTGCATTTCTGTGCACATTCCATATTGGTTCAGCCTCACGGAAATCACCTGGATGATGAAGTATTTTTGTTAAATATTATGCCAGAAATTAAAGATGTTAAAAAGAAACATTTACTGATGCATGTGATAACTATAGCAAGAATTTCTTTTGCCAAATAAATACTGGAGTATCAAGAACTTCTGAAAAAATATCTCAAAATGTGAGAGATTAGGATATATTTTTGGAATTTCTCATAGAGAAAGACCTACAGTAGACAAGAGAAAGCTGGAGACCAGTCTACAATTATTATGTAAAAGAAGCCCACAATTAATTTTGCTCCAATAATAGATTAGACTTACAAATTGTTGGCATCAAAATATCAGGAAATGATGTAAATTCACAATGTAATGCTCCCTTTTAAACCTACAGAACCCCTAACCCATTACCTGTACCCTTTAGTTACCCTCAATCTGTAAAACAAATAAAATTTTATTTAAAAGAAAAAAGAAATCATCTGAATGATAAACTCATTCAGGGACACGGTGTACTTACTAAAAATGTCTTTTGGGAACTCCCGGACCCATCCTCAAGTGTGTTTTTGTTTACGAAGGATGGCTTCTTTCTTTTTGGTGGGGTCTTTTCTCTTTCCCTGGATGTCGAAGGTTCAACACAGGCCAGCAAGTCCACTCACTGCATTGGTTTGTTTCTTAGGGTTACTTTAACAGCAACTATTTCATACTAACCTGATTTGTGATGAGTTTAAAGGAAGCTCAGGAAAAGAATCTACCTGAGCAGTTAAGCTTGACTTCTTCTATACCCAGAATGTATGTAGTGAAGAAGACAGGCAAAATGTATTATTAACACAACCTGCCCAATTTTTCAAGACTGGAGGTACAAACACAGAAGTATATTATAATTAGAGATGGGCACGAAATGGGAAAATAGTGTTTTGTTTTGTTTTGTTTTGTTTCTGTAGTATCATTTTGTTTCATTTGTAACAAATTTTTAAAGTAGTCTTCCAATTCCATTAGAAGGTTTTATTTCCTAGGGGCATCACAGTTTGGCTTTCAAAGTTCCAATTCAAATTAGAAATATTTTTCCTTAGGGCACCCCCTTTGGAGCTTCATACCTCAGCTCCTGACCCCCAAACCTTTCCAAATTTGGGGACTTTCAGGGAAGAGCTTGAGCTCTCCTGCCATTGATTCCTTTAGGATGAATTGTTTTGTTTTAGAGGGTGGGGGAATGGTGTTTTGTGATGAAATGAAGTGAAACACGTCCTAACAAAATGACAAAACAGTGTTTCATTTTTTGTTTTGTGCATATTTTATACATATTTTAGTCATAATTTAAAATACCAGGAATATATGGACATAATTGCAGTGGGTAAATCAAAGAATACATATTTGTTACCATCTAAAAGTAGGGAGTCCCCCCCCCGAGAGGTAAACAGTGGGACCAGATTTGGACCCTTCCCATACTATTTTTTATTTACTTGCTTTAATGGTTTGAGAAGTCAAAGAGTACAGGAGAGCCAGCACATTAGATACAAAATTGTTGAAAATCTAAAGTACTTGTATTCTCAAAGTGAAAGCTAAACATAAATAGCAGCAAAATGTTCAGGATATTGAACAAATACATTAATATAAAAATGTGGATGTGTATCTTCTGTCTACATCTAATTGGTCTAGCCTTAGGGACTATTCATTAGTCAAAGCTAAGTACTTCCTGACTACTACACTCTATTTTCATTATATCCAAGTATAAAATAATGTCCTAGATGCTATTCCCATTTCTAAGTTAAAGCACTTGCTTTTTGCTTACATTTAGGACCCATATAATTTACAGATCATTTGAATCCATGGAAAAGAATTGGAGGCAGGCTTTCTAAGGAAGTTACTGACACTTTGAATTTTGGAGTATGCAGTGTGTCTCATACAATACAACATCATATGCTTTGGTGCTGATCCCAACTACATATTTTTATTTAATGTTTGAGTTGGAAGAAAGAAGGAATTCCCTCTTTCTCTTCAGGCCAGCTTTCTTTAGTGACTGGCTGTCTCAATTGGATTTTTAAACGGATTGTCGTACTTGCCTGCTTTCAATGTGTTTTGGTTCTGGTTTTTTTTTTTTGTTTTGTTTTTTTGGTTTGAGCCCCATCTATAGTGTGAAGATACCTGATCTATTGAAATAATGACTTGATCCAGCAACTGTACTGATATCCTGCTTTGTGAATGAGAAGTGTCTTAAGACAACCCCAGCTCCAGTGCTCTGGGTTTTTAAGATTTGAAGCACCAGAACAAATTTTGAGCTTTAGAGATTCCTGATTAATTTGAACAGGTTGTTGAGCCTCCTGGCACTTCTTCAAATTGCTTTGGCAAGAGACAAATACTCTTACTTTATTACTTTTTAAAAATAATTCCAGTTCTGAAGAATAAATTTACCTCATACAAGACCTGCCTCATCAACAAAAATTTTCCTCAGTAGTTCTTCCTGTCTCTGACTTTTAAACCTGTCTTCTCTTCAGATCCTTCTGCTATCCCTCTTGCTCCCTGGAGTGGGTTTGGGTTCAGCTTACTTGCCAACCTTACTATTAACATTGAGGTGTATTGGGAGTACCCAGTCTTGCAGCAAGTGTGATAAGATGTTTGCAATGAGAGTAATCTGCATCCCACCAGATGCTAGCAAGGCCTCCAAGGCTTTCTAATAGAGATGGGCACGACTCAAAAAAATGGTGTTTCGTTTGTCGTTTGGTCGTTTAGGGGTCCGTTTCGGTTCGTTTTCGTTTTTGTGTCGTTTTTTGCAAAAAAATTCATTTTCGTTTCGTTAGGTAACGAAACGAAAAAACAAAAACAAAAATTAAAAATTGCTGTTTCGTTAGCATTCTTTTTAGTTCAATGCATCTGCTGCAATGAAAACGAAAAACACAGCAAATTTGGTTGTTTCGTTTTCATTTTCGTTTTGTTTTTTAAAAAATTCATTTCATTTTTGTTGCGTAATGAAATGAAAAAACGAAAACAAAAACGAAAAATCGCTCATTTCGTGCCCATCTCTACTTTGTAACATCGAAGTCACTATAAATCAAGCTTATTATCTCTCCCACACTTCTGGTTCAACCAACAATATAACTACTGCACTTACGTGGAACAGCAAAATAAGGTGATTAAGGGACCTTGAAGGCTAGCACCTGACAACAATAATTAGAACCAAAAGTAGAAATTGGAAACTGTTTAATCATCTGTTACTATTTCGTCACACAATGAGCACCTCAAAGACTAACAACTTTATAAAACTGTGTTATTTGAACATAATCTTATTTTACCATTTTTACCATTTTTCATTTACTATTACTATTTTGCTATTTTTCAATTTTACAATTGTAACATAACTCCTTGCTTGCCCAGAGCCTTTGGTGCAATACCAGTTTGTAATTCATCATCCTGATGGATGCAGAGGTATTGGAGATATTGGATCTCCCCCTTTCTCCCCCGGTGTTACTGCAGATAAAGAAAAATAATCCAATTGCCATCACACCTGTCCTTGATCTAGCCAGATGCAAGGAGGACTTATAATACCATCAGTCAGCATCCCAAAACAGACGATCCCCAACTTTCCCCCTGCTCGACGGCCCCACAGAAAATTGCTCTAGCATTCAGCCAAAAGCAGCAGCTCAAAAAATAACATAGAGGAAAATGTGCCAAATTAAAATAGCAAATTTCATCTATTCACAGATGCCCTCTACATATAAAAAAGGCCGCACACCAGAGATTGGGAGGGACCATCCTTTAGAAAAAAATGCAAGCCCACAAATTGACTTGCCAGGCTATCTTTCTAAGGATGACCAGATACTGAATGGTGTGCACTAATGATAGTGGGGGATTTCAATACCAGAACTGGAGAATATGATGATGAGGTATTATTTGCACAGTTCAACATATTGCCTCTGGACCCATCCCCCATCCTGGTGTTCCCACAGACAATCAAAGGGCCGAGGCTGTAACTATGCAGGTCTTTGTCTTATGGAAATGGTCAACAATTTGGACTTGGTAATAATAAATGGGAACATGAAAGGTGATATGCCTGGAGAATTTACATTTACCTCACTGGCAGGTGTGTCCACCATAGCTTATATCATAGTCTCAAAGGATATGGAGAACTTAATTACTGAGTTTGGATTGAATGTCGCTCCAAAAGTGACCACTTTCCTTTGTCTACCACACACAATATTGGAGCCACTAAGCTGTTTGTAGACAAAGAAATGACATTCCCACCCTCATCTGAAATTAGAGCTGCCTGGGTCAAGTGAACTACCAAATTGGATGTTTTCTCAGATCCCCTTTCCCATTTCGGTACACTGATCACAACCACAGATTCCATCTAAATTGCTCTGGATGCTTATAAGGATTTGGTCCAGCACCATTTAAAACCTAAGGTCCTCAACCTAAGGCCCCGGGGCCAGATGTGGCCCCCCAAGGTCCTGAATCCGGCCCCCAGGACCAATTGCAACCCCCCCACCTACCCCCTGCTTTGCGAGCAAGCCAGCCTCCGCAGCTGCTTCTATTGCTGAAGCAGTTCAAAGCAGTGGGCTATGTCGCTTCTCTCACTCCCCCCAACTACCACCCAGATGATCAGCGTGCTGATCTAGCATGCTGGCTAGTGGGGCATTCAAAGTGGGAGGGCTATGGCAAGGTCCCTCACTCCCTCCCCCCTTTTTTCCATGTTGGCCTTTTTTTTTTTTTTTTGGACTGTGGGCCGGCCCCCAGTGGTGTCTGGGGCATGGTGGACCGGCCCACTGTTTGAAAACTTTGAGGACCCCTGATTTAAAATATAATAACACAAGCCCCCGCTTTCCCCACACTAGTGTTGGTTTTGGCTTACAAAACCCTCCATGGCTTGGCCCCTGTTTATTTGGCAGAGCGGCTTCTTTGATCTCTGGCCCTCTCGCTGCAGACGGTCCCTCCGAGGGTGGCCCGCAAAACAAGCACTCGTGCGCGGGCCTGCGTCTTTTAGAAAGGGCTTTAAAAAAAATGACTAGAGGGTTTTTTTGTTTGTTTGTTTTTCTCCCTGCCCACATGCTGTAAGTCTGCCCCTGCCGCTGCTGTCTTTGCCTTCTGTGTTTTCTTTTGTGTGAACCACCCTGAGTTCTAGGTAGATATAAAAAAATAAATAAATAAATAAATAAAAAAGTGTGGTTTGATCTTGAATGTAAAATGGCAAAAAATGAGCTAATGGCCAAACACAGATTGTATCGTGAACAAAACCTAGCCAGGATTCCTCCTGATTGGTTCATTCTTAAGAGAAATTACAAAGCCCTTATTAAAAAGAAAAAAAAAATTCAAGCCCAGAGAGAAACCTGGCAAAGTTTGACAACTGCAACCATCCTCAAAGACTCAGCCACTTTCTGGAGGATAGTGACAGGGAAAATGTGGGAACATTCCCTCTGGATTGTTTCCCACATTTTGTCTAATGCTTGGGAGGAACCCTTTCGGAATGTTTATTCCATACACCCTGCCTGTGTCCAAAGTCCACCAATAGGTGATGGAAATCTACCAGACTGGCCTCCAGTCTCCCCTGCAGAAATCTCAGCCCTGATTTGCAAATTGAAAGCTGGTCAAGCCCCTGGGTTGGACTATATTTCAGCAGATTTTTTAAAATGCAACTCCGATTGGTGGACCCCAGTGCTGGCATCTCTGTTCTCTTGGATCAACTATACAGCTCGTATTACAGAGTATTGGAGTCTTGCCATCATTGTTCCATTGTTTAAAAGGGGGCTTAGGATGGGAGCCAGCTAACTACCATAGGGAGGACACAGCTAACTACCAGCCAATAAACCAACTTAGCATCATTAGCAAATTATATGCCAGCCATTTATTGAGTAACAGACTGGCTGCAAGTAGAGAACCTGTTGGCAGAGGAGCAAGCCTGTTTTAGGTTGGGAAGATCTACCTTGGACTAGGGCCTTATTCTCCATCATCTCCTCTCCTGAAGGTGGTGTCTTGTACGCAGCTTTCCTCGAGTTCAAACACGCTTTTGATCATGTCCCAAGGCATAAACTTTGGGCAAAGTTTGAAAAGACAAACATAGACAAGAGACTTCTGTTAATGTGATGTCTCTATGATAACTCTAGTTTATGAGTTCTTTGTAATCCAGCAGGAGTGTTGCCCAACCCAATTCCAGTTCATAATGGGGTAAAACATGTTCTAGCTACAACCTTGTTTATCTTCTATATAAATGGTATTGTGATTAATCTCTCAAAATCTGAATTTCATCCCTGCAAGCTATTTTCACACACCCTTTCCATGTTATTGTTTGCTGATGATGTAGTTTTATTGTCTTTAACTTGTGTTGGCCTGAGAAGGCTTTTGTGGTCCTTCTCCACCTATTGCAACCAATGAAAACCAAAGTACTTATAACTAATAGAAGAAGAATTAAACACAAATGGGTTATAAACAGCCACCCCATAGAGCAAATGCCTGGGCATAAATTTCAGTTCTACAGGCTCTTGGGTCACTCAACTAAAACATACATGATTGAATGCCTAGAAGAGTGCCACAGCACTAACTAAATTATTATATTCTAAAGGAGAGCAACCAGTATCTTCAGCAATTCAGGTTTTCAAAGGCAAGGTTATTTCTCAAATGTTGAATGGTTCCCAAATATTTGCATGCACAAACTTTCATTCCTTGGAAGTAGCACAGACTAAATTTTTGAGATAAATTCTTGCTGTACCCCCTTCGTTTGGAGGCTGGACTAGTGTCTGTGAAAGAGGATGGGTCAAAGCCATATGATTAATTATTAGTTAAAACTTATATTCTTCACAGAAGGGTTGGCCCCATTGGTTCTAATTAATAGAGATGGGCACGACTTAGCGGAATTCCCGTTTCCGTTTCCGTTACTCGTTTCCGTTACTGAACGGAAACGGTAACGGGAATTACTCCGCCAGAATTCGAACTCAAACTGACTAAAGAATAATTGGGTCTGATTTGTCGTTGTCGTTCCTGGCATCGCGCGATCGCGCGATGCCAAGTAGCACGGAAAAAAAGTTTTTAAAAGTGAAAAAAAAAAAAACCCGATTCCCGGCCAAAAAAGCAGGCGAAAACTGTCTGAGGGCACCTACCAGGCCAGAAGGGTGTTTTATTTGGGGGGGGGTTCCCCCCCTCTCCTTGGCTATAGTCTCCTTGGCTGCGCTGCTGGTACCAGGCGGGGGGGCATCGTCTCATCGGCCTTTGCCATGCGGTGTGCGGGCGGGGGGATCCAAAATGGCGACCGCAATTTTTTTTTGAAATCGTGGCCCAAAAACCCACCAAAGCACCACAGAAACATGCGAAAATTACCTATTTTAAACGCTTGAATTTTTACAGTAGCAGCAGTGGGTTTGTCTTGCCAAAAGATGTCTCCGTTGATTTTATTTTATTTTTTTCTTAATTTATTTTTTTACACCTGCGCAATGATGGGCTGGCTATGGGATGGGACCATGCAAATTTTCGGAGCCATTCCACCAATCGCATGGCCAGGTTTTGACTGAGACTTCTGGATGTGCAAGAGGGCATAAAAAGGCGAGGCAGTCCCAGTCCGTCGCAGTCTGGGCTTGGATCTTGGTGGAGGACTGGATTGCTGCGCTCAGTCTAGTTTCGATTTCGCGGTCGCGGTCGCAGTCTCGTTAGGCAGGGAGGGAATTGAATTGAATTTTTTGGAAAAAAATTATAATTTATTTCATTCCCTGTGGGGAATAGCAACGCAGAGTTTATTCTTTTTTGTGTTCTGCATTTTGGAGGAAGATTTCATTTTTTTCATTTGCTTATATCTGCTTCAAGGGGGAGGGAAGGTTTGAGTGGGAGCGGGAGGGGAGGGGAGGTGCTGCGGATTTATTTTGAAAATATATTATTTTATACTACCATACCATTTCTTTTCTATCCCAATTTCCCACCAAGTTCACATTTACTTGGCCAAGGTCCTTTTACCCTGCGCCTACAGCTTTGCTGCTGTGGCAATTGGGGTTTGGGAAGGGAATCAGGCAACCCTACCCTACCCTAGTAGCAGTTTATACTTTTATACTACCATTTATTTTCTATTTTCTAAAGTAGTGGCAACTTGCAAGCAACATCCAAGGTCCAGTACTAGTGCTTAGAAGGGGAGGTTAGAGGCTGTGGATTAAATTATCGAGTACAGACTGAGTAGGCAGAGTTCCCCTCGCCAACCAGTGCACTCAAAGTTCTCAAACACATTTGTTGGCATTTGGCAACAAGGCAAGGGCACCCTCCTCTATAGAAAATTTTACAATTACATTTTGCTTACTTATACTTACTCTTTCACTTGTCCAACACCTCATTCATTTATTTGCAGTCAGGCACTCAAACAAACATATTTGTTGAAGGGCACCCACCCACCTCTATAGAATATTTTTTTACAATTACATCTTTGAAGAAGTTACAGTTCTCTTAGTTACACTTGCCCTGTGCATTGTGAAAGCTGGGTGCTGCCACCAGATTTGGCACACCCCTAGCTTGCTTCTATTAGCTTGGTTGTTGGGCTGTTGTTGTGAGTCAATCTCACTCATTTACTTGGCAGTCTACAATTACATATACAATCCAATTACATCTTTGAAGAAGTTACAGTTCTCTTAGTTACACTTGCCCTGTGCAGTGCATTGTGAAAGTTGGGTCTGGGTGCTGCCAGATTCGACACACCCCTTGCTTGCTTCTATTAGCTTGGTTGTTGGGCTGTTGTTGTGAGTCAATCTCACTCATTTACTTGGCAGTCTACATAAACAATCCAATTACATCTTTGAAGAAGTTACAGTTCTCTTAGTTACACTTGCCCTGTGCATTGTGAAACTTGGGTGCTGACAGATTCGGCACACCCCTACCTTGCTTCTATTAGCTTGGGTGTTGGGCTGTTGTTGTGAGTCAATCTCACTCATTTACTTGGCAGTCTACATACACAATCCAATTACATCTTTGAAGAAGTTACAGTTCTCTTAGTTACACTTGCCCTGTGCATTGTGAAACTTGGGTGCTGACAGATTCGGCACACCCCTACCTTGCTTCTATTAGCTTGGGTGTTGGGCTGTTGTTGTGAGTCAATCTCACTCATTTACTTGGCAGTCTACATACACAATCCAATTACATCTTTGAAGAAGTTACAGTTCTCTTAGTTACACTTGCCCTGTGCATTGTGAAACTTGGGTGCTGACAGATTCAGCACACCCCTACCTTGCTTCTATTAGCTTGGGTGTTGGGCTGTTGTTGTGAGTCAATCTCACTCATTTACTTGGCAGTCTACATACACAATCCAATTACATCTTTGAAGAAGTTACAGTTCTCTTGAATGAATCTTTACGGTTGTTAACCAAGACAAGAAATACCAAATATAAATTTGCCACAATAAAACAATTTGCCGGAATAAAACATTAAATTTGCCAGAATAAAACACCTTAAAAACATTTTAAAAACATTGTAAAACTTTTGATAAAAGCCACTAAGTAGAAACAGGACTGTTATAAAAATAGTCAATATCAGAAGGATAGATAAAAAAAAAACATTGCGGTATAAAACCATAAAAGTCATCAAAAGTCATTAAAACATGATGGCAAAATTGTAGAGTTACAAAAACAGTGTAGATATAACAATATACATAGAAATATTAAAACGAAAAAAGAAACTAAACCAGTAAAAGAAAATAGATAATTTTCTAGTTAAAACTAGCCCGCCTTCTTAGAATGGAATTTAATCAGGTATAAGCAGAATTTGGCTATTTGTTTGGTAATAAAAGAGTTTTCATCACTTAAAAGTCTTTCCAGGCCCATCTCATTTGGGTGTACTGTAAGTCTATCTAAGCATGGGTGAATGAATCTCTCTCTATAAAGATTGTGAAGAGGACAACAAAAAAACATATGTACCATAGATTCCACCTCCCTTTGGGAGCACATGCAGCATCTATCTTCATAGGGAATTTTCTTATATCTCCCTTCTAAAACCATTGAAGGAATAACTGAACAGCGGGCTAAAGTGAAGGCTCTCCGATAAGCAGGCTCTTCCAGTTGTAAGAGATAGTTGGCCATTCTCATAACATATCTGGTCTCCATAGGGGCCCTAAACAAAGGGGATTGTGCTATATCTCGTTGGCGCTCAATGTCTTGGATCCTTTGTTTAATAAGTGCTTTGGCCTGTGTAGTACTCTGGACCAATAGGTCATCTATTGAGAGCCCCATAGATTCTAATTTTCTTTTTAAAGTTTGTATCCACCTAGGTTGAAAAGGGTCTTGGTTTATTAAAGGGAGAAGGCCTTTTTGGTCTGAGAAGCTCTTAAGCCACTGACAAACAGAGGCAATAAGTATTCTGGCTTCTAGTTTCATTTGACCCAGTTCTAATCGTATCAAAGCGTTGGAAACACCTGGAGGGACTTGTAAGATAGAACGGAAGAACTTGGATTGTACCTTCTCTAACACAGCCAGATCAGCCAGAGATATTCCTGTATAGGTGCCATATAGGAGCTGAGCTACGACTTTGTGTTGGTACAGCCTTAATGCTGCTGGAACAAAGAGACCTCCCTTTGTTCGGAAGAATCTCACAATAGCATTAGCAGACTGCTCAGCCTTCTCAGCTCTCCAATTACAGTGTGCATTGTTAGCCCCAGATTCTTGCACGATCACCCCCAGATAGGTGAATTTATGCACTTGCTCAACTTTCTTCCCTTTAATTATCCAAGATCTTATTTTTGGCCGTCTGCCAAGGCCATCACTTTTGTTTTATCACAATTAATAGTCAAGTGTTCTTTATCACAGTAGGCTGTGAAGCTATCCAAGGCCCTTTGGAGACCTACTGGAGACCTTGATAGAATAACAGTATCATCAGCATAAATCAGTATTGGGAGGTGCCGTGAAGCAAGCTTTGGTGGGTGAAATTTTAAGTCACTCATATGCTTCACCATATTGCTTATATAATAGATGAACAATGTGGGGGCCAACAGGCAGCCTTGCCTGACTCCCTTGGAGGTTTTGATAGAATTTGTTAGTAAGCCTTGTGGGTTACATCTTACTTTAAGGTATGTTTCCTGATGGAGGGCTTGGATAAGGTAAAGAAGTCTTTTGTCAATGCTAGAAGAGCCTAGTTTTTGCCATAACCTCTGCCTTGAGATAGAGTCAAAGGCGGCCTTCAGATCGATAAATGCAGCATATAGGGAGATTGGGCCTTTAGAGGCATATTTTTCAATTAATTGTTGGAGTATCAGACAGTGCTCCATTGTCGCTCTTCCTCCTCTAAAGCCTGCTTGTTCTAATGGAATGCATTCTTCTTGCTCAAGCCATAATTCTCGTTTTTCTAAGAGATGTCTTGTGTATAGCTTACTAATGATGTTTAGCAGGCTGATGGGTCTATAGTTTGCTGGGTCTTTCTTATCACCTTTCTTATAAATTGGAACCACAATAGCCATCCCCCATTGCTTGGGAATCCGGCCAGATTGGTCTATAAATGTGAATAATTCTGCTAGATAATGTGCCCACCAATCAACATTTTCTTTGAGGACTTCGGGTGGAATTCCATCCGATCCTGGAGCCTTTCCTATTTTTAGACGGCCAATATGGTCTTTTATCTCTCTTGGGCTGACTGGGGACCATATAGGCAGATTCCTGAGGTCTCCTATAGTAGTGCCTTGCACAGAATCATCATAGAGATTTTTAAAAAAAGTGGCCCATTTATTTGCTGGAACATGCATATCTAGTGGCGATGAATTCTTCACCCTTCCAGCATTAATAAGTTTCCAAAATTGAGCTGAGTTCTTTTGTTTGGCTGACTGGATTAGCTCCTCCCATAAATTCCTTACATGCTCTTTTTTCTTCCTCTGAATGGTGGTTTTATATAATTTCTTTTGAGCTAGCAGCTGAAGATGTATTTCAGGTCTTTCCTCCTGACCTTTGTTCAGGGACAGATGGTACAGGGTGTTAAGCTCTTTTTTAACTTGTACACATTCATGGTCAAACCAAGGTTTCGTGTTCCTATAAGCAGAGTATACTTTGTTCTCTGAAGGGACAGTCAAAACGGAGTTTACTTCCTGGGTCAAAGCCTGGAAGTTTACAAGAGGGTCTTGCTCTGGACTTACGTTACTAAGGAGCAAGAGATGATATTGCAATTTCTCTGTAGTTAGTATTTCTTTCACTTTGGTACTACTGGTGCTAGACCATTTTAACCTTTTTCCTATAAGTTCTAGCTGTGGAGTATACTGGTCCTTTGGTTGTGTTGGATTCAGAGGAAGAGACAGTTTTAGGCTTAGTGGTAGATGATCCCCTTCCAAGAATGGCAGAATTTTAAATGTTTTAATCCTAGGTAGTAAAACATTGCAGACAAGCATATAATCAATAGAACTAGCCCTCTTACCTGCCATAAAAGTATATTCACCTGGGCAGTCCCCATAGAATGCCCCATTAAGAATATGAAGCTCTCTCCTACGTGATAACTTAGCAAGGCATGCACCTGCATAGTTCGCCTTTGGGTCCTTAGATGTGCGTGTAGACAGGAGTCCATATGATTCCCCATATAGATCCTCTAAGACCAGATTATATTTCTTTGCTAGAAATATATCATTTGGTCCAACTCGGGCATTAAAATCACCTGCCAACAAGATTTCTGCTTCGGGACACCCAGCTAACAGATCTGATATATAATTATCTAAGGCTGACCAGTTTTCTTCAATAGAGGATTTCTTTGTTCTAGGTGGAAGATAGGCATTTATTATAAGAAGGCTGCCGTTCACCCAGCTCATCAGTACGGCCATTGCCAGGTGGGCTAAAGGTGGTTTTAAAACACATTTTACCTTTAAGGTAGTTGAAACAAATATAACCAGCCCACCCATTAATCTTCCCGGACCTATCCCAGCAGATGCCTCTAAGTTAAAGGAATAATAACCATTCAGAAGAGGCGTTTCTGCTGTCCATGTTTCCTGCAGAAGGATAATGTCATACACTTTCTTTACGAAAAGGAACATCCATATATGAGTGGAGGCAACGTTGCCATCCAGCTACATTCCAAGAGAGAATTTCAATTGTATTATCATCTGCCCTCATATGTTGTCTCAGTGACAGATTATTGTTTGAATCACTTTGGGGAACAAAATGTGGTCATATTGAAAGGAAGCTTGGCTCATCTGATGATTTAGATCCCTCTGCTTATGAGTTGAGGGAGAGGTAAAAGGTGCTGGGGTTGAGCCAAGCTCACAATTGGAAAAATTTAAGAGTTCAGCTTTGCACATGGCTAAATTATTATCCCCAAGTCAGTCTCGCTGGAACCAGCCCCAATTATCCTTTGCATAATGTCTCTGCCACCAATAAGGAGGAGTTTCAGTAATTTGGTTGTTGAAGGTGTCCAAGCTTCTCTGAGTTTTGTTCCATTTTGTGTGTTTTGGATTACTCCACACATTCTTCTTCCTTCTAGGATTTGGGACAGTGGGTCTAGGTCTGATCAAAACTGGGATAGGCTTACTCATATAGGTGTCCAACTTTGTAGATTCTTGGGAGGCTCCTATCCATTCAGAATTCTTCCTTAATGCCGACTGTTGTTGTTGAGTGTTTTCCTGTAAGTCTTGCTCCTTTGGGTGACTACCTCCCTCTTGCTTCTGGACTTGGCTGGCAGGTGAAGGCATCTCTTCTACTGCTGTCCCCGACACTGGTGAGTGTCCCCCCTGTCTTTCTTTTAGCTTTAACTTCTTATGATGTGAACTGGATTTACCCTGTTTGGATCTCTTAGGACGATCTCTGGGCTCTAGCTGTTTGAATAAAGGTTTAAAGTCCATCCTCCTGTTCCCCTTGGCATAATGGTTGCTATCTATTTTGCTTCTGCCTTTCCTTTTCTCCATCGTTGACAGGGGTAGCTTCTTTTGTGAGGGATCTTTCTTCTTGTCTTTTGTTCTTAGCCCACCATCATGCATCTCGACAGTTCTTTGTGTGGGACCCTTTACCTCAATGAGGGTGGAGCTGGTATAACTGGCAGCATCCCCTTCCGTGTCAACAATGGGTGGGATCAGGAGAGGTGATCTGGTTTGCATAATAGTTGATGGACCAGCACACAAAAGCAGCTCTTCCATATTTAACCCTGTGATTTTGTTGATAGTTTCAGGGGATAAGTTGTAGAATTCCATTTCGTCTGTTGGAGGCAGGTGGTCATCAACATTCTCCCTTTGCCCTGTACTCTGGATTGTCAATTCAGGTGATTTTTTGGCTTCTAGCAAGCATCCAAGCATAGTCACAATAAGCTCTTTAATGTCCTTTAGTAGATCTCTAATTTCATCAACAGATTTCTGAATTAATGAGGGGTCATTGTCCCTAGTACAGGGGGGCGTGTCTAAGTTTGTAAATGATGCAGTGGTGTCTTTTTGCAAATTGTTGACCACAATATTCTCAATTGGACCCACAGGGGAGTATAACATTTCTGTTGTCCTTAGTTCACCAAAATCAGCATTTAAATTATTTTCCAAGTAGCTGCAATCCAGGGTTTGATAGTCCTTCATAACACTTGCTGGTAAGTCTATTGACTGTGTTCCATACATCCCAGAAGGGGTCAGTCTGCTTTGATCCACCCTAGTTGTGGCAGGTTCCCCTCTTTTGAGATAATCAGTTATAGTGGTTTGCTTCATCTTGCTCGTTATTCTGCTGTAATCTTTAGCAGCAATCGGAGGCTTGTTCTTCCTCATAGATTGTATATGACACCTGAGCAGGGGGGAGGGAGGTGTAACAGGTCCCGCTACTCGCCCTGGCTTGTAGGGGAGTGAACAAATGCTCTCTACTACTGGTTTCTCTAAGGTCCGAGATAGGTGTAATGGCTATTGACATGGTCCTCTGAAGCTGAGATAATACTGGAGTAGGGAGGGAGACATCCAGAACTTCCTCCTCTTCACTGGGTGCAGAAGTTATCATTCTGACTACTTGGTGTCTTCTCAATTCTCTCCCCTCTCAGCTATCCTGCTGAAACAGCTGGTGCTAACCTAAGGGTGGAATCCTCTGTCCTACAGAGCTTTAGTTAATCACTGCCAAACAACTAATTCTATAACTCTGAGACAGTACCTTGAGCTTCCAGCTTTCTCTCTCATTCACGCAGCACTTCCCGATCTCATCTGTGAAAAAAGCAGCTGCGGTAGTAGAAGGCTGTGGAAATTAGCAGGAGCAGGAGCAGTTGATGGAAAACCGGGTCCCGAGAGATATAACTCCTCCAGGCATTCCAATGTCCAAACACTCTTAACCTTGAGTGAGAGATAACTTCTTAGCAAGATCTTAGGTTGAAGAGAAACTAGATAAGGAAACTGTGCAAACAGTAGATATCTTAAAAGGGAGAGACAAGCAATGCTCCGGGCTCAAAACGCTGCTAGTCACACCCAGCTGGAACCGGAACTCGGTTCAGGGAGTTCAAAGGCTCGTTTGCCAGGCAGGTGAGTCCCCACCCCACCACCCGTCCGGAGGGTGCCTGGCTGGCCCACGGTGGTGGAGGCGGCAGTGGTAGCACTGGGGAGGAGGGAGGTGGTGGTAATTTTAATTTTAATTTCCCCTCCCTTGCCGCCCCCTGCTTATCACCAAATGCAGATAATTGAATCAGAAGTTGGGTCGTACTTTAATCCCCCATAGAAAGACTGAGGCAAAGAACCTACAATTCTCTTAGTTACACTTGCCCTGTGCATTGTGAAAGTTGGGTGCTGACAGATTCGGCACACCCCTACCTTGCTTCTCTTAGCTTGGGTGTTGGGCTGTTGTTGTGAGTCAATCTCACTCATTTACTTGGCAGTCTAGTCTACAATTACATACACAATCCAATTACATCTTTGAAGAAGTTACAGTTCACTCACTTGCACAGTTCGTTTGTGCTTTTCTTTACTATCACATTATACATTCCCTGGCCTGAGCAAAGAGAAGTGAGAATAATGAGGAGGGGTGGCACAGCAAGAGGGCAGGGGAGGGGGATCCCCACTAAAATAAATAGGGACACGTTTCTGAGGGAAGGGACAGGAAGTAGTGCAGAAAGTGATACTGGTGCAACTCCCTCCCCGAGTAGCAGTGCCAGTGGCACAAGCAGCACCGTGCCATCTTCTGTCACCGAGGGAAGCATGGATGAGGCGTACCAAGTCCCATCTCCGTTACCTGACAGCCCCCCCCCTTAATCAGGAAGAAGACAAGGGCTCTGAGTCTGAAATGGCATCAGAATCAGAATCGGGCTCCTTGTATCTAAACATGCAAGATTCTGAGGACCTGTTGGCAGGGACAGACTTAAGGCAGGCTCCAGGCAGTGCTGGAAGGAGCAGCCCTCTTTCCACCCAGAGTACCACCAGTGACAGCAGTAGTACTGTACTTTCCATGCAGGGGACAGGCCATGCCACCACCACAGCAGCGGCAGGCAATAACAGAGGGGGCGGTACTTTCTGTAAGCCACGCGGGTGTCTCTGGGAGCATTTTGAGAACAGCCCCCAAGACGCAAGGATGGCGGTGTGCAAGATATGTGGGGTGGTGTTGCGCAGGGGGAATGACCCCAAACACCTCTCCTCAAGTGGGTTGCGCAGCCACCTGATGAGGAAGCACCCTGGGACTCTGCCTGGAACCCTGTCAGGCCCTTGTTCCTCAGGGAGAAAGAGAGGGGAAGAAGGGTTAGGGAAAGAAAAACACAGCTCCGCTAGTGAGAGTGGGAAGAGGCAGGCCACTCTGCAGGAAGTGGGGCTGTTGGGTGGGAGTTTTGTCAGCCAGCGAAATAGGGCCAAAGCACAGGAGACCACCACTCGAGTGGTGGGTGAAATGGTGGCCATGAACGGGTTGCCCCTCTCCTTTGTGGAGTCATCAGGCGTGGATACCCGCCTTGGCCCCCTAAGAAGGGAAAACGTGTACCAGATGGCCTGCCTGTGCGACCCTCGCGTCAAGGGTTCCCTGGCGGCCAAACTGAAATCCTGGAAGACGGAGCTATGCCGTCAAGTCAGGGCTCTCTCCGATCAGGGCCAGGCGTTTCAGAGGGCGCACGGAAGCCAGAGTGATGCAGAAGAGGGATCCTCGCAAGGATCCTCATCCTTCTGTACTCCAGGAGCGTACACCCAGAGACCAGGTTCCGTACCAGCAGCCAAATACCTGGCCTCTGCCCTAGCCATGGCGGTCTCCTCCTCAGTGGAGGCAAGGGAGGAAGAAGAACCGGACCCCGCTCTGACCATGGTGAAGGAGTACATGGCCGAGCCCCTCCAACCCCTCACCTTGGACCCACTCCACTACTGGGCCAGAAAGGCAGACCTCTGGCCCGCTCTTTCAACTCTGGCGTTGGACCTCTTGTCCATCCCACCCACCAGTGTCCAGAGTGAGCGTGTCTTCTCCCAAATGGGAGATGTCCTGAGGCCGCGCCACTGTCGCCTGGACCCGGAGAGGGTGGAAAGTTTGACTTTCATCCGCTTCAACCTTTCCACCTTGGGATTACCCCAACACTCCAAGACCTAAGTTCCTGCCTGTAACCTAACTTCCTGCCTGCAATCCTCCCTGCCCGCCTGCAAGCCTGCCTGCCTCCCTACAGGCTTGCCTGCCTGCCTGGCCCTGTGACTACCTGCCAAGTGCCTAAATGCCTGCCAAACTGCCTGCTTGACTGCCTGCCTGCCTGCCTGCCTTCCAGTATTCTTCTCTCTCACACACACAAAATTGAAGGGTGCTATTAGTGGCCCAATTTTTCTAGCCCTTGCCTGTCTCCAAACCAGGCAGGGCCACTCAAAGTGTCATTGGAAAGGGTCTGACTGTATTGGCCCAATTTTTCTAGCCCTTGCCTGTCTCCAAACCAGGCAGGACCACTCAAAGTGTCATTGGAAAGGGTCTGACTGTATTGGCCCACTGTGGCTCACGAAGAAGGGAAGAGTAGTTGTGTGCCAGGGCAGCACTCCATTACAACAGTTTATGTTCCAGGCTTGTGATTCACTAAGAAGGGAAGGGTAGTAGATTGCCGGGCCGGCAGTTAGTAGTCTACCAGCACACAGCTGGGAAGGAAGAGTCAGACTCAGAATCTGGCTTGCTGTCCTTTCGGCAGCCGGTGTGGTCTAAGACTCAGACTTAATCAACCTCTGTCTTCTCCCTGTCTGCCTGTCAGGCTCCAGGCACTCCCGGCTTAGAGGAGGCCTTCTAGGCGCTTCACCTTCAGCCTAACAGCATGGTTCAGTCAGTGCTTCAAGTTCAGCCTCCGAGCCGACATGCACCCTGTCGGCCACTCCCCCAACTTGCCCATGCAGCAACCCCAGCTGCCCGCGCCTCTAGGCGGAACTGTATCAGGTGCAGTCATCATCATCATCATCAACTTTTTAGCGTAGAATTGGGGTACTCTGTCATCCCACATGGGGTGGTTCTAATCTTCTTTCCACAATCTAGGTTGGGGAATCCCTGTTGGCACTTGGCAGAGGGAGGGGGGATTCCTAACTAGGAGATTCCCCCTCTGCCTCCTCTAGCCAGGCCTTCTGGCCTCCGCTACTCTTCACTCTGAGCTGCAATGCACTGTGAAGGGAGGGACAAGGAAGCCTCCATGTTTGGATACTCTGATGCACACTGACTGTGTGAGTTTGTAATTCACACAGGCCTAGCTCTTTTTCCTCCGCCACTCTTTCCACTTGGCTGCCAACTGTGGCTCACAAAGAAGGGCATTTTCCTGGCCGTTGAAACAAAGGGTTTCCCTTGCGGAAGGAGTAGATTTTTGGGTACTGTGTGACCCTAGAAACAAAGGGGTTCCCTTGCAAAAGGAGTAGACTTTAGGGTTAGGCCACTAGTCTTTGTGCCACTCAGACTCAGCCCTTTTGGGCTCCCCTACTCTGTCCTCTGGGCTGCAAGACACTGTGGCTCACTAAGAAGGGCTGGCTGACTGTGGGCTCACGTTCGCAGGCAGTCTGGTGCCAGACCAGACTCAAGGTGATTGGCCTCCGCCATTCTGTCCTCTGGGCTGCCAAACACTGTGACCCACTGAGAAGGGCATTGTGCTTGTGTGCTAGAAAACAGCCGTGGGCCCGTGATTAGGCAGAACTCTGCCTTGCTCTCCTCAAGTGGCTTGTGCAGACACCGCATGCGAAAGCACCCTTGGACTCTACTCTGCCTGGGACAGTGACAGGCCTCTGCAGGATGTAGTGCCGCTGTATGGGAGTGTTGTCAGCCTCTGGACCGCTACTTAGTCTTCAGTGGGCTGCCATTCACTGTGGCTCACTAAGTAGTACAAGTTACTGCCATGCTGGTGGCACAGACTGTCACAATTTACAATTTCAAATAGTAGAGTTTGCCTGAGAGTTCCAGGCTTGGCTCTTAGAGTCGTAGGAACTGTGATTCACTAGTACGAAGGGCATGCTAGTGGCTCTCTGTGGTTCTCAGGCCTACTGTCTTCCGTGGGCTGCAAAGCTATGTCACTCACTGAGAAGGGAACATGGCTGTGCTGGCCTGCTAGGGGTTTACCGGGAAAGCAGCACACAGCTGTGGAGGAAGACCCTCTGGCTTGCAGTCCTTTTTTCAGACTGCACTCAGGCCTCAGAGTCATACACCATGTGGGCTGAGCTTTTCCACTGGGCTGCCAGCTGTGGCTCACGAAGAGGGGAAGCATACCTGCGTAATCGTATCCGTATGCATACGGAAGATTGTCGGAAGGGTCCAGCGTTGGTCCTTGTTGGTGGATACTACTCAGAGTCACTGACTGTGAGTCTGTCGAGGAAGGGCTACTGACCGAGTTCCATTGGCTGCAAACCACTGTGGCTCACAAAGAAGGGCATTTTCATGGCGTCCTCAGGCCATTCAGCCACGCTTCGCAACTGGAGCTTCCTGAGTGGCTGGCAATGATCCTCCCCTACTCAGGCCCTGTGGCCTAGGCACAGACTCAGGCCTGTGGGTCTGCCACTATTTCCTCTGGGCTGCAATACATGACTGTGGCTCACTAAGAAGGAAAGAAACTTGTGTGTGTGCCAGCACTCCAGTAGAACAGTTCACCAGAAAGTTCCAGCAGGTTGGTTCCTGTCTGTGTGACTCATTAAGAAGGGCATTGCCATAGCCTATTGGCAGTTTGCCAGTAAGCACATGGGAAGGAAGAGTCAGACAGAACTCTCCCAGTCCTCCCTTCCTGTCCTTTTGGCAGCCTCAGACTCAGGCTATGTGGCCTCTGCAGCTCTGTCCTCTGGGCTGCAAGACACTGTGCTGTGGCTCACTGAGAAGGGCTGGCTGACTGTCTTTGTGTGACCACCCACCCAATGAAGTGTTTGCCTTGGAAAAGGACTGAGTTTGGAGGCACTTTAGGCACTGCTGCCGTTGAAACAAAGGGTTTCCCTTGCGGAAGGAGTAGATTTTTGGGTACTGTGTGACCCTAGAAACAAAGGGGTTCCCTTGCAAAAGGAGTAGACTTTAGGCTTCAGCCACTAGTCTTTGTGCCACTCAGACTCAGCCCTTTGGGTCTCTGTCTGCCACTCTGCCCTCTGGGCCGCATTTCACTGCGGCTCACTGAGAAGAAGGGCTGGCAGTGGCTACTGTGGGCTCACGTTCGCATCGCAGGCAGTCTGGTGCCAGACCAGACTCAAGGTGATTGACCTCCTCCGCCACTCTGTCCTCTGGGCTGCAAGACACTGTGACCCAAGGACAATGGCATTTTACTTCCAGTCAGGCCATTCAGCTCCTTCCTTTTTATACTGGAGCTGGCAATGAGCCTCCCACACTCTGGCTCTGTGCTGTGGTGGTCTGTCTCATACTCTGCCTTGTGGCCTGGCTGGAGTGGCCGCCCTTACTCTGGCCTTATGGACGCGTCACCCATAGATAGTCCTCCTTGTATACCCTAGTGGGCTGGGCTGTGGGCTGTAAAACTTAAGTCAGAGCAACCCAGAGCCCTATCCCATTCCCATCCCTACCAAAACTATTCCTGTAGCTACTAGCTAGGTAGCTAGCTAGCTATTATATATAACCCTCAGGCTCTAACTGCTAATTACCAGCAGGGTTACGTTGGCTTTGGCTTAATTGCTTGTCCTTAAGTGTGTGTGAAGCCAGAAGGACCTTGGAGATGGGGGGCCAATTTGAGAGGAGTAGAGTAGACCCCCCTCATCCAGATTTGGGGAGGAACGGAATGTCTGTTTCTCCTGCTGCCTCTGAGAGAGGTGGAGGGGAGATGGGATGGATTCAAAACCAAACCAAAAAAAAGTATAACAAACAGGCACATCAGCCAGACCAAGTAGGGTGGCTGGCCGGTTCAGCATCAGCACAGCAGATTCCTCAGCAGCAGAGCACAGCAGACCAAGAGAAAAATAAAGAAATGCATGCAATGCATTGCATCATTTGCATGCATTCTTTCTGCCCCACTTTGTTTGCTTAGGTTAGGATGCACCACTACTAGCCTTGTTGTGCAGCAGCAAGTCCATCAACCAGGCCAGTTTAAACTGTTTTTGCCTGCTCATTTGCAGGACCCGCGCCCGCGCGCCCACGCGCCCGTCCGCCTGTCCGTGCGCCTGCCCCTCCCCCTGCCGCTGCTGCCGCCCACCCATGGACCCCCGCCACCGCCGCCCGCGCTGCGCCCGCAGCTCCCCGCCACCGCAAGTCTCGGTCGGACGTCAAATTGCGCAAAATCGCGGTAGAAACGACAAACGAAAAAACGAAAATCGAAACGACTAATTTTTGCGAATGTTCACGAAAAACGGAAACGAGCCAAAACGGACCTGCCCCGAAAAACGACAACTCGAAAAAAAATTTTCCTAGTCGTGCCCATCTCTACTGATTAATTCTTTTCAGTTAGAATCAAAACAGCTTGTAGTCAAAACATAGAGCAAATTGGTTTCTCTAACAGTATCTTAAAAGCGATGGGCTATACTAATGCCAAAGCGGCAGTTAAATGAAGGATCTAGGTCAGGGCTGTCCAACTTTGAGCAGGCTGAGGTCTACGTTTTCCAGCACAGAGTGCCTGAGGGCTACTACACTAAAACCTCTACTTACGAATTTTATCCATTCCTTCCGAGCACATGGTCATAAGTAAAAAAATTGTAAGTAGAGCAGCGGTTTCCCATAGGAATGCATTGAAAATCAATTAATCCGCTATGGAGGGAATTGTCCAGGGGGGAAGAAGAAGGGAGATGTCACTGCACAAAGGAGATGGGCACACCTGCAACCCCACCTCTTGCCCCTCTCCTCCCCTCTCCTCCCTCCCTCCACTCTGCACCAGTAACTCAGCTGGTCACAAGACAGTGGCACACCCATCATCTGGCTGGTGGAGGGAACAGAGGACTGTGCCATTGCCTTGAACTGCCCCACTCAGGTGAGACAGTGGGCTGGCTGACCCAAAACTTTGCTGGGGCACTGGTGGTCCTTGGGATCGGGGAGGGAGGGGTGGAGAACTTGTCCCCTCACTTTTTTTTAATTGATGGCCGACGGGCTACTTTTGAACCCTTCGTGGGCTACTGGTAGCCCACGGTCCACCTGTTGGGCAGGCCTGATCTAGGATATAGAACTCCAAGACCACGTGAGCCTTCTGGGTAATCACAGTCTAGTTACAATGAATTTACTATATCCCCATACCTGACTAGTTTAATGCCTCCAAAGATTACAAGAGCTTTCACTTTAGCCAGATTGAATGCTCTCCCTTTTAAGCTTTTGGATGGGAAATTTCAAATTGCTTGTGCCCATGCAAAACGAATCAGATAGAAAGGGTCACTTGTGTCCTTCTTTATTGTTCTTTTTATCATGACCTAAGTAAGGAACTTATTCAATTTGTATGATGTTGTATTAGTGTTTTATTTATTGTTATTATATTTTTATTTTTGTTTATTATGGGGGTTGTGTTTGGGCAAATTGTCTTTGAATCTGTTGTACACCAGCCAGAGTTCCTGAGGGAAAGTCAGGTGGTTAATAAGTACAAAAAAATAAATAAATAAATAAATAAATAAATAAATAAATAAATAAATAAATTTGTTATCAATAAACTTCCTGGGAGACCTGCTGAATTCTATGTGAAGTTACTTCTTTCTGACAGTTCCCAGCAGATCTCAAATTGTGTCACTAGATTTTGTACCACTGCAGTAGTTGTACGTAGGCTTATGACTGCCAGTAATTCTAGCTCTGGATGGTCATATAGAACGAGGTTTCCACTCAGGGGCTTGATATTGGCCTGATCTCTGGTATATCGTTTCATCTATCTTTCTGATATTGACTATTTATGTAACAGTCTCATTTGTATTTTGTGGTTTTTATCAAAAGTTTTATAATGTTTTTACAATGTTTTATTCTGGTAATTTGATGTTTTGGTATTTTTAGATTTGGTTAACAAATCTTCTTCTTCTTCTTCTTCTTCTTCTTCTTCTTCTTCTTCTTCTTCTTCTTCTTCTTCTTCTTCTTCTCCTCCTCCTCCTCCTCCTCCTCCCTCCTCCTCCTCCTCCTCCTCCTCCTCCTCCTCCCTGCTCAGTGAGCAGTTACACAATAAATATCTTGCCAAAATTACCTGCTTTTCTCCTGATGTTGTCCCTCCCTCATAAACCAGCTCTTTGTTAACAGCCTTGACACTGCTTTCTTTGTTCTCTCCTGCTTTGCCCAGCTTTGCTCCTCCATTTCTTTTAGCACAGGGTCCAAGGGGAAACTGCCAGGAGCTTTTCCTACAGGGGGAACAGAAGGAATAAACCAGCAGGGATCTTTGAGAAGACTGCCTAAATTGAGGTGAACTTTTCAGCCTTGGGTGATCGTTTACTTCTGCCTCTCTTTGTTCTTGGGAGCTGCATGCTTTGGCCATTCTCTGCCCTGGGCAAGTCTTTGCTCCTCCCTTTTGATTTCTTTTAGCACAGGGTCCAAGGGGAAACAGCACAGGGGGCTGCCAGGAGCTTTTCCTACAGGGGGAACAGAAGGAATAAACCAGCAGGAATCTTTGAGAAGACTGCCTAAATTGAGGTGAACTTTTCAGCCTTGGGCAACCTGGGGCAGGATTCCAAGAAACAAGAAGAAAACTGGAGGAGTAATACCTCCTTTAAAAACCTTGGCCCAGCTGGCCCGGCTGGTAGTACCTTGTAAGGGCCCCCATCTGGGGTTACAGGAGAGGACGGTCAACGGTTTTGAAGGCGGAAGAGGGCTCTCATCGCCCCAACGGCAGAAAAAGCGGAAGAACCATCTTTAGGAGAAGGAAACTCTTTCAAACCTCCACTGCCTTGTGGCTATATCCATCATTAGAAAAGGCTTCAGGAGTCAACCTCGAGGAAAAAAACGGAGCCGGGTCCCGGAGACAGTTCATGACTGTATACAATCATGTTCTGGCAACTCCTGTGACGCAGCTGGAACTAATCGTATCGGCTTTGCCGTTCCATTGGACCACTCCAGCTACGTGGAGAGGGGGGTTTCGCTGCCTGGGTAACAGCCTAACCTCCATATTGAATTACCCAGGCCTTGTGCCCTGGAGAGGACCACTTACAGCAAATAGTGGGGGAACAACACAGGAAGCGGCAGCTACCTGGGTGTAGGCGGATCAGGATGGAAACCAGCAAACAAATCGTTGACTCTGTCCCATGCAACAAACATAAAAAAACCTCGAGCCAAAAGTTGGGCACATGGAATGTTAGGACAATGAACCCTGGCTGTTCAGACTATCTCCAAGAAATGGACACTATACGAAAGACAGCTGTCATCGACAGGGAACTGTGCAGACTGTGGATGGACATTGTTGCTCTCCAAGAGACGAGGCTACCTGACTCTGGATCTGTCAAGGAGAGGAACTTTATATTCTTCTGGCAGGGAAAACCATCAAACGAGACCAGGGAATGTGGGGTTGGCTTTGCTGTTAGAAATACTTTACTAGGTCTCATTATCACACCTGCTGCAGGAAGTGAGAGAATCCTGTCCATGCAACTACACTCTACAGCAGGGTTGGTTACACTTATCAGTGCATATGCACTAACATTATCATCTCCAGCAGAACTTAAAGACAAATTCCATGATGATCTAGCTGCCACTATCAAGAAAATCCTTGAGAAAAGACCAATAGCTATCCTCGGTGACTTTAATGCCAGGGTTGGAGCTGATTATAACTCCTGGCCCACCTGCCTAGGTTGGTTCGGCATTGGAAAGATGAATGAAAATGGCCTGCTGGAGTTTTGCTGCTATTATGGTCTCTGCGTCAGCAATACATTCTTTAACACAAAGCCCCAGCACAAAGTCTCTTGGAGACATCCAAGTTCGAAACACTGGCATCAGCTCGACCTGATTCTCGTCAGGCGCTCCAGCATTTCTAGTGTTACAATCACACACAGTTATCAGAGTGCCCACTGTGACACAGACCACTCCCTGGTGTACAGCAAAGTAAAACTGAAAACAAAGAGATTGCACCACCTGAAGAAGGAAAGAAGATCAAAAATTGATACCAGTAACACCTATAACCAAGGAAAAGTGGAGGCATTCTCCCATGTACTCAAGGAAGCTCTTCCTGGCCCTGCTCAAGATAATGCATCTAAACGTTGGGAACATTTTAAGAATGTTGTTTATAACACTGCTTTATCAGTATTCGGCAAGGAGACTCGAATGAGAGCAGACTGGTTTGAAGCCCACTCAGAAGAGCTGATGATGACATTAGGTTTTTAAATAGTGGCAAAATACCATGGATTCAACACCCACTCACCATTGTAAGTAATGCCCATCTCAGCTAGGATCCCTTTCAGCTGATTTGGCTGAGGAACAGAGGAGAAGTAGCAGCCTGACATGCTCAAACCTCCATACGCTTATTCACTTATATAAAATCTGGCCCCTTCTTCTACATTCTCTGTTTGCTGTGTTACCCAGGGAGGCAAGAAAGCAAAGCAAAGCAAAACATAGTGTTCTGCTTATATACTACCCCATAGTGCTTAAAGCATTCTCTGGGCAGTTTACAATTTAATTATGCAAGGTATACATTGCCCCCTCCCCCAAGTAAGTTAAACAAATGAAACCAAAAATACAGTATTGCCATGCTTCAGACTTATGCAGTGGATTGGTCCAAAATCATATGGCTGAAGAAGATGAAGCATGCAAGCACTGAATCTAGGCATGATGCCAACTCAGGGTATACAGCCACTTCTATGGTGCATGATCTGCAATTAAACAGAACAGATTCTGCAGTAAATAATATTTCAGAGGACAAATTGTCCATTTAATGCACATAACTTCTTTCTTTATTGTTGAATAATTACATTCCTTGGGGAAGAGTTTTGACTGGTATACATTGTGGGGCACTCAGACCAACATAAATATATGAAATCCCTTTTCCTAGATGCACTTTTAAGACATCAGACAGTAAAACTGAAGCCTATAACTTTCTATATTGGTGCTCTTGACAAAATAGCTATGTAGCGTTCACCCTTTTACTGCATATTAGAGATGGGCATGAATAGAAAAAATGATGTTTCGGTTTTTCATTTTTCGTTGCAGGTGCATTTCGGTTCATTTTTGTTTTTCGTGAATTTTTTGAAAAAAATTCCTTTTGTTTTTGTTTTCTGTTTTTCATTTTTACCCGCTTTTTGCGCGATTTTTAAAGCATTTCCGTGCGTGGGCATCCTCTAATGCCCCAGACCAGAGGGAAAACACTAAAAAAATGATGCTGGCAGAAACACAGTATAGACTAGGTACGCAGGGAGGCTGCAAAGGCAGCGTTGGGCGTAGCCCAGGGCGTAAGGCAGCCACAGAGTGACTGCACTGCGGGGCAGGGGAGGGTACTCACCGAGAGGTACGCACGCACACAGGGAGGCTGCAAGAAAAATCTCTTCTTTCTCTCTCCAAAGAGCCAGGCTGCAGCCAGCAGGAACACAGAGACACACACCTGCCTGCCTGGCCTAAAGTAACAGGTTGCAGAGACAGCAATCCTACCCTAACTCCCACCGCAGACTGCAAGGTGGACAGGGGGCTGCCAGAGCTTTTTATGCCCTCTGTGGCTGCCACACCTACCCAGTCTGCAACCTGGCCATGCTATTGGTTAAAACTGTCCAAGAATTTACATGATACCATCACATGACTTGCACCCATCTTGTGGCTGGAATCCATTTTGTGTCATCCTTAAAGGGAAAAGAAAAAATACATTGTGATGGGAGAAAGACAAAAACAAATGTTTTAAGGACCGCAACTCCCTGGTAGGTAATCATTTCAAATAATTATCACTGTGTTTTTATGGATGTCCAGGGCATTTTAATACCCAATAAATCAATATTAGGCATCTGGGAGCTATTTTGGGTCAATTTCCCCTAACTCCCCTTAAAGGAAAAAAAAAATACAGCGATCTGAGAAAAGACATAAATGCACGTTTTAAGGACCCCACCCCCTGGTAGGTATCATCAGGCAGAATAAATAGTTATCGCTGGGTTTTTACAGATATTCAGGACGTTTTTTAACATTTAAAAACAGCTCATTTCACTGCACATCGCCATTAACGAAAACGAAATGTAACGAACCTAATTTTCATGGTTCTGTTTGGTTCATTCCAATTTCATCACAATTTCCGTTATTTGTTTCGTTACGTAATGAAATGAATAACGAATAACGGAATGAATTTTTTTTTTCATTTCGTGCCCATCTCTACTTTATATATTAATGTACAGTAGGGGGAATAAAGGGTTAATGCCTATGCCCAATCATGGAATGTGGAGCAAAGCCTTCTTGTTTAAATGGCTCCACCTGAGGGAGCAAGATTCAGATAGGGAAATGCCAGGGAAGAGATAGGCTAGAGATAGGAAGCTGCATGCTTTGTTAAGGCTCTGAAGAAGGGACATGTCAAGTTTGAGTGAAGGAATCATATCATTATTTGAGTGAACTGCTTTGTGTAACTTTAAATGTAACTATATACAAGTGAACCTGAATTCAACAGCTATCTGTATTCACTAAACATTCATTTTATTTTTACCACGTTACACCTTGTCTGGAACTCAGTGATTGAACTGGGATACCCTGAATGGTGGCAGTGATACCCAAGACTAAAGTGCTATAGGTCAATAGTCAGTGAGACGACTGGGGGCCTGTGCTAGATTGAGGCAATACTGAGGGGAGGGGGGTACATCAGCCCCAACCCCGAAAGTCCTAACCTCCACAATTAAACAGAACAGATTCTGAAGTAAATAATATTGCAGAGGACAAATTGTCCATTTAATGAACAGAACTTCTTTTTTTATTGTTGAATAATTACATTCCTTAGGGAAAAGTTTTGACTACTGTACATTATGGGGCACTCAGACCAACATAAATGTATGAAATCCCTTTTCCTAGATGCACTTTTAAGACATCAGACAGTAAAACTGAAGCCTACAACTTTCTATATTGGTGCTCTTGACAAAATTGTTGTTGTTGTCACAGTCGTCGTCGTCATTGTCATCATCGTCGTTGTCGTCGTTGTCGTCATCGTCATCATCATCATCATCATCATCATAGTCACACAGCAGACAAGATAACTACGCTTGATTTTGTATTACAACTCACTAGTTGAATGATTCCCAAGTGTTTAGGGCTACGTGATGTGTCGGCGAATAATACAAGCAGATCCCAGTAAGGTGGCTTTCTGCATCTGACTGATGGTGACTTTGTCAACTCCAAATTCTTCTAAATACTTTCTTAGCTCTTTAGGCATCGCACCCAGCGTGCTGATTACCACTGGGACCACCTGTAGCAGTTTATGCCAGAGCCTCTGAAGTTCAATTTTCAGATGCTGATATCAGGTAATTTTTTCAAGTTGTTTCTAAGTGACTCTACTATCACCTGGTATAGCAACATCAATGATCCACACGTTTTTCTTCTCTACAATCACAATATATTATTACCCCCCCCAAGGGTGCCACCTTGTCGTGGTGGGGGGCTTAACTGCTCCAGTAAGTCCAACCTTACCAGAGAGGTCTTGACTGAGGAACAGAACTAAGTGCACTCAACAACCCATGAATCATGGTGAAATATAATCAAAAGAAGCCTATACTGGCTTGGCCATTGCCCATGTTAACAGGGACCGTGACAGGTGTTGATGAACCTGGACATCCATTGATAAATGGGCTACAGGTCAAGGGTCGCATTGCTGAGCAACCAGGGCATGGGCCTGTAGAATTACTGGAACAATCTCAGGAATGGCAGAAATATACTTTACCAGAGAATTGGGCAATCATGAAATGCTAATATAGAGCAGAACTGGAAAAATGAGGCTACCAAAACCGGATGCCTCAATTTATTATTATTATTATTATTATTATTATTATTATTATTATTATTATTATTATTATTATTATTATTATTATTATTATTATTATTATTATTATTAACTGATGCATATAAATCAGGGAAGAACAAAGAAAATTCTGAAATATTAATGGTGACTAGCATATTTACACAAATATTTGGCTATACATTTCTGATTTAAACTACACTGATCTGCCCACATGGAATATTCAGTTTTTCAAAAACAAAACTTCTCTATCCAGAATTCAACATGAAGGGAAATAGCCTGATATGGCTGCACAATATAATGTCTGTATTTTCAGCTGAAAAAGGATGCCAAACTTTACATAGCTTCACACCAATGACAGCAGTCCAGATGGTCTACCTACAGAATACCCTGTTTTTGCTCACTACCATTCACAAAGTGAAAGCAAACAAGGAAAAATCCCCGAACCTGACCCCTTGTTTCCTCAGTTAGCCACTTTTCTCCCAAACACCTGTAGACCATCTTGACTGCTGACATAGGTGCTGTCAACATTTAGGAAATGCCTTTCATATGTCACACTTGGCATCCTTTTTCCTGCTGACAATGTGGGCTCAATATTGTGTAGCAAGCAATACTGGGCCAGCTCCCTGTGTTTTGAATTATGGATTCAGAAATACAACTCCACATTCACAAACCAGACGTGTTTTGAAGAGTTCAGAATAAAGTTATGAACTGTAGCAAGTATAGTGCAGAAACAGACTTCTATTGAATGAGACTAAGATCTAGCCACTTTAACAGGATACCTGCCTATCTGACTTTGATGTATTCCTACAAATCTAATTTCAAGAAAAGCATCTCTTAATCCCAACCACACTTGGCTTTCCTGTAAACCTTTTTCCTTATACTAACAAAGAATCTGGAACACAGACTGAAATCTTGGTAGCTTAATTAGAATAGTAAGTTGCACAACAGTAGGTTGCTGCGAATCAGTGGTGATCGAATAAGACAGCTCCTCTGGAAATGCCACTTATTTATATGGGCCCACTTTAGCTGTGACTTACAACACTAAGCAACAAGATTTCAGCCATAGAAAGGTAGAATCAGTGCAAACTTGTTGGTCATCCATGGCTCATTCGTGCTTGTTGCCTGAAACCTACTGCCATTTAAAAACTCTATTATTTGGCTAGCATTGCCCCTCCAGGCATATGTCAAAAGGTGCTACTGAATAATGAACAAAAAAAGATAATACAGCACCAAACCCATCCACTTCATGGATACCAACCCGATTGCTATAATCAAGGAAAAGTTTTCTGCTCACACCTCAAGCTCTAAACATTAAGCCAGAAGATTTGAATCTACCACACAGCCATGGACACTCAAGGATGTGAGTGTCCTTGATGGAGTAAAAAGGTTGCAAGTAATTCTGACCTAACACACATAACACATACAATTGTCACTTAAGTTGTTCTGTACTTTTTTGCAAGCTGCTAGAAGACAGTTAATTAATTCAATATGGTATCTTTTCCAACTTGCTGTGATGTGTGATTACTTCAACCTGGTGGAAACACAGAACATTAAAATCACTAAGCCCATTACAATATTTGGAAAAGCAGGTTTTGAGACCAAAAATATTAGTAAACATGTTGACTGTATTATTGTTATATTTTGTCTTTTGCCATGGTATTATTAATTCTAATCATGCTTCCCTTCTGACTTTTTGTAAATGTCATGTGTTCAATGGACTAAATAAATGGACTGACTGATAGATTTATGCTGCACTAACCTTCCAAAAAGGAGCAAGTATACATTTTACAAGGATGAAAAATGTTACTTCTATTTCCTTTGAAGAAACCGATCTAGTTCTAAGCTAAAAACAGAACTGCTGCAAGGTTCAAGATAAGAGGTTTAGCCAATTGCCTTGAGACATTGTCTCTAGTACATGTCTGATTTTTTAAAAAATATTTTCTGCAAAAATATGCTTGGCACAAAACTACCTTCTCTACAGAAACTTATTTTTTACACACATATATGTATACAAATAAATCAATTTGACATGTGAGCTAAACAAAGAAACCCCCTGGCAGAAGAGTATTTTACCTCACTTCCAATAAAAATAACCATGTTTCCCAGTCAAAACAGGTAGTCACATTATTATAAAACTATTTAAAACATACTAAACCAGATTCAAGTATAGTTCTTGTTTTATTTATGACTGTTTTTAAAAAAATCCTAGAATTGAAAAGGATATTCCTGTACATTTTCATTTCCTGTACATTTTCATTTGACAGGCAACAATGTCTGCACATTTCTTCAAATCGTTCCAGGAACACACACACACACACACACACACACACACACACACACACACACACACACACAGAGAGAGAGAGAGAGAGAGAGAGAGAGAGAGAGAGAGAGAGAGAGAGAGAGAGAGAGAGAGAGAGAGAGATTAATACCTCTGATAACAAATGATTCAGATAGCGAATGGAAATTTCTGGGTATTGGGCTGCCTTGGGTAACTAATGTTGGCTATGGGCTGCGTCAGATAATGAATGTTTCATAATGCCTTGCTACAAAAAAGTGTACCCAGGATGCATTGCATGCGTGCATGCGCGCGCACAAAAACACAGTTTGTGGAGGGGTGGGAGGAGTTAAGAGTATTTTCTTCATGATGTTTGGGAGCCATTCTGCTGAGGGATTTTGTACCTTTGGACCTTGGAATGGTAGGGAGCTAGCTTTTATTAATCTTTGCACTGCTTTTCTTTGCATTTTTGATGGGAACAGGCTGGGGTAGTCTTGCTGCTTTCTTTTCTCCATGTTTGCAATCATTTCCATTGCTGTGCAGGCAAGAACCCTCTGGGTTTTTCTTGAAGCTTGTCTTTGTGTATGTTTGCATTTCCTCCCATTCCACTTTGGGTGGGAATAGGCTGGGGTAGCCTTGCTGCTTTTATTTCTCCATGTTCTACATCACCCCATATAGATGAGGAGCCATAGGACCTTAGTGAAAAGTGTCTTCCATTTGCCAGGAGCCTTGATAGCAGTACCATAAGCCCTGTAAACTTAGGCATTTCAACAAATACCAAAGTTGAGTCATGGGACTCCATTTTGATAAGCTACTCCCTGGCTTTGGAATCTTTAAGTACCTTTGAGAGTGACATGTCTTCAAAAGGGGTGTCTGTCTCTGAAGCCCCTACCACCTGCCGTTATTCTAGCACACTCTATTTAGCTGTCATCACCAAAAGCACAAGAAGTAACAAGAGCAAGGAGATCATAAAGCAGCTTCCAAGAGAAATAGGTAGTGGTAACAGCAGCAAGACTATGGTCCACATGAGGGAGAGGGCAAAACTTAGTTTTTCATCACCACAAATCTGGAACTGACTCCATTCATAAAGCACACAACTTTTATGCTTATTTATTTACAACAGTCCTGATTGGCATGTTGTTGATGATTTTATACATTATTTCTTGATAACTTAGTTGACAGTTTTCTTTCCAGAGCTAGCTAGGCATGAAGGAAGCTGTAGCAGTCTAACAGCCACTATTGAATTTATTCTGAAGTTCCAGCATGATGTTTTCATCCTAATTATTCCCACATCCCACCACTGGAAAGCAAGCAAGCCCCCAAACCCAAACAGTCAGCATCCCCGCAGAAAAAGAACATCCCGCCTCAGTACTAAAATGCTCTTAAATCATATTTATTTTCCAGTGACTTTACAGTTATGAAACTCTACAGCTTTTCCCATCCTGCTGTCTCCTGAGATATTTTTCTGAAGCTCTTGAGGGAAATCCTGTCTGATTGGTATAAAAATATTACTTTTCTGGTTATTGTTTTTGTTTGACTTTGGGGTATTTCAAGCCTTTCTTCCTCCATTTAAATTAAAACGAAGAGTTCGCTATAAGCAGACAGAGCACTGCCTGAATAGCATTTGTGTGTGTCATAAATATTCAATAAAAAGTGCTAGTGCTTGGAGTGACTGCAGTGCCACATTTAAGCTGGCGAGACTTGAGTTTAAAACTTACTCACTTTGCACATCCATGTGGCAGCAAACATAACTTTCCACCTTGAGACTGAGGAGGAAACTTTGGGTGTGCTCATTTATACATATTGATATACAACAAAGAGTCATGTGGTTAAAATGGCTAAATTTTTAATTCTTGTGCCTATTTTTTCTTTTCAAAATTAATGTATTTACAGTATTCATTTATTTATGTATATGCCCTAATGCAGTGCTCCCCAACCTTTTTGTGGACTGAATTTTCTGTGGCAATTTATTTAAAGGCAAAAAGGGGGTGAAAGCAAAGGATGGGAGGGAAGGAGGAGGGGGAGGCACGAGACGGCGGCTACTCAGTCCACAAAAGGCTCCTCCTCCTCCGGCGCCGGGAGTCGTAAAGCTTGCCCGGCCGCCGCCGCCGGCCGCCGCCGCCGTTCCTCCTCCGATACCAGGAGACTGGCTCCTGGCCCCGGCGCCCGCGTGCAGCACCCACCCGGCCGCACCGGGAAGCGCCCTCGCGGCACCAACGAGCCGCCGCCGCCGCCTCCTGCTCCTTTTCCTCCTCCTCCTCCTCCTCCTCCTCCCGCCCGCCGCCGCCAGAGTAGTACAGTAATCTCCTGCGCCCCCATCCGCCGGACCACCCCTCTGCAATTGCCTGACCAGCGATAGGAGGAGGAACCAGAGCAGGAGCAGGAGGAGGAAAATCCACAATATGTGGATGTTGGTGCCGCGCTTGCTCCTGCTCCTGCTGCCACCACCGCCGTTGGGACTGCGGGCCATCTGGGACCTCTTTCGCCTCCTCTTCTCGAGGAGGTCTCTTCTGGGCCCCAAACAGGCCTCCTGGCGGAGCCCAAGCGGCCGCCGCCAACGCCGCGCCGGGCACCAGCGTTTCTGGGTCGCGTCAGGCCGCCCGGGAAGAGGGGGGAGGGGAGGAGGGGGAGGCAAAGTGATCTGCAAGTCACTTCTGGTTCACTGGAGAAAGGAGGAGGAGGGGCGGCGGAGGAAAAGGGGAGGAGCCTCCTGGCCTCTGGGACCGGCACCGGTCCGCGGACAACAGGGACCACCACCCTAATGGACTGAAGCCAATTTATTTAAAGCTACTTCTTCAAGAGGCTACAGTCCACAAAAGCTTACTCAGTAAAGCTTGTTAGCCTTTATGATACCAGGAGACTTAGTCGTAGTAGTACAGTAATCTCCTGCGATAGGGACTTGGCCTGACCAGCGATAATGGAAAATCCACAATATGTGGATGTTGAGTTGGGTTGGGACTGGGGGCCATCTGGGGCCTCTTTCACTTACCGGAGGTCTGGCGCTGCCCCAAACAGGCCTCTGACGGGCTTTCTGGGCCCGTCAGAGGCCCCCGGAAGTGGTTTCCAGTGATCTGCAAGTCACTTCTGGTTCACTGGAAAACACTTCTGGGACCTCCAACAGGCCCAGGAAGCCTGACGGAGAACCGTTCCGGGCAGCGCCAGGCCTGGAGTAAGTGCAAGACCCAGGGTGCCTTGCATTTCATATACTGCAGTCCTGCGATATACCGAGACTGCAGTATATGAACCGCAAAATGGTGGGGGATGACTGTCATCGTTGTAGTCGTCGTCATCATAGTAGTAGTAGTAGTAGTAGTAGTAGTAGTAGTAGTAGTAGCAGCAGCAGCAGCAGCAGCAGCAGCAGCAGCAGCAAACTGCCCCTTGGATATTTCTTGATCATGGTATCTTCCCTTCCAGATAAGTATATCCCTTGGATATTTTAAAAGATACATACCTCCTTCATCCATTAGATACTTGTACTTGAAAAAGGTGGCCTAAAGATTTGCCTTGTTCACTGGTTCATTGCAGAAAAGCCAGTTAAGTAATGCTTTCTGCTCCTCCAGCTGCCATTGGACTGGCTTAAGGTACACAAACAGTGCATCTCAGCAATCTATCAATAACATTTTAAATTGTACTTCAAAAGATATTGTTTTGGAAACCATAGCTATCATTTTACATTTTGTCCAACGTTGCTGCAAGGGTTGGGCATGTCAGTGAAAAGAGGTAGTTCCTGGTAATTTTAGAATGGCAATTCATGAACATACAAGTCATAGATATGGGAAGAACAATGGCCATTAAACCACAGTGCATCTGGTATTGTGTACACATTAAGAACTGGCTTCCATTATCTTCTGTCCTTGGATTCAATTATTAGTTTGATGAACGTCAATTGTCATAAGAGGGCAATTTTCAGGCAGCAACTGAAAGAAGAACTCGTTTCTGGGGCTTTACTTTAGGAAATGAGCACAATGTTCAATTACTTCATGCTATTAGAAATACAAAGCCTTTAAAATGTACAATATTGCTTGTATTTGATTAAAATCAGTTGCTATGGATAGCTTTGATCTTACAATAACTTTCCTAGCCTATCCTTTCTACTGCAGCCCCTTAAAATAGAATGTTCTTGAATTATCCCATGCCCAAAGTGCCTCCTGGAATTGTAAAGACATCTATTTTCACCTCTACTGTTTTCAAGTGTTGTTAAAGGAATAAAATATTGAGACTCAGAACCGTGTTCAACTGCTGTTTGCAAAAGATCCCCAGGCGCTGATTATAAAGCTACTTCGTTAGCCTTGCCAAGCTAACTTCTCTCTAACTTCAAAAGGATTTCACTCCTTTTCAGTTTAGGTGTACGTTGAACATAATAACAGTTCAGTCAAGGAATACAGTAGTTAGAGGGTTTGTGGAATTTTGGAGAGATTTGCCATAACATGGCAGGGGGGGGGGAATTGGGAGAAGCTTTGTACAATAATCCTTGGTGATTTTTCAGGCTCCTTAATAAAACTGTCATTGTACAATGCTAAAGACTTCACAGCTGTGAAACACTTTTAGAAGGCAGATGAGCTTGAAGGTCAAGTGCTGATCCAGGGATATTGCCAGAGCCACATTTGTCCCTGAGAAACCAGTTGGTCTCAGTGGCTTGAAGTGCCTTTATTAGCTTTTGCTGGTACACCAGCTATGGTTGTTCTTGGACAGGAGTAGCTTAACTACCATAGACACTGGTCACCTCACACATGGATTACAGCAAGGCTATTTATGTGGGCCTACATTTAAGACTGTCCTGGAGGCTTCATTTGGTGCATAATAGTTTGGACAGGTGTCTGAATGAGGTGACCTATCAAAAGCACATGATGTATCTCCCCACAGTATTGCATAGAATAACCATTGGAATTTGCTACTGGGAGAGGGTGAAGACAGTAAGAACCTTGTGCCTTGCTCCCTATGCCACTGTTATTCTTTGTCACTCAGAAATCTTCCTAACTAAATATTTATGCAGGTGCTCAAAAATTACTTTGAAAGCTTGCAAAACCTCTTCAGGCTATCTCTCTCTACTTGAACAAAGCAAAAAACAGACAAGACAGAAGGGCTAGAATTATCTCACTTCTTTTGTGGCTGCAGAATGAGAGAGGAAGTCTTGAATTTCCAATGTAAAATCATCCCACTGGCCACACTTTTAAGAAAGTAAAAGCTTCTTCCTGTCGCATGGCTTCCAATGGGTCCCCATGATGAAAGGAACCCAAATAAGCCTTGGGACCTTTAGGGAGGCTACTAAGATATCCCCCATAGGCAACATGCACTGGCCTTTTCCAACCATCATAAGAAATGGACAAGGGCTGCCAGTTTGGGAGCAAGGACTGGTTAAAGAAGCTAGCTCAAAGGAGTCTAAAAGCACTGCAAACCACTACACTGAGCATCAGAACATTGACTGGACACAGCCATGAACTGGCCAAAGTTCTGAAACACCACCATATTAACCTAGCATGCCTTCAAGAGACAAGATCGAAGGCTCAAAACTCCAAGGACACTGGAGAGGATTAGAAGCTGATTTACCAGGGCACATCCAACAACAATGGTGTTGCTGTTGTTGTGAAGAAGGACCTATGCACCCACATGCCTGAGGTCCAGAGGCACTCTGACCACATCATATCTGCCACCATTTACACCCCCATCCACCAACTCCAGTGTTTTCTGCCTATGCCCCATACGGATCAAATAAACTAGAGGCCACAATCTGTCTGTCTTTAAGACCTGCTACTCCTCTGTAGTGACTTAAATGACTATGTAGGAAGCACCTGGAATGGATGCCAGAGCCATGGGAACCAAAGTTATGGACTAGGGATGGGCATTTCATTTAGGAACCAGAAGGTTACAAAATGAACCACACAAGCCCAGGTGGTCCTCGGAACCAGCTGATACATGCAGATCCAATTGCTTTACCTTTCCCGCAGGGTTAAAATACAACAAGGAAGCAAACTGTGACATCATCTTTCCTGCTTTGTGCTGCTGGCCAATTAGAGAGGGAGGCGGGATGATGCCTGTCCCTACACAGCTTCTGATTGGCCAGCATCACAGATCTAGCACAGATGACATTGCAGCATGGAAGCTAGAGAAACACAAAAGCCCCGGTCTCATTACCATTATCTGTGCATCTTAATTTGATGTGTACTATGGGGGGGGCAGTCACGTGATGTTTGATGCATAGTTAGCGCCCCGATGACAGGGGAGTGTTTTACTTCTCTGTATCCATCCTGACTTGATTGCTGCACATATTTTCCCTGTTTTTCGAGTTGATTTTCTACGTCACGCTTACGTATATATATATTTTTCCCTGGTTGATTACTGGCAAAGCCTCAGGCAGGCATATTTTCGCCTGCTTTTTTGGCCGGGAGTCAGGTTTTTTAAAAAAAAACTTTAAAACTTTTTCTGTGCTTCGCATTGCGTGATCGCCGCGATGCCACAAACGGAAACGAAAAACCCGACCAAAGTTTTCTTTTTTCGATTCGAGTTCGAGTTCTGACAGCTTAATTGTCGTTACCGTTTCCATTACGTAATGGAAATGATAACCGAAAATGGAAATGACAATTTTGCCGAGTCGTGCCCATGTCTAGCCGGTATGCCACCAATTCAGCAGCATAAACGATTACCAAGGCAGAACTACAGGAAGTGGTAGAAAAAGGGGTACGAATCAAATTGGTGTGAATTTTCTGGGGTCGCACCTCGTTCAAGGCCTTTAAAAGTGTGCATCAATAACAGAAGTATTTTAACACAACCCCTGGTGGTGGTACAAAATGCTGTGGTTAAAGTGTGCTTCTGGGGGTGTGGTCGGCCAGGGTACCAAAATACTACTCTTGGGAGTGAAGGCACGATCTTTTGCTGCACAGTCTTTTGCAGCAAAAAGAGCAGCAAAATTGTTGTGGGACTGAGGCCAAAGGAGTGATAATAGATATGCATCATATAATATGTACTGTATAAAATTTCACAGGAATGGAGAATGTGAGGGAAAGTACTACAAGCCAGAATATGATCTCTTCCTCTTCAACATAGCTTAACAGAATGTGATAAGGCTTCAGAAACCATACATACTCCTCAGGTATTGAATGTGATCTTTTGACCATCATTTAACTGTCCTTGGTAAAGTAGCCAGGATTTTTTTCCAGCATTATCCGGAAAAGAGTATTATTATGACAGCATATATTTACCAGTATAATAACCCCAATAGTAGTTAGTTCTTTGCCTGTAAATGTCTTTCTTAAATTTTACTGGTGGCTCTTAAAATGTCCATTATCATTTGGAAAACAACAGCAGATATTATATTGTATGTTCCTTAAAAGCTGTATCTTCAGGGATGTCACAGAAAACATGCTATAAAAAGGGATTAAAAAGAAAGATGGATTTTCCTCTTGGAATCATTCTAATTTTACAGAGCTGTAGATAAATAGTACCACTCTTCCTTCCACATTTTAACTGTGAAGGTACAGCCACAACCCATTCTTTACACTTTTGATGTACCGTCAGCATCTTGACTGCAGCAACAAAGATAGAAAGCATAGAAAGCTGCTTTATACTGAGTTCATCAAACTCATGAATGTCAAGTTCAATTCTTTCCTAATTGCATCTGCAACCAAAAGCTAGAGAACATATTGAAGAACAGCCATGACAATTGTTTTGTGCTTGGGCATGATGAGGTAAACTCATGGCAAATGGAGGCAGGTACTGGGATTTCCCCCTTGCTTGTTGTCTGTTTGTGAATGGTAGTAAACACAAAAGAGGATCCCATAGACCAGTGGTGGTGAACCTTTGGCACTCCAGATGTTTTGGACCACAACTCCCAGAATTCCAAGCCCTTATTGCCAATGACAAAGGACTGTGGGATGGGCAAGATGGGCAAAAGACAAATATTGGTGTTATCAAAATTCAGGTTGTCCTTTGCTATTAGAGATGGGCATGAACTGTTTCATTTTGGTGCATTTTTTGGCAGGCATTCATTCAAAGGCATCACCTGGAGGGGGCAGGAGAGGGAAGCCGTGAAAAATAAAGATGGGCAAAAGACAAAAAACGAAGCACTGTTTCATTTTTCATTTTGTGCCCATCTGTATTTTTCAGTGCTCCCCCCCGCCCCTTCCAGGTGCTGCCTCTGAATGAGACCCTGTCAAAGGAGGTGAGGCTCAGAAGCACCAAACATCTGTTTGATGGAAAAACAAACCAGTACTGGTTTGGCAGTTCGTGCCCATCTCTATTTGCGATTTAAAGCCCGGCATCATATTGGTGCCTGGGAATACAGCAATAATATTGCAATACAATGTCAGGCCATTTCCTGGTGTTTTGAATGTGATGGGATAATAGCAACCTTGCATGCACTGACACTGAGTATCAGTGTCAGGGGGCTTTACAGCCTAATATGACTATTCTTCCCTATTAACCTGATTGGTAAGGTTCCATCACCACCTTTGGCATTTGGGGCAACCCGTCACCACTCTTTGTTTTTTCTCTGACTGGATTAGCAGAAATAGCTTTCTCTTCTTCTTCTGTCCATCTTCCATGCAGCATGGATGCAGCATTTTTTTCTGATTATACTGTCCACTCCTAACTAAAGGAATAACCAAATTTATAGACCAAAACTCAGCAAAAGAATAATGGATACAGAAACAATATCCCACAAATATAATAAAAATGTTTTTTTCCACTGAAAGACAGAAGGTTAGATATGTTGAGGATAGTATTATGCCATATATATTTGTGCACTCTGAATGCTTGTAGAAATGTGCCAAATGTTCACCTGTTGTGTATAAGCTTTAGTTTTTTCCCACCCCATGGGCTTGAAATAGCATTCACTATCACTACTCAGTGGGACAAGATTAAAGGCTTCCTCTCATGCTCATGTGTGCTTGCATACTGTACAAACATGAATGTAGGCAGGAAATGTACAGGTGCAGCTTCCATAGCATAGCACTAAAATCACATGTGGTCTTCAAGGTTGAAAGCTTATGCATTCTCCCCAGCTGAAAGCAACATGGAATATGATTATACTTCATGTCAACATCTGCAAGTATCAAATTCCATAATTTTTGACGTAGCTAAGAGTTCAAATCATGTGCAAAAAGTATACATTAAAGCAGGGGTGTCCAAACTTTTTGAAAGGAGGGCCAGATTTGGTGAGGTAAAAATGTGTGGGGGCCCACCATTTTAGCCTGAAGGGGGAGAAAGGGTGTGGTCCATGCACATATGCAACAGCCACAAATGCTCCAGTTTCAAGGTGCCCAAGGGCCCAGCAGCTGTTGCACGGCCCAGGAATCAGCCCATGCACACCCAAGATGCACCACTGCTTGCATATGCTGCCCTCCCTTGCAAGGAGGTGGGGAAGATGCTGTAGCAATGGAGCCAGGAGTGGGTAGGCAGGGTGTATGGCTGAGGAATGGCCGGAGGCAGGGAGGACAGGCAAACCATAAAACTGCAAGCTTTGTTTCTAGCCAGCACAGGGAAGGGCCGGACGGTGGGGATGAGTGACAGGCTGAGCCGGTAGGGAGAAGAAGCTGAGGGCCACTCAAAATTTTAAATTGGGCTGCATTTGGCCCCCAGGCCAGTCTTTGGACATGCCTGTATTAAAGCAATGAAACTGCATTCCAGATTTAAAATGCCCACCTTTTAGAAAGATTCCCATTGATCTTCCATCTGCGCACTAATGCTCTTACAGTTCTTACAATATGGCTCTGACTACTTGGTGTTCACCCTGTGCTGGATGTTGACTCTCTCTTGCATCTATTTCCAGATATTTGGTGCCTTTGAGCATAAGTTTATTTATTTACTTACTTATTTATTTTTGTATTTGATAACCACCCGATTTTCCCAAACGAACTCACGGCAGTGTACAACATGTTGCAAGAACAACTTGCTCAAACACATGGCATCATTCATCAACAAATCAAATACAATAATATAAAATAATAATAATAAAAAACTTCATTTCTGATACTCTTTTTTGATGGACTAACATGCACAAGCAGAACATGTATGTGAACACTTTTATGCCGAGCCAGTGGGAGCCAGGACCTGCTGTTCCACAAGCCATTGTGAAGTGGCCATTACTGAGACAGAGCATTTTGGTCAGCAAATGCCCCAGGAGGGCACATCTTGATTTTGAAAGGTGTAAAAAGCTTGCCATAGCTGATTAATACTTGAATGGCTAGCTCCAAAGGATCTTCAGAGCCAAGACACTATGGAAAGGATGAATTGAATAATCACATAATTTCCCAGATATCTCCTAAAGTGCCTTAACTCTGAGAACAGCTTGCACCCCTTGAAGCCAAGCTTTCAAATGACAGCTGACCCTAAAGAGTGCTGGCTGCCATACTTGAACATAACACACCAGGCTTAGTAGTAAAAGAAGGAAGAAATGTCTGGATCATTAACATGGCAATTCTAGGAGAAGCCAGTGTTGAAGATAACGAATTGGGAAAACTTAACAAAATGCAGAGACCAGGCAACTAAAGTATATTGCTTATGGAAGAAACATACTTCACTGGTCCCCATGGTCATTGAGGCTTTGGAAACAATATCAATAAATCTCACACAGTATATTATAAGCAGAGCACAGAGAGAACTCCTAGTTCCCTGAACTCCTTGACCTCTGAAGATGCTGGCCACAGAATTTGGCAAAATCTCAGGAAGAATTTTTTCCAGAGCATGGCAAAACAGCCCAAAAAACTCATAACAGCTATTACTTGCAATTTTGATTGAGTGTGCATGATAATTTTACTACTACTACTACTACTACTACTACTACTACTACTACTACAAATACAAAGTAGTAGTAATAATATAAAATAATAATAGTAAAAAATATACTGCACAGTTTTACTACTACTACTACTACTACTACTACTACTACTACTACTACTACTACTACTACTACTACTACTAGACTGGGATCATCAAGTCCAGCCTTTGTCAATAAGGCACAGCATGTAATACACTAATGCCCTGTAAGACAAAAAAAAAAACTTGCAAGACAAAAAAAATCTGGGAATAGGGTTGCTTCACATAACAGAAATTCCCTGTGGGATGTTTCACAAGATGAAAATCCATTCCACATTTTGAAACAAGTATACCCAGGATGCTGCCCCCGTAGTTTGTGGAGGGGTGGGAGGAGTTTTTTATTAAAGTTTTGGAGCCATACTGGACATTGTTTTGCAGCAGGTTTTGGACTTTTTGAACTTGAAAAGGTAGTGAGTTGAGGTTTCCTTGCTTTCTTTTGTCCATCTTTGCATTCTTTTCCATTGCTCTGCAGGAATAGGCTGGGTTTGTCTTGCAGCTTGCTTTTGTCCATATTTGAATTCCCCCCCCATTGCACTTTTGGTAGGAACAGGCTGGGGGCTGCCTTGCTGCTTTCGTTTCTTTATGTTTGTACTGCACTGCATGTGTCTGTGTATGTATTCTGGGATGGTGGTCTCTGCATGCCTTTAAAGTGCACATTAAAAAGAGGTCTGGAAAAATGGCTTTTTTGGCCTTTTTCTGATCTCTGGAATGGATTAATTGGTTTCCCATTCATTCCTATGGGAAACCAAGCTTCACACAAGTCAAAATGAAGCGACCCATACAGCGAATTAAATTTGTCTTACCTAGTACCAGTGTAAATCTCCAGGCTTTAGAGCCACATTATACAGAAAACGTAAACCTTTTAGTGTTTCAACTAAGCTTTTCTTAAGAACCTGGAGATCCTGGAAAACATAGCACTGGCACTCCAATAGACGGATTATTTCCACTCCAGTGCAACTAAACTTGATTTAACACACCAAAGTGGAAAATCCACATCCATATTGTCTATCTGTAGACATGGGCACGACTTGGCGAAATTGTCGTTTCCGTTTTCGGATATCGTTTCTCTTATGTAACGGAAATGGTAACGACAATTAAGCTGTCAGAACTCGAACTCGAACCGAAAAAAGAAAAATTGGGTCTGATTTGTCGTTGTCGTTCCTGGCATCGCGCGGCGATTGTGCGATGCCAAGCGGCACAGAAAAATAGTTTTGAAAATAAAAAACCCCTGATTCCCGGCCAAAAAAGTAGGCGAAAATATGCCTGCCTGAGGGCACCTACCAGAGGGGTGGTTTCTGGGGGGGGGTCCCCAGCCTTCCCCCCCTCCTGTCCTCGGCTGCTGGTACCGGGCTGGGAGGGGGCATCCTCAGCGTCTCCATTTGCCATGCAGTGCGGGGGGATCCAAAATGGCGTCCGCAATATTTTTTTTGAAGTCGTGGTCCAAAAAACCACCAAAGCACCACAGAAACATGCGAAAATTAGCTATTTTAAATGCTTGAATTTTACAGTAGCAGCAGTGGGTTTTTTATAGCAGTAAAAGGTCGCACTGATTTTATTTTATTTTATTTTTATTTTTATTTTTTTACACCTGCGCAATGATGGGCTGGCCGTGGGATGGGACCATGCAAATTTTTGGACCCATTCTACCAATCACATGGCCAGGTTTTGACTGACACTTCTGGATGTGCAAGAGGGCATAAAAAGCCGAGGCACTCCCAGAAGAGTCGCAGTCCGGGCTTGGATGTGGGTGGGAGAGGGCTGTGTGTAGCTGGCTGCTGTGCTAGACTAGTTTCGATTTCGTGGAGCCTTTAGATTTCAGTTAGGCAGGCAGGGAGTGAATTGATTCAATTGAATTTTTAGGAAATAATAATAATTCCTTTCATTCTCTGTCTGCTGTGGGGAATAGCAACACAGTTTATTCTTTTTTATTCTCCTGCAGTTTGTTAGGATTTCTTTTCTGATAGTGCTTCAAAGGGGGGGGGGGAGGTTTGAGTGGGAGGGGAGGCGTGGATTTATTTTAAAAATTTCATTTGCTTGGTGGCAAGCCAAGGTCCTTTCATACCCTGCCTGCAGCTCTGCTGTGGGTGCACTGCCCACTTTGTTTGCAAAAATTGCAATTGCTTTATTCGATGCAGTCTTGTGCAGCAAGTCAGTTTAAAGTGTTTTCTGCCTGCTCTGGGTCATTGCGGGACCCGCGCCCGCCGCCCGCGCCCCTCCCCCCTGCCGTTGCCGCCGCCCGCCCATGCCCCCCGCCACCCCGCCTGCAGCCTAGGGCGCAAAAACACCTAGCGCCGGCGGGACGCCACTCGCTGGGACGTCAAATCGTGTGAAATCGCGGCGGCGGTAACGACAAACGACACAACGAAATGACAAATTTTTAAAAAATTTCGCGAAAAACGGAAACGACCCGAAACGGACCCGTCCTGAAAAACAACAACTCGAAAAAAAATTTTTTTTCTGGTCGTGCCCATCTCTATCTATCTGTTTTAACTGATTACCTATCAGATCTGTCTCATGAAGCAACAAAGCTAAGGTAAAAGACTGACATAGAACTTAAATATCTGCAAATGGAATCTGGGACTTTTTCCAGCTTTTCTTCCCTATTAGAATTTGATTGCCAGGGATTATTTCAAACTTGTTAACCCAAAAGTATGCATCTACCATTAGACTGCCTTTTGCCTGGAGGAAGGAATGGAAGGTGGTGTGCTGTTCAATCTACTTCTGTCTGCCTGAGATTAGTGTGGAAATATTCTCCCTGGAAATCTACTCCCTGCCAATTCCCATTCATCTCTTACTGGCAATTACGGAGTCCTTACCCAGAAGAAAAAAATGTTGATCAGTTATAGCTACAAGTAAGCAAACACACTGTGTGCAAAATATGTGAGGATTCTGTAATGATTGCAGTCTGTACAGATATGCTGTAACGATCCATGGGTGATCTATAATTTAACATAAATAAAACTGCCTCATGCTGACTTACAGTAATTAATATCTGAGATTCTTCTGTTACTATAAATATAAATTTGACATAAAATCCTTTATTTTGCTGTCTGGCAATTGGGTATCTTGAAGAAGGGTATGTCTTTTGAGTGGATTTTTAATTTGATATTGCTCACAATCATTATTTACTGGTTACTTCAAGTTTTCTTTCTCTATACTCTGAGCATGAATAATGATGGAAGAAAAAACCACTATGTCCCCTTTCCCAAAAATATCTTACATTCATTTTCTAAGAAAAACATAAAATATCCACAATACATTTTGGCCTTTAGATACATATTGTAAATTTAGTTCTAGAACTGGCAAGCCATTCCAGTATTTCTGCCAAGACAACTCCATGGACATGAGGTCACGAAGAGTCAGTCATGACTGTAATGATACAACAACAACAATAGCAGCAGCAGCATTTATTTATCTATTTATTTGTTATATTTATATACCGTCCATCTTCTGGTACCTAACAACCTACTTCCACAAGGAATTCCTGGATACTATTGTCAGGACTGGTGAACCTCCGGTGGTCAGTGAGCAGCCCCTTCTCCATCCTTCTAACCACAGAGCCAACAACAGTGTTAGTAACAAAACTCAAGTGTATTGAACTAGGAGAAAGGACATCAATAGGTAATTAACCAACTAACAGTAAACCCCCCCAGGGCTGGTTGATTTCACTAGCTCTAAGCCAGTCTCACTTCCTTGACTCTCCTAAATTAGGACCATTGGGTGGTTGGCCTCTACTGTCTTTTTCAGCATTAAGTAACAGAGGATTCTGAGTTTTGAAGCCCTCAAAGGCAAGGGGTTATGCTCCTGCAATATAGGCAAGGTATGTGGCTTATTATTTGTCCCTTGACTGAGTGCTGGGATGCCCCATCTTCTGCTGTTTCTCCTGAAGTGGTGTAGAGTAGTTCTGTATCTGTCGAAGTCTTTCCCACCTCAACAGCATGATGAGACAAAGACAGACTCTGTTGGGGACAGTCTCTCTTCTCATTAATGGGATCACAGAAGGTGAGGGCCCTGATGCTTTGGTCCTTCTCCCCAGGGGCTCTGAGCATTATCTTCCTCCAGCTTCATCTCCAGCTACCACTGCTGGCTCCACCTTCCTCCAGATGTTTTCCACTCCCATCACCATTGCAACTATTAACTCTCTTCTGCTAATAAATCAGTACTCATGAGAAGAGTGGATGTATCTTAATCTGGTGCCTCAGCTGAGAATATGACACATTGGTCTTACCCTACCAGTAACAGGCTTCCTGACAGCATTGCTTTCAGCTTCTCTAACACAACCAACCCCCTGCACCACAATAAAATGTGCATCCAAAAGGTGTCCATTCCCATATGTATATATAGAACATTAGTATTGTTTTGGCCAATGAAAAGGAACCATGTTTCTTAATTCATGATATGATGTCAAGTATATTTAATTGCTGTGCAACTATTTTTCAAATTAAAGCTAATTTCAGAAGGCTTCAATTGTATGAACATTTTATTCTCCCCCTTAGTGAGCCTTAAAGAAAAAAAAAAAAAAAACTGTGTTGATTAACCATAATTAGAAGATGAGTAGAAAATGTATGGATTAGAAAACTAGAGCTAATTTCAAATCTCTTTCTCGTTTTCATGCTCTCCATCTATATTCTTCAGTCCAACAAAAGCTCTTCAGACTTTTTTTTGGGGGGAGAGAGAATGAGAGAGAGAGAGAGAGAGAGAGAGAGAGAGAGAGAGAGAGAGAGAGAGAGAGAGAGAGAGAGAGAGAGAGAGATTAACAGGGGATTTCAGGGGTAAACTAGACTAGAGATGGGCACGACCAGGAAAAATTACCCTTCCTTTTTTTCGTGTGTCGGAGTGTAAGGGTTCGCTTTCTGGTTCCTTGTAATTCTTTGAAGAACTGCGAGGAGACTGTGATGTTTCTTGCAAAATAAACAATTCTTTATTTTGTTTTCCATCTCTGGGTCTTTGTTCATTTCTTACAACGGTTTCCTTTTCCACAGGGGTTAAAACAGGAATATCGAAACTGGGATCAAAACAACTTTCTAATAACATATTTCTCCGTCTACCATCACCATCATTTACTTGTGTGGATCCTTCTTTGTCATGGTTGAGGGTTTCCCGCAAAGGCCCCCACAATAAGGGTGTTGAATGCTCTGGGGCTGGCTCCATCCCCACCCCGGGATCCATCCGGCCGGACTTGAGGAGCTATTTCCCTTTTTCTCCTTACTTTCCGGAGGAGATAACACCATAGGAAATCGTGGACCTCCCTCAGGGGTCGGTAAAGGGAGTCCTGTGTCCACCTTTCTCCAGATCTCCCTTCCTCTGGGCACCCTCCCTAACGTCCCTAACTGTCATTTCTCCCCTCGCGGCCCCTCCCTCCTTCTTCTCCTCGTGCCACTCTGTCTGCGTAATGGCTTCTCTAAATAGAATTCTACCACTTCTACTCTCTGTCTGTATCCCTACTCCCCTTACTATTTTCTCTAGATCACGATTAACTTGTAATCCCACATGCCAATACATCCCAACAGACCTGTCTCCATATCTTCCTCCAACCTGTAATATTTTATCTTTCTTATCAGACCTCCAGTCATCGGTTTGTATCTCTCTTTCCCTAACTCTTTTATATTCATTGCCCCTCCCATCTGTTTGTGTTTCTTTATGCTTAATTCCTATCTCTAATCCTCCCATTTCCTCTTGTAACACTTCCCATGTCACCTCCCTCTTCACTATGGCCAAGAAGCCTTCTACTATCTTTGAAGGTTTGAATCTAAACTCTCCCCCCTTTCCACTCTCTTCTCTTTCAACGTCTATATTCTTCATATTCTTGTCATCTCTCTCTTTCGCCTGGCTTCCTTGCACCACCGTCTTGTCCTCCCTGTGCTCTCTTGGTAATTCCGCGGACGAGCCCACATCTGTCATCTCACATACCCCCGGCAAGTGGCTTGTCCGCAGGTGGGAATCTTTTGCCCAGGGGCCCTGCCGGGAGAGATAATCCGCGTTAGAATTGTCAGTTCCTTTCTTGTATTTTATCGTAAATGCATATGGTTGTAAAGCCAAGTACCATCTCGTTAACCTTGGGTTATAATCCTTCATCCTGGTCAACCAAGTAAGGGGGGCATGATCAGTGATTAAAGTGAATTTTGATCCTAATAAGTAGTATTTCAAAGCATTAACTGCCCACTTTACTGCTAACGCCTCTTTCTCAATAGTCGAATATTTAGTCTCTTTATCCTTTAATTTCCTACTGATGAACATGATCGGATGTTCTCCTCCCTCTATGTTCTGAGCTAGGACAGCCCCAATCCCCTATTAGAGGCATCCGTTTGTAATATAAATGGTTGGGTAAAGTCAGGAGCGTGTCTTACAGGGTAGGAACATAGCTTTTCTTTTAGAGTCTCAAAAGCCTTATTCTCCAAGTTACCCCAACGGATTATCTTAGGTCTGTTTTTCCTTGTCAAATCTGTTAACGGGCGGCAATGGAGGAAAAATTTTTATGAACTGCCGATAATAGCCAGCTAAGCCCAGGAACTGTTGTACTTCTTTCTTGGTTTGTGGAATTGGCCACTGGGACATTTTATCTAGTTTCTCCTCCTGCGGGTAAATTTTCCCTTGCTGTACCTTAAATCCCAAGAAGTCTATTGATTGTCGTGCTATTTTACATTTTTTGGGGTTTACTCGAGTCCAGCCTCCTTAACCTGCCTAATATTAGTTTGAGATGTTGCACATGTTCGTCCCATGTCTTGCTAAACACAATTATGTCATCAATATAAGCCGTCGCAAAGTCTTTAAATGGGTTCAACACTCGGTCCATCAGCCTTTGGAACGTCGCCCCTGCCCCATGTAATCCAAAAGGCATGAACCGGAAATGATACAAGCCTTTCGGAGTTGCAAAAGCAGTCTTTTCTTTGTCTTCCTCCCTCAATGGGACCTGCCAGTATCCTTTTGTTAGATCTAACGAGGAGAGGACTCCCGCTTCTCCTAATCTGTCTAATAATTCGTCTATGCGCGGCATGGGGTATGCATCAAATTGCGATACATTATTTATTTTCCTAAAATCTATACAGAATCTGATGGTGCCGTCTGATTTCGGCACTACTACTGGATGACTCCGCCATGGGCTAGTAGAGGGTTCTATCACTTGTAGTTCTAGCATCTTATCTACTTCTTCTGTAATCACCGGTATCAAATGTCGTGGCCACATGCGGCCATGATCACAAACTATTGTGCCTGGCGGTGTCCTAATGCAATGTTCAGCCCAGGTGGTACGCCCAGGGATGTTCGAAAACACCTCTGTAAACTCGGCTTCTATATCTTTAATATTTTGTAATTGTGAGTCTGATAGGTTTTGACAAATTTCTATTTGTCCCTTATCTCCATATAAATCTGGTCCTACATCATCTTCCTCTACCTCCGCCCAAAACACCTCTCGTTCTTCATACTTCTTCAGTAAGTTAATGTGGAATATCCCTTTTTTCTTAGCGTGATCTGGCATTTGTATTTCGTAATCCACTTCATTTAATTTTCTCAGAACTGTATATGGGCCCTGCCATTTAGCCAACAATTTTGAATGTTCTACAGGTAGTAATAGTAGAACTTTGTCTCCTATGGCTAATTGTCGCTGTTTCACTGTTCTATCATATCTATTTTTTTTGTATGTTTGTGTCTTGGCTCTATTAATCTGAGCCAGTTCTGAAACTTTTCTGAGTCTATTTCTCATATCCATTACATATTTTACAGTACATTCTGCTGTATCTTGTCCTTCTTCCCATCTCTCTCGTATGAGGTCCAGAATATTTCTTGGGTTATGTCCATATAATAATTCAAATGGAGAATAACCTGTACTAGCTTGTGGCACCTCTCTAACAGCAAACATTAAAGGCGCCAACATGAGGTGCCATGTTTTTGGGTTTTCTCCGACTACTTTCCGTAACATATGTTTCAAAGTTTTGTTAAATCTCTCCACCAAACCGTTTGTTTGTGGGTGATAAACCGTCGTTCAAATTGGCCGTACGTCTAATATTTTCCAAATTTCTCTTAGGGTCATACTCATGAAATTTGTGCCTTGATCCGTGAGGATCTCATTAGGGAAACCCAATCTTGAAAATACTTGTAATAATTCTCTTGCCAAGATTCTTGCTGATGTGCTCCTCAGAGGGATTGCCTCTGGGTATTTGGTAGCATAATCTATCAAGACCAGAATGTGAGTATGGCCGCCCGAGGATCTACATAATGGTCCTACTATGTCAAGACCAATTCTTTGAAACGGTTTATCAATCAATGGCATAGGAATTAGTTGTCCCCCTTTTGCTGGCTTTGGTTGCGTCAATTGACAAGTGTTGCATGTTTTACAGTAATTTTGTACATCTTGTTTTAATCTCGGCCACCAAAACCTGGATTCTATCCTAGCTATCATCTTATCCGTTCCTAGGTGTCCTGCAAGTGGGATGTCATGTGAAAGTGCCAGAATATTGTTTTTCCATACAGAGGGGACAACTAGTTTATCTGTGCCATCCCTGTCAATATAATATACCAAACCCTGTCTCATTTCAAATCCCACTTCGCCCAGTTGTACACTCCCTTCGCTTTTCAATTCTTGCATTATATCTATCAAAGCATCATCATTTTGCTGCCATAACCTCACCCTGTCTCGTCTAGCGTCGATCATCTCTTGCCACTTGTATTCATCAGACGGCACTGGTCCGCAACACATGCCTTCCTGTTTAGATAATAAAGGGTTAAGTTCTTGCCAATCCCGGCCCAATAACATTTCCCTCGTTAAAGAGGGGACTATCCCAATTTTCAAACGATGGGTGATGTTATTCACAGTAACATTCACCCAAATCGTTTGGTATCCTTTTACATCTCCGTGTATGCACTGTATCATTATACAATCTTTGGATGGCGTCCCCCGTAAACATTTCACCAATGTCTGAGTACACCCTGTATCAATGAGCGCCGTTTTTTCCTCCCCGTTTACCATTGCTTTAACCTCCCACCCTTTGTCCCTTAGTTCACATTCTCGTCCTGCTTTCCCGTTTGGAAAAGCTGCCCACGCACAGTCTTTATACGGGCAGTCCCTGCGTAAATGTTGCAAAGAATTGCAGATGAAGCAAGCCGGTTTCTTATCTTTGTTTACATGTGTAAGTGTAGTGTTTGCCTTGTCCATCTGTCCTCCGGGTGTCGGTTTGGCTTGTCGGTTTGATACAAGCTGGTCCAGTTTCCTCGGGGTATCTTCCTTCCCCTCCATCATGCCCTGTCCTCGTGGTCTGTCCCTGGAGTAATACGTCATCGTTCTGTCGCGTTGTTTCTCCACTGGAGGGATCTCGCGAGATTGGTATGGGCGGTCGTTATTACCGTAGTTTTCTAAAAGCTGCACCACGTCTTCTAGCGTTTCTGGCTTGTTTCTGCGCACCCAGTTGTTCACGGAAACGCTTGCCGTGGATAATAGCTGTTCGATTACCAGCTCATCTATTGCCTGTTGAAATGTACGCGTTTCCGGACGCAGCCATTTTATTAAATTTGCCTTCATTCGTTGTGCCAATGGTCGTGGATGAATTCCAGCCTGTAAACGGAGGTCTCTGAACTTCTTTCTATAACTTTCTGGTGATATGTTATATGTGAGTAAAACAGTTTTCTTCACCGTTTCGTAATCGCAAGCTGCCGTTGGCTCTAACGAGTCCACTATACTTTGCAATTCCCCTGTTAACCCCTGTGTCAGTATTAGTGCCCATTGGTTCTGTGGCCATTTGGCTGCCGTCGCCAGTCGTTCAAATGTGTTTATGTATGCCTCGATATCATCATGGTCTCCCATTTTTTGTAATTTTGCTTGGAAAGGTGTCGTAGAATTTTTTTGCGAGTCCGTTTCTTTGACTCTTGTATTCAACTCCTTGTCTCTCTGTTCCATCTGTTTTATTAAATACCTCGTCTGTTCTGATAACATCTCCATTACATTATCTTGTCGTTGGAGTGCTTGTCGGAGCCATAAATTTTCTGTAGCCATGTCTGATGCACTGGTATGACCGCGTTGGGCGCCAATTTGTAAGGGTTCGCTTTCTGGTTCCTTGTAATTCTTTGAAGAACTGCGAGGAGACTGTGATGTTTCTTGCAAAATAAACAATTCTTTATTTTGTTTTCCATCTCTGGGTCTTTGTTCATTTCTTACAACGGTTTCCTTTTCCACAGGGGTTAAAACAGGAATATCGAAACTGGGATCAAAACAACTTTCTAATAACATATTTCTCCGTCTACCATCACCATCATTTACTTGTGTGGATCCTTCTTTGTCATGGTTGAGGGTTTCCCGCAAAGGCCCCCACAATAAGGGTGTTGAATGCTCTGGGGCTGGCTCCATCCCCACCCCGGGATCCATCCGGCCGGACTTGAGGAGCTATTTCCCTTTTTCTCCTTACTTTCCGGAGGAGATAACACCATAGGAAATCGTGGACCTCCCTCAGGGGTCGGTAAAGGGAGTCCTGTGTCCACCTTTCTCCAGATCTCCCTTCCTCTGGGCACCCCCTCCCTAACGTCCCTAACTGTCATTTCTCCCCTCGCGGCCCCTCCCTCCTTCTTCTCCTCGTGCCACTCTGTCTGCGTAATGGCTTCTCTAAATAGAATTCTACCACTTCTACTCTCTGTCTGTATCCCTACTCCCCTTACTATTTTCTCTAGATCACGATTAACTTGTAATCCCACATGCCAATACATCCCAACAGACCTGTCTCCATATCTTCCTCCAACCTGTAATATTTTATCTTTCTTATCAGACCTCCAGTCATCGGTTTGTATCTCTCTTTCCCTAACTCTTTTATATTCATTGCCCCTCCCATCTGTTTGTGTTTCTTTATGCTTAATTCCTATCTCTAATCCTCCCATTTCCTCTTGTAACACTTCCCATGTCACCTCCCTCTTCACTATGGCCAAGAAGCCTTCTACTATCTTTGAAGGTTTGAATCTAAACTCTCCCCCCTTTCCACTCTCTTCTCTTTCAACGTCTATATTCTTCATATTCTTGTCATCTCTCTCTTTCGCCTGGCTTCCTTGCACCACCGTCTTGTCCTCCCTGTGCTCTCTTGGTAATTCCGCGGACGAGCCCACATCTGTCATCTCACACGGAGCCAGCCCGTTTCGGCTCGTTTCTGTTTTTTGCGAAATTTTCCAAAAAAATTGTCGTTTCATTTGTCAGTTTTTTGTCTGTTGTTAGTACTGGTTTTTTTTGGGGAGAGCGGGCTCCTGGAGGCACCTCTCTGGGGTGGGTGCCTCCTCTGGCCCACCATGAAGGGAAAGCGGGCTCCTGGAGGCACCTCTCTGGGGTGGGTGCCTCCTCTGGCCCGCCATGAAGGGAAAGTGGGCTCCTGGAGGCACCTCTCTGGGGTGGGTGCCTCCTCTGGCCCGCTACAAAATGGCATGCATAGCTAATTGGATATGCATACCAAGTTGCAGTAGCAGGCAGAGGCACCTCTCTTTTGGGTGCCTCTGTGACTCACTGCCTGCTGGCATATGGTGTACTTGGGCTGGGGAACAAAGTGAGAGAGGACCCCTACGGGCGCCCTGTGACTCACTAAGAAGGGAAGTGTACTTGCTGTAGTGCAATGCGAGTACACATATGGCTTACTGGTTGGGGTTAGCGCAAGGGCTAGGCTTAGGGTTACGAGTAAGGTTAGGGTGAGTTAGTGGGGTGCACCTCTGGGTGCCTCTCTGACCCACTAAGAAGGATAGTGTACTGGCGTATGGGTTAGGGTTAGGGTTAGGGTTCGGGCTCGGGCTAGGGTTAGTGGGCTTTTTATGCCCGACTGGCACATCCCAGAAGTCTCGGTCAAAACCTGGCCAAGTGGCCATGCAATTGGTGGAATGGCTCCAAAAATTTGCATGGTCCACTCCCATGGCCAGCCCATCATTGCGCAGGTGTAAAAAAATAAAAATAAAATAAAATAAAATAAAATAAAATCAATGGAGACATTTTGTTGCAAGAAAAACCCACTGCTGCTACTGAAAAAATTCAGGCAGTTTTAAAATAGCTATTTTCACATGTTTCTGTGGTGCTTTGGTGTGTTTTTGGACCACGATTTCAAAATAAATATTGTGGTCGCCCCATTTTGGATCCCCCGCCCGCACCGCATGGCATGGCGAGTTGGCGAGACGACGAGGATGCCCCCCACCAGAGCAGCCCAGGACAGGAGAGGGGGGGAGGCCGGGGACCCCCCCCCCCAGAAACCACCCCTCTGGTAGGTGCCCTCACTCAGGCAGGCATATTTTCGCCTGCTTTTTTGGCCGGGAATCGGGTTTTTTTAATTTTTTAAACTTTTTTTCTGTGCCGCGCCGCTTGGCAAGTTGGCGACTCGACGAGGATGCGCACTTTGCGCAGCCCAGGAGAAGGGGGAGGAGGCCGGGGACCCCCCCCCAGAAACCACCCCTCTGGTAGGTGCCCTCACTCAGGCAGGCATATTTTCGCCTGCTTTTTTGGCCGGGAATCAGGGCTTTTTTATTTTTAAAACTTTTTTTCTGTGCTGCGCCGCTTGGCGAGTTGGCGAGACAACGAGGATGTGCACTTTGCACAGCCCAGGAGAGGAGGGGGCGAGGCCGGGGACCCGCCCTCAGAAACCACCCCTCTGGTAGGTGCCCTCAGGCAGGCATATTTTCGCCTGCTTTTTTGGCCGGGAATCGGGTTTTTTTTTAATTTTTAAAACTTTTTTCCTGTGCCGCTTGGCATCGCCAGGAACGACCACAACAAATCAGACCCAATTTTTCTTTAGTCGGTTCGAGTTCGAGTTCTGGTGGTGTAATTGTCGTTACCGTTTCCGTTACATAACGGAAACGAGGAATGGAAACGGAAACGAGGATTTCCCCGAGTCGTGCCCATGTCTACACTAGACTGGAGCTTCCATTCTTATTTCTATTTAAATTTCAAAATGTGGAGGCTCTAGCCATTCACTGGTGAATGTCAAAAATTAAGAGAAATTTCACGTTTCCCAGTATCTCAGGCTTAGAATATGAAAGGAGAAGTCAAGGTTTTGGTGGACCTCCAAGCATATATGTGGTCACAAAGTATATCTCAAATAGACATGGGCACGACTCGGCGAAATCCTCGTTTCCGTTACGTAAAGGAAACGGTAATGACAATTACACCACCAGAACTCGAACTCGAACCGACTAAAGAAAAATTGGGTCTGATTTGTCGTGGTCGTTCCTGGTGGCATCGCAGCGATCGCGCGATGCCAAGCGGCACAGGAAAAAAGTTTTAAAAATAAAAAAACCAGATTCCCGACCAAAAAAGCAGGCGAAAATATGCCTGCCTGAGTGAGGGCACCTACCAGAGGGGTGGTTTCTGGGGGGGGGGTCCCCGGCCTCCCCCCCCTCTCCTCTCCTGGGCTGCTCTGGTGGGGGGCATCCTTGTCTTGCAACAAAACGTCTCCATTGATTTTATTTTATTTTATTTTTATTTTTATTTTTTTACACCTGCGCATTAATGATGGGCTGTCCATGGGAGTGACGATGCAAATTTTTGGAGCCATTCCACCAATTGCATGGCCACTTGGCCAGGTTTTGACCGAGACTTCTGGGATGTGCCAGTCGGGCATAAAAAGCCCACTAACCCTAGCCCGAACCCGAACCCTAACCCTAACCCTAACCCATACACCAGTACACTGTCCTTCTTAGTGGGTCAGAGAGGCACCCAGAGGTGCACCCCACTAACTCCCCCTAACCTTACTCGTAACCCTAAGCCTAGCCCTTGCGCTAACCCCAACCAGTAAGCCATATGTGTACTCACATTGCACTACAGCAAGTACAGTTCCCTTCTTAGTGAGTCACAGGGTGCCTGTAGGGGTCCTCTCTCACTTTGTTCCCCAGCTCAAGTGCACCGTATGCCGGCAGGCAGTGAGTCACAGAGGCACCCGAAAGAGAGGTGCCTCTGCCTGCTACTGCAACTTGGTATGCATATCCAATTGGCTATGCATGCCATTTTGTAGCGGGCCAGAGGAGGCACCCACCCCAGAGAGGTGCCTCCAGGAGCCCGCTTTCCCTTCATGGCGGGCCAGAGTAGGCACCCACCCCAGAGAGGTGCCTCCAGGAGCCCGCTCCCCCCCCAAAAAAAACCAGTACTAATGACAGACAAAAACCGACAAACGAAATGACAAATTTTTGGACAATTTCGCGAAAAACGGAAACAAGCCGAAACGGGCCGGCTCCGACACTCGACAACTCGAAACATATTTTTTCCTGGTCGTGCCCATCTCTAATCTCAAACTTTCTAGGATGTAGCAGAAGGAGAAAGCAAGAGAAAACTGTCACTCTTTATGCCTGCAGCCTAACAAATTGTGAGCAGAGAGCATACTGCCTTTATCTGCATTAAGATGATCCCTGCTTGAAGAAAAGTAAGGAATAAATAAATAAAGTTCCCAACAATGATGAAAAAGAGAGTGGGCTAATGACATCAGTTGAGACATACATCTCTGAATCCCTGTTTGTTGAAGAAAATCAAAGGCTGTGGCTTTTACGTTTGAAGAAAAGGAAATTTCCAAAGCTTTTGCAGATTCTCCATTGAAGCCATGGTCCACTGCAGTTTTACTGTACTGTGAAGACTGACATTTCTTACTAATAAAGTGAAAGAGCCTCTTTACTTTTAGTATTCCAACTGACTTTGATTTTCTTGTTTTTTCATTATAACAGCTGACTTGATCTCTGTAGAATGGAACTGGAATTATCCTTGTTCTTCAGCCCAGCAAAACCTCTTGAGAAACTTCAAGGGAAGCCCTGCTGTGCACTTCATCAGCATGAAGGTGAATGGATGGCTCTTCAGTTTCCTTGATTATATTTCTGATGCACAGTAGAAAATGTGGTTCTGAACCATTTATTTATTTATTTATTTATTTATTTATTTATTTATTTATTTATTTATTTATTTAACTTTTATACCACCCATCTAATGAGCAGGTACTCTGACTGGTCAAGTTCACTGTACCAAATTTTGTACAAAATTCTAACAGAAGAGTGAGCAGTGGTTCCTTCCAAACTTACTCTAATCTCTTTCCAAACTTGACAAATGATGATGCCTCACCCATGAGATACAGGGATTTTGGTTTGTCCTGTGTTACCCAGCTTCATGCTCTGGGACATTTTAGAGTGCAATATTTCTATTAAAACAACAACAAAGATTCATTGATGACATTTTTTCTGATCTTGACTAATGGAGAGGAATCCCTAGAAAAATTCCACCAGGACACCAATAATTTTCACTCAGACATCAACCTTACCCTGTAATAATCTATTCAAAAGGTGGATTTTCTGGGCACCACTATGAAATTACAACATGGACATCTTAGTGCCACACTGTACTGGAAATCCACCAACTGATATACCTACTTGCGTTCTTCCAGTTTCCATCCTGTATACACAACAAAAGCCACTGTATACAGTCATGCCCTAAGATATAATTGCATCTGCTGTGACCCAAAGGGTAGGGTTACCCACCTCATTTGATTAAGAAAGAAATCAACAAAGTAAGACACATACCCAGAGATAAGATCCAGATGACTAAATGACAGAACAGCACTAGTTATCACTTACAGTCCACAAGTGAGACCACTCACACATATTGTAAACAATCTCCAGCCCACCCTTGACAAGAACACCCCACTCTCTAAAGCCCTTGGTGGAAGACTCAGGCTTGCCTACAGACAACCTCCCCTCCCCCAAACTTAAACAACTACTAACACACAAGGGATTACAAAACATCAATACAGAAAAGGGCACTAAACCAAGAATACAGAGGGAAACAAGCTGAGATAAATTTTGCATGATGGGGACCCCTAAAAATGGAATTAATGTAAGTCAAGGTTTCTTAAGCCATTACCAAATGTAACACATCTAATCTGCCACTGTTATTTTTTTGACTGCTAGCAACCCCGTGTTTAGCCATAAGGCTCTAAAGTCTATACCCCACAAATTCCATTTTCACGCCTTTTAAATTAATATTTTCCTATTATTTCACTCTTCAGTGATCTCCTAGTTTTCAACCCTCCTCCTCCTCTCTCTTTCCCCTCCCATGCTTATCTTCACTCAGATCTGGTGTTTGTTTTCTCTTTCCAGAGGAATTTTTACAACAGAGCCTAAAACAACACAAACCAAATAACTTCATGAAAATGTACCATACACCCAAGCCAATGAATATTTGGTATGAAACTGATATTTCATTCAACATTTCATTCTGTCGCCATATTCTAAAGAGGTAGACTTCATCCATGAAAGTTTACATTAAAACATAATAGTTTTTAAGCTGCCAGATGTTTTTGTCTTTTGTTTTGTTTTGTTTCTTTGGATTTTGCCTGGAATTCTTGCACAGACTAACATGACAACCTCTTTAAAAAGTACTGAGCCATGTTGCACGTTTGAGGCCTCAAACAGCCTCCAGATGGAGTGAAATTTGATGTATTCTGCAAATCATGCCTAGGGGAGGGTGCTATTTGGATTTTGGAACCCAATATTCTTTTAGGGGCACAACTTAGCAGAGCTATATATTCTAAGGACAGAATATATAGCCCTCCAAACTCCTCCTTTCAAAGTGTGAGTTGGGCTACCCTACAGCCTACTAAATTTTCATCTGTTCACTCTTCCAAAAGTTGCCAATTAGACTGATATTGAGAATGACAAGCAAAGACTAAAGTATATATAACAGATAATGCAACATTTTCATCACTATTGCCATGGTGTTTTAGACATGTGACTCTAGCAGGTCTTTGCATCTGAGGAAATCTTGCAGAAAAGGTTTGTATTGATGTCTAGACAACCAGTCACGAAATAAAGATGACTCCTTGGCAAACTACAGGAGAGGTAGATAGCACTTGCTGTGATGATCAGATGTTTTCTTTTAAGAAATCCTTTTTCTAATGACATTCTATTGGCATTCTATTTCTCTGAGCCTTTCTCAGTAGAATCTTCAGATTCCGGCACTTACACTTCAAAGTAGGGGAAGCCCTTGGAAAGCAGCCTAGACTTGAACTTAACCCCACCGACACTCCAGAAAGCCTTAAAAAAAGCAGAAATGCTGTCATTTCCCCCCAGAAATCTGAACCATAAAAGTAAATTCTTAACATGCCCCAGAAGCATACCAAATAGTCATGGTCACTCTGTGGCTACTTGTGGGATTTATTTAACTTGAGTTTCCCTCAAAAGCATTCTCCAAAACTTTAAAAAGCTTTATTAAGCAGAAATAATGTCAAGTAAGGGGGGAAAAAAATAAATTGGAAATTGCATCTGCCCATAAGCCAGAGGTAAACTGCTGGCAAGACTATGAAAAACAGTTATAAAAAGATTTCACAAATAATGAGCAAGATTATGCAAAACAAAGAAAACAAATTAAGGTTGTTGGTTAGCTTTGAGTGACTCCTGAGTGCCACATCCCCCCTTAGTTAAGATGATGTGCAGTAAAGGATATAGTACTTGTAATAAAATAAAACACATGATGAAATGTTACTGCTCCTGAAATGAAACACAAACAATATTTAATTGAGCAATATCCCACAGTTACATTTAATTAGCATTTATCTTACCTAGTCGGTGTTTATATCCAATGATGTGTCATTTATAAGGGGGAATAGGATTTATTATATTTTTGGTATTTTAAACCTGGAGAACAGCCAATTAACAGGAACATTACAAAGTATAACATCTACTTTTATATGAAAATTTGCTTCCAGAATTATGATGTACATTCCACCGGGGTGGTGGTGGTCGGAACATTTGCAGCGGCAAGTAACTTCGTAAAGCAGGAAATGTATCCAGCATTATTGCAAACACAGACTTATTAAACAGTTATACTAAGCGAGTAACTCAGTGGGCATTTCTTTTCCTCTAGCACATCTCTAAAATAAACCACATAGCAATACCTCAAAGGTCACACTGTATTTCTGCCTCCTTGAAATAGTAGAGTAGAGGGGACATTTTTTTTCTCCAGCAGTTGTTCTCATCGTATATTAGACATCCTTGCTGGAGGTAACATGAACTGTTCAACCTTTGAGGGGACTTTTGCCAACATTTCATCCCTAAACATGCTTGATACACAACTCATGGACTTGTTTGACATTGCGAGAAATAAATAGTGCCCATATAACTGCAGTCTCATATAAACACTTGTCACCACGTTGCCCATTGCCGAACGTGTTGTCATAGGTGCAATAAAAGTGCACCATAGCCATTTCAGCCTGGAAGCAAAAAGGGGATGAAACATTCATTTTGAAGCCTGCTTTAGTGTAGTTTTGGGCCATGTTCATCAAGTATCACATATGATAATGTGATCTGCAGGTGAATGCATGGACCATATTCTTTGTTGCATGCTGATAAGTGAGCATTCTGTGACATGGCAAGGATGGAAATTAGTACCCCAATGCATCTCATTGGGGGTACACAGTTTTACTATTTCCCATGTGGTAGGTTATCATTCATTACAACAGAGTTTAATTCAGCTTGTACAAACATTCTCGGATGTCTGGAATTTGTAATTCTCCAAATGTGGAGGGAGTGTATAGAGAGTTGAGGGAAGGTTGATGCAGTTTTGGTGAATCCAGGTGGCTGGGTGGTCACTCTAGGGTTCCCAAACATCCAAGCCAAAACTCACCAATTTGTGGTCCATTTTTTAGAAGTTTCAGATGTTTATGGTTCATGGACTTCTATGCACAATGAACCACAAGATACTGCCATTTTGCTTGCTCATGCCTATATCTAATTTACATCCATTGCCATGCATACTAATCTATATGTACTAATGAGAGATAGCTAAGTGAAAGAGCAAGACACATTAAATTAAGATAAGGCTATAAATCTAGACAGCATCTACATTGACCGGGCCTGACTTTGACCTCAAGACTGCAGCTTTTAAATATCTGTGGAAACAAAAAAAGCTAACTTTTTAAAACATCCTCAGTTTTAAATTATATCCTGAAATAGAGAATTTGGCACCGTATCAGAGATGGATAAGTAGTTTTGCTGTAAAAGCCTGCAAGATGGATGGGATGTGATATCTCCTTTGAGAATAATAATAAGAAAACTGGATAAGAGCCATATTCTGATGACCATCATCAATAGTATACTTTCTATGGTCTGTCGAGATGAATGAAGCGAAATCCCAAACTACTTATAAGCTGATACTTGTTTGAGTGGATATCCACCTAAAGACCAATTGTATTTTTATTAGCATTTTTCTTCTCTGTTCTTTTTCGAAAATGTAGACCTTCATCTTGTCCAAATTATTGGGAAGACTTTCATTTTTAAAATAACCATGTGCTGTGAAATCAGTTCTGACTTATGGCAACACTGTTCAGGGTTTTCCAAGTGCAGAATATTCAGAGGGTTGCCATTCCCTTCTTTGGGGTGTGGGGTGCACTGGGACTGTGCAGCTTGACCAAGGCCACACAGGCTGACTCCCAAATCACAGAGCTATCTGGCCAGCTATTTTTAAAACGCACTGAATTTAATACACTTTTCCGCCTACTTTGTGAGAGGGAAATGTTCCAATGATATCACAAAGCTATTAGAATGTGGCCGATTTGGCAACCTTGCGCAAACTGCAGCAAGGAGTAGCAGTCAGCCACAACGACCAGGGACATGGTAAGTCAGTAATGTACGTGCAATCTTACAACTACACTTTTTGGAGGGCAACTTGGGAGGGAATAGAAAAAGAGTCCAAGATATCTCTGCCTTCCCTTATAATTAATTACATCATAAGGTTCGAGTAGATTGAACCTAGGACATGGTTCAGGCAATGCAGCTCAAGAAAGTGCCCTCTTGTGATACCCTTTCCTATACTGGTAAGTGCCGGGAGACAGCTGTGGGCTGTTAAAAGATTTCCAACAAACACAGAGAACACATACTGTATCATTTCTCCAGGCTACTCTGGCCACCTAAATGGTGGTTCACGGGAGACCAGAAAAGGTGTTAATTGCTAGTGACCCTGTTGGAACACTAGGGATAATTGGCAAGTGAGAAACAGCATTGAGTGGTGATACTGGGCCTGACTGGATCTGAATGATAAGGCTGTTACTAGTGTTGTGGGTGAGAATGCCCAGATGTAGAACAAGAGGTTATATTTGTTCGAGCAATGACCCTGCCAATCATTGCTGGGGATGGAGAAAACAAATGCCTGCAGAATTCAAATCTTTTCCTTTGTTGAAGCTTCTGTATTCTCTGGGCACTTAATTTTATAGTGGCGGTCTGGTGGATATTGTTTTCAGCATAAAATATGTGTTCCTTGTCTTTTAACTGCAGGGTACGTGGCTGTACTAGAAAGCAAGGTGCTGTCCTGTTCACACAGGCCCACTTCAGTTTGTGAGGGGGGGGGGGAAGGATCCTCTGAATCTGCTCTCTGTCAGTTTGAAATACTGAAATGCTTGCAGGGATGGTCAAAGCAAAATAACCGTCTTGTTCCTTAAAACCCTAAATTGAACAAACCCAAAGGCATGGAATGAATGGCTGGATGGGAGCTAGCAGCAAGCAGATTTTTATGGAGGAGCTGGAACTAGAAAGGGTGAATAGATCAAGAACAATAGTTCTGCAAATTACAGATCAGTATAACAATGGATGTGTGTGTGTGCTGTGCAAAGCTACATTGCATTATTTCAAGAGATACATGCTAGGACAGAGGTTCCTAGGCAGCATCATAAGAACATAAGAACATAAGAAGAGCCATGCTGGATCAGGCCAAAGGCCCATCTAGTCCAGCTTCCTGTATCTCACAGCGGCCCCACCAGATGCGTTTGGGAGCGCATGAGACTAGATATCTGTCTCCTGATACCATTCCCCTGCATCTGGCCCTTGAAGTACCCTGGTTTAAAGCCTAGAGATTACACATCTCCATCATGGTTTGTAACCCGTGATGGACTTTTCCTCTAGGAATCTGTCCAATCCCCTTTTAAAGGCATCCAGGCCAGATGCCATCACCACATCCTGTGGCAGGGAGTTCCATAGACTTACAACGCGCTGGGTGAAAAAATATTTTCTTTTGTCAGTTCTTACTCTCCCAGCACTCAATTTGAGTGTATGTCCCCTAGTTCTGGTATTTTGAGAGAGGGAGAAGAGCTTCCCTCTATCCACTTTACTCATACCCTGCATTATTTTGTATGTCTCAATCATATCCCCCCTCAAGCGCCTTTTTTCCAGACTGAAGAGGCCCAATTGTTTTAGCCTTTCTTCATAAGGGAGGTGCCCCAGCCCAGTAATCATTTTAGTCGCTCTCTTCTGCACCTTTTCCAGTTCCACTATGTCTTTCTTGAGATGCGGTGACCAGAATTGTACACAATACTCCAGGTGGGGCCTTACTATTGTTTTGTATAACGGCATTATAATGTTGGCTGTTTTATTTTCAATCCCCTTTTTGATAATTCCTAGCATGGAATTGGCCTTCTTCACTGCTGCCACACATTGGGAGACACCTTCATGGAGCTGTCCACCAACACACCAAGATCTCTTTCCTGATCCGTCACGGATAACTCAGAGCCCATGAGTTGATAGATGAAGTTTGGATTTTTGCCCCAATATGCATTACTTTACATTTGGTTACATTAAAACGCATTTGCCATTTCTCAGCCCACTCTCCCAGTTTGGAGAGATCCTTCTGGAGCTCTTCACAATCTTCTCTGGTTTTTACCACATGGAAAAGTTTTGTGTCATCTGCAAACTTGGCCACAACACTGTTTATCCCTGTCTCCAGGTCATTTATGAACAGATTGAAAAGCACCGGTCCCAGGACCGAGCCCTGGGGCACACCGCTTTTCACTTCTCTCCATTGTGAAAATTTCCCATTGACACCTACTCTTTGTTTCCGGGATCTCAACCAGTTCTCAATCCATAAGAGGACCTGCCCTCTTATCCCCTGACTATGCAATTTTCTCAGCAGCCTTTGGTGAGGGACTGTGTCAAAAGCCTTTTGAAAATCCAGATAGACTATATCCACCGGTTCACCCAAATCCACGTGCCTGTTGACCTTTTCAAAAAATTCTAAAAGGTTTGTAAGACAAGATTTACCCTTACAGAAGCCATGCTGATTTTCTCTCAGCAAGGTTTGTTCTTTTATGTGTTTTAAGATTTTCTCTTGGATGAGGCCTTCCACCATCTTCCCTGGGACAGATGTAAGGCTAACCGGCCTGTAGTTTCCTGGGTCCCCCTCGTTCCTTTTTAAAAATTGGTGTGACATCCGCTATCCTCCAGTCCTCCGGCACTGTGGCCGTTTGAAGAGACAAGTTGCATATAACCGTTAAGAGATCTGCAATTTCATTTCTCAGTTCCCTAATAACCCTTGGGTGGATGCCATCTGGGCCCGGTGACTTGTTAATCCTCAATTTATCAATTAGTCCTAAAACCTCCTCTCTTTTAACCTGTATTTGATTTAATTCTTTAGTCAAGAGGGGTGGCTCAGGCAGCGGAATCTGCTCAAGGTCCTCTGTCGTGAAGACAGACGCAAAGAACTCGTTCAATTTCTCTGCAATGTCCAAGTCCTCCTTAACCTCCCCTTTTCCTCTCTCACCATCCAGAGGCCCAATTGGTTCTCTGGCAGGTTTTCTACTTCTAACATATTTAAAGAAGCTTTTATTATTACCCTTTATATTGCTAGCCATGCGTTCCTCAAAGTCTTTCTTTGCCTCCCTTATCATCTTTTTACATTTCTTTTGCCAGAGTTTGTGTTCCTTTTTATTTTCCTCATTTGGGGAGGATTTCCATTTACAGAAGGACCTCTCCTTGCGCTTTAGAGCCTCTCTAACTCCACTCGTTAACCATGCCGGTGTCCTCTTGGACTTAAATGAGCTCTTCTTTCTTTGTGGTATGCACTTGTGCTGGGCCTCTATTATTGTTGTTTTAAACAGGCTCCATGCACTCTGAAGAGATTGGATTCTTCTAACCCTCCCCTTCAGTTTCTCTCTAACTAGTTTCCTCATCTGAGGGAAGTTTGCCCTTCGAAAATCAAGGGTTTTTATGTCTGATTTGGTTGACACTCTTCCTCCGACATGCATGGCAAAGGTAATTGCAGCATGGTCACTGTTCCCCAGAGGCTCAGTGACATTCACATCCCTGACGAGGTCCTGAGTATCACACAATATTAGATCTAGAGTTGCCTGTTCTCGGGTGGGCTCCATGACAAGTTGCTCTAAGGCACAGTCATTCAGCAAGTCGAGAAACCCAGTTTCTCTTTCTTGCCCGGAGCTCGCATTGGCCCAGTCAATGTGGGGATAATTAAAGTCCCCATGATTACTATCCTATCCCTCTTAGCCACCTCCATGATTTCTCTCCTCATTTCAAGGTCCCCCTCAAGTTTTTGATCTGGTGGACGATAGAATACTCCAACTATCATATCACTCTTTGGACCTGGTAGTTTAACCCACAGTGATTCTATGGCGGAGTCAGACCCTCTGTCAATCTCCATTCTGCTGGATTTTATGCCTTCTTTGACATAGATGGCCACTCCTCCTCCAACCCGCCCCTCTCTATCCCTTCTATAGAGTTTATAGCCTGGGATTGCTGTGTCCCACTGGTTCTCCACATTCCACCAGGTTTCTGTTATGGCTATTATATCAATGTTATCCCTAGCATCCCAGTAAGCCTTCATAAAGCAAAAAGCAAACATGTTCAAGTCTCCCTGAGGTAAACAGTATGCCAAGTGCTGCACACCTTGAACCTTAATCTCTGAGAAGTGGCAAGAACCTCTGGACCCTTAACAACATACTGTGGATTATAGCCCAGGCAGAAACTGCTGCTGACAAGAGCAGAGTTGGAGGGAGGCAGAAAATGCTTACTGAATATATTAGATAAAACCAAAGCTTGCCTTTGTAGCATTCCCATGATTTGCCTTTGGGCCTTTTACACGCTAATTTTTCTTTTTCACTGCCACCAACCAGTTTCTCTAGTAAATTAATGCTTTCAGACTGATTTTAAATTGAATAAAGATACAGTACCCCCCCATCTATCGCGGGAGTTAGGGACCCAACCCGATCGCAATAATGCTGTGGAAGCTGTGGAAGTCCTCGACGGGTGCCTGGGGGCCGTACTGGCTTGGACCGGGGCGAACGGGCTTAAGCTCAACCCCGAGAAGATGGAGGTCATGTTCTTCGGGAGCTCGCCGTCGGGGTACGGTGGCCCTCTCCCCTGTCTGGGGGGAGTTTCCCTCCAGCTTGCGGAGAGGGCGCGGAATCTGGGTGTGCTCCTGGACCCGGCGCTCACCTTGGAGGCCCAGGTGGCGTCGGTGACCAGGTCCGCCTACTACCATCTCCGTCGGATCGCCCAGATCCGCCCGTACCTCGACGCGAACTCTCTGAGAACAGTGGTCCAAGCTCTGGTGATCTCGAGGTTGGACTACTGTAACGCCCTCTACATGGGGTTGCCCTTGACTCTTCTCCGGCGTCTGCAGCGGGTTCAGAATGCGGCGGCCAGGCTGGTGGCTGGTGTGCGTCGTTATGACCACTTCACCCCAGTTCTGGCCCGCCTGCACTGGCTGCCCGTTGCAGCCCGGATTAGATTCAAGGTCTTGGTTTTAGTTTATAAAACCCTCCATGGCTTGGGACCGGACTACCTGGCAGAGCGTATCGCTCAGCGATCAACCTCGGCCCGTCCCGTTCAGCAGGCGCGAGCGCACACGCTTCGGGTCGCCACCCCTCGTGAAGCCCGGAGGACGAGTACTCGGACCCGGGCTTTCTCAGTGGCGGCCCCCAGCCTCTGGAATTCCATCCCCAGTGAAGTGCGCTCTGCAGAGTCCCTGCTGGCCTTCCGGAAGGCGTTAAAGACCTACCTTTTCCGGGAGGCCTTTGGAGAGCTTTAACTGTTTTTTTTTTCCTCCGCCATCGTAAACTATTTTATCTATCATTGTCAGTCATTGAGGTGCCATTAGGTTTTAACTTTGCTTAGTGTTATTTTTATTTGTTTTATTTTTGGTTTTTTGTAATTTATGGCTATTGAGGCCCGATGTTTTGTAAGCCGCTTAGAGTATATATTGTAGATAAGCGGGGTATAAATGCAATAAATAAAATAAATAATAAAATAATAAAATAAATTGAAAATCTGCGATATGCGGATGCAGATAGGGTCGGGCCTGGGGGAGCTCATGATGTTTAAAGATACTTTAAACACCACACACCACTTCTCCCACCCACCCCCGGCCGGGGCATGGGGGAATGACGCACAATGTTTAAAATATCTTTAAGTGACGGAACCAAGCACTTGGCTCCATTTCTCAAAGACATTTTAAACATTGGAGCTACTTCTCCAGGCATGGGGGAGCAGCGCGCGATGCCTCCATGGAGGCAAGCCTGGGGCTCCAGTTGATTGGCGCTAGGGTGGGGAAGAAAAACCTTTTGTTTCCCCACCCCAGTGCAAATGAGCTGGAGCCCGGGGCTTGGGGAAGGGGAAAAAGGTTCAAAAAAGCCTGGGCTTTTAAAACATGTTTTCCTCCCTCAAGCCCCAGGCTCTAGCTCATTGGTGCTGGGGTGGGAGAGAAAAACTGCACAGTACTGCGGTCCTGCCATATAGCTGCGAAAGGGCTTGGAACCACTGTAAAATAAGTTTATTTATTACAAAGTAGAATTAAAAGCATCAAAGGCAATGTGTTTAGGTACAAACAAAACAAAGAATATAGCTCAAACCCACTAAGGCTATGTAGAGACAAAGCTGATCATTTGCACTCACTGTTCTTCAGTTTGCAGAGACTCATCACTTAGTTTTCCTCACATAAGTTTTAAAATCATATCTCATCTCTCTCTAATCTTTAACTGTTTCTCAGTCAGACCTTATCTATCTTTTCACAGTAAATGTAGGTCCTTATCTGACCTTCTCTCAGACAGTGTCAGTCCCTATCTGGCCTTCCCTCAAACAGTTTCAGTCTCTTATCTCACTAAATCAATGCTGGGCAGAGCCTTAAATCTCCCCAGGCCCTCCCCCAAACTCTCTCAGTGGTTCACAAACCACCAATCTACACAGACATATCGAATAAATAATTCTTAATTTCTGTGGTGTAAAATTGTGCCCACATTGCCAGCAGAAACAAAAAAGAATGTCCAGAAGACTTGTGGAAGAACAGCCCTAACAATTGCTCTGTGTTTGGGTGAGAAGTGGTTATATGAGGGGAAAAGGAGTCCGCTTTTGAGCTTTTTTCCTGCTTGCTTTCACTTTGTGAATGGTAGAGAACAGAAGAGTATATCTTGCAGGCCATCTTGACTGCTGACACTGGCGCCATCAACATTCAGTTTGACCTTGGTTATGTCAAGTTTGGCATCCCCTTTCCTTCTGGTAGTATGAGCATGAAAGTTTATGGCAGTATGAGGCAATTTCTTGGCATTTTGAATCGTGGATATGACATTCAAAAACCAGTTTTTTTATATTATTTCAATTTTCTTCCTTTTTAAAAGAGAAGTTTAAGTACACATACAGTGTACTCAAATTCCAACAAAAACTCCCCTCATGTAGAATTACCCAGTGCTATAGGATCCTAGAAGATGATTACACAATTTGTACTGCAGTTGCTGGAGCATGACAAAGCAAGAACAGCTGGGATGTGACCTCAGTTCCTCTGTGTCATTTTGAATGGCTGTTTTGGACTTAATAAAATGCCTTTACAACCAGACACAGCAGCAAAGGCTTGAGTAAATGTAGCACATATAAGGGGTAAACATACACAGCCATTAACCTCTTAGAACAAAACAACACAAACCCAAATGTTGCCATGCCTGCTGTGTGGAAAGGAAACTAGAAAGCCACCATGCAATTTCCAAACCCTTTCATGGCGTTTGCAACCTGCAGAAGAAAAGCTATATACCCCCAAGCTCTAAGAACATGCTGCCTTTTCTCCCCTAATCCTTCAAAGATGTCTTCTGCAAGAGGTAGGGCCTTCTTTGCAGTGGCCCCAACCTTGTAGAGAAAACTGCCAGAGGACTTCCATCTGGCCCCCTCCCTGATGACATTCAAGAGGCAGTTAAAGGCCTGGCATTACAGGGAGGCAGACAGACCTGGGCTAATCATCAATTTCTTTTTTCCACCTCCCCACTCGGATTGGTTTCTATATGTTCTGCACCATCTGCCCCTTCCTATTATTTGTAAGATGGAATTTGCTTGTTTATTTTTCTTTATTATCTGCTTTAGATTTGTGGCGACTGCCCAGAGGAGTGCTGTTGGCCTTAATGGGAGGAGGATGCAAACTGAAGAGAGAGAGAGAGAGAGAGAGAGAGAGAGAGAGAGAGAGAGAGAGAGAGAGAGAGAGAGAGAGAGAGAGAGAGAGAGAGAGAGAGAGAGAGAGAGAGATCATATTGTCTGCTTTGTTGTTACTGTCCCATCAGCCTAAGCTTCTGCCCTTGCACAGTTCCCACTCTGCCCTAGGGTCAGAAAATAATAAATGATAGAATGTTCACAATGTAAATCACTCTCTAGTTCCTGATAAAGAACATGGTGGTGTGCATCTCTTTTTTTCTGCTTGATATCAGTTTGGATTTAAACTTTTCCCTCTTAGAACACTGAAGGAGAAAGAAAAGCTTGCTCCTGACTGCTAGAAGAAAGTAAAAAGTAGAAAGTAAAAGGAAGACTAAGCTGGCTCACATAATCTTCTGAAAGAAAGGAACACAGCAGAGCAATCAAAGCACAAGAAGCTTTTGGAAAAGATCTCTGTAAATTAAACAAGCATTGAAAAATGTAGAACTGTAAACAAGAAGACATGGTAGCAGGTAAATATAAAATACAGTGGTATCTCGGATAACAAATTTAATTTGTTCTGCGAGTCAATTCGCTAACTGAAAAAATTGTTATCTGAAATGTGGTTTCCCATTGAAATGAATGGGAAACCAATTAATCCATTCTGGAGATCCAAAAAAAAAAAGTTCTGCTTCTGCTTATATACTGCCCTATAGTGCTTCCAGCACTCTCTAGGCAGTTTGCAATTTAATTATGCTGGCCATGAAGGCAAAAAAGCTGGTTTTTTCCCTCCCAGACCACTTTATAAAGTGCACTTTAAAGGCATGCAATGCTGGAACACCCCCCCTCCCGAACACCCCCCTGCAGTGTAATGCAAACATGGAGAAAAGAAAGCAGCAAGATTACCTCCAGCCTGTTCCCACCAAAAATTCAATGGGGGAAATGCAAACATAGACAAACACAAGCAGCAAGAGAAACCCACCCTGTTCTTGTCTGCAGAGCAATGGAAAATATTGCAAACATGGAGAAATGAAAGCAGCAAGACTACCCCAGCCTGTTCCTGCCAAAAATGCAATGGGAAAAATGCAAACATAGACAAATACAAGCAGCAAGAGAAGCCCAGCCCATTCTTCTTGGCAGAGAAATGGAAAATATTGCAAACATGGACAAAAGAAAGCAGCAAGATGACCATAGCCTGTTCCCACCAAAATGCAATGGGGAAAAATGCAAACATAGACAAACAAAAGCAACAAGAGAAACCCATCCCATTCTTGACTGCAGAGCAATGGGAAATACTGTAAACATGGACAAAAGAAAGCACAAGACTACTCCCAGCCTGTTTCCACCCAAAGTACAATGAAAAGTAGTGCAAAGATGAATAAAAGCTAGCTCCAAAACAAACACCAGGTTGTTCCTGCCAGAAGTGCAATAGAAAACAATGCAAAAACACAAAAGAAAGCACGGAAATCCCTCAGCAAAATATATCCAGAATGGCTCCAAAACATGGGAAAAGTGCTCCAACTCCTCCCACCCCTCCACAAACTACGAAGGCATGCACAATGCATCCTGGGTAGACTTTTTCCACAAAGCATTATGAAAATTTCATTACCTGAGGCAGCCCATAGGGAAAATTCGTTATCTGAAACATCCCTATTCCCAGAAATTTCAATTCACTATCTGGATTATTTGTTAACAGAGGCATTCATTATCTGAGGTATTACTGTAGGTTCTAATTCATCAGCCAAGTAGCAACTATAGCAGGATCCCATTAGCTAAAATGTGCTAATTATAAACCCTATTTTGCTATGCATCATCTGTCCAGCTTATCTTTTGTTATTTTGCTCCATGATGTCTAATTGTACATTGCAAAGAACCAAAATGTGTTCTGACTTTTGAAAGAGAAAAGAAAAGGAATGTCAATGAGGTTTCCAGCATTGAAACTTTCTAAAGAGGCATGCACCTGTAGGTGATTTAACTTCAATGTTATAATCTCTGTTGGACTCTTACCTCTTGTAAATGTTTTTCATTTATTAGAGTAAGAAAAGGAAATAGAAGAAGAGCTTCTTTCTTTCTTTCTTTCTTTCTTTCTTTCTTTCTTTTTCTTTCTTTCTTTCTTTCTTTCTTTCTTTTGCCTATACTAAGATACATTTTCATGTTTTAATAGATGGGTTGATCTCTCCTTGTGCAAAAAGATTTCAAGTTGCAGCTAAAGTAGTTTCATTATGGAGGAGTTTGCTAAAAAAAAAATCCCCACTGATTCAATGTGCATACTCTAGTATGGCTTATTAAACTAAACAGCAGGATTTAAGTCATATAGGAAATGATATGTATACATACCCATACACACACTAGCTTCTCAACTGATACTCTGGATGGTGTAAAACAAAAATATAAAACAAAAATATGTAATTGCTATAGATACTATACTGTAGCATATTTTTAAAAAAACTAAAAGAAAAAAAATAAAGTGCGAGAATGGGTGGGTGCACAAATGATAAAGGGAGCAAGAGATGGAGCATCATGGTACAGATCCAGGTTGACACTGAAAGATTGTGGTGGTCCAGATTCTCTGGCGCGGCTCCGAGGCTTCTCGGAGGGACACAGAGGGGTGGCGGGGAGGGATCACATTGCTCCCTGGCACCCCCCTGGGCCCCTCTGAGAAGCCTGGGAGGCATGTGGGGGGGCAGTGGGGAGTGATGCAATCACTCCCTCCCACCACCACCCTCCAAGATGCCCCTCCCCTCCTGGGAGGTGCTGGCCAGCAGTGCACAATGGCCAAAGGGACTTTGGCCACGGAGCCCAGCGCTGGGGCTCCGCAGTTGAAAGCCTCTTTGCCATCGTGCACTGCTTGCTCAGACCTCCTGGGAGGTGCGGGTGGGCGGCGTGCAATCCCCCTTCCCTCAAGCCCTTTCCGGTTACTGCGGTCTCGCGATATAGCAAGACCGCGGTATGTGAACCGCAAAACGGCGGGGGACCACTGTATGAATAGTATTGGAAGAGAGGAGGTTGTAACCACATGTGCAGAATGTCTAGTCATTACTGAAATCTTTGTTGGCACTTTCTTATGACACGCACAACTCACCAAGGCTCAGTTGACTCACCATAGGTTTCACTAGTAGCCCCTAGACCAGTGGTGGCAAATCTTTGGTACTCCAGATGTTTTGGACCACAACTCCCAGAATTCCATGCCTGTATTGCCAATGACAAAGGACTGTGGGAGTTGTGGTCCAAAATATCTGGAGTGCCGAAGGTTCACCACCACTGCCCTAGACTATTCCCAGTCTTGCTCAGATTTGCTCCACATCTGCAATTTAGTCCTTGATTCTAAAAAGCTAGCAAACAGTGGAGGTTCATTCATTAGGAAAAAATGGGGTGATGTCCCTTCTCAAAGACCACTCCCTTTGGCTTTATTTCCAACTTCACAGTCTGTAGAATTTTGAGAGATGCTGAGAGAGAGAGAGAGAGAGAGAGAGAGAGAGAGAGAGAGAGAGGAGGGAAGAACCATTTTAAATGTAAGCAAAGGTTTATTTTTCTGTCTGCCTCTTTGTGGATGCCTTCCCATGTGCTTCTGTGTGCATGTGAATGAATGGCTATTTTTGTATGGGTTGTTCTTGTTGCCCTTGGTTTTACCCACCATTGAGTGCTGTTGCTGCTGCCCTAGTACCAACCAAAATGGGCACCACCCACCACTGCTTGCAAATGCAGATGTTAAGTGGGATGAAGAAGGGTTGTGCAGATCTACCTTGTGCCCTTTCTCTTCAGTGTGTTGATATAGAATGTAGATGCTCACCTACAGATGGCTCGCATGTGTCATCCCTCCTTTGGGAGCTGGCATAATGGCCGTCCTGTTAGTATGGAAGATGTGGGCTTAGTATTGTAAATAGCTCTAAATATTCTTACGTTGCACTGTAGGAAATTTTTAAACTTTCGGCTCATTCTCACCCTACAGATTTCCTTGTGATTCATTTCCAAAATAGGAAGATGGATTGGGCATATAAATGAATCATTTGATATTTCATCATGGGCATATTAGATGAATCTCAGCATAACTATGTTGTGTCTAGCAGATAGTCTGACAAATCTACATAAGTCATAATATAGCTCAATGAGCTTCCAAAAGGGCAACTGTATGACACTATATACATAATGTCAGGTTATACACTTCATGTTTACTGGGAACAAAATGCCTTCTTGACCTTATCTCTGTCAATTAGCATTGAGACATTTTTGTTATTCATTAGTATTTCCTTAGCTGTGGAGTTTACAAATGCTTGTCAAACCAAATCTATCTCCTTCAGCAAAGCTACAAGCCTTCTTTAATTTCTTCATATATTTGTCATGTTATGGTTTTGGGAATGAACTAGCCTGTGATTGTTTAAACAAGACTTCAAGAAATATATATTCTGTTTGTGTGTCTTGTGCCTTATCAGTTCAGAAAGGCATGAGTTAAAAACCATGTACAGTGGTACCTTGTATAAAGGAATTAATTCGTTCCAAATGAAATTATGTTAAACAAATTTTCCTTTATACATATTGCAATTTCCCATAGGAATGCATTGAAAATGGAGTAATCCATTCCAATGCAGAGAAAAATGACACAAACTACAGTGCATGTATAATTTTGGGGAACAGAAATGCAAAAATGCAAACAGGCACCCACCCACCCACACTGATTTTGGGCAGAATGCAGCAACACAAGGGTTAATTCCTTAGGTCTCGAGAGAGGAGGAGGAGGAGGAGGAGGAGGATGTAAGAAAGGCATCCAAATGTTCTGGCTCATACCACTGCACAAGCAGCACAGGGAGGTGTTGCACAGCAGCCAGAAAGCAGGTCGAGCCTAGGAACCATCCTCTATCATCTCCTCCTCCCCCCCCCCCACACACAGAGCGCCTGGCCTGAGCGTGGCACCAGGGCTCCAGAGGCCAGCAAGGAAGAGGAACGCGCGAGTTGAAGCCTGCGGAGCGGAGGCTCCAACTCATGAATGAGGGGCTGGGAGAGAGACAACGGAGGAAGGGACGACAGAGGCGCTTCTGCTGCTGCTGCTCAGGGGGAAAGTGAACCCACCTGCAGGACTGAGCAACAGCAGCAGCAGCCAGAGAGAGGCACGGGCTCTGTGAATGAGCTAACTGCGCCGCCCGCCCGGGGCGCATTCCACCACCTCCTCCACTGGTGCCAGCTCCGGCAGTGCTGATCCACAGCACCATCGGGTGGCCTCAGCTGTCTTGCACTGCACAGCTCAGGCTCACCCAGGCGCACGGGTGGTGTGGGAGGGGATGAGGTACAGTTGTGGGGAGGGGGAAGAGAAAGAGAGACGGAATGGGGAAAGGAAAGGAGAAGAGCAGACATTCCTGAGGAAGCTCTGCTGTGGGTTCCTAGCCAAGCCGAGCAGGCTGACCCAGCCCTCCTCCTCCTCCCCCGCCAAAGCCACCGCTGCCACAGGCTGGCCTGGGTCTCCTTCTCCTCCTCCATTGCCAGCTTGCATCTTCGGTAAAGAGCCCCAGAGACTGCCTGCGGCCATGTTGGAGAGGGAGGGGGAGGAGGAGTGGTGATGGAAATTTTTTCTGTTGTGTTCAAAAATCACAAATTTATTGATTTGTATTCATACAAATTGATACCCCAATAATTTGAATTGAAATTATAGTTATTTTTAAATTTGGGAGTTTATAAAATACTCCCCCAAGGTACCCAGAAGCAACAAATTTGCAGGAACACTTCTCCTAACAATTCCCTACAAACTTTCCATGTTTGAGGAGGATTGGATTTAGGATGTCTGATGTATTCACTCCCAAATAATTTCTCCCAGTAATTTCTGTTCAGGTCTTGCATACTAACAGTTGTGTAGTGTTTTATTGAGACACTGGCTGTAATGACCCAATCACACTGTTATAATGGTCTCTGAACATACATTCTGCATTGTTTTCATTCTGTACTTTGAATAAATGGGGGCATATATTAAGAATGTTCATACTTGATATGGTTATTTTTTTCATTTCCAAGGATTAGAGTACAAAGTTAGAACTCAGAATTCCTTTTACATGAAGGGGCATTGACAAGTATGCACATCCATTTACATCTCGAATCCTTGTTATGAGATATCAAATAAATACTAACATTCATGGCCAGATATATATGATTCCCTAGAGTTTAGAATTTTCCTTTATGTGGATGATCTCTTGCCTTTTATCTCTGCACTGCAGTCTTCTGCTCTGGCATAGATGAAAGTGATTGATATGTTTGGAGACCTATTTGGCTATTCAGTTCTGAATTCATGCCAGCAGGAGACAATACATCACAGAAGGTATTTACTGATTAGCAATACCCGTTGTGCCAGAGGCTATCATGTACATAAGAATGAAAATTTGTAAGGCTATTTCTCATATAGCTGCCTTGAATTTGATTATTCTGATTAGTGAGATATCCTTGAATTTAAATAGATGGACTCCATTACATTTGACTGTTCGGGTCAAGGCTAATATATTCAATTTTTATTATTTTATATTATTTGCTGGATAAATACCCTGCTTTAAGAGTTAGTCCTCCAAAGATCTTGCTGATATTTTTAGAAACGATATACTTGTTCAGGAAATACATGTGAGGTTCCTTACCACCATAGGTCTCTTTCAATAGAATGCATCTTTCTTGTAATGAAAGTCACTTTAAGTTTTCAGATCTTAGTTTGTGTCATTAAATCTGATTCTCAACCTATGTTTGATTGTTTCAGGGCAGTTTGGGGAAATGCCCAGAATAAAATGAAAATGCAGGGATTTTCAAGCATTCCAAATCCATTCTTCATCAATTAGGGACTGACTTTTATACTGACTCTCCTCCCTTCTCCTTCCAAGTTTGGTAAAGGCTGGATTTGGGACATTTGAGTTATAACTCCCCAAAGATTGCTAAATCTCTTTAGACATATTGCCGCATTGAGAATGAAAATGCCTGTCTTGTATAATCAGCAGATTGACAATCTTCCAATTATTTCAACATTGAAATGTGTGGCATACACAAATCAATTTTAGGTGGATTTATAATTGGACCTTTGTTTAGCTTTTCTTCATGTTAATGCACACAAGGGCACACAGCACCCCGTTCACAATGTCTTGATTCTGGCTTACTTTGTTTCTGTGTAACCTTTTGAAAATCTTTTTCTTTCTTTCCTTTGGTTTTTTAAATGGTATTCCCCCCCGCCTAAAATAAATTTATTTTAGTTCAGAAAGAGAACTGAAGCCTGTGCATCTGCTGTTTCAGATTAAACAATGCAGTAGTGTGATGAACAGGGTTGTTTAGGAATGTGTATTGTTATTTATGAATATTTATGTGTATGTTTAGAATAGCCAATCAGTGAACCAGTGGGTGTGACTAAAGGCTATAAATGTATAGAACCTTGTGGTGAAGGGAGACAATGCCACAATCTGTAGAGTAGTTAGCATCTAAGAGAGTCACTTAATGGTCAGTCAGGAGTGAGGTCCTGAGACTGGTTAGGGTCTGGTATATAGATTGATATAACTATACTTGCTGATACAAAAAAAGTAACTGTGTGAATAAATAAGAAGTTATTGTGAATTATGTAATATCAAAGCATATACGTGAATCAGTCATCACTGTATAAATAATATTGAAGATCCAATTGTAAATCAATAAATGTTGCAAGTTTTATTTTGAAAATATATATCTTGATGTCAGACTCTCTTATTAAGATAATTAAAGTAATTCAGGAAACTGGATCAAAGGGGTAAACGATGTAATAAAATGAAGGAAAAGCTAGAGGCATTCCAAGAGTATTATAAGAATCTTTATGCAAGTAATAACCCATCTACTAGTAGAATTTATGAGTTTGTAAGGGAAAATACCATAATAAAAATTCAAAATGAAGATAGTGCAAAGATGGATCAGTTAACAACAGATGAAGAGATTGAGAGAATTATAAATAAATTGAAGATAGGTAAAACACTGGGAACTGATGGAATAGGACCAGGATTTTTCAAAGTATTTAAGACATTACTAATACCTAAAATGAAAGAATTATTTAATAAGACTATTAAAAGGGGGGGAATTCCTCAGTCATGGAAAGAATCAATAATAGTATTGATTTTAAAGCCAAATAAAGACCCAACATTTATTGATTCATATAGACCAATTTCATTGGTTAATCATTGGTTAATCAAGATGCAAAGATATTTACCGCAATTATGGCTAACAGACTAAATAGTTTTGTAGGGAAATATATAAATAAGGATCAGAATGGTTTTGTTAGAGGTAGACATATGGCAGATTTAGTTAGAAGAGTTATGAATAATATGTATTTAGCAAATAGTAAAAAATGGAAGGTAGGAATAAGTTCATTAGATATTTTTAAAGCATTTGATACGGTAGAATGGAGTACCTTAAAGATTCTAATTAATCATTTAGGTTTTAGCACTCAATTTAGCAATATAATAAATCAGTTGTATTCTTACAATAAGGCTAGAATTTTAGTGAATGATGGAATAACAGAAACTGTTACTCTGGGCCGAGGAAGTAAAAAAGGTTGCCCATTATCTCCAGTCTTGTTTATACTTATAATGGAAATGTTGGCTAATGCAATAAAGAGGATAAAGAACTAGAAAAGGTGGAAGAGGAGAAGTCAAATAAAATTAACTTATTTGCTGATGATACATTATTAATAATTAAAACCCCATTGATTAATATTTATAAATTACAGAAGCATTTAAAGGTGTTTGAGGAAGCAACAGGTTTAAAGGTTAATTGGAATAAATCTGAATGCATGTTGTTAAATTATAGTGAAGAAGAGAAAAAATTGTTTAAGTATTTAAAGGTAAATTATCAAATAGCATTAATTATTTGGGGATAAAATTAGCATGGAGCTTACAAGATATGTTTAAAACAAATGTAGAGAAAGTTAAGAAAGAGATTACTGAACAAATAAAAGAATATCAAAAATTAAGGATTTCTTGTTTTGGAAGGATTTCAGTATGTAAAATGAAAATTATCCCCAAACTAAATTTCTTATTTTGAATGTTACCTATAAAATGGGATAAAAGTGAACTTAAAGGGATTCAGGGGAAAATTAATATGTTTTGCAATTGCAATAAAAAGCCAGGATCAATAAGAGTTTATGGTATATACCACAAAAAGAAGGTGGTTTAGGGTTACCTAATATTAAGGTATATTACATAGCAAATCAATTAAGACATATTCCAGATTTAATAATAGGTAATGATAACTTAATTTGGAGAGACTTAGAAATTACACAAAAAGAGAATTATTTTTAAGGAAGATATTAAAGTCCATAGGTTTCACCTTTGACATGAATAACAGAAATTAAGAGTTTCCCAGAAAATTTAAAAGGGAAGTTAAATAAGCTACTGCATGATAAAAAAAAAGTTATATACTTGCGGGATTGGTTAAAGCAAATGCAGAGTAGACAAAGCATAAAGGAAAAATTGGGAGGAAATATTTCTTGATTGAACATTATACAAATGGAAAAAGGGACTAAAGAATGGATAACTAAAGTAGGAGAATGTAGAAAATTGACCAGATTTGAAGAAATTATAGATAGAAGAAATGAGATAGAGAATAAAGAAGAGAGGAAAGGAATTGTCTGATATATAAAATATAAATTCAGGAGGATATTAAAAAAAATAAGTTAAGAGACATTTGGCAAGAAGATAATAAAGAGATTAAAAGGAAGAATGGGGGAAATGTGGAATAAAAGAATAGTGAAAAATATATCAGTGAGAGTTAGAAAACTGTTATAAAGTATATTGGAGATGGTATATAACACCTATGAATTTAAATATAATAAATAAAGAAGTATCTCCAATTTGTTGGAGATATAATAAAGAAAAAGGGACATGTTTTCATATGTGGTGGGCATGTGAGAAAAGGAAATTTGAATGGAATTTGGTTTTTAATGAAATGCAAGAAATATTATGGGAAAAGATTCCAATGTCCCCCAGCTGGTATTGTTAAACATGGTTGCAGATACACAACTGTATAAAGAGGAGGGGGAATTGGTAATTATAATGGTTATGACTGCAAGGCGGATTTTTGCAAATATTGGAAATCTAATAATCAATTAGTAATGGAAGAATGGTATAAGGAGTTATGGAATCTAGAGTTATGGAAAGTCTAATGACTTTAATGGAATATAATGAAAATAAAAAATTTAACTGATATTGAAATAAAGTAAAATTTTTCCCAGAAAGGGCTCTTGCGGCACAAGTCTGTGCCGCGGAACTTTAAAAACACTGGAATATGGGATAAACTATTGGTATATGTATTTCAAAATGGTTAAGGGTACATACCTGGAGAAGACTCAATGTATTTTGGAGGGAAATGGGCTGGCCAATTGAAAGTTGTAACTTTTTTAAGTCCCGAGGGGGGTGGGTTGCACAGGGTTTTGTCTGTTATATTTGTTATATTTGTGTTACATTGATGTGTATTATTTTCTCTTCTTTATGTTATTTTGTTGTTTTATCTGTTTCTTTATATAAAATGAATAATTAAAAAGGAAACTGGTGTTGCCAGCAGTGGGATATTACAGGTGTGTGTGTGTGCATCACAAGTATTCATTCTAATTTTGTGCAGCCTATGCATTCATGTAATTGGGTAAATTGCATATGTCTGCTAAAAATGAGCATTTTGTACAAAATATCATTTTTGGAGTTGAATTATTTGGCCCTCTGAACTCCAAACTTCTCCAAATTTGAAGGGCTTAAAGGGAAGAGCCCAGGAAAGCTACCCAACAAATATGGTGACTCTAGGACGAATCATTTCATTTTTAGAGCAAAAATGGTGGTTCATTTCATTTCATCACAAAATGCGTTCTACCGTTTCTTTTCATAATGAATTGATTTGTTATATAATGAAATGATGAAACAGCATTTCATTTTTGTTTGGTGCCCATCTCTAGTAAAGACCAATAATTCCATGCAGCTCTTTTTCATTCAATCTGAATGAAAATAATTAGTGATTGAGAATGGTAGGGAGTAGGAGCCATTAGACCACAAGAATCCAGGTTTGACTCTCACCATCAAGAATTAAAGCATCTGTCCTGAGCTTTAGCTGATAGTTACTGAGGCATGGGAACCTTTAGATATACACTGTACTGTGTATTCTGCCTTGTACATACTGTAGGAACTGCTTTTGCTCTATGTTGAATGAAGTAAATGGGAAAGGCAAGCTCTGGAGTTTACAGATAATCAGACTACTATCCAGTTTCTGTCTGCTGTCTGGAGGTGAAAATTCTTTTTAACGTAATGACTTCTCTTGGTTTGTGCTTATGACCTCCTGTTAGAGAAGTAGATGAGATGTGTGTTGTACGACTAAATATTTTTTCAGCTTGTGAAACAGATGAAAGCACCTCTGCCTAAAATTATCAAAACACAAGTTCTCTGGTCCGAATTTAACCAGCGGATCTTAGGAAAACCTATGTTGAATGAAGTAAATGGGAAAGGCAACCTATCTGGCCTCAGACTACTATCCAGTTTCCCTCCCCTCTTTTTGTCCTTGGTTCTGTTAGACAAGGACATGAGATGTGTTTGTACAAAATATTTTTTCATCCCGTGAAACAGATAAAAATTTTTGTGCCTAAAATTAGCAAAACACAAGTATCATTTCAAAGTCTCTTTAACTCTGTATTTTATTGTTCTTTGAAATGAAATATTTTATTAGCTGGTTTCCACTAACCTTAATCATTAGATATCTTAGAATCTTTTTCATATGTTTTAAATTTGGTGTAAACATACTTAACTCTCATCACTATGTCAAAGATAATTGAAGCTATTCAATATGGAGTGTCAATGATCTGAAAATCTCCATTACACTGTCATTTAAAATGTGTGTGTTTGTATGTGTGTGTCTGTCTGTCTGTCTGCATGTTGTCTGTCTGTCTGTCTGTCTGTCTGTCTGTCTGTCTGTCTGTCTGTCTGTCTGTCTGCATGTTTCTGCATGTGCAATTTGTGAATAGGTGGACACAACCCAGCACAAGAAATAGACATTATTCTGAGCAATGTATGCATTTTAGGGGCAAACATAAAATCCAAAAGCTGGGTACTTTCAATTACCCTTTTATTATCTGGGTTCAAGTAGTCTAAGTAGGGATGGGCACGAAATGCCAAAATGGCATTTTGTTTCATTTATTTTGTTTTTTATTTGTTTCATTTGAAATGATTTTTTTAAAAAAATTGTTTCATTTTTTATTTCTTTTCATTTTTGTTGTGTTTTAAAACCCTGCACCATTCCCACGTCCAACGTGCCCAATTGGGGGGAAGGGTTTTTAAACTTGTTTTTAGCCACCAAAGCAAGCAGTGATGTCTGCAGCCGCCACTTGCTTCAGGGGCTAAAAAAAGTTTTAAAATCCATGCTTCCCCCCAAGCCCTTGCCTCAGTGGCTAAAGACATTTTATTTTTATTTTTTATTTCCATCTAAAAAGGAGTTGTATATTAACAATATTTATATTTGCTTACAGTTCATGATAGGTTAATATTTTCTAGCCTTCTATATAACAATACAGAGTTATATCTCCTCTTCCGCTATCCTATTTCTTATATGTAACCATTCATAGAAAGCATTCCAGGATTCAAAAAACTTACAGTCCTCTTTCTTTTTTAGTCTGTAGGTTAGTCTGTCCATTTCTGCACAGTCAAGTATTTTATTTATTATCATTTCTTCTGATAAATATAAGTCGCTTTTCCAAAATTGGGCCCAAATAAGTCTAGCCGCTGTTATTATGTGCATGACTAAGTAATTGTTTTGTATTGGCATTAAGTTTGAAGTCATACCTAATAAAATAATTCTGGCCTAAATTCTATGTTCTGTTTTGTAATTTGGTTCAACCTTGTATGGATCTTTATCCAGAAACTTCTAGCCCTATCGCATGTCCACCACAAATGGTAATATGCCCCTACGTGTTCTTTGCATTTCCAACATTTGTCCGATGTGTTGCAGTATATTCTAGATAGTTTGACTGGTGTAACATGCCATCAATAAAAGATTTTTAAAAGGTTTTCTTTGTATGCTGTAGATGTTGTAAGCGTATAATTTTTTGTCCACAACTTTTGCCATTGTGCCAGTTCAATCGTATATCCAAAATTCTTGGCCCATTGTATCATTGTTTCTTTTACTTCCTCGTCCTGCATTTCATAATCTAATAAATATTTATATATTTGCCTTATTTGCTTCTCTTCCATAAAGAGTAAAAGTTTATCAATCGGTAAGTATTTATCTTCAAATCCAACTGTTTTAGAATCCTGATTATATATTGTTTTCATTTGTAAAAGGGGCCACCAAAAATAAGACAATCCCTGGTCCTTCAGTTGTGTTTCAGTTTTTAAAACTCCTCCTTCATTCAGCGATAGGTCATAGGGAGTTGCTTTTTCTATGTCCATCACATTGGGGTATATGGTTGCCTCCAGGGGTGATACCCATCTTGGCATCGCTAAAGACATTTTAAAGGACCTGCATTTCTCTCCCAATGCGCCTGATGGGGGAAACAGCAGGTCCTTTGAAATGTATTACCCTACATTTCTCATTCTCCACTTTAATATTGCCATATCGTTCTATGATCCGCCCCCTTTCCTGTGATTTCTTTAGCAATTTTAATGGTGCTCTCCTTTAGAAGTGGGAGTAAAACTATCAAATTTAAATCTCAAATGAAATTTGAAGACAAATTAAACAATCGATCATATCTCAAATGAACTTGAAGGCAATGGGCATTCTGTACTGTGTGCTGTGTTTTCTTACATGCCAGTCAGGTCCCAAAGTTTATTGTCTCTGAACTGTCATGTTGTTGCTTTAGTTACAAATGTTCATGTGCTCAAGATTTTTCACTCAGTGGACACAACTTTCTGTAAAAGAGAAATTGTCAGTGATATGAATGGCTGAATGATCTGATTTAAAATAAGAACATTTCAGCCTCAAAAAACACAATTCAATGTTATCAACAATATAACACATTTGCTTGCACCCCCTTGTTTCAGTCACATTTCTATAAAAGCTGTTTCACACCTTCCAAGAATGGCAAAAAGAGCAGGTCCTATCTTGTCTCAGAAATCTATATGTTATTAATTCTACCGGAAAGTTTGGAACCTAACAATGACATACCTCGAACAATATGCATGATTAAAAAGGTATATATCAGAAAAAATGCACAGACACATATACTTGTACAACAATGCATATGCTTAAAAATGCATATAAGTCCATGTTCATTTTGGGGGGATATGCACCAATGCAATCACATTTTTCTGTGTCAGAAGGAAAATAAATGATCTTGACCTGACAGAGAACTGGGAAGAACAAACATGTGCCAACGGGGGTGATGAGGAACATAACAGAAACAAGACTGACATATTTTCATATCCCTAATTAGAACAGATATATTATTGGCTTCATCAAATTAAAATGTCACCACAGCAAATGACTGCCAGGTCTGAGATGATGTTTGCTCAAATTCTTGAGGATGTCAAACCATGAAGATAATTTGTGTAGGTTATATAACTATTGAAGCCAGATGGTAACTTTTCTGAAACAAAACTCAACTGCAAGTCAGCTAAAATAGCACAATAATATTGAGAATATGATTCAGAGTCTAAAAACCAGAATTCTATGTTGAGCAGAAGCTCTGTAAGTCCACTTTTGCTATGCCAACAGCTTTTCATGAAGAAGAAAAGTTTGACCGTACAGTACAGTATTTCCATTTTAAAACCTAGAGTCTGATACAGTCCGTACATATGTTTCATAGACAATGTGAATGCTCATTTTACTTTGGAAGGGTACAGCAGGGTATGCTAGTATTCCATTTACTTCATATTTTGTCAACAAAAATGATGGAGTTTGAGCATAGATTCCAAGTTGCAGGAAGGGGTTTTTCAAATGGAGTATCAAAAATGTTTCATTCCTCAGAAAGTCCCACACAAATTCTCATTAAAAATCAGATAGCATCTGATAAGCACCATTCATTCATTCATTCATTCATTCATTCATTCATTCATTCATTCATTCATTTGCTGGATGGTTGGATGGATGAATGAATGGGTAGATGAATATACCACCAATCTGGCTACAAGGCCACTGTGTGTGGTTTACAATAAGACAGAACTGAGTTCTGTGACTCTGCAGAGACTGCCTTTTACATCTCTGGGCAGTAATTTGCAGGCCATGAATTAAAGATCAAGACTGAAACTGAACTGTTTCTCCTTACTCAGTTAGACCAATGAATCAACAGGATTTACACATTGGGACTTATCACTCATCAATCGATTCAGTGTGCTGGCTCTACCCAGGATTAGCAATCTGATTAACAGTTTGATCTCCATCCCACTTCCTATCCCTTCATCTGATTTTATAACATCTTGCCTGATTAAAAGATCTCAATATCTCCAAGATTTGTACAGTTTGTACCACATATTTGAAGACATGAAATTCATCAACTTCCTAGTCAGTTGTTGATGAGCACCTGTATTTGTGTGTGTGTCATAATTAAAGTGTTCAATTTATAGATAAGCTTGCCTTTTAACACTTGCATAGTTCAAAAGATATCAGAGCTACATTAATATATGATATATTATCGGTATTCAAACTAGAAATTTTCCATAACCTAACTGGTGTGTGGGGGGGGGAAGAAGCCCGAGCCAAATAAACTCAAAATTACATCATTATGTCAAAGGTTTTAGAGTAATGGAACTAGGGAGCATCCTTATTTTAATCAGCTGCAGGCACACATGCCTGCACATACACAGAGTGGGCTGGGATAATGTCAAAGAGCCAGCAATCCCAACGTTTGCTCTGGCAGCCTAATTAATGTGGAGTTTTCGAAGCAGGAGTACGTGCTTTTACTGATATCCTTAGTCAAAGTATGCCAAAACCAATTTTCATTCATTGAATCACAGGTTGTTGATGAGTCTATAAAAGTGATGCAAATACAGAGTCTGACAGCAACATTCAATAAGATAAAAGAGGGACATACTGTAGCCACAAAGCATTTTTTCAGTATGCTTTATATGATTACATGCCCTTTGTTTTCATAATTATTCAATAGCTATTTAGCATATTTAGTTATGGAAGAGATAATAATGGACTAGGACTCAGTCAGGAGACTTTGCCCCCCACGGCGAAAGACCACGCGAGACCATTTCGTGGGTTGAACTAGGGCCACACTTTATTCAACATTTGAATCAAACATCATAACAACAACATAAACCTTTGAGGGGCCTGCAGAAGCGCAGGTTAGAGTCGGCGCCAGAGGGTCTCCCCGGACCCTTCCGACTCAAGAGCATTGGGCGAGTCAAACCCCCTGCAGATCTGCTACCTCAGCAGATCTGCAGGGCCGGCAAATTCCCACCCCCTGCCTGGGTCCCCAGGGAGCTTTACCTGCTCTCCACGGCCCAAGCAAGGCCTGTTAGAAGGATCCATGCCCCACGCTGTGACCTCTCAATCCGCAGCGATTAGAGCAGGATGCTCCACAGGGGATCTTAGAATTTAACTCGCTGGCTCTAACCCCCCAGCGCTACCGCCACAGTCAGGGACCTAGCTTGCTATGACCCCTGACTCCCCCCCGCACCCAAAAGCTGTAAGTGGATGCAGGCCCCTCAGTATGTCATCCAAGAACAGTTCCATGCCGAGCTCAGAGAGGTGGACCCCATCAGATCGATAAAGCTCCGGTCTTGCCAAAGTAATCCTGGGGTGCCCGATAACCACACACCCCGCTGCAATTACAGCCCTGCACACTTCCCAATTCACCTTTCTTCTCGAGGTATTGATACTCTGAGGAGGACAATCAGCTCTCCAACGAAATCTAGGTATAATAGTTGACCACACCACCCGAGACTCAGGAAAATTAGCCCTCCACTTGGCTAAGTCTGCCAAAATATCGGCAATTAAGGACTTGCCAGACTGCATGGTCAAATCGTCCCCCAGGTGAATCAGCAAAATGTCAGGAGGTCCACCAGCTGCAGCGGACGAGGCAGCATGCAAAAACTGGTGCCACTGCATGCCCCTCGCCCCCCTCCATTCAATCGTGGCCCTAGCTCCCAAGCCCAGGTTGATCCCCCAGGCTGTTCTGCTGGCATGCTTCCTGGCCCAGAACACATAACTATGCCCAACGAAAAGGATCCTACACCTGGAAACATCAGGCTTAGGCCCTGCAAAGAAACAAAGAACATGTTAATTGGTGCTTAGCGTCCGAACATACCCTGCATCCCTTCTAGAGGACCATCTTCCAATAGCCTTAATGGCTTGTGGGCCATAACCCAAGGCAGCGGCCATTGATGCCGCCCCAATTTGAAAAGAATGAGTTCCAAATCGCAGATGAGCGAGTCCCACACCCTCCAAAGCCAGGCTGGTGAGCCTCCAAAACTGATATTTGGTCAGGGGACTACCATCCTTGTGGCGAAGCAAAGAGCCCTCTCCCGCCCCCCTAAGAACCAAATATGCATCTAATGCCTGAACCGGACAAATGTCCGAGTCCAAACAAGGTCAAGACCCCCTGACCCCTACTCCACTGATCCGTTTTTGACCTTCGCACCCGCACATAGATCCCATCCCCCCGTCTGGTGACGTCACTCATCTGCAGCTCCCACCGGGAGCGGTCAGTCTTAGAAGCTGCCACGAGCTCACTGACCCTAAAAGCCCCGAAAAAGGCCAACGGGGACGCTACATGGAACAGTGCAGCCTCGTACTCATCAGCACACAATATAGGCCACTGGGCCGCAATCTTAACAAGCATGGCCGGTGTTATAGGGGCTCGATCATCTGGTGCACGCCTAACTTCCTTAGCCCAACCCTCCAACATTTTACGCAGTCTAAAGTCATTCGTCACATCCTGGTAGCCACCTGCCTTTGCCTGAAAGGCGAGCGCCGCCAGCTTGCCCTGCATGGAGCCCGGGGCCAGGCCCTTTCTATGAAGATATACCAAAAATTGCCTCAGATGATCAAGGGGAATCGGCCATACAAGATGAAGGCCATACTCAGACCTAAAGCTCTCAAATTCCTTTACGGCCGCCTCATAGCCCCTCCTAGTCCTGGGCGCCAGAGCCAAGCCTAGGGTCCAGTCGGCCTCTTCCCGCCAATCAGCCATACCTCCTCGGGCAGGGTCTCCGGCAGGTCACACGCTCCTGGGGCCAAAGCCCTGAAACAGTCGACCTGTTGGCGCGAAAGAGCATCAGCCAAGGTGTTAGAAAGACCAGGTACATGACGGGCATGCAGAACGATGTTATACTGTAAGGCACGCAGTGTTAAGGCCCGAACAAGACCCATAACCCTCTCCGACCTGGAAGATTGGTTATCAATGGTGTGGACCACAGCCATGTTGTCGCACCAAAAACGTACGAATGAATTAGACCAGGCCTCCGACCACAACCAAAGAGCCCCCACAATCGGAAAAAGTTCTAAAAAGGTCAAGTCCCTCGTTCCACTCTCCACCCAGTCAGACGGCCAAGAGCCATAACACCACCTGCCCTTCCAGTAAATTCCATAACCCAACGATCCAGCCGCATCGGTCTGGACCTGAAAATCGGAGCCCATGCGCATCTCAGACCACCAGAAGGAGATCCCATTGAAATCCTGCAAAAACTGCAGCCAAACTCGAAGGTCTGCATGCATGCCCTCCGAAATCCTGACCCGATGATGCGGCTTTCTCAGGCCCCGCATAGCTGCACAAAAACGGCGTAAAAAAGGCCTTCCTGGGGCAACCACCCTACATGCGAAGCTCAAATGTCCCACAAGTTCCTGAAGTTCCTTCAAAGTAACCTTGCGACGTCCCATCAGGGTGACCAATCGTTCTTTCAGTACGGCCAATTTATCCTCAGGCAATCTACACACCTGCTCCCAAGTGTCGATGTCAATACCCAAGAAGGTCAAAACGTGTGCTGGGCCCTCCGTCTTATCCTCTGCCAAGGGCAGGCCGAGCTCTTCCGCCAGCCCTTGAAACGTACACAGAAGAAAGAGGCAGTTCCCAGTCCCCTTGCGCCCACAGAAAAGAAAATCATCCAGGTAATGCGCAACCCCCGGCAGTCCCGTGTAATCTCTCACCTTCCACTCAAGGAACGTGCTAAACGTTTCAAAAGTGGCACAAGACACGGAGCAACCGAAGGGGAGCGCCCTATCCATATAGAATTTTCCCTGAAACTGGAACCCCAACAGCTCAAAGTCATCGGGATGAACCGGCAAGAGTCTAAACACTGACTTAATATTGCACTTTGCCAGCTCAGCCCCGAGACCGCAGGCCCTGATCTTCCTAATGGCCTCATCAAAGGATGTATACCGCACGGAGCAAACTTCCTGCGGTATACCATCATTCACCGACATACCTTCCGGATACGATAAATGATGAATAAGCCTGAACTCGCCTGCCGCCTTCTTAGGTACCAGACCCAAAGGAGAAACCGTAAAGTTCTGTGTAGGGGGGAAATCAAACGGGCCCAGCACCCTGCCCTCCAATCTTTCTTTCTCAATCTTTTCAAAGGCTACATGCTCCATTCCCCTCAAAGATTTAAGATTCTGTGCAGATGTCGGAACGCGTGCACTCTCAAACTGAATCCTAAAACTGAACCGAAAACCCTGCAACAAAAACTGTGCCGCTGTCCTATTAGGATAGCGCTGCAACCAGTCACTGAGAGGACCCAGCTTAATTGGGCTGGGGCCCCTTGGCCAACGTGGAACCACCTGGTGGCTTCTTGGAAGCACCCCATCCCGTCCCCCAGACTGCTGCCCCTTTGCCCTACTGCAGTTAATGGAAGGGTGCTGCGCGCCACAAACGGAACATTTGTGGCGAAAACGACAGGGTTTGCGGTTGCAAACGCCCTGCCCATTGTAATCCCAGCAAACCAGCCTCGGTTGTACTTGCTGGCTCCCCACTGGTTGAGCAGCCACTCCCGCAGCCTGTTTTCTAATAATATGTCCGCTATCGAAGCGTTCCCCCAAAGCCGGCCTGACTGGTGTCATGAGTTGCAACCACAAATACGAAAGGGGCTCATCCCACCGTAGGTGTGGCTGCGTGGCCGCTTTCATTCTAAACTTCTCATCATAGGTCAACCAAGCAAAACCCGGGAAGTTGACATATGCTTTATAAATCATATCCTGACACTTGATCATCGACTGCATACGCCACGGGTGTGCTTGGAGAACCATTGACATATAAATACAGTATGCTGGAAGCCAATTGGCCCAGCACCTATCCGGTTTCCTTCTGAGGCGCTGCTCCCGGTCCTTCGGGTCTTCCTTATCAATTTCCTTCTGGTCAAGCTCTCTATTCAGCAGGCTAAAAATGTCTATATTATCCCCCCTCCATATCTTCTCCCTAATGCTTTGCGCAAGGTGATCACCAAGTGGGGTAGCGTAATCAGCATATGGCATTGCCGTGTAAGGTACTCCAGCATATACAGCCCCTGAGCCCCAATGACCCCTGTGCTGACCCGCCAGCCAACCCAATGCCGGTTGTGGCGGTATCTGGTTCCATCCCCCAGGAACATGCCCCTGCGCTTGACCGGCAATACCCAGTTGCCCAGGAGGCTGTGTCACTGGGAAACCACCTGCAACCCCAGCCGGCCACTGCATGCCATGAGAACCTCCCTGCCAGGCCGAAGAGCTAGGCCATGGGCCCACAGCACCTCCCGCCACCGCAGTAGATTCTGAGCCCGCGGCCACGCCCCAAGCTCCGCCCCGCCAAGTAGGTTGTGCCTCCCCGGAGCCCGTCCCAGGACCTCCCAACTGTGCCTGAAACCCCAAACAGGGAACAGTCTCTGGTGCCACTGCCAACTCACGGTTGAGCGATTCTGCAGAAGATGAGGCCCCAACATCACTTCTCAAGAAACCATCCGGACTCCGCTGGGGACTACCACCCTGCAAAAGCTGGACATCAGGCTGAGTCGGCTCCGCAGACCTTTCTCCCATCTCCGGCACCTGTGCAGCAGCCCCCATACAATCATCATGGGCCTCCAACGCAGCTGCATGAGACAACAAATCAGCGGCCATATCCCTCAGACGTGCCTTCTTCCGCGCCTTTGTAGGGTGGGAAAAAGTCCTCTGAGGCCCATCCCCCTGCTCCCCAGCCTCGACCCGACACCCACTAGGTGGCGCCACACCCTTAGCCCTCTCTAAGGCCTCCAGCTTGGCCCTGAGCTGCTCCCAAACAGGCCACTCTTCCTCATCTGCTGATGACCCAGGGGGAGACACCTGAGTTGGCACCTTGCGCGCTGGCTGTTTACCCTTTTTATTGGTTTTTGCCTTAAAAGGTACCATACCGCCCTTCGTGCCTCGCAGCTCTAAACAAATCAGCCACCCAACTAACAACAGATCCCAAAATATGGACAACTGTAAACTAGCCACACACACTTGCGAGCCCACCCCCACCCAAAGGCCAGACTAAATGAGCTGCTCCCACAGCCATCAAAAAGTAATGGCCACAAGACGATAACTACCTTCCCAAAATGGCGCCTGCCACCTACACTACCTAACGACAGCCGGCAACGCAGTCCAGATACAGTGCCTCCCACCCAACTAAGGCGATACAAGCCCCGGGGCTGGGCAAGGACCCACGTACGGCCGCGCACAGCCCAAAAAGGACCCACCCGCGGCCCACCCGGCCCCCCTAACCCTAACCAGAATAAAATAAAATGGCAGCCGCACCACAAAATGGCGACCACCGGTAACCCAACCCTCCACCGAGTGACCCGCTATAGAGCCGCCTGCTGCCCCCCATGAGCAGGACCACCTCCCCCCAAACCCGCCGGAGCCAGACGAGGACCCCGCGACCAGCCGCAATCCACCCTCAAGGAAGGCTAACCGCGGCAAGCCCGGCGCCCCACCCCACCCCTGGCGAGCTCAAACACCGGCTGCGCCACAAAATGGCGCCCGGCAATCGCCCAACACTCAGCTGAGCGTCGGGCAATCGGAACACCGATAAGCCTGCCCTGAGCGCGGCAGCCGCTCCTTAAACAAAAGCCGAAGACTTCAGCCGCTGCCGCGCCCAAGCCAGGACCAGACCGGTAACCGATAATTCACACTGCTCCCCCACCGCTTCTTCTGAGCGTCCTCCTCCCGGGAATGCTCAATAACAAAACAGGCCTCGACCTGGGTGGGCACAGCATTTATAAGGCTGCCCCGCCCAGGCCCTGAAGCCCCACTGCCTCCTTCTCGCGAGGCTTTGCGCGGGGGTGGGCAAGGAAGCCCCACAAGCCGACAAGCGGCTGCGGAGCGAACATTCTCAGCCATGGAAAATCATGAGGGGTGGTGGTGGCACTCCTTAAATATCTCACTTAGCTTAAAATTTTTGTTAGGCTCACCATAAATCAAATATGGCTTGATTGCACCAAACACCATATTTAGAGTACAAGTGAAGGGCCATGTTTAGAAGACTAAAAGGTTAAGACTTACCTGGAATATAACTTGCTGCCCACTATAAACACTGAAAAGATAATGCTTTATTTACACCTAAAGGTGGGCATGAAATAGAAAACCGATGGTTCGATTTGTTTTGTTTTTCCCCCTCCAGTTCATTTCATTTCATTTTGTATAAATTTTTAAAACAAAAATTCATGTGAACCAAACCAAAACAAACTGGTTTGGCTTACCTGGACGGCCGCCACTGCCACCACCGGGAACAAAAAAATGAAATGAAATGAAATGGAAATTTCGGTTTTGTTTCATTTCATTTTCCTTTGATGGCTTGGTTCATTATTGTTTTGTTAGCTAACAAAATGAATAACGAATAACAAAACAAATTAAAAATTCATTTTGTGCCCATATCTATTTATACTCAATTGGAAACAAACCCTAGTCACTAATTTGTATAACTATTTGACTAGTATTACTGCCTCATTCTGGAAGCATCATAATATCTGCTGAGATAAAGGTCCTCTATTTATAAAAGGGATGTGTCAACCTTGCACTGGGTCACATAAAAGTGACACCCCTAGAATATCAGTATAATATGCATTCATATTATACTGTCATTTACCTGTACTGCAGGTAAAACTGTGCCCATGACTTGGAGTTCAATCCCAGGTAGCAAGCTCTTGGTTGACTCAGCCTTCCATTCTTCCGAGGTCGGTAAAATGAGTGTCCAGATTGCTGGAGGGGGAAATGTATAGCCTGCATTACTGTAATTAAAAATGTAAACTGCCCAGAGAGTACTTGAAGTGGTCTGGGGTGGCATATAAGCTTTGCTTTATGAATGTTTGTCCATTTGATAGCAGGTGAATATGATATACTGTATCTGATGATCCCCAAAGTTCCCCAGAGTTTCCTTTTAGGCTATGTATCTCTGTTTCTTTACATTGTTATTCAAAAAATTCCTCTCATTTGCATTATTTTGTTCTGTTTTAGGAGCATCATGAGAAGGAGAGATGACATCGAAGGCTTCTTCCTCGTTGCAGTTGAGCCCTGCGTGAGCACAGCACAATGTAAGGTTGATTGCGCTCCTCTGTTTCCGAACGCCAGCTGGGCTCCCACATTTCATTTCAGAAGCTGACCACGTCTGAAATGAAAAGCCCATCTCCAGTGGCAACTGGTTCATGGTAACCTGATGAACTTCATAAGCCTGTTCCATGTTCAAATATTATTGTTCACCAAGTTACCATGGGCCAGTTGCAACCAATATCAGTCTGTCTTTACATTGTGTGAAGTACCTAAAATGAGTTGCCATGTGATGGATGGGATATCTACCCCCACACACACACACACCTTGAAAGCAGAAGCCTACTAATTGTTCACATTGATCAGCTGATCACATTGTTTTGTTAAGTGATTGGGTTTCAGCAACACAGAAGAAATTGGCAGGATCTGACTTTAGTTTGAAATTTGCTGCATTGATGTCTAACTGATTCTTTCCATAGGGTGCTGGGCTCAATAACCCTTGGCATACATTTAATTTCTGTAGTTCTTTGATTCTATTATTTCTTGATGTTTAAATCAGTTAACACAATTTGAAGCAACTGATGGAAAGATGTCAATCAATCAATCAATCAGTCAGTCAATCAATTTCATGTATCTTAATGTGTGTACGTATAATTATGTCCTATCATCTGATCCAGGAGGTACAATACTTTTCCTTAAAAGGCAGGAGCTACTTTTCTGATTGGTATCCTCTTATCTCCTGCTTTTCTTAATGGTGAGTTGGGTGTCCTCACTGAGGTTCACATTCATACCTTCAATTTGCATCCCTAGCTTTTCACAAAAGTAAATAGGCTACAAGCCATATATAGAGGAAGCAATACATTTTCTAGTCCTAAAACTGACACCATCCATGAGAAAGTGAGAGACTCTTAAGTTTAATTTATACTAGTATTTTTTACAATGACATTTACAAAGTGAATGCCTACTTGGAAAAATGGAGCAAAAGAAGCATATGTTACTGATGTATCTTTCCTATCTCTATGCCCTACTTGGTACACATGTCTCTCCACAATGCTCCACCTAGAAAGAAACAGATATGAGAAGAGTATCCCAAAGCAATTTACAAATGGATGAAATCACAGACTACAGATAAATATTCACTAAAAACCATCACAATTACAATAACATCCCTCTTTAAAGGATTGCCTCAAGGAAAAAAATCATACCATATCCAGTACAAAAATGAAGAATAGGAAAAACAAAACATTCATTACACTCATCACACTAATAATCTGTCCAGAACAAGAGAAAATGTTTTGCCTTCACTAAATGATGAGCAACTCATCTAAGTTTAGAAGAGATACAGTGGACCCTTGTATAACAAACAACTTGTATAACATAAAATCTGTACAACATAAAAATTCCAGAGATAGGGGAAATTTGTTTAACATATTCGTCTATGGGGAAAATCTGTACAACATAAAAATGGGATTACTCCATTTCCAATGCATTCCTATAGGAATTTGTATAAAGGAAAATTTGCTTAACATAATTTCATTTGGAACAAATTAATTCCTTTATACAAGGTACCACTGTACGTTGTTTTAGAGACGGTTACATCAAGCACAGAAGAATGCAGAAGTGGTCTATGGTTTCTTTGAAGGCTTTCATGTATTGACTTCATAGTGCAGGAAGAGGGATCAGCCTTGACAGATCAGGAGGGCATTTCAAAATTTAGTAGGGGAATCCAATAAACACATGCTCTCTCTTATTGCCACATCTTGGATCCCTTTGCACAGAGGTTAGCTGCAAAGATGGTAAGGAAATGAGTATATGAAGAATTTTCTGCAAAGATAGACCATAAAGAAATAAGAAAGGAAACAACACCTGTTGGTTAGACATTGTAACCCACTGCATCAAAGAGGGAAGGAGAACAGAAGTGAGCATGGGGGGGAGACATCTGTCATGATTATAAAGAATGTGGCAAGGCAAGAATGTCCTTCCTTTAACTAATAAACTCTGGCTGTCAGAACAAAGACATTAATTCAGGATCTCTGACCCATATTGCCATCTTTACTCTAGAAAGCTGGAAGTCAGGGCTACATATGTGAATAGACTTGATTGTCTAGCAAAATTCAAACAATTCTATTTAAATTTCCACTGGTTTTCCATTGGCACACAGTTGGCTGCAGGGCCAGTATTGTGTCCCCATTCCATTTCAGCAACCGAATGTCCTAGATATGTAAATGCCACTTAATTTAGGTTCAGCGGTACATTCTTTGTCAGTCCAGGAACAGAAAAGAAACAAATCAGGATGTTAAAAAATGTGTATTGCCTTTAAAAATGTATTAAAGCCCACTATTCTTAGCATTGTGAGCTGTGTCTTATCTGTATGTGGGGTCCAGCTGGATGCTTTTGAGTTTATACTGCCTGTATTAGTCAAACTACTTTCAATTTCAATCTGGGCCAGAGGTTCCCAAACTTTTTGCACTGTAGACCACTTGCCATTCTGTAGATCCCCTGCCTGCCTAATATTGAATTTTCCTAAACTAATTTACTACAAATGTATTTTTGACAGCTGACACAGTGCTACTCACTTTAATAGGTGCTTTTATAGTATGGACTATTGTAAAAAAAAACATGTACAATTTTTTATTCATACCTTTATTGAAAAGACACAAATGCAAGTAAATATTTGGATTTAGTAAATTCTTACTAGTAAAATTCTTACTAGTAAGATTCTTACATGAAATTAATACACAAATAATGCTGTTAATGGGAGGGATATGCCTGATGCTCTGATAGCAATTGTTCAATATTTGGCTTCAAATTAGTGAGGCATAGTCTTAAATCTCCTCGTTCAGTGATTTACAATCAATTTCTTTTCTTTTCTTTTCTTTTCTTTCTTGTAAGAAGATTGGCAACCACGCTAAACCTCCAAGGTATGAACTTTCTTTTAATAGTCCATAATGCAGGATATGCAACAAGTATATCTTTCTGAAGCCAGAACTGCTGATACCCCATTCTGAACTGCATCTTAAGTTCTTTGTTAGTGCTTATTCCAATCAGTTCTTCTTGTAATGCGACATCCGATTCTTCAATGTCACCATATGGACTGATAATCCACTGTGGTATTTCCAAAGTCAAAACATACTCAAACATGGTTTTAAAGTCTGTGTGAAGGACACTTAAATGTTGAACATAGACCAAAATGTCACCATCCTGGACATTTGTCAATGACAAGTTGGGGAACTGGGAAAATTCACACCGTCCAATGTTTTGCTTCATTAGATTAATTCTGGCAAGAAAAGCTGCAATGATGGATTTTGTTTTTATTAAATTCAGACTGTCACCTTGTAACTGCAAGTTAACCTCATTAAATTTAGTAAAAAAATCTGTAACATAAGCAATGTCTGGTTTCCATTTGATTAAATTTTCTTTCAAAATGGGATCTTTAGCTTCCAAAAACTCAAAAACCATGTCAAAAAGTGGGAAAAAAATCTTGTCAAACATAAGTCTTTTGAGAGCCAGTGTACTTCAGTGTGAAGCAGTAATCGATGAAAGCCCTCATCATTTTCTTCATGCAACTGTGTAAATAACCCAGAATTCAATGCATTGATACGGATCTTGTTTACTGTGTTTATGGCAAATTGAAGAGATTTATGCAATCTGGCATTCAGATTTTAGCTACTAAATGTTGTTGATAAATGACACAGTGAATTGCAAACACCCCAGGTACATTTTGTTTTGCTGCTGATATTCTACTTGATAAAGTGATTGCTTTTTCCATGAAATAATCTTTCAAAACTTTGAATATTGATTCACCTTTAGTGTCTGTTGTCAAAGTTCTTGCAAAGAGCAGTTCTTCATGGATTTCTTGGTGCATAAAAAAAGAAAATATGCCAATAATAGTGCTTCATTACTAGGTAAAGTTGACTCATCCAGCTGAATAGAGAAATGGTGCAGTTTCAGATAATTACACAAGAAGCTTTTAATATCATGACTCATTTCATCAATATGTCTTTGAACTGTGTTGTTCAAAGGAATTCTTTTGAGTATATCATATGCAGGTTTGTGTAGAACAGTTTTTAAAACCTCTTCAACAGCTGGTAAAATTATCTCTTCCCCAATAGTATGAGATTTTCCTGATTTTGCTATGAGTTGTGAGATATTGTAAAACATCCATAAACCATCATAGTTTCTTTTTGATGTTGAAGTGAACATACTATCCAATGTGGTTCTCTTCTGAAGTTTTTATTTTCAATATTTTAAAATATATCAAATCTTTATTTGTTTTATCAGGGTGACACGTTCTCAGATGATCTTCCATCTTAGATGGTTTCATAGCATCATTCTTTAAAACTTTGTTGCACAAAAGGCACATGGACAGATGTTTGTTCAACAGGGATGTAATGAAGCCAAACTTCAAATAATCAACGCTATACTGTCTATATTACTTTTTAGCCTCACCCATGTTGAGTAGACATCTGTTATCAAAAATAAAGTTATTTAAATATGATAAGACAGAGCAATGCAAAATGGATTCCTGCCCAGACAGGATACAAATATTTTAAAAACATTTTAAAATCATTTTTGGTAACATTCGAATTATTTTTCAAATGTTTCTAAAAGCGTTTCTAAAAGTGTTGAAATGTCTGCAAAAATACCGTAGTTTACAGAAATATTCCTGAAAAATATTTTTAAATATTTTGTGCTGTTTGGGTGGAGTAAATTCTTATTTAAATATTTAGTTAGGCAGATATAGAGAAGAATCAGGATAAAGAAAATGTTGCTTTTGTAGCGGTACTGTGTAATTGTCAGTGGTGCTATTTCAAAGGGTGCAGACTGAGATGACTAGGTCCCTAGTTCAATCCTGGCCATGGCATGCACCAATGAATTCTTCTGTATAAAGATTTAAGTACATAATACTGATTGCTAAAACAGTGAAGGGAACACCATTAGGGAAAACATTGGTTAAAGAGCATAATTTGTTTCGGAAGCATGCTAGAAACCAAAATGCTTTAAAGGTATGCACACCAGAAGGATCAGGTCCCTACCTTTGCACCACTTGAGAAATGCACCAAAAAAGTTTAAAATTTTCCAAAAAATGCTGCAAAAACTTTTGTGTGAAAATTTTGTGTTAGGTGTAAGAAACTTACTGAATGCCTAAATGTTGATGATGATCTGCCTAAATGGCTCACATTGACCCCCATTTACATTTCATGGACCCCCATTTTTTTTCTCACTGTCATAGGCACCCTGCAAGTCAGGGGTCTAATATAGACTACTTTGGAAACAACTGATCTGGCATGTAGCTGTATCAAATACAAAAAGCAGCCTCACTATTAGAAACCAGAACAATCAGATACAATTTGGAACATAGTAGACAAAACTTATTAAAAACAGCATGACTGAAACCATCTCAATATGACATTTCCAGAATTTTCAGTGCAAAAGAGGCATTTACACTGATTTAGTCAAATTCAGCTTGTTGTTGTTTTTTAGTTCTATTTGAAAGCCTATCCATATGGGCATATATTTTATGGATTACTGATACCCTGTTTCTCTGAAAATAAGACCTACCCCAAAAATAAGCCCTAGCAGGATTTCTATGCATTTGTTAAATATAAGCCCTAACCCAATAATAAGACCTAGTGATGGGCATGGCTGTGCCTACACACACACACACACACACACACACACACACACACACACACAGAGAGAGAGAGAGAGAGAGAGAGAGAGAGAGAGAGAGAGAGAGAGAGAGAGAGAGCACGTTGCCCCTCCCTTTCCATCCATGGTCCTTCCTCCCTTTTGCTTGGGCCACCAAAGTTACTGTACTTCGTAGCATGTTTGCTTGCAGTTCCTGTTTCCCTGAAAATAAGACCTACCCCCAAAATAAGCCCTAGTGTATCTTCTTGGGGGAAAATAAATATAAGCTCAGCGATCCATCTCGGCCCGACCAGTTCGGCAGGCGCGAGCGCACTCGCTACGGGTTGCCACCCCACGAGAGGCCAGGAAGTCGGTCACCCGGAACCGGGCCTTCTCGGTGGCAGCCCCGTCCTTATGGAACTCCATCCCCAGCGAAGTGCGCTCTGCAGAGTCCCTGCTGGCCTTTCGAAAAGCTGTAAAAACTTATTTATTTCGAGAGGCCTTTGGCGAACCCTGATCTCTCTCTCTCTCTCTTTTTTTTTTTTGTGAAATCTTAATGTCCAAGCGGCTATACTTTGTGTATAATGTTTGTGCACGCTTGGTTTATAGTTATCACTGTTGGTTTTAGATGCAATGGTTTTTATTGCTTATTTACTTTGTTGTGTTTATATTATTGTTCTGTGTTCATTGGCGCTTGCTCGTCATGTAAGCCGCTTAGAGTTTCGAAAGAAAGATAAGCGGGGTATAAATATAAAAATAAATAAATAATAAAATAAATAAGACAGTGTCTTATTTTCAGGGAAACACAGTAGTAGTGGCTGGATTAGAAAAAAAACCCTTGTCTGTGTTTCTAGTTAGAATGATCCATCCTTCTCCTTTAAGAGTTTTCACATATCTTTCTGTCACTGAAACACATCATGCCTTCTTTTTGTCTCTAGGTGCCTTGGTGGCACCTCTCAGTTTTTTTTTTTTTTTTTTTAGTACATAGGTCAGTCATCTAAAACCAAATTCTCACTAAACATACAAACCTTGTAGAGGAGAGTCAGGGCCCTCTAGATGCAAATTTTGCGCCTCTAGATTCCAGGAAGATTTCTTACAGTATTTTAAAGGGCATATGGATCAATTGATTTGCTGCTGGAAATTCATCAGTTCATTGATTCATCGATTCATCAGCCCTGATGAATCATGAATCATGATGAATCACCTTTTTAAAATTAGTGTCCATCTCTAAGAACATAAGAACAGCCCTGCTAGAACAGGCCACAGCCCATCCAGTGCAGCATTCTGTCTCACACAGTGGCTCACCATTTGCTTCAGCATATTCCTAAGCAGATGTCTTCACCTGCTTATTATTCCCTGAAAATGGCATTGAGAGATATCCTGCCTGTCTCTCCAACCCAGAGGTTGTCCTTAGGCATCCATAATGATAGCCATTGATACCCCTGTTCTCCATGAACCTGTCTAATCCTTTCTTAAAGCTGTCAAGGCTGACAGATGTCACCACTTCTTCTGGCAGGGAGTTCCAGAAACCAGTGATCCTCTGGGAGAAAAAATGCTTCCTCTTATTTGTTTGAGATCTAGTACCCAAAAGTTTGATAGAGTGCTCCCAGTTTTAGTGTTATTCGATAGGGAAAACAGTTTTTCCTTATCTACTTTGTCCATCCTATGTATGATTTTATAAACTTCAATCAGGTCACCTCTTAGGCGTCGTCGTTCAAGAGTGAAGAGGCCCAGCCGTTGCAGCCTCATATGGTAAGGAAATTGTTCCAGTCTCCTTATCATTCTGGTTGCCCTCCTCTGGACTTTTTCCATTTCCATAATATCCTTCTGAAGGTATGGTGACCAGACCCCCACAGATGGGGCCTCACCATAGATTTATAAAGAGGCAAAATGACACTTGCTGACTTATTTTCTGCACCCTTTCTAATGATGCCTATCATTGAGGTGGCTTTTTTCACTGCTGAGGCATACTGGGTTGACACCTTCATTGAGCTGTCCACCATGACACCAAGGTCTCTTTCCTAATTTGCTGCAGAGAGTTTAGACCCCATCTGCTTATAAATGTAATATAAATGTGTATAAATGTAATTGGTTTTTTTTGCCCCAGTGTGCATCACTCTGCACTTACTAATGTTGAAACTCATCTGCCACTGGTTTGCCCACTCCCCAGTGTAACAGCATCCCTCTGGAGCTCCTCACAATCTTTTTCAGTTTTTACTACCCTGTATAATTTAGTGTTGTTGGCAAATTTGGCTACCTTGCTATTTATTCCTATGTCTAGATCATTCATGAAGAGGTTGAAAAGCAGGGGTCCCAGTACAGAACCTTGGGGGACCCCACTCTTTATCTCCCTCCACATGTAGAAGTGTCCATTTAGTGCTACCCTCTGTTTCCTGTCCCTTAGCCAGTTGCTGATCCAGGACAAGACCTGTCCCTTGATTCCATGATGGCAAGTTTATTAAAGAGCTTTTGTTGTGGGACCTTGACAAAAGCCTTCTGAAAGTCCAGATAAACAATTTCAACTGGATCTCCCTTATCCCTGTTGATGCAGCAATAATCTTGGACAGCCAGGGGCATTACTGGAGTAATGGGAAAGCGCTTTGAACACACACAGAGAGACACAGACACACAGACACACAGACACAGACACACAGACACACACACACACACACACACACACACACACACACACACAGACAGAGAGAGAGAGAGAGAGAGAGAGAGAGAGAGAGAGAGAGAGAGAGAGAGAGATCTGAACCAATGAGAGGAACCCTCCCCCTCAGGGGAGGCCTCCTTTTATTAACCTTCTACCCTAGGTAATTAGCATAGCTGATTACATCATCTCTTTGTGTTGCAGTAGCAAATCTGCAAATATAGAGAAAGAGGTGTTACATGGGAGGTCTACATTATTTAAGAATGGCTTTTAAAACCATTCTTCCACAACGTTTGATTTCTAAACTGGAAGGTCTAGGGCTTCCACCATCACTTTGTGGATGGATTTTGGATTTTCTGTCAGAATGTTCTCAGAGGCTCCAGTTGGGCCCTTACACCTCTAATACTCTTAGTACCAACATTGGAACACCACAGGGATGTGTGCTTAGCCCACTACTTTATATTCTTTACACGTTTGATTGTGTCTCTGCCTATCCTAGCAATAGGACCATTAAGTTTGCAGATGACACAACTGTGATTGGGCTCATCTCTGAGACAGTCTTCCCATCTTCTCTTCCTATTTAAGAAATGGCCCATTCAGTGTTCATTATCTGTGGATTAGCCAGGCAAGCAGACAATGGTGAAGGAAAGGCAGGGATAATGACTAACAAGGGGTCAGAACCATACTGGTTGTTTTGGTTAGGTTCAAGGAAGGTTCTGGGCTGAAGACTTTTTCTGTATCTATCCATCTCTTTCTCAATCCTTCAGCTCTCTCTTTTGCTCTCTCTCTCTCTCTCTCTCTCTCTCTCTCTCTCTCTGTGTGTGTGTGTGTGTGTGTGTGTGTGTGTGTGTGTGTGTAGGGAGGGAGGGAGGGAGGAGGGAGAGAGAGAGAGAGAGAGAGAGAGAGAGAGAGAGAGAGAGAGAGAGATGTAAGGAAAGATTATTATATAAACTTGATATGAATCTAGGCTATATATTTATACTCTCAAGTTCAATGGTATTTCCCTTCACATTCCTATTCCTCCTCAGGACTCTCATGGTGCAGTGGTTAAACTGTTTGATTGCATTTAAAAACTCCACTAATGACCTGTGTTTGTTTGATCCTGACAGGCTCAGATTGCCAGCTCAAGCTTAACTCAGGCTTCCATACTTCCAAGGTTGGTAAATTGAATACCCAACATGCTGAAGGGGAGTAGGGCAATGTGTGGGCTACATTACTACATTGCAAACCAACCACCTAGAGAGTGCTTTAAGTGCTATGGGGCTTGACTTTGCTTTTTATGAAGAGCTCTTTGTGAGCATGATATATTCATTCAAATCTGGGTCAAGATGTACTCTTGCCATAGTTCAAAGATCCGTTACAGCGGGGGGCGTGGTTTTGCTGTTGTGGAAAATGGCAGCATAGAAGACTAGCTCTGCTCTATGCCCAAATAAATTGGTCAAAATAAGCATGAATATTCGTAAATAAGATAGCAGAATCGCTTTGAACTGCATAGTTATGGGAAAGCCAAGGAAGACATCAGAAGGAAAAAAGCCAAAACTCACCTCTGATGAGGAGGATCAAAGAGATCTGACCGGGACATCAGAGGAGTCCGAGAGCGAAGCAGACATGCCAGGTAAGAAGAAAAAAGGGAGAGGGCGGAAAAAAGCTGACTCACCAAGCGATGAGATGAGACTGCTTATTAAACAATTAAGAAAAGACTTACAGGACGATATGAAAAGTCTTATTGCGCCCTTATCACAAACCCTTTTGGAGGTCAAAGAGAGCATTAAAAAAGTAGAGCTGATGGCTGATTCTGCTTTTGAAATGGCACAGGGGTTGCAGTCTAGAAATGATGAACTGGAAAAGGAGTTGAAGCGCGTAAGGGACAGAGTTGTGGACCAGGAAAATAGACAAAGACATCAGAATTTTTGTTTGAGATTTTTTAAGGAAAATGAGAGAGACAGTGATCTGAAACAAATAGTCTTGAACTGGTTCCAAGAACTCTGTCCTGATATGGAGATAAAAATAGAGATGTGGACCGGGTACATCGTGTTGGACCTAAACAACTATCAAGGATAAGGGATATAATTGTGAGATTTGCATAATATGCTGTGAAAGAAGAGGTGTTTCGTGCTTTGAATAACATCAAAGAACTGGCATTTGAAGGTCAGAAAGTAGAATTGTATCATGATCTCGCACCAGAGACAGAGGAAAAACGTAAACAATGGCGGTCATATACAAGAATTCTGCAGGAGAAGAAAGTGAAATACAGGTGGGGTTTCCCCTTCAAACTGATTATCTGGTACGGGAACACATCAAAGACTATCGTTTCAACTACTCAACTGGTGGACTTTTTTGAGCAAAAGAAAATTCCTCTTCCTGAGAGCCATTTGACAGAGATGAAGTCAGATCAGCTAGAGAGAATGCCGCTTTGCTGGAGAAAAGCAGATGAAAAAAAACCTTGAAGGTCTAAGCTACTGAACTTCTCAAGGATAGTGTAAGAGCTGTTATCTGCAAAGGATGATAACTGCCAACATGTAACAGCTGCAGTTTTTTAAACAAAACTCCCAGAAACTATGTGAGCAGGTCTATTAGTAAAGAATAGAAAATATATGTAACAGTAGTTAATAGCTAATAGTTCACGCGTAAATATGATTAAAAAATAAATTAGTGTTTAAGTGTGTAAGTAGTTAATTAAAAAAATAAGTGAAGTGAATAATGTAGAATATAGACATATGAACAGTATATTTATGAGTTAAGAGAATGTTGCATTTTATATATTGTTATAATTAAGGGCAAGGGTGGGCTGTAAGGCGGGGTTATCTCAACTCAGGAGTTTGTTTTAACTCCTGGCTCCACATACCCCATTAGGCTCAGCTCAGACTATTATGAGCTGGAGGTTTCATCTCATAGCCTATATTGGGGAGGGAGGGAGGGGAGGGGAGGGAGGGGGGAAGCATGGGAAGAGGGAGGGGGAAATAAGGGAGAATATAGCAAGACAATTAAATTTAGGTAAAGACGAGTGTAATTACAAGGCAAATCGTAAAATATCTCAAAGGACAAAAATGATTATTATTGCAGTTTATATAATCCAAGCATGTAATGTTATATAATCTTAGTATTGTATCGTATAACACAAATGGACTAGGCTCACCATTTAAAAGGTATCGGGTCATGAAAACGATTCAAAAGCTGGGGGCAGATGTTTTGTTTTTACAGGAAACACATCAAAAGAAGCAAGCAAAAAATATTATAAAGCACCCAATGCTAGGAGACCAATATTTTGCAAATTGGACAAACAAATCAAGAGGAGTAGCTATAATCCTCAAAAAAAAATAATCAAAACTTGAAGTGATGGACCAAATAAGGGATCCTGAAGGAAGATATATTCTAGTAAAAGGAAAGTTTGAAAATAAACTGCTAACATTGGGTTCTTATTATGCTCCTAATACAGGACAAGCAGCTTTTATGCAAAAATTGTTGAGAGTGGTAAAAATTTTTGCCTGGGGTGATATTATTTTGGGTGGGGACACAAATTGTATTTTAAATCAAAAGTTGGACACAACATCCAAAAAAAGGAAAGTTTCAAGTGATGGAAGCAAAATTGAAAAATTAATTAAGAAAGCTGGTTTAATAGATGGTTGGAGACTTTTAAACCCCAAAACGAAAGGTTACACATTTTTTTCAAAAAAATATGCCACTTACTCAAGGATAGATCATATTTTTATCTCAGAAAATTTGATACCCCATCTAGAGAGTATATATTTTGCTCCTATCATAACTTCCGATCATGCAGCAATAAAAGTCACATGGTCTAACAAGGAAGTAAGAAATAAGCCTAGAATCTGGAGATTAAGTTCCAACATATGTTTAAATACAGAAATCATTAAAAAATAAAGGAAGATATAAAGATTTTTATGAAATAAATGATAAAGAAGGAATGCAACCTGCATTATTGTGGGACACCCTAAAAGCATATTTAAGGGGGAAATTTATTATGGAAAGCTCCAGATTAAAAAAAGAACGAAATAGATTGCAAGAACAATTAGAAAATAAGATAAAAAATCTCTCTGACCAGCATAAAAATCTGGATCAAAAAAGGTATATATTGAACTAGAAAGAGCCAGAACAGAATTAGAGGCACTAGACACAAGTAAGACTCAGATAGCAATGAACTATTTAAAGAGAAATTATTATGAACATGGGAATAAGAATTCTAAGTTATTATCTTATGCAGTAAAAATGAAAGCAATAAAGAGGACAGTTGTTTCAGTGAAAACTGAAGATGAAAAAATAGTAACCTCACAGCAGCAAATAGTAACAACATTTATGGAGTATTATAGAAATTTATATAAGACAGAATTAACACCAGATACAAACATTAAGAAATTTGTAAATACATTACCAGTTAGTCAAATTACAGAGAACCATAAAGAGCAACTAAATTCCCCAATATCAGTAATGGAAATAAAATCAGTTATTAAAAAAATGAAAAAAGGGAAATCGCCAAGTTGCGATGGGTTTATACCAGAATTTTATAAAATTTGGGAAGAGGATATTATAGGGCATCTGTTAAAATTGTTTAATTCAATAATGGAAGGTGAAGAAATTCCAAAATCATGGAGAACAGCTAGAATAATAACTATATTAAAGCCAGATAAGGACCCAACCCTCCCCTCATCATATAGACCAATAACATTACAAAATCAAGACCAAAATATTTTTTCTTCAATATTGACACAGAGAATAAATAGTTTTATTACTGAGTACATTCACACAGATCAATATGGATTTATGCCAGGAAGGCAGATGCAGGATGCTATTCGTAGAGTTCTGAATGTCATAAATATAGCAAATAAAGAAAAACGGAAATTAGCAGTCCTCTCGTTAGATGCCCTCAAGGCCTTTGATCGTGTAGAATGGCGGTATATGTTTGGTCTATTAGAAAAAATGAATATGGGTGGAAAATTTATTAATCTTTTGAAAAATTTATATATAGGAGCAGAGGCTAAGGTCCTTATCAATGGAATAGAATCTGATAAATTCATTCTTTGTAGGGGAACGAGACAAGGGGACCCTTTATCTCCAATTATATTTGCAATAGCAATTGAGCCACTTGCCTCACAAATAAGAGAAAATGGAAATATTAAAGGATTGGTGATTAAAAATAAAAACCATAAAATAAACCTTTACGCAGATGACATGCTCCTGTTTTTGGAGGATCCATTAAAAAGTATAGAATCATTAAAACATATACTACAAGAACATTGTTATTATACGGGCCTAAAAATTAACTATCAAAAATCTAAATTGTTATGTATAAATATTTCTATAGCAGAGCAAAAGGAAATTAAAAAAAAAGTTAAATCTGGATTTATGCTACTCAGCTTTCAAATATTTGGGAGTATGGATAACAAAAAGTAAAAACCAATTAATATATAGAAATTACAAAATAGTATTTAATTCAGTTAAAGAAAAAACTAGAAAATGGATGAAACTGAATATGTCAATGCTGGGAAGAATAGCATTAGTTAAAGCATATATATTACCCAAATTTTTATTTTTATTTCAAAATATACCATTACAACCTGAAATTAAAAAAATTAAACTATGGCAAAAAAAATATGGAGAAGTTTATTGGAGGAAAGGGGAAGAAAATAAGGTTCATAAGCAGTGTTAAATATGGTCAAAGCAAAAAAGGGGGGCTAGGAATACCACAATTAATAAAATACTATGAAGCTTTTCAAATCACTCAAGCTATAAAGTTTATTCAGAGAGAAGAAGTCCCAGATTGGGTCGAAATGGAAAAAGGCGAGGAAACTGGATTAGTTAATACCTATATATTTACAAGGGAATTTATTAGAAAAAAGGAGCAAATACAAAATCCTTATACTTGTGAGACATTGAAAATTTGGCGCAAGTATATGAACATTTTTGCTCCACCTATATCTCCTTTGTGCCCTATGTTGGATTATCCTAAATTTAAATCAAGAGAGAAATATGCACAATTTAAAAATTGGAAACAAATTGGAATTTATAGAATAAGAGACTTATTTGAGGCTGGGAAACCAATAACAATTAGACAGTTGGAAGATAAAACAAAGGAAATAAAAGCAAATTGGCTACAATTGATACAAGTAAGAAATTTGGCAAACCAATTATATCAAAGACATGGACCCATGAGAACACTTACAGTACTCGAACAATACTGTATAGAAAAGGATCGAAATAAAAGAAAGGGTATAACTTCAATCATATATAAACAGTTGATTGAAAAAGCATTTGTTAGGGGCATGGGATCCAAAGTAGCCTGGGAAACAAATTTAAATATTAGTATATCTGAGAAAGAATGGATGGGAATATGGAACACATATCCTTACAAATCAATATCAACTAAAGCGAAAGAACTGGTGTTAAAAGTAGCTCACAGATGGTATTGGTATCCCACAAAATTACATAAAATTAATCAAGAAATTCCAGACAATTGTTGGAGGAATTGTGGAAGTAAAGGCACCCTAGAACATATGTGGATCTCTTGCCCCAAAGTAGGAGCATATTGGCAGGAAATAATTAAATGGATAGAAACCCTGTTAAAACAAAGAATAATTATAAATGAAGCTTTACTATTATTTTCAATATTTAAGGATGGAAATGAAAAATTACCATACAAAGACTTAATAGCAAATCTGATTGGTGTAGCAAGAGCTGAAATTGCAAAAAATTGGAGAAATGCTCAAGATCTTTCACTACAAAAATTTCTGAACAAAATCTGGCAAATGGTTCTTATGGAAAAGTTGACCTATCAAATTAAAATATATAGAGGGGAAATAAAACATGATACATTTATGAAAACCTGGAAGCCCTTATTAATGTATGGAATTAACACAAAAAATGAGGAATCTGTTATGGGGAATAATTTTAACTGCTGGAATGTAAAATTTTAAAAGAATTAACTTACTTTTGTGTGTGTCACAATTAACTGTGTTGGAAGATGAATTAGAGGGTGGATTTTGAAAAGGATATTGGTCCTATAGAATGTATAAATAATGAGACGCTATTGTACTGTTGTCTTAACTTGTCTTGTGAAATAAAGTATAAAAATAAAAAAAAATAAAAAAATAAAGATCCGTTACAGCAGTGGTGGCGAACCTTCAGCACTCCAGATGTTTTGGACTACAACTCCCAGAATTCCAAGCCTGTGTTGCCAATGACAAAGGACTGTGGGAGTTGTGGTTCAAACCATCTGGACTGGTGTGCCGAAGGTTCGCCAGGACTGCCTTACAGGTTTGTCTCCAAACATGTGTGAGTGCATGCATGTGCTCTAAGAGCATACTTGGCAATAACAGGTGTGCTGGGGCCTGGTTGCAGATCCTGTGATGTGAGTTAAAGTAAAGAAACAATAGGCTGTGTAAACACATTTTGCTCCTAAACCCAGGTATGATGTACCCATTCGTATGGAACCTAATTATCCATCCTTATGTGCACAGAGGAATATAAACTTTAAACTAAAACACAAATGAATAGTTTAACAAAATTGGGAAAACATGCATTATGTTGGTAAAATATTTTTGCAACAGCAGGAGTTTGACTTGGAAATCTTTCAACCTGCAGAAATGCTTGTCAGCTTTGGAAATACATTTCCCCCTACTTTACTATAAAAATTTCAGTTTCTAAAACAGAAAGAAACTTGAGCTGCTTTATGTAAAATTTCTGAAGAGAAAGGGGGCAGCCATCTGTTAAATATGCGCATATGGGTCTAATATAAAACAAAGCAAACAATTTCTCAGAAGCATCAACAAAACAATGCAGGGAGTAAAGCAAGTTTATATGCAAGCGAAATAGGTTAGAAAGTACAATTCCATATTTGCAGAAAGTATCTGATTCCACTTGGATGTCTGTCATGCAGGAACAAAGATGGCTGTTGTTTAGTTAATTGTTGGCTACAAAATGGAAGAATAACCCTCTGTACAGTGGAACCTTGACTTACATACTCCTTGACTTACATCATATTTGACATGCAGCAAGAAGGGGCCTGTTTGACTTGAGTCGCAGGCTTTGACTTACATCTCGGAGCCCCGGCGCAAGGCACTGGAATTGGACGGCAGCCACAACCCAGCATCGTGGCTGCCGCTTCCAAACTGCTCCTGCCTTCTTCCCCTCCTCCGGTAGCGGCGGCTTCGGCGAGGCCAGCTCAGAGCACCTGGAGCTGGTCCTCGGCCTCACCGAAGCCGCCGCTGCTGCCGGAGGAGAAGAAGGGCCAGGAGCTCGGGGCTGCCTCGCTGGTTAGACACTCGGCTCAGTCTGGTAAAAAATCTGGCTGCAGAAGTTTGGTCCATAATGGAAGCATTTTAGTTGGGGAGCTGTACAGTTGTGGGACTCTAATGGTAAGCATAGAGTTGTTCAGAACTTGGAACGTCAGGTTAAAAATCAGTAAAACTTAAATGTTAGACATTGTTGCTATGAACATTAAAAAGTGGAGGCATATAACTTGTGGACTATAATTCCACTGCCTCCTCCTCTCTTTGAAGAGACATTTCATTTACATCCCCAAAAGGAATCTCCTATCCCAGTCAAATTTGTGTTAAATTGTCAGCTAGACCATCCGGTAAACCCCCAAAGGCCTCCGTGAACTGATCATGGTCCAGGAGACTTTGGAAGGGGGTGGCCAAACAAAGGGCTTAGGCTTCCTGCGAGGTGGGCAGTGACTGACAGGGAAAAGGTCAGCAGGTAATGATCTGACCATGACAGGCTGGGGAAGAATATCCCCAACCCACAGATTAAGATCCGCCAACATGGAGGAAAAGACCAGGTCCAGGGTATGCCCAGCCCTATGAGTGGGACCAATAACATGCTGAGATAGGTTCAGGGAGGCCATGAACTCCATGAAATCCAGAGCCACTCCTGAAAGTCCATCCCCAGCATCCAAGTTGAAATCTACAACCACCAGTAGGCACTGAGTTTATTGCAACAATGCCACTGCGATAAACTCAGTGAACTCTGGCAGGGATTATGAAGGGATATGGGGAGCATGGTACCCCAGCACAATGCCAAATCTATCTTGCTGACCCAACAATAGGTACAGGCATTTCAACCCTGAAAACACCAATGCTGCAGCCCTGCTGACAAGTAAAGATTCCCTATAAAAATGGCTACCCCACCTCCCCAACCCTCCGACTTGCCTGCATGCTGAATATGATACCCTGGGGGCACAGCAGGGAGAGGGATGCCCCTCCCCCTGCACCCACCCAGGTTTCAGTAAAACAAGCCAGGTCGGTTCACCCATCCAAGATGTAATCATGTAGGATGTGGATTTTACTATGGACTGACCTGGCATTTATCAGCAGACAAGACAGGTTCGAGGGATGGGCAGAATGGCTCCCTGACACATGGCGGTGGACTGAGGGATCAGAATGGGGGATATGCACCAATTGCCTGGCCCTAGTTATTCTGACCCGATCTATTCCGCCAAGCCCCAGTATATAACCCATGGCCCAACAGCATCAGAATGGGAGCCCCTGCAGTAATTGGCGATTAAAAAACAACTACTACAGATTAATAATACAAATAATTACACTAAACAAAATAAATACAATTAAATATCAGAAAAAATACAACATAAGTAAAAATACCATAAATACAACATAAAGATACCATAAATGGACAAATAAATTAATTAATTAAAGTATAAACCACTAGCTAGTCCCCATAAGCCAATGTCAAGATGACATTAAAGGAGGTGCCTCCTCCCCCCACAAAGTAGCACCATCCAGTGAGGTCAGCCACCCCATGCACAATTGTTAGAGATCAAATGAACTTAAGAGGTAAGTTGCAGGTGGAGAAGAGCATGGACAACAAGATATAATCTGCTACCCCTTTCCTTGCCATAGATGTCACATGACATTCCATCCCTGCAGTCCGCAGGCCATACCAGGGCCAGGAAAACACCGCCCCAGGTGTCTTAAGAAAGAGCAGGTAGCCCCCACCACCATCCACCATCCACCATCCACCACAGCCACGCCAGCTGACACAAGTACTCCCTTGGCCATGGGGGCTTGATAGGAAGGGTTAATGCCTTGCCCCCCCCAGGCCTGCAGGCAGGTAGAACAAGGTGGCAGTAGGGGGAGAACCCAGGAGTAGCGGGGATAGGTAAAATTAAAAAAACAACAACAACTCTACTCCCCCCACTGCCCTCTGCAGGCAGTGGCATAAGGGCACTAAGCTAGGAAAAATAAAAATAAAAACAAAAATAAAAAACAACACAATGTATTCTGGAAGGCTTTCATGGCTGGGAACTGATAGTTGTGAGTTTTTCAGGCTGTTTGGTCATGTTCTGGAAGTTTTTCTTCCTGATGTTTCACCAGACTCTGTGGCTGGCATCTTCAGAGGGCAAGGAGCTAAGGAGGTAAGAAAAACTTCCAGAACATGGCCAAGCAGTCTAAAAAACTCACAACTATCAAAAACAACATAAATAATAAAAAAGAAATCCAAGCCAGGATCTGCTGCTGAGAGTTCATTGGTATTAAGGAAACCTCCCCCCTGAAGTGTCAGACTCTGTTTGTGCTGGAGGACAGACTTGAACTGTTTAATGCATATTTAGAAACCTAGCACTGTGGCTAAATCAGTTGGAGCGAGCCAGCAGGAGGGTCAGTGCAAAGTATCTGGGAAGGAAAGGCAAAAGAAATTATTTTTAAAAAGAGGAGGGGAAGGTTCAATAGAAAGGTAGAAGCTGACCCAGTTGAAAATAAAAACACAGCTTTTATATACCTTGGCACAAATGTATGCTGAAAGGTGACCCAAAGGTGAGGAAAAAGTAAAAGCAAAAAGCAAAATAGATGAGTAAAAGTAAGCCAAGAACAGCTTTGTGCCATTTCAGAGATAGATTAGGAAAGCAAATTGGTTGTAAAGAGATTATCTGAAATGCAAGGAATGAGGAGAGAGGCTGGGGTGTGTGTTAATTGATATGATTGTGAAGATGTGAAATCTTGTGTGTATAGGGCAGTGGTGGCAAACCTTCAGCATTCCAGATGTTTTGGAAAACAACTCCCACCTTCCTCGGTCACTGACAATGCAGCGTTGGAATTGTGGGAGTTGTGGTCCAGAACATCTGAGGTGCTGAAGATTCACCATCACTGGTATATGGTGTTGAAATAATGAAGGGGCCATAGGAAAAGCAACTCTGAAAATGAAAGTGCTTTTAAAACTGAAGCGTGAATAATAATTTATTAACTTTATTGCAAAAATAAAGTGTCAGCCCTTGTCATAGCCAGCTCTCTAGTTGAGCAAGGTTACTCTGCTGCAACATTTCTTATAATTAAATGAGTTTTATAAATGACAACAAAGCATAAACAAAGAATGCAGGATTTCTATCTTACACTTTTTATAGCGACAATATTCAGGTTTTCCATAATTCTGGTTTTCCAGTAATGGAGTTTTCCAGGACCTTGGTGGACCAGATGCTTATGTTACAAACCTTTATTACTCAAGACTTTACAAAATAAGGATGTTTAACAACATAGTGTCAGCCTGTCAGATTCTGAGTTACAGGCCTTTGGAGTTAAAAGAGAGTACAGTTAGAATATAATTTCCTATTCATTTTGTCTCTTGATGTACCAGGACCTTAGACCTCCAACCCCTACAGAAAAAATTATTATCAGTTGATGAAGGAAATATAAGGGCATAAATAACGGCCAGAAAAAATAGCCAGGTCATGGAACAAAGGATGCCAAGAGAGCCATGTTAGAAGAAAGAAAACTCTCCTGGGGAGTTTTCCCCTCCCCTTATGGTGATGCGATTTTCTAATTGCTTATGCTCTTGTCTACATATCTGTTATTTCAATAGATGTGACTTAATTAAGAATTAATTTTTATAACATAGAGAGTATGGACAAGGAAATTAAAGGATATTCAGAGGAAGGATAGTGTGAAAAATATTCCTTTGGGTCATACTGGAGTTAATCCTTTTGAGATAAATGCTAGCTGTGACAAAAAGATTTCCCTAGAAATCTATGCAGTGCTGTAGGACTGTTAGGGAGAGGTTCAGGTATCACATTCCTTGGCATGACATTATGACTAATGAAAAACAACAATAAATAGAGAGTTAGATCCCAAATGGAAGTATTAGTTGTTCCCAGGCAAGGCGGTTGTCTGCTTGCCAAGCATGCAAAAAGGAAGGAAGGAAGGAAGGAAGGAAGGAAGGAAGGAAGGAAGGAAGGAAGGAAGGAAGGAAGGAAGGAAAGGCAACAGCAGCTAACTACAAGACTGCTTGGAGAAATCATTTTATTCAATTGCTAGCTCCGCGGGAGGCTTGTCCACCCGCGGAGCCGATTTGCCCCGCCCGAGGGGGACAGGAGGCGAGGCAGGACCCGTATGTCCTGCAGGGGCGGGGGGAGGAGCGCCCTATAAAGGGTGGCTCCTCCCCCCCAGCCAACAGTTCAGCCTTAGCAGCGTTCGGGGGAGTATCCCCTGCCGAACGCTGCTCTGCGCCGCGGGCGCCACATGGCGGGCGCCATGTCAGGGGCCGCATGGGCGGCTGCATCGGCGGCGAGGCCCCTGCGTCGGGGCCGGACTGGCTCCCCAAAGACCGCTGCTGCCGCGCTACCGCGCGGCACAGCTGATAGTCGGGGGAGCTTGGCCGCAATGCTGCGGCTCTGTCTCAGCCGGCACCCGGCCTCTGCTGCTGCGCTACTGCGCAAAGCAGCTGATGGTCGGGGAGCCCGGCTGCGTTTCCCCGGCTCCGTTCGACTGGGGGGGGAGCGGCTTCGGCCTCCCCCAGGTGCGCGGGGGCGTGGGGAGCTTGGCCGCAATGCTGCGGCTCTGTCTCGGCCGGCCCCTGGCCTCTGCTGCTGCGCTACCGCGCAAAGCAGCTGATGATCGGGCGAGCCTGGCGACGCTCCCGCGGCCCCGTTACGCTGGGGGTGGCTCCGGCCCTTTCCCCAAGGTGAGCGGGGGCGTGGAGCACGGGGCGTGCGGTGGAGTCGGGCGCCGGCCCCTGCCTCGCCGGATCGGGCGCCGCGGCGGGCGCCACGTGGAGAGGCCGCAGTGGCGGCGGGCCTGGCGCGGCGCGGCCATCGGCCTTCTGAGAGCAAAAGAAGACGGCGGAGCGCCGAGGAGAGGGACTGCGCAGCCGATCTACCTGGCTGTGGCCGGGCAGCGGATTGGGGGGAGCGGCATCGGCCCTCCCCCTCACAGTGAGCGAGGCCGACCGGTGACCCGCCCCCACCCTTATTTTCTCAGCCCCCCTCCGCGGAACTAGGCGGCCAGCGGGGTGCCCCCTCCTTCCCTTCTCGAACTGGTCGGGACCAGCAATGCGATTGAAACGCGACAGGGGAGGGGAGGCACCGGGCCAGCCATGCGGGGGGCGCGTGTTGGTGGGCGGACTTCTCACCCTTCCCCCAAGCCACTGCAGGCCGCGCTGCGTGGGCGTGAGAGAGGATACGGGCCCAGGCTAGGCCCCAGCTGGTAGGCCTTTTGGGGAGTGTTGCCCGAATCGATTGCCCGGGCGGGGAGGTCGCGGTTGCCAGGCGGGAGGTTTCGTTGGAGCCTATGGGCCCCGGCCAAGGGCTGGCCCTCCCACGCTCCCGGGCTAGGCCTTAACGGGCGGTCCAGGCGGGGGTGGGCTCGCCAGGGAAGGTATAAGGGGATCCCGTCGAACTTGGGGGTGGGTGAGTTGTCTGCCCCTCCCCGACGGTGGGGCCCAAACGGCGGCAGCCGGGGGGCGCGGGCCTTGGCCCGGGGCAGCTGTCGCCTGCCTATTCATCCCCTCAGCTGAGGCTGGCGCCCGCCACCTTAGGCGGCTGAGCCACCAAGGCCAAACCAGCCTCTGTTAGGAGGGCCCATAGACAAGGGGCATGGGAAGACCCATGCGGACCAGGCCAGAGCCCCATCTAATCCAGCTTTCTGTGGCTCACAGTGGTCCCACTAGAGGCGTTTGCGAGCACAGGAGATGGGATCGCGGGCTACTAATAACACTACCATGCACCTGGCCCTCGGAGTACGATGGTTGTAGGCCTGCAGATAGCGCATCTCCATTTTGGACTGTTACTTGGGAGGATCTCCTCCTGCAGCCGGGTAGCGAGCACCGCACCCGGTGGCAGGGAGTTCTACAGCCTTATCGGTGAGTGGGGACACATATCCATCATCGTTTGTAACCTGGGAGGGACTTTCCCCCAGCCCGGATGCAATCTCCGCATCCGGTGGCAGGGAGTTCCATGGGCCAATTACACGTGGTGTACAGAAGTAGGTTCTCAGCAGCGGGCCTTCAATTGCAAACGTGAGGCGTGCACCTTATATATCGCCATGGTACGAACATTAGAAGAGCTGTGCCCGCTCAGGCCAAAGGCCCGTCCTGGGCTACACGGATTGGTTGGAGTCAATCCAAACTCTTCACCGAGACCAGCGCATGTGAAAGTGAAGCACCCTGCGTATACCATCCCATACCGCTTTGGGTGGTCCTTCGGCGGTTTGCGGATGTGGTTGCGGGGTGCGGGCTGCACGCTGTCCCCCTCGGCGGGCTGGGTGCTCAGTTGCCGACCACGGGAAGAGGTATTGTTTGCAGTCCATCCAGGGCCGGTTGCAGTGATAGGCCCCCGAGTAGTATCTCCTGCAACCACTTTGTGGTAATGTTAAAATTGAAAGTGTAAGCCGCTTGTGGACACTTTGACCGCCATGGTGCGGTAAAGGTCTGCATTGTCCCATCTGGCATTGGTGACACGCTTTATGGGTCACCTACTCAGTACAGGGCCACCTCCCCCCCCTCTAGATCCTGCCCAGCCTGGCTCATAGAGGCAACAGAACATACCAGCAGACCGAGCCACAGTTATAATTAAGGCATCGCTCCGGGGCGTGGGGTACCCCCCAGCCCTCAATGGAACAGTCAGTGGGCCCATCTGGACGGAATTGAGCTGGACAGTAAAAGATATTAGCGACTACAGGCCCTCTGAGGAAGTTTGAATTGTTGCACCAGTATGCACCGCCTTGCCTTGGGTTACAGTAAAACACATTTGCCATGTCTCAGCCCGTTCAGCAAGTTTGGAGAGAGCCTTTTGGAGCTCTTCACAATCTTCTCTGGTTGTCACTGCACAGAAAAGTTTTGTGCCATCTGCAAACCTGCCCCTCCCTCACGGTTTATCCCTGCCTCCATGTTCCTGGCGAACATACTGAGAAGCACCGGTCCCAGGGCAGAGCCCTGGAGCACACCACTGTGCGCTTCCCTCCCTGAAAAATTCCATTGACAGCAACTTGCGGCCCATCAGAGGACCCGTCCTCTTGTCCCCTGACTGCACAATTGCCCCAGCAGCCTTTGGTGAGGGACTGTGTCAGAAGCCTTTTGGACAATCCAGAGGGACTATATCCACCGGTTTATACAAACACCCGTATTGGGTTGACTTCTTCGGCAAGAGGGGCGGCCCGGGCGGCGGAATCCGCTCAAGGTCCTTTGTCGTGAAGACAGGTGCCATGAATCGAGTTGGCGGTTACACGCCACAATTGGGTCCGCGGTTACATCACAGGGGCCCCCCTTCTCATTCTCTTTGAATACGTTTTTGGTTGGTGCCACGCCCACGCCGCTGGTTCCTTTGCACCTGTTTCCTCCTTATATTCGGCTATGCCGTCTCAGGAGGGGGGATCCCAGTGGGAAGGGTAACGGTAAGGCCCCTGCCGGGAAAAGGCCTAGGCAGCACCCCCCCTTCCTCATCCGTCCTCTTCATCGGATGATGAGTTTCCTGGGCTTTTGGCAGCTTGGAAGGAGTTATCCCGTTGGAGCATGGGTGCGCGGAATGGCGGGGGATGGCCGTGTCTTAGAGGGGCGGGCTTTCCACAAGTGAGGCCAAGGCTCAGAGGAGGGCGGAGTGTAAACTAATGATGGCTGATGATGACATGCATTTCTTCTCTTGGGTCCGTTTTAGCGGGATCTGCCAGTATCGTTTCTGCAGGTGGTGTCTTCGGGGGTGCCCGAGCAGGTGGAAGCAGCCACAGGACCGGCCACGGGGTACTGCAAGGCCTCAGCCGAGTCTGGACCCCGAGGCCTGCAACGGAGAGCACAGCACTCGGTGAGTTGGGGTGCGCACCCGAAACGGTGCCCACTGTCGTTTGGCCCTGTCCGGGGGGTGGTTTCCGGGCTGGGCGAACTGCCCAGCGCAGGGAGTGGCCCGGGCGCCAACTGCCCAGCTACCAGCGGCCAGACATCTGGGTTAGCGCCCCACAGGTGGGACGGAGAACGATCCAACGGCACCTTCCAGGGGCGGGCCAGGCCAGCATCAGCCAACTCTGACAGGATTCCACCCCCAATGGGGGCACCTGGCCTGTTGCTGGGCTAGTCGGCGAGCGGCCATATGGCTGGGGGGGAATGGAACCATGGCCGGGACCGGTGCAGCCCCGGGCTACCCCGGGTGGGCAGCGACCGCCACGCCGTAGGGCGCCTGCGCCTGCCCATGTGGGCATCACTTGTCTACGCCCTCTAGGGAGTAAAACTAGCGGGGGTCATTCACAGACGCCCCCAGCTTACTCGAGGGGGAGCTGGATGTCAAGGCGGCTGGGGAGGTGGGCCTCTCACTGTTACAAGAGGTATGTGCGGCCGTTGCCGACGCGCTAACCTGTTTTGTTATCGTTCCAGGGCCAGGAGGCTGTGACTGGCAGTTCATGGGCTAATTTGTCTTCCCAGGACCTGAGAGCAGCGCCCGCCGGGCGAGAGGGGTTTTGGGGGGAACAGTTAGGTATACTGGGCGGAGAAGTACGCCATCAGATCCGGCTAGGGGCTAAATTTGGGGCTGGCTAGTCGTGCCATAATTGAATGGCGAGGTAAAAGGGGGATGAGGTGGCGGGAGTTCCTGGGTACGGCCATAGCAGCGGCCCGAGGCGTGCCACCGGATTTCTCACTAACCCACTTGGGGAGCAACGACCTGACTACCCGGACAGGCAAGTCATGGGTCTTGGAGATATTGCGGGACCTGGCTGATTGGAAGGCCAGGTCCCCGGCAGCAAAAAAATTTTCTGGTCCACCCTGATACCACGGCAGGTGTGGAGGGCAGACTGTGACCCACAAAAGATTAATCGCTCCGGAAAGGGAGTGAACCAGGAGGTTGTAGGGCAGTCTGCAAGGAATTTGGGGCTGTGCTGGGCCACCCGGAGATGGATGTGCGCAGGACGGAGCTCTACAGGCCGGACGGGGTGCACCTGTCGGATGTGGGCATGGAAGGATTCCTGCGAGACTGGAGGAGGGGCCTGGTCGAAGGGTTAGCTGCTGGTGGGGGGCCCGGGGCCATAGCAAGGCTAGGCCCGCGGCCGTGGTGGCTAAAAGCATGGAGGGCAGCAGGGAGCATACCATTGGCAAGATAAAGGTAAACGCCCCTCCACCACAGCACGGCGGGCCGGGAGGTCACGGGGCTGTGGTGGGAGAGGGAAAGCGCCTCCCTGCACTGGGAATTACCCAGCTTGGAGAATAACAGGCAGGGAGGAGGAAACGCCCCTCCACCACAGCACGGTGGGCCGGGAGGTCACGGGGCTGCGGTGGGAGAGGGAAAGCGCCTCCCTGCGCTGGGAATTACCCAGCTTTGAGAATAACAGGCAGGGAGGAGGAAACCAAATTAACCGGCCTGGGCCGTGCCGTACCATGACGGCACCACCTGGGGGTTTAAGGCTCGCCTAAGGCTGCCGGTCGGAGGGGTCCCGGGAGACCCCGGGGTTCCGACCATAGGAGAAGATGCTTGGCCCCTCCTGTTGTTGTTGTTATGATGTTGTTTGTTAATAAAGTGTGGCCCAGTTTACCCCAATACACTGCCTCGCCTCGTCATTCCGGGTGGGGGGGCAATGACTGTTGTAAGATGTTTATGGACAATATTGGTCATGAACAGAAATAGGGCTTGCACTCATTTTATCAAGTAAAATATGGTTGAGAACATGTTTTGAATGAACAAACAGATGAATAAATGTTCCTTTGAAAAGAAGACCAAAAGACCAGTCCCATACTTGTTTTGTGAAGAAAGCTGAGCTCGGTGGGACTTACTTTCATATAAGCTTGTACAGTGGTCCTCCGCCCTTTCGCGGTTCATATGCTGTGGTCCCTCTATATTGTGGGACCGCAGTACAGTGGTACCTCAAAAGATGCTTGGGGCTTGAGGGAGGAAAAAAAAAAAGCCCTGGCTTTTTAAACCTCCCCCTTCCCCAAGCCCCAGGCTCCAGCTGATTGGAGCTGGGGTAGAGAAACAAAAGGTTTTTCTCCCCCACCCCAGTGGCAATCAGCTGAAGCCCAGGGCTTGGGGAAGGGGAAAATGTTTAAAAAGTCCAGGCTTCTTAAACCCTTTCCCCCCTTCCCCAAGCCCTGGGCTAGCTGATTGGCACTGGGCTGGGGAAATAAAGATTCCCCCCCATCCCAGCGCTGATCAGCTGGAGACTGGGGCTTGCCTCCATGTTGGCATCGCGCTCCACTCCTCCTCACCGGGAGGGGGGAGAAGCGGCACACAATGTTTAAAATGTCTTTAAACAATGGAGCCAAGCACTTGGCTTCAATGCTTAAAGACATTTTAAACATCGCACACCTACCCCCCCCCAGGCAAAACCCAACCTACATCAGTATATTGTGGATTTTCAATGATCATGGGTCAGGTTAGGTTTCTAACCTCCACAATAGTTACTGTAGTCTTGGAAAGTTATCCATATGACCAGCATTTGCTGATTTACAGGCACTCATCAGTCACCATGGAAGCAATGTGTGAGATGGTCAAAAACAGTACTTCTTAATCTTGGACACCCTAGTCATTAAAACCTTTCCAACTGCAGTTGGTAGGGACTGAATTTGGGACTTTGTGAATGAAAAGCATATTTCCCCCTGCTAAAATAGAGTTTCTCTTCAAACAGTAGCCATAGAATTGGTGAGCTAAGACACTTAGGAGAGATGAATAAGATACTAATATACTTTATGAACTTCCAAGTAATTGATGGTATTATATCAGCTTTAAAGTAATGGTTTCCAATAGATCAGGCATGTCCAAACTTCAGCCCTCCAGATGTTTTGGAACACAACTCCCACAGTCCTTTGCCATTGGAAATACAGGCTTGGAATTCTGAGAGTTGTGGTCCAAAACATCATGAGGGCGAAGTTTGGACATGACTGAATTAGATCATTCCAGTAATTTGGTATTTTGCTGAGTGATTCCCCTATCCCCCCGCAAAAGATTTTGGAAAACAGGGAGGCTGATATTCCTCCTGAAGACACATGGGTTGAAAATGACCTACTTATTAGAGATAGGCACGAAATGCCAAAATGGCATTTCATTTCATTTTTGTTTTGTTTTTATGGTTTTGTTTTGATTAGAATGAAACAATTTTTTTAAAAAAAACATTTCATTTTTCATTTGTTTTGTTTTTCATTTTTATTTTACTTTTCCGACCAGCTGGCCTATGGGCCGGGTTGGTGCTTTTCTTATTTTTCAAGTTTTTTTAAAAATTTTTACTCTACTGCTGACCAGCTGGCCCACAGGCTAGATTGATGCTTTTTAAATTTATTTATTTATTTATTTATTTATTTATTCAAGCGCCGACCAGCTGGCCCACAGGCCAGATTGGCACTTTTTAAATTTTATTTGTTATTTATTTATTCAAGCGCCGCCCAGCTGCTCCACAGGCCAGTTCTGCACTTTTTATTTATTTATTTATTTATTTATTTATTTATTTATTTATTTATTTATTTATTTAAGCACCAGCCAGCTGGCCTGCGGCTGAGTCGGTGCTTTTTCATATATATTTTTTAATTTCTTTACTCAAGCGCCGGCCAGCTGGCCCACAGGCTGGGTCTGCACTTATTTATTTATTTATTTATTTATTTTATTTAAGCACTGACCAGCTGGACCACAGGTCGGTCAGCATTTTTAATTTAAAAAAAAAGATATTTATTTATTTAAGTGCCAACCGGCTAGCCCGTGGGCCAGTCACTGCTTTTGATTTTTTAAACTTTTTGCTCAAGCACCAATCAGCTGTAGTGCAGGCTGATCGGCCAGTGCTATCCCCCCCCTCCGAAGGCTCCTTGGAAGCCCTCCCCACAGGGGCTGGTCAGCAGCAGCAGTGAGTCTTGGGCCTGACGGCAGCCGGCAACATCAGGTAGGAGAAGATGCTGGTTGGGTGAATGAAAATTGAAATGAAATCAAATAAAAATTTCCATTTCATTTCATTTCATTTTTCTTTGAGGGGGCAGTTTGTTATTCATTCCGTTATCTAAGAAAAGAAATAACAAATAACAAAATGAATAAAAAGTTCATTTTGTGCCCATCTCTACTGCTTATTTGGACAAAAGCAGTCCTTTTCTAAGTGCTGACAAAGAGCATTTGGAATTCTCCTGCTACTGAGACATGCTTTGAAAAGGAGTGAGGGGAGAGAAAATGCCCTGGTAGAATGGTAGGTCCTCCATCCCCAAATTAGACATTTCCCTTATTCTCCTTTTGTGTGCATGACAAGCCAGGGATTGGCTGAAAAGGACCTGGGAAATTTCATCCAGAACTCCTCCAAGAACATCAGTATAATCCTCATAGAAACAAATTTTCACAACAGATGGTTTTCAGAGAAACTCAATAATTTTTCTTACAGATACTGTGTTTGTTCTATTCATCATCATCCAAAAATGAATGAAGACCACTGAGTGAGCACCTATTTTTCTGGTTGATTACTTTGGTTTTCACAGGTTACTTAATCTGAAACATGAAAAAGAAAGTAAGAAATCAATACTGTCATATTTTACTTTTAGCAACACTGGGCTTGTGTCTACAGTATACATATATTTTTGTCAGGCACAAGGGCACAGAAGTGATAAAGGCTGCTGATCTGAGATTAGTATGTTTCAGCAAATGTAGGTATGTTCTGAGAAATAGCACAAGAAAGACAAACCTCTCACAAAAGAGGTAGGTGCCACTGAATTCTAAATTTAGAAAACTCATTCAGCAGTCTCTAACGGTGAGCAAGTGTTGGCAGGTTATACATTCTGCACAGAAATAAAGGAAAAAATCTATACAGAGAAGAGAGGCTTGTGGAAAACTAACAGTAATAGACCAGAATTCCTTTGCTAATAAAAATGTTAGAGTAAACATCTAACTTTTGGTAATGTTGGCATTTAAATATGAATGTGTGCAATTCTGGGTATATTATGTGAATATGTCTCCCACCCAAGAATATGCATTTACCTGATTTTGTCCATCTTGGAGTAAACTTGGAAACAGACAACAAGACTGTGTTCAAAAATCTATCCCTCCAAGAAAAAAAAATGATCCATTTCTAAAATGATCACAAACACATCTGGGTCCAGGGGTGGAATAATATGGCTTACACAGTTCACACAACTAGAGTTGGGCACGAAATGAACTTTTGGTTCATTTCATTATTTTTATTCATTTTGTTATGTAAGAAAATGAATAACAAACTGCCCCCTCTAAGAGAAACAAAATGAAATGAAACGGAAATTTCCATTTCATTCCAGTTCGTTTTGTTTGCTGGTGGTGTCTCCTACCTGGTGCTGCTCCTGGGGTTCTCCGTCCTGACTGCAGGGGGAAAGGGGGAGCCGACCAGCCATGCTACAGCTGATAGTTGGCCACTAAAAAAAAATACAATAAAAGTACAATAAAATGATTTTTAAAAGATCCGGCACATGGGCCAAAAGTAAAAAAAAAAGTTCTGGCGCACAAGCCCGGTACCGGCCCACGAGCACCAGACCTGACCCGCAGGCTGCCAAACGAGCTCGCGGGCCAGCAAATATTTTAAAAAAGAAAGAAAGAAAGAAAAAGAAACAAAGCTGACCAGCCCGTGCTACAGCTGGTAGGTGGGCCACATGGTCAGTAGTAAAAATTATAAAATAAAATAAAATAAAAATAAATAAAATAAAATAATAAAAAGGAGTGCCAACCCGGCTCCGGGGGCAGGGGCAGCTCGGTGCTCTAAAATGAAAAAATAAAATAAAACAAAACAAGTGCCAACCTGGGCCCAGGGGCTGGTAAACACTTAAAAAAACAAATATTTTTTTAAAGAAAGGAGCACCAACCTGGCCCCAGGGGTGGCTGTGTCAGCACTCCAAATTCAAGACCCCCCCCCCAGAAATCATATAACATTTTTAAAAAAGGAGCACCGACCCGACCCCAGGGGTGGCCAGGTCGGCGCTCCAAATTCAAGACCCCCCAAAAAAATTCTAATAATTTTTTAAACAAAAGGAGTGCTGACCTGGCCCTAGGAGAAAAAAATAAAAAAAGAAGCACTGACCTGGCCCCAGGTTCCACGTGGTCAGTGCTTGAAGGAAAAGAATACAAAAAAAGCTGCCTCAAAAAGCCTCTGCCGCCCGGTAAGGACCCCAACTGATTCGGATCGGTTTGGGTTCGTACAATTTTTTTTTAATTTGCATAAACCCGAACCCGAACTGAACTTAGGGTGGGCCCGAAACAGACGAACCCAAACCATGGGTTTTCTGTTTCATCCCCACCTCTACCCACAATCTCTCTAGTCTCTATCACTGTTTTTTGGGCCACAGTTCCCATGATGCTCTCCAATATCATCCAGCTATTTATTCCACAGCAGGAAACATTTAGAAATCATGTTGTTTGTTTTCTTTGTATGGTCTCACATAGGTACATGCACAAGGAACTTTTTTATATTCATTTGATTATAGATGCTTGAGGGAGTATGTATTTCATTTCATGCCTTGGTCTCTTCATTAAACATAGAAGGAACAAACTCTTCTGGACCATTTGTTTTGTTTTTCCCCATGTGCTTTGCAATCCCAAAACTCTAAAAACTCCTAAAAGTCCTGTAAAAAAGCATGTGAAAGGCAGCAGATTCCAAATGTTCCAAAATCAGGCAACAGTACTCCAGAAATCTACTCCAAAAAGAAGCAGCAAGGCAACAGAAAATCAATCTGCTCCAAAAGCAGGCAACAGTATCTGAGAAAAAAATCATTCTTGGACCTATGCAGGTACTCACACAGTCCAATGGCACATCGGCACACACACAAACTCTGGCTTACATATCCCTACAACAGCAAACAAGACAGGCCACCAAACCCTGCAAAATATGCAGATTTAATAGAATAAATACATAGTAAATTAAGCAACCAACATTAAAAAACAGTTAAATGAACAAAGCTCCCATGCAGCCCCACTTCCAAAAGCTAAAACAAGCAAGCAAGCAAGCAAATAAAAGCACAACATACAATAACACCCTCCCCCAAAAAAACCCTGACTTGAACATGGGAGTCCAACAGACCAACTAGGTAGGTTAGCTACTAGAAACATAGAACAAATTCCAAGATGAAGGGCAACCAGATGGAGCTCAGGCTACCAGAATAATCCCACCTACAAGGAACAACTGAAGCAAACTAAATACAGAGGTAACTTGTATAAAGGAATTAATTTGTTCCCAATGAAATTCTGTTAAGCAATTTTCCTTTGTACAGATTTCCCATAGGAATGCATTGAAAACTGATTAATCCCTAATAGCGACCATTTTTCTGTTTTATGGATTTGTCCCATAGGCGATTCTGTTAAGAGATTTTCCCCTATCTCCAGAATTTTTTTCTTTAAGTGGATTTTCTGTTAAACAAACAGCTTGTTATACGAGGGTCAACTGTATTTGATAATACTCCTTCTCATAGGGTTCCAACAAATCCTTTTTTTTTTTTTTTTTTAAGATTCAAAATTCACACTCCCTGCTGACATTCTGATTTACTGCCGACAGCTGTCCTCATAAAACTATTGGATGGACATTTCCCTGGCTTATTTGACACTTTGACAGACAGAAGATGCAAGAAAGTTTAAACAAAAGAGTGAAACAGGAGAAAAGAAAAGAAAACCATGTTCCCTTGTTTTGTTAACCTGAACTAATCATTTTTAAGTTGCAGATCCCCCAGCCCAGAAAAAGCACCAAATCTTTAAAAATAACTTAGACATGAATATCCAGTTATGGTCAGTTCTGATCATCCGCTCAACATTTACCTTCTCCTCCTCCTAGTTCTAAGCCTAGCACTGTTTTAATCGAAGGGCATGGGTTTCTATTAATGTATCCTTCAATGGATGTGTTTAGAGATGGGCACGAAGTGAATTTTAAATTCGTTTCATTATTCATTATTCATTTTGTTAGCTAAAAAACAAATAATGAACAAACCCATCAAAGAAAAAATGAAACAAAATGAAATGGAAATTTCAATTTTGTTCCATTTCATTTTTTGTTCTCCAGTGTCACTTACCTTGTCCTGTAGTGCCGGCCTCCTCGCCTGGAACTCCAGCAGCCAGGGTGGGAAAAAGCCCGCCCTACAGATGAGAGGCCAGGGGGTGGGGGTGGGGAGCCCGGCATCCAGGGACTAAATAAAAATAAAAAAATAAAATAAAAAAGCACCAACCTGGCCCAGGAGCCGCATGGTGGGTGCTGTAAAATATAATAATAATAATAATAATAATAATAATAATAATAATAATAATAATAATAATAATAATAATAATAATAATAATAATAATAAAAAAGCACCAGCCTGGCCCCTGGGTATGCGTGGTCGGTGCTGTAAGTATTTTTAAAAATAAAATAAAATTTAAAATGGCCCGGCCGACTTAAAATAAATAAATAAATAAAAAATTAAAATGTCCCTCCGGCCTGCTTCTGGCCCCTGGGCCAGCCGGTTTGGCCTGTGGGCCAGCGGGGGAAGGGGAAATTTAAAAAAATTAAAAATCCTGAGGCACTGGCACCTCTCAGCTATAAAAATAAAAAATAAAATTAAAAAGCCCCACAAGGACTTTTTAAAATAAATCAATACATTAATACATTAATAATAATAATAATAATAATAATAATAATAATAATAATAATAATAATAATAATAATAATAATAATAATAATAATAATAATAAGTCCCTCCAGCCCACGTCTAGATGTGTTTCCAGCAGGGGAGGGGAAATGAAAAAATAATAATAAAACCTGAGACACTAGCACCTCTCAGCTGTAAAAAAAAAAAAGCTCCGCAAGGGGGACTTTAAATAAAAAATACAAAAAATACAAAAATAAAAACAAAACGAAGCAAATGAAATACAAAACATTTTTTAAAAAAATCATTTTGTATTTAATGAAACAAAATGGGAGGGAAGAAAACAGATAATGAAACAAAATGCCATTTTGGCATTTCGTGCCTATCTCTAGATGTGTTTCAAAATTAACACAGTGTGAGGGTTCATGGGTGTCCACTTGCTTTCCCACTGACAGTCACCCAGCAGCTATCTTCTGGCTTTAAACAATGAACATTTATTATTGAAGGAGGGGGAACAGGCACATCTTCAACAGCTAAGTCCCCTTCCCTCTCCAGTGGGGAGAGGAAAGGGTTCCAAGAACCTCTGTTCAACGTAGGGTTTTTGTCCCTTTCCTTAACCCAAGGGTCTTTACTTCCAGTCTTTATTCCTGGTTGAGACATCGGTGGCAGCAGCATTGGCACAGCGATGGCATTGACTCCCACCTCTACCACTCTCCCATGCTTTCTGATCTGGACTTGAATGAGTCTCCCACTGAGGGGACCCCCTGCCAACATTCCTACCTTCACCTCCCATTGACCTCTCTTGTCCCAGGGCTTGTTCCCTTTCCCTTCTCCTTCCCCTCCCCTTCCCCCTCCCTATTTCTCCTCCTCTCATTTCTTGCCTTTTCTTTCACACTTGAACTGCCTGCTTCTCCCAGGGTGTCCCTTTTCTCCCCTACTGCTGCTTTCTGGTTCCTGTTTCTCTGCCTGGCCCTGCCTTTTCCAGGCAGGAGTTGGCTTCCTCTCACCTCCTTGCTCGCTCACAGAAATGTGTGTGCTTTTTTCCTGAAATCAATCAATCAATCAATCAATCAATCAATAATCTATCTATCTATCTATCTATCTATCTATCTATCTATCTATCTATCTATCTATCTATCTATCTGTCTTCTGTCTGTCAGTCAGTCAGTCAACCTGCATACAACTGGTGATGGAAATGGAGATAGGAGGGGAAAGTTCATGCAAATGGATTAGACTGTTTCTTTTTCCATTCATCTCCTGACAAATGACTTGTACAAGCTTGTGGGCAAATAGAAGTTGAGGTGAATCATAATCTGATCCTTTCCTCCTTGACACAACATGTCTGAATTCTAGTGCGAAATAATAATAGTAGAGCAGTGGTGCCTGGAAAAATGATAGGTACCTTGCAGATCTAATTTGGAAGTAACAAGCCATGGTCATAGCTTGGATTCAGTGTAGGGTGCTGCCAATGGCCAGTGACTTTCTAAGCCACAACTTTGAATTTAAAGTGCTAGCAACCAACAGGAAAATAACACTTTCAGGCCCAAGTGACAGAAAGCAGGGAATCATGGAACAGAATGTTTTACTTCAGTTAGTTTGGAGTCAAGTCTTACAGGGCTCTATGGGACAATGCTACAGTCAACTTTGGCCACAACAAACAAGTTAAAAAAAAACTAAAGTGGTGTGCACAGGCAGATCAGACATTCTGATCTAACCCAGGACTGCACACATTACCTGTGTATGTATACACACACACATACACACTACTAGCAAAGTCACATTAAGTTTTTAAAATCAAGGAGAAAAGATAAATCCCAGATGATATGCTAGATCAGTGTTGGCGAATCTATGGCAGGGGTGCCAAAGGTAGCATTCAAACCTCTTTGTTTCTTTTTTCTATTACATTTTTATTTATTTTCTACACTAAATTACAGAAAACAAATATATTGTTTGTCTCCTGTCGTGTTACCACTTCAGTCACAGTCTTTCCCAACATTTGAGCCCAATATAATTCATATCTCCCTTCTCAGTTTAAATGAGCATACTTTCATACTAAGTTTCCTTATTATGTCATCCCTATTCTATCTTTACTTACATCTATTTTTAATGTAAAGAATATAGCCTATCTAATCTCAACAATCTATTCAAACTCACTGTTTAGTTCTTCAGTACTAAGCAATTTAAGACAGATTTGGCTAACTAATAACTATATATATATTCTATATATCATCCACAGTATATTTACCCATTCTTCCAAAGAATGCCTAATTTCAGCAATCATCACTAATTCAAGTTAATATTTTATGGGCTATTATAAGAGAGCTATATCCTGTTCTATATCTTTATGCATAGAAGTTCTTGTCTATACCTAACTGCCTATATTCTTTTAAAAATCTAACAGATTAACATTTATTTATATATCAGGTTTATCTTCACATTTCCATTTCCCATTTCCCATAGAATACCAATTAATTAGTGGCCTTAGACAATCAGAATCCAGAAAACATTTTTATGTAATAGATTCACTAAGCCAGAAATTCTTATTTTAAATTTTACCTTTTCCTGCTAAGCCCCTTATCATCACAGGTTGTCCCCCCAGTCAAATCCTTTATCTTCGTGGGTTGTTTTATTATCTTGATAGTAATCTTGACGGCAACTCTGCTACTGGAAAAGTCCCAAATTGTCCTCTTTTTGCCACCCATTGTCCCATAGTACCACAGTCTAGTGTGTATAGGGCTATGAATTGCATTTTATTTCATCACAAATTGTTAGTCCCAAGCAAAGCAGGCTCCGCAGTCAGGTATCTAAACCATGTTGTGGACATGGACTTTTAGCCAACTTCTTTGAGTTTTGGCATTTTGAAAGTACAATATGTCGTTTATGGAGCCCAAGAATGAATGATCAGAATTTCCATTATTTCTTATGAGAAAATTTGCTTTGATATGTGAAAATGTTTCCAGAACGAATTATGCTTGTAAACTCATAAAGAAATGTACACTTTCTTTAGGCACTTATGCAAATGTATATGAGGCTACCAATAGAAATTGATTAGTTTCGTAATGTGTACTCCCATCCAAGAACAGGAGAGCTTGAGGAGAGCTTGATCACAATGTCATAACTGAACAAAGGGTGAGATGTATTTCTAAGGTCATTATCCTTCTTAACTTTGATTTGTGGTAGTACTTGCTGCATGCTCATTCGCACAATAAGAACCAATGGCTAGTTGGTTCTTATTTATTATTTATTTATTTATTGAATTTATACCCCGCTTATTTACTAAGTACTCTAAGCGGCTTACACAAGGCTACAATAGCCAACAAAAATTACAATAAACTGATAAAAACAAGACAAGTAGGTCACGCTATACAAAGTTAAAACCATATGGCACCTCCCTAAGAGTGGAGGAAAAAACAGGTTACGATGGCGGGGGGGGGGGAAAGCCAAATTAAACGTCGCCAAAGGCCTCCCGAAACAGATGGGTTATTAGAGCTTTTCGGAAGGCCAGCAGGGACTCTGCAGAGCGCACATCACTGGGGATGGAATTCCAGAGGCTGGGGGCCGCCACAGAGAAAGCCCGGGTCCGAGTACTCGTCCTGCGGGCTTCCCGAGGAGTGGCGACCCGGAGCAAGTGCGCTCGCGCCTGCCGAACGGGACGGGCCGAGGTTGATCGCTGAGCGATACGCTCTGCCAGGTAGTCTGGACCCAAGCCATGGAGGGTTTTATAAACTAAAACCAGGACCTTGAATCTAATCCGGGCCGCAACGGGCAACCAGTGCAGACGGACCAAGGCTGGGGTGATGTGGTCATAACGACGCACACCAACCACCAGCCTGGCCGCAGCGTTCTGTACCCGCTGCAGGTGCCGGAGAAGATTCAAGGGCAACCCCATGTAGAGGGCGTTACAGTAGTCCAGCCTCGAGATCACCAGAGCTTGGACCACTGTTCTCAAGGAGTTCGCGTCGAGGTACGGGCGGATCTGGGCGATCCGACGGAGATGGTAATAGGCGGACCTGGTCACCGACGCCACCTGAGACTCCATGGCAAGCGCTGGGTCCAGGAACACACCCAGATTCCGCACCCTCTCCGCGAGCTGGAGGGAAACTCCCCCCAGACGGGGGAGGGGGCCACCGTACCCCGACGGCGAGCTCCCGAAGAACATCTGTCTGAGGGTATCCTTCTGAAGGAATTTTAAAAGCCTTTCCATGATGGGTCTGCTGCCTGGCAGTCAGGTTACCATTAAAAGATGTAGGCAAGGAGATGAGCAGACAGATGTCTTGTTTCTCATCCAGACCCAGCACTGTCCCTTGAGAGTACATTGTTGCTGGGATTGAGTATTTAGCTTTTTAAAAATGGAGGTTGAGGAAGGAGGCCAACACACATTTAAAGTAATTCCAATAAATTAAGGATTGGATCATCTGCCACTTTTGGAACCCTGATCTACATATTTACAGCATCAAAATTTTCCCTAAATGCCCATTTTAAATTTCTTGTTAAAACAACATTTCTAATTTCTTCCAAAATGCATTTTAAATGCTGTTTGAATGCTTTTAGCATAACTATTTACTATCTATTATGACTTCAAAGTACATTTCACAAAGATGCCGTTAAAAATGAAAACAGCACATCAGCATATGTTGGTGGGCTAGTTAGCAAAGATAAAAGAAGGAAATGTATATAAATGGATACAGATGATTCCCCTGGTGGGCAACAAAAGTATTTTGAAGATCAGTAATTTCCACATCATGTACCATGTGTGGCACATTAATAAAACTGAGCCAGAGGAGTTTGCTTGTTGTGCCCCTGCATGGAATACTGTTCTGGCCATGAGGAAGTTTGGTTCAACGATACAATAGATGCAAAAAAGACAGAATTCTTGCATGCTTAAAGGTTGATTATATTGGCATAGACAATACAAAGTGCCTCTGTTCATCATAGCCTACACAAACCAATATTAAATAATTTTCAACAATTAGAGAAACATCCTCTTGTCTATTTCTAGGATTATTCCATGGCTCTTCTTGACTTTCTGAAATTGACATAACTAATATCATCAAATTTATATTATCTGAAGACTTTCCTGTATACTCTTACACAGGTGTGAGGGAATTTCTCCGAAGGAGGAAGAGTGACCCCTGCACCCCATGAAGCTGAGAGGGATGAAGGGCTGGAAAAGCAGAAGAGAAGGGAGAAACTCAGAGCTGCATCCAACATGGAGGCTGGGGAGAGAGAGATGTTATGGAAAAGGTTTAATGACTCTCTAAAGATTCTAGAAGAGGAGAAAAGAGAGAAAGAGGGCAAAAACCCTGTTATGGCAGAGAAGGGGGTTGAGGAAATGGCAGGAAGGTCCCACCAATCAGAGGTGGTGGAGGTGGGTTTTGGCGACTGTAAAAAGTGGAAACCATGTGATCTCCCACCAGATTGGGAGTGGGTACGGATGGAAGATCCATGGACTGGAAAGTGGGAAAGAATGATGATGCCTAAAAAGGAGACCAAAAGCTATAGATGTAGAGTACACAAGAAAGGCTGCTCTTATTGGGGAGAGAGGGAGGCTTGAGAGTACAACCGAAAGAGGAAGGAGATAAGACAGCAGTTGGCATTGAAGCAATGGCTGGCCAAGGTACAAGAAGAGGTGAAGGCTGGGAAACTGAACGTCTCGATGGACTTGACCCAGAGAGAAGACTATCCCTTTCATTCCCACCAGCAGAGATGCCCTGGACCCAAAACCACCTCCGAGGTTGGGGTACAGGTGGGGTAACCACTTCTCTCCAAGAAGGAGGAGGGAACCAATGGTGGAATCAACTCTCCCCAGGTGGAGGTGGCAGACTGGATTTCTTATTTCATTCATTTCATAAACCTTTAATGGCATTTAAAAGAGGATATAAATACAAATAAATAAAACAGACAGAACAGCACCACATTTAAAATATGTCCCACCTTGGAAACCTCAGTGTAATTCACAAGGGATAGCTTTTTAAAACAGCATCAAGGTAATCTGCCACCCGGGCGGTGACTGATTCAGAAGTGTCCTCAAGAAGGAGGCCCACATGATTTCTCTCTAAGGACTCCCAACTATGACTTTAAGAATAACCCCTTTGTTACAAAAGTTAAAGATGTTGAAACTGTTGTAAGGAAAAGAACATCTCTTATAGTAGAAGAACCAAATAAAAGTTCTGTTTATTAGTTTCAAGACATGCCTTCTTTGAAGTTGGAAGGGTGGGATGCCTGGGCAAAGAGTCAACCCTCACAAGAGGTATTTAAAGTACCTAGTTACAAACAGGTCGCTACAAACAATAAATTGGAGGTAGAGATGGGCACGAATAGAAAAAATGGAGTTTTGTTTGTCGTTTGTCGTTTAGAGGTCCGGTTTGGTTCCGTTCCATTGTTCGTGAAATTTTTCAAAAAATTCATTTTCGTTTTGTTACCATTTCGTTACCGTTTTGTTACCATTTATTCCAATTTTTAATGATTTTTTTTTAGCATTTAAAGCCGCTCACTTCACTGCAGTAACAGAAATGAAACACACGACAAAAATCCCCGCGTTTCTGTTCGTTTCATTTCATTTTAGGGACAAATTTCATTTGTCGTTTTGTTGCATAATGAAACAAAAACAGAACAATGAAAACGAAAAATTGTTTGTTCCGTGCCCATCTCTAATTGGAGGTAATTAATCCTTTTTACCTATCGTGTAATATTACCTGATTAAATAAAATAATATTTTATTACAGTTATATGACCCGTACATAGAGTAAAGAACAAACAATAAACAATAAACACTAAGAAGGACAAAGGCATATAATATTTAGGCCCCTGGAAGTAGCTCTGCCTTCCTGTGAGTTGTAGCTAGAAAGAACTTTGCAACTTGTGTTGTCATGTGAGTATTCTGAACAGACAAGTAATACCAAACCAGCCAACTGGTAGAATGACCTTGAAACTTGTTCAACAGGGGGTGAATCAGATCACTCCTAATTTATTCATAGACAGTGCAGTGTAGGAAAGTACTGTATGCGGAAGAAATTCAGTGCCCCCAGATCCACATGGGAAGAGTCTTTCATGGCGTGAGATTGCCTTAAATATGCTCTGAGAGAGCAGAGACAGGAATTTTCAATACAAGCATGAATGGCTTTCCTGACCCCTCTCTGTAAAGATTCATTGATTTGTCTTCCTTGGGGGTAATATTTGTACAAACATGAATCAACAAATTAGTGATTTTTGACTGAATTTTGCAATCATTATTAATTCAGTCCCATTTCTAAGTCCTAAGGGACTGCTCTGAAAACTGCTGCCACAAGAAGCCAGAAGGTGACTGAATTCAAACATGAATCACAAAAGGGTGATTTGCTCTTATAAAAAAGAGAAGAACATTTTTTCTAATGATCCTAGAGAATCAGTTGATGGTTATATCTCTGAAGCCTCATTGGTAAAATGAGAACCTTATAGTCAATGTAGCCAAAATATATTTCCCTAGAACAATCCAATAATCATATGAATCATTAATGAACATTCTATTTCCGTCCCAGAACATCTGTCTTTTGGACTCCACATATCCACATTCTATATCTATTAGAGATGGGCACAACCAGAAAAAATTACTTTTTGAGTTGTCGTTTGTCGGGACAGATCCGTTTCGGCTCGTTTCCGTTTGTCGAGGAAATTTTCAAAAAATTGTCGTTTCCGTTTGTCGTTTGTCGTTTCCACCGTGATTTAGCGCGATTTGACGTCCCAGGGAGCATGGGGGCATCCCACAATCAGGGCCGGCGCTAGGTGGGCAGGCAGGCTGGTAGCCTGGAGGAAGGGGGAGAACCCTTGCAGTCCCTGGATCTGGGACTCTAGCGCTTGGTCCTTTTTTAAGGAGCTCCGAGGTGGCGGGAGAAGCGCGCCTTCCTTCCTGGAGAGACGAAGGGAGGTGGCACCTTTTATTCCCGGAGCGCTTCCTGATCCACCAGACACATACAGTCCTTCAGGGTGGGGGGTGGGGAGAGTCGGGAGGAGAAATGGGCCTTTTTCTTCCTCTCTACTGCTTCCCACCACGGAACCCACTCTTTTTTTTAGTTAAGTAATTTTATTGGTTTTTTTAGGGGGGGGACAAGGGGGGAGGGGTATGGGGGGAAAGGAATACAGTTTAAAAATTACATTGAATATATCAAGCCAAAAATAATGATTTAACCTATTAACAAATCACCAAATAATATCACAATGCTAGTAGGTTTGTTACTTCTTGCCATCTTTTCCGAGAAAGCTCATCGTAGTCTCCCTTTAGAAAGCCGGAGAGTCTGTCGATTTCAATGCATTCTCTTATCTTTTCGTGAAAATTTCTCTCTGTTGGCACATCTGGTTGTTTCCAGGATTTCGCATACAATACACGGAACCCACTCTTTCCGCTTCCCGCACTCACCTGCTGTAAATGATCCCCAGCCGGGAGATTAAAAGAGTGATGGGGGTTTTACTTCTTTATTTCAACCCGCCGCTGCTCATTGCCTCCAATCCATTTCAAAATGTGCTCGCAGCAAGCCTATTGAACTCGGCTGGCACTCATACCGTGCCGCGTGCGCGTGCCTGCTGCGTGTGCATTTGGCGTCCCCTCCTCCGAGTTCTGCGTGGGTCTGTGCCTTCGGCGTTGTCCCTCCGCCAAGGTGTGTGTGTGTGTGTGTGTGTGTGTGTGTGTGTGTGTGTGTGTGTGTGTGTGTGTGTGAGAGAGAGAGAGAGAGAGAGAGAGAGATCATGGCAACATAGTCCGGGCTCTGCAGGATGTAATCGCGGCGCCTCTTCACCGCTGCCAGCGCTTACGAGGGCGAAATGTGACCCACAAGCATGTCATCCACCTGGTTCCCCTGCTGTGTAGTCCAATCGGCGTGGAGCTGAACTGGGACTCTGTATGTGTCTGTGGATCAGGAAGTGTCCAGGGGACCCCTCTTTGCTGCACCGTCCCTCACACCCACCCCCCCTCCCCTGCACGCAGCCCAGTTTGGGATCCTTCCTTTTCCAGGTTTCAGAATTCTGGGGGCTGAAGTCCCACAACAGGAATGCTCCCCAACTTCCTGTTGCATGCGCAGTTAGTTACTCCATACCCAGGGCAGGTAGTTCATCCCTCTGGGCTTGGTTTACGTTTGGAGAGCAAGGCTTCCAAACCGCGGGAGGGGTGGGGGAGACAGATCCTTAACACAGACCTGGGCCGAGCTGATTTCCACAGTTTCCAGCATATCTTTGGGACTGGAGAGTAAGAGAAGACTCTCCCCGCTAAGAGACTAAAGGCAAAATCACATTGCACCCCCCATTTTGCGCCCTAGGTGGCGGGCGGGGTGGGGGCCCCGGTAGCGGGCGGGGAGGTGCAGGCGGGCGGCGGTGGCGGGGGGCCATGGGCGGGCGGTGACAGCGGCAGGGGGGAGGCACGGGTGGGCAAGTGGGCGGCTGGTGGCCGCAGGCGGGCCACGGGTGGGTGGCGGCGTGGGCGGACGGGCAACATCCAGAAGTGTCAGTCAAAACCTGGCCATGCCATTGGTGGAATGGTTCAAAAAAATTGCATGGTCCCATCCCATGCCCAGCCCACAGAGGCAGGTCTAAAAAAATAAAAAATAAAATAAAATAAAATAAAATCAGTGCAACATTTTACTGCTATAAAAACCCACTGCTGCTACTATAGAAATTAGGCATTTAAAATACCTAATTTTCACATGTTTCTGTTGTGCTTTGGTGGGTTTTTGGACCACGATTTAAAAATAAATACAGTGGAACCTTGACATTTTGGATTGCATCATATTTGACTTGCAGCAAGAAGGGGCCTGTTTGACTTGAGTCACAGGCTTTGACTGGAGTCCCGTCTGGCACCGGAATTGGGCAGCAGACACAACCCAGCATCGCGGCTGCCACCTCCAAACTGCTCCTGCCTGCAGCGGCGGCTTTGCGAGGCCAGCTCAGAGCACTTGGAGCTGGTCCCACCGGACAGGCTGGGGGAGAAGAAGAAGGGCCGGAGGTCAGGGCTGGCCTCGCTGGTTAGACAGTCAGCTCAGTCTTGTAAAAATCTGGCTGCAGAAGTCTGGTCCACAATGGAAGCATTTTAGTTGGGGAGCTGTCAGGTTGGTGTCTCTAATGGCAAGCATAGAGTTGTTCACTTGGAACTGCAGTTTAAATGTTAGACATTGTTGCTAGTCATTAAAAAGTGGGTTTTTGGACTATAATTCCACTTTAAAAACATTTTTTACATCCCCAGAAGGAATCTCCTATCCCAGCAAATTTGTTTAAATTGCTGTTTTCGCTTTTTCATCATCTGGAACGGCCACTTTCCCATTACTTTCTATGGGAAAGCGTTCATTTGACTTAAGTCATGTTTGACTTAAGTCTAGACCACTGGATGCCACTGATTGCGACCATTTTGGATCCCCCACCGCATGGCATGGACTCGTCTGGAGATGACGAAGATGACCCCCAGCCTGGTGCAAGCAGCCCAGGACAGGAGAGGGGGAGGCAAATTTTTCCAGAAACCACCCCTCAGGTAGGTGTCCTCAGGCAGGCATATGTTTGCCTGCTTTTTTGGCGGGGTTTTTTTAAAAAACTTTTTTCAGTGCTGCTTGCTTGCCAATGGCATTGTCGATCGTGATGCCATGAACGAAATCGAAAAACCCAACCAAATTTTTCTTTTGTCGGTTCGAACGGAAAAGACAACGTAACGGAAACGACAACCGAAAACGGAAACTACAGTTTCACCGAGTCGTGCCCATGTCTAATATCTATATCTATGCATCTATATCCATGTCTACGAAAAATAATGAATTATATCAATTTAGATTACAAGTTAGTTTGGTGCAGGCAACACGATGACTAAAACTGCAGCATAAACAGGTTTATAGTTCTTTTGTGATTCATAAAGATGGAAAGAAACCCCTCAATTGTTTTTATGTGTGTTTCTTTTGCCCTTCACAAAAAAGTTTTCTGCAGATAGTTTATACTTCCTGTCTTGTTCTGTTATGGTTATGATTCATTCTGAGATAGTCAATGTACTCAAAGCTTATGAAACAAAGAATAAATATAATTTAACAACTATTTAATTGTTTTCATGGCATGGGAGGTCAAAACACAATTGTCCCATTGATCTTTCCAACTTCTTATAAATTGGAATTGTATTTGGACAGAGATATTCACAGAGTATATCTGTGATGTTCACTACACAGATCTCAATACGTGGGAGAAGGGCACTGATGAGTATGTACAACATTAGCTACATACATACATACATACATACATACATACATACATACATACATACATACATACATACATAACCCTCTTGTTCTTTGAAAAGAGTGGAGAGGGCTCAATGGAAACAAACTCAGCAGACCAATATGAAGTGGGAATTGTGCCTCATTCCAGTGTTTCTTGTAACCAAGTAGCCAATACAATCCAAAGTCCCCTATCTTTGGAGGCCCTGGCTGGGGAGACTTCAGCAGCAGAACTAGCTAGCACAGACCAGGCTTTACCCAAAGTCCACTTTTCATATTTGGTGGACTTTGCTCCCCTCATATAACTGGACAAAGCTGATGAAGTCCTTGCCCACAATGACACAGAGGCTAACTGGGGACAATCAGCTGATTGAAGTCCTCAAAGTTTTCAACCAGCCCACCACCACCCAGCCACCACTGGGGGCCGGATCCCAGTTCAAAAGGCTCTGGCTTGCTCACAAAACAGGGGGTAGGTTGGGGGTTGCATAGGGGCCGGATTCAGGGAAACATCAGATGATTGTGTAGAATATAGACAGTGCTAGATATCAGCTTATCCAAATACTAGATAGTTGCCCTCAACACACCTGTTTCCTCCCTCCCTCCAATTATTCCTACCTGAACAACAACAACAGCAGGAGATATACATAACATAACTGAAGATCATTCCCTGCAAGAAGCTTCCAATTGTACACTGATTGAACAGGTTGCCACTGACAACTTCAGTGCTGGGGAAGCCATCTCCCAGTGAAGTGGTGGCTTCATCTTCTGACCCCACCACTCAGTTGGTTTGACATAAAGCAAATACCTGCAGGAAACTTGGTTGACTTCTGATGTCTCTTTGGAAGGGTTTAATTCTTTCTCCCTCCCTACCACTAAGCAGAACCTGTTGAAATTTTCACTGCCATACATACAGCTATAAAACAGATGACATGAGAGAAACAGCCAGTCACAATATGGATGTCCTGGGGAGCACAGCCAGTCTCAAAATGAAAAAAAAATAAGAAACTAGTAAATCAAATATTTCATGAATGTTCTGAGTATATCCAGCATCAAAATTCACAAAGGGGAATAGTGGAGAGCCAATCCATTTTACCTCTAGCTTCACGTTGTCATGCACCTACTTTAAAAATGAGGACATATTTTGCAGAAGAAGTTGTGAAAAATGAGGGGAAGATCAAGAAGGGGAGCATTTGTATTTTCACTTTGATAACACTCATACATTGTTTATCTAGCAGTCTTCTTGGTTGCTACTTTCCCTCCTCCCTCCCTCCAAGATTACAGTAATTCTCCTTTTCATCTTCTCCAGTCCTAACATTAGTCTCAGTCAATTCTCCTTCATCTGTGAACTCCTCTTTCACTCTTTCTCTTCCCCACTCTTTTGGGCTTCTCGCAGGTGGGAGAGTGAGGCACCTGCTTCAAGGGGCAGGATGTGAGGAGCAATCAATTGTTCTGTTTCCCACACAGGAAGTGCCCTCGCTACAATTGCCAGGGCTGGCTTTCTCTCCCTTCTCAACTAGCCCCTCCTATCTCATCTCAAACTCAACTGTCAATTTCTGTGTGGAGAGCCTTTCATTCTCTCCCCTATATGATGGTAGGCATTATGGAAGAGAGACCCCAATTGTCTCTAAAAACAGCAGAACAGCAACTGCATTGATATTCAAGAAGGAGGAGGAAGTAAAATCTGAAATCCACACATGCCCATATCAACAAAGAGTTCATTAGAAAGTACAGTGGACCCTCATATAACAAACGGTTTGTATAACATAAAGTCTGTACAACATAAAACATTCCAGAGATGGGGCGAATCTGTACAACATAAAAATGGTCGTGATTAGGAATTACTGTGTTTTCAATGCATTCCTATGGGAAGTTTGTATAAAGGAAAATTTGCTTAACATAATTTCATTTGGAACAAATTAATTCCTTTATACAAGGTACCACTGTATGTGAGGAAACAAAATGTTAGTTCCTACCTTGCACTCTATTAGTCTTTTTCCTCCTACCCTTAATTCAAATCACTTGTTGCATGCTTTGGTGCATTTAGCTTCCAGCAAAATGTATAAGGAGCATTTCCCTTCCTTTTTAGTTGATCAGTGCTTTCAGGAGGCATCTGTTTCCAATTCTAGGGGGCAGTTGTAATCCAAAGAGCTGGCATTTTGTCTATAGACATGTGTCCATGGTCCTTTGACTGGCATGACTAAATGCTTAAGGACAAGGAATGCTGCTATCTTCCCACCCAAATGGAACCTGTTTATCTACTTGCATTTTTACATGCTGTCAAACTGGTAAGTTGGCATGAGTTGGAACAAGCAACTGGAGCTCAACAACATTTTGTCGACATTTTGACTAGCAAGCTCAGTGGCTCAGGGGTTTAACAAGCATCACCACACAGAGATGTCAACTTAGCCATATTCCCGATTTCCGTTACTCGAAGGTAGCAAATTACTCCGCCAGACTTCGAGCTAGATTTGTCGTGCTTGTTCCTTGCATCACTTGCCACATTTTTAAAAGTGAAAAAAACCCGGTTCCCGGCTGCCTGCCGTGCCTCTGGGCACCTAGCAGAGGGGTTGTTTCTGGAGGTCCCGGGCTCCCCCAATCCCCGTCCTGGGCTGCTCTGGTGGGACTGGCTCGCAGCCAGCCAGCAAAAGCCCAGTCTTTTTTAAACTCTCCCCCACCCATTCCCGGGCCAAAAAAGCAGGCGGAAAAATGCCAGGGCACCTACCGGAGGGGTGGTTTCTGGAGGGGGTTCCCGCCTCCCCGTCCTGGGCAGCCGGACTCGAGTGCCATGCCATGCGGTGCGGGCGGGGATCCAAAATGGGGCGGCGAACGCAATATTGTTTTTGAAATCAAAAACACACAAGCACAACAGAAACACGCGAAAATTTATAAACTGCCAGATTTTTCACAGTAGCAGTGGGTTTTTTCTTGCAACAAAATGTCTCTCCTCTCCTCCTCTGTCCTCCATTGATTTTATTTTATTTTATTTTTTTACACCTCTCAATGATGGGCTGGCTGGCCAGCCATGTGGGTGGAAGACCATGCAAATTTTTGGAGATAAATAGCCATAGAATATTTGCCCTAGCCCCCTAACCCTAACCCTTGACTATATGTGACTGTCTTCTTAGTGGGTCAGAGAGGTATGCAACCCACTAGCCCACCGCCTTCATATCAATGATATGGGGATCTAAACCCTTCTGTGTGAGACATGGTGTTGCGAGAGCCTTAGTTAGGCATCTCACCAATGGCTCTGGGTTCAGTGCCATCCATGTTACAGTCACTGTCTGCACATTTCAAGGTAGCAATATCCATATGCTCAATTTTGCAAAACAAGAATGGTCTCTTGGAGCAGGTTTGAGGATAGGAGGTAGCAGGTTTTCAGCTGTCATGTGGCACCAGTAAATTCCCAAATTGCTTCATTCTGGAGCTATCTCTGTCCTAATGCCATTTAAAGAAGCTATGAATACCTTGGTAAAAGACCTTGGTAAACACATGTGGTTAATTATGTATTAATGGTGCCCTTTGAAAATTTGATATATGTTTTGAGGAAAATCAATAGTATTGAACAAATATTGTCCATATTATTATATTTTCTGTAGCTTACAGGAACTCTGTATTTTGGTACAAGTGCAAAGGCTAGGCACTGAACTGTAATGAAAACAATTAAAAACTATTTATTTGTCTTAAAAGCCTTCTGCATTCATTACTTATATATTAAATATTTATAATCCACCTTGTACTACTGGTTCAAACTGTGCATTGGCAGCGGCCTTTTAAATATTTTATAACTATCTCTATTTAAGCAGTTCATAATATTTATTAGGGATGTGCAGTGGATTTAGACAAATGCTGCATCTCCACCTGAACCAGGCCATTTCATGTTTGTTTTAGTGCTTCCTGGGGTAATATTGGCTCCCCTCCACAGTGGCCAAGATGGAATCTGGAACTGTGTGAATCTGGAAGTGCATTATTCAGCACTGTATAAACAGAGATTCTGTATACCAAGATGGCACCTAGTTGATTTTCATGACTATGACCCCCAGAAAAAAATAAAGAGAGAAGAGAGGGAAAGGGGTTGAGCGACTCATGGGTTCATCTTTTAAGAGCATCCTTATAGATATCAGAAAGGAGACATACCTCCCAGTTTGCTGCCTTAGCACTGAGGAAAACCTGACATAAGAATCACCATGTCTCCATCCAAAATTCAGACGAAGAACACTTCTCCACAGGATCTCTGTAAGTTTTTTAAAATATCTTCTGTGATCTTTCCCTTTGAGAAGCAAAGCAATTGTATACACACACACAGCAAAGAAAGACTGCCTGATTATTATAAACAATGCAAACAAACCATTCAGTGCTTCAGAATCTTAAACACAGCCGTGGTTATCCCAGTTCTATGCAGTTCACAGAATATGTAACTATACACTTATTTCTGCAAAAAATGGACAATTTTGTGAAAACAAAATGGAATTTGTATTTAATTCTTAGGCAAGGTGTTAGAGTGAGTTGTGACTCCTCAGCTTCAGGAGATCCTGGATGAGACTGATTATCTAGATCAATTTCAGTCTGGCTTTAGACCTGTTTATGGGGCAGAGACTGCTCTGGGCATCTTGGTAGATGGGAGTACATCCTTATTGGATCTACTGGACATCTTGGCAGCTTGTAGTACCATCAGCCATGGTATCGTTCTGGCCCTTTTGTCTGGAATAGGAACTGGATACACTGTTTTACAATGGTCAGATCCTTCCTGAAGGTGAGAACTCAGAAGGTTGTGCTGCAGAATTCCTGTTCAACACCCTGGCTGCTGATCTGGGTCCCTCAGGAGACTTTTCTGTTTCCTATGCTATATATGAAACCCCTGCAAACAAATTATCTGGAATTTGGGAATTCGCTGTCACCAGTATACAAATGGCACTTAACTCTATCTCTCCTTGCCATCGAAACCAGAGGAAGCAGTTTCAGCTTTAGATCAGCATGCAATATCAGTAATAAACAGGATGAGGATGAATAAACTGAAAATTAATACAGACAAGACAGAGGTGCCTCGGGTCAGTTGAAAGGTAGATCAGAGAACATGAATGCAGCCTGTGCTGGATGATGCGACATTCCCCTTTAAAACCCAGGTGCACCATCTGGATTCATCTTTGAATCTGGGTGCCCAGATTTTGGCTGTGGCCAGAAGTGCATTTTTGTGTTTAAATTAGTGCATCAGCATCATCTGATCCTGAATAGGTCTGATTTGTCAATGATGTCGCTTTCCTTGTTACATCCCCATTGGATTTCTATAACATAATGCCTGGGGCTGCCTGTGGAAAGTGTCAGGAGATGTCATTGGGTCCAAAATGCAGCAGCCAGATTGCTATTACAGCAGACCTACTGGTTACTAATCCATTCCTGGGCAGAATTAAACTGATGCTTATAACCTATAAAACCCTAAATGACTTCAGCCCAAGATATCTCAAGGTCTGCATCTTCCTTTATGAGCCTGCTTGAATGTTAAGATCATTATTTTCCTCTCAGCCCTACCACCTTCACAGGTGCATTTGTTGGGGATGTAGGATATAACTGTCTCTGTTGCTGCTCTCAGACTCTACAAGTCACTCCCACAGGAGGCTAACCCCCCCCATTTTACTGTCCTTCTGCAAGTAGCTAAAGACCATTATCTTCCAGCAAGTTTTTCTTGAGCGAATGGCTGAGTGGTTTTTTTTTTAAGTGTGGGAACCTTTCTTCAGAGTATGTTTTTGGAGAGGCTTCAGTGATGTGCACACACTCCTGGTCAGATGACGTGGCATATCTGAGAGAAAGTGACATTTCCCTTGACCTTTTGCTTTGAGGCAGGGCCAGAGGGCTAAAGGGGACCTGCTTCCTATTAGAATCAATGTTTTCATGATTGCTCAAATGTCTGCTTATGAACATAGATAAGAGAGAATAAAACAAGCCTTCTGGGAGGAACTCAGGCAGTATTTGTGTGTCTTCTCAGCTGGTTGAGAAAAGGAAAGCTCTCTCTCTCTCTCTCTCTCTCTCTCTCTCTCTCTCTCTCTCTCTCTCTCTCTCTCTCTCTGTGTGTGTGTGTGTGTGTGTGTGTGTGTGTGTGTGTGTGTGTGTGTGTGTGTGTGTGTTTCATTCTTTTCCTGCAATCAGGACAGCTTGGCCTTAAGAAGTTCTCCAACGAACTCCAACAAATGGTTTATCTGAACCTCACTGCACTGGTTATGTTTGGGTGCTTTGTATATTTTTGGGGTTTGTATCTATTGATCCTTTTAGCATTTTATACTCATTGCTACAAACTTGAATACAGACTTTCAATTTTTTTTTTTTACCTTGGGTCCCCTTTAAGGGGAAAGGTGAATTTAAAACATTTTAAATGAATAAATAAAACATATACTTTTGAGCAGATTGTCATTATTGCCAATGCAAAATTTCTATAAACATTGTCAAGCAAGTCCTCATCATCTTTGCTTGGCAGTGAAGGTGTCAAAAATAATGCTGCAGTTCTGAATCCTGAAGAATAATGAGTCATGACAACACGAGCAAGAATTTATATCTCTACTCAGGCGATGGCAAAGTTGATTCTGATACAAGCTCTAAGAGTTATTTCTAGCTTTTACTATTACCACTGCCAGCATTAGCTTCACTATGCAAACAAACATCTGTTAGATGCAGAAGGCTCATTCAAATGAAGATTGTGTTCACAATGTACTAAAATGAAGCTTGAAGTTCAGCTTGCATTTTATGTCTTGCAGGTGTTCCAAACATTAGGGAGCCTACTGTAGACAAATCCACAGCAGAGTTGAAAAGAACCAAATTTTAAAGAGAATGAAAAGACTTTGCAAGATTGCATTGTAGGGTTGTTTTTCAGTGCATCCAGATGAGTGTGGGTTATTGAATATTCCAAATGTTTTGGGTATGAAACCAGGAAGCATAGATTTTGTGAGAACACTGAAAAAGAAATTCATATGCTACATTGTGGCAAACTTTTTCTTTTACTTGATTGAGTACTACAGCCAATCCTGACTCCTTGATATACTGTATATGCTTCAGTAGTAGACTTCTGCAGGCATTAGGTTTGGAACTGAGTTGAGGTTGGTGCAGTGGGAATCTGGGAAACAGGAAGTCAAGGCAAAACTTTCTGTGTTTCTAGCAAACATGTGATTCAGTGCTTGTGAATGCTGTGTGCTCAATATGTTTACAGTGCTTCCATGACTAGGATATCAGACAAAGTAAGGTTGCTGGTTCCATTCAGTTAAACATGTTTACAAACAGTACTATAGCTGTTGTGAGCACACCGTCTGCTCAACATCCGGATGAAGAGGTGATGGGGAAGGCATAGCGTATGTGCTTGTACTCATCATCATCAGAGGTCTTTCTCCATTTTTAAGAAATTAGTAAAACCTGCATTATTCACAGCTTTCGTTTATTCACTACTTGAGATGCTCATATCTGTTTTAATAGTTTAACTTTATGAAGGGTTAAGTTTCAGCTATGGGCAGGGTCTTATCCTTTTTTATTCTGTTTATTGTTGGGCGTTTGATGTATTTATATGCTTTTTAAACCTACTATAAACTGCTCAGAGAGTGGACAGAAAGGTGAAAGCAGGCCCAATAACTCATCCCATCTTCTCTGGTTATAGGTATAAGAGGCTCTAGGTTTGCCAGAGGCAGCGTCTCTGGTGCATGCAAAGTGTGGTGCTAAGTGTGCACTTATCGCTGCACTTTGTGCCACAATTGGCACTGCAGACATTGCTTGAATACTGAGATATATAATAATAATAAAGAGAATATGCAAGACTATAAGGACAAACCTATTGTTACAGTTCTGTGTAAGGGAAGACATGGCCATTATAAGGTTCCTCAACACTGCATAAACATAAGGGATGAGTGCAGGGCACTGGTAACTCCTAAGGTATCTACAAATTTAAATTGCTCTTAAAAACATGATAATAGGATGTCTGAAATGAAAATTTTGCTGATAAATGCTAGATGAGTGAATGGGAAGTCTACAGCCATTCAAGACCTGATCCCACAAGAACATGCTGATCTCACTTGCATCACAAAGATTTGGCTGGATGCAAGAACCTCATTTAACTCTGTCCTCCAGGTTTCTCTGTGGAAGAACAGGCTAGACCAGGTGGATGGAGTGGTGGAGTGGCAATCATCTATTGCACTCCATCCCACTTGCTAGATGCCATGTTCCTCAATTCCATGGTTTTTAATGTATGTTCCTAAAAGTAGGAGCCAGGGACAAAAGAAGAATTCTCTTCGTATATCACCCTCCCTGTGGCACAACAACTTCTCTACCTCAGCTTACTGAACTTATAACAGGGGTGATGTTAGAGTCCCCTCGGCTCATCGTGCTGAGAGACATTAACATCCATGCTGAGGAAGCTGTCAGGGGTGTCTGATGACTTCATGGTCTCCATGTCAACAATGGGTCTGGCCCGAACAGTGTCTGCAGGCCACACCTTAGACCTGGTCTTCTGCCCTGCAATGGACAGTGGGGATATCCAGGTAAAGGAACTTTCTGTAGCCCCATTGTCCTGGACAAACCACAATATGGTGCACTTTAGGTTCACTGTAACATAGAGCCTAGGCAGGGGGGAGAATCAAACAAAAGCTATACGTCCCAGAATGTTGATGAACCCAGATAATTTTTTAACCACATTTGGGGAGTTTCCTACCTCTCTGGTGGGTGATGCTATTGAAACCTTGATTGACCTCTGGAATGGGGAAATGAAGAAAGCCATTGATCGGATAGCTCCTAAACGTCTCCTTCCTCAAAATAGACTCAAATTGGCTGCTTGGTATACTGGGGAGTTGGCAAAATTGAGATGGGTGGCCCATAGAGGTGAAAGGCACTGGCAGAAAACCCAGAATGAAACAGACAAAGAAACAGTGACGGGCCTTTGGAAGGCTTACTCCAAGGCAGTGGAGGCAGCAAAGAAAGCATTATTTTATGCTACCTTTGATTTGGCACAAAATCATCCAGTCACTCCATCAGGGACACTAGGATTTAGAATTAATGGGGAAGGTGAGGGCTAACCCTTTCATCCCAAGGTACGCTGTGAAATGTCACCATTGGGTCTAATGAGAGATTTGCTTCCCCAACTGCCATTGCAGTTACAGGCATCTATATATCATAGCAAATGATTTTCTTCACTTGGGTATCTTGCATTTAATATCCTTTTTTATTATTATCAATGCATGGGAGTGCTGTGATGTTATTGCACTATCAGATCGGAACACATTCTACAGGGCAATTCTAAAAAGTGGTGAAGCAACACAAACAAAAACTTGTAATTTTTAAACCAGGCTTCAGATTAGCACCAAATTTGGCATGGCATTCAACAGGTATTTTGATTAAACAATTTTGAATTTATGATTTATGATTTTATGTAATCCCTGCCATACCGACACCAACAATCTTTTTTGCTTAGGAGATAAGAAAATATTTTTAACCATTTTACTTTTTTTAATCTAAAAGAGTAGTGATCATCTTAAACCCCCCCCCTTTTTTTTACCAGCAAATCCATCCATTACAAAAACCAGCCAGGATAATTGCTCTATGCTTGGGTGAGAAATAATTAACCAATGACAAACTAGTCAACTTTTAGGTTTATCCCTCAGGTAGTGTCACTTTGTGAATAGTAATGAGCACAAGAGTGTATAAACCAGAATTTTTATTTTATTTTATTTTAAGAGTTGAATTATTGTTAATGGTTGCTGGGCTTCATTTGCAAATCTGGTTGCTGAGGCTCACTTCTTTGAGGAAATTCTTTTACCAGAGGAAATCCATTCTAATCAGCGAAAGCATATTTTCTGTGATGTCTGGTTCATCCTTCAGGGGACTGCAACAAATTCATGTCCCAGTTCAAGCCCCAGAGCCCTTGCCACCACATTGTCTGGAAAAGACAAAGAGCAGAGGCAGCCTTCCATTTTCCGGAGAGAGTATTCTTATCAAGCACAAAGACAAATGGCATAAATCCAAGTGCATTCTGAAAAGTTTTTCGTTCAAGGAAGCATTTTTTGTCTTCCATTCTTAAAGCTGTTTGCAGCAAAAACTATAGTTCTTCTGCTTTAACATGCTGCCATTCAAACATTTGCTCCAGGCAGTTTTTATTAACAAATAAAGGCTATTAGCCTGTTTGTGGGTGGGGGTGGTTTAAGATTATTCCACTCCCACAGAATCTCTTTTCGTGACTAATCATGCAATCAATGTGGTACTGGGCATGGAACAGCCCCCTGCTGGTCTGTGGGAATACATAAGCCAGACATGTCCAAAGTCAGGCCCAGGGGCCAAATGTGGCCCGTTTTCAAATTTCGAGTGTCCCATGTCTTCTTTTCCCCGCCGGCTCAGCCTGTCATGCATCCCTGCCAGCTTCCCTCCCCTCATACTGGATGAAGGTATCAGCTTGCAGTTTTATGGTTTGCCTGCCCTCCCTGTCTCTGCCCACCCAACCTGCCACCTGCCCAACCTATCCACCCCTGGCTCCATTGCTGCAGCGTCCTCCCTGCCTCCATGCATATTATAGGGATTTGTCCAAAGTCTGGCCCAGGGGTCAAATGGTGCTGAATGGTCAGCCCCCACATTTTCACCTTGACAAATCTGGCCCTCCTTGCAAAATAGTTTGGACACCCCTGATATAAGCCAGCACCCTTCCTTGTCTGGATAATATAAGAGGACACCAGTCAAATAATTTTTTTCTGTCCTTGATAATACATTTTTTTCTGAAACATGTTCATGATCACATCACTGTGCAGGTGATTTTTATTTTGCTTAGCATCCTTTCTATGAGAGAAACCCTTTATATCTGTAATAGCCTTCAAGTCCTTTTTGAAGCTTGGATAAATTCTCTTCTATTGCAATGATTTTAGACAAGGGCTAATAGATAAATTTAATCATGTCAGTGCATGGTAAGAAATCTTTTTGTTCAACTACATCTGATGTGTTGCAAACATCAGAGGTTATTATCCAAAGAAATCAACTTTAATTTGTGAAACTTGCCAAGAAAAGCCTCTTTTACATTTAAATTTGAGAGATACAGCCAATGTCCTCACCTAGGAAACATGAGGTATATGTGAAAAATAGGAAATGGCATGGGGGAACACTCCAAAAGCTGGAGTCTAGACTTACATTATAGAATGAAACTTGCAAAATTTATGCAGGGCAATAGAAAAAAGAAATGCTGGGTTCCTTTGTAGAAGGGATTTTTAAAAAGTTCTTGTATAAAGGTGTTCACACACTTCAGTGTTAACTCAGGACAAGGATAAGACTACAGGTGGAAAAGAGGAGGCATGACCTCAGCTCCTACACAGATGGAGATGTGGGCTTCTGTGGGTGCATAAGCATCCTCTTCTTCCTTTCTTGGTCTGGATGGGTGAGCAGCCGGACCAGATCAGCTGAGTGGCATACCTGCCAAGTGCCCTGTTTTGGCCAGGAAAATACCCCCCCCATCCAGAGTATCTAACCTGCCAAAAAAAAAATTAACCAATGAGTTCTCTGAACCTCTCCAAATCATAAAGATGTCATCAATATATCTGTACCATTTAAATCCATCTAGCTTCACAAAGATGAGGGCCAGAATACCAGAAAACCAGACCTTTTCAGTTAGTCTGGTTTTTATTTAATTTTATTTTATTTTATTTTATTTTATTTTATTTACGCCAGAATCCATCTTGCCTCATTTTTGTTCTGTGCCTTATTACTTGTTTTTATTGTTGTAAATGACTCCCTTTGGGAAGATGGGCGGGATACAAGTCTAATAAATAAATAAATAAATAAATAAATAAATAAATAAATAAATAAATAAATAATCTTCTCTCCAAATGACTCCATGCATAGGTTAGCTACTTCTGGAGCCATTGCAGATATCGTGGCTGCTCCTTTTATTTGCCAATAAAATTTGTTGTTGAATTTAAAATAATTCCTTTTCATGACTAGCTCTGCAAGGGAGTGTAGAAAATAGGTAGGGATGTGTGTTTCTCTTTGTTCTTCTATCTAACATGGTCCTGAGAAAATTCAGAGCCTCCTCCTGTGGTATGCTGGTGTACAGAGATTTCACATCTAGGGTGACCAGTATATCCAATACTCTAAAGTTCAGATTTCTAGGTCTAAATGCATTAAACAAATGCCTAACCATAGGCATAGAAGTGGGGGTGGGGTGGAGTGGCTCAGTGGACTAAGGCTTCAAAAAACTGTCAGCTGCAAAGTAGATAAATAGGTACTGCTGTAAAAAGTAGGAAGGTAAACAGTATTTCCTTGCAGCCATGCCGGCCACGTGGCCATGGACTTGCACAACACTGGCTCTTTGGCTTGAATACAGAGATGAGCACCATCCCTAGAGACGGACACGACTAACACACATGTGCGGGAGAAACCTTTACCTCAGGCATGTCCAAACTTCAGCCCCCAGATGTTTTGAACCACAGCTCCCACAGTCCTCTGCCATTGGAAATACAGGCTTGGAATTCTGGGATTTGTGGTCCAAAACATCAGGAGGGCTGAAGTTTGGACATGTCTGCTTTACCTTTTTAAACCACAGGCGTAGTTGTAATCCGTCCTGATATTTTCAAAATAGTGTCAGGTTATCAATTCACCAATTTAATGATAACTGAAAGTCAAGTTCTATAATTCCTGTAGGCAATCTAGTAAAACTGATTCTATTTGTCAAAATGACGGTCTTCCAGAACACAAAGGCAAATGTGACATCTACCTGCTAGGGAAAGCATACCACAAAAAGACTGAGGATACTGAGAGATTCCATGGTGTCAATGATGAGAATGGAAAGCTGATCAATGATCGTGTCAAAGCAACAAAGTGCTGGTGGAATTACTTCGAGAAAGTTTCCACAGAAATGTTTCTGCACCCACTGATCCCATATGTTCCCCACAGTTCTAGGGTCTGTGCAACCTATCACTTCTGATAAAGTTGTTGTGGCGATGAAACAGATGAAAACAGGCCAAGCCACAGGACCAGATGATGAGTCACAACACTGGAACACCTGAAATTGGCTGATGGAACTGTTTAACCGGATTGTGCTGGAGAAGAAGATACCCAATATTGGCTGGCTCTTCTTCCATGAGGCAGAGCAGGCAATTAAGCTCCTAGCCTTTTTGTTCTCAGACAGATACCTAATGAAAAAGTTGCTTTTTTAATTGAAACCCTCAGTGCACCACCAAGAAGGCAATTAAACATGGGGTATGAGGATGGGGGCTTCATGGTCATGGATCCCTTCGGTCATTTTATAATCACCCCACAACTGCTAGAGGGCAGAAGGGGACTTTTTGAAGAAATTCTTTTAAAAGGAGTGTTAAATAGTTGCATGGGAAATGGAGGCAAGGGTTTGAGGGTTATTTTTAGATCATTGGGGGCTCTGTGTTGCTCATGGGCTACATATTTCTGACATACCCATTAGATCAGTGGTTCCCAATCTTGGATAACCCAGATGTTCTTGGATTGCAACTCCCAGAAGTCTTCACCACTAGCTAAACTGGTCAAGATTTCTGGGAGCTGCAGTCCAAAACAGCAGGGTTTCCCAAGTTTGGGAACCACTGCCTAGGGGCTCTATCCCACAGTCTTTAAAATCCTGATCTAATTTACCAATACACCAGCTCCAAAAATTGTGCCCCCACAGTTAGTGGGGTGTTTTTTATAAAACAACAACAAAACACCAGTAATGCCCACTTAACCAGGTTTCAGCGGTTTTTTTTAAAGATCCAAGGCATTTTTACAAGAGGCAAACATTAGTCGGGGTGCAGAAAACCCATTCCCCCTCCCTTTTGCTGTCAGCTTACTGGTTGTGTGGGTCAGCAACATTCTGTCTTGATGTTTTCCCCAACTGCTGTCTCTTCGATATTTTGCTCTGGAAACTGCCAGCCAAGTCAGGGTGAGGAGGAGGAGGAGGAGGAGGAGGCTCACTTGCAGGACAAGGATGAAAAGGACAAGTCTTCTCTTTGGAGGCCAACCTGTGGCAGCCAGGGGCTACCAGCAAGGGTGTGGGTTGCCCCCTGGCACCCGGGTGATATCCTCACCAGCCAGGGACTCCATCACCATGCAAGGTGCATTCACGCACAGGGAAAGAAGAGGGAACTCCCTTATCAGAGAAGGAGCAAAAGGGAATCCTGAGGCTGGCGAATGAGCAAGCGATTGAGAGGCAGGCCTGGAACGGCCAAAGCCAAATATTGGTAGGCTTTCCCTCAAGGGCCGTCAATGAGGAAGCCCCCTGCTGGTGGCTGCCTTGGGTGAGGCTGAGGAGGGCTCGGCAGCGGCAGCACCAGGTTGAGAGCCGGCGCAGAAGCGAAGGGCAGGGCAACTGGCACCTGCTCCTGTCAGCGCTGGCATAACTTTATTCTCTCTTTCTCTCTCTCACACACACACATACACACCATTGTGTGCACATGCAAACACACACATTCTCACCTGCATGCCCGCCTTGTTTTTTTACTGTGGCATTCTTGCTCCCCTGCCTTCAGAAGTCCCCCTCAGAACTTCTAGATGCAGGCTAATAATGTGCGGGCATATAAAATGCGGTTACTTTAACCATGCTCATGGGAACATGGGCACTGCATTTTCAGTTATGTGACAACTTCAGAAAGGTTTTATTATTAACCACCTTTTTCGCCCGTCTGATAAAGCCCTTAGATTACATTCCTCTTATTTTACTCCATGGTTTGTAGAACTAAAACTATACAGTTAAGCATAAACATAGAGGGGGAAACTGAAGGATTATAATGTATCTATTTTCTGGAAGTTAACTATCATCAAGCTTTGAAGGAAAGGATTTTGTAATATGACATGCAGGGTATGCTATTTATTTATTTATTTATTTATTTATTTATTTATTTATTTATTTATCAGGCATCTGGCTACCAAGGCCACTCTGGCTGATTAGCAACAAAAGTAAAACAATAACCAAAAAGTCAAATTACCAGTATAAAAATGCTTAATCAAGCAGGAGCACAACATGATGCTTATAATCAGACATGGTCTCCCACCTCTACTATTATCCAGCCCTTTTATGAATTTCATATTTCAGATTATGTCATCAGCATATCTCAGAGGAAGCTATCTTGGTATTTAGCAACAGGAAGGAATTGTGTTAGGGGATATAGCTTCATCAAAGACATAATCTTATTACCCATTATTCTATCTACCAACTAAAGGAAAATATTATTATTGCATATCCCCTCTTAATATTCAATAAAAATACCATATAAGATTGTGATTTTATAGAATGATGATCATTTGCAATACTGTGTTATACTTGGACATATCTGTGCTATAGAATTTGAACAGATGTGTTAAGTTCTACCATTGTATTTTACTGAGTGACCTGAATTTGTCATTTTATTTAGTATATCTGCAAATGCCTTTGGACACAGATGTGTGTGTGTGTGTGTGTGTGTGTGTGTGTGTGTGTGTGTGTGTGTGTGTGTGTGTGTGTGTGTGTGTGTGTGTGTGTGAGAGAGAGAGAGAGAGAGAGAGAGAGAGAGAGAGAGAGAGAGAGAGAGAGAGGAGAGGCCAAGGCATCCATCTCTATCTGTTCCCTTTTGGCATCATTGGAAAAGGGATGCTGTGTTTAGCATGTTTAAAGGTTGTTTGTATATCAAAAAGATAGGGACCGAGAAAGAGCACTTTGAAGAGAGCCAGCTGGGTGCATGCAGTTGGACTCATTATATCCTTTGCAGTAAGGCAGGAAGTGTTATGATTTGTGAGTAGAGATGGGCACAATCAGGAAAAATGATGATTCGAGTTGTCGTTTATCGGGACGGGTCCGTTTCGGGTCGTTTCCGTTTGTCGAGGAAATTTTCAAACATTTGTCATTTCCGAGGTAAGTGGGCTCTTGGAGGCACCTCTCTGGGTGCCTCTGATGTCTGACCCACTAAGAAGGGAAGGGAAGGGAAGGGAAGGGAAGGGAAGGGAAGGGAAGGGAAGCATTTCGCGTTGCTGCCGCGTACCATACATTTTTACATTATGTTAGGGTTGGGGGGTAAGTGGCAGAGGCACCTCTCTGGGTGCCTCTGACTCACTAAGAAGGAAAGCATACTGGCATACTGGCGTACAGGTTACAGGTAGGGGTAGTGGGCTCTGGCTGGGAGGCACCTCTCTGGGTGCCTCTGTGACCCACTAAGAAGGGAAGCGTACTTGCGTACGGATCTGGGTTAGGGTTGGGGTTAGGGTAAGGGCTAGGCTTAGGGTTACAATTAAGGTTAGGGTGGGTTAGTGGACTGCACTTCTGGGTGCCTCTGACCCACTAAGAAGGACAGTGTACTGGCGTATGGGTTAGGGTTAGGGTTAGGGATAGGGTTAGGGTTAGGGTTAGTGGGCTTTTTATGTCCTCTGGCACATCCAGAAGTCTCAGTCAAAACCTGGCCATGAATTGGTGGAATGGGTCCAAAAATTTGCATGGTCCCATCCCATGGCCAGTCCAACATTGCGCAGGTGTAAAAAAATAAAAATAAAAATAAAATAAAATAAAATCAATGGAGACGTTTTATTGCAAGAAAAACCCACTGCTGCTACTATAAAAATCAGACATTTAAAATACCTAATTTTCAAATGTTTCTGTGGTGCTTTGGTGGGTTTTTGGACCACGATTTAAAAATAAATATTGCGGTCGCTATTTTGGATCCCCCCCACCGCATGGCAAATGGAGATGACGAGGATGCCCCCCCCAGCCTGGTACCAGCAGCCCAGAACAGGAGAGGGGGGGAAGGCTGGGGACCCCCCCCCCAGAAACCACCCCTCTCTGGTAGGTGCCTTCACTGAGGCAGGCATATTTTTGCCTGCTTTTTTGGCCGGGAATCGGGTTGTTGTTTTTTTTAACTTTTTTTCTGTGCTGCTTGGCATCGCGCGATCGCCGCGATGCCATGAATGACAACGAAAAATCAGGCCCAATTTTTCTTTTTTGGTTCGGGTTCGAGCTGGAGCGGAGTAATTCTCGTTACCGTTACCCGTTATGTAACGAGAACGAGAACCGAAAATGAAAACGAGAATTTCGCCACTCCGTCCCATGTCTATTTGTGAGTAGAGATGGGCATAACATGAACCACAAAGTATATACTCCCCACAAAAACATGCCATTTCATGGTTTGTTCAGAGCGGTCCAGAAAAAAACAAACAAACAAAAATGCCAAACCATTATCAGTGCTGGTGATTTGTACATGGACTATAATTTAGAGTCGGTCACTACTGTAATGACACAACACACACACACATAATTTAGACATCCCTAATCCAACATTCACCAAACTGGCACTGACTCTTAGGCTGGCTTTCCTCCCTGCTTTCTACATTTTTGGTAAAGACTGGAATTGGGATATCTGACGTATAGCTTCCCCACACAGGTGGACCCAGGAAAGTGCTCTTTAGCCAGCCAAATCCCCTTTGGCTACCCTCTCTTTTCCCCTCTGATCTTGAGAAGGATCAATCAAATGGTTGCTAGTATGAGATACATTTAACTGGCCACTTCTGCCTGCCACCATGGCCATGGTTCTCTGGGGCTTGGACCACCAACAGTGGTGACACTTTTGCAGGGAGAGCCTCGGCAGCATGCCTGTGAGTTCCTAGCCACTGAAAAATGTTTGTCTCCTGTTTCTGGCTTGCCAAACTGCTACTCGGTTTTATCATGCTCCTCTCATCTGGCCTGCTGGCTCACTTCCATAAGACTGCCTGCTCAATCTTTCTGAGTCTGACATCAGAAGATCCCATCTTCTGATATTGCATGCAACCACATGCCCCACTTAGATATTTGCCCTGAAAATATTGAGGAATAGGATGCAGGTGTCTAGCTAATCGAAATCAAACACTTTACTAAATAAGATAAAAAAAATAATAAGGAATGCAGACAAATTGGAAAAGCATTTGAAAATACAGTATGTTTAGAATTATTACATGATTTTCTTTTTATCTTAACTGTTGTGAATCGTAATGATTTCCAAAATCCATTCTGACACTGGCTTGGAATCTCTTTTAAGCCACAGCAGCAGAATGAGTAATGAAATTTGCATTTCAGAAAAAGAACAGTGAAGGTCAAGAGGTGTTAAATGCAACAAACAAGAATTTACATTAGTGACTCACTGATTGTTATAGTTCTGGCAGGTTAATTGTACTGTCATTTTGTTTCTTGCAACCAACTGTAACTGTTTCAAAGGTGTTGTTCAACAAATGCATTCAGCACAGGCTTCAAAAGGGCAAAATAAAGGCACAGAGGCAAGCAAAAAAAAAAGAAGAAGAAGAAGAAGACAGTTAAATGGAAAAGAGCTAAATGGATGCAAACTGAATCATCATAGAGGTTACAGCACGAGGAAAAGAGTGTCAGATTTTGTCAGCAAACTTGCCATAAGACATGAGGACTGAAATACCACAGTCAGGGTTTGTGTTGAGATGAAATGTGCAGATCTATTCCCTGATGTAGAGATGGGCACGGAACGAACATTTTTTTCATTTCCGTTACTGTTTGTTGTTTCCGTTACGTAACGAAACGACAAACGAAAATTGTGATGAAAATGAAACTAAACGAACAGAACCATGAAAATTGTGGTCATTATGTTTTGTTTCCGTTACTGGTGACGCTCAATGAAATGAGCTGTTTTAAATGTTAAAAAACACCCTGGATATCCGTAAAAACACAGTGATAATTATTTATATTGTCTGATAATACCTACCAGGGGGTTGGGGTCCTTAAAACGTTTGGTTTTGTCTTCTCCCATCGCGATGTATTTTTCTTTTCCCTTTAAAATGGATGTTGCCACCAGCCACAAAATGGAGGCAAGCCATGTGATGTGGGATCATGTTCAACCAATAGCATGCCCAGGTTGCAGACTGGGCGGGCAGTTCTGGCAGCCACAGAGGGCATAAAAAGCTCTGGCAGCCCCCGTCCTCCTTGCAGTCTCTGGTGGGAGTTAGGGTGGGATTTCTGTCTCTGTGACTCTAGCTTCAGTTCTGCAGCCTCCCTGTGTGCATGCGTGCTGTGTACCTCTCGGTGAGTACCCTCCCTTGCCCTGCAGTGCAGTCACTCTGCGGCTGTCTTGCACCCTGGACAATGCCCGCCACTGCCTTTGCAGCCTCCCTGCATACCTGGTCTATACTGTGTCTCTGCCAGCATCCATTTTTTTAGTGTTTTCCCTCTGGTCTGGGGCATTGGGGGATGCCTGCACATGGAAATGCTTTAAAAATCACGCAAAGAGTGGGTAGAAACGACAAACAAAAAAACAAAAAACAGTAATGAAATTTTTCAAAAAATTCCCAACAAACGGAAACGAACTAAAACAGACCTCTCAACGACAAACGACAAACCGAAATGCTATTTTTCTGTTTCGTGCCCATCTCTACCCTGATGTTCTGACCAGTTCTTCGCTGGCCTCCACAAATCCATGAACTGAGGTAAAACAGACACTCCCATAGATAGGAGATCAAGTGCAACTGAGAGATTTTACTCCTTCTCTCCCATTAAGTGTATCAGGGCAAAGTGGTGACCAGCATGGCACCTTCCCTTCAGGGAGAGAAAGGGCTACTTCTGAATTGTTTGCTTTTATCTCCCTTCCTCCTTCTATCATACTCATTCAATTGTCAGACAGGGGCATTGATGTTTCTCTCTTGCACTCGATACATAGCACTTAGAAAGATTTTAACACTTCATTCAAGTGTTTAATAAATTTTTCTCCTCCTCACCATCAATCAACAGACGGTGATCTTTACTGAGGTCAATCAAATATGCATTATTAGCATTGCGTAGGATATGACTAGCATGCATGTGCAGGGGGAACCTTTACCTTTTATCTAATTACTGGATAGTGTAGTGGTTTAGGACTTTGTCTGCAGGATGGCTCTTATCTCAGAAGGCACAATGGAGAATTGAACCCAAGGCCCCTGGCTTCACATCCAGATGCATGAGTCACTGAGCTCTCTAGACAACTACTTAATGTTTAAGTCCTAGGGACATTGTTAACTTACCACGGATTTGGGTTTTTATAGCGTTCATGTGCTTGCCCCTGGCTGTTTCACCAGCTACTGACTAACACCACTTTTGATTTTCCTGCATTGATGCCACCAACTAGCTTAGCTAGTAAATCAAAGTCTTCAGACTGATTTTCAGTTGAATAAAAAGAAGTTTATTGATTAAAAAACAGAATGAAAATCATCAATAGTTTTGAAGTATAAACAAAAAGATGAATCTAGCTCAAACCAACTCAACTGGAAAAAAGGCGCTTGAGGGGGGATATGATTGAGACATACAAAATAATGCAGGGTATGAGTAAAGTGGATAGAGGGAAGCTCTTTTCCCTCTCACAAAATACCAGAACTAGGGGACATGCACTCAAATTGAGGGCTGGGAGAGTAAGAACTGACAAAAGAAAATGTTTTTTCACCCAGCGCATTGTTAGTCTATGGAACTCCTGCCACAGGATGTGGTGATGGTATCTGGCTTGGATGCCTTCAAAAGGGGATTGGACAGATTCCTGGAGGTAAAGTCCATCACAGGTTACAAACCATGATGGAGATGTGTAATCTCCAGGCTTAAAACCAGGGTACTTCAACGGCCAGATGCAGGGGAGTGGTATCAGGAGACAGATATCTAGTCTCATGCGCTCCCAAAAGCATCTGGTGGGGCCACTGTGAGATCCAGGAAGCTGGACTAGATGGGCCTTTGGCCTGATCCAGCATGGCTCTTCTTATGTTCTTATGTTCTTAACTATGATAACTAATAAAGATGAATAAATGCACACCCTGTTCCTAGACACTGCTCTGGATATGGCAGGGTGTTACAAGTAATGGGTTGCTTGATCCATCCTGATCAGTTATTATGTAACCAGTGGCAAAATTAAGAATAAGTCTGCAGAAAACATGGATCTCTGTGGCAAATACAGGAACAATTTTTGGGTTTACCAGGTACATAGATGAAAACAAAGACACAATGGGAAACCATTTGTGTTGGTCTAAAAATAATAAAGGAAATAGCGAGGTTGCATGCTGATAACCATGTAAATAGTGGTACTAGGATGGAACAGAGGTTATGCGGATCAAAAGGAAGCTAGATGTCTTACTTGAGAGTAGTGGAAAACATGGAGCTTGTCTGCCCTTAACACTGTATTCCTGGAAAGGAGGGTATCAGTTGCTCTTACGCCTTCAAAACTTCTGTTTTAATGGAGATGCATTATTCTGGCTGATATGCATTTGAAACCAGCAGTGATTCACATTCACAGCAGGAAAAGATTTGGTTCTCAACCTACAAAACAGAAGTGGTTTGGCTAGGAGGGAGAATAGTGAGTTCTTTAAACTCTAAACCTTCTAGAATTTAAAAGTGATCTTCAATAAGTCTTGAGCTACACAACTTATACCATTGACAAACTCACTGCTCAGAAAAACACATCATTTCAATTCCACAAGTTGATAAATAGTTGATAAATCACACATTCAGTCTCTGACTCCCTCACTAGCAAAGTAACACACTCATACTCGCACTAACACACACACATACATACACAAATTGCATCAGTATCTTGGGCCAGAATAGATGTCCTTAGGGGAGACCAAATGTGCACATCTGCCTCTGTTGGTTTTTACTGTAAATGCCTCTTTTGAAAGCAGTGATGTGGTGTGCAGGGTAGCAACAAAGGAAAAAATGATTGCAAAAACAGCAGACACCTCGGGTAAAGGTGGAGGGGAAAGTTGGATGACCCATAGATTCAATGTTTATGTGTTGTCCCCCACCCCTTGTTCTATGATCTCTGTTCTTGGTATTAAAAACGGACAGCAGTTGATAAATAATGCATTTGGCCTCTGATTCCCTCACTAGTAAAGTAACGCACCCACATTTGCGCACACTCATACATGCACACACAAGTTGCTGAAGTATCTTGGGTAGACATGGGCACGGCGAAATTGTCGTTTCCATTTTCGGATATCGTTTCCGTTACGTAACGGAAACGGTAATGACAATTAAGCTGTCAGAACTCGAACTCGAACCGAAAAAAGAAAAATTGGGTCTGATTTGTCGTCGTTCCTGGCATCGTGCGGCGATCGCGCGATGCCAAGCGGCATAGAAAAAAAGTTTAAAAAATAAAAAATAAAAACCGATTCCCAGCCAAAAAAGCAGGTGAAAATATGCCTGCCTGAGGACACCTACCAGAGGGGGTTTCTGGGGGGGTCTCCAGCCTCCCCCCCTCCTGTCCTGGGCTGCTGGTATCGTGCTGGGAGGGGGCATCCTCGGTGTCTCCATTTGCCATGCGGTGCGGGGGGATCCAAAATGGCGTCCGGAATATTTTTTTTGAAATCGTGGTCCAAAAAAACATCAAAGCACCACAGAAACATGCGAAAATTAGCTATTTTAAATGCATGAATTTTTACAGTAGCAGCAGTGGGTTTTTTATAGCAGTAAAAGGTCGCACTGATTTTATTTTATTTTATTTTATTTTTATTTTTTTACACCTGCACAATGATGGGCTGGCCATGGGATGGGACCATGCAAATTTTTGGACCCATTCTACCAATCGCATGGCCAGGTTTTGACTGACACTTCTGGATGTGCAAGAGGGCATAAAAAGCGGAGGCACTCCCAGAAGAGTTGCAGTCTGGGCTTGGATGTGGGTGGGAGAGGGCTGTGTGTAGCTGGCTGCTCTGCTAGACTAGTTTCGATTTCGCGGATCCTTTAGATTTCAGTTAGGCAGGCAGGGAGGGAATTGATTCAATTGAATTTTTAGGAAATAATAATAATTCCTTTCATTCTCTGTCTGCTGTGGGGAATAGCAACACAGTTTATTCTTTTTTATTCTCCTGCAGTTTGTTAGGATTTCTTTTCTGATAGTGCTTCAAAGGGGGGGGAGGTTTGAGTGGGAGGGGAGGTGTGGATTTATTTTAAAAATTTCATTTGCTTGGTGGCAAGCCAAGGTCCTTTCATACCCTGCCTGCAGCTCTGCTGTGGGTGCACTGCCCACTTTGTTTGCAAAAATTGCAATTGCTTTATTCGATGCAGTCTTGTGCAGCAAGTCAGTTTAAAGTGTTTTCTGCCTGCTCTGGGTCATTGGGGGACCTGCGCCCACCGCCAACGCGCCCGCCCCTCCCCCCTGCCGCTGCCACCGCCTGTCCATGCCCCTCCGCCACCCCACCTGCCGCCTAGGGTGCAAAAACACCTAGCGCCGGTGGGACGCCACTCGCTGGGACGTCTAATCGCACGAAATCGCGGCGGCGGTAATGACAAATGACATGACGAAACGACAAATTTTTAAACATTTCGCGAAAAACGGAAACGACCTGAAACGGACCCATCCCGAAAAATGACAACTCGAAAAAAAAATTTCTGGTCGTGCCCATCTCTAATCTTGGGTAAGAATAGATGGCCAAATCTGCACCTTTGCTTTTGTTCATTTTTACTTGAAGCCCCTCCATTTTTAGGCTTTGCTTTTTTGTTTTTTAATGCTTGCTCAGAAGACCTCATAGATTGGTGGTGGGTCCCAATAAGGTCACAGGATCCTGCCTTTTCCTGCTACCACTGCTCTGTGTTGCATCCCAATCTTGGGTTGCAATAGATGAACTTAAGTTGTAGTTGGGGACCAAGTGAAATAAAACCTACAATTTTTCAGAACGGCCTGCGCAGACAGCTTTAGAATATCAGAAAAATGACTTACTATAATGTGGATCCAATTGTACTGCTGTGTTTTTCATCCTAATATTCTTATTAACTATACATAGTTCAGTAGTTCTGGAATGTTATGGCATGCCATCATGCCACACTCATTTTAAGTATATAAAATGCACAATATAAATTGAGAAGAGATACAAGAAATAAATGTGCTATAAAAAGTCCTGTAAAATTATGAAGGCTGACTGGCAGAGAATAGCAGCAACCTAATAGGATATTATTAAAAAAATAATTAGGAAATACCAGAGACAGTATTTTAGCCACCAATGACCATGTACAAAGTTCATATCAAACCCCAAATGACTAGTTTTGTTTGTGCACCACGGAAAATAGTACATAAAGTTGTGTGTGTTGGGGGGGGGGTAATAAGGTAGTTCTACTGCATGGAGAACTCAAAAGCCTAAAACGGGTTACATACCATCAACACCCACCCCCTGCCATCTTTAATTTAAAAATAGCTATCTTGCTCTGCAGAACAAGGCTTTAGAAATATTAACATTCGGACTACTGGCAACATACATCTCCATTTTTGTATTATGGCAGAACCTGAGTGGATTACCAGACTAGTTCAAGGCTTGAGCTGAACACAGACATGGACTTTAAATGGATCTGACCCGGAGTCAAAATGGACGTAATGAAATTTCACAGTAGAGTAATGAAGAAGTACCAGAACATTAACCTATTTAAATATAACTCAAAAAACCAGCAACATCCAGTGTTTGAACAATGAATTGCAGACATAGGCACGAAACAAACTTTTAATTCATTTCATTATAGGTTATTCATTTCATTAGCTAATGAAACGAATAATGAACCAACCCATTAAAGAAAAATGAAACAAAACGAAATGGAAATTTCCGTTTCATTCACTTCATTTTTCATTACCCCCCCACACACCTTGTCCTCGCTGTAGTCCTCCTGGTCCTGGCAGGGAAGGTAGGCCTGTAGGGGCACTGACCCCAAGCCAACACCTCAAAAAGCCCCTGGCTGGGGACTTTTAAACCCCCTCCCCCCAAATTAAATAAAACTTTAAAAAAGGAGAACCAACCTGGTCCCTGGGGCCGCATGGTCCGCACTTGAAGGAAAACAAAAAACAAAAAAGAGGCATTGGCCCCAAGCCAGCACCTCAAAAAGCCTCCACTGGGGACTTTTAACCCCCCAAAATTGTTTTTTAAAAAGGACTGCTGACCCGGCCCCAGGGGTGGTTGGGTCAGCACTCTAAAATAAAGGATTTTTTTTTAAAAAGAACCAGCGTTGACCCGGCCCCAGGGGCTGCACGGTCAGTGCTTTAAAACAAACAAACAAACAAAAAACAGTGCTGACTCTGCCCTAGGAGCCATGTGGTCGGTGCTGTAAACCCAAAAAATAAATTAAAAAAATAAAATGAGTACTGATCCCGCCCCAGGGGCTGCACAGTTGGTGCTTTAAAAACAAACCAAAAAGAAAAAAGAAAAAAAAGAGGGGGCGGGTTGGCACTCTAAAATGAATAAAATGATAATAATAAAAAAGTACCAGTGCCGACCTGGCCCCAGGGTCCGCACAGTTGGCACTTGAAGAAAAGGTGAAAAAAGCCCTTGCCACCAGGGCTAGGATCAACCCCCACACACACACACACCGCCGGTGCTACCACCACCACCCAGTGAATCGGACCCGAACTGGTTTGGCTTGGTTTGGGTTCACACAATTAAAAAAAAATCGTATGGACCTGAACCGAGCTGAACCAAGGGTGGGCCTGAAACAGACGAACCTGAACCATTGGTTTTCTGTTTCGTGCCCACCTCTAATGAATTGTGTTGCCTAAGCGTGCTCTCTGCTGACACCTCTTGCAATATACAGGAGCAAAAGGGCAGAAACCAGCTTTACTGCTTAACAAATAAAAAGTGGACGCTTTTAAGACAGCATGCTACTTTACCTTTTTTTTAAAATTATGCCACACTTAATAATTAGAACCAAAGAGCGGGGAAGCGACTTTCAGTGTCCCCAATATAGTTTGATTAGCTAGAAAGGTCGGCTTAATAAGCAGAGCAGGAAAGTACAACCACCAGTGGCCCTCTCAAAAATATGCACCTCAGCGGGCAAAAGTGGGCATGGCTGGTATGTTTTTGAAAGAAAAGACACCTGTCCATTAGGACACTAATTTTAAAGGTGTCTTTTCCAGCAGGAAAAGGTGGTTTTTAGTGGTAGTGAGGTATGTTCTTAGTTTCTCTCACAGACACTCAAAAAATCCTATCTCTTCTTTAGCCCTGTCTTTCTCAGAGGTGCCAGTCCCTATTTGATTCTCTCTTCTGAAAGTGTAGGTCCCTATCTGGGGGAAAAAAATCTGAGCAGTCCTTCAAATCCTCTCAGGCCACTCCCCAGGCTCTCGCATTTGTCTACAGACCCACCAGTCCACACAGACACCTCTTATGCATTTTCATTACAGATGGGCACGACTCAGCGAAATTTTCATTTTCGTTTTCGTTTTTTCGTTTCATTTCACAACGAAAATGAAAACGAAAATTTTTTCAGAAGCAAAACGACAACGGAAACGAAACGAAACATTTTGCCATGTTTTTTGTTTTCGTTACGGCAGACACGTTGCATTGAAAAGAATGCTAACAAAACAAAATTTTTCATTTTCATTTTTGTTTTTTCGTTTCGTTTCATAACAAACACGAAAACGAAAAATGTGCAAAAAGCCCCCGAAAAACAAAAACGAACCAAAATGGACCCCTAAACGAAAAACAAAAAATTATTTTTTTGAGTCGTGCCCATCTCTAATTTTCATCATAACAGGTAAATGGCACAATGTCATGGATTACTCAGTCTTTATTTTGCTCAGGAAAAATGACTCAAAAGAGGGCTTGAAACAAAACATCTAGATGCGTGCAATTTTGCCAGGGTATCCCCCACCCCACCCCCACACCTGGTTGAGTGTTTTGTGATTTATGGAGGCCATTTCTCAGGTTTTTTCCAGTAAAGCAGAGAACTTCTTCATGGCTGTAAGTGTGCAGCTTGCTATGTGATGCAATCATAATATTTAGAATCATATTTTAAAACAGGATGCATCCAAGATTTCAAACAGGTTTTTGTCAACAGTGCATTATGGTTCACCCTGCTGGATTATGCTTTTGGCCTACCTCATGAGACATTTCTGTCTAGCCAGCCCTCCACATTTCTGACTTCTCCTGGTTATTCTGAAATATCAGCTAAAACTCTATAAATATGCAGGAAACCTGCCAACCCCCTCCCTATTGATGTTGCTTATTTGGAAGCTATAGAGCTACTATAAATATATCTGAGGAACCAGTGCATTAGTACAATCAATTACATCTCCACGCTCAAAGTTCTATTGTGTTGCTCACTTGGCAGTGTCTCTTTCCCTAAGAGTTTATGGCATGAAACCATAGAATGAATGCTTTTGACATCACAAAGGCAGGCCCTTTTGATATCATATAGGCGAGGGATGAAAGGATTCAGAGGAAATGTGGAACTACTTAAGGGACAATTGATTGTGGAAATGGCTGGTGAGTGGATATGGGACCCCAGAGCCACCAAAAGCTTTGGGCCAAATCCACCCAATGGCTACAAAGTTGTTGCCATTCTTTTTAGGGCTGGCATCCTTCCCCCATGCCCACCCAAACCCAAAAGTCAAAGTTTTATTTTTCTCCAGCACCACCGTCCCTGAGACTCGTCTCCTGTCTGGAGATCCCAAGAAGCACACGATTTCCCTGAGGCTTCAGCCCACGTTTTGAGGATCCACAATCCTAATGAAAATGGCTTTCTCAGAGAAGGTCCCACAATTCATAAACTCTATCCCAGTTGAATTACTCATGAGCCCTACAGTGTAGACCTTCAAAGGGGCCTTAAGGACATAATTTGGGGGTGAAGGAGAGATGCTATTCCATATTAATATCTTTGTCTCTTTTTGTGTGTATAGATGGCTTCACTCTATCTTATTATCTAATGAGAATTTCTTAAGATAGAGTAATGTGCAGAAAGATACCTTAAGTCTTCCTCCCTCAGCTGCTTGCTTTCTCACTCCAACTTGTAATTCCATAGTGATCATAGAGGTGTGGTTGGCAACCAGTTATCTCCCTGATATTTTGGATTACAACTCCCATAAGCCTCAGCTGGTATAACAATGGTCATAGGAGTTGTAGTTCAAGACATCCATAGTCACTCACTCATATAGGCATACATGCTCAGCAGCAGCCAAGACGGGCTATTGAAGGTATCTTTTTCACTCCATAATGTTTGAATGTAACTGAGAAGGAACAGCCGTGAAATCTGTTCCAACATCATCTCTATAGCTGTCCTGAAATTTATTGCTGTTTTAAGGATGAATTGGTGGATAAACAGCTGGAGAGAAAACATTTTCCTCAAAAGCAAACTAAGTTGCTGATAGCCTATCACAGATAACTGCAAGAATAGTAGCTTCTAAAGCTTGTATTTACGCTCCTATGAAAAAAATAGCTATAGGCCCTGGAACTGCTCACAAGATGGGATTTGACAAATAAACTGTTTTTGTTTGTTGTTCATTTGTCGGCAGAGCGCTCATAAGGCCTAAGAGTTTCCACACAACAGTAAAACTTTGTGTAATTACAGTCTGTGGATTTGAATACAAGCTGCTTCAAGGTTCTGCACATCTTTAAAGTAGTATTTAGAGAACCTAAACCTGTATTTTGCAACATAGATAAAAGAAAACAAATTATTACACCATCTGAATTGCCATGACAAGTGCATTCATTCAACAGGAAATACAAGACTGTGCTGGTAAGAATTCTTGAGGGAATGCATTAAATGGGCTAGATTTTTCCTAGTCTCATGCATTTGTGTGTTAGGAACCATGGCCCTGCCTCTTCTCTTTGCAGAAGGATGTTTCATTGCCTTTCTGACATCCACCCTGATGTCTGCTCTTGGTTCTGACACATGTCATATTCCTGGTTGCCATGAACTATTCAGCAAACATGACCAGAAGGGCTCTTCCATCTCTGTCAAACAAATCAGTGACTGATCTTCAAAAATGACTTTTGCCACATCTCAGTCTTTATATAAGGCAGACTTTCTCACATAAAATCAGGAACTGTATATTTTCCTTTCCAGGCCCATTTTAAACTATATTGATATTATCAGTTTTCTCTTTGCTCATTTCTGAACCCTCAATTACATTCTCTGCATCTTACTGTGTATCATTTACTTAATATGCAGTATTTAAGAATAAGATTTAGACCTAGTAGATTAAGGCCCCTTTGGGATATATCAGACAAGGTAATAAATTATTATTTTGCTGCAGTTGTGGGTGCAATAATCTTTTTATGCTGCAGGAATGCAGGTTACACTTGTCTTTTTATAGGCTTGTAATCCTTGATTTATTAGTTTCTCTCTGAAGTGGGGACTGGGGATTTAGCTTTTAGCTGGCTCCATTCCTTCCTTGAGGATCATGCCCAGCAAGTTACGCTGGGAGGTTGCTGTTAGCCCCTTGGTCGCTCTCTTGGAGGGTGCTCCAGGGGTTGGCAATCTCCCCCATGCTGTTTAATATCTATATGACACCATTGGCTGAGGTCATTCAGACAAACACAAACAATTTTCTAATCTGCAAGAGGCTGTGCAGACCCTTGATCGCTGCCTGGCTACAGTCATGGTATGGACCAGGACTAACAGGCTCAGACTGAACCTGGAGAAGACAGAGGTTCTGTTCCTTGGGTTGTGGGTGAGTGAATGGGCCTTATACCAATTTAGGCTCATTTCCCAGATTATCCCATACCTTGACATTGACTCTCTGAGGACAGTTGTGCAATATGTTTATCTTATTTGCATTTTATTTCCCTTGACCCTTGTTCGGCGATTGAAATGGGTGCAGAATGTGGTGGTCAGATTGGTGGTTGGTGCAAGTAAGTTTGATCACATCACACCAATTCTGGCTCATCCGCATTGAGTATCTGTTACCTCCCAAATAAAGTTCAGGATACTGGTTTTGATTTGCAAAACCCTCCATGGTTTGGGACCAGAGTGTCTGGCAGAGAGTACTTCCCAAAGATCAGCATCAGCCCAACAATAAAAAGGCCAGTAAATACATTCTCTGCTCGGAGTCAGGCCGACCCTTTAGAGCCATCTACCTAGCAAGAAAAGGTTTGCAGAGTCCCTTCCAGCATTTAAAAAACACCTTATAACCTGGTTATTTAAAGCCAACTTTGGCGAATGCTGAGGCTGTTGTCTCATCTGTTTGTCTGCCTATTGTGCGCCATTTCCATCTTATTTTTGCCAGTTCTAATCTTTTTATGTTATTGTCTTTTTTGTTGTACTATTGTTTCTAGTTGTTCACCACCCAGAGTTCCTTCGGGAAAGTTGAGCAGTATAGAAATGGAAACAAACAAACAAACAAACAATAATATAAGACCCTCACACAAAGTCTGTCACCCAATCACTTTGTTCAGTACCGACGGTAGGGAAGCAATATGGTGGTGTTGTGTGTGTCAAGAAGGTGCCAGAGAAACCTCTGGTTCTAGGTGGGACATATATGAATTAACCTTAGCCATATTCAATTGATGCCTTTGTGAAAGCCAACCAGAGGCACCAGAGCAAGGGGCCAAAAATGATGAAAATGGCACTCTTCCCCAAGAGCTGATGTGCCAGGACAAGGATGGCATTCAGACTGATACTGATGAGGCAAAAGCAGTGCTGATGCTTTTGAAGTTGGGAAAGAGATTTATGAAGAGCACCAGATGTTGCTTTCCATATCCACCCCATGCAGCTCCCTCCTATTCAAGGAAGGGTTTAGTCCCAGCTTCCATTCCCAGAAAACCTCTCATCTGCAAAGCAGCCCTTATGGTCAGTGAAAAGTTTCCTTCAGCTTCATAAACATTTGATGGGGAGGAGGAGGAGAACTAGGTGCCACTATTTCAGGAGCATGTGATCCTGATAGCATTCCTGCCCCTCCAGCTGCTCTTGCCCCACCAATTGCCAGAACTAGTAGTGATGACAAGTTAGCAATCCCTGTAAGGAATATGCAGTCAAAAGCTGACACTCCAAAGAAACCAATAATCTGGAAGCATTTTCAGCAGTGTGTGATAGATGCTCATGTGGCTGAGTGCATGGACTGCAAGGAGCACTCAAGCATGGGTAGGACTTGGGCCACCTCATCAAGAGTAGCATCCTAAGCCCCTTGAAAATTCAGCATAGGGCACTGTTGCTGGCAAATGGCAGGTGCTGGAGGACACATGACTTCCCTATTGTGTAGGATATTTATTTATTTATTTATTTATTTATTTATTTATTTATTTATTTACCATTCATCTGATTACAAGGTCACTCAGGGAAGTTCACAACAGTTCAAACAGTATGGCCCACACTCTCACCCTAGTGGTTTGGGGGTTCTTTGCAGGATATGAAAGATATTTGCATACCTAATTTAATTGAGCAGGCTAGAAAGGTGGCAGGGCATTTTCACCATAGTGTCCAAAGTAGTGAATTGTGGCAACAGAGTCAAGAGAATTTGGGGTTGCCACTTCACCACCTAATCCAGGATGTGTCAACTTGGTGGAAGTCTACTTTCTATCTTCTTGAAAGAGTGCTGGAGCAACAAAGGATGCCCAGGTTTCAGTGGTGGTCAGGAATGTTACTGCTACCAGTTAAAACTGACGCACCAAGTTGTGCCATTTTCCTGAAGTATCTGATTTAGCTGCAGTAATGCATGCCTTAATTACATCCCACTTAACAAACTGTAACATGTTCAATAAAGGGATGCCTTTTATGATGGTTTGGAAACTTCAGCTGGTTCAAAATGCAGCAACCAGAGTAAGGACTGGGGCAATTGTAGGAAGTATATAACACCACAACTGCACTGACTACCAGTCTGTTTCCAAGTTCAAATCAAAGTGCTGGTCATTAGCTATAAAGCCCTATACAACTTGGAACCAGGTTACCTGAAGGGCTGCATCTTCCCATATGAGATTTCTTGGCATTTAACATAATCAGAGGAGACTCTGCACAGCACATGCAAGGTTGATGGGGACCTGAGAGAGGGCCTTCTCTGTGTCACCTCCCTGGTTATGGAATGTTGTCCCTCAGGAGATCAAGCTGGCCTCCCCTTTTACCCTTTCACCAACAGCTGAAGACCCATCTTTTCAGGCAGGGTTTTAACATTCATGATTGAGTCACTTAATTCCCTTAGTTTTTTTAGTGTTTACTTGCTTTCTATTACGCAATTGTATTTTCATTATTGTATAGTTTTATTGTTTTTAATGTTTAAGGACAGGGCCCAGACTTACCCAGGCCCCATGTTGAGGCTGGTGTAGCTGCTGGATGAGGTCCAGAGTGGGAGGGAATGGTGGAGAGAGACCATGTGGCAGCTGCTGCAGTAAAATATACTTCCTCCTTGTAGAAGGAGGAGGGAAGTTAACTCTCTAACAACCCTCTTGGATCCCTGAATTAAAGAGTGGACAATGGAAGGTTTCCTGGCAATCTCTCTGATGCTGTCAGTAGTGCCAGGAAGCCCTCCCAGCACTGTCCCGCAGGTGGGCTAACAATGGTTCCACGTCCAGTTTTAATATAATGAATCACATTAAGAGACCCCTGATATGGTTTTAAAAACTGGCCAAATTCTGCGGCGCTCAATGCACTTTCTTCAGAATCTTGAGCAGGAATTTTTTTTAAAAAAAACTGTTTTGTTTCAGAATTCCATAGAAAATGGTGTTCCTTCTGGGAAGAAAAATCACCATGAAACAGCCAAGAAATTCCCCTGAGATTTAAAACACCCACACATACACAAACAAAACATATGTCAAAAACAACAACATCCCTCCTTTCCACATATAACACCATTTTTTCTAAATATACCTTGCTGTAAGGGGAGAAAAGGTTTCCCTTTTTTCCCTTGCTGAAACCAGTGGCAGCTAATGAATATGATTCTGTAATTCACTGTACTAAAGTTTAAAAGGCAAAAAGGAGTTGAGCTGTGTGGCCATCACAAAACACAATTGCAAAAATAGGTTACAGGCAATACCTTTATAGGCCACTATTAAAAATAAAAAAAGAACATTGCAAGCTTTTGAGTGTAAATCACCCTTCTTCAAAGCAGGTCCCTGAAGTTCAGACATGGTGAAAGATGTGCTTCACCAGGAGGTTACTTTTAAAGTCCTTGGTTAGATGATGTTCTTAAAATCCATGGCTAGATGATGTTGCATCCAGAGCACCCAGGAAAGCAAATAAACTCTCAGAGTAGGTGGTGAAGAGGGTGAGAAGAGGGTGAGAAGAGGCTCCTCTCTTCCTGTTGAAGCCCTCTTGCCAAGAGGTCAAAAGAAGATGCCTCTTGCAAATCCAGGGGGACTCAGATGCTCCATAAGGCTTCATAAGCAATCTTTCACCTCTGGTCACTGACTAGGGCAAGGAAGGGCATCTTGGTTCATCTCAGGCACTCCATCCTCTCCCTTGAGATTTCAGTCTCCAAGGTAGATCTTGGGTGAATTAGGATCGTGCTATAAGCAAACAGGGTTCATGATCCTTCTGGTCATGGTTCAACTTTTGACCAATTTCCTACTTTTGCAAAGCTTGAGTAAACATGAGTAACCCTTGACTCCAGCCTCAAACCATGATATTTCATTATTACTTTTTAATCATTAATTTATCTTGATTTTTTTGAAAACATTTTAAAGGGTATTAGCAATCTCATTTCTTCCCAAAGTATTTGAACTAGCTTCTTTTGCAAGTCAATCTACATAATTCATGGGATTATACAAACTGAGATAATGATAATCATGATCTCATTTCACATGCACACTGAACTTCTTGCTGCTAGGTGAACGTCTTAAAGAACAATAAATGCAGGCAATTACATTTGTCACTTAGAGGAGATCAAATGGATAGCAATAGAATATCCCTTTACTAGGAATAATAAACAGACAAAATTATATTGAAGCAGCCTTTGAGAATAATCGTTTGCACCCAGACATCAAATTCCACAAAATAAAGCTATCACTGGGAGATGGTGCCATGATCTCATCCAGCTCTGTCAGTAGGGCTTTTGTTTGAGTGACAGCATTACAATTTACCATACTCTAAGGGAACTTTTTCAGGACCTCTAAAATCCACTGGCAACTTAAATTCGGACCAGAAATCGTGGGGTTTTGTTCTGCTTTCTGTGTTCCCACCCTTCTGCACTCCATTGCTCCTGTCTGCAGTGAGGGGAGGGAGAAAAAAGGGAGAAAAAAATGCAGGCTGACCTCCGTCTGCTGTTGGAGCAGCCCCATGGGGATTCCTGTCTGTTAAAGGGGCGGCGGGGACAACAAAACAAACAGAAGGCGAGGAGAGCCCTGCATCCACAGCTTTACAATCCGCATTGGAAATTTTTTACCTCTGGAGACCAGGTACTTGTAAAATGCACTTAGGTGGGCGTGGTCGTACTTAATTTTTTTTAAAGTCTGCAGCTGGTGGGAAAGCAATTTTAAGCTCCGCATCTGGGAGCCCTTTGTATTGGATTTTAGGGGTCGTATAAAAGCAACCTAACTTCCTTTTTTTTCAGACTCATTGGGTTTATTGCTGAGTAAGATCTACTTTAAAACATTGGTTCCTCTCCATCCTTCTGTCTCCACTGTTCTGTCTGGCACCAATTAAAAGGTGTCATTTGCTACCTCTCTCACTATATGGACATCTACTGAATTCCTGTTTCATACTTTTTGTTATTCAGGCAGTAAATGTTGTGAATGTTCATAAGGAGAAAAGGGGGAAGCTAATACATTTTCTTTCAATAGTAGAAAATATATTAGCTTCCCCTTTTTCTCCTTATGAACATTCACAACATTTACTGCCTGAATAACAAAAAGTATGAAACAGGAATTCAGTAGATGTCCATATAGTGGCACAATTGCAGTCATTTCATACACTAGCAAGGTTATGCTCAAAATTCTACAAGGCTTCAGCAGTATGTGGACAGAGAACTTCCAGAAGTGCAAGCTGGATTTCGAAGGGGCAGAGGAACTAGAGATCAAATCACCAACATGTGCTGGATTATGGAGAAAGCCAGAGAGTTCGAGAAAAACATCTACTTCTGCTTCATTGACTATGCCAAAGCCTTTGACTGTGTGGACCACAACAAACTATGGCAAGTCCTTAAAGGAATGGGAGTGTCTGACCACCTTATATGTCTCCTAGGAAATCTATATGTGGGGCAAGCAGCAGCTGTCAGAACTGGATATGGAATACCTGACTGGTTTAAAATTGGGAAAGGAGTACAGCAAGGCTGTATACTGTCACCTTGCCTATTTAACTTATATGCAGAGTACATCATGCAAAAGGCAGGTCTGGATGAATCACAAGCCGGAATTAAGATTGCCGGAAGAAATACAACCTCAGATACGCAGATGATACTACTCTGATAGCAGAAAGTGAGAAGGAATTAAAGAACCTCTTAATGAGGGTGAAAGAGGAGAGTGAAAAAATGGGCTGAAGCTCAACATCAAAAATAACTAAGATCATGGCCACCGGTCCCCTCACCTCCTGGCAAATAGAAGGGGAAGAAATGGAGGCAATGACAGAGTTTATTTTCTTGGGCTCCTTGATCACTGCAGGTGGCGACTGCAGCAACGAAATAAAAAGACGCCTGCTTCTCGGGAGGAAAGCAATGGCAAACCTAGGTAGCATCCTAAAGAGCAGAGACATCACTTTGCCAACTAAGGTCAGGATAGTCAAAGCTATGGTTTTCCCAGTAGTGATGTATGGAAGTGACAGCTGGACTATAAAGAAGGCTGATCACCGCAGAATTGATGCTTTTGAGCTGTGGTGCTGGAGGAGAGTCTTGAGGGTCCCCTGGACTGCAAGGAGATCAAACCTATCCATCCTGAAAGAAATCAACCCCAAATGTTCACTGGAAGGACAGATTTTGAAGCTGAGGCTCCAGTACTTTGGTTACCTCATGAGGAGAGAGGACTCCTTGGAAAAGTCTCTGATGCTGGGAAAAATTGAAGGCAAAAGGAAAAGAGGACGACAGAGAATGAGATGGTTGGACGGTGTCATCGATGCAACCAATATGGATTTGACCAAACTCCGGGAGGCAGTGGAAGACAGGAAGGCCTGGCGAGCTCTGGTCCATGGGGTCATAAAGAGTCGGACACGACTGAACAACTGAACAACAACAACAATACATTTTCTTTCAATAGTAGAGTAAGCACTGGGTAGACACTGGAACTGCTAGTCCTACAATAAAGGAGGAGATGCCTTTAGAAATGAACAACAAATCTTGATTAAGAACATTGTTTTTGAGCTAGAAAAAAAATCTAAACCTTCATTATTAGACATGGGCACGATTTGGCGAAATTGTCGTTTCCGTTTTCGGTTATCGTTTCCGTTACGTAACGGAAATGGTAATGATAATTAAGCCGTCAGAACTTGAACTCGAACCGAAAAAAGAAAAATTTGGTCGGGTTTTTCATTTTCGTTTGTGGCATTGTGGCGATCGCGCAATGCGAAGCACAGAAAAAGTTTTTAAAAGTTTAAAAAAAAAAACACCCGACTCCTGGCCAAAAAAACAAGTGAAAATATGCCTGCCTGAGGCTTTGCCACCTACCAGAGGGGTGGTTTCTGGGGGGTCCCCGGGCTTTCCCCCCCTCTTCTCCTGTCCTGGGCTGCTTGCACCAGGCTGGGGGGGGTCATCCTCGTCGTCTCACCATGCCATGCGGTGGGGGGGATCCAAAATGGCGACCACAATTTTTCTTTTGAGATCGTGGTAAAAAAACACACCAAATCACCACAGAAACATGTGAAATTTATTTATTTTAAATGCCTGAATTTTAATAGTAGCAGCAGTGGGTTTTTTATAGCAATAAAACGTCGTATTGATTTTATTTTATTTTATTTTGTTATTTTGTTTTTTTAGACCTGCCCATTTGGGCTGGGCATGGGATGGGACCATGCAAAAATTTTGAACCATTCCACCAATGGCATCACCAGGTTTTTGACTGACACTTCTGGATGTCTCAGAGGGCATAAAAAGCCGAGGCACCTTCCAGAAATCGCAGTCGGGTGTATGGATGTGGTTGAGGGAGGAGGGCTGGCTGCTGGTGCTGGTGTGATCCGATTGAGATTGAGGAGGGAGGCTGGAGCCTTTAGGATTTAAGTTAGGCAGGCAGGCAGGGAATTGAATTTAGAAAATAATTTCTTTGATTCCCTGCAGCTTTGTCTGCTGAAGGGAACAGCAGTTTATTCTTTATTTCTTCTGTGGCGGTTTGTGAGGATTTTTTTCTGATATTGGATAAAGGGGGAGGTTCGACTGGGAGTGGGAGGTGTGGATTTATTTTAAAAATATATTATATACTACCATTCATTTTCTATTTTCCCAACTTCAGTTTGCTTGCACACACACACACATTTGGGGTGCAAGCCAAGAACAGAACCTCTGTGATATCCTAACAGCCCACTCGCCCGTCCGCCTGCGCCGCCACCTGCCTGCGGCCCGCGCCGCCGCCCGCCCACTCACCCGCCTCTGGCCACCGCCCACCTGCTCGCCTGCCCGCACCTCCCCCCTGCCGCTGTCGCCGCCCGCCCATGGCCCCCCCGCCACCACCGCCCGCCGCCCGCCCCCGGGCGCAAAAACACCTAGTGCCGGCCCTGATTGCGGGACTCCCCTATGCTCTGGGAAGTCAAATCGCGCGGTGGAAACGACAAACGACAAACGAAACGACAAATTTTTGAAAAAATTTGCGACAAACGGAAACGACCCGAAACAGATCCGTTCCGACAAACTCGAAACATCATTTTTTCTGGTCGTGCCCATGTCTATTCATTATAACTAAATGAGGTGTGCTCAGAGACAGGAGCAACTGCATCTTCCTTAGAAATTCAGGTGCATGGTGTAGGGGTGGGGATAATGAAACTGAGAAGAGATGCAGAATATCACTCTGAAACAGATGTAGGAAGATGTACTGTATAGGCCAGGGAGTAAAAAGTGCAGACAGCCTATGGCTTTCTTATTCCCAAATGCCCCTATAGTCATCCGGGCTAAGAGATGCTTGGAGGATGCCAGGACAGAACTGGGTGTAATATCCAATCCACACCTACCTCAGCTGTATCTATAAAACAACTCAAATGGGAATCCAATGCAGCTGGCATCTTTTCTGACTCACATCTAGGAATGACAGGACTGGCAAAATCCATGTTTCCAAGAACTTTTGGACTTTACATCCAAGAATCATTTTCCCCGCATTATATCACCACTACCACCACCACCACCATCATAAAAAAAAAAAATGCAGAATTAGAAGCAGTTGCAGGTCTCAGAAATTACACCATCAGAGCTACAAAAATGGCATTGTGAAGAACAGCATCCATAATGTGCTGACATTTAACTGGCACATGTGTATGTTTTTGTTTAAACCCTTATGTTATATAATACATTTTTTTATATAATTTTGATTGACCGTGCCTGGTATTTAACAACAACAGCAGCAGCAGCAGCAGCAGCGACAACAACAACAACAATATAGTAGTAATAGTAGTAATAGAACAAAGAATTGTCTGGATAATTGACATTGCAATTCCAGTAGATGTCAGAGTTGAAGATAAAGAACTGGAAAAGATTACAAAATGCAAAGAACTCACAACTGAAACATGTTGCTTGTGTCTGAAACACATTTCAGTGGTCCCCATAGTCACTGGGGCTTTGGGAACAATGTCAAGTATTATAAGTACTGTAGTTGCAGATCTCAGAAATAATACCAGTCAATGTGTTTCTATAATTTTGATTAACAGTGGTATTTTAATAGCAGCAGCAGCAGCAACAACATCAACAAAACAACATCAACAAAACAATAACAACACCAACACCTCCCAACCTTTGGCTCCATAGCCAAATACCTAAACCACTGAGCTATCCAGGACTTCTTCATGACTCCATATCCATGGAGTTTTCTTGGCAGGAATACTGGAGTGGTTTGCCAGTTCCTACTCCAGGTGCCTACAGACTGTAACGACACAACACACACACACATCCAGCACTTCTTACTAAGGAGATTATGGTGGGTTGGAGGCATCCAGGGACCCTTCCCTAAGGGACTCTGGGACTGCATATAATCCACAGGGTACTGAATTATAAGGTTCCACAGCACTGTTTTTTTTTTTTTAATTCCATTTTATAGTGGCAGCCTGGCAGGACATAGACTTTTAGCCTGTCAACTCTTATGCTAGGAGTATCCTTCTGCCATGAATTTTTGAGTTTTAAATTCTTCACACTGATACAAGCATGATGAAGTGGCCTCGAGCCACAAAAGCTTGCTCATTGCATGATGATTATTAATGGTATTTAAAAGTCTTCCTTCCCTTGTACTAGTAAAAACCTGGTTGCACCAAGCTAGTTTTTAAGCGAGCCTGTGTCAACTCTAGCAGAATGCTTCATCTCTCTTCTCTTCATTAGCTACTTAGCCATTAGGCAGACTGAATGTCTCTCAAAATTGCTTTATACCTCTCAACATGACATTTTCTTTCATTTTAATTGATTGATTGATTGGCTATCCTTTGTCTAATATCACATCTTTGGCAGGAAAACTTACAGTATTTGGATTAGAAGGCTCCACTCACTTGACTAGTCTGATATGAACCAATTGCCTGGAATCCTACTGGGTTTTTGACTAAGATTTGAATAATTGGCAATGGCTAATTCCAGCTTATTAATAAGTTGCTGGGCCTCCTCTTGATTGGATCATCAGGTGTGTGACCAGGCATTCAACTGAAACATGTCCTGACATCTCATAAATTAGCTGAAGTTAGTTGTGGCAGCTTATGCAAATTTTATGGGAACACCTATAGACTTGTGGCCAATGATTTCTTCAAGTGCATTTTAAAATATCATAGAAGTATTAGGCATGCTGGTGGTGGACAGGAACAATTTTTTAATAACGAACTTGACATGAAGGAAATGCTCCAGAGAGCTGTTTGAGACAACAGGCTAGCACAGTTTATTGTAGAGATCAATAATACTGACTGATCTGAAAATACATGAATACAAGATCCTTAATGCTTACACACACAGAGAGGAAGGTTCCCCAAATCACCAATGTTTTTACAGAAGTATTAAAGCTAACAGAAGATGATGACAAATATTGTACTGAATATTTCTGGTGAAATTTACAGAACAGAAAGCTGTCCTAAAATCTGGCTGAGAGAAAATTATATTACATACCAAAATAGGAAAATATATACGTCTGTAGTAACTCAAGAATAAAAACCTCAATAAGCCATTTGCTAAGGTTTCCTAAAAGGAGCATACAACATAATTTTTCACAAAGTGAAAAGATGGGGAGAAGAAACATGCAGTTTGGATTCAGAGGATGATTTTAAACAAGGCACCAATCATTGTGCCTATAGGCCCTTGGGGAAAACAACACATAACGGATGTGGATATAAATGCCTGTGGAGGTCAGTTTTTAGAGTGTGGCTGAGTTACCACACTCCCCTCACTACAGAGTAGTAAAAGGCACAACCTCACTCTAGCACAGGCTCCCAGTTGTCTCACAGACCATTGACCTCTACCAAATTCGACTCAGGTACCGCTGCCACCAGTCAGGTATCCCAGTTCAATCATTGAGTCCCAGACAAGATGTAATGTGGAAAAATAAAATGAAAGTTTATTGAATACAATAAGATGTTGAATACAGTTTACTTGTGTACCATTACTTAAAGTTTCTCAAAGCAGTTTACTTAAATACTGATCTAATTCCTTCACTCAAACTTGACTGTTCATTAACTCCAGGCGTGCAGTTTCCCTACCGTAGCCCTATCTGACTCTAACTATCTCAGGTAGAGCTATTTAAGCACTAAGGCTCCGCCTCCACATTCCATATTTGGGCATAAACATTATCCTATTATTCCCCCTCTTGTACAATTAAAAAAGTTTCAGTATACCAAAAGTGGACGGGGCCAAAGACATGGGTAGAAGCCAAAGTAAAACAGATAGCAGGGTATACTTTACAAGCTTAGATATTTTCTCATCAACCATGTATAATACATTTCCTAGAAATGTATTTAAAAGACATTTTAAATGTGATTAAAGATTTATATCATTGTCCAATTACCTCATCAACATTTTCATTGTGCATTTATGCCAACTAGATTTTAGCCAATGTGTAGAGTAAATATATATGTATATGTATGTGTTTGTGGAATGTTTTATGTTTTCATTTATTTTCCTTTCTCTTATGAGTTTCATAATTGTACCAACAATCTCTTTATCCTTGAGATACACTTTCAGTCTCTCCTAACAAGAATATTTTGCTTGCATATCAAATCAGGTGTCTTCCTGTCAAGCACAAGTCTACAATCATTATATGTAAGTAATTTCCTGATGGCTTGGTTTGCAGCTACAAGAAATCTCTAGATCTTACTTAACTGTCCTCCATAGATGTAATTAAGTGTCTCCAAATGTTTTCCTTAATTGCATTCCTTAATGTCCTGAGTAATGGTTTGCTCTTTTCTTTCAGTTACGAAATGCATTCATAGCTTCTATTAATCCCATTTATCATTACAATTTGCTTAGCCTGAAATGTGCTCCATTAATTAGTTCTTTTCAAGTCTTTTAAAAGAAATGTTGGAAGATCATTAATTCTAGATGGGCAATTTATTATTGCTTAGGAGAAGTACACATTGTGTCTGTTCTTTTTAGAAGTTTCCATTTCATCCTTTGCAAAATGTATTTTATATGGTTATTTCCTCAAGCCCCCACACCCCCAAAGAGTGACATTTTACTGTTTAAAGCTACACTTCATGTGCTCTGTTACAAACCTTAACAAATGAGCAATATATTGCCTTTGAAAATTGTTGGCCTACAAATAAATGTGTAATGCTGCATATATTACTAAAATGAGTTGTTTCTTTGATGAAATGATACATAATGTGATGATCAAGATAGAAGAATGCAGTGCCAAGAAGCAGCAGGAGACAAACAGTGGAAGATATTTATAGCTTAGCTTTGGGGGTGGGGTCAGAATGTGGCACAGGGTGATCCGGAACATATTTACCAAGAAGTACGTAAATCCCTGAGAGTTCACTTGGTCTTTTTGGTTTGATAAATGTGTTTAGAATTAGAGGTTTAGGATTATTGACTGACCTCTTTTAATGGATTTAGGTATGCCAGCCACTTCGTAGGTTTCATTTCCAAAGCAAATGGGGCATGTGGGCAATGATCCCTAAAATAATTGCATTTCTGACCAGCGTACTTTGTCTGCTGATATATACCAGATGGGGAAGATCTCCAGGGTGCTACGTATTTGGGATGGATAGCTGGATGTGCATCCCATTGAAAGCAACATACATCTGAAGCCCTCATTTTAGTTGGCATAAGACTGTGTGAATTGTTGCTTACTTTTCCGGCTACAAAGGGAAAGAAAAAGACCAGCCCTTAAGATTCGATTAGAATCCTTAATCAAAATACGGCTGCAGTTCCTCATATGGGCATCTGCCAAAACATTTCTCACATTTGGCAGGTTGTCCTTTGAACAATCGGTTGCCCATCCAGAAGAAGAGTGGGAGCAGGATGGTCAGCTGGGAAGAGAGCCATCTCATTGGTGGCAATGATCACGATTATGCAACTCCTTATGCTTCTCAGCATGCACTATGGAAGATATGATGCATTGCTAGAGGTTCTAAATGCTCTTGAGGCTACTTCCTATTTATTGGGCTCAAAGTATCTGACATATTTATTAATTGCATGCTTGTGCTTCTGATACAAATAAAGAAAGTAGCAAACAAAATTATGGCCCTTGTTTTGCAGCAATGACCAGTGTGGCTATTCATTCCATTCCTAAGAAAAAAGTCTGCAATGGAAAACTTTAGAACTAAAAACAAAAACAGACTCCACTCTGTGATGCAAGCAGATAGTGTGCTGTGATTGTGCACAGATGGAAAATCCAACAATGCAAAGGTTCTCGCTGTGCATCATAATTTACTGTGGACCTGGCTTGTAATTTACTATCAGTTTGTCTACAGTAGAACGGGCTGGTGTGGGCTTAACACTGTTGCATAGGGTCATGTGGCGGTGCAAACTCCACATGGTGCAATCCTCACATCCAAGTGACATATTGGAGTTCAAGTACCCCTACTTGGTCTGGCTCCTTGTGATATCATGAAGTGGCTTAATAAGCAAGCCACTTCAGGGTATTAGCACTTGAACACTTCCTCTGCTCCTTAGTAGAGGGGCAAGGGAAGTGAAATTTATTTTAAGACTCTGGTAGACTATGACTGACACATGACATCACTTACAAATCATTTGTTTCCTTTAAAAGACTGCTTAAGAAATTGGCCCTAGCTGAATCCAATATATACAGTAATACCTTGCTTTAAGAGTAACTTGGTTTAAGAGCATTTAGCAAGACAAGCAAACATTTCATCTAAATTTTGCCTTGCAAAACAAGTAACTGGAGCAGGTTATATGATCACAAGTGAGTCAATGGTGGTGCTCCCCCCCTCCCCCGCTGGATTGTAGGTGATTGTCTGGAACAGGCAGCCTCCAAAGCAGAGGGAGGAGAGAGGAATAGAGGTTTACCTTGCACCAGCCAAGAACATTTTCAAAAGGGAGTCCAGGTTAGGAGTTAATTTTATTTTTCATTACATTTGTATTTAATTTGTTTTTAATATCCTTTCTAACTTTCCAAACCATTTCTAGTCATAGGGAAGCAAGTCAAGTTTGTATATGACTACAAATTGCACTTTATTATTGGCACATTAAAAACATGGAGTAAAATTCAGTTGTTAGTTCCAACCAGAGCAGATTCCATAGTCAGGTATCTGAACCATGGTATGGACATGGCCAACTTCTTTTGAGAATTTTAATATTTTGTGTGTACAATATGTCATCTGTGGGGCCCCAGAATGAATCATCTGAGTTTCCATTATTTCTTATGGGGAAATTTGATTTGATATAATAGTGTTTTGGTTCACAAACATGTTTCCAGAACAAATTATGCTCATAAACCAAGTTACTGTATTACTGTATTCCTTTTTTAAAACCGATGTATTTGCCAATATCTTGAAATGGCTTTCTTATTAAGCTACTTCATGATATCAGAAATTGAAATTGGAAGGAGCCTTGACACCAATGAAACTTTTGGTACATTCCCAACTATAACACGTGCTGGAAATATACCAAAACAGAGAAATTCCACACATACACACACATAAAGGAGGAGGAGGAAGAAGAGGAGAAGAAGCCCCTAGGAGGAGATCAGAAAGATAATGGGTAATACTGCTTAGGAGATTGGTTTTTTATGGTAATTACATTTTGTGATCACCTTTAAAAAGAGGGAACTAACCCTTCACCACAGATGACCAAACAGCATTCCTATGGGAAAGATTTCAAGTGTTTAGCAGCTGATCTGCACTGGCCTGAAGCCAGTGCCAAACAGCTGATAGGTACCAAAAGCCTGCTCTTCCCCCACCCCATGGGGAGGGGGGAAGAGGGGGCTCTTTAAACTTATCTTCCCTCCTCCTGATGGGAAACTTATCTTCCCCACCCCACCTCTTAACTGCTCCTCGCTGGCTCATTTTCTGGGGGAAAAGGGCGCAGGGAAGCCAGCATGAAGCAGCTGAGAGGTGCTGGCCCCAAGCTGAGAGGCACTGGCTGGGGGAGCTCTTTCCCCACCCCATCCTGCACTGGCTGGGAGGGGGAGATTAAGCCCACTCTTTCCCCCAGCCAAATGTTGCATAAGCATCACACACAGTACACAAAAAATGAATAACGAATCAAACCAAACCAATGAAACAAATATGTCAAAAATTGTTAAAAATGAAACAAAATTAAACAAACCTTAAAACAAACTGAACCAAAATGAATTGCCATTTTTTCGGTTCGTGCCCATCTCTACTCATGACTGCCTAATGAATTACAAAACATATGGGTACTTGAGATGCCTGCCTTACCATTAACTATATATGTCTGAGAGCAAGGTTGTCCTGAGTAAAAGTAGCACTCAAGGTATATGGAGCACAGATCTGGTCAGGGAAAAATGTTTGGTGTATGCTATATTTTTAGAGGACAGAATCCTGTTGCCAATTACACCAACATCAGGGAAATGATGTAAATTTGACAAACTGCAACTTACAGATAATTTACTGGTTGCACATTTGAAAGTGTGCCTAGGCATTCAACGTGCACCTCAGTGATAAATGGTAAATTGTCTTCAAGAGGTTTTTGTTGTTGTTGTTGTTGTTGTTGTTGTTGTTGTTGTTGTTGTTGTTTTGCCTTAACATAGGTCAGCAATAGTATTCTGGTCTACTCATGCTAGTCCAGCAGCCTATCTCTTACAGACCCGTGCAATGCATGCTAGTCCCTTTGCCATTTGTTATGTCTTTTGTAGCATGAGGACTTGAAGGGCTTGAATGTTTGCAGAATTTTTGTGCCCTTCTCTTGGTAGTTTAACATTATTACCATTGTGTTGATGATGCCTGTGAGAAAGAAAAGGACACATTTTCCATGCTGCCCCTATGCCTTCCACAGTGCACCAGACCTGGGCCCCATTGCTCCACTACCAGCATCAGAAATAGCTGGCTGGTGAGGAAAGGCCTGGCCATCAATTGATGTAATGTCCCACAACAAAGGTCCTTCTTCCAGTTTGCCTTGGAAGTGCAACTAGAGCAAATTAATTCTTGAAGTGTGTCTCGGTGGCAACCTGTTTGCTGCTGGAATGCTTTGCACCCCTGATTCCCGGGACGGTGTGAAATGGCACCTATGTGATATCTCCAGGAGTCTGGGGCTGGGAGTGTTTAAAAGCTCCTTCCTCCAACTCTCACACTCTTTTGCCAACGTGTCTCACCCCCTCCCACCCACCTTACAGCTAATGAGAATGAGAGTAACTGGTCCCTTTTGGGGCAGATGAGAATTTTTGACCATCCCATTCTCCTTTCTGGGAGAATAAGTAGGACAGGGGTGCCCAAACTTTTTGTAAGGAGGACCAGATTTGGTGGCTGAGAATGTGTCAGGGGCCAGTTGTTCCCCGATCCTGCCACCCCACTGCAAGCCCCACCCACTGACCCTTTGCAACCCCACCCACAGGAAGGAAGGAAGGCGGGACCAAGGGAGGGAGGGAGGGAGGGAGGGAAACTATGAGAGGAAGGAAGGAAAGTGGGGAACAAGGAAGGGAGGGAGGGAGGGATGTGGGGACCAAGGGAGGGAGGGAGGGAGGGAGGAAGGAAGGGAGGGAGGGAGGAAGGTGGGGACCAAGGGAGGGAGGAAAGAAAGAAGGTGGGGACCAAAGGAAGCACAGGGAGCAGTGGCCACCGCAGGGGAATGTGTGGGTGAAGGAGGGGGAGGGGGGGCAGGCCAGCCAGCCACGGGCCACTCAGAATGTCCTGACGGGCTGGATTTGGCCCCCGGAGCGGACTTTGGGCAGGCCTGAAGTAGGACAACATCTCTATTTGGTCACAATGGCAAGTAGTTCAATTTAACTCCAATATTTTATGTTGTCTGTTTATTTCAGGGCTGGGGTTGCAAAGTAAGTTTTCAGACTGGTCTCTCAGTGTGAAATGAGCATGTCAACAGATAGCTTAGTTATGACAGGTCACTTTTAGGGGAGAATGAATGTTCATGACCATCTGTTGTTCTTTCTCTATGTGAGAAAGGACTTTGGGTGACACCCATGTGCAGAGTGGTGCAGAGTGGTGCAGGCTGGTCAGGATTTGCCAGAGTGAGAATGTGGGCATATGGACAGAATGAGAAACAAACAGGTTTTGTATTTGGCTAGTGAGTTGCAGTGGGATTTTCTGGACTGGACTGATGTTACTCTGACAAAAGTGGCATTTACCCATGACATTCATTTTACTCCTGTTTATAAATTATACAGACATACCTTTAAAAAGAATGTAAACCGTAAAACCAGTGAGTTTTTTCAGTCTACAAATGCCAGGGAGGAGGCATATTTTCTTGCTAAAGAAACAGCTGCGTTTAAAACAAGCTGTGGGGGAGGGAGGATTTTCCTGGTAATTAGCAGAAACTTCGACATCTCTTCCATTGCCAAGCTGAGTAAGTATCTGTATTTTAGCACCTCTGGGATCAGAAATGTATGGCTAGGTTTCCAACCCTGATTGGAGTTCTAATTCAACAACTATAATGCCTTCTGGAGCACTATAAGATCTTAAGCAGACATGGGCATAAAATGAACCATAAAGCAAAAGCCCCCAGCAATTTGAACATTTATGTTTTTTTTAGGGGGTGGGGGGTGCTTCAAAGAAACATGCCTGCCCAGAATGTAACAAAGTTCTGAACTATTATCTGCATTGGGAGTGACAGAACACCCATATACAGAACTTAGAGATGTCAAAATTGCTCTAAATCTTCAACTGTCTTTGCTCCCTACTCCCTCCCAGTTTGTCAAGGTTTGGTTCTGAGTAGAGATGGGCACAAAATGAAAAATAACATGCTGCTTCATTGTGTCTTAAGCTTACAAAGTGTTTCATAACCTAACAAAATGGCAGACAGCATTTTCTTATGAAACAAAATGCCATTTTTTAAACAGTTGGAACAAAACAATTAGTGAATTTTCCTCCTCTGCTCTCTTGTTCTGGTCACACACACCCAGTTGGTTTTGACAGCTCATGCTCTCGAAATCAGCTGGGTGGAGTGGCCGGAATGGGAGAGCAGAGCAGGGTTTTGAATTTCTAATTGCCTGCTCCATTTCCCCATTGTCGCCCCACCTCCCAGGTGGGGTTTTTAGACAGTTTGGGCTGTCAAAATAACTCACATGGAGTGGAGGTTGGGGCAACAATGGGAGAACGGAACAGGCAGCAGGATATTCAAAACTGTGTTGCGCTGTCCCTTCTCAGCCAGGCCAGGGGCGGGTGGGTGGTGCTCCCACTCAACACTTGCCTGGCTGAGAAGGGATAGTGGAGCAATGTTTTGAATTCCCCACCTCAGAAGCACCCTCGCTGCTGTGGCATGGAATTCAAAGCCATGATCCGCTGTGCCCTTCTCAGCCAGGCAAGGGTTGAGTGGGTGTACTCAACCTCCCTGCCCCTTGCCTGGCTGAGAAGAGCATAGCAGCAGGGGGATGACAGGGCAAGCGTTGACTCCACTGCTCAGCCCCCTGCTGTGTCAGGGGATCCCGGCTTCCAGGGTCACAGCAGGGCACTGACAGGGTGAGCGGTATTGACAGGGCGAGCGGTGAAGTCAATGCTCGCCCTCTCAGCCCCCTGCTGCATTGGGGAATCTGGGATCTCCCTGCTGTGTTGAACAGAGTTCCGAATAGTTTCATTTTGTTTCATTTCCTTTTGGAAATAGCTCATTACTAACGAAACGAAACGAAACTACCAAGGAAAGGAAAGGAAACAAAACAAAACACTATTTTCACATTTCATGCCCATCTCTAGTTCTGAGACTTGCAACTCAGAATCTCTCAAAGAGGTCCCCCCAGGGAAGTACTCTTTAGACCCATGGAACTTTTCTTTGGGCATATAGATAATCCTGAAGATAAAGTGGCACTGGGTTTACTATTCAAAATGATTATCTGTTGAATATGAACATGGCTAGTTGAAACATCCTGGCAGTGGAATATCAGGAGGGATTTCAGGAGGAAAGAGGAGACTCATCCAAAAGTTAGTGAACAGCAGCCTAGGGGTGGGTATGATGGACTTGGAGGTGTGTAGGGCACTCTCTGGTTTGTAGTAATACAGTGCTATGTGACACCCCCATTTTTCTTTACTATTTTTAAGGACCTCTAACTGGGGAACATTGCCCTTGCTGCATACATGGAAAATTGGGATGGAAGAATATTTTTTCATGATCATGTGGGATCATTTCCTAAGACCTTTTTTAAACAGAGAAATATGTCTGCCTCTCTCTCACACACACACCCTTCAGCCCAGGGGCTTCTAACAGCTCAGTGCAGATTTCCTAAAAATAGGTGAAAAGCTCTCCGGGCTCCTCATACCTATAATAAGCTCATACATTTCTCCAGCTATGGTCAAATTCCTCCCAACTACCACCTCACCAGCACGCATGCCATTGTTCTCTCCTCCTCAATCCTCCTGACAACATACAATAGTTCTAATGAAGGAGTGTGTGGGTGTGTTTTGACTTCCCAAAGTCCTATTTTTTATCACTTCATTTCAAATGTGTCACTTTTCGGAAAAATTTAGAAACACCTACTCCTAGCGAACAACCTCTTTAAATAAATAACAGTTTCCATAATTACCCCTTATGTTCCCACCAGAAATCCTGGTGTGTATACAGCCGTAGTAACATGGAAGAGGGCTCTTTCCAGGATTCAGAATGAACAAGAAGGATGCCTTTATACAGTTCAAATAACTCCCTGAATCTTCATCAGGTGGAACCAGGCCAACGGAGCAGATGGGTTTGGACAACAATCACATTCCTGGATTAGAAAGAGAACACAACAGCCCACTACTGACTTCTTTTTGAACCAGAAATGTTCTGTCCTAGAATCAAGTTATTTTTGTTTGTTTCCTTTTAAATTCAGGCTTCCATATCACATTTTAGATATACTGAGGTTGAAAAAATTCTTAGTTGATGAAAAGCCATGTTCTTCTGGGAGTAAATATTGTCACCACTCTACATTTACTATGGCACTGTAAGTACAAGTAGGTGTTACAATACTGAGGGTGCATGGAGGGTGCATGGAGTAAAACATTTATTCAAATTGGGGGGGGGACTACTTGAAAGCAATGACTGCAATATATAAGAAAGCAAGACTGGAAAAGGTTTGAGATGAGAATGAAAAAGGATTGGGAGGATTCAGCAATACTAACTTGATTTAAAGGCAACTCCATGTGTTTCCTATGAATGTTTATGCCATGACCTCTCCCCCTCCCCGACAAACAGGTGCCCCAATATCTGGGTACCTCCTCCACTCCTTCATGGTCCACAAATCAGCCCTGCCATTTTAGCCAACTATTCCAAAGATGTACCTTCTATAGATTAATCTAGACATTTTCAAAGACGCTTGGGGCTAGCAGCCATTGCTGTAGTTTGGGGTAGTAAAAGTCTTACGTAATTTGTGCTGTCTGGAGGGATCCACATATTTTCATCTCTCCTGAAATTCCTGGCAACATGTCTTTGCCTGTTTCCAATCTCATATATTTTTTAAACCAGAAGCTAGCTTAGTCTGAATATAATTATTTCTCATCTTGCTAGGACCCCAAATGGCTTCTAATTTGAAACGCAGGCATATCTTGAAAACAATTGGAACATTTAAACAATAAATTGGGTGGGTGGGCAGCCTGCTAAACTGTTTTTAAAACTCTTTCAAAATATCCGACACATCTCTACGCAAGAGAAGAATGGACTAAGTGAACTGGAAACAGTTGATAGCTTTTTGACTAGAGACTATAACAATTAACATGCAAATTATAGGTTTACTTTTCTCAGCAGCTTTAAAAGAATATTAGTTTCACTTTCAATGATGAGCCACAAGAAAGCAGAACATTTTACAAATACATTTTACACACACACATGCACAGTCTTCTTTTAGAATATAATGTTCACAGTCTGGATGGAAACATTGTGGAGTTAAGTTGATAAGAAATTACAGGCAAGTGAAAAGGGGTTTTGAAAGCAAATTTTTAACTTCAACATTTTCTTTCAAAAACATTTCATTTGTACTATTATATTATGCACTAACATGGAGATATTCTGTCACATACGCTCACAATCTAATGTATACATGTACAGAAATGTATGGAATGCTCTGTCAAGTCAGAATTAGCTTATAACAATCCTAATAGGGGTAAGTAGATTTTTAAAAAGTTGTTTTTACCAGTTCCACACATGAGTTTCCATGACTGCCTGGAAATCTGAACCCAAGCCTCCTGAGTCAGTCCTTCATTGTGTCTGCAGAAATATGAGTCTACAAATCAAAGTTGTAGATTAAACAATAATTTAAATGTGAACAATTAACCCCAAGCAGGTGACTACTTTTTTCAGGTAATATAATTTTTATACCCTTTATATAAGAAGATCTAGCTTAATAATAAAACACTTTGAATAGGGGAGACACCAGGGTGGCTGGAAGAAAATCTCATCAGCTCTGTAACACCCAGCCTGATAAAAACTCACACTGGCTTTCCTGTGTGAGATTTTATTAGTCTGTTAAGAAATACAAGGTACAATTAACAGCTGACCAAAGCACCATGTAGAGACAACCAATGGCATTTAATACTGCCTAAGTGGGATTGTGAAGTCAATACATGCCACTAGGTTTACATTTTGTGCCATCCAGTCAAATTAGACATATTCATCAACTACTATGGGGTGTGATATGGATTTGTATAAGCAAGATGGTGTTCATTTATCAGAAGTAGGTTTAGATTTGTTCTTGCAGGAGATCCAAGAGAGCCTACGGGCTGAGGTTAGCCAGCTTCGTGAGGGGCTAGGAGCATATTAATAGCTCCTTAGCTGTGGTGGCGGGTAGTGCATAGGTTAATAGAGTCAGTTGAGATCCCAGACTGGCATCCAGTGGGTGCTTGGTAGCCCTCAGGCCGTAAATAGGTTTTGTAATGGAAGATAGGACAAGAAAGAGAAAAACATTAGGATTAGTAAGTGGCCTAGGGCAGCTCTGACATATTTTTGACCTTTAATGGAGATCTCACTGAGAGTAAACTAGAATATGGGTCTCTTGCTGAGATACTGATCCCAACCTATTGCGCTGTGTAGGCTCCCCTATCTCATAATAGTTTAAATGTTAATAAAGTTGTGGCCCTTGTTTAACCCAAGAATCTGTCATCTCACCTCTTTATTTCGGGTTGGGGGAGGCAAAGTGTGATTTATGGAGTGTACTGTTTTAAATGTTATTTCTTGCTGTACAGGGTTCATGCCTATGAAGTGTACTGTACTGTACTGTACCATGTTTCAAAAGTTGATGTGTGATGTTTGGAATGTTTATTAATCATGTCCCTGTACAGTATTTATGCCTATAAAGTACTCTTTATAAAGAGTTTTGAACCAAAAAAGCTGTTTTTTTGTATTTTTTTCTGACTCCAGAATGGATTAATCTGTGTTTCGAGATATGAAATTTTCATAACAGAAAACTTCCCATAGAATCAATTAATTTTGTATCTAGAGGTACCACTGTACATTGGTATCCACTTGATGGCTCTTAAATGTACAATAAAATAACCTTAGCAATTATAGACATGTGTTGTCAAGCTGACTCTGTCTTCTGGTAACCATTCTCAGGGTTTTCTAGGTTCAGTATATAGGAATTAATAGTGGTTTAGCAGTCCATGGAGCTAAATGTTTGCAAATATTCACTGGGAATTCAATATCAACAGATAGATATGTGAAGGACACATGTCCCTAAACACAGAACACATGATGAAAATTTGATATTGTACGTTTACCCTGGAATGTATCCATTCTGTGTTTATGGACACAAAGTCTCATTCAAATATATTCTTAACAATGGAATGTGGAAGGGAAAGAAACTGGCTACTGCCTAAAGCAGTGGCTTCCAACCTTATAGCTACACATAGGGTACCTACGATTCGTCAATGTCCGTGGGAGGGGGAGCTTTGCCCTCACGCATGAAAAGGCGATGCCATGGCAGCACCGGGGAGCCATATTGAGAAGGGCCAACACCAATCTATTTAAGGGACTGCTTCTCAGTACCTTGGCCTCTTCTCCAGTGCTACAGCAATGGGAGGGAACGTTGGGCTTGACTGTGGGCTTTGGATTCAGGGCAATGAGTGAACTTGATGACAACCTTTACACAGGTGGCCAGTGAGTTAGAGGTACCTTTAGCTGATGAAAAAATGGAGGGACCCACAACAAAGCTGACTTATTTAGATATTGAGCTAGACACCTGTCGGCAAGCATACAGATTGCCTGATGACAAGCTGCAGGATTTGACAGTGAGAATCCAGTTGATGTTGAATAAGAAAAAGGTAACCCTGAAAGAATTACAGGTGCTAGTAGGGCACCTTAATTTCGCATGTAGAGTTATTGCACCCAGCCTGGTTTTCCTACGAAGGTTTTGCAATGCCATGGTCAAGCTGAGGAAGCCACATCACTAGCGGAGGTTACCTAAAGGAGTTAAAGAGGACCTGCAGGTTTGATTGGAATTTTTAGATGAATTCAACGGGGTTTCATTCTGGAGGTCTGAACTGTTGCTGGGCTCAGACTGCACACAGATGCTTTGGGATAGTTAGATTTTGGCATGTTCTTTCAAGGTAGATGGTGCATGGGGCAGTGGCCTGTAGAGTGGAGAGAGTCAGGAATCAGCAGAGACTTGACATTTTTAGATTTTTTCCAACAGCCAGAGCCCTGTGGCTTTGAGAGGAGTGTTGGGCAAACGCTGCTGTCACCTTTTGGTGCAACAACGTACCAGTAGTTCAAATGATTAATTCATTGACTTCCAGATCCCCCAGAGTTATGGCCCTGTTATGAGCCTTCATGTTAAAGTGTTTGAGGCTTAATATTGTGTTTCATGTTACGCATGTGCATGGTATGCAGAATGATCTGGCTGATGCCCTGTCATGTCAACAGATGGCGAGGTTCAGGGTGTTGGCTCCAGCAGTGAGGCTTCTTCCAGAAGTGCTTCCAGAGGAGGTATGGAGGATTGGAGGGTGGAGGCCGACAGGGCAATGAGTCTGAAACTGACACCTAGAACCAGGGAGTGTTATGCTGCTGCATGCGTAGAGTTTGAATGTTTTTGCATTGGAGAGGGTAGGCAGTGAGTGCAGCTTGCCAACCCTGAGTTGTTCATGCTTTCTACACAGGAAGTGTTTAGCTCCCCACTCGATCTAGGGCCGCATTGTGTCCACTGCATTTTATGCTAAGGCAAAAGGTTTTGCTCACCCAACTAATGACAGCAGGGTCCCCAAAATGATTGAGGGGTGGGCCAAAGAGAGGGGTAGGGCAGTGGGTAGGCATTTGAAAGGGTATCAATTGAGAGAGCCAGCCGGAGGACCCCCAAGCCAGCCGGAGGAGTGGGATGATGCCTTCTTTGAGCAGATGGCCACACAGTCAAAAGGGAGAGATGTAGTACTAATGGGAGATTTTAACTATCCTGATATATGCTGGCAGTCCTACTCAGCTAAGAATGCAAGGTCCAACAAACTCCTGACTGCCCTTGCTGACAATTTCATGGACCAGAAGGTAGAGGAGGCAACAAGAGGCAAAACCATTTTAGATCTGGTCTTAACCAATAAGGAGGACCTTGTAAATGGGATTGAAGTGGTGGGATCATTAGGTAAAAGTGACCATGCCCTCTTGGAATTTGTTATACAGTTGGAAGGTGAAGCTAAGCATAGTCAGACAAGAATCCTGGACTTTAAGAAAGCCAATTTTTGTAAACTTAGGGAATTTATTGTCTGTGATTCCATGGACCGACACACTGAAAGAGAAGGGAGTCCAAGATGGATGGGAGTTCCTTAAAAGCGAGATATTAAAGGCACAATTTAAAACTGTTCCAACAAGAAGAAAAAATGGGAGAGGTCTAAAGAAACCCCAATGGTTTACTAAAGAACTTTCAGCTCAGCTAACTATAAAGAAAAACAAGTACAAGGAATGGAAAAATGGGAAATGCACCAAAGAGGAATATAAGCAAACAGCTAATATATGCAAGGGGTGGTAAAAAAAGCTAAAGCGCAAAATGAACTTAGACTTGCCAGAGAGATTAAAGATAGTAAAAAGGGTTTCTTTAGTTATGTCCGCAGCAAAAGGAAAAATAAGGAAATGATAGGCTTTCTGCGTGGCGATAATAACCAGTTACTAACAGGAGACAAGGAAAAGGCAGAACTACTCAACACCTTCTTTGCCTCCGTTTTCTCCAAAAAGGAAGAAAGAGATCTGCTGGGACAAAAAGTAGATGAGGTAGGATGCGAATTGCAACATAGAATAGGTAGAGAGCTGGTACAGGAACACCTGGAAACATTAAATGAATTTAAGTCTCCAGGGCCAGATGAATTCCACCCAAGGATATTAAAAGAACTGGCAGAAGTAATTTCCAAACCATTAGCAATAATCTTTGAGAAGTCCTGGAGAACAGGGGGAAGTCCCCATCGACTGGAGGAGGGCTAATGTTGTCCCCATCTTCAAAAAGGGAAAAAAAGAGGACCCAAATAATTACCGCCCAGTGAGCTTGACTTCAATTCCCAGAAAGATCCTAGAGCAGATTATTAAGCAGTCAGTCTACAGTTATCTAACAAACAATGCTGTCATTACCAGAAGTCAACACGGGTTTCTTAAAAACAAATCATGCCAGACTAATTTGATCTCTTTTTTTGATAGAATTACAGGCCTAGTGGATGAGGGGAATGCTGTGGATATTGTTTATCTGGACTTTAGTAAGGGCTTTGATAAGGTTCCTCATGGTACTGTTGCTAAGAAGTTAGTAGAAAGTGGGATAGATAGTACTACTGTCAGGTGGATTTGTAATTGGTTGACTAATCGCACCAAAAGGGTGACCATAAATGGCCTCTCTTCAGCTTGGAGAGACGTGACCAGTGGGGTGCCCCAGGGTTCTGTTCTGGGTTCACTGCTGTTCAATATCTTTATTAATGACTTGGAGGAAGGAATAGAGAGTACACTAATTAAATTTGCAGATGATACCAAATTGGAGGGGTTGCTAATTCCCTAGAGGATAGGATGAAAATCCAAAAAGACCTTGACAGATTAGAGTGCTGGGCCAAAGCTAACGAAATGGATTTCAACAGAGGGAAATGTAGGGTACTACATTTAGATAAAAAAAAATGAATTGCACAAATGTAGGATGGGGGATACTTGGCTGGAGGCTAGTACCTGTGAAAGGGATCTGGGAGTCTTGGTGGACCACAAATTGAGCATGAGTCAGCAGTGTGATGCGGCGGCCAGAAAAGCCAAGGCAATTCTTGGTTGCATCAACAGAACCATTGTGTCTACATCAAGGGAGGTGATAGTACCACTCTATTCTGCTCTTGTCAGACCCCACCTGGAGTACTGTGTCCAGTTCTGTGCACCTCAATTTAAAAAGTCTGTTGACAACCTTGAGCGGGTGCAGAGGAGGGTGACCAGGATGGTTGAGGGTCTGGAGGAAATGTCTTATGAGGACCGGCTTAGGGAACTCGGAATGTTTAGACTTTCAAAAAGAAGGCTGATGGGGGGATATGATAGCTATGTTTAAATATTTGAAAGGATGTCATATTGAAGAGGGAACAAGTTTGTTTTCCATGGCTTCAGAGACTAGGACTCAGGGCAATGGTTTCAAACTACAGGAAAAGAGATTCCATTTGAACATTAGGAAGAACTTCATGACAGTAAGAGCTGTTCATCAGTGGAATATGCTGCCACGGAGGGTGGTTGAGTCTCCTTCTTTGGAGGTTTTTAAGCAGAGGCTGGATGGCCATCTGTCGGAAATATTGTGATGGGGGTTCCTGCATGGCAGGGGGTTGGACTAGATGGCCCTTGACGTCTCTTCCAACTCTATGATTCTATGATTCTATGATTCTTGGTCGGGACAACAATGCAAGGTGGGCTCGGGTGTCATGCGACACCTTTGGCTCCAGTTTTGCTGACCAGAATTATACAGGCAGGACAGGGTACACTTATCTCTGGAAGGGCTAGATTTGTATATGGAAGAGGTTCAAGGGAGCCTGTTGGCCGAGGTTGCCTTGCTGTGGGGGGCAGATGGGAATTTTGGCTGCCCCCCTAATTGGACTTGGGTGGCAGTGCATTTTCACCCATCCCGTCATCAACCTGATGGGTTTGTTAGGTCTGTCACTTAAATTTGGTTGCAACAGTGGGTAGTGAATAGGTTATAGAGTCAGTGGAGATCCCAGAGGCATCCATTAGATGCTCGATAGCCCTCTTGCCGTCAATAGGATGCAACTGATCATTGATTAGGAGGATACATTGAAATTAACAAGGAGGCAGAGGGCTGCCCTGAAGTATCTATATCTTTTAGGTTGGAGGCGTGCTGAACAGGTAGGCAGCATACATCTAACAGGGATCACACTGAGGCAAATTTGGAGATGGAGCTCTTAAGGAGTTTCTGTACCCAACCTATTCACTATACAGGATCCCTTATCTTTTACAAAGTTGAATTCATATGTTAATAAAGTTGTGGCCCTATTTAATCCAATGCCAGTTGTCTGTTTCTTTATTTCATGCTGGGGGGGGGGTACATTCGATCCAGTGATGTCCATGGGAGGGGGATCTTTGCCCTCCCGCATGTAGAGACAATGTCATGGCAGTGCCAGGGAGCCATACTGAGAAGGGCCGAGAGCAGTCTATTTAAGGGACTGCTTCTCAGTACCTCAGCCTCTTCTCTGGCACTGCAGCAACCCCACCCTTCCGCCCCAGGTTGTTGATGAGAGTAGCTGGTCGCTGCGGGGCCGGATGGGAATTTTTGGCCACCCCCCTGATTGGTCTTGGGTGGTGGTGTGTTTTCGCGCATCCTGTCATCAACCTGATTGGGTTGTTAGGTCTGTCACTTAAATTTGGTTGCAACAGCGGGTAGAGTCAGTGGAGATCCCTGAGGCATCCAATGGGTGTTTTGTTGCACTCTTGCAGTAAATAGGATGTAACTGATTATTGGTTAGGAGGATAAATTAAAATTAACAAGGAGGCAGAGGACTGCCCTGAGGTATCTATACCTTTTAGGTTGGAGGTGTGCTGAACAGGTGGGCAGCACGCTTCCAACGGGGATCTCACTGAGGCAAATTTGGAGATGGAGCTCTTAAGGAGTTTCTCTACCCAATCTATTCACTATGCAGGCTCCCTTGTCTTTTACAAAGTTGAATTAATAAGTTAATAAAGTTGTGACCCTATTTAATCCAATGCCAGTTGTTTGTCTCTTTGTTTTGGGCTGGGTGGGCAAAGACTTATCGGCAATATGCAGTTCATTATTCAGGACATGATTTCTCATTAGAATAAACAATATCAAAAGCAGTTTTCTGATGCAGAGAGACAGTGGCAAGTTTTCTTTTAGGATATATAATTCAGCCTCAGTAGAGTGATAAAGATAAGAACAGATACAACACAAGATTATTTAAAGAGATTATATTCACCAACAACCCCAACAAGAACTGAGTTCTGTGTTGTTTCAGAACTTTTAATGTGTCATAAAAATCAACAGTGCATCATGTATGGGACTGGGCTGCTAATATCCCATGCTACAAGTATATATATATTGCAGGATGATGGCTTGCCTCTATATATTGTATAAAGATTACTGGCATCAAGTGTAAATCCAAATTGCAGAAGTGGTAACTGCTGTTTGATTTACAGGTTTGAAGCCAAATTTATATTCCTCTTCCTTATACAAGCTTACTACCAATATTAATTGCTAACCTGCTTCCAAATGACAGAAATGGTACAGAGAAAACAATATATGGTAGTGCCATGGTTTAATTGCACCGTAAAATCCAGGATCCAGGAAGACTGGAGAGCTTTTAGTCGTAAAAGGTGAAAACAAAGTGTTTGAGAACTCTTGTGCAGAATTTTTAATGACTGCATTTACAGTTAGTAAGCACCTTTCCAAAATGTTGAATGTTGGCTGCCAATGAAGTTCAATCTGGAAGGAAACCAAAACAATCTATAATTTAAGACAACCCTAGAACAAATGTTCAGACTGAAGAGAAGCAAAAAGGCATAGGTGGTCTCTTTCCTGTCTCTGATTCTACCAATTGATGTGGTCACTAGAGATGGGCACGACTTAGCGGTATTCCCGTTTCCATTTCCGTTACTCGTATCCGTTACTCTAGGGAAACGGTAACGGGAATTACTCCGCCAGAATTCGAGCTTGAACCGACGAACGAACAATTTGGTCTGATTTGTCGTGCTCGTTACTTGCATCGCAGCGATCGCGCAATTCCAAGCGGCACAGAAAAAAAGTTTTTAAAAGTTAAAAAAAAACCCCGATTCCTGGCCCTAAAAGTAGGCGAAAACTGTCTGAGGGCACCTACCAGGCCAGAAGGGTGTTTTATTTGGGGGGGGTGGTTTCCCTGCCCCCCTCTCCTTGGCTATTGCTACTGCTGCGCTGCTGGTACCAGGCTGGGAGGGCGCATCCATTTGCCATGCAGTGCGGGGGATCCAAAATGGCGACCGCAATATTTTTTTTGAAATCGTTGCCCAAAACCCCACCAAAGCACCACAGAAACATGCGAAAATTAGCTATTTTAAATGCTTGAATTTTTACAGTAGCAGCAGTGGGTTTTTCTTGCAAAAAAAAAGTCTCCGTTGATTTTATTTTATTTTATTTTATTTTATTTTATTTTTTTACACCTGCACATTCGCAATGATGGGCTCGCCCATGGGAGTGGACCATGCAAAGTTTTGGAGCCATTCCACCAATCGCATGGCCAGGTTTTGCTGAGACCAGGCTGGGAGGGCGCATCCATTTGCCATGCAGTGCGGGGGATCCAAAATGGCGACCGCAATATTTTTTTGAAATCGTTGCCCAAAACCCCCACCAAAGCACCACAGAAACATGAAAATTAGCTATTTTAAATGCTTGAATTTTTACAGTAGCAGCAGTGGGTTTTTCTTGCAAAAAAAAAAAAAAAAGTCTCCGTTGATTTTATTTTATTTTATTTTATTTTATTTTATTTTATTTTATTTTTTTACACCTGCATTTGCAATGATGGGCTCGCCCATGGGAGTGGACCATGCAAATTTTCCAAAATGGCCACTTAGCCAGGTTGACCACAGAGACTTCTGGGATGTGCCAACCGGGCATAAACAGCCCACTAATCGTAGCCCAAACCCGAACCCTAAGCCTAAGCCTAACCCATACCATCAGTACACTGTCCTTCTAAGTGGGTCAGAGAGGCACCCAGAGGTGCACCCCAATACTCACCCTAACCTCACCTGTAACTAGCCTAACCCTAGCCCTTGCGCTAACCCGTCTTAACCCTAAGCCAGATCTACTTGCATTGCACTACATGCAACTACGTGAGACAAGCGGATGCAAAGAGTCTGCCAGTCCGTCACTTGTGGCTCTGGCTGACTCCTGCAGCTCCCTCCAGGAGCCCGCTACCCCCAAACCAGTACTAACGACAACGAAAAACAAAAAAGCGAACCGTCTAATTTTTGCGTCTTTTGCTGATTGCCTCCGACCAACAACTTTTTCCCTAGTTGTGCCCATCTCTAGTGGTCACTATTGTTTGATTTGAAAACTGTTGGCACCTTAGGGAAACTTTAGGGTTGAGCTAGAGGACAAAAGGCTGAAGGAGATTCAGATAGGGTAAAAACATTTGAGACAGAATCTGAAGGGTCAAGAGCAGTCCACTCTTTACAGTTACAATGGAACCTAGTCTGATAAATTGTTTTTCACAACCTTTTTAGCTGCTGTTTCTGAAAACGGCAGGGGAACATTTGGCATAAAAGTGAGGCAGTTGAGGTAACACCAATTGGTTTTTCCCTGTTGTTTGTGCACTCAGATTGCATCTGGCTTTAAACAAGCAAATTAATAACTTTCTTTTGAAGACATCAGTAGTGATTGTAGGGTAAGATTGGCCATGCAGATGATTTAAAAAATGCCAGATTATACTAAAATAGGATAAATACCTTTTTAAAATTGACTCTGCATATAGGGTGTTCCCAGTCATTGGTAGCTGTTCTGCACTTCTCTGGAAGAAACCCCTCACCCTTAAAACACCTGTGTTTTTCCTTTCAGATATTTCACACATGAATATGATCTGTATATATTTTTGGTATTTATTTAATGCATATGCTTTTTTAGAGCATAACCCTCTTACAGTTGTTAAGCAATGCACACATTTCTTGACCTGCCAGCTGAAACTTTCTGAATGACCTACTGTATATTTATATCAGTTGAGGGGTTCCACGTAGGTCACATGAACCAATGCTACAAAATATAATCAACTGTGTTTCTGTACAATTTACTGTTTGGTTCAATAACTGAGTCCCCAAGTTTTATCTCACATATCTTTTGTTTTGAGAAATGAAAGTTGAAATTAGGAAATGGGATGTAGGGAGAGTGTGAAACAGTGCCTTTAATCCTTTTATCTTTCACTTCAGCTGCAGTTCCTTAGCATCCAGGCTGTTTTCTGGTTCTTAAGTAAGATATCTTGCAGAATATAAATGCTAAGGCATGAAATGTTGCTTTCCATTTCCTGGCCTTATGACACATGAGCTAACATGATTGCTCAGGGTTTTTTTTTTAAAACCATGGCATCTTCCTGACTTTTGAAGAGGAAATTGATACATAATTACAGTGTTGGGTGAGTTGGGGGAGAAATGCAAAGCAGAATCAGTGCCCAGGATTAAAAAGGATTCTAGTTCCCATATGCAATCAAATAGAAATGGAAGCAAGCAAGAGTTCTATTCAGACACTCAAAATGCTGGAGCTGGGAGGAGAAATGTGAAAGTGTGGCCATCTTCACACCTTCTACCACCATAATTTTCATACATTCAAATTTTTGTATCTTGAAACGCAGTTCCCGATAGGAATGCATTGAAAACCGATTAATCCATTCTGGAGGTCAGAAAAGTTAGAGAGAGAGAGAGAGAGAGAGAGAGAGAGATTACATTGGTTTTCAATTCATTCCTATGGGAAGGCTGTCCCAATGCCAGGAAAAACAGGAACAGCCTTTCCCCCTCTCTGATGGCATTGGATTTTTGACACCCCAGACCACAAAGACTGATAGGGGGTTGTCAAAACCCCTCCACCTTTAAAGCTGGGAAAAAGCTTTTGCTGTCTATGGGGGTGGTGGATTTTTGAAACCCTGCCCTAACTCAGCAAAAAATCCTGAGCTGCAGCCCCCCCCCAAACACACACACTCCTCCTCCTCCTAACTGCAGTGTGTGTGTGTGTGTGTGTGTGTGTGTGTGTGTGTGTGTGTGTGTGTGTGTGTGTGTGTGTGTGTGTGTCTGAGAGGGAGGGAGAGAGGGGGAGGGAGGGAGGGAGGGGGAGAGAAGCTTCAGGGGGTGCGAGGAAGAGGGGATGCTTGGAAAGGGGCTAGCTTGGAAAAGAGACACAGGGAGAGCAAAAAGAGGAAGAGAGAAAAAGGAGGGAAGAAGGAGAAAGAAAAAAAGCTGAGCAGGGTGCCTGCCCTGACCCAGCAAAGCAGGGAGAAAGCCTCCCAACTTTGCTAGGTTGGAGGGAAACTCCTTCAGTCATCCAGCAGCTGAAGGCTGCTCTTCAACACTCAGGTGATCCTCCGAGCTGTCAAAATCAGGTGGGAGTTGGACTGGGAGGAGTAACTTATGGCTGCCGGTTGATTGGGGGGTTACTTGTGAACCCAGCAATGCGGGGAGGCTCCCCCACCACCTTGCTGGCTGATCTCAAATTTTTAAAAACTAGAGGCATTCATACCTTGAAGCACCATTGTAGTATGTGTAAGGTGGTTTAGTGGAGCTTTTTCCACAAAAGATCTCAGTCAAGAGCTTCAAATCTGGTGTGTGTGTGTGTGTGTGTGTGTGTGTGTGTGTGTCTACCAGCTTTGGAAGATGTCCCGTTGCTAGGAGACATTTTCCTCTGCAGAAAGTGACCTCACATATGTACACCCTAATGAGAATGGAAAGGGTGCCTGATGACTTAGGGTGCCTATTCTTGGTCCCCTGTTGATATGTAAGACTTACAGATGGAGAGGACAATTATATAAGGCTATAAACTTGCAGCTGTCTTAATGATTATACATTAGATATGGGCACAAATTGGGAAAAAATGGTGACTCATTTCAATTCATGATTTGTCAAGGTCAGTGAATCACAAATAACAAATTTATACATTTCTTTCTGATAATTCATTCATTTGTTTTTCCCTTTAAAAAGACCACTAATAAAATGGGTCCACAGACATCTAGAAACACCAGAACTGCAGAGAAGCTTCCTGTGAGTCTCAATTACAAGTTTGGTGACAATGGTGTTTTGGACAGCTGTCATGAATCAGATTCTAAAACTCAAACTTTACCAAACCTGGAGGGATTGTACAGAAGAGTTGGAAGAAGCTTCTCTGAGATATTGGTGTCTCTAGGTACCTGATGGACATTTTCCTAGGAGGACCTCTTTGGGGGTGCATAACTAAATCTCTCTCTCTCTCTCTCTCTCTCTCTCTCTCTCTCACACACACACACACACACACACACACACACACACACACACACACACACACACACACACACACACACACACACACTTCACCAAACTTGCAGGACTCTTCTGCCTTTTTGGTGTCCCTTGGGGGGACATTTTATAGTCCAATGAACTGATTATTAAAAAATATTTAAAATTTGTTCATTCATATTCAACACAAATCAATGAATTTTCATTTTTGAAATAAAATTTTAATTCATTTGCAAATTTGTGCCCATCTCTAATATACATAGAATAAGAATTATATATTCCATGTAATTTGCAAATAGTGAGGTCCAATTCCTCTCTCTAACTAGTAATTATTTCACAAAAAATATAATCTTCTGGTTGCTCATTTCCTTAATCTTAAAAATAATTTTTGTCTCTCATTATTTAAATCCCAACATGGAAAAAATAAAGACATCACTTTTATTACATTATCTCTGAGGTGTGATAAAACACAGAAGAAAACAATAAGAACAACAATAATAGATAACATGCTAAGTCTGCTTCAGTGATTTTCACACCATTTTGAAGGAGTGCTACTGTCATGCGGAGTGATACCGTAATTTGCAATAATACTGTAAGAAGTGTCACTCACGAAGGTAGTAGTGAAGGCCAGGTTAGACAAAGTGAAATGAGAATAATGTGTGTTCACTAGAGATGGGCACGAAACGAGCAATTTTTTGTTTTTGTTTTCGTTTTTTCGTTTCGTTACGTAACGAAATGAAAAATGAATTTTGTCTCCAAAATGAAACGAAACGAACCGAAACAACAGAAATTTTGTCATGCGTTTCATTTTCGTTGCGGCAAATACATTGAACTGTAATGAATGCTAATGAAACAGCAATTTTTCGTTTTCATTTTCATTTTTTGTTTCATTACATAATGAAACAAAAACGAAATTTTTTGCAAAAAAATCACGAAAAATGAAAACAAACCAAAACAGACCCCCTAAACGACAAACGACAAACGAAACACCAATTTTTGAGTCGTGCCCATCTCTAGTGTTCACTGAAGAAAACGTGTAAAACTGCATCCAATAATTTCAGTGACAGTTTCAATGATGGATTGAGGAAGCTTTCAATAAGGACAAGTTCTGCTCCATGTGATACTCCGAGTAATGATATAATGAGTGAATCAACTCGAGTTGCTTCCAGATTTCAGCTTTTGGACATTCACTTTTCCTTCATATAAAATCATTGCAGTGAAATGGTAATTTTTTCAAGTTGGCAGTGTGTGCACAGTCTCTCACTGTGATTGAGTACATCAGTACAGTAGCACCCCCATATGTGCTGATTTGCCATCTACAGATTTAGCTATCCATGGATAGCAAGCAGTGTATGGGGGGGAGTTCTGGGGGTAAAAGCTATGCCATGTAGTCCATTCCTTCCTGCTCCCTGAGTGGCAGACTAGGCGGCACAATGCCACCACTTTTGCCCATGGAACCCCACAACCCCTGCTAGGCAGTAGGGCAGACCAGGTGGCACTGCATGATCTGCCACGTTACAGGAACCAGCAAACTGTGCCTAGGCATAGCCAATCAAAGGAAAATGAAAGGTTTTAGGGAAAATAGGAGGAAGAGCAAGAGGTGCTCTCTTTGGGGCCAGACGGTTTCTACCTGGAACCTTATTACCACCCCTGTGTTACCAGGAAGAAATTATAATATGTCAGCAATGGTGCTACACAAAAAACAGAGACGGTGGGCAAGAGGCGGGGCTACCACAGCTGGGGCAGGACATGGTCAGGAGCAGCAATGAGGACATAGCAGACACCATTGTAATTTGGGGCGGAGTGGCAGGGGGGGGCATTGTGGGGTGGCTCTCCCTGGCTCGTGAGGCCTGTGTGGGAGAGAAAGGTGCTCCCTTGTTTGTTTATTTATTTATTTATTTATTTATTTATTTATTTATTTATTTATTTATTTATTTATATACTGCATGCTTTCCAAAGTGGAACTCAAGGTGGTGTATATAATAAGGAAAAAAAAACAGCAACAACCACAACAACCAAGAATTAGCGCCAGGAACAAAATGTAGATGTAAGAAAAATAAAACTAGAAATAGAAAAGTAAAAAAGGCACCCAGCAGAAGTACAAAATACACAAGACTTTATTATTTATTTTCAAAATTTATTTATTTATAAAAAAAATTAGCCGCCACATTACCAAGCGGTCTCTGGGCGGCATACAGCAATATATTAAAACAATAAACCTTACTGGTCACCGAACCCCTCCCTAAAAAGCCAGGTCTTAAGAACTTTCTGGAAGGCAGGCAGGGAAGGCATCAGGCAGAAGTCACTCAGTAAGGTATTCCATAATGACGGGACCACCACAGAAAAGGCCCAGTTTTCCATAGCCACTTTATGGGCCTCTTTAATGGTGGCAGCCCAACATGTAAGGGCCTGTGACACTGGTGAGTCAGGCAACAGCTGACATGAGGGAGATATCGTCCTCCAGATACTCAAGGCTCAAGCCATGGAGGGATATGTAAACCAAAACCAATACCTTGAACCTAATCCAGAAGGCAACAGGTAGCCAGTGTAGGCCAGCCAGGAAAGCGGTGATGCATGCAAATCTGCCAGCACCAACCACCATCCTGGCTGCTACATTTTTCACCTGCTGCAGTCTCTGCACCAGGGTCAAGGGAAGTCCCATATACAGTAAGTTCCACATAGAGTCAATCCTAGAGATCACCAGCACATGCACAACTGCCCTCAGGGAATCCTTGTCAAGAAACAGGTGAATCTGGGCAATCAACCAAAGTTGATAAAAGGTTGATTTGGATATGGCTGCCACCTGAGCTTCCAGGGACAAAGCTGGATCCAATACAATGTCCAGACTCCTCACTCTCTCAGCCAGCTGAAGGGCAGACCCACCCATGCTGGGGAGAGGGCCACTGTAACCACCAGAGGACCCTCTGAAGAACAAAACCTCGGTCTTCTTGGGATTCAGCTTGTTAGACCTGGTCCATTCCATGACTGCGGACAGGCAGCACTCCAGGGACTGAACAGCCTCCACTGCAGAGGTGGAAGAGGAGAGATAGAGTTGTGTGTCATCAGTGTCCTGATGACAGCTAACTCCAAACCTCCAAATGACCTCCCCCAGCAGCTTCACATAGATGTTAAACAGCATGAGGGAGATTGCCGAACCCTGGGACACCCCATAAGTGAGGGGCCAAGGGGCCAACAACTCCTCCCCCAGACTTATTTGCTGGACTCAACTCCCCCAAAGAAGGATCAGAGACAGCACAAGGCCCAGCTTCCAACCCCCACCCCAGAGAGTCTGTTCAGGAGGATATCATTGTCAACGGTATCAAAAATTGCAGAAAGATTGAGGAGGACCAACAAGGCAGAGCAACCCCTGTCGGCCCTCCTCAGGAGGTCATCCTGCAGTGCATCCAGGGCTGTCTCAGTCCCATGGCAGAGCCTGAATGGATCCAGGACATGATCCTCCTCCAGGAACACTTGGAACCCATTCGGCAGCAACATGCTCAACCTCCCCCCGCCACCGCCAAAGGAAGCAATGGCTATTAGACAAATCATCCAAAGCCAAGCTAGAGTTTTTAAGAATAGGCTTCACCACCATCTCCTTCAAACAGGAAGGGGAAATCCCATCAGCAAAGGAGGAGATAGTAATCAAAAGAAACCCGTTCCAGCATGCTCCCTCCTGCAATCTTAATAAGCCAGGAAGGGCAAAGGTCAAACTGAGAAGCCTTTGGATTACAGTGTGCCAGTGGCCTGGAGGCCTCTATTGATGATACAGGTTCATACTGAACAAATTGAGGAGACCGAGGGGGTGAAGCACTGGCGACCCCCAGGGGTGAACCACCACAACCGGAGTCCAGATCAGATTGGGTGGCCTCTATTATAGCTCTAAAATGTGCTGCAAAGGACTCACCATTGAAATCACTAGGAGGAGGCCCAGGCTGACCAGGATTGGTGAGGTCATGGACTGCCTGGAACAATTTAGCCTCACCACTGCCTCTGGAGGACCCTTCTAAAAATACTAGGGAGAGGTGCTCGATCACTGGAACTGCCCTCCCTAGCATTTTCACAGGGCTCCTGCTAAACTGCCAGTTGCAGGACCACTTTAAATCTGGCCCAGTTGGTGCCAGGCAGACCCCCTGGTACCGAATGGGCTGGGTTTAAAGGAGTCCAGCGATTGACAGCCCAGCAGGAGCCCTCTGAAAATGGGATGAGGCTTTTTAAATCCTTTTCCTGCCCAAGCCAGTGTTACAGCTGATCAGCGGCGCTGGCTTCTGGAGAGAAAAAGCCCGCAGTTTCCCCACGCCAATCAGGGAAGGGAAACCTTTTCCACAGGAATGCATTGAAGCAATGCATTCCTATGGGAAAACAAAAAACAAAATGAATGAAACAGAAATTTCAGTTTTGTTTCATTGTTATTTAATGGGTCAATTTGTTATTCATTTTGTTAGGTAACGAAATGAATAACGAATAACAAAATGATTTTTATGCCCATTTCTACCCAGAACCAATCTCCACAGATAAAGGGGTCTACCTGTACTATCAATGTATTTTTTTCTGTTTCAGATAATTACATGAGCTCTTTGGTTTTAAGAAAGAATAATGTCCCAGTTACAAATCTGTGTCTTCTTATGTTATGCCTATGGATATTTTTATATTCCACTGAAGAAGCAATGCCATATGTTTAAGACCTTTTTAGATATGTTTGATTTGCAGGAGTAGGATTTTCTGCTTTCATCAAATTTCTCTCATAATCTGATCTAATATGTGCATTTCTCTGTCCAGTGTTATGCTACTATTAATGTTCCTTTCTCTATATATGTTGTTTCCCATTCCAATTTTAGTCATTGTCCATCTGTCTAGAAAAAAGGAGGGAGGGAAGGAGGAGAAATGTTCAAATACGCTACTTTATCCATCCCTTCCATTCCAAGATTCTTTAGTGCTTCTTTTCTTACAGTTCAACCAGTTTCTTGTGACATCTAAACAAGGAAACTGTGGTTGAAATACTGAGTTCAAATGAAGATATACATCAAGATCATAGCTATTTATTTAATAGTACAGATCGGATGAAAAGCTTTGTATGGTTCTCATGTCTGAGTTGGGGCGAATTTAAAATTCTTTTCACAGGTCTATCCTTCCAGGTGTTTTCAGTATGAGTAAGGATGTGAACCCTTGCTTGCTTTGTCCTCTCAGGCAAGGATAAGGAATTCAATAGTCCTTCCCTCACTGGCAAGGAATTTTCTGGCACCTGAAAATAATTCTTTTGTTGGTAGGAATGCTGTTTTGTGCATCTTATTGGAGGGGGGAGCAAATTTTGCACAAAACTGCTTTGTTTAGATTAAGAGATCCTGTTCTTTTATTAAGACTTTGAAGACCTAGATGGGCCAACTTTCTTAACAACCAATCTGTTCTTCTGTGGTTGCTGTGTGTACACATTGTGCCTTTCAGAGGCAAAGGACACTAGAGATGTTGCACCCAAATTACAGAGACCATAAAACTGTACAAAACATAAGGGCTTTTCCTCTTGGCGTCAGCAGAACATGAGGTATTTAGCAACTGAAATCCCATATGCTTTTTACAAAGGTTTGTGTAACTTGCTGCAGCTGTTGATGAGATGCTGGGAACAGACTGATTATGTGCCTGATCACATGCCCCACTGTACAAAAGAGATGCACCATGGAACCTCCCCAATTAGCTGCCATTAGCTATGGTGCCTTCTGCAGACCCTCAGCAAACACCGGTAAGATTTCAGCCACTAAGTATTTTGTTCCACCCTTATTTCTAAGACTGGCTGAGAGGAGATGTGCTTTCAGTCCACATGGATAAATGGCTCCCCCCCCACCTGCTCTCTCCAACTTCTCCTTCAATGCGATTGAGAAAAACTATTTCAGAACAATCTAAGCAGTGAGATGGTGTGGCTCAGCAAGCTTAAACGTTTCCACAGTAGAGAGACATTAGTATCCTTCACCACTGGCATCATCCATTTCCCCAACCCAAACTGCAGTGAAATACATTTCTGGGTCTTAATTGGACAGAGCCAGTTCACGACTAATCAGGCTCGGTACCTTGGAGTCATTTGCAATCCAGTGGCGAGCTCCTTTCTTCACCCCCTGTGCAAATTGAATGCCTTGTGATGAATTATTAATGACAAATAGACGCATGTCATACATTCAACCTTACACCTTGGAAACTTTCAGAAGTAGCATTTAGTGGTGGGGAAGAGATGAAATGTGCAGCAACTTGTAATTTCAGAGACAAAGAAAGTGGGGGATCCCCCCTTTCTCTTCTTATATAGCCTAGGATAAATGAAACATCCTCCCCATACCCCCACTACAGACCAGAGATGAATGCTCAGCGTGGGCGTTCTCTTTAGGATATTTAGAAGTAAATCAAAATGGGAACATTTTATAATATACAATGTCACTGCAGCCAAAATGATTACTTGGAAAGCTGGTGCTCAGTGAAAGTTACGGCTCTAAACAATAACACCATGGTTAATGTAATCCGTCATTCATTCCGGATACACTCACTGCACTGAAGAAAGGACATGTAGCTTTTGTTACCGAAGTCAGTTGTGAAAAAAATGCCTTTGCATTTTAAAGATTTCTACTTATTCAAGGCCATTAATAGTCAAATCAGGGAATCAATGGAAGGACACTTAGGCTGAATACAGCCATACTCAAAAGACATCAGTGCTCATCAAATGTCAAGCTCCTATACAGCAATTGTGCAACAGGTTTGGTTTCAGTGCTGTAACTCTTTAAAGTTCTATGGGGCTATTTGTTTACTTGAATGCAGTAGGACTGCCATATGAGCAGGAGCAGTACCCACAGTTTACTTATCCACTGCCTAAAAATATATAATACCTTCCCCACACCTCTCCAGGAATATGTGTTTCTAAGGTGTATTAGAATTGGGCAATAGAGGCATCCACAGACTGTGGGGCTTCTATAGCTGTGCTTTCTGGCAACCCCCATGGGGTGGGGGCTTGGAACTTATCCCCTACAGGTACCACAGTCCTACTGTATCCATTAATGAATTTTGCAAACATAATTTCACAAAATGAGTCTCTTCTTATTTGTGGTTATATAACAATGCGAGCAATTATACCAATAGATTACTGCAATTTGTGCACCCAAATCCATAGCAGCAGCACCAATATGGATGTTGGCTGTAGAAGTGTAAAGTCCAAGCGTCCTGTTGAATTAAAATTCAGAAAAAATCCAAGATATCTTCCTCAAGTGGTTTGAGCATATACAACATGGAAAAATCTGCTCCACATACAAAGTCTTAAAAACCCTGGAATAAAATATGTGTTCAACGGCATATACATGAATTCACTATGCAGTTTCACCTCTTTAAGATAAACATAGAAATAGAGATGGGCACGAGATGAAATTTTAATTCATTTTGTTATTCGTTATGCGTTTCGTTAGCTAAGTAAACGAATAATGAACCAAAGGAAAGCAAAAAGTGTTCTGCTGATATACCGCCCCATACCACTTCAAGTAGTCTCTGGGCAGTTCACAGTGTAATTATGCAGGCTACGCATTGCCCCCCCCCCAGCAGGCTGGGTACCCATTTTACCGACCTCAGAAGGCTGGAAAGCTGAGTCAATCATGCGCCTGTTACCTGGGATTGAACCCCAGGTCGTGAGCACAGTTTTACCTGCAGTACAGGCATTTAACCACTGCGCCAACCCATCAAAGAAAAATGAAACGAAACGAAACTGAAATTTCCTTTTCATTCATTTTGTTTTTCATTTGGAGGACACTTACCTTCCCCCTGCACAGAGTCCCGACGTTCTCTTCAGTGCAGGGAAGCAAGCACCTCTCAGCTGTGGGGAAAAAAGCAACAGCCCCAGCATTGGGTTTTAACAAAAAAATAAAATAAAATAAAATAAAGTGCCGACCCGGTCTGGGAGCTGCATGGTCAGCACTGTAAAATGTATATATATACACGTTTTATATATATATATATATATATATATATATATATATATATATATATATATATATATATATATATATATATATATATATATATATATATATATATATATATATATATATATATATATATATATATATATATATATATATATATATATATATTTTTTCGTAGATTTTCACGGGTATAGGTATGCATGTTAGGGTGGATTCGGGTTTCTTCCGTGTAGAAATCTGGTTGTTTTGGCGACGTTTCGACGAGGTCTCACTCGTCATCTTCAGGCTGGTGTTCTGGCTTCTTTCTTCTTGAAGCAAAGTGTGATCTCAGTTGAAGTCCTTCTATAAATACTGCTGGGGGGGTGTGGTTTGCTTGCTCTGTTGCTGACTGTAGGTTCCTTTGTTCTTTTGTGATCTGCTGTGTGGCTGAGGCGATCGTTAAGGGATTAACTGCTGGTGGGTTAGATGGCTGTTTAGAGACAACCTGTGTGGGTGAGGTGCTGGATGTGTGTCTATCAGCCTTTTGTTTCTTAACGACCTTGGTGATGGGCGTTCTGGCAGCATTCTGGGCTTTGGTGGAGTGGGGTCCTGTGTCTTGTGAGTTCATTTTGGTCTGGCTACGTGTCTGTGGTCTCCCAGTGTTTTTTTGGCGTGTGTGAGTGTGCTCCATGTGGTGACTGGAATGGGGTGCCGCAGTAGATGGTGCACTCGTGGTTTTGTTATTGGATGGTGGTTTCGTTTCATCTGTGGGAAGGGTCTGGGTTTGTGTTTGGTGTGGATGGAAGGTGGTGGCATCTTGTGTCCTTTTGGACCTGGTGTCAGTCTTTGTGACAGAGGCTCGTCTGTTGACCAGGGCTAGTTTCCAGATGTCAGGCAAGCGGGAGGTGTCATCACGTTTATTCATGTTGTTTGGGTGTTTCTCTATTTCAATGGCTTCCATGATTATTCGACTGTTGAAGTGTTCAGTTTTGGAGATGAGTTTGGTTCTTTCAAAGTCAATTTCATGACCTGTTGTTTTTATGTGCTGGAAGAGAGAGGAAGATTTTTCTTCTTTTTTGACTGCGTTCTTGTGTTCTGCGATGCGTGCGCTTATTCTCCTGTTTGTCTGTCCGATGTATGTGGCTGGACAGACTTTGCATGGTATTTCGTAGACTCCTTGGTTTTCTAGCTCAATCTTGTCTTTGGGGTTTCTTAAAATGTTGGCTATTTTTGGTCGGTGCAAAAGGCTGTCTTGATATTGTGTTTGTGGAGAATTTTGCTGATTTTGTCTGTGGTGCCTTTGATGTAAGGGGAGGAGGCGGTGCCGTTGTTCTCTTCTGTTTCTTGGTTCTTGGGGGTGTTTCCTTTTGGATTAGTTTGGTGATGGTGTTTTTTTGGAATCCGTTCGCAATTAAAACATTCGAGAGAGTGTGTAATTCAGTTTTTAGGTGGTCTTTGTCAGCGAGGCGTTTGGTTCTGGAGATGAGGGTTTTTGCTACGGAGTTGATCTGTGCAGGGTGGTGGTGTGATTGTGCATTTAAGTAGCGGTTAGTATGTGTTTTTTTCTGGTAGATGGTATGTCCTAGGGAGCCGTCGGGTTTTTTGTAGATTAGGACGTCCAGGAAGGGAAGTTGGTTGTTGGCTTCTATTTCCATAGTGAATTGTATTTTGGGGTGTAGGCTGTTGAGATGTGTGAGGAAGTTGTTCAGTTTATCTTTCCCGTGTGGCCAGATAACAAAGGTGTCGTCAACATATCTGAGCCAGAGTTTGGGTTTATGTTCGGACTTCTGTAACGCGTTGGTTTCAAAGTGTTCCATATATAGGTTTGCGATGACCGGTGAGAGGGGTGATCCCATGGGTGCTCCTTCTATCTGTTTGTATCTTTGTCCATTGTGGATGAAGTATGTGTTGGTTAGGCAGTGGTTGGTCAGATCTAGGATGTGCTTGGGGGGGTTGTATTTGTTGTGGATAGCTGTCAAGGCTTCTTGAATGGGCACTTGTGTGAAGAGCGAAACAACATCGAAGCTCACTTGGGGAGGCAGTAGGTCATTGGGTTGTAGGTCTTGTTTCTTTATAATTTCTATGAAGTGGAACGAGTTTTGTACGTATGAAGTGATGGATTCTGCATAGGGCTGGAGTTGTTTGGCAAGAAATTTGGCGAGGTTTTGTAGAGGTGAGCCTATGGAGCTGACTATGGGTCTGAGAGGTGTTCCTTCTTTGTGAATCTTGGGGAGGCCGTAGAGCTTGGGGCATCTGGATGATTTCTCTCTGGGGATGATGCTTGGCTTGATTTCTTCACTTAAGGGAGAGGCTTTTATTTTGGCTTTGGTGGTTTTTTCCAGGTAGGTGGTGGGGTCTGTGTTCAAAGGTATGTAAGCAGGGTCTTGTAGTAGGTTGGATAATTTGGCTTGGTAGTCGGATGTGTTCATCACCACTGTGTATATATATATATACACCATATATATGTGTTTTCGTAGATTTTCACGGGTATAGGTATGCATGTTAGGGTGGATTCGGGTTTCTTCCCGTGTAGAAATCTGGTTGTTTTGGCGACGTTTCGACGAGGTCTCACTCGTCATCTTCAGGCTGGTGTTCTGGCTTCTGACACCAGGTCCAAAAGGACACAAGATGCCACCACCTTCCATCCACACCAAACACAAACCCAGACCCTTCCCACAGATGAAACGAAACCACCATCCAATAACAAAACCACGACTGCACCATCTACTGCGGCACCCCACTCCAGTCACCACATGGAGCACACTCACACACCCCCAAAAAACATTGGGAGACCACAGACACGTAGCCAGACCAAAATGAATTCACAAGACACAGGACCCCACTCCACCAAAGCCCAGGATACTGCCAGAACCTACCAACCATCTAACCCACCAGCATCTAAACAGCCATCTAAACAGCCACCAGCAGTTAATCCCTTAACGATCGTCTCAGCCACACAGCAGATCACAAAAGAACAAAGGAACAAAGGAACCTACAATCAGCAACAGAGCAAGCAAACCACACACCCCCAGCAGTATTTATAGAAGGACTTCAACTGAGACCACACTTTGCTTCAAGAAGAAAGAAGCCAGAACACCAGCCTGAAGATGACGAGTGAGACCTCATCGAAACGTCGCCAAAACAACCAGATTTCTACACGGGAAGAAACCCGAATCCACCCTAACATGCATATATATATATATATATGAATAAAAGCACTGACCCTGCCCAAGGGCCATGTGGTCGGCGCTGTAAATTAAAAAAATAAAAATAAAAATAAAAATGAAATGGCGCTGCCTGACTGCAGGGAAGTAAGTGTCTCTCAGCTGTGGGAAAATAAAAACAAGCCCTTGCACCGGGGCTTTAAAAAAATATATATTAAAAAGTGCTGACCTGGCGTGGGAGCCACATGGTTGGCACTGTAAAATGTTAAAAAATAAATAAATTAAAAAAAATAAAAAGTGTGGGGCTGCGTGGTCGGTGCTGGAATTTAAAAAATGGTGCTGACCTTGGCAGCGGTGGCAGCAGTCCCTTGGCAGAAGCAGTGGTCGTGGCTGTGGTGGTGGGCCCCAGCATCCTTGTTGGTGGCAGTCATGGTGGCAACGGTCCCCCAGAGGCAGTAGCTGTCTCCAGCCAGGTAAGCTGAACCAGTTCATTTTGGTTCAGTTGGTACGAAGTTTTGTTTCAAAAATTTGTACAAAATGAAACAAAATGAACTGAGGGCCCCCCAAAACAGAACGAACCAAACCATCTGTTTTCTGTTTAGTGCCCACCTCTACATAGAAATTATAACTAGACCAAGTTTGCAAGGACCTTAGCAGTCCAGGTGGCAACTGCACTTTCAGCCTCTTCAGCTATCTAGCTCTTTCTGATTCAAATCCCTTACAGCACTACTCTTCCTTAGTCCCATCCTTTTGGTTTGAACCAATATTTTTATAGAGGTTACTATGACAAACATTATATTTTCACTGACAAAGTGTCCCCCTCAAGAAATTTCCCTCTAGCAATTAGCTTGGGAAAATCCAATCTTCACCAACTTTGGCGGGATTGTAGAGTAGATTAAAATGGAGCTTGTCTGAAAGTTTGATGTCTTTAATTGTGGGAGGGTGGAACTTTCCAATGGGTGGCCATTTTGGGGGGGTGCATAACTTAGAAATCAAAAGCCTAATCTTCACCAAACTTTGAAGGCTTATAGAGGAGATTCAGGAGGGTTGTCAGAAAGTATGGTGTCGTTAGGTGCCTTGGGGGCCATTTTGTAGCCCAACAAATTGACAAATAAAGCATTAGTAAAAATCAACCAATTCATTTGTTCATCATGGACTATCAATTCATATAAATACAAACTGACAAATTAGTAATTTTTGAACAAAAGTTGCAGTTTGCTTTTCAATCTATGCCCATCTTCTAGCTAGAAGTATAGCTTTCGTGCTCTACAACTCCCTTCCCCTAGCAAGCATGACCAGTTGAGATATAAACAATTTTGTAATTTAAGATGGAGTATGAGGAATATCTCTGAAAAACTTCTTGTGGCCAACAATTCCCAGAATCCCAGATAACTTCCTCAGATTACATCTATCATTATCCTGCAGCTAGTATATCCAGATATGATATAGCCTATTTCATTATTCTAATTCTAGAGCACACTTGTATCTGGCATGCGGGTGTGTGTGTGTTACATTTCTTTGATGTACTATTTAGAGAACTAAAATTCATAGAATCTACTAAACCAGTTGAGATATAAGCTATCCAGTTATATCTGTTAGTTCGTCCGTACTATCAATGCAAAATGTCATGCTTCCAGCTCTTATTTCAAATGTTGTTCAAGGGGCCATGAGAATTTTGCTTTTTTGACTGCATCTCTCAGAATCTGCAAGCATAACAGCCCCCAAAAGAGAAGTTAATAAAGGAAATCTCATTAACCATATATGGGTTTTGGATTCATGGTTTGGTTTATAAAAAGGAGTTGATTGTCCGGATGAAGGCTGGGAATGGCTTCCTTCATTCCCGCCTGTGGTGGGAATCCTAGTCAATCACAGTATGAGTAGCTTTCCTTCCCCTTTTGTGTCTATAGGGGTAGCTTCTCAAATAACTACCCATCCCTGGTAACATTGCCACTTCCCGTCTTCAACTGGTCAATTTCCTCCTCAATGTTTGATGAGCACTCTTGAAAGGTGAATAATACACAGGAAGCCCACATGTAGGTGGTGACTCCACCATGGTAAACTTCCTTTTACACTGTATCGCTCAGCATTCTGCCTGGGGGAATTCTGAGCAGGTTCTGGAAGTTGCTATCCAAAAGAAATGAAAATTCCATGCCTACTTTCAAGATGTATAAAGAAACACATAAACTGTCCTCTTTTTCCCCAAAGAAGAATGGACTAAAAATGAATGTCTCTATCTGTAAACATGTTCCAAATAGGTCATAATGTTTTAAGAGAGAAACAGCCTATAGCATAGGATATAGGAAATTGGCTGCAGGCAAGGACAACAGGTAGACTATGTATAACTCTAAATTATATAACAATTGCAGATTTAAACAGGTGATTTGAAAGAGTCTTGTGGTGCAGTGATGCCAAAGAAATGCATATGCTAGGTTGAATATTGAGTATCTCCCTACTTGACCACATCACAAATGATACTATCCAACAGCAAGTAGGTGTGATATGAATAATAGAGAAGAAAAGAGAAAGCTGACTTTGCTGGTATAGGCATGTCCTCAGAGTGGCACCTTCCATCATTGCCCAAACTGCTAACTGCCTGAAAATCAATGGCCGGCGGACACATGGGCATTCTAAAACAGAGATGGCAGGACACTGCCAATAAGAACATGCAAATTGTCACCAAGTATATTGAAGGATGATGTCAATGGGGAAAGTGGCATTTCAGGATCTGAAAAACTCTCATTCTAGATTTCTGGTTTGTCTCAACACTAAATGTCTGAGTCTGTGGGTCAGAATCTTAGTTGACCTTGTGCTGATCCTGTGGGAACAATGACTAAATGTTTTCCTTGACAGTAGTGTAACATATAGTCAATCCTTTATTACAAATGTATTTTCACAGAATTTTGAAACTGTACAGTTGGTGAGGGACCCAATGAAATGTTTCAGGGGATATCTGACCAGAGCAGAAAAGAATAACATTTCTCTTGATATGGACAGTATACGTTTGTGCTGCTGACAAGCTAGGAGAAAGTATGGTGCTTCTTTATCTCAATCTAAGACAGGGCACCTGCTTGAGCATGTGCACTCTTCATTCATCACAAAACAAACCAACAAATAAAAGCTTGAATGTTTTTAACAGTGCAGATTTCAGATATAATTCAGCAACCCTAGAACAAGGAGACACTGGAGGAGACAAAGGGTTAAAGACACACAGTATTATGCTAGTGTTGTCATGTCCATAAGTTTACCTACATTTTCTTTTGTGGAAGGGGGAAAAGTTGTAGATCTTGGTTACCTCTTTAGAGCATTGTTTATGATTTGATGTTACCACAATTCCTGCACAAAATTCTACATACATTTGTTTTAAAACATAATTGTGTTTGTTTGTTTGTTTGTTTAGTTGGTCAGTCATTTGACCTCCATACTGCCCATCTGCCCAGAGGCCACCCCATCAATGGTGATTAATATACGTCAGTGGATTCTGCTCCTGCCTGGCTGCTCAAATTTACACATGCAATATTCGTAAAGTTTTTAGAAAGTTTTCAGTATTTGTTCTGAACAATGCTTCTGAGCTATTTTGAGGTTCACTTACCCTGGCATTAATTAAAAGACTGCTGATTGTGTTGCTAGGCAATTACAATTTAGTTGTAAAGCCTCAAGTCAAGTAAAAATCCATCTTAAAAGTATGCATACCTGAAAACAAAAGAAAATGTACCATAAATGGAATTGTAATACTGAGGTTTCTATTTTTTTTCTAGGCAAAATCAATCAGCTTTGACTATTGTCAAATTAAATGAATTCACTCCATTAGGGAAAAAAACCCCATGTTTAAGTCAATATGAAAGTCTGCCTGTGATGTTTTTTTGCTTGAGAGCTCAATCTCAAATGCAAGTCATCACCTGAAGTTATCAAATGATGTGCATTCTTCATGAAGCTGCACAAAGTAAATTTCTAGGAATTTTTATTATGTTGTGTCTCCAGTCAATAGATACCTAGAAAATCTTGTAGAAAAACACCTCTTACAATTGCCTTGTGTTTGAATGAGAAGCAGATTGAAGAGAGTATCCTATAGACCAGTGGTGGTGCTCCAGATGTTTTGGACCACAACTTCCAGAATTCCAAGCCTGTATTGCCAATGACAAAGGACTGTGGGAGTTCTGATCCAAAACATCTGGAGTGCCAAAGGTTCGCCACCACTGCTGTATAGACCATCTGGACTGCTGTATTTGGCATTCAGGCTATCCTCAACCATGTAAAGCTTGGGCCATTTCCTGATATTAAGGATCATGGATAGAGAAATAAAATACTCTACCCAATTTTCATAAACCAGAAGTTTTTGGAAGAATCACATTTCCTGGCATTTAAAAAAAGTTTAATAAACTATGTACACATTCCAATAGCAACTTCTTTCACGTTCGCAAACCTAGCTTGGGTAGATGATGTAATTGAGAATAATCTCCCCAAAAGATCTTCAGTTCAGTTCAGTTTATGTTGCAGCCCTTTGGCCAATCAAACCAACAAAAGTAAAGCTTTGCTAAATTCCAAATTCTTCATAAGACCATATAACAGCAATAAGAACATTTAACATTAAAAGCAATTTAAAGTTCACATGGTAAGTGATTCTAGGGTGTCTATAGCTCTTCAAAAGGTCTTAAAAGCCAAGAAGGCTCATAAACTAATGTTGCCACTTGCCAAGCTTGGTCTGCACAATGCAGACTAGAAAGCCATCTTCCATTTTTTAAAAAAATCCTTGCTCTTTAAAAATGCTGCCTGTGTGTTTTACAAAACATGTCCCCTCACCTTCTGAAATAAAGGTGAGGGGTGGGTCTAGGGATTAGCAAAAACTGTGAGTTATATACTATGTAAAAGATAGACAGGGACAAAAATCAACCCATAATAACAAACAGGTGGGTGCTCAATGAAGTCAAGTCTGAATTATCACTAGAACAAAAATGAGGCTACCCTATCTTGCACATAATATGAGAATACAGAAGTCATTGAAACAGACAGCATTGCTGGGGAAAGTGGCGAAGAGGAAGTGGGAGAAGAGGAAGGCCTAACATGAGATAGGTTAACTTAGTAAATGAATCTGCAGGTATTGGTTTGCAAAACTAATGGAAATGACAGTTTTGCTGGGAGGGTGGTGGTGGTGGGATAGGAAGAGAGAATGATCTAGAAATCGGTTGACATGTTTTCAGCAAACTTGTTAATGATAGGACATTCTGGAGGTTATCAATTCATACGGAAATCACACATCAGAAGTGACTGACTGGCACATAAAACCTTTGGAGGTTTTAAGCAACTATTGGATGAGCAGCAAAACATTTCAATCACTCCAGAAAATAAGTCCAGTTGCCATGAATCAACTTCCAGATAAACTCATCTGGATGACAGAATCTTCACAGACTCTTGCTGTTATGTCTATACCATGCATGCTCAGTGTTACAAACACTGCTTGTTCCAATTGAAATGCACTATTTGAGTAGCAATTATTCAGCCTCTGCAGACTAGATTCCTTCCAAATTGAAAAAAAGCAGTTAAGGCCTATATTTTTTCCAAATAAGCAATACTGGATTTTTTAAAAATGTATGTGATCTATTTTAAATCTAGGTACCTTGGGCTTGTTTATTTTTTAATTGGGATGCATTTTTACATTTTTAAAAAAACCTTTGTCCAAAACCAGATGTTTGTTACAATTCACCAGCTTTGAAGCTAATTCAAAGACCAGTCTCAAAGTTATGATTTTTGTTTATTTGCTTGGGCTGCCCACATTTGTAGAATTGCCATGTAGAATGTAGACTTGCTCTGCTGCATAACAGAAGCACTCTTGTAGAGCTATACTTTTACTTGTCAACAATAACATATTTTTAATATGTGCATGACTCGAGTCAAAACCAATGAAAATCCAGTTTAGAAACAGTTTAATGCTGACTTTTAAATTCTTACTATTTTCTAAGAAAAAAAGATGCAGAAAGGAAAATTCTTCTTCTTCTTCTTCTTCTTCTTCTTCTTCTTCTTCTTCTTCTTCTTCTTCTTCTTCTTCTTCTTCTTCTTCTTCTTCTTCATCATCATCATCATCATCATCATTTTAGAACTAGAGAGCTGGAAGGGATCCTATGGATCACCAAGGCTAGTCCCTAGTAGCAACACAGAGTTGGGAATAACATTCATTACCTCTGGTTCTACAGCCAGATGCCAAAACCACTGAGCTATACAGAAACAAAAAGAAAGGAAGGAATTCTATGGAAAAAGTGACCCCCCTGGTCACTATAACAGCTGGGAGATTCCCAGTGTGGTGTTGTGGATAGAGTGACCAACTAGAAGTCTGGAGAAAAGGATCTCGAAAACTATTCTTTTATTATTTGTCATATCTTCAAATCCCAATTAGAGTTGCTATACATTGTTTCTGACTTGACAGCCCAGAGCACACATGTAAGAAATGGGATGCACTCTTCACCTTTACACAGTCTTTGTTTCCCTCCTTACAAATAAGGTTGAAATGCATGGAGATTGGTTTAATGTCCATATTGTTTCAATATTCATAGCCTTCCCTTTAATAATGGCTCTCATGGCAACTTACAGATGAGAATTCATTACACGGAAAATATCAGAAAGATATGGTGCCCAAAAGATGCCAAGAGCTCCCTATGGCAAGGAAGGGCAAGCAACAGAGGACATCAGCAATGTCTCTGCTGGTTTTTTACAGATAAATGACATCGTCCATTTTTCTGCTTGAAACATTTTATGGAGCAAATGATATTGTCTGTCACCAAACAATATTGCTTTCTGGCCATAGGAGGGAGCAAAATGCAGCTGAAGTTTTTGTATTCTTGACAAGTTATAGAGATTGATATCTTTTTGTTAAGCAAATATGTGTGTTGTGTCGCTACACTCTTTGTGACTCCATGTCCATGAAGTTTTCTTGGCAGGAATACTGGTTCCTACTCCAGGCACCTACAGAACCTGGTATTCCCTGGTGGTCTCCCATCTAAGTACTAACCAGAGCTGACCCTGCTTAGCTTCCGAAATCAGGCAAGATTGGATGTGCTTGGGACATCTAGGCAGCACTAGCCAGAATATACCCACCCACTCATAAACATTTATGGCAAGAGTCTTCAAGCAGAGCATAATTTCATTGTTCGGAGTTACAATCAAGATCATTTCTAAAGTCTACGATATTCACTGGTCCCTGTAATTTAATCTTAGATTCATGTGCAGAATGGAAAGTATCTTGGAAGGATTCCTTTTTAACCTAGTGCTGTCCTGAACTACTGAAGGCACCTATTAAGCCAATATAAATGTTGCTAAATATCTCTTAGCAAATATAAATGTTGCTAAATATTTCTTAGGGAATGGGTAGTATTTGGTCCTAGCAACTTAAACATCTTTGATTCCAAAAGCCTTCTGCTTTCTTTTTTATATTAAACTCTGTGGCCAAGGTTAAATCAAGTTATTACCAGTAAAATACTGCCTCAGCATTTACTGTATAAGCTGCATAATAGGGGAAGAGATATGCAGAATTCTCAATGGTCATATTATGTATATAGATATACAAATAGATAGATATGCATGTACGTAAGTACCTGAACTTCAAATACAGTATGCTTGCCTCATTTTAGAATGTGTGATTGAATGGATAACTTGAAGACCTAAATGTTGCCATGGAAACTGATATAGTAGAATTTAATACTGCAGACTCCCTATAGCTACATAGAAAGGTTTGGCTACAATGGAATAAGATGCCTGAATTAAAAAGAACAAAAAGCCAGGTATAGTATTTATTTGTTTAGTGTTTTTATTTATTCATTTATGAGACCCTATTTTGCTGTGCTTGGTCCCATCGGGCTTTATTGCTTTTAACTCCCTAGGAGAAACATTCCCAATGTATGAAGGAAGTCCATTTCTTCTGTGTTCAGAATAGTTTCAGACAGGATTACATCTCTCATCCCAAAGCCACAGGAGAACCAAGCCATTATGACTGAACCCACCAGTGCCACCACCACCACCACCAGAGCTCTTCAGCTTGGGGTCAGATGCAGTGCCAGGAACCTTTCCATTATTTCATCTGGGGAATTTCCAAATAGAAATTTGGAAATCAGTTTTCAGGAAAACCCAGATACTAGCATTTGGTTTTTGTTATTTCCTAGGCATATCTCAAATTGGAGATGCCATCCTTTAAGAAAATAGAAACCTGTCACATTATAGAGAGATGCAGAGATAAATTTGATAGTTTGAGGCTACCTGCCTTTAGAATATGTTTCCTCTCCCCCCATCAAAAAGACAACAAATTTTAAAAAGGAAAAGGAAAGGAAAGAAAAAAGAAACCTGATTTTTAAAATACGTGTTTATAACCACCCAGAGTGGCCTTGTTGCTAGATGAGTGTTATATAAATCCAACAAATAATGAATAAATCCATTGAGTGCTCAGTCCTGTTAATTTATGCTAAATTTTGCCCTGGAACAGTTTTCCTAGTATTAAGGGCACTGTGGTAGAGACTCCTAAGAGTGTTCCTTAGCTTTAGGATGAGAATATTGTTCTGCAAAAAAACTCAGTTTTAGTCTGAATTGAGTTTTCTACTGAAAGTTAATTACATAGATAGGTAGCAGCTAAAGTTTGCAGGGGTGGGCAGGAGAAAGGGGACAGACTGTCGGGCAACTGAGTACATCAAATCAAGCCACATTTCTCTGCTGACATAGGGCCCTTTCTCAAAGAACACCTTGCTTCAGCTTGTTAGAGCATTCTTGACATTCCAGGTTGAAGCACTTTACTGAAGAGTATACCCCAACCCCATCTCTTGCCATGGCCAGATCTGAGGAACAGCACCAAAACAGGGCACTTTGCCAAAGCCTTTGAAGGTAACTGCACAGTTCTGAGCTGAAGTACTTCCTTAAAAGCACAAACAACTCAAAGGACTGTAACGGTCAGAGACGAGCCACTGCACTGCAGTGCTGACAGTAGATTCAAAAGTAAGAAGTGAAGCCTAAGTGGAAAAAAAGATGAAAGAACAACTCTGCTGCCAAGATGCAAAGTGGAGTGACCTTGTGTGGCATTCCAGCAAGAATACTCCCTCCCTTAATTGTTGGCATAAGACAGCCTGCCCCATGCACCTTTGGCCAGGTAATGTCACATCCGGCAGTGTACTGGCCCCTTGGGACAATGGGAGGGAGAGGATGAGTGGAAGGGTCTATTGCTGGATCTGCCATTGCATTTTTATCCTGGGTAGGCTGCTTCTTGATCCAACCACCACTACTGGTCCACAGACTAGAGATGGGCACGAAACAAAAAAATGGTGTTTCAGTTTTTCATTTCTCATTGAGAGGTCTGTTTCAGTTCATTTCCATTTGTCATGAATTTTTGGAAAAATTTCATTACCGTTTTTTGTTTTTTCGTTTGTCGTTTCTACCCACTTTTTGCTCGATTTTTAAAGCATTTCCGTGGGCAGGCATCCCCCAACACCCCAGACCAGAGGGAAAACACTAAAAAAAGGGATGCTGGCAGAGACACAGTATAGACTAGGTATGCAGGGAGGCTGCAAAGGCAGCAGCAGGCGTTGCCCAAGGTGCAAGGCAGCCTCAGAGTGACTGCACTGCGGGGCAAAGGAGGGTACTCACCAAGAGGTATGCAGCACGCACGCACACAGGGAGGCTGCAGGACTGAAGCTAGAGTCACAGAGACAGCAATCCCACCCTAACTCCCACCAGAGACTGCAAGGAGGACGGGGGCTGCCAGACGTTTTTATGCCATCTGTGGCTGCCAGAGCTGCCTGCCCAGTCTGCAACCTGGGCATGCTATTGGTTGAACATGATCCCATCACATGGCTTGCCTCCATTTTGTGGCTGGTGCGACATCCATTTTAAAGGGGGAAAAAAAAATAGATCGCGATGGGAGAAGACAAAAACAAACATTTTAAGGACCCCAACCCCCCTGGTAGGTATTATCAGACAATATAAATAATTACCGCTGCATTTTTACGGATGTCCAGGGCATTTTTTAACATTTAAAACAGCTCATTTCATTGCCTGTCGCCATTAACGGAAACAAAACGAAATGACCACAATTTTTGTGGTTCTGTTCGTTTTGTTGCATTTTCATCACAATTTTTGTTTGTCGTTTCGCATTTTTTTCAACGACAAACAATTTTTGTTTGTTCGTTCCGTGCCCATCTCTACATCAGGGAATAGATCTGCACATTTCATCTCAACACAAACCCTGACTGTGGTTTGTCGTTTCGTTATGTAACAGTAACGGTAAAAATGTTCGTTCTGTGTCCATCTCTACCACAGACTCTGCCCTCGTGGTGCTGCTCATTGTGTTGCTGTGGGGTTGCTCATTGTCTCATCCTCCTTCCTCCCCCTGCCTCTTAACTTCTGGGTCTTGGTCTTGCCGATGAGATTAACAAGTCTAACAATGTTCTCTCTGCAAGATCTGTCTGGTAGCTGACAGGGTAGCATTTGCTGGCCTTTCTTAAGGTCTCCACTGATTAAAAAATTTTTTTGCCATCCCTCTTCCTGTTTATCACTTCCTGCCTTTGTTTTATCATCTAGAACAGGGGTCCTCAAAGTTTTCAAACAGTGGGCCGGTCCACTACCCCCCAGACATGACTGGGGGCCGGATCTTTTTTTAAATTGCCCTGCTTGGCTGCAGCCGGTGCCTCGACTATCTGGGTGGCGGGTGGGGGAGCGGGAGACCTTGCCGTGGCCCTCCCACTTTGTACTGCCCCACTAGTCATCGTGCCGATCATCTGGTCAGTGGGTGGGGGGAGTGGGGGAAGCGACACAGCCCACCTCTGCAATAGAAGCAGCTGCGGAGGCTGGCTTGCTTGTGAAGCAGGGGGTAGGTGTGTGTGTGTGTGTCTGCAATTGGCCCCGGGGGCCGGATTCAGGACCCTGGGGGGCCACATCCAGCCCCCGGGCCTTAGGTTGAGGACCCCTGATCTAGAACCTCACCTGTCTGTGTCCTGAGATACATAATCATAGGAGTCAACAGACGTAAGATTGGTAGACGTGGTGATGAAATGTTTTCCCATGAAGGCCTTGGGAGGCCAACATCAGCTGAGAAACAGCACCTCACTACTGCCTACTCAATGGGTTCCACACATCAGTTTCCTAGAAACTGGAGGCCAATTACAATAGCTGCCATGCACCAACAGGAAACAATTATCCTGTCACTCACTCCACAATACCTTGGTTCCTCTCACAGTAGTGAAGAATTTGCCTGCATTGGGCAGAGCAACATTTGGGCAGGAAATGTGTGGCCACCCTTTTCTCAGTTGGTGAGAGGAGACAACATGTGCCCAATCCTCTCCAGTTGCCTCTGCTCCTGCTAAGGAACAGCTGGCTTATAGGATATGACTCCCCCCCCCGCAGTCTATCAGTGCTTCTTTTTGTTGTGCAGAAGTGAGCAGGCTTACAGTAGATGTGAGCAGAGGGAAGGAAAGCTGCTACAGTGGTTCTGACAAAGACAGAAAGCTGTCACGTTGACAACACTCCAGTTCACCCTCTCTCTCATCTAGTATTACTCTTTTCTTACCCCCAACAGCCTTTCAAAGAAGCTGGGAAAGCTCAGCCCTGATTTCTGCAGTTGTTATCTCTTAAGTGTCGGTGTGACGCAGCTTGTCCCAGTGTGGTTACATAAGCAAGCAAAAATGCATGCAGCCTGAACATTCAAGATACTGAGGATGGTGGCACTCTTAGCATTGTAATAGACTGGAAATGAGCAGCAAATAAATAAATAAATAAATAAATAAATAAATAAATAAATAAATAAATAAATAAATAAGGCAGGCATGTGACCTGTTCTTGCCTGTCATATTGCCACTTAATTTGGACATATCCCAGTAACATTCCTTGGTTTTAAACAATGGCAATTCTTTTACCTTAGCTCTTCCCCTTAAGCCAGGGCTGAGTGTCATAAAGCCAATGGGATGCATATACAGTCCTCCAAGCCATTGTTGCGGCTGCCTAGAAAATATTGTTAACCCTTTCAATGCCTAAAAATGGTTTAAAAAATCCTAATTTTACAGCCATTTATGTGGTTCAAAATAATAATAGTGTGCTGTCAAGCCTATTCTGAGTTACAGTGACTCATTTGAGAGTATTGAGGTTTACCATCACCTTTTTTTTCGGGGGGCGGAGCATTCTGGGACTGTGCAGTTTGCACAAGAACCCACAGGCTGGTTCCACCCACGAGGCATAGCAGGGAACTGCACTCTCAGCCTCCAAATCTGTAGCCAGATTCCTACACCATAGAGCTCTCCAGCCAGCTTGTGGCTCCTGGAGACTTTTGCATTCTTCTTTCAGCTTAACCAAACTATTATTTTTCACTGCTTACTGCTCTTCTTTTGGTTTAAAGTTCCTCTTCTGTACCTGAGTTCAAGCCTTTAATTTTGCTCTAATGTGACTCCCTCTTAGGTCAATTGGGGGCTGTTTGCAATTTCTCATTACATTGGTCAATGGTTAGGGACTTTATCGCCATCAGAGGACTGTAGTAAGAATGTGCATCTTTCAGCCTCTCGCTCTGGGCAAGAAACAAATCAACAAAATCCTCTTTTCTCATCACAGTGAGAATTCTCTGTGTACTCCCCGCCCCCCGAAAAAAAAATCATGCAGGGAATCTCATGGGATATCTGGAATGTTTCACATTTTGTAAACTGCTCAAAGAGTGCTTTAAGCACTATGGAATATTGCACAGTCGCTTCACTTTGCCTCTATTTAAACAGTGGCCTAGTACAAAGCCTCCAATTTAAAGAACATATAGCTAAAAACAGACCTTGGCCAAGGCACATGCATGAAACATTTAAGACAGTGAGCTCATGTCTTGGTCAAAGGCGGCTCTGGGGTCTCACATCATCCTCACTCTCAGCAAAACTGACAACACACTGACCTCAGAGCCTGTCAGGTTAAGATCTGAATAGTGATCTCATCCTGTCACTGGGTTTGCTAGATGCTACTCTCCTCTGCTATTAAGTGCAAAACACTGTATATCAAATCTCTGCATTGCTACATAGGAATAAATAAATAAAACAAAATGGTTGGCGTGAGGGCAGGGAAGAAATGCAAGGTTATCATAATTTTCCTTTGTTTTTGTCACTCAGCTGCTCTACAAAATGAAGATATTCAACAGGGAAAAATTATCCAGGCATTAAAAAAGCCATCATGGAATTCATTCCCTATTGATTTTTTGCCTGACATGCAGCTTTTAAAATCAAGGAAATTTATTTGAGGGGGAAAGTGCCAATCTGGCATTAATTGCTAGAAAGAAACCTTCTCTTTCAGATTTAGGACTTTAAAATGTCAGCTGGATTATTCAAGGCAGGTCTCACTGGCAGGGGACAGTAACGCTGAGAACATTGAAATGAGAACCAGTGTTACTGATGCTTGATGAGATTGTGAGTAGAGATGGGCACGAAACAAAAAAAAAATTCATTCTGTTATTCGTTATTCATTTCATTACGTAACAAAATGAATAACGAAAATTGTGATGAAATTGAAACGAACCAAACAGAACCATGAAAATTAGGTTCGTTACATTTCATTTTCGTTAATGGCAACGTGCAATGAAATGAGCTGTTTTTAAATGTTAAAAAACATCCTGAATAGCCATAAAAACCCAGCAATAATTATTTATTCTGCCTGATAATACCTACCATGGGGGTTGGGGTCCTTAAAACGTGCATTTATGTCTTTTCTCAGATTGCTGTATTTTTTTTTCCTTTAAGGGGAGTTAGGGGACATCAACCCAAAATGGCTCCCAGATGCCTAATATTGATTTCTTTGGTATTAAACCCCCCTGGACATCCGTAATAACGCAGTGATAATTATTTGAAATTATTACCTACCAGCGGGTTGCGGTCCTTAAAACATTTGTTTTTGTCTTTCTCCCATCACGATGTATTTTTTCTTTTCCCTTTAAGGATGACACAAAATTGATTCCAGCCACAAGATGGATGCAAGCCATGTGGTGGGATCATGTAAATTATTGTACAATTTCAACCAATAGCATGCCCAGGTTGCAGACTGGGTAGGTGTGGCAGCCACAGAGGGCATAAAAAGCTTTGGCAGCCCCCGCCCTCCTTGCAGTCTGCAGTGGGAGTTAGGGTGGGATTGCTGTCTCTGCGACTCGTTACTTTAGGCCAGCCAGGCAGGTGTGTGTCTCTGTGTTCCTGCTGGCTGCAGTCTGGCTCTTAGGGGAGAGAAAGAAGAGATTTCTCTTGCAGCCTCCCTGTGTGTGTGTGTACCTCTCGGTGAGTACCCTCTCCTGCCCCGCAGTGCAGTCACTCTGCGGCTGCCTTACGCCCTGGGCAATGCCTGCCGCCGCCTTTGCAGCCTCCCTGCGTACCTAGTCTATACTGTGTCTCTGCCAACATCATTTTTTAGTGTTTTCCCTCTGATCTGGGGCATTGGGGGTCGTCTGCACGCAGAAATGCTTTAAGTCGTGCAAAAAAGCGGATAAAAACGTAAAAAAACAACAAAAAACGATTTTTTTCAAAAAATTCACGAAAAACAAAAACAAACCGAAACAGACCCGCAACGAAAAATGAAAAAACAAAACATAATTTTTTTGATTCGTGCCCATCTCTAATTGTGAGGTGGGAGGTTGGAAGGCCTGGATGACCTGGTTAAGAACTTTGCTTGACATAACTGTGGCTCTAGAGATGGGAAGAGATATTGGGGTGGGAGAGAGAAGGAAGCATTTTGAATATAGGCGATAACTATAAGGTGATAATGGGGAGTGTGGTAGCCTTTGTGCTTTGTGCTTTGAATATATATATGCTTTGGCCTATGTGCTAATCTAAGGGTCACATGTGTTTTCTCATGTTATATATGCCAAACATGTACCGCAAAACTGTAGAAAATGGTGAGTTTGTGCTTAAATTGTAAGGGCAAAGGGGGGAGAGATCTCCTGTTTCTCAAAAAGAGGAAAGTGGTATTAAAATAGGAACAAGCAAAAGGCAAATTAAGCAAGTGAAACAGCAAGAGGAAAATGATGAAACACAGGTAGCACCAGTTGTGCTGAATCAAACATTTCAACAAAAACAAAAACAAAACCTTAACAATCAACACTCCCCAGAAGTACTGCTTGACCCACCCATCAAAGCTGTGCCCTTCCTCTGATTGGGAAAGGTCAGTTCCTGCCATCACCTGAAAAAGGTGGGTCAGCCACTCCTGAAGGTTTAAAAGGTATTTCAAGAAAACCATTGAGGTTCAGTAATAGCATATCCTGCTGTCTCTGCAGCCTTATAGACAATAGAAGTATAGTGGTACTTCAATTTAAGTAATTAATTCATTCTCCAGGCCATTTTGTATCACAAAAAATTCTTAAACAAAAACATGGTTTCCCATAGGAATGCACTGAAAATCAATTAATACATTCTGGAAGACATAAAAAAAGCAAACCAGGGCATTCCATTAAAATTTTCTTAAACTGAGGCATCCCTATTCTTTTCATCATGCGAACATCACACATAAACATTTGATGCTTTGGGGGGGAGGTAAACTATGGCATTCCATTGAAAGTTTTTCTTAAACTGAGGCACCCCCATTTCAAATAATTTCTTTTCTTAAACCATTTTTTTTGTTAACCGAGGCATTCTTAAAACGAGGTACCACTGTACTTTGTGTATATATATCTTGTGGAGAAAGTCACTGTATGTGCATTCAGCAAAGATGACATTTATCTTGTAGGAATTGCTATTTGGTTCCCCCCCCCAATTCCAGATTGCAGAATTCTCCATTTCGGGAGTTTAACCCTCTAGACTCATCCCTATGTTACATCCACATGCAAAAAGGCTGGGCTGGAAAGGGTTCATGGTCCAGGTTAGGCTTAGTTACGGCCTAGATGCATGGTAGAAAACCAGGTTGAACCAGTGCTTTCTGGGGGTTCCTATTTCAGGCCAACCTTTTCCAGGTAAGCTTAGTTTAAGTTTTCTCTTTCACTACCATCCCTGGCCAAACATAAGCATGTCCATTTCAAAGAAAGCCCAAATAAGGAGGTGTGTTTGCGTGCACATTGGGCCATGCTTCTTTGTTTGAAGAACAGGGGCATGACATCCAAACTACAGCTGTCTCAGCTGTTACCCTAAAATAGCTATTACTATATAATAGCTATACCTCTCCCGACTTCCATCCCAAAAATATCTGCCTGGAGAAACCCATCTTTCAAAGAACATTTGGACTTTACATCTAACAGTAAAATCCGTCATGCCACAAACCTTTGGACTTGATGTTTTCACACTGGTATAGCCCAATGAATTCTGATCCATGAAAGCTTGCATATTGTACAGTAGGATGATTTTGTGGTCTATAAGGGTATCACCGATTTCATATAAATATTATTTTGCTTTGACCACATGGCTTCCTTTTTATTTCATAATTTAGATGTGAGACTGGCAGGTAGACTTCCCAGGATAGAGAATTCTTGAACATTGTGTCAAAACAACAAAAATCCTAAATGGCACACTCCTAATATATTTTTTCTTTTGCTGTAAACCTTTCTGTATCAAAATACAGTGTAGGTTAAACCCTGCCAAATTCTTACATTGTTCATTCTCGATGTGTATATTGAACTGAATACTAATATGCATACTTGCCAAACACTATGCATATTTATCACTTGTAGAGATGGGCACGGAACGATGAAATATCCATTTCCGTTATCGGATACCGTTTCCGTTATGTAACGCTAACAGTAATGGTAATTCAGCCTGCCCAGTCCGAAACCAAACCGAAAAAAGAAAAATTTGGTCGGGTTTTCCGTTACCGTTTGTGGCATCACGCGATTGCGAACCACAGAAGAAAAGTTTTAAAAAGTTTTAAAAACCCGATTCCTGGCCGAAAAAGCAGGCGAAAATATGCCTGCCTGAGGCTTTGCCACCTACCCGGCCTTCCCCCTCCTCTCCTGTCCTGGGCTGCTGGCCCCTCATCGTCTCGCCATGCCATGCGGTGGGGGGGGGTCCAAAATGGCGACCACAATTTTTCTTTTAAATCGTGGTCCAAAAAACACCAAACCACAAGACAAACATGTTGAAATTTATTTATTCTAATGCCTGAATTCTAATAGTAGCAGGCAGTGGGTTTTTTATTGCAATAAATCATCACATTGATTTTATTTTATTTTATTTTATTTTATTTTTATTTTTTTTAGACCTGCCCATGTGGGCTGGGCATGGGATGGGACCATGCAAATTTTTTGCTCCATTCCACCAATGGCATGGCCAGGTTTTGACTGACAATTCTGCATGTCTCAGAGGGTATAAAAACCCGAGGCACCTTCCAGATGTCGCAGTCGGGTGTTGGTGGTTGAGGGAGGAGGGATGTGCTGTGGTGCTTGTGCGATCGAATTAGAAAGACAGAGATTGCCAGGACCCTGCCTGCCACAGAACCTGACTCTGAGGGGTTAAATGGTGAAGAGCTGCTGGAGGAGCCTTGCAGCTCAAATCAGCAAGCAGCTGGGTCTGATGACTCAGCTGAAAACATATCTTCACCTCCTAGAAGGGCCATGAGCAGGATTCTGCAACAACATGCTACCAGAAGAGCTAGGGAAAGGGTCTTTGACGCTAGGCGGAGAATCAGGTCGGCAAACCCTGAGTACTAGCAGAAGCCTTTCCAGAAGTAAGGGCGTGTTCCCTGTTTTGGGATAAAGCTGGCAAGCTCACCTTGAGCTCTCTGGGGGAGCAACAGGTCATTTGAACTTGCAACCACGTTCCTGTCTGTGACCTTGGCTCTGTTTCCTGAGTTTGGACTGGCTTCCTGGACAACGGCTTGATCTGTTCTCTTGGGTTTGGCATCTGGTTTCCGTGAGATATTCTGGTTTTGACTTGGACTGGTGATTGCTGGGAGTTGGATTCTGTTATTTATCTGGCACTTGATTATTAGCAAAGGACTTGAACTTGCCTGGCTTTCCACTAAAGATATTGGCAAAGAACTGAACCCTGTTTGTGTGTGTGCTCTGTGTGCGGGGCTTGAGAGAGATTATTCAAGGAGGGAGGCCTGGGGGCTTTAGGCTTTAAGTTAGGTAGGGAGCCAGGGAGGGAATTGAATTTTGAAAATTATTTTTTTGTTTGCCTGCAGCTTGGTCTGGCTAAGGGAATTTTTTTCTTTGTTCTCTGCTCTGGCTGTTTGTGGGGAGAGGATTTTTCTGTTATTGGATAAAGGGGGAGGGTTGACTGGGAGTGGGAGGTGTGTGATTTATTTTAAAATATACCATTCATTTTCTTTTTTTTCCTACTTCAATTTGCTTGCACACACACACACAATTTGGGTGTGCAAGAACAGAATCTCCCATCCTAAGGGGAGAATATAAATATTTTACAATATTATTTACTCATTACTAGCTCATTGTTTGTTTAACTTGTTGTGTTGTGTGTGCACTGAGTGAACACACACACACACTCCATTTCAGTGGATCAAGTTGAACTTAGAATATAGAAAACTATTATTTATTATTCGCTTGTTGCCTGCACTGCAGTTTGAGTGCTGAAGGGAACAGCAGTTCTTTTCTTCTTCTGCCTATGTTTGTTTTTCATTTCAACTCAACCACAAGTATCTCTCTGCTGATTTTTCAGATTTATATTGGAATGAAAGGAAGTTGGGGGGACTTCTGAATTTAGTTCAAATACCATTTTGATTTCAACGTTTTCCAAACTGAGAAGAGACACTTTCTTAAGTCATTTAGCTGAAATACACCTATTCTTTTCTTAGTTGATGTGTGATTGTGTATACACTCAGCTAAACTTATATATTTTATTTACACCAATATCTTCTTTTTGTGGCATCTAAGTAGCCCTACTCTCTTTTCAGGGTTATTTTTGTGGTCTGGCTAGCAAGCCACCCTTCCAGAACAGGAGCCCAGTTGCAGCTGGTGCTGCTGCCAGCCCAGGCTATTACATTTACATCAGCCTAATCTGTGTGTCTGGGGGGGGCATTCACCCTACCCCTAACAAATCAAGTTCTTTTACTGGGGGACTGGTTAATAAGGCAACCAAATTCATTTGCTGCTGCTGCTGCTTCATTTTTTTGGGGGGGAGGGGGAAATACAACACTACCTTACCTCAGTCTCATTGTACAATTCCACCACTCCAGTTCAATTACAGGGAGAGCCTAACAAGTATGCTTGCACAAATACAATTTGGGGTGCAATAAAAAAACATGCTCTGATCCTAAGGGGACAGAATATACATATATATTTTACAATATTATTTACTCATTACTCCAGCTCATTGTTTGTTTACACTTGTTGTATTGTGTGCACTGACTGAGTGAACACACACAAACTCCATTTCAGTGGATCAAGTTGAATTTAGGCTTTAGAAAATTATATCAAGGGCCAGCAGGGCAACATTGAAAGCTTGTACAAAAGAACACAGTGTGAGAGTAAGCGTGGGCCAAAAGGATAAGTTTATTTGTTTACTTAACACAAATATAATAAGAAAATATATTTCATAAGAGAATATATTTCTAATTTTATACATCTTTGAGAAATAAAAAAAAATGAGGAGGGTTGGCAGAGCCAGAGGGAACGGCATGGGGACCCCCACTAAAATAAATAGGGACACATTTCTGAAGGAAGGCACAGGAAGCAGTGCAGATAGTGATATTGCTGATACCACTCCCTCTCCAAGCAGCAGCTGCACAACCAGCACCACTGGACCATCTTCTGTCACTGAAGGAAGCATGGATGACTGTATGCCAGCCCCATTGCCACCATGCTTTGACATGGACAAACACCCCCTTGTGTCGGGAGGAAGGTGAGTACTCAGAATCAGAAACAGAAACCTCTGTGCATCTGAATATGCCGGATTCTGAGGACCTGTTGGCAGGAACAGATGAAAGGCAGGCTTCAGGCAGTGATGGAAGGAACACCCCTCCTTCCACCCAGGACCAGAGTACCATCAGTGACAGCAGCAGTCAATTGTCTCAGCAGGGTACAGCCACACCAGCAGCAGCACAGCAGTGGCAGGCAGTACCAGATGGGGGCAGTACTTTCCATAAGCCTCGCGGCTCTCTCTGGGAGCATTTTGAGAAGAGCCGTGAAGACTCGAGGCTTGCGGTGTGCAAGAAATGCGGGGTGGTCGTGCGTAGGGGGATGACCCCAAACACCTCTCCTCAAGTGCCTTGCATAGCCACCTCATGCGAAGGCATCCAGGGACTCTGCCTGGGACAGTGTCAGGCCCTGGTTCCTCAGGGAGGAAGAGGGGGGAAGCAGGCATGGGGAAGGAGGACTCCAGAGACAGCTCCACTGAGAGTGGGAAGAGGCAGGCCACTCTGCAGGAAGTGGTGCCGCTGTGTGGGAGTTTTGTCAGCCAACGTAATAGGGCCAAGGCACAGGAGTCCACCACTTGGGTGGTGGGTGAAATGGTGGCCATGAACAGGTTGCCCCTCTCCTTTGTGGAGTCATCGGGCTTCAGGCACCTGATGAAGCATGTGGCTCCATGGTACGAGCCTCCATCCCAGCGTACCTTCAGCAGGCGGGTGATTCCCTCCCCTTTTGAGTCTGTCAGGGACATGATCCGGGCCCTGCTGCAGGCAGCCAGAGGAAGGAAGATCCACTTCACTTCCGACCTCTGGACTGGTGCGCACCACGGATACCTCTCTCTGATGGCTCATTGGTGGCAACCCAAGGAGGTCCTTGACACCAGGGCATCCCAAGAACAGCTGCAGGGGGAGCCACAGGGGAGCACCCCAAGAGGGTATAGGGTGGTGCTTCTCCAGGCACAAAGCATGGAGGACAGTGCCAAAGACATCCACATTTCTGAGGTCCTCAAGACAGCACTGCAAGAGTGGGGATTGGGAACCGAGAGGCAGGTCAATCGCAGATTCATGGTCACTGAAGCAGGACATAACATGATCAACGCGGTTGAAAGGGCAGGGTTCCAGGGCATTGTGTGCGCAGCATAGAAACCTGCATCTAGTGGTGGGCAATGCCATTGGGCTGGGTGCACCGAAGGACTCCTGGTGTGAGGGGACCCTGGAGACCAAGGCCTTGCTGGACAAGTGTAGGAAAATAATCGGGCACTTCTCACGCAGCATCAAGGCATCCAGGATGAGGAGACGGGCCGACCAGAGCACGTCCTGATCCAGGACGTGACCACCCGGTGGAACTCCACCTACGAAATGGTCAAGCGCCCGGTGGAGCAGAGGCAAGTGGTGGAATACGTCATGTCAACCACTCCCATCCTGCCTGAGGGAAGGGTGTTGGACATTGGTGCTACCAAGTGGCTCGCCCTCTCCCAGATGGTGGGTATCCTGCAGCCTTTTGAGGAGACCACCCACGTCCTCAGCAACTACAACGCCAGCCTGGGCCACATACTCCCCCTGATACATGCCCTTCGCCAATGCCTAGAGGCCAGTATCCGGGAAGAAGCCAATCTTCTCCCAAAGAGCAGGGCCTTGGCAGACAGGCTGTTGACCGGCGTGGATACCCGCCTTAGCCCACTGAGGAGGGAAAAGGTGTACCAGATGGCATGCCTGTGCGACCCTCGCGTCAAGGGTTCCCTGGCGGGGAGCGGTGCTGACCTGAACTCCTGGAAGACGGAGCTATGCCGTCAAATCCGCAGGGCTGCCTCAAATCAGGCCCAGGCATTCCCGAGGGTACACGGAAGCCAGAGCGATGCAGAAGAGGAATCCTCGCAAGGGTCCTCTTCCTCATCTACTCCAGGAGTGTACACCCAGAAACCAGGTTCCTTACCAGCAACCAACTACCTGGCCTCTGCCGTAGCCATGGCAGTCTCCTCCTCAGTGGAGGCAAGGGAGGAAGAAGAACTGGACCCTGCTTGGACCATGGTGAGGGAGTACATGGCCGAGCCCCTCCAACCCCTCACCTTGGACCCACTCCACTACTGGGCCAGAAAGTCAGACATCTGGCCCGCTCTTTCGACTCTGGCGTTGGACCTCTTGTCCATCCCACCCACGATGTGGGATGGGAGATGTCCTGAGGCCGCACCACTCTCGTCTGGACCCAGAGACTGTGGAAAGGTTGACTTTCATCCGCTTCAACCTTTCCACGTTGGGATTACCCCAACACTCCAAGACCTAGGTCCACAGTCGTTCCTCCACTGGTTCATTCCAATCAGGCCTCCATGTCTCTAACATGTACCACCAGAGCACCAGAGCAACACTTATGCCTGCCTGCAATTATGCCTGCATCCCAGCTTGCCTTCCTCCTGCAAGCCCGACTTCCTGCCAGCCTGCCTGCCTGGCCCTCTGCCTGCCTGCCTGCCTGCCTGTCTGCCTTATTATTTATTTATTTTTTATTTATTTATTTAAATACTTATATCCCGCTCCATCTTCCTGGGCACAACATAAAAAAGCATAAAAAGCTAAAAGCTAAAAATAGCCGAGCCACCAGGCAGGGGCGGCGGGGGGCAAGATGGCGGCAAACAATAGGGCCAGGGAAATAAGAAAAGGGACTAAGTAACAAGGTCACCATATGCATCTTTAAAGAGGAAGGTCTTTAGAGCCCTCTTAAAGGCAGGCAGGGACTCCAGCAGGCGCAGCTTAGGCGGCAGATGGTTCCAGAGCGAGGGTCCCACCACAGAGAAGGCGCGGTTCTGTGTACGCGTTTTCCGTGCCTCCCTGGGTGTGGCCACTCTCAATGAGCGCGCCTGCGATGATCTCGTGGGTCTGGATCCGGATGCCCTCTGGGAGATGCGCTCCGCCAGGTATCCTGGTCCCAAGCCGTGGAGGGCCTTGAAAACCAAGACCAGGACCTTGAACCTGATCTGGAAGGCAACGGGGAGCCAATGCAGGCGGACCAGGACTGGGGTGATGTGCTCGTATCGACGAGCACCCACCACCAGCCTGGCCACCGCATTTGCACCCGCTGCAACCTCCGGACCAGGGTCAAGGGCAGCCCCACGTAGAGGGCATTGCAATAGTCGATCCTCGAGACCACCAGGGCCTGCACGACTGTCCTCAGGGAGGACTCATCAAGGTACTGACGGATCTGGGCGATCCTGTGGAGATGGAAGAAAGCGGCCCTGGAGACGGCCATCACCTGGGCTTCCAGGGAGAGGGCCGAATCCAGGACCACGCCTAGATTCCTGGCCCTGTCTGTAGGCTGGAGGGAAATACCCCCCAGACTAGGGAGGGGGCCATTGTACCGAGATGAGGGCGCCCCGAAGAACAGAACCTCCGTCTTCTCCGGATTAAGCTTGAGCCAGTTATCTCTGGTCCATTCCAGTACGGCCTCCAGGCACAGATCAAGGGAGCGAACCGCCTCCTCTACAGACGTAGAAAAGGAGATATAGAGCTGCGTGTCATCAGCGTACTGATGACAGCGAACTCCATATCTCCTGATGACCTCCCCCAGCGGCCTCATATAAACATTGAACAGCACGGGGGAGATTGCCGACCCCTGGGGCACCCCACAAGGGAGAGTCCAAGGAGCCGACAAAACATCCCCCAGCTGAACCCGCTGAGTCCGGCCGCGGAGGAAGGAACGGAGCCAGGCCAAGGCCTGACCACCACCCCACCTCAGCGAGCCGGGCCAGAAGGTTACCGTGGTCGACGGTATCAAAGGCTGCTGAGAGGTCAAGGAGGACGAGCAGGGAGGAACTCCCCTGTCGGCCTCCCTGAGGAGGTCATCCTGCAGAGCGACCAGGGCGGTCTCGGTCCCGGCAAGAGGCCTGAATCCAGACTGGAAGGGATCCAGGATATGGTTTATCTCCAGGTATGACTGGAGCCGGACAGCAGCCACCCCTCGACAACCTTGCCCAGGAAGGGAACAATGGCGATCGGACGAAAGTTGGAAAGATCGTCTGACGCCAAGCCAGGTTTCTTAAGTGTGGGTTTTTACCACAGTCTCCTTCAAACGCGAAGAGAAACAGCCCTCCCGAAAGGAGGCCGTGGCGATGGAGGAGACCCACTCTGGCATGTTCCCTTCGGCAGATTTGATAAGCCAGGCTGGGCAAGGGTCAAAGGACCCGCCTTCCCGAGCCATAACTCTGGAGGCCTCTGCAGAAGAAACTAAACTCATCCAGGAGTGGAGAACGGAGGGGTGAGGCACCAGAGGACCCAAAGGATGGACTAGAGCAACTGGGGGAAAGTCGGAGCGGATGGCCTCAATTTTTGATCTAAAATGGGCTGCAAATTGCTCACTAGTGAAATCACTAGGAGGAGGCCTCAGCTGACTGGGATTGGAGAGGTCGCCCACCCGGAATAACTCCGCCTGGCAGTTCGAGGCCTCGCCAATTCTCAGGGAGGCATAAGATCTTCTAGCGTCCCTGATCGCCGAAGATAGCGGCCAGTCAGCTGTTTAAGAGCAGCCCTATTTACTTCCGTCCGGCTTGCCCTCCATATGACCTCCAGTCTCCTACGTTCTTGCTTCATTGACCACAGCTCCTCCGTAAACCACGGGGAGGAGCGGCCTCGACATCGTAGGAGACGCTTAGGGGCGATCCGGTCTATCGCCCCGGTGGAGCCCACATACCACCTTTCCACCAGGGCGTCAACCGGATCAATCTGCCAGGCCGCCAGAAAGCTCCCGAAGGCCTCCATAAACCTTGCAGGGTCCAGGAGCCTACGGGGCGAGCCCAGATGTAAGAAGGCGCGCTCCCAAACCAGGGGGCGATCGACAGGGAAAATTTTAGCAGGTAATGGTCTGACCATGACACGGGCAGGGGCAAAATGTCCCCAACCCCCAGACACGAATCCGGCGACATGGAGGAAAAGACCAGGTCTAGGATGTGGCCAGCTCTATAGGTGGGGCATAAAACATGCTGAGATAAGTTCATGGAAGTCATGGATTCCATGAATTCCAGAGCCGCACCAGAGAGTTCCCCCTCGGCGTGCAAGTTGAGGTCCCCTACCACCAAAAGGCGGGGGGATCTCAACAAAGCAGCCGAGATGAACTCAGCGATCTCTGGTAGGGATTGCGCTTTGCGGGAGCACGGTACACCAGCACAATGCCAAACTTATCTCGCTGACCCACAGATAGATGGAGGCATTCCACCCCAGAACACACCATCGCCCTAACGCAAAGGGATTCCCTGAAAACCAGCCCTCCGATCTGCCTGCCCACTGAACCTGAAACCCAGGTGGGCACAGGAGAGAGAGGGAAGCCCCGCCCTCCGCACCCACCCAAGTCTACCGCCAGGTCGGCGCGCTCATCCAAGATAGAAGCCTTCCTGCATTCCCACTCAATTTTAAGGGTTAGATTATTGCCCAATTTTTTCAAGGACTTCCCTGGCTCAAAACCAGGGAGGACCACTCAATGTTTAATTTTGAAGGGCCTCTGTAGGTCCAATTTTTGTAGCCCCTGCCTGGCTCCAAACCAGGGAGGACCAATCAATGTTTAACTTTGAAGGGTTTCTGTAGGCCCAATTTCTCTAGCCCTTGTCTGGATCCAAACCAGGGAGGACCAATCAATGTTTATAATTTTGAACCGGACAACACCGTTGTGGTTGCAGCTGTGCAACTTCCCCTAACCCTAACCCTAACCCCATCCAACCAATGCCTGTATACCTCCCATCCTAACATTCCCCACCAGCACAACGCAGTTATGCCTGGCTGTCTGCTCTGTCTATATGACTGCCTGCCTGAATGCTTCACCTGCCTGCCTGCCTTCCACCTTTGTCTGCCTGACTGCCTGTAATTCCGCTGCATGCATGGATCTAATAAGAGCTACATATTTAACCCAGTTTTTATAGGGCTTCACTGTTCTTTATAGCCACTCAGGAAGATTATTTTTCTAGGGTCAGTGTAGGCCCAATATTTCCCCATTGGCCATGGCTGGTCTGAGTGTAGTACACCTAATACCTGCCTTCCTTGATGCGTTCCTCCCATCCCTGGGGTTTTGGAGCCACTCTGCTTACAAAGTGGTTGAGATGCACTCTACAACAACCTACCTCAAAGACTGATTAGCAGGGGCCTAGCTCTCCTTACAGCCTTAAAGAAATAGCCCTGTTCTCCTGCATCCACTCTGTCTCCTGGGTTGACGAAACTCGGTCTCCTTGGGTGGAGAAACTCTGCCACCAAAGGCAGAAACTATCCTCCCTTCTGGCACTTTGGCTTTGTGCCTTCCCTAGCCTGGGTTGGTTCCCTGAAAGCCTGCCTTCCTACCTGCAAGCCAGACTTCCTGCTTCCCTGCCTGGCTGGCTGCCTGCCCACCCCTCTGCCTACCTGCCTGCCTGTCAGGCTCCCGGGACTCCACGGCTTGGAGGAGGCCTTCCAGGTGCTTCTCCTTCAGCCTATCAGCAGCTCAGTGCTTCAAGTTAAGCCTCCGAGCCGATATGCATCCTGTCGACCAGTCTCCTCGACTTGCCCAGGCAGCAACCTCGGCTGCCCCCGCTTCCAGTGCCTCTGGGCAGTAAGAGGTGGCAAATCACTTGAGGAGACCAACTTTAACAGGCACATCCACTATTTAGATTAGAATTGGGGAGCTCTGTCCTTCAACGGGGGGTGGGGGCACTCCTGCCGGTTACAGTCCAGGTTTGGAAATCCCTTGAACAAGGAGGGGAGATTTCTTCCTACTAGCACTCCAGCTTCCAAACGTGGCAGAAACAATCCCTCCCTAGAAAACTTTCCTTTCACTCTGGCTTCATGGCTCCCCTGCGCACAGTCTGCCTCCTGGGCGAAACTCTGTCTCCTGGGTAGGCAAAACTCTGGCCTCCAAAGGCGGCTAAAACAATCCCTTCCCTACAAAACTTTCTGGAACTCTGGCTTCCCTGCGTGAGCCACCTTTGCATTACTGTTCAGCAGGAAGTAGAGAACATCTAGACTCACTGCTACTGTGTCGGAAGAAATGTTACTGGTTGACAGACCACGGTCCACAGAACTTCCCTGCCCCTGGCACTCTGGCTTCATGGCTTTCCTGTGTGGACTGTGTCTCCTCCACTGGGTAGGCAGAACTCTGGCCTTGTGGCTTCCAAAGCAGGTGGCTGAAACAATCCCTCCCTCAAGTTCCCTGCTGGCAGTCTGTCTTTGTGGCTTCCCTGCGCAGACTCTGCCTCCTGCGTTGGCAGAAGTATAGCCTCAAGCCTGGTTTCCAGGCTGTCCCCTAGCACCCTATCTTCTATTACCCTATCCTAACCTATCCTCTCCATTTCTATTTCTATTTCTGTAGCCTATTACCCTAACCCTATTTTTATTTGTATTTCTATTCTATATCTATTTTTAATTTTATTTCAATTTTTAGTACCCTATCCTCTAAATGAGGAGGATTTTAATTTCCTGACCATCTGGCTTCCCTGCATGGACTGTGTCTCCTCTGGGATGGAGAAACTCGGTCTCCTGCGTGAGCCACCTTTGCATTACTGTTCAGCAGGAAGTAGAGGACATCTAGACTCACTGCACTGGTACTGTGTAGGACAAAATGTTGCTGGTTGACAGACCACGGCCCATAGAACTTCCCTGCCCCTGGCGCTCTGGCTTCGTGGCTTTCCTGCGTGGACTGTGTCTCCACTGGGTTGGCAAAACTCTGGCCTAGTGGCCTCCAAATGAGGCAGCTGAAAGAATCCCTCCCTCAAGTTCCCTGGCACTCTGGCTTTGTGGCTTTGCTGCGTGCGTGGACTGTGTCTCCACTGGGTTGGTGGAACTCTTGTCTCCTGTCCTGGGTAGGCAAAACTGGCCTTCAAAGTAGGTGGCTGAAACAATCCCTCACCAAAAGAAATTCCCTGGCACTCTGGCTTCGTGGCTTTCCTGTGTGGACTGTGTCTCCTCCACTGGGTAGGCAGAACTCTGGCCTTGTGGCCTCCAAAGTAGGTGGCTGAAACAATCCCTCCCTCAAGTTCCCTGGCACTCTGGCTTCGTGGCTTTCCTGCGTGGACTGTGTCTCCACTGGGTTGGCAAAACTCTGGTCTAGTGGCCTCCAAAGTAGGTGTCTGAAAGAATCCTTCCCCAAGAAAAATTCACTGGCGCTCTGACTTCGTGGCTTTCCTGCGTGGACTGTGTCTCCTCCACTGGCCTAGTGGCCTCCAAAGTAGGCGGCTGAAAGAATCACTCCCTCAAGTTCCCTGGCGCTCTGGCTTTGTGGCTTTCCTGCATGGACTGTGTCTCCACTAGGTTGGCAAAACTCTTTCCTAGTGGCTTCCAAAGTAGGTGGCTGAAACAATCCCTCCCTCAAGTTCCCTGGCACTCTGGCTTCGTGGCTTTCCTGCGTGGACTGTGTCTCTCCACTGGGTTGGCGGAACCCGGTCTCCTGGGTAGGCAAAACTCTGGCCTGGTCTCCAGGCTGTTCTGGAGCAGCAGCATAGGTTGCTGCTGGTTCACCCTTGTAATCCACCTCCCAATCTTCCTCACTCCAGCCTCGAAAAGGCAGGAAATCCCGAGGACAAGGAGGCACCAGGCTGTTCCCTACCCTGTCCTACAAATAAGGAGGGTTGGAAAGTCACTCTCGCTTCCAAAGGCGGTGGAAACAATCGCTTCCCTGGCACTCTGGCTTTGTGGCTTCCCTGCGTGGACTCTGCCTCCTGAGTGGAACACAGTCTCCTGCGTTGAGGGAGAACGTGGCCACTGAGCCCTGTTTGAAATTTGGAAATCAAGCACAGCTGCCCCCACAAAGCGTGGTGGACTGACCTCCAGGGTTTTCTGGAGGGCCTCCATTGGCTCCTGAAATTGATCCTTGGGGATTCTGCCTGTCAGCAGCTCCTTGGGATACTCCAGCTGGTGATGATTCCCCGAGAGGTTGAGGGGAACTGTATTGGGAATTGGGGGAGAAAGTGAGAGGAGGGGCACTCATCCAGATGAGTGGGGGGGGAATCATCTGTCATGCCTCTACCAGACTGAATCTCTGACCGCTAGTTGACCAGGATGGCATTTGCTTGGCTTTACAAGGAGTGTCATTGGAGATGGGGACATTGAGAGGAGTAGACCCTCATCCAGATTTGGGAGAGTAATGGACTCCTGCCGCCTCTGAGAGGTGGAGGGGAAATGGGATGGATAAAGGCTTCAAAACAAAACAAAACAAAAAAGTATAACAGGCAGCCAGACCAAGTGGGGTGGCGGCCGATTCAGTCAGCAGTTGAACAAGAGAAAAAGAGAATATTGCATTCTGCCCACTTTGTTTGCAACTTTGCATTATTGCATATAGGATGCAGTGTTATACTGATATTATTCATCAGTTTAAAGTGTTTTCTGCCTGCTCTGGGTCATTGTGGGATGCTCCCATGCTCTGGGAAGTCAAATTGTGCTAAATCGCGGTAGAAACGACAAACAAACCATCGAAATGAATTTTTTTTGAAAAATTTCACAACAAACGGAAACGGAACGAAACGGACCCGGTCCGACAAATGAAAAATCGAAATGTCATTTTTCCTAGTCGTGCCCATCTCTAATCACTTGCCATGGAGAATGTGTTCACAGTAAGTCTCTGTAGAAAAGATTCAGGACTTTCCCCAGCCAAAATGATATTCTTCTATGTGTCCTGTGGAATATGTGTCTCTGTACACTTGTGTATTGTTTAGTCAATAAATATACATAATTTACAGCAACCCTTTGGGAATTTTCAGAATAGTATGTATACTCTGTAACAGGCCTTCAGGACTGTATATATCTAGACTGAGTTTCAAATATTATGGTTAAGCTTTTCCCTCCCTCTTTGAGGAAGAGATAAGTTTGGGGAAAATTCAGCAAATCCTTCAGAAGTAGATAGAGAGCATGAGTATTTAACTATAACTGAATTCCATTGGTAATCCTAAATGGAATTGGCCCATTGAGGAAATGGAATATACATATGTGCTGACTTACAGTTGAGCAATAGAGTTAATAGATCTATTTTAGCTGAGGCTAGCAATTGTATCCAAGTCCTTACATTTACTTGGATAGGTTTGCTATGAGAAAGAAAAGGAGTGTTCTTCATTGCAACTGGAGAAAACAAGTTTTATTATTCTCCACAGTCACCTTCTTTGGCTGATGGCTTTCTTATAATGAGCACGGGATAATATTATACTGTGATATACTCCTATGGAGCTGATGAGCATGTCAGAAATCACAGGGAGGCTGACATATACCAGACATTGTTGCACATTTCCTGCCATCATATCAAGTTAGAATTACTTAAGCCTGAAATAAATTTACATTCATTGCAGGTTGACCTAGAAAAAAGCTACAACTAGCAAGATGAAGAATATAAATCATTCCTTGTACGCGTGGACAATTTCATCAGATTTTGACATTCCCAGTAAGGGAGGTTTCAAAAGATGCTGTAGAGTTTGATGGACATTGTCAGCATTTTTTCAGCTCACAGCATCTTGCAGTGTGACAACACATTCATGTTTGCCATGTAACCTGATGGTATGGCACAACATCTTTCTCAAAGTTGGGGCTCTATTAAGAGTGGAAAACACAGCACTGAAAATACATTGGTTGCTTGCCTGCAAAAATTGACAAAATAACAAAATTTATGTTTGTGAAGAACTAGGATTCTCAAATCATCGTTAGACAAAGCCCATATGTTTGGAACAAAAGCCCAAGTGGCTTGAAAACGTCATTATGAAATTCTGCTGAGACTGTGACAGAAAATCTCGGAAGCTCTATGCAAAGCAAGCATGAAGCTGGAAAAGTATGTTGGCAGCAATTCTGATTGTGGCCCAGGGGAGAGATCTCAAATAAGCAATGACATACACACTGTTTTGGTGAAAAATTTGGCCACAGCTCTATTGGTTATTGCTGCCAATAGCCCCTGGCTTTAACATAGGGGATGGGTCCCCATCCGCCAGCCCCCTGGTTTGTGATAAAAATCTGAAAGACAGACACATAGACATGGATGTAGGCCACTGTGTGGCCCTGCCTGCCCCTCAGAAAGCAAGGCATGCAGCAGCCCCTGAGCTGGGCATGCATATGACTCCCTTGCCCCCAACCCCAGAGAAAGGGGGTCAGCCATACCACACTTAGGTTTTGAATTGCCTTTTGCTTAAAGTCAAATTGCCTTAAAAATCGCTTACTGCATTTCCAATCGCTTTTTCCGCAGAGCCTCCTTGGCCACGCCCCTTTTCGACCACTGTGTCAGTTTTCCTTGCAACTGGGACCAGGGGTGGTGTTTTTTTAAACCAATTTCTAGACCGCTTTTTGAAGCGATTTGGCTGAAACTGCGGATACCATGCACCGGTTTTTTTTCCGGGTTTCCCCCTCTGTATGCCTTATCCTGCCATCGGAAAAGTGGGGAAAAAAACCTCATGCAGTGTAATCATTTCTGCCAATTCTCCAGTCCCTGTACTTCCTCTTTTGGGTACAATTTTCCTTTTTCCAGTCACCTTCCCATTTATGCAGGAAAATTAGCTACATTACTTAGAATGGAAGAACAACGGCATGACATTACCCTAAAAAAATTTCCGAAATAGAAGCAGATGATAGGGGAATGATGGACAAATTCTGAACAAAAAGAGGTTTAGCAAAGTGCAGACAGGGAAACCGGTTCATGAGAAAATGCCAAGTGCAGAATGCTGAATCGCTTCAGCGACTACATGACCCGGGGAGGGCTAAAGGCGATTCAAAACAAAAAGTGGTTGCTGTTTAAAGTGCAGTAGTGGCCAAAGAGAGCTCCATGTTGTCAGCAATGGTTTTGAAATTCCCCACATCAGCCAGATATAACATCATAATATCCTGTCTGCCAGAAAAAAAAAATGTTCCCACTCCACTGGCCTTTCTAATTGAACTCATTTAACATCAAGGGTTGGAGCAGTTCCATGTTGCACATAGACCACGGAGGAATGAGCACTGTCCGAATGATGCATGCTATGCTATCCAGTCTTAAAGTCACCACCAATAGCAAAGAGCTGCCCCCAGGTGAGCTTTGAACTGTTGCACAGGACAAGAAAAGCTAGAGATGCACTTTGTATTGGAATAGACCCCTAATCCCAAGCACACTGGGCTCATTTGGAAACAATTAGGAGAAATCCAAATTGAAGCAAGACTCTTCCAAAGTAAACCAGTCCTGAATCTGAACACCTCTGGAAGTTTCTTGGGATTCAGAATTTAGATTCAGGAGGACACAGAGGAAGAATCACAGAGAGCAGCTTGCCTGATGTGGAAAGTGCAAGATCAGCAATAAAGGCTTGAGATCCATATTATCTGGCATGGCCTCATTATGCCAATAGGTGTGCTTTCAAATCCTGGGCAAAGGGATAGCAGTGGTGTCGTTATAAAGTCTATTATAAATTCAACATCCAAGCACACAATGAAATGCATACAATGCACAGGTATATGCTGTACAAACACACATTAACATTTAACATTTACCGTGGGACAACTATCCCTGAAATTTTTTTCCTGCCCTTCTAAGATATTTTTGAAGGTGAAAGACAAATTTAAAAAGGCACATGGCAGAAAATCCTCTGCACCTGCTTGTCTGAAATTTGGAAGCCAACTCAGAATTAAGAAATAATCAACAGATGTTGAAAAGCTAGGGCCCAGATGTGATGATTTACCAGTACTCCAAGGAGATCTGCTTTGGCATAGACTAGTATAAGTGGGTGTGAATGCTAACTTTTTCCAAGGAGAAAGGCAGGGTAAAAATACTGTAAAATAAATAAATAAATAAATAAATAAATAAATAAATAAATAAATAAATAAATAAATAATGAGAGAAAGCCTTCTGGATTTGGACTTTGAAATATTGCATATGACTTTGTCTCCAACCCCACCTTGGGCCTTGAATGATGCCCATCAGCCCTGAGATGAATTCAACTTCAGTTGGGAGTGTGGGTACCAAAAAAAGGAAGGAAGAAGACAAAGATGGGCTAGAGGAAAAGAGACTGGTTTATAATATTTGCCCCTGTATCTCCACCACCCAAAGACACCAGGACACAGAATGCAGTCTTAGAATTTTCCTTCCCGTTGGAGATCTGGCCATGTTAATGCACTTGCAAATGTCTTTGTAACAGGAAGGGTGAATCTCAGAGTTGTGCTTAAGGTCCCAACTAGAGATGGGCACGAAACAAAAAAATGGTTTCGGTTTTTTGTTTGTCATTGAGAGTTCTGTTTCGGTTAGTTTCCGTTTGTTGCGAATTTTTGGAAAAATTTCGTTTCCGTTTTTCGTTTTTTTGTTTGTTGCTTCTACCCGCTTTTTGCGCGATTTTTAAAGCATTTCCGTGGGCAGGCGTCCCCCAGCGCCCCAGACCAGAGAGAAAACACTAAATAAAATTGATGCTAGTAGTAGGGGAAGGGGTGCTCCTGTCAAAGGGGCAATAAAACCATCAAACACCGGAAGTCCCGCCCCCTTACCGGAAGTCCCGCCCCTTACCGAAGTCCCGCCCCCTTACCGGAAGTCCCTACCTTCCGCCCCGCCTTCTACCGGAACCGAACCTTCCTGGGCCCTTTGACCTGGAAGTGACGTCCTCTTCCGCCTGACCCGGATGGGGAGCCTTGCCCCCTCCCCCCGACACGTCACGGGTCCCCCTACCCCACCCTCAGGCATGCCCGGGCATGCCTTCCCCTAGGGCGCTGCCGCTGGCTATGTGTTGGCTGGGCCTGGCTTGCTGCGTGTGCGCATGCCTGAGAGGCCTTATAAGAAGAGGGGAGTGTTCTGCGGTGCCCGCCGCCACCTTTTCCGCTGTTCCTGAAACCGACTGGCTCATGGTCCCCGCCGTCCCGTTTATGTGGAGAAAGATGGACTCTTCAAGCAAGATCGGGTTTTCCTCCAGCTTACCGAAGGACACCCCGACTCACCGCCGAAAGCAGAGAGCGTGGACTCCCCTCCGAAGCCCGAGCCCGGACTCCCGCCAAAATCCTGGACCCCGAAGATAGAGAGGCAGCGGTTGAAACCGAAAAGGCGTCTGCACCCCCACATGCACCACGGGCCTCACGGGATTTTCCATGCCCCTCTGCCCCCTAAACACCCCATCGCGGAAGCCCAGCTCTGCGCCCAAAAGCCGCCCAAGTCTGCCCTTCACACTGAGGAGACCCTGTTTTGGTCCGATCTTGAGTGTGATTGTCCTCATGGAGTAAGAGCAGGATGGCAGAAACCAAAAGAGAAATCGGGGAGTGAATGCTCAGATGGTTCCGAACCTGGGCCTCTAGAGGAGCCACAAGAGGATATTTGGACTTCTGCCGATGAGGGTTATGAGAGCGGTTCAGCGGCCGAGGTGAGTTTTTTTCATTAAATTGTTTATAACTCTCGTTCGGGTTTGGGGGTGCTGCAAAATTTAAAACTAAGAGGCTGTTTAATGCTCTCTCAACAGGACACTCTGCTGGAGAAAAAGAATCTGCCGAGAAGTCATAGCGTGTGAAAAAAAAAAAAATTCTAGCGCTTCAAGTGGTTTCAACATATACTCTGAGAATATAACAGCTTATTCAATAATGTCTGTCTTTATGTTTAAAATTAGAAAATAGCCTTTTCCGTCCTATTATTTGCAAATATTAAACACATTATAAGTCTGGTAAAGCCTTGAAATCTTAAAATGCTCCAGCCTTATTCTCTTCATACCAATCTAAAAAAGCTTTCTGCTCAGCAGGCATCATGTACTGCACCCCGTAGTCTTCTGGCGGGGGCAAAGGCCCTACATAATTACTATTTTCAGGCCTGTTAAAATAGTGTGGGAAATATCCTTTGCACCCCGAAAATCCGAGCGCTTTCGGAAGCTTAGAGAGCCCGATGGGCAAATGGCTGAGTGAATCCATGAATTTTATGCCTAGGCCTTTAACGGTGACACAGAGGAGTTTCCCACCTTGAGCTATGATATCTACATCCAGTTTTTCTTTAACCAGCTGGTTAAGCATGAAATAACAGTCATAACCTTTGGAATTATGGGCTATGAAAGTAGTGCCGCTAAAACGATTATCTTTAGTGAATGTCAGTATAAAGTCTGCTATGCATGACTCTCCTTTGAACTCCCAAGTCCGACCATAAGGCCAACGTCTCACCTTTTTCTTAGCACTCCTTACACCAAGGATCTTCTCCTCCTCCACCTCCTCCTCCTCATCCGTCTCAATCTCCTCCACCTCACCAGTAGCAGCATTTTTTTCAGGGAGCACATTCATTTCATCCTGAAAACATTCCACAGTTTCCCCACCAAAAGCCTCAGCAAAGCAGTAATTAGCTACATGTACGCCTGTGTCTTGTTGTGCCTCGATGTCATAAAATATATATTGCGTTGAAATTTCAGGGTATTTAACAGGTTGCATAATGCATAGATGTTTTTCATCATCCTCTTTTAAGATATCCCAACATATTGTGCATTGACGCCCTCGGCAACTGGCTGTGTTATGATCATACTTTTGATAATGCCTACATTGTTTACAATATATCTTAAGCACACAGGGCACTTTACCTTCTGAGGCCAGTTTGTCATGAGCTTTTAAACAGTCAGCTGATTGGCAGAGCAGTTTGCAACATCCACATCTCTGCTGTTCATCTATTTTAGGGGTACAATCCTCTTTCAAACACATCCTACAGAAAAATAGGCAGCGATGTGTATGTTGATAGAGGGTGTTACAATAGGAGCAGTAATTTTTTGAACCAAAAGCCCCTTTACATTAAGAACACCATAGTAATGACTATCATACAGGAAGAGGGTATGTGTTTGGGCATAGCGTTGAGTCCCGACTTAAATAAGCCCCAGCCATCTTTATTATAAAGAGCAATTTGGATATTCCGCTGTAGATGGTGTTCAAAAAGACCAATGTCATTCAAAGACACCTGTTTCTGCTCAGGCCACCCAACCTCCTGACAGAGCTGTTTAGCAGCTTGCACCAGCTCAGAGTCTGTAGGTATTGCACCACAATCAGCATGAGCTATGACAGCAGACAAACTTCCTGCGAAACAGAGCATGCCATCCACACTCTTAAAATCTACCAGGTGTTGCCTCTTTTTAGCAATGATGTTGCTGTATGGTATAGTTTTCAAGCGTCTGTTTGGCCTACCGCCTCCTCTTGGCGGTTTAACAATTGTAACAACTAAACGTAAAGCACCCTCTGTACAAAGTTCCATGTTGCTCTGTAACAAATTACTCATGTTTGTTAGGAATGCCTCGGGGTCCAAGGCTTCTTTTGACTGTTTTACTGAATATAAAGCATCTCTCATGTTACCACCCTCAAGCCGCATCTGAACAAAATCTTCAGGGTCAATGTTCTGGTTGATATCATTAAGCACCTGCTGTATTGCATTATAAAGTGCTGACATTGCATCAGCATAGGAACCAATATGCTCCAGATTAACAAAGCGGAAAATGATACCCCTACGCATAGCATTATACTGTTCCTGCACCCAGGTCCATGTTCTCAAAATTTCAGCATAAACAGGGGGAGCTTGCTGACCAGATGATGCATTGTCATTTACAGAATCTGGAGATTCACCATCCTCAACCTCTGGGTGCTGTGAGGTCTCTAGAGAACAGGGCTGTGAAGATTCACCAACATTTACCTCTGGGTGCTGTGAGGTCTCTAGAGAACAGGGCTGTGAAGATTCACCAACATTTACCTCTGGGTGCTGTGAGGTCTCTAGAGAACAGGGCTGTGGAGATTCACCCACATTTACCTCTGGGTACTGTGTGGTCTCTAGAGAACAGGGCTGTGTAGATTCACCAACATTTACCTCTGGGTGCTGTGAGGTCTCTAGAGAACAGGGCTGTGGAGATTCACCCACATTTACCTCTGGGTACTGTGAGGTCTCTAGAGAACAGGGCTGTGGAGATTCACCCACATTTACCTCTGGGTACTGTGAGGTCTCTAGAGAACAGGGCTGTGAAGATTCACCAACATTTACCTCTGGGTGCTGTGAGGTATCTAGAGAACAGGGCTGCTGAACATTTGTGGGGTTATGGTGTGTAGCAGGCCTGGAACGCTTTTTGCGACGTGAAAGAAACTTTTTAGCATTTCTCAGCAGTTTGCTAGCTATAACCCTACAAGACTGATCCCCTCTGGCCAAGACTTTTTTCTTTTTCAGGGTTCTTTTCTTAAAATAGCTATAACCCCTCCCTCTTTGATAATACATGCATATAGATTCAACATGATAACCTTCCATGGTTTTAATAGAATCACAATCATTTACGCCTGCCATGCGTTGCTCAAGACTTCTAGCATATCGTGTAAGCTCCATGAGAGAATATGAAGTGTATTTAACAAAGCCAAGCATACTTTCTAAAACCTTATAATGGTTTTTGGTTTTTGTTGAATCAGTGTCATGGCTGCTGTTAGCTGGATGAAATGGTGCAGCCATCGTAGAGCTGCCTGGAGAGTTGCTCCTTTCCACAGGGACATCCGGTATTGGTGGCTCAGGAAAATGGGATTTGCATGCCCTTTTGTATGCTGGTTCTTTTATACTTCCTAAAATAAATGATACAACAGCAATAATCAATATCTCTAGTTTTCTCAACCCACTAACTGCTTCTGAGACTCTTTACACACACACACACACACACACACACACACACACACACACACACACACACACACTCACCTGAACAAGATAAAGCAGCATCAGGATATTTTTTCAAGAGGGTCCCCTTTTTAATATCATCACAATAAAAACCAAAACAGATTATTTTGTATAACAGCCTTTTATTTAGGAACAGAATTACATCATGGATTGCACGGTGGCAGGCAGGCCTGAACAGGATTGAAAAGGGGGCACCGGTGATTAGATTTTCTAATCTTCTTGACAAAGCTGACTACCATAGTATCATTGCCCACGGAATCGCCAGTGTACAATTTTAATATTTGTGGAAAAGAGAAGCCTTTTGTTCTGTTCTGTAAAAAGAAGACACAGTGATAGCCGCAGGTGGCAGCTAAGGGATGCTGCAACTGCTTCCTTTGGTATGTTATCTCATTGGTCTGCCTCATTAAAAAGTCATAGATGTCTTCAGGAAATAGCGGATTATTTGGGGCTGCTCCATATGAATCAAAAAACTCCGCAGGGCCATGTACTGGTAGATAGATAGCCAGCCAGTGTTCACCAGGCAGTGTGTGAGGATGGGTGTTGACCACGATCCCAGCTGGCCGCTTGGTAATAATCGTCCGGGGTAGCATATCACTGGGATAAACACCTGCAAAGTTTTTGTTTTTATGTAATAAATTCAATATCTGGACTGTGTTCATCTTCACATGTAATCAAAGAGGACGTTTCTGCTGTGATTAATTTCAATCACGTTGTCAAATACCCCATATAAAATCATATTAATAGTGTTGGGAAGGGGTACAGCAAAGCGGATCTCGGCTCTGAGGTTACCTGTTCTGATCAGAGAATAGTGGTCAGAGCAGGCCTGATCAGGGGTGAGGTCAAAAACATACAGTGTGTACCCCTGCAAAAATTCATGACGGTTAATAGCTATGTCCAGATCTTTCATGCTTCTCCCCGTGGCTTTTGCCAAATGCATGTATTCACGTACGCATAGGCTGTCTCGAAAATTAGGCTGTAGAGGCTTTGATGGGGTCTGAACTCCATCCACATACAACGCTACAAAATTGACGTTGTAGTGTTTAAAGTTGAAGGGGTTTCGTGTGTATTGACCGCTGAATGCCTCATTGTCAACAAAGCCTATGACCAGTTTCTTAGGCAGTTGCCCCCAAAAAAGATTTTCTTGGTTGCAGACAAGACTCCCCGCAGCTATGCTGAAAACTTTCATTCCGATCCGCTCAACAGGATACTTTGCATTAGAGGTAAGAAGCGCTTCACTGTGCCCTAGACGCACACCGGGGGATACTTTCACTCTTTTAACAAACAAAGCTGCATTTAAAATATGTACTGTATAATTTGCATTGTCATCTCCACTCATCAAACAGAACGCATCCTTGCTGCGTGTGAGTTTGATCTTCACATCTACACCATTCAGCAGCATTTTGTCCTGGAAAAATATATCGCTGTGTAATGGGCCCATCAAATCCCAGGTCCGGCTACCCGCTGTCTGATGTGCTCTAGATTTAAAGCCCCAGTTTCCCTCACCAGCGGCTAGGCTTGTAGATTCCATCGCTTGATAGGCATCTTTATAAAACCACCTGCTGCAAATTGTGTACTCAAGGCATCGGTGCTGTAGTTCAGAAGCAGTTCTAAAATGGCTCTGTAGGGATAGCAGTTGTGACTCTGGCTAATCAGCCTATCGCCGAGGGTAACATCCAGCTGGCTAAACAGCGAGGCAATGGGGTAATTGACCAACCCCGTTTTGGCGGCATCAGCCATGTTTGAACCATCTGCTTTTGTTATTTTGCAACATAGAAAAAGAAGCGAATGACTGAGGTCTAAATAAAATTCACTCGCCCCTGTTATATAAAATTCCACAGGTGCATTAGGGCTTAGGGCTGACAGAGGCGGGACTTCAACGTACGTACTGCTTTCCACGCAGGTTTGTGTTGGTGATATTTGAAAAAGATCCAGCTCGGATTTGGTACATTCTTCAGAGGAGTTATGAATGAATGCCATTTTAAAATATGTCTCTTCTGCTGTGATTTAGTATCTTTGTCTTGCGGCCTCCACTCCTCTTCCTGACCTGCAGCTTCTGATTTTTTCTACCACGGATACCCCTTCTTTTTAGGGGCTGAGGTGCTCCAATATGTTGGTGAGATGCTTTTCGTTTAACTCCTCCCCTTCTTTTTAGGTACATGAGACCCGAGCCTTCTTGGGTTCTCACCTTTTTCATAACATGACTCACTACGTCTCCAGCTATGTTGTGCATGGCTGTCTTAACATGAGGTTTAATAATTTGAAACCCACTCCTCAAAAGAGGAACAGCCCTTCTGAAAAGTCCACGAAAAATGCCCCCCAGACCTGCTCCATACATGTTTACAGCTCCATGGAAACCAGGTAGACCACGGCCTGCCTGGGCTTTGTAGTAGGCCCTATAGGCATCTACATTTCCATAATCTTTAACGACAACCATTTTTGGCTCATGCAGCTCTCTTTTGCACGCTCTAAAAATAACCTCTTCTGGGTCGAACGTGTAACCTCACGACAACTTTCCCCAGTTGAATGGCACGTGTTGGTTCTGGTCGGTCTTTATTTCAATGCTTATTGTGTTGATGTGGCTCTTGCTCATTAACATATAATGCGGCTTATCGTAAGTTATGGTGACACATTCATAAGTTTCTCCTCTGACGGGTATGCACCGTAACAGGGGTACAGAGCTGTCTCCTACAATTTGGTGCTCTATGATATCCGTATACAGGTACAAGGCGCTGACCCCTCCGGTAATGTCTGCAGCGTGGTCTATTTTATCGACAGGAACATCGGGTGGTAGGCCCAATATGTGGGCTAACCCCCAGAGGCCGAGAATTTGTATGTGTTTTCCCCTATGAATCTAACTTTACCCTTTACAGGGTCGTAGACAAAACGTATTTTAGGCGGATCTATGGCTACTTTTATATTGTCATTCATTTCATCCAAAACAGATTGAATGCTCTTGTAATAACCTCTGTGTAGTAGAAAGCCCCATTTAGTTGCATCCTGATAAATGTAAAACATGGCATTTTTAGTCAGTGTGTACCAGCTGCGGGGTACTGAATTTCAGCCAGACCAACTTCCCATGCACCGCTCAGATCTAAGGGTTGTGGTAGCAGTGTTGTAAAATTAGCATTTGTATTTTGAGGAAATATTTCCTTGCATGCATTGCTGGGGAGTGTGATGTAAAATCCGTTATCTCCCATTTCCAACTCTTCTATACAGGGTCGCAAATTTCAGAGGCAGCCACCCAACTGTTGAACTTACTGGGCCAACCCTTCCATTTCACTAAGTGAAGTTTTCTTGAGCCACGGCCTTTTGTGGCCAATACCTTTTCAATTCTATACACCCGGTCTTCTCGGGGGTTCACTTTCTGTAGTTCTTCGGGATAGAATGTCCCCACAATAGCATCACCATGGTAATCTGTTAACAGGTATACGGGTCTCTTTGCTTTTTTGATAACCTGATCCACTATAAATATCTCTGTAGTGAAATTCTGTTCATAACCCTTATCGAACACCCCCTTTATTTTTGAAACCCTGACATGGTCTCCTTTTCTGAACAGTGGCCTCTCCTCTTTCGTTTTAGCAGAGGTCCCATAGATTGTTTTCCAGATGGCCAAAGAGTTGTGAGGGGTCACATCTACAGGCCTAGCCTTGATAGTTCTGTGCATGCTGTGATTATAGCTTCTTAGGAGCTGAGGTAATACATCCATATATTTGTACGTATTATTGGCTGTGAAATACCGCCACATTTTTGTTTTTAAAGTTCTGTTAAACCTTTCCACAACACCAGCCTTGACCTCATTATTGGTGACAAAGTGGTGTATCCCATGTTTCTTTAACAGCAGCCTTACAGGCTTATTTAGGAACTCTAAACCTCGATCTGTTTGAAGCTTCTCTGGACGTCTATGGTTTTGTTTGAAAACGTCCGCTAAAGCTTTGGACACCGCCCGCCCCGTCTTGTCTTTGAGAGCCACAGCCCAGGCATATTTAGATAAAATATCAATGCATGTTAATATGTACTTGTAGCCCCTGTTGTACTCTGAAAATTGCTGCATATCTACCAAATCCGCCTGCCATTGTGCATCGACTCCAGAGACAATAGTCTTGTTTCTTTTAAAATGTATTCGGGCGGGCTTATGGAGTGTATAGGCATCCTGATCAGAAAGCCATCGAGAAACATCCTTGACCCTTAATGATTTGATACGCTTTTTTGCCTCACTAAATAGAGGGTTCACACCTCCAAAACTTCCTACAGAATCTGGTGTATAATATATATTTTTTAGAACATCCCGTGGTCAGGCATCTTAGCAGCCCACAGACATATGAACACAGATTAAGGGGTAATATAAACTTTATTCACAAGAGAATAAGGCTGGAGCATTTTAAGATTTCAAGGCTTTACCAGACTTATAATGTGTTTAATATTTGCAAATAATAGGACGGAAAAGGCTATTTTCTAATTTTAAACATAAAGACAGACATTATTGAATAAGCTGTTATATTCTCAGAGTATATGTTGAAACCACTTGAAGCGCTAGAATTTTTTTTTTTTTCACATGCTATGACTTCTCGGCAGATTCTTTTTCCAGCAGAGTGTCCTGTTGAGAGAGCATTAAACAGCCTCTTAGTTTTAAATTTTGCAGCACCCCCAAACCCGAACGAGAGTTATAAACAATTTAATGAAAAAACTCACCTCGGCCGCTGAACCGCTCTCATCATAACCCTCATCGGCAGAAGTCCAAATATCCTCTTGTGGCTCCTCTAGAGGCCCAGGTTCGGAACCATCTGAGCATTCACTCCCCGATTTCTCTTTTGGTTTCTGCCATCCTGCTCTTACTCCATGAGGACAATCACACTCAAGATCGGACCAAAACAGGGTCTCCTCAGTGTGAAGGGCAGACTTGGGCGGCTTTTTGGGCGCAGAGCTGGGCTTCCGCGATGGGGTGTTTAGGGGGCAGAGGGGCATGGAAAATCCCGTAGGCCCCGTGGTGCATGTGGGGGTGCAGACGCCTTTTCGGTTTCAACCGCTGCCTCTCTATCTTCGGGGTCCAGGATTTTGGCGGGGAGTCCGGGCTCTCGGGCTTCGGAGGGGAGTCCACGCTCTCTGCTTTCGGCGGTGAGTCCGGGGTGTCCTTCGGTAAGCTGGAGGAAAACCCGATCTTGCTTGAAGAGTCCATCTTTCTCCACATAAACGGGACGGCGGGGACCATGAGCCAGTCGGTTTCAGGAACAGCGGAAAAGGCGGCGGCGGGCACCGCAGAACACTCCCCTCTTCTTATAAGGCCTCTCAGGCATGCGCACACGCAGCAAGCCAGGCCCAGCCAACACATAGCCAGCGGCAGCGCCCTAGGGGAAGGCATGCCCGGGCATGCCTGAGGGTGGGGTAGGGGGACCCGTGACGTGTCGGGGGGAGGGGGCAAGGCTCCCCATCCGGGTCAGGCGGAAGAGGACGTCACTTCCAGGTCAAAGGGCCCAGGAAGGTTCCGGTTCCGGGTAAGGGGGCGGGGCGGAAGGTAGGGACTTCCGGTAAGGGGGGCGGGACTTCCGGTAAGGGGCGGGACTTCCGGTAAGGGGGCGGGACTTCCGGTGTTTGATGGTTTTATTGCCCCTTTGACAGGAGCACCCCTTCCCCTACTACTGATGCTGGCAGAGACACAGTATAGACTAGGTACGCAGGGAGGCTGCAAAGGCAGCGGCAGGCGTTGTCCAGGGTGCAAGGCAGCCACAGAGTGACTGCACTGCGGGGCAAGGGAGGGTACTCACCAAGAGGTATGCAGCACGCACACACACAAGGAGGCTGCAGGACTGAAGCTAGAGTCGCAGAGACAGCAATCCCACCATAACTCCCACCAGAGACTGCAAGGAGGACGGAGGCTGCCAGAGCTTTTTTATGCCCTCTGTGGCTGCCAGACCTGCCCAGTCTGCAACCTGGGCATGCTATTGGTTGAACATGATCCCATCACATGACTTGCCTCCATTTTGTGGCTGGTGGCAACATCCATTTTAAAGGGAAAAGAAAAATACATCACGATGGGAGAAGACAAAAACAAACGTTTTAAGGACCCCAACCCCCTGGTAGGTAATAATTTCAAATAATTATCGCATTATCACTGTGTTTTTACAGATGTCCAGGGTGTTTTAGTACCCAAGAAATAAATCAATATTAGGCATCTGGGAGCCATTTTGGGTCGATGTCCCCTAACTCCCCTAACCCCTACTAACCCCTAAGGGAAAAAATACAGTGATCTGAGAAAAGACATAAATGCACCTTTTAAGGACCCCAAACCCCCTGGTAGGTATTATCAGACAATGCATTTTTACAGATGTCCAGGACATTTTTTAACATTTAAAACAGCTCATTTCATTGCGCATCACCATTAACGGAAACGAAACGTAATGACCACAATTTTTGTGGTTCTGTTCGTTTCGTTGCATTTTCATCACAATTTTCGTTTGTCATTTCGTTATGTAATGGAATGACTAACGAATAACGGAAACAAAAAAATGTTCGTTCCGTGCCCATCTCTAGTCCCAACTAAAACAAAATGCCATGTCTACCAAAAGAAATGTGGGAGTGTCCACACAGGTTCAGAATGGAACAACTTATTTATTTTATTTATTTATTTTTACAGCTTATATGCCGCCCACTACCCAAAGGTCTCTGGCCGGCTTACAACAAGGAATTAAAACAGTTAAGACATCAAATATCAATAAATAATTAAAACAACAGCAAAACCTTATACTAAAATCATCACTAAAATTGCCATCAAAGGACCCCAGTCTATATTGTATCAATTAAAAAACTTCTGGAACAGGAAGGTTTTTACCTGGCGCCGAAATATCATCAATGTTGGCGCCAGGCGGATCTCACTTGGGAGGGCATTCCATTACTTGGGGGCAGCTGCCGAGAAGGCCCTATGTTTACAAGCTGTCCATCTCACCTCCTTGAGGGATGGCTCTTTCAAGAGGGCCCCCTGGCTAGATCTTAATTGCCGGGTAGGTTCATATGGAAGGAGGCGGTCCTTCAGGTATCTAGGTCCCAAGCCGTTTAGGGCTTTATATGTCAAGACAAGCACTTTGAATTGGGCTCGGGCAGCACCTGGGAAGTGGCCCTCTAACCTGTCCGGCGAAGCACCCACTAACAGCACTTCCATCTTGTCTGGATTGAGTTTCAATTTATTAACCCTCATCCAGTCCATTATGTGGCCCAGACACGAGTTCAGGACAGAAACCGCCTCACCTGGATTGGTGGAGAATGAGAGGTAGAGCTGAGTATCCTCAGCATATTGCTGACTCCTCAGCCCCAACCTCCTGATGACCTCTCCCAGTGGTTCCATGTAGATGTTAAACAGCATGGGAGACAGTATTGAGCCCTGAGGAACCCCATGACGTAAACACCACGGGGCGGAGCAACTGTCCCCCAGCACCACCTTCTGGACACGGTCAGCCAGGAAGGAGTGGAACCACTGCAAAACAGTGCCTCCAACTCCCAACCTGGCCAGCCTATCCAGAAGGACACCATGGTCGATGGTGTCGAAAGCCACTGAGAGGTCCAGGAGTATCAACAGGGTTACACTCCCCCTGTCTCTCTCCCGGCAAAGGTCATTGTACAGGGCGACCAAGGCAGTCTCTGTTCCAAAACCCAGCCTGAAACCAGATTGAAATGGATCCAGAAAATCCGTTTCATCCAGCAGCGCCTGGAGCTGTCCGGCCACCACCCGCTCCAACACCTTGCCCAAATAAGGGAGGTTCGCTACTGGCCGGTAGTTACCCACCAGCCCTGGGTCCAGGTTGGTTTTTTTTAGGAGTGGCCTAATTACTGCCTCCTTTAAGGCAGCAGGGACCACTCCCTCTCTTAATGAGGCATTTACAGCTTCCTGGACCCAGGTGCGAACCCCCCTGGCAGATCTTTCAATTAGCCAGGAAGGGCAAGGGTCGAGCAGAGTGGTGGTAGAACGGACAGATCCAAGCACCCTGTCCACATCCTCGGGTCTCAATCATTGAAACTCATCCAATAATACTGGACCTAAGCACGGCGCACTGGACACATCCCTTGATTCTGCACCAATAGTGGAGTCCAATTCCCTGCGAATCTGAGTGATTTTTCCCTCAAAGTGAACAGCAAACTCATCATAACAGGCTGCTGAGTGGTCCAGAACCTCCTCCGTATTTCTCAGTTGAAGAAGGTCCTGGAACCACCCGAAACAGCTCTGCTGGACGGCACTCTGACAGTAGGTTACCTCTCGTGCCTCTCACTCACGAGGAGACCCAGCAGCAAGCAGGTGGAGACAAAGGGGTGGTGGTTGAAGCAGGGTCCGTTTGGAGCAGCGCTTACTGGATGATGGAACCACAGCACAAGCTTGCAGACAGCTAAAAAGCTGTAGGGCGGAGTCCCAGCTCTCCAGTCCCACCCCTCTATTGGCAAGCTGGCTAGGTTACCTCTCATGCCTCTCACTCACGAGGAGACCCAGCAGCAAGCAGGTGGGGACAAAGGGGTGGTGGTTGAAGCAGGGTCTGTTTGGAGCAGCGCCTGCTGGATGATGGAACCACAGCACAAGCTTGCAGACAGCTAAAAAGCTGTAGGGCGGAGTCCCAGCTCTCCAGTCCCACCCCTCTATTGGCAGGCTGGCTAGGTTACTTCTCGTGCCTCTCACTCACGAGGAGACCCAGCAGCAAGCAGGTGGAGACAAAGGGGTGGTGGTTGAAGCAGGGTCCGTTTGGAGCAGCACTTGCTGGATGATGGAACCACAGCACAAGCTTGCAGACAGCTAAAAAGCTGTAGGGCGGAGTCCCAGCTCTCCAGTCCCACCCCTCTATTGGCAGGCTGGCTAGGTTACCTCTCGTGCCTCTCACTCACGAGGAGACCCAGCAGCAAGCAGGTGGAGACAAAGGGGTGGTGGTTGAAGCAGGGTCCGTTTGGAGCAGCACTTGCTGGATGATGGAACCACAGCACAAGCTTGCAGACAGCTAAAAAGCTGTAGGGCGGAGTTCCAGCTCTCCAGTCCCACCCCTCTATTGGCAAGCTGGCTAGGTTACCTCTCGTGCCTCTCACTCACGAGGAGACCCAGCAGCAAGCAGGTGGGGACAAAGGGGTGGTGGTTGAAGCAGGGTCTGTTTGGAGCAGCACTTGCTGGGTGATGGAACCACAGCACAAGCTTGCAGACAGCTAAAAAGCTGTAGGGCGGAGTCCCAGCTCTCCAGTCCCACCCCTCAATTGGCAAGCTGACTAGGTTGCCTCTCGTGCCTCTCACTCACGAGGAGACCCAGCAGCAAGCAGGTGGAGATGAAGGGGTGGTGGTTGAAGCAGGGTCCGTTTGGAGCAGCACTTGCTGGATGATGGAGCCACAGCACAGGCTTGCAGACAGCTAAAAAGCTGTAGGGCGGAGTCCCAGCTCTCCAGTCCCACCCCTCAATTGGCAAGCTGACTAGGTTACCTCTCGTGCCTCTCACTCACGAGGAGACCCAGCAGCAAGCAGGTGGAGATGAAGGGGTGGTGGTTGAAGCAGGGTCCGTTTGGAGCAGTACTTGCTGGATGATGGAACCACAGCACAGGCTTGCAGACAGCTAAAAAGCTGTAGGGCGGAGTCCCAGCTCTCCAGTCCCACCCCTGTATTGGCAAGCTGGCTAGGTTACCTCTCGTGCCTCTCACTCACGAGGAGACCCAGCAGCAAGCAGGTGGAGACAAAGGGATGGTGGTTGAAGCAGGGTCCGTTTGGAGCAGCGCTTGCTGGATGATGGAACCTGGACTCTTGGGTCAGCAGGAACGGTGGTCTTCTAGGTCCCAACTTGGGATGGAAGATTTGTATTAACTGAATCTATATATAAATTTGTCCAGTTCATATTCTCAGAGACTATATTATGTGTACACCTTTTGGTATCTTGTTCTGGAGAAGAAATCATAAGAAGGGATGGGATTTTCATGTACAAAAGAAGAAAAAGAATATACCCAAAAGAAGCTCTTTCTTTAGTTTTGTGTTATTTTGTCTCTAAAACAAGACTTGTCTGTGTTAATGAAAGGGGGGCATTTGTGAACTTCAAAGAACACATTTGTTGTGTTTGTTCCTGTTCTCTCTTTCATGTCATCTTTCTTTAACCATTTGCATGTTAAATGTCCCCATAATTTTTCTTCAAATAGGGTTATATGAGGACTGCCAGCAGCCAATTATAGAATCCAGTGGGCACTAGGAATTCTGAATGCATATAACGGATGGAGAACAATGAGGATGGTTCTCTTGCAAAGTTATTTCTTTTAGGATTGCTGTGCTGAGTTCCTGCAAATGGTCTCCATTTCTTTTGCCACTTCTGTGACTCCACCTTGGATCTTTTCTTTTTCTGTCCTTTTAAAAATTGTTTTTGGGAGATTTTTACCCCACCCATTTCTTTTGATTATTTTTGTTACTGCTTGCCTGCTGGACTTGAGATGAGAAAACATCAAGTGATTGGTAGAGAAATCTCCTGTAATCTATTACTTTTGATTTGGGCAGTAGGGACTTTGCTCTCCCCCTTTGGTTAATTTACTGTGGATTTATTAAGAGCATTATTTTGATGCTGTTTGGGGGATTGTTTTATTTAATTTAGTTGTGGGGGTGGAATCTGATGGTTGATTTTGCAAGTATGTTACTGGAATATGGATACTAGCGGTGGTGGTGGTTGGACACAAATTGGGAAATGTCTCTTTTTTCTAGTGATGGCTTTTCCCTCTCATACTTGTGGAGTAGACTTATTCTCTGTTGCTTTGTCTTTGCTTTTGTTGAGTAATTTTAAGGATTCCATAGATCTTGATTTGCACTAGCAAGAGGAAACACCCATGGGGAACTCAAAAGGAAAGAATCTGAAAGAAGCACTCTCTTTCTTGTTAGATGAAAGGACTGGTGCAAGAAAATTATGTTGTGGGGAAAGGCACCTGAGAAATAACAGAAAAGAAATACAGAACTTCATGACAGTTAGAGTTGTTCAGCATTGGAATATGCTGCCACGGAGGGTGGTGGAGTCTCCTTATTTGGAGGTTTTTAAGCAGAGGTTGGATGGCCATCTGTTGGAAATATTGTGATGGGGTTGGACTGGATGGTCTCTTGAGGTCTCTTCAAACTCTAGGATTCTATGATTCTCAGCCTGGCTCTCTGACCCCCTCCCAGGCCGGAATGAACCACGTGTTCTTCCCGCACTTTATGCAGCAGTATGAGCTGGTATCCCCACCCGGGGATTTTTCGCCTATCCCATACTGCTGCGGCGTGGTGGGTATCCTGGTAACTTGGGGGCGGTAGTGCGGGTATGGAGAGGCAGTAGGGAGTCAGGTCTCAAGTTCCCGAAGGGACCGTCCGCTCTCACGTGATCGGAGATTGGATGTACCTGGAGGGCCCACTGGATGGCACAAAGGACGCGCCTGGGCAGTCCGGCTCTTGACCGAGGCCGCCCTGCTCATGGGCAGGACGGAATCGGGCCAGCGACTCTCTTGACAACCCGCACTGCAGCAGGCCCCGGTTTAAAGTTATGTTGTGTTGTATAACCTGTTAATAAAGTGGCCCGGAGTTTTACCCCAACATCCTGTCTCGCGTGGTTATTCCGCCGTGGGGGGGCAATGACTCTATGAACTTTTCCCTATGCATATCCCCAACCATAAGTGAGGTGTATTTCTATTTCCTCTTTGAATTACATGGGAATTAACAGTTTGCTACTCAAAGTACCTATGTTTGAAAAATGCAAAGATGTATATTTTCATTCAATGGGGAAAAGTTGTACAAAACTTCCCATATTAACGAAAGTATTTAGAAGTGTTTACACAAGGAAGATGGAGAGCTAGAACTGAGACACAGTTCTACATGGTTAAAACAAAAATTCATAACATAACATCTTTCTCACAGACCAGTAGGAAACAAGAATGGAAACAAACAGTGGATGTGATTCAGACAACTGCAGTCGCCTTGGAGCAGAGAGATGCTCATGACCCTAAGAACACATCAGCCAGTGCTATTTTTGTGATGTAAGTACAGTAGAAGGGTATGGATGCCTTGTCACTTGTAATGTGTGCATCAGAAAGAAGAAAATTTTGTGAACCAGATTCTTTGCACAAACTGCCTTGGGGAGGCAGCCAGAGAAGATGAAACACTTCTCTGAATGAGTACTTCCTTCAGGTAACATTGATGATATAGTAAGACCAGGTGTTGATCAAGACAGAATGATATAAGATGCACTCTGGCTGTGATCATACCTGTTGGAGATTGACAATAATGCCAACTAGGTACCAAAGAGGAAAAACTGATGCTCTTTTTTCCTCTGTCCTTTCAGTCTGTGTTAAAAATAGGTTAACTGTCAAAAAAGTAGCTCCTGTCAAATGAGGTCTGAGAGAAAGAGCAAAACTAGAGTCATTGTGCATTCACCCAGAATATCAGCTGTGCCACTGCAGAGCAAAGTGCTCGGCAAATACACGTAAGTGCAAGCAAACTAATGAACTGAAAACCTCAAAATGTCAATGTAGTCGTGGTACACATACAGAAAAAAATGGACAAGACAAATGTTTTAGGACCAACTAGGGTCACATATTTGTTTAACTATTACAAAGATGTGCTGCAGCGAAGCCTCCACGCTATCTGGGTTATGGCTGAGGCAAAGGTCCCATCGGGGTCATATAGGGGAGGCCAACCCAGACTCCTCATAAGCAGTGCACTTTTCCCACAATCTGGTGGACAGCATGGCTCTTGACTGAAGACTAAGCATGTTTCCTTCTTCCTGGATTGATTATCTGCACTTTCTCTGTGAGGAGTGGAGAATGTTCCAGAGAGGCATGAGTTTTATATATTAGAGCCTAATCATGCCTGCCCAAAGAACCCTGGTTATACCAATTCTTTCCATACCTCTGTTGTACCAATACGTTTATTTTTGCAGTCATGTGGCTATATAAACTGGCAGGATCACTCCCATTGGTTTTAATTCTTCCTATTTGAAGCATTATTACCAGCTACACTATGGGATCAATTTATTTTTTCTGATATTTCCTGTGCCAATCCTGTCCCCACCTTTCATTTCTGCAGTCCTAAAATGATGATGACTGAAAATCACATTATTGTACCTCCGATAGATAGATAGATAGATAGATAGATAGATAGATAGATAGATAGATAGATAGATAGATAGATAGATAGATAGATAGATAGATAGATAGATAGATAGATATCTCACACAGTAAAAGAAGACATTCATGCCTCCTTAGTCCATTTCACACTTTAGCTCAAGATCTTGGAACCTTTTTTTTGTTAAGGGTGGCGGGGGGGGGACCTTTGGCCTGCCAGATGTTTTGGACCACAACTCCCACAGTTGTTTACCACTGGCAATATAGGTTTGGAATTCAGTTTGCACAGTAAGGTACTGTATGTACTAAATGTTGTGGGTGTGGTTGGAATGTTTATGTAGGTACTGGTCTGTGTGGGTGGGTTTTCTGTAGGCCTTGTGTCCTAATTGGAGGTCTAGTTTGCATATGACCATGACATCTAAAATGGGAGTTTCCACTCTATTTCTTTTTCCATGGTAAATTGTATATTTGGGAGGATATTGTTGAGGTAGTTTAGAAATTCTTCCAGTTTATCTTCACTCTTGCTCCAAATTACAAATGTGTAATCCACGTATTGGAACCAGACTGTGGGTGCAAAGGGCACCACATCCAGAGCTTGTTTTTTGAAATGTTCCGTGTTTGCTATTACCGGGCTGAACATGGCAACTCCATATGTTTGTTCATAGAAGTCATTCTCCCACTGGAAGTAGCTGGTCATTAGGTAATGTTGGAATAGGGCCTTAATGTCTTCTAGGAAGATCTTCTGGATGAGTGCTAAAGTGTCCTTTATTGGTAAAAAGGTATACTACATCAAAGTTGATCAGGCTGTCACTGGGGTTGAGTTTTAAGGTATTGATTTTGTCTATGAAATGTCCTGAGTCCTTGGTGTGGGATGAAGGCTGTCCAATGTGGGCCCGTAGAAGGGTGCCTAGGTGTTTTGCTAATTCATATGTTGGGGAGCCAATGGTGCTAACAATGCACCTGACTTAGGTTGGGTATTTGTGGATTTTGGGGAGTCCGTATAATCTTGGTGAAAGAGTTTCCATCTTGCAGATTCGTGGAATGACATTGGGGTGGAGGGAGGAACTCCTGACCAGCATGTTTGTTTGTTTTGTGATTCTGTCGATAGGGTCCTGCTTTAGTTTTCTGTAGGTGGTGGGGTCTAGAAGTTTTCTTATGTTTTCCTTGTATTCTTCTGTTTGCATGATTAATGTGGCATTGCCTTTGTCTGCTGGCAGGATGATGAAGTCAGGATCTGCATTCAAGGACTTGATGGCATTTCTCTCCTTTCTTGTTATGCTTCTATTTGGAGTTTTTGCTTATCATAGGAGCCTTGTCATTTCACTTCTTTCTTTCTTTCTTTCTTTCTTTCTTTCTTTCTTTCTTTCTTTCTTTCTTTCTTTCTTTCTTTCTTTCTTTCTTCTTCTTCTTCCAGAAGATGGTATATGGTTGATTCCACATTTGCAATGATGTGTTCCACTGGGATTTTACTGGATGTGACTGGGAAGTTTCCTCCTTTGGCTAAGACCAAGGTTTCTTCCTGGGAGAGTGTGGAGTTCAGCAAAGAAAGAACTCCTAGTTCCCTGAGCTCCTTGCCCTCTGAAGATGCCAGCCCCAGAGTCTGGTGAAACATCAGGAAGAAAAACTTCCAGAACATGGCCAAACAGCCCCCAAAAAAACCTCGCAACAGCCTTCAAGAAAGCCTTCAAGATGGATTCTTTGACATATCAGGAAATCCTAGAAGAAAATGTCCTGCCCTTTGTGAGGAAGCTGAAGTTTAGACACCATTGATCCTTCCAACAGGACAATGAAATGTCCACTCAGATTCCACCAAAGCTTGGTTTCAGCCCTGGAAGATTCTACAGTGGCCATCACAGTCACCGGATCTGAACCATGTAGGAAATCTCTGATGGGATTTAAAGATGACAGTTGCAGCATGCAAAACCAATAATATTGCTGAACTGGTGACCGTTGCTTCTGAGGAATGAGCTAAAAGTCGTCAGGAATATTTCCAGAAGCTGGTTATCAGAGTGAGGGGTGCAGGGACCCTGTATGTATTCACCACAGCAGGGATGCCTCTTGTTGAGGTTTTCAGGGAACAGGAGAAGGGCAGTTGTGTGGTGAAGCTGGAGGTCCTGGAAGAGCTCTATATACATGCTTGATGTGCTGCTGCCCTTTGCCTCAGCAAACCAAGAGTGCTGGTCATTCTTGAGCTCTGGCCCTACACTGTTCCTGGCTGTCCAATTGCTGCCTTGCTCTTTGTTTGTTCCTGCCTTGCTACCAAAGACTCCTGTGTGTCTCACAAATTGCTGCCTTACTACTTGTTTGCTCCAGCCTTAATACTGTGTGTTAGAGATGGGCACGAAACGAGCAATTTTTCGTTTTTGTTTTCATTTTTTCATTTCGTTACACAACGAAAATGAAATGAATTTTTTTAAATAAAACAAAAATGAAAATGAAACGACCAAATTTGCCATGTTTTTCGTTTTCGTTGCAGCAGATGCATTGAACTAAAAAGAATGCTAACGAAACAGCAATTTTTTGTTTTTGTTTTTGTTTTTTCATTTTGTTACCTAACGAAACGAAAATGAATTTTTCCCAAAAAAGTCACAAAAACAAAAATGAACCAAAACGGACCCCTAAACAACCAAACGACAAACGAAACACCATTTTTTTTGAGTCGTGCCCATCTCTACTATGTGTTCCAGTTGCTCTTGCCTCACAGACTCTGCCTCAACACTCTGCTTCAGATACTTCCCTGCTTTGTGTTGCCTCCCACACCTCAGTCCTGACACTGATGTCTGGTGTCTTGGCTGCAGGTTATGACAGCAAAGGGGAACTCTGCTAAGCGCTAATGATACTTTCTGTGAAGGGTTGAATAATATTAAGGCTTCAGAATTCACTAGCAGTTGCATTATCAGTTGAATTTGGGGAAACCACTTGAAACATTTGTTGTGTGGAGCTATTTCAGTTTCTTTTGTTTGACTTGTTCATTGCAGATAGCTGAAAATCTGTAAATTTTGACAATAAACCTGATTTTCAATGAGAGCTGAATAATTTTTATTGCAACTGGATATTGAATGAAGCCTAATCTCTCATTATACTCTAAACTAATTAAACTGAGGGTATGATATTTTGGATGTATCAGAAGAAGCCATCTATATTTAACTACTGCATCAATTAATGAAGTGCTGTTCACATGCTGAGTTCCTCATTGAGTCCAACTGTACACTCAGCACCTAAATCAGCTGTAACATTTTCTGTGAATTCTCTTGCACATGCATAAATATCCTATAGAATTTTGGCCTTTGTATGTTAAAGTACAACTTCTCACTACCCCTTTAAAAAAGTAAATCAAAGCAAGTCAATTGCTGAAGACATCCTTTAATTTAAATGTTATCTCCAGTGTTCAGAGAAAAAGATATAAACAGGTTTCAACTAAGAATGTAGCTGTTTGGCTATTTTCCTTCTTCCAAAGAGTAGATAAAAACCAACAGGACAGATTTTAATGGGGTTTTCTTATTAAAAATTGATGCCAAAAACAGTGGGATGCTATGGATAAACATCAGAGCAATATTGGAGACCTCAAACTTAAATAATACTATTGCTCTTTCATTAACTCTCTCCCCCTCCCCCAAAGCCCCAATGGAACAGAACACAATGACCCAGAAAAGAAGTTTCCATATAGGATAATCAAAGCAATCTCTTGACATGTGTGACTAGATGAGTCAGGCACAGCAAAGCAAGCCATACATCATCCTCAAGAAGAACATTACGGTGCCTGTTCTGAGCAGAAAACTCGGTGTTGTAAAAAAAAAAAAAACACCAGCTACAAACAGTGACTTCTGGAGTAGAGTGGCCTTACCAAATTCTCCTTTCCCATCCTTTGTTTTTTTGTTTTGTTTTGTTTTGTTTTTTGCTTTGTTATGTTGTTGCAAATGATTGTGCACAGGATGGTAAGTGTGGACTTCTTTGTAAACCTTAGTGCTGAAGCAGCTGTCTCAGAGGGATCTCATTGTTGGGAGTGAAATATGTTAACTGTTGAGAATATTTTTGAGCATTTTTACCCCACCTTTCTCCTTGGAAAAGGACCCAAGGTGGCTTACAGTAAGGAGAGACAACATGCAGTCCATTACATTTAGGACATATTCAGTTTGAGAAACAGGGAATTGAAGGGTATCTTACAGCATTGGAAGGCAACATTAAAGTTAACAATTGATAACATAGTGTCAATGCAATCACACAGGGAGAGATATTATAAGTGGTTATAAACACAAAGTCTGTGTAGCCATGTATGTTAGATTCATATAAAGACACATAACAGATAGTTCATCATTCAGGGAAAGCTTGCCGGAAGAGAAAGATCTTTGCCTGTTCTAAGAAAGATAGCAGTGATGGGGCAGTCCTTGCCTCTAATGGGAGTTCCAGAGTCTGGGCGCAGCAGCTGAGAAGGCCCTTTCATGTGTTCCCACAAGATGTACCTGTGAGGGTGGCGGGATGGAGAAAAAGACCTCACCTGATGACCTTAGCTCTTGAGCTGCTTCATACTGTGAGATTTGATATTTGAGGTAGCTGGACCCAGGTCATACAGTGCTTTGTAGGTTAAGGTCAGCACTTTGAATTGTGCCCAATAGCTGATTGGCAGCCAGTGGAGCTGCTTTAATAGGGGTGTAATGTGTTCTCTGTAACCTGCCCCAGTCAGCAATATGGCTGCTGCATTTTGGACCTGCTGAAGTTTCCTCAGACTTTTCATCGGAAGTCCCACATAGAGTGCATTACAGTAGTCCAGTCGGGATGTCACTAGGGCATGAGTCAGTATGGCCAGAGCAGGTTTCTCAAGGAACGGGCGTAACTGGTGTACTAGCTTTAATTGTGTAAATGTGCTCCTGGCCACAGCTGTGACCTGGGCATCTATATACATTCCTTTCAATGTGTACTTTGACCCTAAAGTACATAATTAAATAAATACATTGTTAAATGCCATTAAACATTGGCTGTTAGTTCAATTTAACATAACAACTGTAAAAAATACAAAGTAACTGCAATTTTCTATTCCAGCAATGAAATGCATGTGTTCATTGTTATATGCAGCATGTTCCAAATAAGCTTTGGGAATGCATGAGAGAGATTTTGACTCCACCTTTTCACAGTTAAGTCAATATCACATCAGTAATTAAGACTGGCAATTGCTTAGGTCTCTGCTTGTGAATGGAGATGGATGTGCAATGAAACTGGATCTATTGTGCTTTTAAACTGGAATAATAGGCAATGAAGTTTGATCGGGTAATCTTTTTAATTCAGAACAAATGAGTCAATTGCACACAATGTCAAATAAGAATGACAATAAAAATCAGAAAATTGGAAAAATGCTAATCCCATTTTGCATATGTCTTCTGGTACACACTGTGCCCGTTTATACTGTAGATGGGTCTGTGTGGTGCTATCAAAGAACTCTAGTATTACTGAGTGGAAAATAATAAAACAAGTGTAACCTAATTAATTCTGTAGCATGTTAATCGGAATTTAGTTTATGAATCTTTTTTCTAGCAGAACATAAAAGAACATGTGCTGTAAAGACCTAGATGTTTCCTAAAGAAATAATCATGTGTTGTCAAGTCAATTCTGACATACAGTAAACTTTTTTTAGGGCTTTCCAGGTAGAATATTCTCAGAAGTACTGAGATGTACTCAGAAGTACTACTCCCTTCTTGTGGAGGAACCCTGGAACTGTACAGCTTGCCCAAGGCTATACAGGTTGTCTGTGCTCACAGGAGGCACTGTGGGGAATCATACTGCCATGCCAACTTCTGGCTCCTCAGTCAGGTAGCTAAATAACAGAACATTCCAGCCTGCAGGCATTGTGTGTGTGTGTGTGTGCACGCACGCATGCATGCGCGCGCACCCAACCTCACTGAGGTATCCATCCAGCAGGTGGTTTGTGTGATGAATGGACGTCACATGGAAACAGATCAAGAGTGGTGTTAGAAGAAGCAGGTGTAGTGAAATATACTGACCAAAAACCCGAATAATATTAAACTCCTTTACAGTGTCCATGTCATATATGTGAAACCATGCATTCCTCTGTCTTCGTGATTTAAAATAAGATGGCAACACGAAACATAGCCCTCTGTAGCTTAGCTTCTATTTTGTTTCAAACTCATTTAAAGAAAACAAAATACAGTGGAAAACAAGGATGACAAGAGAAATGAAAAGTGCTGCACCAGGGAAAAAAGAAAATTTTCAAGAGGAGTTTGCAAATGTCTGTACTGATGTGAATTGCATTAATAAATAAACAGATGAATAAACAGGAACGGGAAAACCAAGCAAATAATCAAAGAAGCAGGGAAATGCATTGAAGGTAACAAATCACAAGGGTTGCTGCCACCGTGGAATATGTGTAAGATTAAGTGAGAACAAAACAAGATACTAACAATGGGATATAGCCCATGAATCAAAGTGCTCATTCAAAGACTGATACAATTTCGTCCATCTACACCTAAAAGCCCAGAATTTTAGGGCTTTCATTTTTATAATACAAATGTTTATGAAACTTAGAAATCAGATGCTTTTTGCATCCTTCCTCAACAATATATTATTTAACAATATGTTGAAGAGATGTTGTGATAGTTTACCAATAGAGATGGGCACGAATAAAAAAAATGGCATTTCGTTTGTCGTTTGTCGTTTGGAGGGTCAGTTTCGGTTCGTTTCCGTTTTTCGTGAATTTTTGCAAAAAATTGTTTTTGTTTTCATTCATTTCGTTACCATTTAGTTACCATTTATTTCATTTTTTGTGATTTTTTTAGGATTTTAAGCAATTCACTCATATTGCAGTAATGGAAACGAAACGCAGGACAAAATTTCCGGTGTTTCTGTTCGTTTTGTTTCATTTTAGAGACAAAATTTGTTTGTCGTTTCATTATGTAATGAAATGAAAAAATGAAAACGGAAACGAAAAATTGTTCATTTCATGCCCATCTCTATTTACCAACCCTCTGTTATATATAGATACATGATATTGCCTCCTATTTCTGCAAAATGTATCTTAATAGACCTGGTACATTTATAGAATAGAACACACCCAGCAGAAAGCTCACATTCAAAGTAGACACTGAAGGAATGCAACTTAGTTTTCCTTCATACGATGAGAATTCTTCAGAGTGAGAAGGATCAGATTTGCAAGTGCAGCTAGTATTTATCTTCCAGTGATCAGCCACAAAGCAGTGTGCTAAATGCAAGATACAAAGGTAAGGAAAATGTTCTATGACAAATATGTCTTTTTCTAATTGAAGCAGAAACCTTTTTTAAAGAAATTGCACTAAATACTTTTTTGAAAGTACTGAGTTTGTCCCTTAGTCCTTCCATACATTAGTATCTCACTTAATGTGACTATTTGTATGTCTACAAAAGGGTCTACATATTATTCAGTAATGCACAGCAGAAGGAGTCCCTAAGGACCTACTTCTCCAATGCCATTGTCAGCAAGTCTAGTCCTGGTTGAGAAGCAGGCTTGCAGTTTATGACTCACAACAGGTCTGCTATGGCTTGTTGAAGGAAGCCCTTTGGGTTCAGCATCCCCAAAGCTTCAAGACTTTCTGGTTGTGTCCTGGAAACACCTAAAAGTGTTTGTCTGTCCTTGCTGGGTCTATAGCTAAAAGGAGAGGTATAAAGAAACAACATAGACAATATATAAACTATCTGGATCCAGCTCAATCTGGCTTCAGGCCTGGATGGGACTGAGATGGAACTGGTTACCTTGGTAGATGACCTTTGCAAGGAAATGGATATGGCGTCTATGTCCCTTTTGGTCTCACTGGACCTCTCAACTGCTTTTGACACTATCGACAAGGCATCCTCCTGACCCATCTCTCTGAAATGGAACTTGGGGGCACTGTCTTACTGTGGATTCAGCCCTTCCTGCAGGAGAGAATGCAGAAAGTGGTGTTAGGGGTCTCATCTTCAACACCACGCCCACTGACCTGAGGGGTACCTCAGGGTTCTGTTCTGTCTCCTATGTTATTTAACATTTATATGAAGCCACCGGGGAAAATTATTCAGATTTGGGGGTGAAGTGTCACCAGTATGCCAATGACACTCAACTCTACCTCTAGTCACTTCTGGATTCCAAGGAAGCTATTTCAACTTTAGATCAATACCTTACCTTCAGTAATGAACTGGATGAGGAAGAACAAACTAAAATTAAACCCAGACAAGACAGAGGTGCTTCTGGTCCATCAAAAAGGAGATCAAGGGATAGGGATGCAACTTGTACTAGATGGGATTACTCCCCAATTGAAAAAAGAGGTGTGTAGCGTGAGGGTGCTCCTGGGCTCATCCCACTCCCGGCTGTGGCCGGGAGTGTATTTGCAAAATCAAAACTAATATGCCAGTTACACCCATTTCTTGAAAAATCTGCTCTGGCCACTGTGACACATGCCCTAGTGACCTTCCGTTTGGACTAGTGTAATGCACTCTAGATGGGTCTACCGATGGAAAGTCTCAGGAAACTTCAATGGGTCCAGAACACAGCAGCCAGATTGCTGACTGGGGTGGGTCAAAGAGGTCACATTTCACTACTACTAGAGCAGCTCCACTGATTACCAATCAGCTACCAGGCACAATTCAAGGTGCTGACCTTAACCTACATAACCCAAAACGGCCTGGGTTAAAGCTACCTCAAAGATCGAATCTCGCAGTATGAACTGGCTAGGGTGCTATGGTCAGCAGGAGAGGCCTTTCTCTCCATCCCACCACCCTCACAGGTACGACTCGTGGGAACCCATGAAAGGGCCTTGTCGACTGCTGCGCCCAGACTCTGGAACTCCCTCCCACTGGAGTCCAGGACTGCCCCATCTCTGCTGTCTTTCCAGAAGCAGGCAAAGAGCTTCCTCTTCAGGCAAGCTTTTCCTGAATGAGGGACTACCTACTATGTGACTTTTATATGGATTGCCATGCATGGTTGCATTGACTGATTTCGTAAGAACACTAGTGTTTTCCATGTTGCTTTTCACCCCGCATAATGGATTTTCTTTTCTTCTTGCATATTTTTGTAGCTCTAATGTTACCTTTTTAATGTTCTAAGATGCCTCTTCTAATTCCCTCTTCTTAACCTGAATATGTCTTAAATGTTCTGGACTGTATATTGTCCCTCTTTATTGTAAGCCACCTTGGGTCCTTTTCCAAGGAGAAAGGTGGGGTAAAAATAAATAAATAAAATATCTACTGAAGGCTATTCACTGTTCTTGCTCCCACATGGGATGTCATATTCCAGTTCTCCAAATAAAGGTAGCATAATTTGCTATCAGGCAAATTAAACACCTCAATTTGCATGTTATCCTTGCACTATGTTTCACTCATTTTTATAGGAAGCACTAGCTTGACCTAGGCAGCTCTCTATAATGATTGGAGTGCTTGACAGGAAACAAGGAAATCCAAATGCAAATCATTGCTTGGTGAGTTTACATTGTGTTCATGGTCAGTGGCATAGCTAGAGTTTGGAATACCTGGGGACAAAGTCAGGTTTTGTGCCCTCTCTTCCCCCCCAACTGTGTTGCACCCACCCAGCAAGGGGAGTGGGGCAGATCCTAGGGATCGGTGTGGGAGGGGAAGTAGGGTCTCTCCTCATGCCCTCTTTGTGGGTCTCCTTTCCAGTTAAGGCTCTCCTGTGCAAACCACAAAGTTTGTGGTTTGCAGATAGCACCAAGCAGGTGATTTTTTCTTTTGCATCACCTCCGTAGCATGCTTCCACCTCCTTTCCCCCGACTAAGGATCGCCAAGCTTTAGCAGGGTGAAAGGAGGATTGCTGGTGGGATGGCACATGGCTTCCTCCTCCTTTCCCCCTCCAGGCACCCACAGATTGCTGTGCGTCCCAGGGCAACTGCACTCTTCCGTCTCTCCCTAGTTACACCAGAGTTTGTGGTGTCTAACAAATGCCCCTTCCCTAATCCTGCATTATAGGGTTACTTTGTGGATTAAATGGGGAAATGGATGCCATACAATATATCCACATATATTGCTGGTGCACATAAATATGACATTTAATCATGCACACTAGCTTTTGATGATATTCTTTTAAAATGCTTGTCATTAGAGGTGGGCACAAACCAAAAATGATGGTTCATTTTGTTCTGTTTCGGGGGGTCCCCTCAGTTAATTTTGTTTCATTTCGTATGAATGTTTAAAACAAAAATTTGTACGAACTGAACCAAAATGAACTGGTTCAGGTTACAGCAGCGATCCTGGCTGCAGGGGAGGCTAGGCCAGCCTGCTGGCTGCTCGGCCTCTCCAGCTGGCTGGTGATATCGGTGGTGGTGGCAGCGGCCACTCAGAAGCCTCCTTGAGGCCTTGCCAGGCTTCTCCGCAGTGTATTGGCAGCGACGGCGACAGCTGCCCGGAAGGCCCTGGCCCTTTCCCAGTGAGTTTTCAAGGCTGGTGGGGGGTGGGATCAAACCTAGAACTCCTGAGTTCATGTATCTATCTATCCACTACACACCGTACCTGATGTGTAATGCCAATAGGATATACCATGTTCCCAAGACAAGTTAATATAAAAACAACACTTTCAAAAGATCAGTAGCATTTCCTTATTATTCCTGGAAGTTTGTTTCCAGTTATCAAAGATACACAGAGACCATAAATTCAAAGTTTGATCTGCCTATGGTGGATAAAATGAAACTGTATTATTATTATTATTATTATTATTATTATTATTATTATTATTATTATTATTATTATTATTATTATTATTATTATTATTATTATTATTATTAAAAATAAAATGCATAATATCACAGCTAAGAAAAGCCTTTATTTGGATAATCTCTCCTATAATCTCCCAACACTACTGGAGTGTTAGTCAGAAAGGAGAGCTATGTCAACACTATTGCAGCAAAGATTGTTCAGCAGTTTAAATTCTATTGTTCCATCATTTTAATGATGTATTAATTAATTTTGTTAACCTTTAAAATTATGGTTCTGGAAGCTTTTGTCATAGATTGCACCTCTGGGTGTCACAAGTAGAGGACAGTGTACTGACGTATGGGTATTCCCGTTTAGGTTTTGGGTTTGGGCTATCCGTTAATGGGCTGTTTATGCCTGATTGGCACATCCAGAAGTCTCTGTGGTCAACCTGGCCAAGTGGCAATTTTGTGGAAAATTTGTCGTCCACTCCCATGGCATCATCGCCCATCATTGCAATGCCAATGCGGTTGTAAAAAAAAAAAAAAAAATAAAAAATGGAGACTTTTTTTGCAAGAAAAAAACCCATTGCTGTTACTGTAAAAAGGCAAAACATTTAAAATAGCAATTTTCCATGTTTCTGAAGGGTGTTTTATTTGGGGTTTTGGACCACGATTTAAAAAAAAATATTGCTACTGCTTTTAGGTACCAGGCTGGGCAGGGCAAATGGATTTGCCATGCAGTGCTGGGGATCAAAATGTCTCCAAAACCTGGCCATTTTTTTGGAATGGCTCCAAAAATTTGCATGGTCCCTCCCAGAAATCATGCGAAAATTAGCTATTTTAAATAATAAAATAAAATAAAATCAGCAGTGGGTTTTTTTTGCAAACAAACCCACTGCTGATTTTATTTTATTTTATTTTAAAATATTTTTTTACACCTTTCTGTTCACAATGATGGGTTTTTGGACCATGATTGGAAAATGCAAAGTTTTTGGAGCCATTCCACCAATCGCATGGCAAGGTTTTGCTGACCCCCGGCCTGGCTGGCAGTGCAGCATCCATTTGCCATGCAGTGGGGGGGATCCAAAATGGCGACACCCTTCTTTTTTGGAAATCGTGCCCTCAAACAGTTTTTGCAAAGCTTTTAGGGCTGGGAAACATGGGGTTTTAGCTATTTTAAATGCTTTTTTTTACAGTAGCAGCAGTGGGTTTTTCTTGCAAAAAAAAGTCTCAGACCCATTTTATTTTTTATTTTATTTTATTTTATTTTTTTTTTTTTACACCTGCACATTTGCAATGATGGGCTCGCCCGTGGGAGTGGACCATGCAAATTTTCCCATCTCTACTCCTGGTTCATGTTGGCCAGGTTCCACCACAGACCATTCTGGGATGTGCCAATGCCAATAAATAGCCCATGTTCCCAAGACAAACTAACCCTAAAAACAACACTTTCAAAAGATCAGTAGCATTTCCTTATTATTCCTGGAAGTTTGTTTCCAGTTATCAAAGATAACAGAGACCATAACCTCAAAGTTTGATCTGCCTAACCCTGGATAAAATGAAACTGTATTATTATTATTATTATTATTATTATTATTATTATTATTATTATTATTATTATTATTATTATTATTATTAAAAAGAAAATGCATAATATCACAGCTAAGCTCTGGCTTTATTTGGATAATCTCTCCTATAATCTCCCACCACTAAACCAGTACTAATGACAAAGGAGAAAATGTCAACACTATTGCAGCAAAGATTGTTCAGCAGTTTAAATTCTATTGTTCCATCATTTTAATGATGTATTAATTAATTTTGTTAACCTTTAAAATTATGGTGCTGGCAGCTTTTGTCATGGTTTGCATCGGTAGTCACAAGGCAAACCACTCCCAGCTTATTTCCAAATAGCTTGGCTGGTGTAAGTGCAAGCACCAACCAGCTCTGTCCTCGGCCCGTCTTCCTTTCCATCTTGCTTTTTGATGCAGCAGTACTGTACAGGTACTAGACTCCTAGAAACGCATTCATGTAAAGCCATCCATCTCCAACTGCCAGGCTCTGTCAAGACTTTAGAACAACATGATGTTAAAAAGGTAAATAAATAAAACTACCTTTTTCTTTAGCCCAGGGGTTTTGCTCTGAGGAACTGGGAGACTTCAGCCACCCCGTTGAGACATGGGAATCTTACTACCTCCCTGTGTTGGCACGGCAGAGGTCAAAAGCTGGAGCCACAGCTAGGGGAGCTTCAGCCCATTTTAAGACAGGCTTAATGGCAATGATTGATGACACATCCCACCAATCCATATAAATAATATAAGTAGTCTCTAAATAAAAAAACCAAGACAATTCCTGCCAAGACCATGTACCTCGTGGTGCAGTGGATAAATGCCTGCACTGCAGGACAAACTGTGCTCACGACCTGGGGTTCAAACCCAGGTAGCCGGCTCATGGTTGAATTAGCCTTCCATCCTTCTGAGGTCAGTAAAATGAGTACCCAGCCTGCTTGGGGGGGGGCAATCTGTAGCCTCCATAATTAAACTGTAAACCACCCAGAGACTACTTGAAGTGGTATGGGGTGTTATATAAGCAAAACACTTATATTAATATGCCCACAAATGTTACCCTAGGAGCCAACCACATAAAAACATAGTGCTTTTCTCAATCTCACTTTGTTCCAATATTCTGCCTTCTCCTTTGCTGCCATTTCCATTTCCAGATGGCCAATGTTGTGTTGGATGATGAGATAATTTATATGAGTGATGGTGTGAATCCATCTTCCTTTTTGGATTGGCTAATGGCTGGAGAAACTTATGGCCTAGATACTGTTATAGACTGGACTTCTGTTCTTTGAAACAGCAATAAATGAAGTCAACTGATTAGGAAAATGAAAGGCACTAAATATGGATAACATACAATGTTCTGCTATAGAAAGGATTAATCTTGCCAGGAAGCTAGCTTTGTTTAGTTAGTTCAACTTATTTGTTGGAAGTCAAAACTGCTTCCTGATGTCTTTCATTTTATTGGCATTTAAAATGTGCTTATCACATTAAATGGGTAGGAAAATGCAGCCTTCAATCAGCCCTGAATATCATAATTACTTCTTGATTGAACAAGATGCTTGATTGCAATTTGCACTGTATCTTGTTAATTATAGATGACCCTCTTAAATTGCTTTTACTTCTAATCTTGGAGGTTTAAGTGACATTGACTTGTCACTTGACTATTTCCCTTGTGAATTTAATGGCATATTTAAAAACAGCTTGCTGAATTAGCTCAGTTCATCTTGTAGCTACACTCCATAGATAATGAAACAATCCTGTTCCTACTGTCCAGTTCTCTAACATCAGCCTCCATTCCCCCTTGAAACAGACAGGCAGACAAATCATTTTAAATCAGGAACAGAATTTGCAAACCTCCAAAAATGTGGGCAAGCAAGAATCAAACATGAATGCTTCAATACAGTCAGAGTTAATTAAACCATTACAAACTAGTTTTTTTAAAGAGCACTGTGATTACATTGTGTCTAGAAATTGAAATAGCTTTCTGAAATGGGCACTATGGAGGGTTTTATTTTATAACAGTAGTCCTAATTTGAAAATTCTGAGCCTAGAATGTCAAATAATTTTGAGCTGACCCACTTTCACCAAAGCTAACTTGATAGAATACTGGGTTAAGGGAAGCATTTTGTTGAGCTAGTGATGAGAGGGTCCCATACCTCCTACCCACACATAGAAGAAAGATAACACACATCTCTTGAAGAAAAGGCCACAGCTGTATTGCTTATAGCAGCAGATCAGCATTGTCAAAATTAGATCCATGGCATTGAAGCACTCAAATGCATTCCAAAGTCCACTGCTGACCCCTTCAGCAGCCACTGAGGATTCCCCAGGATCCCCAGTTCTCTGGAGTTTTTGTCACTCCGTGTCCCCCTGCCAAATGAGAACAGGCCCAGGCCCACAGGAACCCAAGCCTGCTAAAATGTGACCCTGCTCAGCTCCTTCCGAGGGATGTCTTTTAACGAGCTGGGTAAACAGATTCTTTCTGCTGCCCTCACTTGATCTCAATCCAGTCCCCAAACAGCCAACAAAGTTGTGATGAAAGCAAAGAGGGATATAATACCCACAACAACCAAGTGATAACTCTTTATCATCATGAAACAGATATGGAGAAAGATTATGTCTTTGTTGCTTGAAATTTGCTTCTCCATAAAGAATAGAAACACCATTATGGATTAAATTGATGTGTGTCTTCAATTAAGAGATTTGTGCATTGTTTCATACATTTTAATTGATATTAATGTGTTCAGGAAGATTTACGTTTCATTGATATCTGTGGTAATTAACCACAATTAGACTAAGATGGTTGGCTTGTGGAGCCAGAGGTCTGAGGTTCAGTTCCGCAGCGTGCATCTCAGAAAGAGCTGGTTTGAGTGGCTCTGGGCAAGCTGCACAGTCCCAGGATGCCTCCAGAAGAAGGGAGTGGTAAGCCACTTCTGAGTGTTCACTATCTAGAACACCCTGCAAAGTGCTGGCATAAGTAGGAGTTGATGGCATACAATTATTATTCTATTAGTCTGCATTGCAATTAACCCACCTACATCTGATAGCTTCTATTTCACCTTACAACTATTACAGATAATATTACCATAATTATTATAACGTTTTAATATTTGTTACTCTGTAAATGCACTTCTGGAGTCTACAAGGCTTCAGAGTCATTATGGCAAACCGATTGCACACTATATGACCTCATGCTTTTCGTGTCCATTATTCAGATCTGAATATTTCTCACATTGGCAGGTTCCAGTGTATCTTTGACACCTGTCTTCTTACTTCCTCATATGTTCATACTTTCTACCTTCTGTTTCCTATTATGTTCCCACTCTAAACTTTTTCTCATTCTGAATAAAATTAATGTGCAGTTCAGGAGACTGTGTGTGCCTTTATTTCCAAAATACTAACCCTACGTTTTCCCTTGCAGAAAACGTACCCTTTATTAAGCTTGTCTATCTCTATTAGTTGATCACTCCACAAACTTAACACTACTTGATGATACAATCTAGTTGTTTCCTCTTGGTTCCATCTTAATATTACTCTTGTTAGAAAAAGAATCTTCATAATAAAATCATATCAGATGAGCCATACCAATGCCAGATCTTGACTTGGCTTCTGATATTGGCTTGGATTTTCTACTCTTCAGTATGGGTTTGATCCACAAGAATGTGGCACTGGTGATACTCTCCTAGTGTGAGAACATGTTATTATTGTAACATTCTGCACACATTGTTATTATTGATATGCATTGCTCAGCCAAATGAGAAATCTATTCTTCAAGGAGCTGACAACCAGATTTATCATGAAGAGATAAAACAAAGTGGAGGGGCAAAGGAAAGATTGATGACAAGAATATACATAAATGTGATCACACAAATTTAGGCATTTTTACAGCAGGGGATGGTAAACCAAGGGTTCATGGATGAGATGGCTTTCAAGGAAGAAGTGGAAGAGGGAGAAAGCTGAAAGAGGAGCAAAAAAATAATTGTTAACACAGAGAGAAACAGTAGAAGGCACCAGTAGTAGCAAGACTAAATAGGCTGAGGGCTTGACCTCACTGACAAAAATCCTCTTCTCAGAAACTAAGTTGGGCTGAATTGTGCATCTAATTCCCCCCCCCCCAAAATTCAGAGCCCCCATCACAAGCCCAGCTGCCCACTGTCCACCCAATGGTTTATTCTGGCAGTGGAGAACTATGCTGAGTTGTGCCAAAAAACAGAAGTCTTTCAGATGATTAAAAGATGTCACCTGGAGACATGAAAGATATAGACAGGAATAAATCTAAATGTATGTCTGGAGAGATGGGGGAGAAAAATTAGATGCCTTTGAATATAAGGACAAGAGGGGTGAAGATCACATGTAGACAGGAGGAAGGAAAGAAAATAAAGAGGTTTTTCATGGCCTAAATTAAGGATATGAATTGTTATTTGTCTTGTCCTAACAGGAAACGATGAGTAACTGCAACAACAACAAAATAGGAGCAGCAACAACAACAACAAACAATAGCAACAGCAGCAGCAGCAGCAGCAGAAAAAGAAGAAGAAGAAGAAGAAGAAGAAGAAGAAGAAGAAGAAGAAGAACAACAACAACAACAACAACAACAACAACAACAACAACAACAACAACAACAATGTTATGCCTGCAGTTGGATAATGACATTACTGACTGGGGGGTTTTTTTTTTTTAATTGAAGACTTCACCTTTCTGTTCCATGGCTTGTCTGATTGATGACATTCCAGTTAAATGTGTAGAAATCATGGGAAGAATGGGACAAAAGGTGGAAGTCTTCAAGGACAAAAACATTCTCTCCCTGCCAATAGCATCACCCAGCAGTGAAGATTCTAGGTAAAAACATCTTCCTTCTAATCTGTTGTACCCATATGTTCTATGATCTGCAATTTTCATTTATGCAATGAAACAGAATACTTGTGAGTCAGACAAGCTGCAAGACAGAAAGAAGCCTTCAATTGCTATAGATCTCTTCAGTACTTGACATGGTCAATCTTCCAAGGTGTAACTTATGCAACAGGATTTTGGCTGTTTGTTGCATTTGGGATTATCATTATTACTTTTGTCCAACTGTTTTTGACAAAAAGCAGTAAGGTTTCTTCTTTTTTTCATTTACATTTACACATTTTGAAAAGGGGTATTTGCACCATCTGATGATTCACATGTGCAGAGCCATGTTTATGTTGTTGGCTCTCCTCACTATACAGCTAGTTTTACTTCCTGGAACACATCAGATTTGCGGTCAGTGACTTCTAAGGCCAATTTCCCATTCATTATGTGTCTTCTTTCCATTCTTTCTGTTCTGACTAACATTTCTTGCAAGACTGCCTGCCAATTTGGTAGCATATTTATTGACTAATCTTTATCGACATGGCTCTTGAGAGCTGCTGACTTCCACAGGTTTACATTTTTCTAAGCACTGCCCCTTAACATGCTTTTAGCAATAAATATTTTAAGATGTTTCAGTCCTCCAGCCTTTCGTCATTGTTCTTTTCCTTCAGGCACTTTAAGGTCGTGACCACTGCCTGATTCAGTCTTCAAACCCTCTGTGACCAACCCACTATAAATTCTGAGATGTTTCTTTGAAACACTACACTGAGTTTAATTTGCTCTGTACTGAGTGTTCTTCAGTTTTGATTTTCTACCTAAGGATAGTCTGACCTCAAATATCTTGAAGCATAAGGCATGGTGGCACCTCTGCCACTGCCCTCTGTCTGGTTCCACAGACAGACATCAATTACATGAGTGTTTTTGTTTTATTTCTATTCCAGTAAAAGGACATCATCTTCCACTAGATCAGAAAACAGCAGGGAAGCTAGAGTGGTGATGGCACATAATTTTATTTATTTATTTATTTATTTATTTATTTATTTATTTATTTATTTATTTATTTATTTATTGGACTTGTATACCATTCCATCTAGCCTATAGGCTACTCTGGATGGAGTACAACATAATAAAGAACAAATTATATACATATTAATAAATTACAGAAGAAATACAAGATGTGAGCATATTAAAACAAATTCAAGAACATGGCCAAACAGACCGAAAAACTCACAACAGCTATTAAAACACATAGTTATACAAAATCAATTAATAGTAACAAAGTAGAAACCAACAAAAAAGAAATTAGAAGCAGAGGCAGGTACATATGATGTTAGAGTAGGATCCCGGTATCTGATGGAGGTTGGTTCCAGGCCTTCAGGATAATGAAAACCATGAATGAGAGAGAATGCCAAAAAACTCCAAAACTGCTGTTTTGTGAGAGTAGCTTGTTTTACGGCTGTTGTTTGTGACAGTAACTTGCTTTACAGCTACTGCTTTATGATAGCAGCTTGCTTTACAAGTACTGTTTGTGACAGTAGCTTTGTGGCTGCTGAATTATTTCCTATTCCAACCGTGGATAACTGAATCAGTGTGTAGTCAGTGGATATGGGGGTCCTACTGTATATGTCTGGAGGCAATAGATTCCACAACCCAGTGGCAACCACTGAGAAGGCCCAGTTCTTTGTTATGACCTTCCGGACTTCTCTTGGGGTTGGTATGATGCATAGCTCATATGTCACATGGCACATGCTCAGCTGTACTCACTCTGGGTCCCTCACCATTTGCTGCTTGGTGTACAATTTCCTTTAGTTGATGTCATAGCAGGATTCAATGATGTTTGACCTCATTTACGCAGCCCTGTTTTCAGGATCACATGAAGTTCATGTTAACTAGGAAAGAAGTTTTAAAGTCTGCTGCACCCAGGCTATGGGAGGACACTAGTTGAACACACAGTGATGTGAAAAATGATAAAACATTTCCAGTTAAAGTGTACAGCAATCTGACATGGGGTGGTACATGGCCTGCCCTAGCCGTCATGCTCAGGACAGCAACAAGGAGGCAGCAGATGAGATCTCCCCGAGTGTGGTTGCTGGTTATATCAGTCTTTCTGACTATGTGAGAGGAAGGGCAGTATTTCATTCCCAAAGCCAAGGCAGACAGGTGCATAGAGATCCTACCCCTGAGAAATTGTGTAAGGAACCTTTCAGAGGGAGCAGATAACCTGAGCCTGTCAAGGTCAAGGTCAAGGTTCCCCCTGCACATGCATGCTAGTCGTGTCCGACTCTAGGGGCGGTGCTCATCTCCGTATTCAAGCTGGAAGAGCCAGTGCTGTGCAAGTCCATGGCGGTACCTATTTATCTACTTGCATTTACATGCTTTCGAACTGCTAGGTTGGCAGGAGCTGGGGTTATCAGTGGGAGCTCACTCCGCTGCGTGGCACCTGGGATTCGAACCGCCGAGCTGCCGACTTTGCAGTCTACAGTTTCGGTGCCTTAGTCCACTGAGCCACCACGCCCCTATTGAGCCTGTCAAAGGGCCCCTCAAAATGGATCTAGCCCATGACTCACAACGTAACCCAATGATACTGTGGGAGAAATAGTACAAATCCTCGGGAAGTGGAATTTTAGAGAACTTGGAAATATTGGCTGCAGAGTAGATTGGCTGGCATAGATGAGGAGGATGGCCAGCTGCTGATCTATGGATCATATCTGCACACAACTCTTTGGTGACTCATAGAGGAGTTTGACCCAACTGACAATTTCCTCTGGGACTCTATGGTGTCACAGTGCATACTAGATGGCATCATGTGGGACTTAGTCAAATGTTTTCTCCAGGGCAAGGAAAGCTGCATGCACTGGTTTCCATTTCTCCCTGTGTTTCTCACATAACAGCTGGGCAGCATGGATTTCATCGACTGTTCCACAGTTCTTGAAAAAACAGCTTGATTGACACTTGGACTATGGTGTGGATTCATGCGTCGATAATTTGCTCAAAGATTGTAAGAGTATGTAAAGTAATCTAACTGGTCTATAGTTGGTGCATTCAGCAGGGTTCCCCTTCTTCCATATTGGCACTATTGTGCTGCTTTGCCAATCATTGGGTATTTTCGTCTCCATCACAATCTGGTTAAAGAAATCCATCAGCCAGTTGCAGGGGCTCCAGTGCTGCGACTTCCACAGCACTGTTAACACATCATCTGTTCCTGTGGCTTTGCCCATTTTCATCTGTTTCATTGTCACAGCAACTTCATAGGATGTGATCATTGCACAGGCCCTAGAACTTGAGGAACATATGGGATCAGGGGGCACGGAAACTTTTACATGGAAATTTTCTCAAAGTAATCCCACCAGCACGCTGTTGCCTTGACTGCAACATGTTTGGGAACCACTAATACAAAGGAGAGCCTAGATGCCCTAAGCACATCCGATCTCGCCTGATTTCGGAAGCTAAGCAGGGTTGGCCTTGGTTAGTACTTGGATGGGAGACCACCAGGGAATACCAGGTGCTGTAGGCGCCTGGAGTAGGAACTGGCAAACCACTCCAAGAAAACTCCATGGTCATGGGGTCACAAGGAGTCGGTCACGACTGTAATGACACAACACACAATACAAAGGAATCCCTGGGAAAATACTTGCTGTGTTTTCCAACCTCAGAGTTCAGAATCACTTAGGTTAAGTGGTTTTGTTTGTTTGTTTGTTTTTAGAGAGAGAGAGGGAGGATGGGAGACAGCAGTAGTGTGGCTGGCCAAGAGATTCCAATTTCTGAATGGTTTGTCAAGGCTGAATAACATGGACTACCAGTAGTTTAGGATTAATTGAGTGTCACTGCACATACGTCCTTCATAGAAGAAATGTTCTTCCTTTACTTATAAGAGTAAGAGAGAGAGAGAGAATGGGTAAACATTATATTTACAGGTATCAGCCATGTCTCCATAGCCTAGTACACTTCAATTCCAGTTTTCTTTTCATTATTTGTATTGCTTTCCACAACTGTGAAGGACATCCTGCATCTTCAACCATGCCTTGTTAATGTTTATTCTGCTTCAAAGCCTGTGTTTTTTTAAGTCTTTTAATTGCAATGAAAATAAACAAGATTGTATTTCTGTCTCAGTGAGTGGTACAGCATTTAGTACACTGTGTCATTTATATGCAAGGGTACTTGAAAAGACATTATATTGCTGTTGTATCTTCTTTGTTGTAATCATCAACAATTATGTTTCCCTGGGTGTCCTGAACAATTGTCCTACACATATCTTGGGCTGAAAAATGCTGCCCTAATTTTAAGTGTTGCTGTTGAACATTCCAATTGGTAGAGAAGTAATTAACTAGAACCTGTGAATGAGGGAAAGCTTTATGCCTGTGACATTTATGGAACGCAGAAATAGAGAGATTGAATATCTCTGGCAGGAGATGATGAAGATTTTTCATTTATGTATTTGAGCTATATATCCACCCCCCCCCAAGTGTGGTTCTGCAAATAGATTTGAAGAATTACTAGCCACAAGAGAAATTTATTATTTATTTATTATTATTTATACTTATTAACCACACTGACTTTCCCAAAGGGAACTCTAGGCGGTGAACAAAGCAAATAAACAACCAGGCAGACAAAATACAACAGAATTAAAATAGGTTAGAACAGCGCAAATATAAAATACAAACATCAATAAAATATTATATGTTGTTTTTCACAGATGTACTGTTGTTGGTGTTGTTGCTGTTCTACTTGTTCTTTTTTTAAAGAAAAAAAGCCCCATGCATCCCCCCCATCATATTTACTGGGAATATTGCTGTGAGTGCATAAAAAGAGCCCTGGTGAATCAGAACACGGTTTAACCTTATCTAGCAATCTGTTTCCAAACAAAGTCAACATGATAGCAATCCTCCATTATCATTTCCTCTTGGGCTCTAAGGTACAGCCCCCTCCTGGTATTTGAAATAGACATGGGCACGACTCGGTGAAAATTGTCGTTTCCATTTTCGGTTATCGTTTCCGTTACGTAACGGAAACGGTAACGATAATTAAGCCGTCAGAACTTGAACTCAAACCGAAAAAAGAAAAATTTGGTTGGGTTTTTTGTTTCCGTTTGTGGCATCGCAGCGATCGTGTGATGTGAAGCACAGAAAAAGTTTTTAAAAGTTTTTTTAAAACTCCGACTCCCAGCCAAAAAAGCAGGCGAAAATATGCCTGCCTGAGGCTTTGCCACCTACCAGAGGGGTGGTTTCTGGGAGGTCCCCGGCCTTTCCCCCTCCCCCTCTTCTCCTCTCCTGGGCTGCTTGCACCAGGCTGGGGGGGTCATCCTCGTTGTCTGTCTCGCTGCATGCCATGCGGTGGGGGGATCCAAAATGGTGACCACAATTTTTCTTTTGAAATTGTGGTAAAAACATACCGAATCACCACAGAAACATGTGAAATTTATTTATTTTAAATGCCTGAATTTTTGTAGTAGCAGCAGTGGGTTTTTTATAGCAATAAAACGTCATATTGATTTTATTTTATTTTATTTTATTATTTTATTTTTTTTGACCTGCCCATTTGGGCTGGGCATGGGATGGGACCATGCAAGTTGTTTGAACCATTCCACCAATGGCATCGCCAGGTTTTTGACTGACACTTCTGGATGTCTCGGAAGGCATAAAAAGCCGGGGCACCTTCTAAAAATCGCAGTCGGTTGTATGGATGTGGTTGAGGGAGGAGGGCTGGCTGCTGGTGCTGGTGTGATCCGATCGAGATTGAGGAGGGAGGCTGGAGGCTTTAGGATTTAAGTTAGGCAGGCAGGGAGGGAATTGAATTTAGAAAATAATTTCTTTGATTCCCTGCAGCTTTGTCTGTGGAAGGGAATAGCAGTTTATGCTTTATTTCTTCTCTGGCAGTTTGAGGATTATTTTCTGAGATTGGATAAAGGGGGAGGTCCAACTGGGAGTGGGAGGTGTGGATTTATTTTAAGAATATATTATATACTACCATTTATTTTCTATTTTCCCAACTTCAATTTGCTTGCACACACACACATTTGGGGTGCAAGCCAAGAACAGAACCTCTATCCTAAGTGATATCCTAACTGCCCACTCACCCGCCCGCAGCCACCGCCTGCCCACTCGCCCGCCCGCAGCCGCTGCCCGCCCAAAACACCTAGCGCCGGCCCTGATTGTGGGACGCCCCTATGCTCTGGGAGGTCAAATCGCGCTAAATCGCGGTGGAAATGACAAACGACAAATGACAAACAGAAACGACAAATTTTTGAAAAATTTCATGACAAACGGAAACGACCGAAACGGACCCGTTCTGACAAACGAAAACTCAAAACGTCATTTTTTCTGGTCGTGCCCATGTCTAATTTGAAAGCTGTATAAACACATGAAACTCCAGGATGTAGTCACCTGGACGTCTGAGTTGAAGAACCATAGAAAATGATCTGGAAGTTGAGTCATGGCTACTGGACTTCTTTTTTGAGAGATAGAAACATTTTGCTGTTCATCCAAACAGCTTCATCGGTCTGAATACAGCTAGTGCAAGTCCTCCATCTTATAGTCAGCTTTGACCTCTTGTCACCCTGGTCTGAATTAGGCTCATAAGATGAACAATGGCCTGAATAGGCTCGTTAGGGAGACAATAGTAGACAATAGACTTGCACTAGCTGTATTCAGACCAATGAAGCTGTTTGGATGAACAGCGAAACATTTCTATCTCTCAAAAAAGAAGTCCAGTAGCCATGACTCAACTTCCAGATAAACTCACCTGGATGACTGAGAATCTTCACAGACACATATAAAATGATATACTGTATAAATATAAAGGCCATACACTGGACACTGGGTAGATAGGCAGCCAGGCAGGCAGCACTGCTTAGTAGAGGTCGTTAAGCATGAAGTGCAAGATGTAGCAACTACATCACAGACTCTTACTATATAGACATTGTGCAAAATCCTGTTGCTGATGTAGTAAATACACTACAGTGGGCCCATTGAAGCAACGGTGATTAAGTGAGTCAACTCCTCAGTAAGTTCCATTTATTCAAATGGGCCACTTTGTGACTTACTGTGCTAAAGTACATGGCAGTTAAAGTAGGCTAATTTAAATCAATGGAGTTTACAGAGGAGTTGATTCACCTAATCCCCATTAATTCAGTGAGCCTACTCTAGTGCAATTTACTCTGATAAGCAGCAGGATTTGGGCCATAGTCTTCCTGTAGGGGACACCCTGCTAGAACCCCAAAGAGCAGACAAATAACATAATGCTGCCAGCAAAGACCAAATGCAGTAGTCAGAGTTGACATAATTCACTGAAGAGCTCACTGAGGACTATCTACTCAAAACATGCTGTCACTAGCAATCAAAAATGTCTGTTTTGTGGACTTTTGTTCTCTGCATCTTCCATACTTTCCTGCCCAAAGCTCTTGGAAGGGGCAATGTCAGAGATTGTGTTGGCCTTTCTTTCCATCCTCTTTCCCAACCTGGGGGTCATGACCTTCAAGGAGATCATACATAAAGTGTTTTCTGGGGCATTCAGAGGTCATCTAATATGTGTTGTAGCCCCTGTTAAATAATTTCTTCCATGACCTTTCAGAACAGGATATTAAAATTGGTGTTTATGTGAATATATGAGAAAGATGGCCTTTGGGGAAGAAGAAGGCTCTTCTTTCTGAGAAGAGATGAACTTGACTCATTAAATATTCCTTTCTATGCAAATGTGGTGTGTGGGGGGTCACAGGTTACTTGGCTATTATAAGGGGGTCCATGACTCAAAAGAAAAAAGGAAACTGCTGGGCTCCCTTTCTGGTTTGCAAGAATTTTTCTAAATGACAGAGCTTGGAGCTACCTCTTTCAGATGTTTCAGGCGCACTGCTGGTGCTTCAATATCTCACCTGAGGTGTCTCTCCTGCCTCAACTTTGACTCCAAAATGCTCTGTATTTTCTGGTTAGTAATGAGCCAGGCCTTCTGCTTTCTGTAGGATTATGGTGCTATGCCTCTGGTCTTCAAATACAGCTCTCCTGACAATGGGAGCATCCCTATACACACTACCAGCTAGAGATATAGTCAAATGTGTCAGCTTCTCATTGGTATGAGGCACAATATGTGTATTTGTAGTTCTGTTGCAGAGATGCCTCATAATTGAAATGTTCACATGTTTAGTCTGGAATTCAGCTGAAGTTGACAAACCATCCTATTTGTTATAAAATATGATGATAATATAATTGTTTGTCTCCCACCATCTATAATTCAGTAGTCTACTGTCTGTGAGGCTACAACAGGGGCACCAAATGGTCATATCTGGCCTCTTGCAAAAGTAATGTGGGCATTAGAGATTGGCACAGATAAAAAAAATGACATTTTGGTTTTTCATTTTTCATTGCGGGTCCGTTTTGGTTCATTTTCATTTTTTGTGAATTATTTGAAAAAAATTCATTTCGTTTTTTCTTTTTTCATTTTTCGGTTTTACCCATTTCTTGTGTGACTTAAAGCATTTCCGTGCGCGGATGCCCCCAACGCCCCAGACCAGAGGGAAAACACTAAAAAAATGATGCTGGCAGAGACACAGTATAACTAGGTATGCAGGAAGGCTGCAAAGGCAGCGGCAGGCGTTGCCCAGGGCCTAAGGCAGCCACAGAGTGACTGCACTGCGGGGCAGGGAGGGTACTCACCGAGAGGTACGCATGCACAGAGGGAGGCTGCAAGAGAAATCTCTTCTTTCTCTCCCCTAAGAGCCAGGCTGCAGCCAACAGGAACACAGAGACACACATCTGCCTGGCTAGCCTAAAATAACGAGTCGCAGAGACAGCAATCTCACCCTAACCCCACCACAGATTGCAATGAGGGGACTGCCAAAGCTTTTTATGCCCTCTGTGGCTGCCACACCTACCCAGTCTGCAACCGGGGCATGCTATTGGTTGATATTGTCCAAGAATTTACATGATCCCATCACGTGGCTTGCATCCATCTTGTGGCTGGAATCAATTTTGTGTCATCCTTAAAGGGAAAAGAAAAAATACATTGCAATTGGAGAAAGACAAAAACAAATGTTTTAAGAACCCCAACCCCCTGGTAGGTAATAATTTCAAATAATTATCACTGTGTTTTTATGGATGTCCAGGGCATTTTAATACCCAAGAAATCAATATTAGGCATCTTGGAGCCATTTTGGGTCGATGTCCCCTAACTCCCCTTAAAGGAAAAAAATACAGGGATCTGAGAAAAGACATAAATGCATGTTTTAAGAACCCCAACCCCCCTGGTAGGTATTATCATGCAGAATAAATAATTATTGCTGGGGTTTTACGGATATTCAGGATGTTTTTTAACATTTAAAAACATCTCATTTCATTGTGCGTAGCCATTAACGAAAACAAAACATAACAAACCTAATTTTCGTGGTTCTGTTCAGTTCGTTCCAATTTCATCACAATAACGGAATGAATTTTTTTCATTTTGTGCCCATCTCTAGTGGGCACCATCATAATAATATTCATCGTGGAATGAGGGGATTATTGTATCCACCACATGACCATTGTGAGTTTCCTGCCCAGTTACATAGGGCACAGTTCGTACAGATTTTGGCCCCAACCTCAAATATGCGATTACAAGCCCCACCATCATCACCCCAAAAAGGGAGGGCATCACACAAGGCAAGCTGGTGGTTCAGGGGATGGGATGGATGATAGATATTTCAAACTGATTAATTAAGTGCATTTGTTCTGGCTCCTCCATGGCATTATAGACATGAACTGCATAGTTCACACCACACAGCACCCCTGAGCACTGTGGAACAGAGCTTGAGTGATTCCTTGGTATACATTAGGGATGAAGATGAACTGACAAAATGGAAGTTCATCATGATTTGTGGCTCATCAAGGATGTCAAACTATGAACCACAGATCTCCCTTATGAACCAAGAAACTGACAAACCTGTTTGTTGGTTGGTGGGTTTAAAAAAAATAAAAGAGTAGTTTCCCTCACAGCCTGTGCCCCAACACAATTTCCACCACCACATCACTCCCCTAGATTCATTGCTCCTGCCAGTGCTATCACCAGGACCTCTGCCAGTGGGCTCAGCCAGTCAGCCTTCACTGCTGTCACTGCCACCATCTTTGCAAAGATGACTGCTGTGTCTGTTCTTTGCCTTAAGGAAAGCTGACACTGCCGTCTTTTCAAAGGACAAGCCACTTTCCCTTCAAGCCTAAGGGAAACCAGCTTACCCTTTGCGAATATGGTGGCTGTGCTTCCCTTAAGATGGCAACAGTGACAGCACTGGAGCCTAGGTGCCTGTAGCAGTGAAAAAGAAAGGAGGTAGGTGATGGGGGCCTTTGGAGGGTGTGCCTTGCTCTTTGCAAAGATGGTGGTAGTGGCTTCCCTTGGGACAAAGGGAATACACAGCCACCATCTTTGCAAAGGTGGCAACAATGACATATGTGGAGCCTGGGTGCCTGCATTAGTGATGAAAAATAAGGGAGTGAGGTTATGGGGGCTTTTGGAGGGTGTGAATGTGGGGTCTGACTATGGGCCCAGCAAGCAGCTGTTGCCCGGGTTCATAGGCAGAGACTGAGGAAAAGCCATAGGTAGAAAGGGAAAGCTACCCTTTCCTCTCTGCCTATGGTGACAAACGGACAGATAAAAATAGGCAAATGTTCATTTCTTTGTATTAGTCAGGGTCTCCAGAACTCATGACTATGAGGGATGAATAGGTAATGAATCAGCAATATTTGTGGAATATTTTGGTCCGTTTGTAATTCATCCCCATCTGTGTTATGCCAGTGCCACCACATGTTTTCAGTGCTGTTCACAATCCTTTGTTTGAATATTACTTTATTAAAATATAGTATTGGTGTGTGGTACATGTGGCATATGGCTGTGGAGTATTGCTCTGTAGCAAGGTTTCCTCTAAGCTCTGCAGTGCATGGCTGTGCACAACTGTGGTTCCCTCTGTGCAGAGGTTTTCTGCCCCCCCGCACACACACTGTGACTATTTTTCTTCAAGTTGCAACAGAATCTGTGGGGGGCACTTGTGCTCTCTCTCATGCATATGCCCATTGCAAGAGAGAAAGAAAGCCCTACTCAGTGGGGACAAAAATTAGAGGACACATAGGGTATTTGTACACGACCCCTAAACTCCGCAGCAAATGGCTGCCAGCTCCGGAGCTTACAATTTTTTCCCCACCAGCTCCGGAGTTTGCAGGAAATTAAGTGCGACCACGCCCACCTAAGCGCGTCCCAGCGCACTTTTCTTGTACCTGCTCTAGGAGGGTGAAAATCCCCAGGTCCGGATTTAATCTGGTGAGTGTGGGGGCTCCCCTCCCTTCTGTTTTTTTTTTTGCCTCCCGCCCCTTTAAGAGAAGGGGCGGGAGGCAAAAAAAAAAACCAAACAGAAGAGAAGGAATCAGGACAACGACAGGGCTCCGGGCAGGTTCGGAGGTGAGCCTGCATTTTTTCCTCTCTTTCTTCCTCCCCCCCTCACACAGACAGGAGCAAGGAAATGCAGAGGGGTGGGGACGCAGAAAGAGCAACGAACCCCCAAGATCCCTGGTCCGAATTTAAGTGGTCAGGGAATCTTAGGGGTCATGTGAAAAGGCCCATAGTCGTGGAGCTAACAAACTTCCTTTGTGAACAAAATTATTTGAGTTTTTCATTGCTGCCTACCTGATAGGTACATATTTATAGATAAACTCCCACTGTCCCCATGGAGAAGTACACAGTCTTTGGCCCCGGTCCCACATCCCTTTAAAAGCAGTTTACCAGATAACCTGTGTCTTAAAATGCCATCCCCACGGCCACCGGGCTTTTTGGAAAAAAAGAAAAAAGAAAACCCGGTAATGCCCCCTTAAGCGAGGTTTCTGTGACTCACCGAAGAGGTAGGGAAATTTTTGCCTTACTTTGAAAATCCAGCTTTTAAGGAGGCAGACGCCGTGAGACCACACAGATGATCCAGGTTTCTTTTTCTTTCTTTTTTCTTAGCACCGACTGACTGTTCCTGGGGCCGATGGGCTATGTTTTTTTAATTGCTTTTCACCTTTGGAGAAACAGGAAGCTCTATCCGGTCCTACAAGTTTTCCTTTCCCCCAGCCAAGTGGTCCATTTTTTTCAAATGCTAGCCCCACTTGCTGGCCAAGGGGGCTGAACTGCACTTTAAAATAAAAAAAAAAAAAAACGCTTTTGACGTGTGAATTCCTGTCCCACTTATTCAATCACGTGATGGAACGAAGAGGAAAAGCGGGACCTTCAGAAGATCAGGATCGAAACCCAGGTCTGGCCATGGCCTTTGGGTACCCAACTTGAGTCTGAAATGGAGGAATCCCAAATGAACCTCTGATGTAGTGCATGTTTATCTAAAATGCCTCCTGCATAACAGGAAACAGCAACTTCAGGAAGATCAAGCAATGCAAGGCAAAATTGAAAGAAGGATCAGTTTTCCTAATGATCCTAACACATTAAAATAGACCTTTTTCTAGTAAAACATTGATGCCTGCTCCTATCTGTTATTCCTAATGATTATTTCCATTTGTAACATGAAATGGTGGCTATATTGATAATCCTAAAGACACTGCTCGTATATTTTAAGTTTAAAAAGGAACACTGAAGTTCTCCCTGACAGAATAAACCAGCAGAGCAACTGCTTTTTTACATTCATGCTTACACCTCATGGACTTTAGTCCAAATCCAAAAACTGTTGTGATAGTTCGTGCATCCTCTCCCTGTTACTGCCAATGCTAATGGCAGTGACATTCATATATGTGGAAATTATTTATTGAGATTTGCCTCAGAATAAACTGACCCCCGACAGGGCAGCAAAAACCTTTTTTTCTTTGGCAGAATAGTCCATTTGTGCACATGCCTTGTGTGTATGCTGAAATTTGTCATCCCCGGCCCAGTAGAACAAATTTTATTATCAGTGGGGTACAGCCCTAAGTCTCTTTGCATTGGAATTTTCGAAAGGTATTAAGCCTTTTTATGCCTCCAAATATAATAGATACTGTTTTACTACTGATCCTTGAAACCAACAATATAGGGCAGCAAAGCATTTTGTTATTTTAATTTGACATAATCTGATATGAATGAAAGCCCAATGGTCTTATTCAGTTTTTCATGCTAAAGGTGTGTGAATACCAGCCATGTATTATATCTTCCAAAGAGCAGCTGGCTCGCTTTGAGCCAATTTGTAGCAATCTGCTTCAATCTCCATCCAAATAATGGAAATGGCAAAATAAAGAGCTCTAACTAAGGATGGGGGCAAATTATGTAGCTAAAGCTCTCACAAGTCTATATGATCAACCTGAACCCTCCCATGATTCAGGTTTACAAAACAGCACAGGCTTTTCTTTGGTGCTTGAGCTGTCGATTTTCTTTCCATTTCAGCTTCCTGGTACTTTTAGTTTTTTCTACTTTCTTTTTCCAAAGACAGCCACTGGCATCAATTGTTTTTTTAAATTGTAGAGTTGAAGCAATAGTCAGCACTTTGGAGAGCCCTAGTTCAATATCAGCACCATTAAAAGTTTCCTTGCTTGAATATGGATGAATGCTCCCTAGAGATGTGATGTGCATAAAATCAAAAATAAAACACACAGTTTCATGCTTTTGTTATGTAACAAATTACTTCGTTACATAACAAAATGGTAGGTCATGTTTCATTATGAAATGAAACACCATCCCCCAGAATAAAACAAAACCTCCCAGAGGAACCAACATGGCAGGGGAGCTTCTTTGGACTCTTCCCTGTAAGCCCCTGAAATCTGGAGAGGTTTGGGTTCAGGGTGCTGAATTATTAAACTCCAAAGGGATCCCCCAGGAAGAAAAATCATTCTAATTGAATTGGAAAGCCACAATAGCGCTTCCCCCCCCAGGGAGACCTACTTCTACTAAAGAAACAAAGCAAAACACTATATTTCTGTTTCATGCCCATCTCTAATGCTCACCCTTTCCTTTGCATTCTGAGTAATTATCAAACAGAGAGCAAAGCCCTGTTTCTATGTGGTACTTAGTCCATAGTCTGTTCCAACACCTTTAAAAAGGTGCTACAAGATCTTTGGTCATTTCTGGTGGCAATGGACTGCCATTTCTACCCCTCTGAAAAGCACAAAGCCAGCTTTTGAAAACACACCAGAGATAAATGCCGCTTTCAACTTCCTCATTACCAGCCAAAAACTACAATCCTGAAACTATTTTGAGAAACGGTTCTTGGCTTCAGCTCAACTGTGAATTCATGAAGCGGCCTGGTTTTCTTTTCAAGAAAAGAGATCACTGCAGCAACCAGCTGCCAAGAGAGGGAGTTGCTTGACTGTCTACTCATGCTTCATTTTACCCTCAACCCAAAACTAATCAGATGGCAAGTGCTTTTGTAAGCAGTTTCTGCATGCTGGTAGCTTGACTGAAGAGGGGAACCATATGTGCATAAAATCATTGGGGTGGGGAAAGAAAAGCACAAATTACATAGTAAATGGTAACAACTCCACCATATTAGCCTACCTCAAATGGGAAAATTCATTTTAAGCAGCTAAGCTGCATGGATCTGAGATAAACATAATCCATAGTCAGGTACAAATGCAAAAATTAGTGATACCTTTATAGGCCACCAAAAAATCATCATGCAATAAATAAGCTTTCATGGATTAGACACCACTTCCTCAGGTTTGTACCTGTGTGCAGAATGTAAAGTCCATAACCCGAAGTCCAAATGTACACAGAAAGATGGATAATGCCAGGCAAGTTGCTCTTAGATGTTAAATCCAGCAATTCTTGGCACAATGAGTTTTGCTAGGAAGTCAGGAGTCTGGTTGCTGTTTTATGGTTACAGCTTAGGCAGGTGTGGAATGACAGGTAGTGAAGGCCAAGTAGTGTTCTAGAGTTTATGCAGAAATACTCTTTCAGGTGTTAAACCATATCCCAAAGGACAACAGGTTTTGTTCAGTCACATAATTGTTTAGGGGTCTGGCTACTTGCACAATATCTTTCCATTACACCTTCATCATCTTGTGCTGCCCCTCTTTAATTATTGAGATTGTTGACTGTATCAGAAGAGGAAGGCCCTTCAACCCATTTCCTTTTCCCTGGCTGGGAGTCCACAAAATAAAACTCAGAGTGAAAGCAACAAAACAACAAAACATCATTACTTTCACAAGCAGAGAGTAGCCACTGTACAGAATATGGGTGATGAGAGTCTCTTGGTATAACCAGATGATTGAGTTATATTTTATAGTTTCATGTGGAAATTTCCAAAACAAACCGAGGATGCACAGCAAGTCATAAAATAAGAAATAACTGCTGAAAATGCAATACCGCAAAAAGAAACAGTGCACTTCTCTCTGATGGTCTGTTTGGAATCTATAATCAGGAACTACTTTATTCATTATAGCACCTGGGTCTGACCTCACACAATGAATACAATTCAAACTCCTATATCCATTCACATGCCTTATTATGGTCACTGGCTCTTTTCTCTCAACTGTACTTAGAGGTGATTCTGATAAACTCTCTGAAGTCATTCTTAAACAGTTGTATGTGGTCTTAGGGGAAATGGAAAATATCAGGCAAAATCTTTGTTAGGTGAGTTATCAGTTTACTTTTTGGCATAATGAGGCAGGACAGAAACAAGCTTTTGCCTATAATGTCCATGACTGTGGTTCACTGCTTTTCAATGAAATGGGGACAGAACTTACTCTGTTTCTTCCTCTTCCTCTGCTCTTGGAAAGGGGATGCTCTGAGCAATGGTGAAAAGATTAATGGGTCACAAGGATGGTTCACTTTGTAGTGCCCCTCTTTGAAGACAAGCAAGACAAGCCAAAAACGGAAGAAAAGAAGGCTGAGTAGACAAGAGCTACAGAGTTAGTGGAGTGGGGGGTCTGTGAAAGAGAATAATTCACTTGGACATTGGGAGGTAGAAAGGATGAAAGCAGATAAGGGCAGCACAAGGAGGAAATGCACTCCGACTATCTCTTGTGCTTGTTTCCCAAGGATTCTCAGATGTTCAAACATTTGTTCTTTACGAAATACCTTACCATAACATTTTCTATTTATATAGAAAAGCTTTTCAGAAATGCATTAGTGTGAAGCTTGAGCAGAGAGACTCCTCAAAGAGAACACTTAGCTGAGAGTCACAAAAGCTCAACTTGGCTTGCCTGCAAAGAATGACTGGTACATTTGTGGTGGCACATATCCTCTCTCTGCATTCCCCTGAACTATATCAGGAAACACTTGTTACTCTTCTCCTACCATCCAGTATCTTGGCATTCAGAGCACCCCTCCTCCAACCCCTCTCATGGCTCTTTCAGAACATACAATAGGACTACCATATTCACAGGGGATTGGTTCCAAGCCCCCTGCAAATGCTGAAAATAGTGGATAATAGCAAATGCTATATACAACATGGTAAAAAGGGGGGACTGGAAATGTTCTCCCATGTATTACCAGAAGTGGCTGATAGAGGGCACCTGAGAGTAGACTATGGCTCCCTCTAGTGGCCACATCTGGTAATATTGTGAAAATATTTCACTATTATTATATTTGACAATCTTGTGGGTTTTGCTGTGCCTCCTTCCCATCCTTCCCCTCTCACTAAGGGGTTAGAGGACTTCTCTTGTCTGCAAATCATTAAAGAATCAGAAGATGTGCGACCAGGAAGGAAGGAAGGAAGGACTGTGGACTGGGACTGTGGACTGGAATGCAAATTGCATTATATCCAGCATAAACAGTGAACTCCCAAATCAATCCACAGCCTCTGTGTGAGCACTATTTGCAATTTCAGACTTAGTATAGGCTGTGAATCAAATCACAGCAAAGCCAAATTCTTTCTGATTTAGCTTCTTAATGTAGCCCACAGCCTCACTTCTCCAGCCACACTCTCCTCAAACGGGCTGCCATTGCCACATGTATGGCACACTGACAGCAGCAGAGAAATAGGTGCTAAATTGCTTTCCACTTCAATCCAAACCTTTGCTCTAATTCCCTCCTGGCCAAATATTGTGGGGATGGGCAGAACAGGACAGTGAAAAGGTTAAGAGGCAACATGAGGTGCTGAGACTGGAAATAATTTTTAATATGTGCCTTTGAAAGAAGCTAACTTGCTTTGGAGCTTGAGAAGTGAAACCAAGGGAGATGAAAGCAGCAGCACAGGAATAGAATGCAACACACACACACACACACACACACACACACACACACACACACACACACTTTTGTATTTCAAGACATCAGAGAAGAAAGTGCCAAGAAAAAGCTCTCCCACTTTGGATTATACTGGATTGTACAGGAAAGCCCCACCTATTGCGGGGGTTAGGGACCCGACCCGACCTGGTGATAATTGAAAATCTGCAATACGGGGATGCTGGGTTGGGTCAAGACTGGGGGGGGGGCTCTGGGGGTCTTGTACTTACCCCAGGCCTGGCACTGCTCCGAACGGACCTGCAAGGGGCTTCCCGGGCCCTCAGAAGCCACAAAAGTGCTTTCTAGTGATCTGGAGGTCACTTCTGGTTTACCAAAATTCACTTCTGGTTTGTGGGGAAGCACTTTGGGGGCCTCTGATGGGCCCAGGAAGGCATTTCCTCCTTACCCCAGGGGGCCTTTTTTCATATACTGCAGACCTGCAATATACTGGGACTGCAGTATATGAACCGCGAGAGGGCGGGGGACAACTGTAATTTGTTTTAACAGCATTTTTAATGTTTAATCAATAGCATAGCCAGTTGTGGAAACCAGCATCAGTTTTCTGCTACTTCCACAGCTGGGCCAGTAATAGAATGGTGATATGCTAGTAATGGACAATGAGATGAGTTAGTTTTGTAAACTGGTAATTCTTCAGGCAAATCAAAATAGTGAGTAACAGAGTGAATTCCTTTTAAAAACAAATCTTCCAAACCTTGATTCACTTCATTAAAAGCAAATAGTTAAACCCCAATGACATTGTTGCAATTGAACATATGTATTTCAATCACCCTTTATACCTGATGTCACCCACCCCACATTTCCTATTATTAAAACTCCCACTGGAAGAGGAGCTGTGATTCCTACATCTGCCAGATGTTCTTCAGGTGTAGAAATTGTTCTTGTCATACACTAATCCATCATAATGATATTTGCTGAGTTTGATATAGTTGTGACACAATGGAAGATTCTTCCGGCATTTGCCTTGCAATTTGTACCTCTGTGGCCTGTGGAAAGACCAGCACTTGATTCATGGGAATGACAGAGTGAACTTGAAAGCATGGTTTGCTTGTGAACCAGCATTATGTGTTGGTCAATTAGGGTGTTAAAGTATTTTACTGTAGGTTGACTTTTATTGCAAGTAGTGATACATCTATACTAGCCAATTGTTCTGTTCCAGCTTTTCAAGGCATTCCAATTTTCAGGTTAGACCTAGAAATGTTAGAGGTGACCTGAGGAAAAAAAATATGATAAATCTTCCTTTTTCTTTTGTAGCTCATAAGGAAGCCTCCAAATGTTGTGGGTGGATTTTTTCAAGAGCTTTGCCCTATCTACTTTTTACTTTAAAACAAATGAACATGCCTGTACTGCAAGTAAAACTGTGCTCACGACCTGGGTTCAAAACAAATGAACATTCTTCTTTTCTGCATTCTGTAATTAAAATTGAGCAAACTATTGTGAATGTAGCAACAAACACTTTGCTTTGCTTTGCTTTGCTTCTTTTCTAGAGCAAACATTATGAAGTAGCAACAATGCTCTTTAAATATTTTATTTTAACACTCAAGTGGTAACAAATATATACAGCTTGGATATATTACAGTTTTTATGCTATTATTTACCTACCAAAGCAAACAAAAGCATGCTGCTTATATAACATCCCATAGTGCTTAAAAAACTTTCTAGGTAGTTTACAATTTAATTATGCAGGTCACACATAGCCCTCCCCCCCCACCCTGCAAGCTGGATATTTGCTGTGGGAAACATGTTCCTCACAAAAATATTGCTGTGCATCCAGGTTTGGAGACAATTATGTTGGGAGTAGAGATGGGTACTTTGTATTTGCATCAAGGGGATCTGAATACAAAGCCACCAACAGAGAGGTACCCATTCCCACCCCTCAAAACCAGTCGGGTCCACTCACTGGACTCCTTGCAGTGTGTGGTGTGCCATCGCGCCAATGACAGACGTAGCCCAATTAACTCATCCTCATCTCTCCCTGCAGCTGACCAATCCAACAGAGAGGTGGGATGAAGAGTCTCCCCGCACAGCTGCTGAGTGGTGAGTTATAGGGAGAGGCAGGAAGGAGCCAATTGGATTACTTATGGGCACATGTGATGTGAGGAGCCTGGTGAGTGGACACAGGTGGTTGGGGGGCAGTGGAAATGGACTGCTGAGACACCTGCACTGGCGTGCTTCATATTTGGATGCCCTGAATATGAATATAAAGTGTCTCTCTAGTTGAGACACAAAGTACAGGTTTTCCTGTGTCACTGTGCTGAATCTTGAAGGAGCCACAAGAACTGCAGAGGCATGGGAGAAATAACAGCAACACAAGAATTAGTAAGGCGAAGTTGGGGGAGCAGTGGAGCCCCACATTTCCCTTGGGAGGTTGCCCACCCAGTTAAAAAGGGACTGCATATCATGGAATAACAGAGGCCTGGGTACACCAAACATTGGAAAAATAGTTGGAGTCAGGAGGTATTAGGTATTTGTTTGTTTAGTGAACTCAATAGAAGTATACTTCAATGTGTAATCTCTCCCCCCCATTTGAAACATTCTCTCCAGAATCATGTTTTGTTTCTATGAGACAATCATCTGTAAGAACTCATGCATTAGTGCTAGTACTACTGACAATCTGGGTAGAAGTTGATCTTTCATTATTATAATTCAGGATGCCCAAATGTATCTCTAAATTTTGAATTTGCTTATTGATTTAATATCATTTCTGTCTCGTCCTCTCTCAATTGAATAATCTTTTTTATAAATTAAAAAGGCTCTAATAATATGCCTGTGTATATATCTAAATCCCCACCAACCCATGGACAAATTCTGCCTATTTCTACCACAAAATTCAACAATGCAGTGGCAAATTGACAAATTGATAAATTTCCAGTGACAAATTGACAAGTCAATGAATTGATTAATCTCCCCTTTAATGTTCTTTTAAAATGGCACCTAGAGACTCCAAATTTTCAGGGTTCCTTCCTCTGACTCTCCTGTACAAGGCCTGAGAGCTTGTTGAGGATTGGGCTTCAGATATCTGAGCTATATAACACCAAATAGCGAACCTCAAAACTGTCTCTCCAGGATCCTAGAAGCACTAAACTTGAGGAGAGTCAGGGGATGCTTCCCTCCAAATGTTGTGTCTCTGGGTGCGTTGGGGTCCATTGTGTAGCCCAATGAAATTGATTAATCAAAAAGTACTAACATTTTCTCAATTTGTATTCATTGGTGGACTTTATCTATGACTATGCATCAACAAATTTTGGTGAATTGGCCAAATTTATCAGAAAATTTGATTCATTTTTCAGTTCTCAATTTCTAGTAAGGATCAAAGAATAGCCAACATAGGGCGACATGCCAAAGCTTCTGAATGCTTTGGTTTTCAAGTAGGGATAGGCACGAAACAGAATAATTGCATTTTGTTTTGTTCCATTTCTCCCCCCTGCATTTCCTTTTATTTTGTTTCATATGCTTTTTTCCTCAAAAAAAATCATACAAAATCAATTTTTTTAAATGAAATGGGGGCCCTGGAAAGCCCCTTCCTGGGCAGCTCATCCCTCCTCCTGCTCAGGGCCCCCTACTTACCCCTTCTCCTGGGATCTCACACTGGTGGGGGCTTTTGGTGGTGGTGGCGTCAGTGGTGGCATGAAGTACTGCCAGGCCACTTGCCCTCTTGGACTGGCCAGAGCCTTCAGCAGTGGGGGCAGTCTACCACTGGGCCACTCAGCCTCCCAGCCAGCTAGGGCTTTCAGAGGTGACGGTGTGGTCTACCGCCAGGCCACTCAGCCTCCCCAACCAGCCAGGGGCTTCAGGGACAGCGGGGCAGTCTACTACTGGGCTGCTCAGCCTCTGAGGCCATCTGGGGCATGTGCTGGTGGGGGCAGAGGAGGAGGAGTCCCAAGCCAGCCTGCTCAGCCTGGCTGGACCCCTGCAGCAGCACCCGTTGTAGCAGCGGCTTCAGCAGTGGTAGTGGTGGAGGAGGAAACCCTGGCTGGCCCATTTGGCCTGCCTGGGCCCCGTGGCAGTCCCTGCAGCAGCACCACAGCAGCAGTGGCAATGGAGGAGGAGGAGGAGACAAAGGCCAAGGCTGGCCTCCCGGGCCCACTCTTGTCCTCTCCAGCCGGGCTGGGTGGTCTTGGCGGCAGCAGGGACACCAGCAGGTAAGGGATCGGTTTACAGATGGAACAAAATTATTTGTTTCAATGTAAATAAACCACCATTTCATTTCATCTGTAATGAAATGCTGCCTCCTCGTTTCGTTTCATTTCGTTTCATTTTGCTACATAATGACACGACAAAACAGCATTTCATTTTTCATTTTGTGCCCATCCCTATTCTCAAAGATGCACAGATCACAAAATATAGTAACACTTCTGTTGGTACATGAAGTCCAGAAAGTTTTAATGACCCAGCTGGGTGAATACAGTTCAGAACATGAGGATGCAGAACTGCAAAGCTATTGTATGATGTCAGTCAGTGGTTCACCATATGGGACAGCTGCACACAGATCCAAAAGTTCCCCATTAAGATGACAATACTTTTGTCCGCATGCTGTAAACAAAGTGAGAATCTAATATACAGAGGGAGAACTTACATAGGCAATTTTACTAATTGTGTGAAAGCCATTTTAGTTCCCTCAAAATCGTTCATTGTATTTGCCTGAGGAGGAGCTTCTAATTTTGATATGCTACTCTGAGACATGCTTAGCTCTCCAGATAGCTTCAGAGTCCTGGTATACCTGAATAAATGCCATTTTAATCAACTCTGCAGTACAAAAAGCTATCAGTCAGAGCTTTGAGACTATTATGTATATTTTATATTTCGTATATGTACATTTCATATATATTCATAATTTTAAATTGTGCAATGTTCTGATATGGGTATAAAAAGAAAGAGTTAAGGGCTACAACTTTGTAAATCCCCAGCCAACCATGCTGCCTCAGAGAAGCTGGGAATTAAAATGGAAAGTACTAACTTTTTAAAGCTCAGTTACCATCTATTCGGCTGCTCAAGGATCAATGGATAATTGCTTAAGATCACACAACCATACTCTTAATTACTGTATTGATTTTTGTGATGGGCAATTAATCAGAAATATAAATGTTTGGGTTATCTAAATAATGCTGTTTGCACTCCAACAAGGCCTGGGACATCTAGATGTCAAGTCCTAATAATTACAAACATTAATCTGACTTGTCTACATAATTACATTTGCAATTAGATTTAGTTGAGCCATCTCAGGGAAGAAAGAGGTAAGTAGACCAATACACGTCTGCTTCTGCCCAGGTCTACGTTTTGAAGGGGGGGGGAGGAATAAATCTGCTATTTTGTTTGTTCTGACTGTGTGGAGTATATTGGCTGGTACTGAGACATTTGATTCATGAATCAGCAGAAAATGCCAGGATTTGTGGGACGGGGACCAGTACAATCCAAGAGAGGGGACTGAAGGGTTAGGTGAGATGGAATTCAGATAATGTGATGGGGCAGTGGTCCAGATTCTTGTTCCCTTGTTATCAGCCACACAGAAACATCTCCTGTTTGGACTGATCTCCTGTTAGGATTGCTGAGTGCTGAATGAGGACTGAGAACCATCAACCTCGGCCCTCCCCCATCCAACCAACTCTAATTCCAATCTCTTTTTCACCATTGTGATTTGCATCAAGACAGCATCTATTTATCACCCCAATCTGATGGCTACTTGGTTGGGTAGTGGGAAGAAGTAGGCGGGACACAGTGGGGAACCAAGAAGGTGGCCAACATCCATTCATAGAGATAGGCTTCAAGTTGCCCTCATGGGGCATGTTAGATGAAAGTCCTGGACACTGTAATAATGATAACAAGAAGAGGGGTAAGGCTGAATAGCTCAGTGGTTTATGCATCTTGCTGAGGAGCCAGAGGTTGGGAGGTTGATTCACCGTGCTCCTTGACAACAGATGGACTCAGTGGTTCCAGCTCTGCAGTTTTGAGATTATGAAATCCCAATGTTATTCATTATACTTTTCAGAATGAAAAAAAAAAATAAAAAAAAACATACTTTTTGGTAGTGCTGGCAGTTGCAGTACAAACAGCAAATAATGGAATGGTGGCTAGTAGAACTACATGGATAGTTCATATTTTTACATTGATTTGGACCTCTGCTAGGAGCCAAGGCTCCTCCTGCAGGCATTTTACAGGTGTAATCTTTCTTTCTTGGTGCATGTTGAGGCAGAGAACTGATGTGCTACAGATCATGGAAGCAAGCAAAAGAATCATGGTTCAGAGTGAAAATAACTAACTGAATAAGGGATATTCCACTTTTCCCTTCATGGAACTACCCAGCCATTTGATAAACAATTAGTTGTATTCAAAAAAGAGTAAGTAAACAAAAATAACAAACCTAAGTACAACAAACTTAAAGGGCCATTGATCTAAGTGGTGTTCAGTCAAAAGTATGTCCATGTGCTTTGTATCACAAAATCATTGAGGGGTATTTAATCTACCCTGGTTTTGAATGAACTCTTGAACTGCTGCCTCAGATCCAAGCTCAGTACCCTGGTCATAAAGAGGAAAACTAATGTGCTATTGTTATAATTTCATGTGTAGGTCATGGTTAGCATTCATGAAAAAAATAAGCAGAAGAGGAATGGGGTTTTTATCATTAATTCCAGCAATTCTCTACTGTGATCTGCATACCAGACCAGAAAGCACATTGAAGATGTACTAGACATATATATTGTCTTTAGTCAAATGTAGAAAATATTGATAAGATATATTAGTGCAATAAAGGGGCAACCACAATGTGAATCAAAGAGCTGCTGTTCATTCCTGGGAGGGAACACTACCACAATGAATCTTGTATACTCCATTTTACATGTTTATGGTTAAACACAGCTCAGTTATTTGAACTGAGGAAAGAGGAAATCAAAAGTAAGGCAGTAAATTGAGCTGCTGAGGCCAAAGGAGAAAGTACAATGCAGCTGAGCACCCCAGTAAAACTCAACATTTCATCTGGACACTCCAAATATTTAGGCACTAGGGAAGACTCAGACAGAAGTCACAGATAGAGGTGGGCACGAACCAGAAAACCCAAGGTTCGGCTTCGTCTGGTTCGGGTCCACCCTTGGTTTGGTTCGGGTTAGGGTTCGTATGAATTTTTTTCGGGTTCTTACACAAAGGCTTCATTTCCAAGCCTGATTGCTGAGGCATGCATCTTTGAGGAAACACCAATATGGAAAATATGAAGGAGCCCAATCACAGAGGATCCAAACTTCCATGACATCTAGTCAGACCTTCTGAGTCCTCATGTGTCATCCAATGTGTCATTAGGGAAAATAAGTCTGAGGACCAAAATGGTATCTGAAATGAATATACTGTACTACATGGTTGATGTTGAAGCAAAATATAAATATTCTCCACAAACTCAAATATTTATCCAGTATTCATAAACTTTATTCATATGCGGCATCATACACCATATTATTCTAGTATTTCCTATCCGAGTATAATAACCAATTTCACTGTTTTATATTTGGGAGTATTTTATGGATGACATGTATGCAGTTCAGAATCCAGTGATGTTTATATATGATATACAAATGATATTTAGCATTTGACAGCTATGGGATTTCAGGAGTGATGCCTGCCAAAATAATCAAAGGATGCCAATGTGTTCAAGGCTGACATTTTATGCAGTGAGACTTCAGATTATGTAAACATATGCAGGATGTAGAATTTATAAGATAAACTTTCACATTCAAAATATAGGTCGCAGACATGTGACTTTTCCTTTGATGCTAATTAAAAAACACAACTGAACTGATATATAGACAGCTGTCAGTATAGGACTTAAGAAATTCTCTCATTAGCTGAACAAGTGCAATGAGAAATTTGTTTTCCCCTTAAAATGCCTGCAAATGATCCACTTCCTCTGGCAAATACACAATTTGTATTTGTTTAAACAATCTGTCAGGCAGTAAAATCCATTAGACCATGAACGTTGCTTCAGCTTGGTGCACCTAGAGTTGACAGCTTCACCCAACAGGATTTAAGTGGCAAAATTTCACTTGATATCTTGCCTTTACTATAAAATGTGCTTTCAGTAAAATGCCTCATCCACAGTGAAAGCAGGTTTTCACTCCTTTTACAGTTTCACATTAGAAGCTGATCAGATTTGTTCTGCTAATAGAATCTTTACCTTTCTCTTAGTTTATCTGTGGCACACATACAGAAAGCCTTATCTTTATCGATGTTATTATTCTTGTTGCAGATTATCTTTCTCTTAGCTAAGGTGAATGCAGAATTCTCGAATGAAATTAAGGTGTCTGCTTGTGTTTGTCTGTTTTCAACTGTTATTTCCTTAAGCTGTCCATTTAAATGATTCATTAGAGACTCCTCTGCAATAGAATTTAAGTGGATCCTATTTTCACCTATTTCCCCCAGCTATTTTGTCACCAATTCTGTGGCTCTTTACAGTGACAGGTCACTTCCTAAAGTAGCAATCAACATTGAGCTGATGTTTTCTATCAAGTCTCTTTTGGCACATGTTTTTTTTTTTTTACAAAGTGCATATGTATCACGAGCGGGGCTGGATTTAGATGGAGAGAGGCCCTAAACTACTCCACTTGTGAGCCCCCCTCCCAATCCCCCACCCTCAAGACTAGGTGAAAATGGAAATGTTATGAACAAAGCTGAGTGACGCTTAGGATGATGATGAGTATTTAAAATTCTGCAGTTTACAATTTCCCCTCTAAAGGATATTATTCTTAAATATCATAGTTAGAGATGGGCACGAATAAAAAAATGACGTTTCGTTTGTCGTTTGTCATTTGGAGGGTCCGTTTCAGTTCGTTTCCATTATTCGTGAATTTTTGCAAAAAAATTGTTTTCATTTTTGTTCATTTCGTTACCGCTTCATTACCATTTATTTCAATTTTTGTGATTTTTTTAGCATTTAAAGCAGTTCACTGTATTGCAGTAACAAAAATGAAACACACGACAAAATTTCCGGTGTTTCTGTTCGTTTCGTTTCATTTTGGAGACAAAATCCGTTTGTCATTTCATAGCATAATGAAACAAAAAATGAAAATGGAAATGAAAAATTGTTCATTTCGTGCCCATCTCTAATCATAGTGATTGGGGGAAATGCATAAATGTTAAAATTAACACTGAAAAGCTTTTACAATAAACCCTTTGTAGAATAAGCATTGATTTAGAAAATGACAATGTTATTCTTAAAAAACTTGAGTTTACAAATTATATTGCATGTGAAGTGTAAGGTGGGCTTCTATTGCTCTTCAGTGGCTACCACCACTCACTGAGTTCCATATGCCTTTCTTGAAGGGGCAGTGAGACTCCTCTGGCTGACTAATAGGGTTTGGAGATGAAAACCCCTAACTTTTGGGTTTCTCCTGAAGGGTTGGCGATTGCAATTTTTTGGACTTTTGTTGGGGTGAGGTTCAGTTACCAACCTGCAGCTTGGCCTCCTGCCTTCTGTAGGTAGTTCTGGATTCCTCAAGGATCCCTTCCCACTGTTACCTTCCCTGATCCCCAAGGCCTCTCTCTGCCTGTGGGCAATCTCCAGCAAGATCCTGCTGGCTTCTCTGAGGGTTGCAGGATGATTCCCACTTCCAGGCTGACTGCACCCCTGGTTTTCCTGCACCTTTGGACCATAGAGGCATCTGAGATTTGTAGGCCTACCCTGGAGTTTTGCCCTACTTCCCAAAATGAGTGGCCATTTTAACTAAACTACACAAACTAAACTAATGCAAACACAAGATGGAGTCTATTCTGTCACATCCAACAAGCCAACCTTATAGCACACCATCATTTCATAATCTAAACATTTTCAAAAGTTCTTAAACACCCAAAATGGATGAAAGGATTTAAAATAATTTTCTCCAAGACACGTGAAATTAGGAGTCTGAAAAATGATACAAAAACATAGGTTAATAATTAACTGCAGTAGTGCCTCTGTTTGCAAGTACCTTGGTGTACGAGCATTTTGCAAGATGAGCAAAAGTTTTCATAAAATTTTGCTCTGCTCTGTAAGCAATGTATTGCAAAAAGACCACCAGAGGTGCTCCTTTTGCCATCACCCCCCTTCTCCACCGCTGCAGCCATCGTGACAGTAAGGGGGAGAGGGGTGCCCCCACTGCCCACAGCCCTCCCTGTCCAACCCCCCTGATTCTCATTAGGAACATAGCATCATTCCTTTTAGTAATTCCCTCCCTGCACTTTCTACCCAAATTTGGGGATGGGATAGGTAGCTTTTCAGGTTCCAAGCAACAAGTAGAACTTGCTCATAGCATAGAGTAGAAATACATTACCCATGGAGCATCAGGGGTTGTAAAGGGAACTCATGGGGTAGGTGGTCTTTTTTGGAATCAGTTTTACCCACAAAATGTAAACTGTGTAGCTAGTATTTCAGAGAGATATTTATTTATAATTGTTAGACTGCAATTAAATGAGGATTATCATCTAAGCATAAACAATAATTTGTTTATTGTTCCTTCTAAGTACATTTTTGACTAAGTCCCAAACTTTTTGTTTTATATCAACACATGTTGCCGTAATCATTTTACCAAGAAAGTACACACTACCAAGAAACAGTGATATTTATTTATTATTTATTTATAAACTTATATCCCGCCCATCTTCCCGGTGGGAACTCTGGGCGGCTAACAATGTTAAAAAGCACATAAAATAAGAGAAAACAAAAAAACCTCCCAACAGAGACTGCGGAGGGTAAGATGGCGGCAATGGAGAGAGTGAAGGAAGTAAGAGGTAAACAAAAGGGAAAAAATAACTAACTGATAAGGTCACCAAAGGCATCTTTAAAGAGGAAGGTCTTCAAAGCTTTCTTAAAGGCAGGCAGGGACTCCAGCAGGCACAGCTCACTGGGAAGATGGTTCCAGAGGGAAGGCCCCACCACAGAGAAGGCGTGGTTGCGCGTGCACGTTTTCCACGCCTCTCTGGGTGTGGCCACTCTCAGTGAGCGCGCCTGCGACGATCTTGTGGGTCTGGATCCAGATGCCCTCAGGGAGATACGCTCCGCCAGATACTCTGGTCCCAAGCCGTGGAGGGCCCTGAAAATCAAGACCAAGACCTTGAACCTGATCCGGAAGGCAACGGGAAGCCAATGCAGGCGGACCAGGACTGGGGTGATGTGCTCGTATCTACGGGCACCCACCACCAGCCTGGCCGCCACATTTTGCACCCGCTGCAACCTCCGGACCAGGCCCAAGGGCAACCCCACGTAGAGGGCATTGCAATAGTCGATCCTCGAGACCACCAGAGCCTGCACAACTGTCCTCAGGGAGGACTCATCAAGGTACTGGCGGATCTGGGCGATCCTGCGGAGATGGAAAAAAGTGGCCTTGGAAACTGCCATCACCTGGGCTTCCAGGGAGAGGGCCGAATCCAGGACCATGCCCAGATTCCTGGCCCTGTCTGTAGGCTGGAGGGAAAACCCCCCAGACTAGGGAGGGGGCCATTGTACCGAGATGAGGGCGCCCCGAAGAACAGAACCTCTGTCTTCTCCGGATTAAGCTTGAGCCGGTTATCTCTGGTCCATTCCAAAATAGCCTCCAGGCACAGATCGAGGGAGCGAACCGTCCCCTCTGCAGATGATGAAAAGGAGATATAGAGCTGCGTGTCATCAGCATACTGATGACAGCGAACTCCATATCTCCTAATGACCTCCCCCAGTGGCCTCATATAAACATTGAACAGCACGGGAGAGATTGCCTTTTTAATTGACAGTATACCATCATGCCATCAACAGAAGGGCTTTTTTGGACAGCTTCACAACTTGATAATCTTTTTATGATGTTGGAGAGTTCTCATGAACTTGTGAACCTTTTTTCCCATCTACAAGGGGAAGATGAAAATAATTGCAGGAAGTTACAAGTTCCGGCAGAGATGATTCTTCAGTTCTGAATCACAAGTTCAGTCAAAATTGAAGAGAATGTGGCAGAAGTTCAATAAAACTGTTAAGAATTGGGAAAACGATCCACCGCGACATATCCGTGATAAATATTTTGAAAAAATGAAGAGTCTGTGGCTTCTTTGTGGATGTCCAGACGTCCAGCTTGCCCTTCATATTGGTAAGATGGTATCCTACAATTCTATTTTTCTTACTGGGCACTGCTGCAATTGTTTTAAATTATATTTAATATTCAACATCTGCAGCAAATCAGAGAATGTATCCAATTAGAGCCCCATCTGGAAGGAGTAACCATTTCAGAAGTTTGAGGTGAGCGAGATCTGGTAGTTCTTTTCAGAAAGAGTTTTACTGTTTTTTTTTTCACCATTGGTGATTGCATGAGGTATTCCAAGTTAAGAATCCCAAACAACCATATCATATTGCATGTGTATCTCATGTTAATGTCTAACCTGATAGTTCGGAGCAGTGATAAACTTGTTAAGCTTATTTCATAAATTCTAATAGTTGACTGTTAATTTTTTGCACAATTTTCCTTTAATATCTTTTATCTGTTTCTTAAGAAGATAGATTCTAAATTACAGCTTTGGAAGGACAATTATGAGTTCTAAATGAAGAAACAGCTGCCCTCATAATTCAAGGTACTCTTTTTTGACTACTGGACCTCTTAATAATAAAGTATTTTGTATCATAACAGCCTTTTGATCATTCAATTCTCTTTTGCACAGTTGAATATATGAAGGAGCAGCTAAATGAGTGAAGAACTTGCCTATTGGGAAAATTAATATTAAACATCAGTCAGAGCAGCCTTCTTGTTGGAATTGAAGACTTGATATTTTTATTATGATAATATTTTTAATTGTCTTTAATAACCTTAATTGAAGTACAGTGAAATATTGAAAATCGATATTCATTTTACAACGTATTTATCTCCATTAACCAATGATGGTGTTTTCCTTTTTAAGGACAGTCATGGCTATCAGTTAACTTACTGCAGTTGTGTCCATACTTTGTCCCTCCAGATGTTTTGTACCACATCTTCCTGATTTCAAATCCTAGATAGCCAATTGCAAATGATTGTGCAAGTTGTGGCCCAAACATTCTTTAGGCCCAAATTTTGCCCAGGACTGACTCACTGTCATAAACCTGGATAAGTGAGTTTGTTTAATAATGAAAGCATAGTTTTGGTGTGTTGTATGGTAAACAAACATTGCACAATGCTTTATTGTGTATCCAAATAAAATACTTGGAACTTTACAAAGTTACCAGTAGTGCTGTAGTTATAACACTACAATATTATTGTTTAGTTTTAATAATAAAAATTTTATAAGAAGTAATTTTCTTCATTTTTTTCTTCAATAGGTTTCTTGAGTTTAAGTTAACAGTACTTGTGATGTTAGTGGAAATAAAAAGAACTGAAGATTGATACAATTTAACAATTGTATCATCATAATAAATTAACATAAGCTAAATAAGAAATAAAAATAAACATTCACCAGTATAGCAGTACTGAAAAAAACTAACATAGCACTTAAAATTTGGGAGAATGGGGGAAAGAGCGGCTTTCATTGTCCAAGATGCACACAAATTTGCTAAAAAATATGGCTCAAGAAGTGGAACAAGAAAGTACGTTGCAAGAAATATGTTACAGTGGGCAAAAGTGGGTGTGGCTGGGGGCATTCTTAAGAAAAGGCATCTGCCCAACAGGGCATTGATTTTTGAGGCACCTTTTTCTACAGAAAAGGGTGTTTTAAATCTTCACTGAGGTAGCGGTCATAGTTTAGGACCTGGTATTGATTTGTGCTAAGGCCCACTGGCTCCTGGCTTTTATATACATTATCATTCCAAAGTCTCACAAGCAATGCATTGTTCACACTCATATTTTTCTTGAACAAAAATGCCTAGAAAGTTCTATAGTCATGGCTATCCTATCCTTTAATTTTCACCAACACTGTAGCATGCCTTATTCTTCATCGTGAACTTTGTTTTCATCACTAGGCTAACATACTATTTGGCTGTGAATGAAAATGGAGGTTGATGAAATGCCTTCAGATTCCTTGCTACAAAAAGGTGTGTGTGTGTGCTTGGAGGGGGGGGGATGCATTATTTTAAAGGGTGGATCTCATATGTTAAAATATTGGATTGTGCAAGCATGCAGCAAAAGCCCATGGTAGCTTTTAAAACCAAAAACATTACAGAAATTCTACTGAATGTGAGTGGATTTTTTGGCCTGCTTCCCAGTATTAGTAAGAATGCCATGCTGGATTATTCAGAGACTTGAATGGCACACTCACAGATGTAAAGACTTCCTCTATAATTAAAAAGACCTCTGATTCTCAATAGGGGGAAGCTTTTGTGCTAAGCATGGTTTTCACAGCTTGGTGTCCTTGGATAAAATAAGTTGCAGCTGAAATTGGTTTCTTATTTTCTTGAGATGTTGATTTTGTTTGTAGGAAGGGTTTATTTTTCCCATGCTTTATGCAGAATAAGGGTTTGATTCCATTTCTGAATATAATGAGTCCTGGAAGTGCATTTATTCAAAAGAAGGAAGGAAAGAATAAATTCTAAAAGAAAATAACTTATTATCTGCATATCTATAGAATATCGCACAGCACTGGAAAACATGTAATTTCCTCCTCTATGGGACTACGTAGTAATAGAAAATTAGCCATAGTGTTGCTGCTGGAAACTGTAATGTACAATGGGTTGAAGCAGAACCAGTTTTTGACAGTAACTTTTCCAGCTGCTGAACTGGTGTTGTCATGATGACTTACCTTCAACAACATGCTTATGTGCCTCCCATCAACTTAGATTTTGCCATCTTTTAAACTAAATTTATTACCCGCATTCACAATGTAGGCTTTTGCTTGACCACATTCTCTCATGCACTCCTTTTCCTCCTGAGCTGATGGGGAAGTCCATATGGCTCCTTTTCTCCTTCCCTCTGGAGATTTATTTTAGTCTTGCCATGGTGAGGTCTGTAGAACAGGGGGACAGCTTTGTGCATACCCTGGACTGCTAGAAAGATGAAGCAGTAGGTCCTACATGATGAAACTGAGGGGTTAGTCAGATGAGAGAAATGTTCTCTAGTTCTTCCAACACTTTCCTTATCTCTTTTGTACTGATTCATAATCATGTGTTATATGTACTGAAGCAAATATCCCAAGAACCTTTAGTGTTATAGCTTTATTTCCTTCTATTTGAACCATTTATTTATTTAAAACATAGCTACATGGCTGGATACATCATGGTAGCAGTTCATGTTCTCAATTTCTGTTTGGGGAAGTGCCCCATTACACAATATCTGCATGGCAATAATGGCGATCATGCCTGCTTGCCCCCCTCCCCGGGAATTGGTACACAAAATCTTTTCAAAAGTGAATATGCATGTCACAATAATGGTGACCTCCTTCCTGACTTCTGTCGAAAAAGAAGCAGGTCAGGTTATGCATACAGGCAATCCTAGCAAGGGATTCACTGTTACATCAGAGGTACAAAATAATATAATCATCCCAGTGAGGAGGAAATGTTCCATAGTTACACAGCTGGCCAGGGAAATGTTTCAGTCTTGACTGTACATCATGTGTCTGGGGGGTGAGGGAATCAACAGTCTAACTTGAGAATATTTCCCTCATGGGCCTGAAGCTGTTCTACTTTGAACCCATCATGACAAAGCAAGGTTCTGTGGAAAAATACAATAATGCTGGGATTTTTTTGAAAGCAGAAAGAAAAGAAAACCAAATGCAAGATGGGTTAACTCCCTAAACGAGTGAGTTTACAAGAGCTCAGCAATTATATAAGCAGAACACTTTGTGTTGCTTTGCAGGGCTGCTGAGGACAGGATATTCTAGAAAGTGTTCATTTAAAAAGCCACCATACGTTAGGTGCAACCTGGCAGTACACAAGAGCAGCAATAACAGAACACTGAGAACAGTGGATGCTTTAAAAGATACTCAGATCTCCAACATTCTTGAGTTCAGAACTAGAGATGGGCACAAAATTAAGTTTTTTGTTTCATTTTTTCATTTCGTTTCAGAAAGAAACAAGAAATGAAATGATTTTTAAAGAAAAATGAAATGAAACAAATTGGAAATTTCCCATTTGTTCCATTTCGTTTTTTGTTAGGTTTCCCACAGGAATGCATTGAGCAATGCATTCCTATGGAAAACCGCTTTAATCAGCCCGTACCCCCCCCGGTCGGGCAGATTGTGGGGGGGGGCACAGGTTGTATAAAAAATGTCTTGGAGCCACCAAGGCTGCCTCGGTGGCTCCAAGACATTATACAAAACCCTCATCTTTCCTTCCAATTGGGCGCATTGGGGGGGGGAGGCGCAGATTGTTTAAAATGTCTTGGAGCCACTGAGGCTGCCCCAGTGGCTCCAAGACATTTTAAAAACCCCACGGGCATGTGGGGGCAAATGGTGTGGGGTTTTAAAACTCTTTTTTACAATTGAAGCAAGTGTCGATGGCTGCAGCTGCCACTTACTTCAGTGGTTAAAAAAAAGTTTTAAAACCTGTGCCATTTCCCCTCCAATGTTCCTGATTTTTTTGGGGGGTAAAACTTTTTTTAAGCCACCGCAGAAAGTGGCAGCCACGGCCATCTGTGCTTGCTTCGGTGACTAAAAAAAGTTTTAAAACCCCACGCCATACCCCCGCAGTGCACCTGACTGAGGGAGAAGGCCCGGGTTATTTAAAATGTCTTGGTGCCACTGAGGCAGCCTCAGTGGCTCCAAGACATTTTAAACAACCTGCACCTCCCCCCTGATCGGACACGTTGGGGGTAAGGCGTGGACACAGTATTAAAAACAAAAAAGGAAACAAAATGAGAAAGATATGATTTGTTTAAAAATTGTTTCAAATGAATCAAAATGAAATGAAACCCAATGAAATGAAAAAATGAAATGAAACACAATTTTTGCGTTTCATGCCCATCTCTATTCAGAACACCTTAATAATCATACCTACCCAAAGGATTATTTACCATTCTCCCACGTCCCCCTCCATGTCATTGCCTTTCCGTTTTCTGCCATATCTTCCTGAGCACATACTGCAATTTTGTTTCTTTCAAGATTGGTTTTCAGAATGACAGCTGGCTGAAATGTTAATGCATCTCAGCAGTTTACAAATTGATTGCTGAGATTCCATAACGAGGACCCTGGCCTTTTTAGCAACTTGAGTAAGACCTGGGTTGTTTGTTCCCTGTCATCATTTTTGAACACGACTAAGGGAAATAATAATTGCAGCATCTAAAAGGATTTTTAAAAATATGAGTGGGAGAGTGAAAAAGTCACAAATTTATTTGCCTCTGTGACATGTTCTGGTCACAATATTTTCAATGTTATGTGGCCAAATCATCACTATAGATCATACATAGTTCACATACAATGCTGTGAAAAGTTGAGAAAAAAAGGTATTTTATGCATCCAAAGGAAGAGTCATATCTAAAAGCATTGAAACTGTAGACCCAATCTTTGAGGTCAGTTAAACCCCATCACAAGGCTTTGAATGCCATATTCCGAGTAAAACGGGCTGCTTACTAACAACAGAGTTAAGTCAGCACTGTTAAGTTGGACAGGTATCACTTAGCCTAAGTGCTAATGGAAATCATCATTGGTGTTTCATCATTGGTGTTTCACTTTGTTAGATCCCACCCCACCTTTTCTTCATCCCATCCCACCAGAAATCCCTTTCATTTAGAAATGGGCCTGAGCTGAACCAACAATGAACCAGTTCATTTTAAAAAAAAAAATCAGCCTACTTTGTGTTTCATGGATGAGCCATAAACCATCACGAACTGCTGCTGTGCCAGGTTGTTCCCATCTCCAGGCATAACTCATTTCAGATGTTAAAGAAAAATACTCAAGCTATAGGCTTCTACTGTATACATATTTGTTCTGGTAACACCCCAGGTGTTAAAGCAATAACTTCTGCTTACCAGAGATTTTCTGTTAATTAAAAACAGAAGTGATTTGACTTATCTCATGGTCTGGGTACAAAAAGGATTCACGCTATATAAAGAAGGGCTGAAGTTCTTACTAACTTGCATGGTAAACTGATTAATAAATGAATTGATAAAAATAAATTAAAAAGTCCCTACTTTTGTTTAAGCCAGGAGAGATGCAGTTGAAACTCTTGGTTTATTCCTGTTCCACTGATTCGTCTTGCAGTTTGTCACTTATAAAGAGCCACTTTGATGTCAGAGGTAGCAGTTCACCTTCTCTAGACTCAGTTTTATTTCAGTGACCTGTGGATATTCAGTTCCAAATACTAATTAATTTTTCACATCCCCAGCCTCATCTGAATCTGAGTTGCAAAGATTAAATACAGGTAGAGATCATTGGTGTCCTGTTGATGTTTCCGTTGAAATGTTGATATGGTATGTGGATGTTAAATAGCATGAGAAACAAAGCAGAACTCTCTGGAGCACCAAAGCACAAATGTGGCAATATTTCCCCAGTACTATTTTTAGAAACTATCTATTGCTGGAGTGCATCAGGAGGATTATGCTATGATAGCAGTGTTGAGCCAAAATGTGTTTTTCTGCTTATAGAATGACGAAAGACTGTTCAGCTTAGAATACCAGAAATGATTCCTGATTCTGAAACAGACAACAGCCCTGTTTCGGAAACAGATAACAATATATTTACCAGTACCAGAAACACTTATTATGTGATTGGTGGTCAAGTCAGAACCTAATTACAGCAGCTTACAAAGTGAGATATTTGAGGAATAGTTTTACCAGTCTCCTATTCTCCAGTGGGTTTCCATGTCAGAGTACGAATTCTTGGTGTAAGTCCATCCCTCTGCCCATTACACTGTGGTAGATACACTGGCAAATATATTAACGGCTATTATAATGATCCTCAAGATTTGGAACCTCTAACCAAAGTTTGTACACAACCAGCATTGGCTTAGATTGTATAAGGCATATCTACCAAGTCTCTTAGGTCCCTGAAATTTCTTTTCCATTTCATCTGCCTACATTACCCATGACAAGGGAATTAAGATCTTAAAATTTATAATTATAATTTGACAGCACTACCTTCCTGATTTAAATTGGTTCCAGCAAGTTACTGCCTTAGGAACTTTGTCTACGTAGTCTGAATTGCATATTAGGTACAACTCAGTGGCTGGAATCTTATTCCTCAATATAGTGAGTCACACTAGAGGCAGGTCTTTTGAATCAGTGAGGATATGGCGAGTCCACTCCTTTATAGGTTCCATTGATTAAATTGGACCTTCTCTAATTGTGATTCTGTAAGTTGCAATTAGAGCAGAGCCATTTGAATCAGTGGAACGTATGGAAGAGTTGACTTATCAAATCCCTACACTTTTAATGGGCCTACTCTAGTGTGGCTTATTACACTAAGGAACAGGATTTCAAATGCAAAGTGAAACAAGATGCTCTTTCTTCAAAACAACTCTGTCCTGTTTCTATCCCTTTCCTTTTATGTCCAAGAAAAACAAAACAAAACAAAAGACACAAAACATGTGACACCTTAAAGACTAACTTGCATATTTTAATGTAACATTTCATGGACACGTCCATTCTTCAGATATATAGCAGCATTTTCTTTTCACTTGTGTTCCTTTTCTTTGTCTGATGTTCTCTGGTTTCTGTTCCAAAGAATTCCAGGAGAATGTGCAACTTTACATTTCCACCTTGCGACTACTTTGACACAGGATTCGTTTGCCAAATACCTCATGTCAGATATCTGCAATGCTTTGTTCCCACCCACCCTCTCTATTTCTTCAACAAGAAGCTTGAATTGTTTCTAGTGTCCTTAGATCCAGGACAATATTGGCCTGCACCAGGCCTTCCTAACTTGCCTCGCTTCCTGCATCTCCATTAAAATATTTACTGCTGTTCTGCTTAATTTTTTTTTCATTCTATCAGTCACTGAAAGTGCTGCTGATTAGCTTGATGGCTTATCTAACCTGTGTTCTTATGATTAGATAGATAGTGTTTCTGTACTGAACCAAAGGTGCACACCAACCAATCTCTATGATCTGTTATAGAGTAAAAGAGCATATCTGTTGGACCTTTGTCTTGGCCTCTGTCATGGCTATATTTCCCCATGGCTTAACTGTGAATGTTGATTGCACCATTGTGGGCTGCAATACCCCTGCTTTTGGGGATCTGCAACACTGTCGTTTTCTATGTCCTACATTCAAATTTCTTAAAGAATGGGTTGGTTGGGGGCATATGTGCATAGTTTTTGAACATATTACTCCAAACCCATGGCACCAGCATAAATTAACTCACCTCTGATTTGGATGACAATCAGTCACCCACGAGGAAGGAGGCAGTGACAAAATTTGAGGTAAAGGCAGGTGTTCATTTGGACAGGATTTCAAGGTACAGTAACTATAAATATCTTATACATGCCAGTTTGCCAGTTTCAGGACTTCCCTACATTACTGATTAGACCCACAATATGTATAGAGTTTTTACTGTGATCCAAAGTCATGGGACAGTCACATGATGTATGAATAGCTGTCTGCATTTCCTTCAGATAATGATTCAAGCATTGCACAGAGCACAGAGAGAACTCCTAGTTCCCTGAGCACCTTGCCCTCTGAAGATGCTGGCCACAGAGTCTGGTGAAACATCAGGAAGAAAAACTTCCAGAACATGGCCAAACACCACAAAAAAAAAAAACTCACAACATCTATTAAAGCATTGCGTTTTTACACTGCACCTCCTGGGGAAATGTTTAATACATTTCAAACCTGTGTTGTGTCTCCGTTGAAGGGACTACACTGGATTTTAAAACCATTTCATTTGAGCTGGCCCACTCTGCCCTCATGTTGGTCACTCACCTGAGCTGCTGTGGTAAGGTGAGGGAAAGAGCTTGTCCCTTTAGAAAGCTTAGATACTTCTCTCCCCTTCAAGAATGCTCTAGCTGTCCCCACAGAAAACAACATAGAAATGAGGCATGCCTTGCTTTTAAGTGGTGCAAAGACACTGGTTCAAGCCTGCATCCTCTTGAATCTCCATAATTTTAACATGGGATCTGCTCCAAAACACTGTCCAATCTGTGGACAGAGATGGTTCCTATGACTGAGAATGTTTGGGGGATGATCCTACATAAAAAGCATGTGCACCATGAGGGTCTGAGTCTTTGATCCTTTTCACCCCCAAAGACAGCTCTTTGCTCCTCCAACCCTGCACTAAACTGCTCCTCTCCTCCCCTTCTTCTTGGGCTCCCTGCACTTACCCATCCCTCCTTCCCACCCTATAGCTCTTATAGCTGCTGATACTTCTCATCCCACCCCACACCTCTGCTAGTTAACTAAAGTGTAATCAGGACTTGTTTTAAGAAAAAGAAGCCATTTTGGTAAATGTTGGTATACACCCCCCAATGCTTATCTAAAGCTTTTTAAGTGTTTCTGTTACAACCATATTCTCTATTTTTCTTTTCCTGAGGAAATATAATTAACTTGAGGCAGAAACAAATTCCGTACCTTCAAAACTTAGGCTGTTCATAACCCTTTTAACAAAGTGTAAGATCAGTGGTGAAAAAAGTGAGAGGAGGAACCAAGACTTGTCTGGCAATTAAGGGGTTAATGTTCTAAAAAGCCATCTTAACTAAGTGATGCATTGTTGAAGAAAAATGTCAATGGAACAGTATGCAGATAAAGGACAGGAGGTAAAGAAGTTGCTAGGCAACAAAGAAGGCAATGGGAACCTCCCTTCCATCCTGCTAGAACCTATTCAGGCATTCTTAACTGTTTTTGTTCTACTAATGATTGCTATTACGTATTTTATTTTGTTTTTATCTGTAGCCCATCTTGCTCCTGTTCAATGTTTTTGATATATATTGTTTACTAGTTATTATGTTTTTACTTATTTGTGCTTATCTATAATGTTGTGTTGTATTATTTGTTTGATTTCTGTTCAGTTTTCTAAACTGCCCAGAGTAGCCATGTTGCTAGATGGAGCGGTATATAAATTTATTAAATAATAAATATTAATAATTTTTCGAGGATACCCAAGGACAGGAGATTATTGTATCCTTGCCCCATGGCTCTCTAAGGCTGCCTTCACATGACCACTAAAATCTGCTGCAAAGTGCTCGCAGGTGCAGAGCATAAAATTATTTTCCCATGAGCAGCGAACTTTTAAAAATATATAGTGTGACCACACCCACTTAAGCATGACCCAGCACATTTTACAAGTACTTGATCTCGAGGTGGTAAAAAAAACTTGTCGCTGTTCCAATGAGGATTTTAAACCATTACATGAGTCTGTGGGAACACAGAAAATCCACACCAAAGCCTTTTTGCCCCCGTTAGGGTGTCTTTGCTGCGGTTCTTAGTCATGGGATCAGAACAGTTGCAGATTTTCAAAACACAACCCTGGGAACATCCAATCTGTGACATCAACCACATGACCGCTCTGGGGGTGTGTGTGATCCAGATCAAGGTTTGCTGTGGATTTTAGTGGTTGTGTGAAAGCAGCCTTAATCAAGTAGAGTTCCCATTCTGAAACCTCCTAAGTGTATGCCTCTAAACACTGGAATGTTGGGGCACATCAGACATTCATGAAGCCCTCTAGTTCTCTATGAATTTGCTTTTAAGTGCAACCCCCTCTCACCTCCAGAGGAGCATGCCAGCTCCACGCGCCCACTATCACAGAAACATGACTGAAGAAAGGAAGCCTTCTTTACCTTCATCTGCTCTCCACTACTTGGTGCACGTTGCTTCACATGGAGAAGCTCCCTAAGTAGAGCAGCCTCCCACTTTTCACATGGCCACATTTCTATGATGACAGAATTAATGGGGGAGATTGATAGCACTTAAAAATCCACTTAGGGCCTTTTCACACGACCCCTAAGATTTGCTGGCCATTTAAATTCGGACCAGAGATCTTAGGGGTTCCTTGCTCTTCCTTCCTCCCCACCACTCCGCACCTGTCTGCTGAGGGGAGGGAGGAAGAAAGTGGGGGGAATGCAGACTCACCTCAGAGAAGCTTCTCTTTTGTTTGCTTTTTTCCCTCCCGCCCCTTCTCTTAAAGGGGCGGGAGGAAAAAAAACAGAAGCCAGGAGAGCCCCGCACTGACCAGATTAAATCCAGACCTGGCGATTTTCACCCTCCTCAAGCAGGTACAAGAAAAGTGTGCTTAGGTGGGCGTGGTCGCACTTAATTTCCTGCAAACTCCGGAGCTGGTGGGGAAACCATTGTAAGCTCCAGAGCTTGTAGCCATTTGCTGCGGCGTTTAGGGGTCATGTACAAAGGCTTTTAGGAGCACAAATGAAAAATATTCCATCTTCAGAGTGTGGTTCTTCATATGAAGAGAGAGGCCCCACAACCTGAGGCTACAACACCTTCTTGTCTTTGCATGCTTACTTAAAGCCATTTAGAATACCTGAATACACTCAGGATACAAGAGCAGTTTTTCTGGATAGAGTTGGTTTGAAAACAAAGCTGTGGTTCGTTGAAAAGGAGATTTCACACATTGGAAAGCTTGTTTACAAATATTTGTCCCAGTGGGCATAAACAGAGGCAAGCTGAGGGTGTTCAGAGATGCAATCAATTTTGACATTTATTCAAATTGCATCAGATAAGCTTGGAATAAGATTGAAATCAGAGGAAAACAACTGACTTTCAGACAAAACACAGTGCAATGATTAAGTCAAAATTGTAATGTAGAACTTAAAGTATCAAATGTAGTTGTAACTAGACATGGGCACGACTTGGCGAAATCCTCGTTTCCGTTACGTAACAAAACGAAGAACGACAATTACTCCGCCAGAACTCAAACTCGAACCGACTAAAGAAAAATTGGGTCTGATTTGTCGTGGTCGTTCCTGGCGGCATCGCAGCGATCGCGCAATGCCAAGCGGCACAGGAAAAAAGTTTTAAAAATAAATAAAAAAAACTGATTCCCGGCCAAAAAAGCAGGCGAAAATATGCCTGCCTGAGGGCACCTACCAGAGGGGTGGTTTCTGGGGGGGGTCCCCGGCCTCCCCTCCTTTCCTCTCCTGGGCTGCGCATCCTCGTCGTCTCGCCAACTCGCCAAGCGGCGCGGCACAGAAAAAAGTTTTAAAAATTAAAAAAACCAATTCCTGGCCAAAAAAGCAGGCGAAAATATGCCTGCCAGAGTGAGGGCACCTACCAGGGGGGTGGTTTCTGGGGGGGGCGTCCCTGGCCTCCCCTCCTTTCCTCTCCTGGGCTGCGCATCCATTCCTCGTCGTCTCGCCAACTCACCATGCCATGCGGTGCGGGAGGGGGATCCAAAATGGGGCGACCGCAATTTATTTATTTTGAAATCGTGGTGGTCCAAAAACACACCAAAGCACCACAGAAACATGTGAAAATAGCTATTTTAAAACTGCCTGAATTTTTACAGTAGCAGCAGTGGGTTTTTCTTGCAACAAAACGTCTCCATTGATTTTATTTTATTTTATTTTTATTTTATTTTTTTACACCTGCACAATGATGGGCTGGCCATGGGAGTGGACCATGCAAATTTTTGGAGTCATTCCACCAATTGCATGGCCACTTGACCAGGTTTTGACCGAGACTTCTGGGATGTGCCTGTCGGGCATAAAAAGCGCACTAACCGTAGCCCTAACCCTAACCCTAACCCTAACCCTAACCCTAACCCATACGCCAGTACACTGTCCTTCTTAGTGGGTCAGAGAGGCACCCAGAGGTGCACCCCACGAACCTTACCCATAACAACCCTAAGCCTAGCCCTTGCGCTAACCCCCTAACCCTAAGCTAAATCTGTACTGGCATTGCACACACGCAAGTACAGTTTCCTTCTTGGTGAACCACAGAGCACCGAGACTGAGGAGGAGCCTTCCCCCAGTGTGCACACTGTGACACTGCAGTTAGCAGTGGGCCTGTGGTCAACAGAGAGGCACCCAAAAAAGAGGTGCCTCGAGTCTCAACTTGGTATGCATATCCAATTGGCTATGCATGCCATTTTGTAGTGGGCCAGAGGAGGCACCCACCCCAGAGAGGTGCCTCCAGGAGCCCACTTTCCCTTCATGGCGGGCCAGAGGAGGCACCCACCCCAGAGAGGTGCCTCCAGGAGCCCGCTCCCCCCCAAACCAGTACTAATGACAGACAAAAAACTGACAAACGAAACAACAAATTTTTGGAAAAAATTTCGCAAAAAACGGAAACGAGCCGAAACGGGCCGGCTCCGACACACGACAACTCGAAAATGTCATTTTCCCTGGTCGTGCCCATCTCTAGTTGTAACATGAAAAATTAGACATGGCAAGCCCTTTATTTGCCATTAATATTACCCCAGTTAATGTTAGTATCCCTAGCTCTTTGGCAGTCTTTCATCTAAAGACTGAAAAGGAAAGTGTATAGCTATCTATTTCAAGCCACAGGTTCCTAAAAACTCAGGAGAAAGTGGAGAAAAATGATCCAAGGAAATTCAGAAGGAAAACATGTTACCAATGAAAACATGTTACCAATGTTACTTGAGTACAAAAAAATAAAAGAAGAAAGCAAAGGACTTTTAGGAAATCAAAGGCCACCCAAAGCAATGCACAGGGCAAAAATCTAGCCTAGGGAAACTAAGCTGTGTTTGAAAGTAACAAAATAAAAAATTAATCTAGAATGTACCAACCTAACCTCTTTCAAAAAACTGACATTTGCCCCAACATTAAGGCAAACAAAGGGCTAAAAGCTCCAAAGATGTCAAAATCTACAAGAAGGAAAAATTACATGAAAAAGTGAGCTGGAAAAAATGTGTGAGGAAGTTTGCATCTACTGTATTTTATTTTAAAAGTAAAGAAGTCCCAGCAGGGAAGTGGATTTGTTTAATTTTAACAAAATATACATCTGAGTCATTTATGGAGCAGAAATGGGTTTGCTTACAAGAAGTGGCTTTTTATGGTAATAATAATAATCTCAGAACAGCATAGTTCAAATAGACCCCATGGATCATCAAATCCAGCCTCTGTCAAGGTGGCACAATGGGGACTCAAACCCCCAGCCTATGGCTCCGCAGCCAGACACTTAAACCACTGAGCTATCCAGTAGAACTGAGGTTTGGGTGTGATTCACTTTAAGTCTTGTAATTAGAAATGGGCATAAATTAAAAAATCACAGAAATTATTCATGATTTCTAAGTTGTTGATTCATATTCATCAAATGCAAGAACCCCTCAGGAACAGAAATTGATATACTTTTTGCAATTTTTTATTTTTTCTCTCATCAACCCCCTTTTGGCTTTTTGGGGGGACGGGAGCATGCTATCTGAAGCCTCTGTCACTTTCCTAGGAGCCTCTTTGGAAACCCATAACTCAGTTGTCTAAAACCGAAACCTGGAGGCTTGTAGAGGAAAGACAAATTAAGCTAGTTTGTGTTTTTGGTGTTTCTGGATGCCTGGAGAACCATTTGTAGAGATTTTTAAGGCAAGTTTAAGGGACAAATTTATTTGTTGGTTCATCAGAAAAAATGAAAATTCATGATTTATCAACGAAGATGAATTATGAATTGTGATGAATCTCCATTTCCTCAATTTATGCCCATGTCTACTTGCAGTTCTTTATAACAAACAGGGGCAAGCTGAGATAAGGGGAAAACTGAACCTTTCCCTCACAGGGACAATGCCTAAGCTGTGTTGTTTTATAAAAGGATGAAAATATGATTCTGGGTGGCAAAAAATAGTCATATTTATTTGATCTTGGCTTGGGGGGAGTCTTGGGGCCTTCACAGCACAACAGGGAAACAAAAGGCAAGGAGGCAACAAGCCACATGGGCATTGCCTGGCATACAGAGCAACCCATTAATCTGAGCAACCTGTACTTTTTGACTGTAAAATTTCCAAACAGATACGGGGAAGTTATAGGGTTGATATTACTTTCCCATATCTAATTTCAGACTTGGATAAAGGAGATAAAAAGGGTTGCCTCCAGCTCTTGCTAGCAGACAAGGAATAAGGAAATAACTTATAATGTGGCCAAAGATGGCCAGTTAGCTATCACACTGAGGCAAGACTGGTCTAATCAAATGGCCCCACCGGGTAGAGGATGATGACTAAGGCTCTTTAGGTCATCAAGGGATCACAACATTGAATGACAGACTTTCTCCATTTCACATGAATCTCTGCCATGTATATTTTATATTGTATATCTTAAATTTTAGCTGTTTTGGAAGTTGCCACATGTAGCCATGATTATGTTGACAATGTGTTTCTGGTTCTGTGCATAGATTTTAATGTCCTAGAAAAACTGAATTGAAATTCAGCAACTAACGACATAACAACAAGAACAAGAGATAATGTGCCCCAAACTTCCCAATATGTTCTCAAAATCAAGGGAGGAAATCCCCAAAAAATAAGCTCAGGAAGGCTGCCTGGCAGTATCAAAAATATTCTAATGAAAATGGGGAAAATCTCTCCCCTAAAGTAAGAAAGAAGGAATAAAAGGAAAGGATCCAAGGATCCATCGGTTAGCATACAGGCAGACATCAAAAACTGTCCAAAATGGAGGGCATCAGGAACTCAGCATATAGGAATTCTACCCACAAGCACTGAAGCAATGCAAGCACTCTTCATTGACTTTAAGGCCATTTTGAAGATTCAAAATTGTTGCTCCCCGAACATTCTGTTTCTATGCTGATAGCATCCCTCATGAAAAGAAAATTCTTAGGAAACTTAACAATGAAACAAATATTAGACAAAAGAAGGAATATAAAATAAACATAACATGTTTGTCTATACTATTTTTGCAACCATAAATAGTTCCTCATTTAAGAATGTTTTTAAATCGATAAAAGAGCATGAAAGTCTTAAATTAAAACATGAAAAGTCCCATCCCTAGTTCAGACTGATTTCCATTCCATTCATAATTTCACTGGCTAATGTAACAAAAATGTTCTGCTTTTTCTGAATGAATAATTTCACTGTTTGTATTCCTTGTAACTAGGACTTGAGGTGGAAATATTTCTCAAGTAAAAATCTCTTTTAAAAATAAACCTATATTCATTCTTCTACCCATTCCATTTAGCATGTGTTTATGAAGTCCTATGAATTTAATTGTCCATTTTCCTGTGATAACTTTAAAACCTTGTCCATTTTCCTTTCCGTTTTTTCATTTCGTTCACGCATAACTCTAAAATAAAACCTAAACACCAGAAATTTTGTCTTTTGTTTTTGTTATGCTAAAAAAGCTAAAAAATAACAAAAAATTGTAAATATGGTAACAAAACGTCTCAAAAATTCTGGAAACGTAAGCCATCTTGTCTCTACTCAGTACTGTATGCAGTTATGGTGTCTCTCTGAGTACCATCTTGTTGGGAAGATAGCTAAATTGGTGACCTTCTTGAGAGCTTCCCCTACAATGTCTGAGTCAAATATAAAAAACCCTGTTACCTTTTCTTTCACATTTTGTCTTAATTTTTTTCCTTAAGAAACATAACACAAAGGCGAGTGTTCAGTTTAAGGCTGAAAACCTTTGTGTTCCATAGTGTGTATTGTCATTTTGGTATTGTATTATTTATTTAGTATTAGACTGTCACCATAATACAGTATTACTTGCCTTCTGTTTAATATTGACTTCCTGTGGAGTCTTTGTGCTTTGGCAAAGCATCAAAGGAAAACTCCAAATCTAACTAGGAACTGGGAAGAGTGTATGAAACAAGATTTATATAAGGACAAAACACAGTTTCTACTTGATTTGCCAGCTGGCCTGTTCCTCTAATAAGTTCTATCTTGGATTTACCAGACATCATTCTTTTGATTGCAGACTAATGGCACCATCTTATAACTGTAGAATTGGAAGGGACCCCATGAATCATTGAGTCCAGCCCCTGTTAGGGAGGCATAATAGAGAATCAAACTCCCAGCCTCTGGCTCCACCATCAGATACCCAAGCCACTGAATTATCCAGCTATAATTCTCAAGAACAGAACTTCAGGGTACATAGGAAGTGAAATTGCTACCATGGGGGCAGAGGTCTATATGTATGTCATTAACATTCCACCTCTACTGCCATGTCCTCAGTGATGAAACTGCAGATGTTTTAATAAAGCAATATTTGTTGAACTTTTTTGGCTGGGACATGGGATAAACATGTGTGTGTGTGTGTGTGTCGTTACAGTCATGACCGACTCTACGTGACTCCATGTCCATGGAGTTTTCTTGGCAGGAATACTGGAGTGGCTTGCCAGTTCCTACTCCAGGGGATAAACATATGCATACATAAATGTAGACCATGGATTCCAAATTTTGTCTTTTGGAAAATGGTGGATTGATTGATGATAAAGAGGCTGGTGATCATGATGACTGGTGCTCTTCTAAGGACTTCAACAGCAATTCAGGATGGTTAACATCACCTTTTTCACTGACAAGTTGGAGGCCACCGTACAGTGAAGCTACAGCTAAATCTGTCTATTCTTAGCACTGCATTAAGTTGTCAATCACTTTTCAATTCCATTTCTTAACAGCCTTGCGAATTATAGCATCAGTGTTCATCTCTGACCTCAATAAATATTCACATGTTAATGGGATAACACTCTCCCACCTTAAAGAAAATGCTGGTGTCACATCTCTTGAGATAGTTTGAAATTACACCATTAAGGAAGATGTTGTTCTATATCAGATTTGTTTTGTACTGATGAAGTATAGAATAGATAACTATTTAAAAAGTTGATTTCTCCACAAGTGAGACTTCTAGATACAGTGACCTTCCCACCTATCGCAGGGGTTAGGGTCCCAACCCGACCCACGATAATTGAAAATCTGTGATATGTGGATGCAGGTCGGGTTGGGCCTGGAGCACCTAGCTGGGGGCTCTTGTACTTACTCCCAGCCTGGTGCTGTCCTGAACGGGCCTGTGAGGGCCTTTCCGGGTCTTTTGGAGGCCCCAAAAGGGCCTCCCTGCAAACTAGATGTCATTTCTGAGGCCTCCGACAGGCCCTCCCCCTTACCCCAGGCCTTTCCACCCTTACCCCACGTTAAATTGCTGTATTGGCACTTTGATAATAATTAGTTCATTTCTTTGTCATCGTATGCCAAGATACTCCTGCAATTCTCATGCAATTTATTTATTTATTTATTTATTTATTTATTTATTTATTTATTTATTTATTTATTTATTTATTTATTAACCTTAACCTTAATCCTAACACTAACACTAACCTTAACTCTAACCCAGACCCTGATTAGTTTTAGGCTTTGTTCAGATGTTCAAAATGTTCCTTGAGTGCCCCCCATCAATCTTGATAGGTTTGGGGGTTGAGACAATACACTGTGGATCTCACATCCTCATCCCCATTGTGCTGAATCCACAACAAATTTGAGAAAGTGAGAACCTACTACTTTTTTTGGTTCCATGTTATATTATGCATTATCACACTGAAACAAAGTGAAAATACAGAGATCCACGGAGGACAAAAGCTAAAAGTTCCCTAGAGTCCACCACTTTCTTATTAACTGGTACCAAAACTCTTAGGAATTCACTTTGAGACCTTTGTAGGAGAGAAAAAAAAATTAAAAACTTTTCATTACTAACATTTCTTGACATTACAGTCTTGTGTCTACTACTTTCTTGTACTTGACATTACAGTCTTGTGTATACTACTTTCTTTACTGCACATATATTAGAACATATCAAGATCAATATACAGCTGCCACCACCTGATGAAAAAGAGGGACCACTCAACAGAGAGGCGGGGCAGTCTTTGAATTTCAGAAGCTGGTATGAATGATTGGTTAATATGGGATAGATAATTACCACAGCCCCCCCCCAAAGGCCCACCCAGTCACTCAAGTTACAGACAGCATGCAAAGTTGTAAAGAAAACTCAAACAGTTGGAACTTGGAAGTATCTGATGCGCTTCTCACAGTAAAGTGAGCCAGAAAGTATTTTGTATTTGCTGTGCCACAGCTCACCCAGTGATGCCTGCTGAAAAGCAAAATTTACTTGATTGACAGCATCTCTTAACTGCAACTGATCAAAAATAGTTGCTGGCTTAGGTTTCAGTTCTCTTCCCAGACCTTTTCACATAAAAATATGTGACGAGTGCATGATTTGATTATCACAGAGTAATAACCTTGCCTCTGATATCAGACACACCACTGCCTCTGCCCTTGAATACTGATGTCTTGAGGTGGACTGATGAATGTCTGCCCTCATGCACACATCTGTGCTACGGGAATGCTCAAGCATGCAGAAGTTTCAGTTGCATGGAAGCTTGAAAACAAGCAAAGCACACACAGAGACAGATCAAATATCTTTGTCAAACAGTGGAGAAGCATTGGAGGAACCAGCAGGAAGCCTGAGGAAAATTAGAAACGCGTCATAAGAACATAAGAAGAGCCCTGCTGGATCAGGCCAAAGGCCCATCTAGTCCAGCTTCCTGTATCTCACAGTGGCCCACCAGATGCGTCTGGGAGTGCACAAGACTAGATATCTGTCTCCTGATACCACTCCCCTGCATCTGGCCCTTGAAGTACCCTGGTTTTAAACCTTGAGATTACACATCTCCATCATGGTTTGTAACCTGTGATGGACTTTTCCTCCAGGAATCTGTCCAATCCCCTTTTGAAGCATCCAGGCCAGATGCCATCACCACATCCTGTGGCAGGGCGTTCCACAGACTAAAAACGTGCTGATGAAAAAATATTTTCTTTTGTCTGTTCTTACTCTCCCAGCCCTCAATTTGAGTGTATGTCCCCTAGTTCTGGTATTTTGTGAGAAGAGCGTCCCTCTATCCACTTTACTCATGTACTGTATTATTTTGTACGTCTCAATCATATCCCCCTCAGGTGCCTTTTTTTCCAGACTAAAGAGGCCCAAATGTTTTAGCCTTTCCTCATAAGGGAGGTGCCTCGGCCCAGTAATCATTTTAGTTGTGTCCATTCCCTTTGCAGGGAATCTTGTCCAGAAAAGAGGTGATCTGGCACAGGAACTGTAACAACCATGCACAGATGGATGTCACTTCCATGAAATATATATGTATCTCACTATGGGAAGAGGGACCCCACTCACCCCCTTTACTTCTGAGAACAAAAAGCTGTGACACTAGCAAGCCTGGGACAGCCCTGCTCTCTGATAATTATGTGATGTAAAGTGGCTCTGGTATTTCCCAAGGCTTCTTCCCACCATTCCTCCAGTGTTTCTGCCATTATGGATTAGGCATTGCGTGTATGCATATTATGATTAGCAAAAGGGCTGTGTCTAATTTACTACACTTATTGTTGGCTCCTCTCATATATAACAGATATGTCGTGCCTACCACAGACAGAATTACCGACTATGTAGAAATGGTGTCAATTTACAGCCACTGTACAACTCTTGTGCCCCTTATTTTATTGCCCACATTTAGAACGTTTTGTTTTGACAAAGTCAAAAGAAAGATGAGGCTTTCGCTGTAAAGCTTTGACTTTCATAGCAGGAAGGTTGAAAGTCAAAGAATCTGAGGAAGACGCTGCAACATTTTATATATTTGAGAGCTCTGGAGTTGTTATAGTGTGGTCCCTTGAAAATGCCTTTAAAAATCATAAATATTATCAGCATACTTAAAATGGCTCATAAAAGTAGGAGGTGAAGCATCATTTTGGAGTTTTGGGGGAGAAAATGTGGATTTTTTCCTATATGCATATAAATCACTCCCCCAAGAAGCTTTTTAAGTGGCTCCTTGAGAATGGATGCAATCTTGATGACTTGCTAGGAGAAGGGCAAGTAAATCCCACAGGAATTATCACTGACTGATGACACAGACTGTAAATGGAATGTCAGTTGTGTCACAGAAGGCAAACTGGCTCTCTTTCCCCCATCATTTTCAGAAAACTATGCTCTGTTGTGGAGGCATAATTCAAACAAAGGTATTTGTTGCTAATAAATTCTTGAAAACAAAGCAGAGAAGAATTTCTGACTCTCTCATCATTCTCTTACATACACTTCTTTGCAAATTAATTAGCGAGTTCTTTGGCTTCCCACTGAATTGTTACTGCCTCAGATTGCTGCCTGAACCTGCTGAAATCCCTGTAAAATGCTCCATGTACCATGAAATTAAATTGCACATAAGAAAATAATGGCAGAGCTTAATTATATCTCAAGACTGTGAATGGGCAGGCATTCTTCAACAGAGCATATTTAATGTTCATACTTGACTACAACTAGATATGATGATGGCTACTAGCTTAGAACACTTTTGAAACGAATTACCAAGTCTTGTGGTGCAGGTTTATCATGGGTGTAGGGGGAAGAGGGGTGGGGAGAAAGAGAGATTCTTCATTATGGCACCACGGCAGTGGCATACTGTATAAACGCTTGAAACTAGACATGCATGGTGAGGGAACTCTGAGGGTGGGCATCTCAGAGATGTCTTCTTGAAGAAGTAATTATTTTTAATGAAGATCTGTTTCTACCCTGCTGCACTACTGGTTCAGTCACTAGATAGCAGATAGCAACTCTTGACTTTCCTCGTTTTTAGTCAAAATATGTTCAGCTTCTTTTGCATTGGGCTGGAACCAGCCTAGGACTTGGACTCTGGAGAATAAGGTTTGAATTCCCACTCACAGGTCTGAAATAGTAGAGTGGCATACCTATCTCTCCAATGCATACATATGCTCACAAACATGAAGTGAAATGAACTACTGGGACTATGCACCACTTTCCTGACTCATTCTCATGCCTGTTGGGTTTCCAGAAAGGAGCCTGATTTGGTCTGGAAGATTAGCCCAAGATACTGAAACAGATCAAAGACTTCTCCATTGACCATTGTGTTCTGTGTTGCAGGGTCTAGACCAGGGGTCCTCAACCTAAGGCCCCGGGGCCGGATGCAGCCCCCCAAGGTCCTGAATCTGGCCCCGGGGCCAATTGCAACCCCCCACCTACCCCTGCTTTGTGAGCAAGCCAGCCTCCACAGCTGCTTCTATTGCTGAGGCAGTTCAAAGCAGTGGGATATATTGCTTCTCCCACTCCCCCCAACTACTGCCCAGATGATCAGCATGCTGGCTAGGGGGGCATTCAGAGTGGGAGAGTTATGGCAAGGTCCCCCGCTGCCCCCACCCACTGTCGTCCGGCCCCCAGTGGTGCCTGGGGTGTGGTGGACCGGCCCGCTGTTTGAAAACTTTGAGGACCCCTGGTTTAGACAATCCCCCCTTTCTTTATTTTGGACAAAAAGACCCAGAAGTGGAGAAAATAGATAGTTAAGATTTTCCACCCATACTATAGCCTTGAAACAAGCAAAGACCTTTCTCTTCAGGCAACCTTTCCCTGAATGATGGACTACCTATTATGTGTCTTTTATATGAATCTACCATACATGAGCAAATAGACTTTGTGTTTATAACCACTTATAACCTTGTGTGATTGCAATGACACTATGTTTTCAATGCTAGTTTCCATCACTCATAACTTTTACATGGAATTTTTACTCTCTAACTCCTCACATTCTCTTGTAGCTTTAATGTTGTCCCTCAATTCCCTCTTCTCAAACTTGAATATGTCTCAATTGTACTGGACTGTATATTGTCCCTCATTATTGTAAGCTGCCTTGGATCCTTTGCCAAGGAGAAAGGCGTGGTAAAAATACTCTAAATAAATAAATAAATAATTGATTCAAGATGTCCATTCTGGTTGGGTTCTTTTACGAAATGCTGTTCAAAACAGAACTTTTACTAGCTTTGACTAGGTAGACTGTACAGTTCTATTTGGACTTCATTTGGATTCTTTGCCATAAAATTTGAAAGATGTAATTTATTCAGAAGCAGTTTCCCATTGACTCATTCTGCACAGTTTTAACAAGCGTCAGCTTGAGTGTCACTCTTATTGTCTATGACGGATCTCCCATAAATGTCACATTTATGAGAAGAGTTATTTGAAGGCATGAATCACTGGGAAATACAAGAATCTGAAAAAGTTGAAGACAGAATAAAAAGAGAAAGACCAAATATCAGGGGACTTGACTGAATAAAAGAAATCACAGGCTTTAATTTGCAGGAATGAAACTAAACAGGGTTGTTAATCATCAGATCACTAGTTCATAGGATGATCAGATCACCAATTCATAGGATCACCATAGCTGCCTTAGATGAATTATGACTAGAGATGGGCACGACCAGGAAAAATGACGTTTCGAGTTGTCGTTTGTCAGGACGGGTCCGTTTTGGCTCGTTTCTGTTTGTCGAGGAAATTTTCAAAAATTTGTTGTTTCCGTTTGTCGTTTGTCATTTGTGTTTGTGTTGGGGTTGGGGTTGGGGTAAGTGGGCTCTGGGAGGCACCTCTCTGGGTGCCTCTCTGACATCTGACCCACCCACTAAGAAGGGAAGCAAGGGAAGTGTTTCGCGGAGCCGCTGCGTACCATACATTACATTATGTTAGGGTGGGGTGGCAGCTCTGACTCAGTAAGAAGGGAAGCATACTTGCGTACTGCCGTACAGGTTAGGGAATGGGATAGGAGATAGTGAGCTCTGCGAGGCACCTCTCTGGGGGCCTCACTTTGATTCACTAAGAAGGGGAGCGTACTAGCGTACTGACGTACAGGTTAGGGAATGGGTTAGGGGTAGGGGATAGTGGGCTATGGGAGGCACCTCTCTGGGTGCCTGGGACCCACTAAGATGGAAAGTGTACTTGCGTACGGATCTGGGTTAGGGTTGGGGTTAGGGTAAGGGCTAGGCTTAGGGTTACGGTTAAGATTAGGGTGGGTTAGTGGGCTGCACCTCTGGGTGCCTCTGACTCACTAAGAAGGACAGTGTACTGGCGTATGGGTTAGGGTTGGGTTAGGGTTAGGGTTAGGGTTAGGGTTAGGGTTAGGGGGCTTTTAATGCTCTCTCTGGCACACCCAGAAGTCTCAGTCAAAACCTGGCCATGCGATTGGTGGAATGGGTCCAAAAATTTGCATGGTCCCATCCCATGGCCAGCCCATCATTGTGCATGCGCAGGTGTAAAAAAATAAAAATAAAAATAAAAATAAAATAAAATCAATGGAGATGTTGTATTGCAAGAAAAACCCACTGCTGCTACTATAAAAATTCCGGCATTTAAAATACCTAATTTTCAAATGTTTCTGTGGTGCTTTGGTGGGTTTTTGGACCACGATTTAAAAATAAATATTGCTGTCGCCATTTTGGATCCAACCCACCGCATGGCAAATGGAGACAACGAGAATGCCACCCCTCAGCCTGGTACCAGCAGCCCAGGACAGGAGAGGGGGGAGGCCGGGGACCCCCCCAGAAACCACCCCTCTCTGGTAGGTGCCCTTATGAGGCAGGCATATTTTCGCCTGCATTTATGGCCGGGAATCGGGTTTTTTTACTTTTAAAACTATTTTTCTGTGCTGCTTGCTTGGCATTGTGCGATCGCCACGATGCCATGAACGAAAACGACAAATCAGACCCAATTTATCTTTATCGGGTCGGGTTCGAGCTGGAGCGGAGTAATTGTCGTTACCGTTACCCGTTAGGTATCGGAAACGACGAACGGAAACGGAAACGAGGATTTCGCCGAGGCGTGCCCATGTCTAATTGTGACTACACAGACCAACATCATATTGGCTTCAATTCCCCAATGCAATTATAACAGCCTGAGGAAATATGTTCCTGATATCTGCCTCCACTACTCTTGACATATTTACTTTATTTATACAACTTATATGCTGCCCATTACCCAAAGGTCTCTGGGCAGCTTACAATTAAAATGAACAGTTAAAACAGTTAAAACATTAAAAAGGTAATGGGCAATTAAAAACAATAAAGACATTTAAACACAAAACACTAAAATTGCCACCAGGACCCACAATATATGTTATGTCAGTTAAAAAACTTGCCTGGCCTGAGGTGGTACACAGGAAGGTGTGTACCTGGCGCCAAAATGTCATCAGTGCTGGCTCCAGGTGGATGTCACTTGGGAGGGCATTCCATAACCTGGGGGCAGCTGCTGAAAAGGCCCTAGACTTACAAGCCATCCATTTCACCTCCTTGAGGGATGACTCTTTCAGGAGGTCTCCCTGGCTAGATCTTAATTGCTGGGTAGGTTCATATGGAAGGAGATGGTCCTACAGATATCTTTATATGCGTTATATGCCAAAACAAGCACTTTGAATTGGGCTCGGGCAACAACTGGTAAACAATGCAGGTTATACAGAATCGGTGTGATGTGATTCCTGGCAGCCCCACCACTCACCAGCCAGGCTGCATGATTCTAAACCAGTTGCAATTGCTGAACTCTCTTCAAAGGGCTGCCCCACATAGAGTGCATTGCAGTAATCAATACAGGATGTTACCAGTGCATGAGTAACTGTCATGAGGCTCCGTTCATCCAGGTAGGGGTGTAGCTGGTATATTTTCTGCAGCTGTAGAAAGGCACCCCTGGCCACTGAGTCTACCTGGGCTTCCAGAGTCAGACTGGAATCCAGGATTACCCCCAAGCTACGGACCCTGTCCCTTTGGGGGAGTGCAACTCCATCCAGAACAGGGAGATGACCCTCTAACCTGTGTGGTGAAGCACCCACTAACAGCACTTCCATCTTGTTTGGATTAAGTTTCAATTTATTAACCCTCATCCTACAAGCCATCCCTTTCACCTCCTTGAGGGATGTGAGATACTCAGATAAGGGTCCTGAATACAGCAGCACTTCTACTGATGTGCACTCTCCAATTAATTCAACCTTGTAAGATAATCTTAAATCTCATCGAGAGCCCCTATTTATAGTTCCAGCTCACTACTCCAGATTGTAAACTGTAATATGTGGAGGAGAAAACTTGGAAATAGCAAAATGCAAGGTTCCAGCCAGTGTGTCCCCTTAAGCAATTCTAACCATGCATGAAAATGAATATTGAAACAACACTTTGGTTAGATCCAGAAGACATTATTATTGTTGAGTTTGCATCTCCTGATCTCCCAATTCATCAATGTTCAAACCTTTTTTTAAATAGTTCACATTTCATTTTCATCATCATTTTGTGATCCGTTTTGACCAGAGAAATTACACATTCAACATAATGTTAAATCCAATTGTTAGTCCCAATTAGAGTACACCCACTGATACAATGGGAATTATGCAAGTGTTGATATTGCACACTCTAGTATTTCAAAGGCCCTACATTAGTTGGGAGTAGACATGGGCACGACTCAGCGAAATTGTCGTTTCCATTTTCGGTTATCGTTTCCGTTACGTAACGAAAACGGTAATGATAATTAAGCCGTCAGAACTCGAACTCAAACCAAAAAAAGAAAAAATTTGGTCGGGTTTTTCGTTTCCGTTTGTGGCATCACAGCGACCGCACAATGCAAAGCACAGAAAAAGTTTTTAAAAGTTTTTTTAAAAAAACCCGACTAACGGCCAAAAAAGCAGGCAAAAATATGCCTGCCTGAGGCTTTGCCACCTACCAGAGGGGTGGTTTCTGGGGGGTCCCTGGCCTCCCCCCCCCTCTTCTCCTGTCCTGGGCTGCTTGCACCAGGCTGGTAGGGGGGGTCATCCTCGTCATCTCGCCATGCCATGCGGTGGGGAGGATCCAAAATGGTAACTGCAATTTTTCTTTTGAAATCGTGGTCAAAAAACATACCAAATCACCACAGAAACATGTGAAATTTATTTATTTTAAATGCCTGAATTTTAATAGTAGCAGCAGTGGGTTTTTTTTAATAGCAATAAAACGTCGTATTGATTTTATTTTATTTTATTTTATTTTTTATTTTTTTAGACCTGCCCATTTGGGCTGGGCATGGGATGGGACTATGCAAATTGTTTGAACCATTCCACCAATGGCATCGCCAGGTTTTTGACTGACACTTCTGGATGTCTCGGAGGGCATAAAAAGCCGAGGCACCTTCCAGAAATCGCAGTCGGGTGTATGGATGTGGTTGAGGGAGGAGGGCTGGCTGCTGGTGCTGGTGTGATCCGATCGAGATTGAGGAGGGAGGCTGGAGGCTTTAGGATTTAAGTTAGGCAGGCAGGGAGGGAATTGAATTTAGAAAATAATTTCTTTGATTCCCTGCAGCTTTGTCTGCTGAAGGGAATAGCAGTTTATTCTTTATTTCTTCTCTGGCAGTTTGTGAGGATTATTTTTCTGATATTGGATAAAGGGGGAGGTGTGGATTTATTTTAAAAATATATTATATACTACCATTTATTTTCTATTTTCCCAACTTCAGTTTGCTTGCACAGACACACATTTGGGGTGCAAGCCAAGAACAGAACCTCTATCTTAAGTGATATCCTAACTGCCCACTCGCCCGTCTGCCCGCGCCGCCCCCGTCTGCGGCCCGCGCCGCCCCCCACCCGCTCGCCCGCCTGCCCCCACCCCACCCATCGCCTAGGGCGCAAAAACACCTAGCGCCAGCCCTGATTGTGGGACACCCCTATGCTCTGGGAAGTCAAATCGTGCTAAATCGTGGTGGAAATGATAAATGACAAATGACAAACGGAAATGACAAATTTTTGAAAAATTTCGCGACAAACGGAAACGACCCAAAACGGACCCGTTCCGACAAACAAAAACTCAAAACGTCATGTTTTCTGGTCGTGCCCATGTCTAATTGGGACTAATAACTGAATTTAGTTTAAATTATGTCCAAAGTGGGAACACATGTTAATTACTTCAGTGAGATAACTATAGGAGAAAAAGACTGCTCCTTTATTTCTTGTTTTAGGCAAAATATATTTTGCGGTTAATTATGTGAATTTTGCCAATGGGGTTTATTCTAGATCATGTGCCAAAAATCAAATTAATACACAAGCTCTCATGAAGTTAATTTTTTTTCATTAAAATATCTTATATAATAAATTATCCCTTGGGAAAATCAAATAATATTACAGAGTAAAATTCATTTTATTTCTATATGTGTTTGCAGTAATTTGCAACAATACTTTGCATTTGGTTTATAGCTTTCCTGCTGCTACAAAACAATCCTTTACAATCCTTAAAACATCTAGGTAAGACAGCTTAAGAATCCTTAAAACGACCCAGTAAGACAGACTAGCAATATTATACACATAAGCCAAAATGCCTACTGCAGACATAGTGTAAATGGCATAACGTTTGGTGTTGAGTTCTTACAAAGTCAATGTAGAAATTATCTGTCACACATTGTGTTGTGTGACTTGGTGTGCAATAGGTAATGTCTGGTTCTGTAACATGCATCAAAATAATCATGTGCCATCAAGTCAATTCTGAGCTATGGCAACCCTTTTCAGGGTTTTCCAGGTAGAAAATAGTCTGAAGTGGTTTACTAGTCTCTTCTTTTAGAGGTGCCCTGGAACTGTGCAGCTTGACCAAGGCTGCACAGGCTGACTTCTCAGGAAGCACAGTGGGGAATCAAATTCCATGCCTCTGGCTCCACCTGCCAGATACCTAAACCATTTAGCTATCCAGCCACCTAAAAGCAGCAAATCATCTGCCAAAAGTTACACCACTTACTCTAAGCAGCAATGGGATTCTGGCTACAACTACAGACATGGAGCTGATGCTCAGAAATGGCGACATTCCTAAACTGCCACCCATTGTAGTTTATAGCAGATGTGAAACATACATCAGGGTTATAGCTTAGCATACCATTTTCCTATATAAAAAAGGAACCTGCTGTTCTAATCTCCAATGGAGGACAAGACACAAGACATCCTCTTTAATATACATGTATGAACACATGAAGGTTAATTCCCCTTATAAGACTTGTATACTCCTGAAAGCCTAACTTTGATGCACCATTCTAGGGATGAGTAATACCCACCTCAGGCCAGGCAAATTTTTAAAATAAACTTTGCAGATTTGCCAAGCAAAAAGAGAAGTTTAGAAAAGAGCAACTGATGTTTGTGCACAAGTGAGGAGGCATGTTTTTCAGAAGCATTTCCTTGTAGCAAGGAAATGGAGGGGAAAGTTGAATTTATCATGTCACCACTGTGGAATGCTAACCTTCATGGCAGCTCAAGGATTTGGGACATAAATAGGGCTCACTTATCAAACTGCAAACAAGAAACATGGTTACATTATATTGGTTTGACCATAGCGGATTAGTTGCAGCTACATTTGTCTGGTAGAAACTAAGGCTGCTATCTCACCTGGGTTTTGATCCTGATCTTCTGAAGGTCCGGCTTTTCCTCTTCGTCCCATCACGTGATTAAATAAGTGGGACAGGAGTTCCCACGTCCAAAGCTGTTTTTTTATTTTAAAGTGCAGTTCAGCCCCCCTTGGCCAGCAGGTGGTGCTAGCATTTGAAAAAAATGGACCACTTGGCTGGGGGAAGATGGCTGCCTGCTGCCTGCAGCTTTTTAAAGCTCTCTGAGCTTTTATCCTTTTTACCCTTTTACACAGCCTGAATAGGCTTTTTGTGGTACCAAGATACCCATTTTTAAGTCTTTTAAAGTCTTTTAGAGTCTTTTGGAGTCATTTAGAGTCTTTTTAGAACTACAGGTCTGAAAACTACTGCTGCTGCTGTTCTGACTTCATTGATCCATGCTTGGAAATGTGAAGGAGAAAGAGGAAGAGAAGGAGGAAAGGACTCACTGCGTTTGGCGAAGGTGAAGTAAAGACTGTTTTGTGAAGCAGTAAAGGGATTAGTAAAGGGAGATACTGAAAGCCGTAAGCCTAGCTTCTGATGTTTTGTCCCTTGAACATCGAAAGTGTTGGAGTTCTTAAAGTCTAAATTGCATTCTGCCTTTAGTTACCTCCTCCACCTCCTCCCAACTGCGGGGTTGAAAGAAAATGGGAAACAAGTGGCACAGATCCAACTCGGGGTATTCAGGGCTCTCTCACACAAAAGCAGTGAAGCAAATGAAGATTGATAATCTTTTTACAACTAACAAACAGACGGGAGAACACTCTACCCTGACCCCTATAACTTTAAATAACCACTTTTCTACGTTAATGAACATAGCCCAGGATGACTGTGAGGAGCGGCTTTCTGACCCTGTGCGTAATGCGAAGGAGTTAATAGAGAATTCTTCAACCCAATTGATGGAGCAGTGCAAGCGCATTGCTCAAACAGTAACTGCAATTTTTCAAAGACTGCAGAAGGCTTATGATCAAATGCTTGTGGTAGAGCATGCATTGGGGGAATTGACTAAACCCACAAACAGAGGCAGAAATCTCTCTCCTCTCAGAAACCATGGTGTAAGGTTCCAAGAGCCTAACTCTGCAAATCAAAGCACAAGCCTACAACACCCGTTATATCAATCCAGCAGAGAGGGCACTGATAAAACAGCAAGGACTTTCCAGCCGTCCCAGGTCCTGTTCCAAATTGCCCCAATCCCTATCAACAGGAAGCGATGGGACTCAAAAAAGGAAATTCAATCTTCAATAGGTCAACTATTGAATATACACCCTTACAAAGTTGACCTAAGGTCGATAACTTGGCTTCACTCACTCAGAGGCCATAAGAGAATCCAGCTGTCCTTCTACCAAACTGTTATTCCCCTTATGCTTCTGAAGATGAAGCCTTTCCTGGAGAGGTATCAGATAATACCCCATAGAATTTTTGCAAATTCAGCAATAGTACCACTATTACAGGAAAACCAAGGAAGACCTTCTTTAAAATCTAACTACTCAGTTCATCAGTCCCAAACTCAAAGCATTATTTCAAATCAAGCCAAGCCCCCAGTTGAAAGGACAACCCAAAAACAGAGAATGGACAGCAGGGAAAAAATGGCTGCCGAGCTCCCTCTTACATGTAAGGGACTCCCATCATCAGACAGAAGCGCCACTATTCCCACAAACCAAAATAATAAAAATTGTGTAGAAGAAACAATGCCAACTTATCACTTACAGGACCAGACTGACACACCGAGAGCTTTCTGCGAGCCAGAAAATATTGCCATCCAATCCAACAAGGCAGCTCAAGTTTTGAAAGTTCTAGTATGCTTAGCCCCCTTGACACTCAAAGGTATTGGAGAGGATGTGTTGGGGTTACATCGGCCCCAGATGCAGAACCCCTTCAGGGGATTTCTGTAAACAAGAACTCACCCAACAGGGGGGCCATCTGTAAACATTCAGCCCTCTCAAAAGAACCTATCCCAGGAGGAGAGTCAGGGGGGATTTTGAAGGGCTTAAGTGTTACACCAGTCCTCACATCAATAACCCAGCCTTCCTGTTTGGATCTCGAATCTCCTCTACCTGGGCCTTCATGTGAGATAGTACATAGCCCTGAGAATCCAAACCACAATGCAGCAGACTCCGGTGACTACAGTGTTGCCAAAGAAAGCAACTCTCCTTCGTTTAAGGGAAATCCAAAAATAGTCCTTTCACCTCAGTGCTCTATAATTAAGAAAACTTGGGGAAGCTCCTTTACTCTGATTGACACTTCAGAACAATCAGTTCCCCCACTTTTGTTCAATTTTACAAAAGATCGCTCAAACCGAAGTGGTCTCCCCATGGATTTAGTCCAACCAGACTGACTAATACCCACCGATAGGAGCTTCTTGTTGAAGATCTTGTCCTGGAATATTGCCGGCTGGAACGGGAAATCAAATGATCCAGAGTTCCTACATTTCCTCCAGGGTTTTGACATTGACCTTCTTCAAGAAACCTGGCATGAAGGAGATGTTACATTGCCTGGATATACCTCAATTGTAACTCCAGCTATCGTCCCATCACGCAGAGGCCGGAGCAGTGCCGGTTTGTGTTCTCTGATTACTAACCGCTATCAGATCAAGATAGAGCACCTAGACAGTTGTCCGCCATTAGCTATGGCCATTTTAATTCAAAACCTGAAGCCTTCCCTTATGATAATTAATGTTTATCTACCCCCACAAATTAACAAAGAGAAATTGCAGGTACAATGGGAGACCTTGAACAGTTATTTATTTTCTTTAGAGGCAGAACACCCTTCGGGTGAAGTTTTCATTGCCGGAGACTTTAATGCCAGAATCGGAAATGACAACTCTGCTCTACTGGACTCAATGGGCAGCAGCTTGGAGGACCATTTCCCAGAACAGTTTAAGCTTCCAAGGCGTTCCAAAGATTTCCAGATTAATCCTGCGGGGCACCATCCGGCCAGACTCTCTATGGGGACCGGAAAGATTATCTTATATGGTTCGTTTGTATTGAACCACGCTGGAGAATTTACTTTCTGCTCCCACAGGGGGAGCAGTGTTATTGACTATGTAATTGCTTCTCCCAACTTGAGCGACAAGGTAGTCGATTTCCAGGTGGGATCGCAAATCGACAGCGACCATTTCCCCCTAATCACTAAAATAAAATGTAACCAACTAACATCTAGCACATCATATCACCTTAATAATAAAGAAAGTAAGGCACCTTACTGCATGAGAAAGAAATGGTCCCCAAAAATAGAGGATAAGATAAATTTAGCATTAAACTCTAACCATTTTATAAACTTGAAACAGAATTTGTCTGAGGCATTAGACCCGTCAGAGGCCATCTTTCATTATGAAAACCTGATGGCTGAAATCAATAGTATCTTAAGTCAACAAACCTGCTGGAGACCCTATAAAAATGCAAGACTTAGTCCAAATTCCTGGTTTGATAGAGATTGTCTTCTTTTGAAAAACCAGTTACATTGCCTGTATCACTCTTATCAATTAATCCAGTCAGATTCTTCTCCTCCAAGTGAATATATTACATTAAAAAATTATAAGTTTGTAATAGCTGAGAAGAAGCAAACTTTCATCAAGGAAAGATGGAACTTAATGATTCATTCGGTTCGTTCCAACAATAGTAAACAGTTTTGGATGTTGGTTAGGGGTGCCTTAAAAAGCAGGTCAGGCTCCTTGGATGCCCAGATTCCTGCTCACATATGGAAGGATCACTTTACCAACATTTGTTTTTATCCTCAATCCCCGGGTCTAGATCCCCCTCATCCAGCACCTCCAAACTTACCTAAATGGGACCCAGTGAATACTTTAGAAATCAAAAATTTGATTTCTAATTTAAAACTGAGAAAAGCTGCCGGTCCAGATGGGATCCCTCCTGAACTCCTAAAAAAGCATTTGGAGTGGTGGGCCACTCCTTTGTCCACCCTTTTTACATTAATAGACCAGTCCGGAAGGGTACCTGCAACATGGACTAAAGCCATAGTAGTGCCTATTTTTAAAAAAGGAGACCCCCAAGACCCAGGAAACTACCGCCCAGTCAGCTTGCTGTCCATTATAGGGAAACTTTATGCTCTCCACTTAGTGAAAAAAATGACAACCTGGATGGACAACTATAGGATTCTGGGCCCGGAACAAATTGGCTTTTGTAAAAGTAGACATACACTAGACCAGTGTTCAGTATTTGCCCATCTTGCAGAGATGAACAATGTCATGGGTGGGAGGAGACTGTTTGTAGCTTTTTTTGACCTAAAAGGGGCTTTCAATTCAATCTCAAGGACTCTACTGTGGGCCAAACTGGAAAAAGCCTCAATTGATAGGAGACTGCTGTTTCTCATTCAAAAGCTATATCTCAATACGAGCTGCCAGATGCGCTATGGCCCTGCTGGGGAACTGTCGGATAGGATCCCAAATAACAAGGGGGTTAAACAGGGTTGCATTTTGGCACCCTATTTATTTAACCTTTTCACCAATGATTTGAGCAAGTTCAGGGTCACCCCCCCCCCCAAGTTAGGTTCCCAGCAAATTTCACTAGTCCTCTATGCAGATGGTGCAGCAATTCTATCCCAAACCCAATTGGGTCTTAAGAGGCTTATAACAGCTTTTACAATTTATTGCGTTAACAACAGCCTGTCCATCAACACCCAGAAATCAAAGATTTTAGTTTTTTCAAAGAGGTGGAAAAGACGGTGTTGGTCTCTACACAATGACTCTCTGGAGCAGGTTAAGGAATATAAGTACCTTGGGATTACCTTTAGATATAACATGAGCTGGGCAACTCATTGAAGCCACGCCCTTAATCTTGATAAATGTAGTTCACAAGCAGTGGCTCGGTTTTTCTACAGAAGCGGAGGTTGCCATGTCCTGTCAGCCATTCAAGTCTTTCAAGCAAAAACAAGGGCTCTATTATTATATGGCATCCCAGTGTGGATCAAAGCACTCAACTCTGAGGTTGAAAAAATTCAATCTGCTTTTTTGCGCCAAATTCTGGGGGTCCCAAACTGCGTACCCTATGCAGTGTTGTGCCTCGAGGCAGGAGTGGGTAGATTGGAAATTAACGCCTGGACCCAGACCTTAAAGTACTGCCTTAGAATCCTTTTTTTGTGCAGACCAACTGGGGCACGTGTCTAACATGCTGTTTGATTCTTACCAAAGCCAGTGGCAATCCTTCATTAATAAAAAAATTAGGTCTGTAGGTATCCCGCTTGACCATATTTTGACATTAGGGCAGAAACAGGCTCTAAGAATTCTTACCCAGAGGCTAAGTGACATAGAGAGGCAGGAACTTTTCTCCCTGGCACATAGAACCTGCTCCCCTTTGTCACAAGGTGTGTTTCCAAAGTATAAGACCCCCGCTGCATATTTAACCTCACTTTGTTCACCACAGGCTTGTAGAGCTTTCATGTTGGCCAGGATGAATGTATTGCCATCAGCACTCCTTCAGGGTAGGTTTACGGGGATTCTGCGCCAAGAAAGATTCTGCCCATGTGGAAACCAGTCCCCTGAATTTATCCAATACGTGCTTTTATTTTGCCCTTTTTATGACCGTATTAGAAACAACTTAATTGCTCCATTGCTGAAGAAGTTCCAAGGCCACCCTTCTAGATGGTTAGTCCAATACTGTTTAATAGATAAGAATTCTTATGTTACAGCCCAGGTAGCAAAGTTTTTTCTGGCCGCTATACGCGAGAGAGCAGAGATTACCTCGACCCTTCATCCATCTTCCTGATGTTTTTACCCATTTATAGTTTTACTCTTTCTCATTGTTTTTTATGATTCACTGTATATTTGCTTATACGGGTCATATGACCGCAATAAACTTGAAACTCAGGGCACCGCATGGAGCTTCCTGTTTCTCCGAAGGTGAAAAGAAATAAAAAAACCCCAGTGCCGATCAGCCCCAGGAACAGCTGGTCAGTGCTATGAGTTAAAAAGAAGAAGAAACCTGGATCATCTGTGTGGTCCCACGGCATCTGCCTTCTTAAAAGGTGGATTATCAAAGTGAGGCAAAAAATTCCCTACCTCGTGGGTGAATCACAGAAACCTCGCTTAAAGGGGCAATTCTTTTTTCTTTTTTTTCAAAAAGCCCGGTGGCTGTGGGGATGGCATTTTTAGACACGGTTTATCTACTAATTTAAACTGCTTTTAAAGGGATGTGGGACCGAGCCCTAAGCAGGACTTGGCTCTTTGGGTGGCTTGAGGTTCTGGGATTGGATCCAGACAGCTGAAGGGTGAAGACAGGAGCCTACTTGCCCAGAATGGTGAACAAATCCTGCAGGGAATATGGGGCAGGGTCATGGTCTTGTTCAGCTTTGGGAGCCCAATTGCTGCCCCAGGTGTATGAGCATCACGAAGTAGCATATGCCTATGTGGTTTCCAGAAGATAACTTATTCTTCAGATACATATTCTGGAACCAAAGGGGTGGAGAAAAGTTGAGTTTGTCATTGCAATGCTGTGGAATGCTGACCTTCATGGCAGATGAAGGTCTTGCAACACCAATGTGAATCGTCCTTTGTTCTCACTTTATACTGTATCTCATACCCCTAATTTTATTTATTATCCACTTGGTTTTATTTAAGTGGCTCTTTTAGGTTTTTGCTTTTTAGTTGTTCATCAGGTGATAACATGATATTAGCAGCATGGACGATACAATAACTTAAAACTGTTAGATCCTATTTACTGGACCCAGGTTCATTTGGTTCTCGATCCTGCACAAACTTTCCCCCCCAACCATTATGTCTATGTTCCTATATATTCATCTAAACTTGATGTGTATATATGATTTTGGATCCATGTGGCTGTAAACTTATCATTCTTGCATACAAAGGGAAGTCATGGGTTAAAGAAGCCTGCCACCCTCTCAGCAATGCCTCTGAGATCCAGTGACTGCTGAATGCCCTCTGAACAGATCAGAGAAGCTAAATAGGTCAAGTATTTTTAAACTACCTACTGTTTCTCAAGAAAGTCATCTCCTAATATTTTTAAAGCTTATCTGCATTCTATGGGAAGCAGTTAAAAGCTTTCCATTGGTCTTACATGAATTTCCATGATGGCAGCTCCCAGTGATTAGTAGCTTTCAAATGGCCTTTAAAAGGGGATTTTAAAAGTGATTCCAGGTGTTGCAAAAATAAATAAATAAATAAAAGGACTACCTGCTAACTATAATACCTTGATGTATCTATTTTTCCATTTAATTCACCCCGGTTTCTATTTGATGGATGCACGAGGTAGCTAAGATTCATAAAATAAATCCCCAAATTAGAGCAACACCCTCACTTGCATGTTTTTTGTGCGGTTAGGACTTGTTCCCTTTAGAAGTGATAAAGAAGAGATAGGATTCTTCCTCTGAGGCAGTAAAACAGCCAACAGTAGGCTTAAGAAGCTGATTCTCAATTGCTCTGGAACAAAGCATTACTCTGAGTTTCTTTCTGATCCACACATTAGTTATCTTGGCCAGTTATAAATTATGAGACCAAGTAGGAATTTTTATTATCCCCTCTCATTTGACATTCTTGGAACACTTCTTTCATTTACTTCATGGTGCCACCTCTGAAAGTTTTTGTGGAAGGCTTTGCAACCTAACATGTTGCCTCTAGTAGGTATGTATGGGAGGGACCTTTCTGAGATGGGGTGACTGTCCATCTGTGCAGCACGAGCCAGTCATTCCTTCCCTGCCTCACCTTTCTGGTGAGAGCTCTTTCCCTCTCTTTTCTCTGTTGGAAGCAGCCAGTGGGTCTGCAGGGGCATGTTACTGAGAGGCCGTTGTGTCTTGTCAGTTTGCTGTTTGATCAGTTCAACTGGAAGTAAATGAAATCTTTTAATTCTTCCTACTTCAAACATCTCAGAGTGGAGATGGGCACGACCAGGAAAAAATACGTTTCGAGTTGTTGTGTGCCGGAGCCGGCCCGTTTCGGCTCGTTTCCGTTTTTCGCGAAATTTTTCAAAAATTTGTTGTTTCGTTTGTCGGTTTTTCGTCTGTCGTTAGTACTGTTTTTTTTGGGGGGGCTCCTGGAGGCACCTCTCTGGGGTGGGTGCCTCCTCTGGCCCGCCATGAAGGGAAAGCGGGCTCCTGGAGGCACCTCTCTGGGGTGGGTGCCTCCTCTGGCCCGCTACAAAATGGCATGCATAGCCAATTGGATATGCATACCATTAAGCTGCAGTACCAGGCAGAGGCACCTCTCTGTCGGGTGCCTCTGTGACTCACTGCCTGCGGTGCACTTGGGCTGGGGAATGAAGTGAGAGAGGACCCCTACGGGTGCCCTGTGACTCACTAAGAAGGGAAGTGTACTTGCTGTAGTGCAATGTGAGTACACATCTGGCTTACTGGTTAGGGGTTAGCACAAGGGCTAGGCTTAGGGTTACGGGCAAGGTTAGGGTGAGTTACTGGGGTGCACCTCTGGGTGCCTCTCTGACCCACTAAGAAGGACAGTATACTGGTGTATGGGTTAGGGTTAGTGGCTTTTTATGCCCGACTGGCACATCCCAGAAGTCTCAGTCAAAACCTGGCCAAGTGGCCATGCAATTGGTGGAATGGCTCCAAAAATTTGCATGGTCCACTCCCATGGCCAGCCCATCATTGCGCAGGTGTAAAAAAATAAAAATAAAAATAAAATAAAATAAAATCAATGGAGACGTTTTGTTGCAAGAAAAACCCACTGATGCTACTGAAAAAATTCAGGCAGTTTTAAAATAGCTATTTTCGCATGTTTCTGTGCTGCTTTGGTGTGTATTTGGACCACGCGATTTCAAAATAAATATTGCAGTCGCCCCATTTTGGATCCCCCGCCCACACCGCATGGCATGGCGACTCGGCGAGATGGATGCCCCCCATCAGAGCAGCCCAGGACAGGAGAGGGGGGGAGGCCAGGGACCCCCCCCCCAGAAATCACCCCTCTGGTAGGTGCCCTCACTCAGGCAGGCATATTTTCGACTGCTTTTTTGACCGGGAATCGGGGTTTTTTATTTTTAAAACTTTTTTTCTGTGCCGCGCCGCTTGGCGAGTTGGCGTGGTGATTCGACGAGGATGCGCACTTTGCGCAGCCCAGGAGAGGCCGGGGGGGAGGCCGGGGACCCCCCCCAGAAACCACCCCTCTGGTAGGTGCCCTCACTCAGGCAGGCATATTTTCGCCTGCTTTTTTGGCCGGGAATTGGGGTTTTTTTAATTTTAAAAACTTTTTTTCTGTGCTGCGCCGCTTGGCGAGTTGGCGTGGCGACTCGATGAGGATGCGCACTTTGCGCAGCCCAGGAGAGGAGGGGGGGAGGCCGGGGACCCCCCCCAGAAACCACCCCTCTGGTAGTTGCCCTCAGGCAGGCATATTTTCGCCTGCTTTTTTGGCCGGGAATCGGTTTTTTTAATTTTTAAAACTTTTTTCCTGTGCTGCTTGGCATCGCGCGATCGCTGCGATGCCAGGAATGACAACGACAAATCAGACCCAATTTTTCTTTAGTCGGTTCGAGTTCGAGTTCTGGCAGAGTAATTGTCGTTCTTCGTTCTGTTACGTAACAGAAACGAGAAACAGAAATGGAAACGAGAATTTCGCCAAGTCGTGCCCATGTCTATCTCAGAGTATCTGTAAGGAACAGTTGGTGAGAAAAAGGAGTTGTTTACTCCGGTGAACTTCAAGCTATTTATTCTGCTCTGTGAATCCCTGCACTTTGACTGCACGGCTAAAGATGTTTGGCCAGAAATTCAAAACTATGAAACAAGTTTTCTCTCTGCAGTAGGTACAATGGTGAATGTGGAAGAAGTAACGATATTGCTTTATAGGGAACACCATCAGACATCTTCACAATGAAGGTTTACAGGTTGGCTGAAGCTTAGTTGGTTGTCCAGATTTCCATCCTTGAAAATGAAGGTAGATTTACAGAATTTGTGATTTGTCTTTTATGCTGTGATGCTGTATTCCAGATTCCTGCTGCTCTTTATTTATTATTTGTTTCATTTTTAATCCAGCGGTGATGCTTTGCTTTGGTGTTCCATTATAAGAAAGAAAGAAAAAGAGATCACAGATAAAATGGAGAAAGAGGAGGGAAATGATATGAGAGCTGAGATGTTCCAGGCACAAGAAATGAGGGGGAAGGTCTCCAATGGACATTACATCTGTGCTGAGTAGAAGTCTAAAAAAGAAGTGGGGTTCTGGCTTAAGCAGGGGGTTCGACTCAATGGCTTGTAGGCGCCTTTCAACTTCATCCTGATGCTCCCATGCTTGTCCTCTTTTAATTCATACTGACAGGCTGGGATCCAGTGCAAATCCTTAATCCATTGTTATATGAAAGACAACTCCTTCTGTTCAGTGCCCAGGCTCCATATGTTCTGTTTCCCCTTCTGCAAGCCTGACTCAACAGTGGGGATGTAGTTCAATAAAAATATGACTTTGAAATGCTAATAGTGTATCAGTATTAACTGAAAGATAAGCCGCCCCAAAGGCATAAAACAAGGTAGCCTCAGCCCATATGAACAAGGGACTAGAGATGGGCACGACTTAGCAGTATTCCCGTTTCCGTTTCCGTTACTCGTATCCGTTACTCTACGGAAACGGTAACGGGAATTACTCCGCCAGAATTCGAGCTCGAACCGACGAACGAACAATTTTGGTCTGATTTGTCGGGCTCGTTAATTGCATCGCGGCGATCGCGCAATGCCAAGCGGCACAGAAAAAAAGTTTTTAAAAGTTAAAAAACCCCCCGATTCCCAGCCCTAAAAGTAGGCGAAAACTGTCTGAGGGCACCTACCAGGCCAGAAGGGTGTTTTATTTGGGGGGGTTCCCCGCCCCCCTTTCCTTGGCTAGTGCTACTGCTGCGCTGCTGGTACCAGGCTGGGAGGGCGCATCCATTTGCCATGCAGTGCGGGGGATCCAAAATGGCGACCGCAATATTTTTTTTTTGAAATTGTTGCCCAAAACCCCACCAAAGCACCACAGAAACATGTGAAAATTAGCTATTTTAAATGCTTGAATTTTTACAGTAGCAGCAGTGGGTTTTTCTTGCAAAAAAAAGTCTCAGTTGATTTTATTTTATTTTATTTTATTTTATTTTTTTACACCTGCACATTTGCAATGATGGGCTCGCCCATGGGAGTGGACCATGCAAATTTTCCACCAATCGCATGGCCACTTGGCCAGGTTGACCACAGAGACTTCTGGGATGTGCCAATCGGGCATAAACAGCCCACTAATCGTAGCCCAAACCCGAACCCTAAGCCTAAGCCTAACCCATATGCCAGTACACTGTCCTTCTAAGTGGGTCAGAGAGGCACCCAGAAGTGCACCCCAATACTCACCCTAACCTCACCCGTAACTAGCCTAACCCTAGCCCTTGCACTAACCCGTCTTAACCCTAAGCCAGATCTACTTGCATTGCACTACATGCAAGTACGTGAGACACAGCGGGTGCAAAGAGTCTGCCAGTCCGTCACTTGTGGCTCTGGCTGACTCCTGCAGCTCCCTCCAGGAGCCCACTACCCCCCCAAACCAGTACTAACGACAACGAAAAAATGAAAAAAACGAACCGACTAATTTTTGCAAAATTTCGCGAAAAACGGAAACGAGCCGAAACGGACTGCCTCCGACACACGACAACTCAAAAACGTCATTTTCTCTAGTCGTGCCCATCTCTACAAGGGACTATATTTCCATCCCACAATGCCAGCAAAGGAGTTTGGCTGATGATTTTCCGTCCATTTTGCTACAACATCAAAGCCCAAACTCCTTCAGTCCTCTCTGCATTTTGAGAGGGAAATTCCAAAACCAATAAAAGTGGGCTCCCTTTTATCTCAGAGGTGTCAACTGTGTTCTTGCTCTCTTATAGAAAAAAATCTCATTTCTTCAAAAATGTGTGAGGAGGAGAAAATGAATCAGAATCAATCTATTGTGGGGTTGCTGAGACAGCAGCAGGAAACAATAAAATACATGCTTGGAATGCTGTACGGAACAGTTATTTTATCTGTAATTTATTGTTCAGACCAGGACAATTTAAATTGAATATTACGATGGAGATTTTTCCGAAACAAAGGTACCCTGTTGATAGCAGTGGGTATTAAACACTGAAGTGCTACAGAATTACAGCATAATTGGTACCTGAGATTTTTCTGGAAAGTTTACTCCTTAAGAAATGTTTGCCGACTGGCTACTTTGTTGGAGCCATCCGTGCAAATTACCACAACCTCCAGTCCACGCAGTGTATTTTCCTCATTCACATTTCTTTGAGAGGGGTTTACTAGCTCTGACTGTACACAGCTGTTCCAAGATCCTGAAGGGCATTTTGGGATTGATTATCCATCTGCTCTTTCTTACTGTTAACAGCGGAATGACAAGAGCATAAGGGAATTTGTCTTAAATAATCGGCAAAAAATGTGGGGATACCAACATTTGTTTCCCACCAGCTGCTTTAGTTATTGCTCCTGATGCCATTTTAAGCATTGAGATTTGGATTCAGTCTGGATGTTGTGAGGTTCTCTGTACATGAAGTCTGCAGTAAAAACAAAGAAATGAGACAGGTGACTAATAGCTCATCGATAAAAATAAAATACTGATTAAATAAAGTGGAGCTGTCCCGTTTAGAGTAAGGCATCATAGCAAAACTCTTTTCTGAATTTGATTTTTCAATTGTGGCCAAAATTATCCATTTATGAACATATATATTTAAACATACTTTCCATGCATTTTCCCCCTTTAAAGGCATCAATGAATATGGGGACAGGAATTGATTTAATTAATTTATTCATATTCCACATTTTGGCAAACTAATGAACACAGGCTGGAGCGGCACAGATGAGGAGGAGGCTGATAAAGCTTTCCCTCTTTTACAACTCTGTCAACGTTTAATATTTGGAGTAAAAGTACAATCTTTACCAGCTGAGCCAACAAATAGAAGCCTCCGGGGAAAATCTACATATAACCTCCCAGACAAAAAATTGGAACTTACTTAGGACTTCTATGTGTTCTAATTAGGGATGGGCATGAAACAGAAAAATGGCATTTTGTTTTGTTCCGTTTCATCTCCCCTGCATATCGTTTCATATCAAAATGATTTAAAAAAACATTACTTACAAAACAAAATAAAACAAAATGAATCCCCTGCAGCACCAGCACTCTAGCTGGTGTGGTGGTGGGGGTTCAAAAGCCTCCTCGCCAATGCCTCCCAGCGGCTTTTGACAGCTCGAGCTGTCAAAAATTCCCAGGATGATTTATATATTCCCCGCCTGACTGCTCCTTTGTCCCCTGCCACCCTCTCCTCCCGGTGTGTGTGTGTGTGTGTGTGTGTGTGTGTGTGTGTGTGTGTGTGTGTGTGTGTGTGTGTGTGTGTGTGTTTTTGTGTTTTGGACAGGGGGTGCTGTGGGCAGTGGGGCAACACTCCCTGTCCAAAACACTCCCCTCCCCGGGAGGAGAAGAAAGGAGCAGGGTGGTGTGGGGGTTTTGAATCCCCTGCCACACCAGCGGTCTCATTGGTGCCACAGGGAATTTTAAAAAGGCACTACCCACCACCCAGCTGGTGGTTTGAGCCATTTTTAAATTGCCTGCCCGCAACAGTGAAAAGCTTGCTGTTGGGGGGGGGGCATTTAAACCAGGCTCCAACCTTTGATAGCTGGGCTGGAGTCTGGTTAAAATGCCCCCCCGGCAATAGCAAGCCTCTTTGACAGGTCAGGGTGTGGAGAAGGGGTTGCCCACTTTCCACATCTGGACCTGTCAAAAAGCCACAGCTGGTAGCCGGGGGGGGGTGAAAGGCAGAAAAGAGCAGCGAGGGGCAAAAACTGCTCCATTTTGCCTTTCTGCCTCCCTCCATTTTCCAGCTGGGGCTTTTTGATTGGTTGGGGTGTATGGGAGGGGGAAGCACCCCTATTGCCCACAGTACTCCCAGTCCACACACACCCGGAGGAAGAGAAAGGAATAGGAGTGGCGGGGATTTTAAAAAGGCTCTAGGCCACCATCCGGGTGGTGGCCTGGAGCTTTTTTTTAAATCACCCACCCACAACAGCAAGAGGTTCACTGTTGGGGGGCATTTTAACCAGGCACAAGCCTATGACAGCTGGGCTGGAGCCTGATTATAAAATGCCCCCCCCCAATAAGAAACTTCTCACTGTTGCAGGTGGGCAATTTTAAAAAGGCTCCACTGGAGGCTTTTTAAAATCTCCCACCTGAAAAAGCGAGCCTCTTTGACAGGTCAGAGTGTGGGGAGGGGGCGCCCCCTCCTCCACACCCCCAACCTGTCAAAAAACCTTGCTGGGAAGTGGTGGGAGAGGCCAATGGCAGAAAAGAGCAGCAGGGGAACTGCTCCTTACTGCCTTGGGCCCCCTCCCCCACCTACCAGCTAGGGCTTTTTGACAGGTTGGGGGCATGGGGGGCACTGGTGGCACCTTTTTAAAATCCCTCCCAAAACAGCAAGAGGCTCACTGTTTTGAGTGGGCAATTTTTAAAAAGTACCACCAGAGCCTTAAATTGCCTGCCCACAATAGGGAAAGGCTCACAGTTGGGGGGCATTTCAAACAGGCTACAGCCTATGACAGCCTGGGGATTCCTTTACTGGAGCAGTCTGTCCAGTAAGGGAATTCCCCAGCAGGGGGCTGAGAGGGTAGTGCTGACATCTGTGGGATTCCCCATCACCTCCCAGCTGGTTTATTTTGATAGCCTGAGCTGTCAAAATCAGCTGGGAGGTGGTGGAGAGAACTGGGAAAGAGCCGCCTGATCGCAGCCCCCTGCTTTAAGGGAGATCTGGTGGTGTCTTCCCAGTTCAGAGGAACCGACTCAAAGACATAATTTCATTTTCAGTTCAGATGACACACTGTCTGCATTTTGTTCTGTTTCGTAACATTTTGAAAACTTACAAAATGATGAAACACTGTGTTGTTTTTGTAAGGTGCCCATCCCTAGTCCTAATGTTTTGGTGCCATAGTTGCTGGGTTGCTAGGCTGGATTAGGTTTAAATTTGGTGCAAATCAACTCTTCTCAAAGTCTACGTCATCTCCTCCCTCCCACTTTCCTTTTTTGTTTTGTTTTGTATTGTTTCCGTTCCGATTGCATATCTGTTAGCAGATCTCTGAAATCAGCTATCAGAAAGGCACTTGGGGAGGCATCAGAGGTGTCTGTTGCTTCAAAATCTACTTCCAGTCAAGATTGTAGTCCTAATCTAATTTCTCCCTAATCCAATTAGTGGGACAGCCACTATTACAAGACAAATCCAAGCGCCAGTTTATTAGGGAATCATGCAAATGGAGGGGGAAATCAGGGGAACTGGCTCCCAAATGTGAGAAGGATATGGTCAGATATTAACATTCTCACAATTCTGGAAATGTAGCTTTAACAATATAAGGCCCACCATAATTATTTTTGAATTTAACTTCCCTCTAATTTCACTGTGCTCAAATCCAGTGATATATACAGTGGACTCTCCTATAACGGGCAGTTTGTTTAACAGAAAACCCGCTTAAAGGAAAAATTTCTGGAGATCGGGGAAATTGCTTAACAGAAGTGCCTATGGGGCAAATCAGTACAACAGAAAAATGGTCAAGATTAGGGATTAATCCATTTTCAATGCATTCCTATGGGAAATTTGTACAAAGGAAAATTTGCTTAACAGAATTTCATTTGGAACAAATTAATTCCTTTAAATCTGATGTAAACAAAAAAATATCTGATTTTTATTTTTTTAAAAAATCATTGGTTTTTATCCATCCTGTTTTTACTGTTAGGTGAGTGGGTCCCTTTTTGTGATGAAGTACATGTCTGGTTTCTAAAGGAAACAAAGTGACATTCAGGAATGTGAGACTTGTCCCTATTGTATTGCATGGACCCATAATTCTTACTCCAGGCAATAAGAAAGACAGAAACATTTATAGGGATATGAAGAATCTCTTGGATTGATAGGCACATGAAGAAGTACTAAAGCAAATCATTACAGGCCAAAAGCATCATGAGGTTCTAGAAGGTATTCTGGAGCATTTAAATATTTCTATAATATAATGTGAAACAAAAAAGCAGAGGGCAGCAGCTGATTGCACACGGTAAAATGAATGTGGAGAGAAATGCAGGAAGAAAAAAGAACCTATTGGCAGAAGAACTTGGGATACTGTTTGGGACAATCAGCAGTCTCCCCCCCCCCCCCCCCCAAAAAAAAATCCTGAAATAAAGAGATGTGACATATTGAATGGGTTTATCTGAAGCTAAACCTTTATTTAACATTTAAATTACTACCCCTCCCTCAATTTCTACTATAGTGCAGAAACCTATTTCAAGATCCAGGGGTCACTACCTATAATGATAAGGTGATTCGAGTGTGTTCTGCATGATAACAGCATGGAGAGGAAAAGTGATTTTCCATTGGCTCAGAGTAAGGGCCAATGGAATGCTATGGGAAAGTATAAAAACAAACTAGCAGTAAGAGAGGAAAGAAGAAGGGGGAAAAGAGAGGTGGGGTGTTAGAACTGGTGTGAAAGTATCCCTGTCAGCTGTAGGTTAATGTTAATAATTTAACCAAAAAGCACATAGTATTTAAGACCTGGACACTAGAGATGGGCACGACTTGAAAAAAAAAATTTCGAGTTGTCGTTAGTCGGGCCAGTCCCATTTTGGCTTGTTTCCGGTTTTCGCGAAAATTCGCAAAAATTAGTCGGTTCGTTTTTTCGTTTTTTCGTTGTCGTTAGTACTGGTTTTTTTGGGGGGGAACGGGCTCCTGGAGGCACCTCTGTGGGGTGGGTGCCTCCTCTGGCCCGCTATAAAGGGAAAGTGGGCTCCTGGAGGCACCCGTGGGTGCCTCCTGCCACTAGGAAGGGGAAGCAGGCTCCAAGAGAGACCCCTCTACATGGGGGTCTCCCTTCCTCACCTGCTGCTGCTGCAAAATGCTATGCAATAGCCATATGGATATTGCATAACATAATGTGCAGACGTGAGACCAGTGTGAGAGTCATAGGGTCATACCTTCCCTGCACAGGGCTCCCGCACCACCATGTCTCACACAGAAGGGAATTGTACTTGCTGCGTGTAGTGCAATGCAAGCAAGTAGATCTGGCTTTAAGGTGGCTTAGTGCAAGAGCTAGGGTTAGGCTAGTGACGGGTAAGGTTACGGTGGGCTAGTGGGTTACACCTCTGGGTGCCTCTCTGACCCACTAAGAAGACAGTCTGTGACGTATTGGTACGGAGTCAAGGGTTAGGGTTAGGGCTAGGGCAGGTTTTAGGGGGCTTTTTGGCACATCCCAGAAGTCTCCATGGCCAAGTGGCCATGCGACTGGTGGGATGGCTCCAAAAATTTGCATGGTTGTCCACTCCCACATGGCTGGCCACTTGGCCAGCCCATCATTGCGCAGGTGTAAATCAAATCAAATCAAATCAAATCAATGGAGGACAGAGGAGGAGAGGAGAGACATTTTGTTGCAAGAAAAAACCCACTGCTACTGTGAAAAATCTGGCAGTTTATATATTTTCGCGTGTTTCTTTCTGTTGTGCTTGTGTGTTTTTGGACCACGATTTCAAAAACAATATTGCGTTCGCCGCCCCATTTTGGATCCCCCGCCCGCACCGCATGGCATGGCGATGGCGACTCGCGAGTCCGGCTGCCCAGGACGGGGGGTAGGCTGGACCCCCCCCTCCAGAAACCACCCCTCCGGTAGGTGCCCTGCGCCCTTAGTCAAGCAGGCATTTTTCCGCCTGCTTTTTTGGCCCGGGAATGGTTGGGGGGAGAGTTTAAAAGTTTTTTCCTGTGCCGTCCGTGCCGCTTGCTTGCGCTTTAATTGCGGCGGCCGGCGGCGAGACTGGGCTTTTTGCTGGCTGCGAGCCTGCGGCGAGTCCCACCAGAGCAGCCCAGGACGGGGGATGAGGGGGGAGGCCGGGGACCTCCAGAAACAACCCCTCTGGTAGGTGCCCTGAGGCACAGCAGGCATTTTACCGCCTGCTTTTTGGCCGGGAACCGGGTTTTTTTAACTTTTAAAAACTTTTTTTTCTGTGCCGCGTGTGGCATCGCACGATCTTGCGATGCAAGGAACGAGCACGACAAATCAGACCAAAATTGTTCGTTCGTCGGTTCGAGCTCGAAGTCTGGGGGAGTAATTCCCGTTACCGTTTCCGTAGAGTAACGGAACCGAGTAACGGAAACGGAAACGGGAATACCGCTAAATCGTGCCCATCTCTACTGGACACTCAAACATATGTTTAGTCCAAAGAGCCTAGGATTTCTTGTTTCATTTCTGTTATATTTCGGTATGCAGCTAATCTCAAATTGGACCCTTGGGTGGGCAGGTAGGTTGCAACAATGTAGAAAGGATGGTGAGCTGCCTAGATGTCCTAAGCTGTCCTAGATGTTCCTGACTTCAGAAGCTAAGCAGGTCGTCCCTGATTAGTACTTGGATGGGCGACCACCAGGGAATACCAGGTGCAGTAGGCTCCTGGAGTAGGAACTGGAAAAAGTTCCAGTATTCCTGCCAAGAAAACTCCATGGACATGGAATCATGTAGAGTCGGTCATGACTGTAACGACACAACACACACAGAAAGGATGGTGAGGGCAGTGCTGCCTTATGTAGGCTGCACACCTCAAACTCAGCACTCAATTATATATTCTACCAGCACCCATGGCCAGGAAGTACACATTTCCAAAGAAAAAGCTAACAACGTACCAGTGAAGTTTCAGTTTCCTTAAAACTGTGTTTGCTTTGAATGTCAGTCATAAAGACAATCATCGATACAAGGCTGAATGCTGTCCTTTTCTGCTGGTAAAGGGAGAGAGCTTGTAAAGTGGATAGATTTACTTTTAGATCTTGGGTGTTTGGTTGTGCAGTCCCCCCCCCCGAATTGTCTCTGGCAGCTGCTGCTGGAAAACGTTATTTGTTCTCACCAACAAAATAGTGGTGGTGTCAAGAGTGGGGAGTTGCTAATATAGGGCAATGTTGGCATTGGTAGAAACAAGAAAAGTGCTTTCTTGAACTTCCCTCAGTTATGGAGAAACAAAACTTTCCTATCCTCTGAGCTTTTGCCTTTCTCCAGTTGAGGGTCCTCCCCCAAAGCGTTGAACCCTACCTTTTTTTTTTCAGTTGTCCTATCCAAAGTCAAAACAACCATGATGATGTCCACATTCCAACAGGAGCAGAACAAGCAAAAAAGGTTCCCCACCATTTGGGCACCTCCACTGTCTCTTAAAAAGAAAACTAATCTCAAATGTGACAGTGGAAAGAGAAAGTGCAAACACATGCACAGTGTTTTTGTGAATGCAAGGTGTTGTTTCATTACCTTCTGCTGCAAAGGGTCTCTATCTTACAGGGCCCCATTACGCACTGTGCTCTGTACACAGACTGTACCTTAGGTCAGGAAGGTGCACCCTTGGGACCATTGGGCTACCAAATAAAGGCTGATTCTGCACATAGCGGAACTTGACTTGTTTCCATTTTCACTGCCAGCATGGAGTCAGGGAATGTGGAGAGCATGACACTTTGAAATATTCTACCATTTGCAGCTGAGGTGGGAGTATGGAATAAATAATCCTGGCTGTTAGGTTGTAGAAAGTGAGATTTCAAGGAGCCTGACATTTAGGCTGACAGTTTGCAAGTTCACCAAGTGTTCTTATGTGTGATATACATTGGAAAGAAAACAGCAAAAAAAGGGAACCCTGCCTGTTAAATTGGGCTGTAGCAGACCCCATTTTATCCCTTTCACCATACTGGATTGGTTTGCACATGATCTCTGTTAGGTGATTCATGTTCGACACCACGGCCGCTGATCTGTGGAGTTCCCCAGGGTTCTGTTCTGTCTCCTATGTTATTTAACATCTATATCAAACCACTGGGGGGGATTATCAGGTGCCATCAGTATGCCAATGATACCCAGCTCTACCTCTTGTCACCTCTGGACTCTAAGGGAGCTACTATCTCAATTTTACATGCATGTTTAGCTGCAGTAATGAACTGGATGAGGATGAACAAAATGAAACTAAACCCAGAAAAGACAGAGGTGCTCCTGCTCAGTTGAAAGGGAGAACAAAGGATAGGGATGCAACCTGTACTGGATGGGATCACCATCCAATTGAAAAATCAGGTACAGAGCTTGGGGGTGCTCTTAGATTCATCCTTGAGCTTGGATGCCCAGGTCACGGCTGTGGCCAGGAGCGCATTTGCGCAATTAAGGATAGTATGCAAGTTATGCCCCTTTCTTGAGAAACCAGCTCTGGCAACAGTGACACATGCCCTAGTGACGTCCCGGCTAGACTACTGTCTCTATGTGGGACTACCAATGAAAAGTCTCAGGAAACTTCAAAGGGTCCAAAATGCAGCAGCCAGACTGCTGACTGGGGCAGGGTACAGAGATCACATCACACCCCTACCAAAGCAGCTCCACTGGCTGCCAATCAGGTATCGAGCAAAATTCAAGGTGCTGACCTTGACCAACAAAGCACTATATGACCTGAGTCCTAGCTAACACAAAGATTGAATATCACAGAATGAACCAGCTTGGGTGTTAAGGTCATCAGGAGAGGCCCTTCTCTCCATCCTCCCACCCTCACAGGTACGTCTCATGGGAACCCATGAAAAGGCCTTCTCGACTGCTGCACCCAGACTCTGGAGCTCCCTCCCACTAGAGACCAGGACTGCCTCATCTCTGTTGTCCTTCCGGAAACAGGCAAAGACCTTTCTCTTCAGGCAAACTTTCCCTGAATGATGGACTACCATATGTATTTTATATGACTCTATGGGTTTGCATAGACTTTGTGTTTATGACTACTTATGACTGTGTTGCTTTAATGTAATTTTTGTCTTTTAATGCTGTAAGATGTCCCTCAATTCCTTGTTCTCAAATACTTGAACATGTCTTAATTGTACTGGACTGTATATTATCCGTCATTACTGTAAACCCCCTTGGGTGCTTGTCTAAGGAGAAAGGCGGGGTAAAAATACTCTAAAATAAATCAAAATAAATAAAAAAAATTCTCTATTGCTTACTGCTTAAAACTCAGCACTCTACAAAAGGGTGGACCTCGACTGGCTCTCTTCTCTCTCTTTCACTTTCATTTGCAGACACTTAATGCCTCAGAGTCAGAACATGATCACCTACTACCAGGAATTGTTATTTGCTTTTCTAACAATTTTTCTAACAATTGCTTTTCTAAGTGAGATGTTTAAGGAGTGGTTTTATCAGTTCCACACAACAAATGAGCTTCCATGGGTGACTCAGGATTTGAACATAGGCCTCCTATATTGTAGTCTGCCACTCTATCGACTATACCAGGCTGGGTATCCCTTTTTACTACATAACACTCTACAGTTGCACTTCCCTTTTTCAAAACTGGAGGTAGGCATCTAGTCACTTCTGAATTCAGCCCTTCTCTTTTTTTGCATTTTGGGTGTTTTCTGAATCAGGAGAGGGCCTTAAGTTAAAACAGTCATAATTTCAAGCAATCAAGTCCTAGCATTTGCAATTTAGTGAGATATTTAAGTGCTAGAGGACTCTGTTGTACTCCCTTAACAAACAGTTGACAATTTTAACTCCTTCCCCAACCTACAAATCAAAGAATTCCAAGTGACAGTGCCATAGCAATTAAACTGCTATAAGTGGATAGTTTCCATGCAGTCATGAATGCATTTCAGTTCAATGCCCACTCATTAAATCCAACTGAACAAGATTAATAAATAACCACACTAGTCAAGTCATAGTTATTCAAGAAAAGCATCTTTTGATGCCAGACACTATAATTTTAATTTCACGGAAGGTCTAAACATTCACTCGACCTGACCAATGAACTTCATAAACTTGCGGTTGTCGCGATATTTGGAGATATTGTCTGGGTTCCAGGTTACATCCAGCCAGGCCAAGATAATCCTTGGATCTATAATGACCATAAAAAAATCCAAGTATTTCCGACAAATTCGAACCATCCACTGCCAAGTATTTTCCCCCATCTGTGCCCTTTCTTGTTCTTCCAGGATACATTTGATCCAGTTTAGGGTCTCCTGAAGCTTCTGGATCTTCTTCAGTGTACTCCTCCTCTTACATTTGGTGTGGTGCTCGATCATCTTCAGAGCCCTGGGTTGCACTTCTTTTAGTAGAGAGTTGGTGTCATCATCATAATCCCAAATGCAACCCAAAGCAAGATCCTCAGCAGCTTCTTCCCAGTGGCCTAGGAGCATATGGGCTTTCCCCCTCCACTTGTAGGCCTGTCCATCCTCAGGGTTGAGCTCAGAAGCTTTGTTGCAGTCCCTAATGGCTGCGTTGGGTTTTTGCATTCTGACAAAGATGCTGGCTCGGTTGGTGTACAAGTGTGAGGACTGTGGGTTCAATTTGATAGCCTCTGTAAACAGATCAATGGCATTCTGTAGCTCTCCTTCCTCTAGGGCAGCATAGGCCTCCTCTTTCTTCTGCTCAGCCTCGGTCTTCATGTCATTTGTCACCTCTACAGTTTCATCTCCCATTTCCTGGGGATCATCTTCATCTGGTTTGATTACTCCCTCTTCCTCCGTCTCCAAGTCACTCTCCTCGCTTGTAGGTTGATCTGCTGGCTTCACTTCCTCTTTACCTCTCAGGGGGAAGGGCTCAATTCTCTGGAACCCTGAGATAGTGTCCCCCATGCTCTCCAAGGAATCTCTTAGAAAATTTAGCTGCTTTGCTCTCAGAAGTGTTGGATCTTGCTTGTAAAGTGTAAGCAAGGCTTGGAGATCACCAACATTTTTAGGATCCATGATGCCCTGTCCAGCTAGAAGCTGAGGTGAATAGCAGGATGCAGCAAAATCTGTCTGCTAGAGAAATAAGTACTGGGTGGGGAATGAGTCATGCACGAATATCAGATGAATTACAAAGCCACTACCACAGGAGAGGAAAGGAATATGTTTCCCATGTGTCCCCCTCCATGTGATCCTGCTGCTGAACTTGGATAAAGCCACAGAACATTAAAAGCACTAGTATCTATGAGGTCTGGGTTATGTCAAAAGTTCTGCTGATGTCATGGATTGTGACATCACTTCAGTACTGAAGATGAATTTCCAGGTTTGTTGACTTCATGATTTTAGCAATCATGTGCACTATCTTCAGATAAATATATAAAAGTGAACCATATCAGGGATACCTCTGCAATTACAGAGCAATAGCTGGACTCCCAGTATATGCAAGATCTCCCCTTAGTCCCAGAGGTCTGGTTTATATACCCCCTGGCAATCTTCCTCCTAGCCATTCTGTGGAGCTAAAGGATGAAGAGAAATACTTGTGTCCCCATTCTCAGATTCGGATATACTTTTTTTCTTTATTGTTCCAGTCCTCTTGATTTGCTAAACCCACTGAAATAGATTGTGCTTTTAGGATTTGGTGTGTATGTGATTATGGAAAGTTAATTGTTGTATGGTCCTTCAATGTACAGGTTATACTATTTGGGTTACACACATGTGCGTGTGTGTGTGCGGGCGCGCACGCACGCACGCACACACACACACACACACACACACACACACACACACACACACACACAGAGAGAGAGAGAGAGAGAGAGAGAGAGAGAGAGAGAGAGAGAGAGACACAGTGGTCAAAACTGGCTCCTCCTTCATTTATGGGATTATGTTTTCTATTTAAAAATATAGATCTGAAAATATAAATATGACATTACAGACCCAAGAATGAGGCAGGTTAAAAGCCTTCTGAAAGGCACAGAGTGGGTTAGCCCTGATCTGAATATTTAGGCACAGATTGTGTTGAGTGTGGAGGTTTGCCCAACTAAAGCATTAAAATGAACATCTATGTTCATAATCAATTGGCATGGCAATATATGTTACAGAAGTAAGACTCTGGAGCTTGATTTAATTGATTAAGTCATGGATCGTAAATGTAGATTCCAATCCATTGTTTTTTTAGTTTGTTAAGAATTCCTCAGTGATAAAATCACAATTCCGGACAGGCTCACTAAGAGTTAATTTGCTTACTATTATCAGTTGTTCACTGAAGGGTTTTGCAGAAGGCAGTGTTCCATACAGCATTTTTCAGGATGTACTCTTAGTTCATATGGGATTATTGTGAAGCTGAACCAGCATAACCACTTAATTTTAAAGGTTCATAACTAATTGAAACAACTCACAAAAAAAATTGCCAGCCTCAGTCATAGGATTAACTGTTTATTTTTAGACGCATGAGGCACTTTCAGTTTATAGCAAAAACTGTAAGGTGTAAATGTGACATAGCTTTGTTTGCAAATATCTATATCAAACTGGTATGGTTGTCAAGGAGCTGTGAAAAACTCCGCACATTCAGTAGCAAATCTCATTTACTTCTGCGTAAGTTGCTGAATGGCCATAATTGTTCTTGTTGTGTCATACAGTCGTGTCTGACTCTTTGTTACCCCGTGTCCATGGAGTTTTCTTACCAGGAATACTGGAGTGGCTTGCCAGTTCCTACTCCTGGCAACTACAGCACCTGGCATTCCCTGGTGGTTGCCCATCCAAGTACTAGCCAGGACCAACCCTGCTTAGCTTCTGAGATCAGGTGAGATCGGATGTGCTCATAACTGTCCTTGAAAACAGTATCTGCTCACCATTTGCATTTTGTCCCAAGGCTGAGCTCCTTGGGATGGCAGCCTCAATATCAATGCTAGACCTCATTGATGTGACCATACATAGGCATGTATCCAGTAACAGTGGTGTTATTAACAAAATGCATTTGAAAATGTGTCAGCTGAATGCAGTGGATTTAGTGTGTATATGTCAGAACACATGGAAATAGCAGAATTCCTAGAAACAGAATGCCTGTTGTTAAAAACTGCCATCCTTTGCTCAGATAGCTGATCTGGAGAATAACATGGTCTGTAGTGTACAAAAAATACCAGGATATTCAAGAGAATCAACAGGATTGCATTCCCCCCTGCTTCTTGCTTGGCAGAAAACATACATCAGAACAGCTAACAAGGCAGTCCTAACTAGTTAAGATGGGTGAGGGTTGAACTGACATCTATCCATCTGAGGCAGTCCTGAGGCTAATTTCCATCAGACCAGGGAGGATGGAAATTTCCTTGCTTTTGTACAAAGAACAGAAAATATCATAAATGGGAAAGATGGAAAAAAAAGAAAAAAGAAAGATTTGAGGTACAGAGTTAACCAGACACTATTCACTACTATTACATTCATTTCTTTTTATCAAACTGTTCTTTTCAAGCTTGTAGGCCATTGTGAAGTTCTCCACAGCTTTCTCCAATTGCTCCATGAGGATTACTTTTTTACAGTCTCTGATGGCAGCATTTGGTTTCTTCAATTTCATAAAAATGCTTGCCTGATTCACATATGTGAAACTGGACCAGGGATTCAACTTGATGGAATCTGTATACAATGCAATGGCCTTTTAGAGGTCACATTTATCAGTACCATCCAATGCTTCCCCCCCCTCTTTTCTTCAACCAGATGCACCATCTCACTGGTTAGCCTCACATTCCCACCTCCCATTTCTTGGCCTGCTTCAACAATCTCACCATCCTCATCATTTTCAAAATCACTTTCATCACTTTTGGCAATATTCACTGTTTATTCCTTTTCAGCTGCTTATCTCCTAGAGCACTGATGGCAAACCTTTTAGAGACCGAGGGCCCAAACTGTGATTCAAAACCCACCAATTATTCTCAAAGTGCCAATACAGCCATTTCAGGTGGCTGTGAAGGAACTATGTTGGGTGCCCACAAAAAAGATTTTAAGTGCCACTTTTGGCACCCATGCCATAGGTTCTCCAACACTGTCCTAGAGGGATGTAGGTGGATGCTTAATATATTTTCCACATGTAAAATGTGGCCCTCAGCAAGCTAAGCTCTTTGGCTCCTCCAAGTCCAGGATCATGACTATATATATACTGTATAGACTAGGGCCTGATGATTTTTCACTCTGCTGCACTCCATGGAGATGAGATGAGAGATGTTCAACTACAATCTCATTAAAAGAGTGGTACTACTAATATTTAGTAAAGCTTGAAAATCAGGTCAGTCTTCTAATCTTCTAGTTAATAAAAAGGATGAAACCCATTTCACTAGTTCCTATTGTCACAATTTATCCTCATTCTCATGATGTCACCAGGATTAACAGAGCAAATCTTAAAATATCATTTAAAGCTTCATGCTCTTTGCTCATGGTAGCTCTAATATACAGGAGACTTTTCATGTTCAGTTAAGGGTGTAGGTTTATTTTATTTTTATATATTTCAGGCATTTTGTAGACATCTTTATGATTTCAGCTTAGCTGCTGAAGTAATTTGCTGTAATATTCCTTTCCTTTCACAGACACAGGACAACTCTGAATTATTGACACAAAAAAGAAATAAAAATACTAGAAGTCATTGGACATTGAGAATCATTATAACATCACCATTTCCCCATCTTTATAGTACTAACTGAAGTTAGATTCCACTGAACTTCTTAATGATCTACCCCTTATTTTTTCAAGCTCAGAAGTTCAACTAGAATCAGGTCTCATCAGATAATTTCAGACACTTGTTGAGGTAAAATAGGCTTCTCTCTTAAGTTTTAAAAAAAAAACTGGGGCACACACACCGTACACTTTTTTTTTAGTTTTGGGGTGTGATTCAAGTTAATAAGCTTTGGTTTATCACTTTTAAAGACTGATGATGTAAAAGCATCAAACCAGTAGGCCTCAGTTTCCATATCTACATCCTTGTACAGTAAGTATATACTCAGAAATGGATAGTTGGTGAATATGAAACCTAAAAAGGGGCATGGACTCACCATAAGTCAAGGTCACCCATTGTGTACCTTTTATTTATGTTACTGTTGCATTGGTAACAGCCCTGGAGCATAGAGCTCTGAACCATCAAGTCGATAATGACTTCTAAATAAGGCTTTCAAAGTAAGTGAGACAAGTAATGATGGTTTCACCAGTTTCACTCCCCCCTAGTGAGCTTCCATGGCTGAGTGAGGATTCAAACCGAGACCTCATGAGTCGTAGTCTGTCAATCTATCCACTACACCATATTGGGTATCCACTAACAGTCGCGTGTCATTCAGATAAATCTTGCCAATGAATAATATGCTGGCAAAGACACAGAAACAGATGTGTTTCCTTTCACTTGTTAGTAGAGATGGGCACTACTAGAAAAAATATGGTGTTTCGTTTGTCATTTGTCGTTTAGGGCAGTGTTTTTCAACCACTGTTCCGCGGCACACTAGTGTGCCGCAAGATGTTGCCTGGTGTGCCGTGGGAAAAATTGAAAAATTACTTTATATATAGTCAATATAGGCACAGAGTTAAATTTTTTAACATTTTCTAATGGTGGTGTGCCTCGTGATTTTTTTCATGAAACAAGTGTGCCTTTGCCCAAAAAAGGTTGAAAAACACTGGTTTAGGGGGTCCGTTTCGGTTCGTTTTCATTTTTCGTGAATTTTTTGCAAAAAAAATCATTTTCATTTCGTTACGTAACGAAACGAAAAAAACAAAAATGAAAATGAAAAATTGCTCGTTTCGTGCCCATCTCTACTTGTTAGCATTTAAAGGAGCAATACTGACTAATACATTTTTTGACAATTTAAGTTATTCTAGTTTTCATGGGTAATTTTTAGAAGATTATTCAGGAAACATCTCACTCAGAGGCCAAACCACTACTGAAATGTATGTATATGTGCATATTTATATATCTGTGCACATGCATATATAGAGAATATTATTGCAATTTTGTTAAAGCTGAATGTTTCCCGTGAAATTCTTCTGATGTTTCACCAGGAAAATAATTTTCCACTTTAGTCATGTTTCACTTTATGTGAAACTTGGTGACACAACTTACAGATATACAAAAGTTTGACAATGAAATCTGTTCGCATTCTACTGTGATTGCTCAGATGTTTCATAGAAACAATCATTAATTAATTTTTCACATGACCTTGAGGTGATACAGAAGAAAATACAGATTACATGTTTAGTATCAAACGTGAGGCTTACAAACCAGACCTGCAATCAGAATGGAGCAATTGTGGAGAAAGAGTGTACAGGAGTACCTTGGTTTATAAGCATAATTCATTAAAAAACATGCTTGTAACTAGAGATGGGCACGACTAGGGAAAATGACGTTTTCGAGTTGTCGTGTGTCGGCGGCAGCCCATTTCGGCTCGTTTCCATTTTTCGCAAAATTTCGCAAAAATTTGTCATTTCGTTTTTCATTTTTTCGTTTGTCATTAGTACTGGTTTTGGGGGGTAGTGGGCTCCTGGAGGCACCTCTCTGTGGTGGGTGCTTCCTATCCTCACCCGCCAGCGCTGCTACAAAAGGGCATGCATAGCCATATGCTATGGATATGCATATTGCAGACGTAGCAGACTGGCAGAGGCACCCCTCTTTTGGGTGCCTTCCCTGCAACAGTCGGTGAGACACAGTCAGGCAGCACTTGCAGGCATGGTTTGCATGGAACACAAATGCTGCTGCAGGAGTCAGCCAGAGCCACAAGTGATGGACTGGCAGACTCTTTGCACCCACTCCAAGGGAAATGTACTTGCGTGTAGTGCAATGCAAGTAGATCTGGCTTAGGGTTAAGACGGGTTAGCACAAGGGCTAGGGTTAGGCTAGTTACGGGTGAGGTTAGGGTGAGTATTGGGGTGCACCTCTGGGTGCCTCTCTGACCCACTTAGAAGGACAGTGTACTGGCGTATGGGTTAGGCTTTGGGTTTGGGTTCGGGTTCGGGCTACGGTTAGTGGGCTGTTTATGCCTGATTGGCACATCCCAGAAGTCTCTGTGGTCAATCTGGCCAAGTGGCCATGCGATTGGTGGAAAATTTGCATGGTCCACTGCCATGGGCAAGCCCATCATTGCGAATGTGCAGTTGTAAAAAAATAAAATAAAATAAAATAAAATAAAATCAACGGAGACTTTTTTTGCAAGAAAAACCCACTGCTGCTACTGTAAAAATTCAAGCATTTAAAACAGCTAATTTTCGCATGTGTCTGTGGTGCTTTGGTGGCTTTTTGGACCACAATTTCAAAAAAAAATATTGCGGTCGCCATTTTGGATCCCCCCGCCTGCACACCGCATGGCAAAGGCAGACGAGACGATGCCCCCCACCTGGTACCAGCAGCGCAGCAGTAGCACTAGCCAAGGAGAGGGGGGCGGGGAAAGCCCCCCAAAATAAAACGCCCTTCTGGCCTGGTAGGTGCCCTCAGACAGTTTTCGCCTGCTTTTAGGGCCGGGGATCGGGGTTTTTTTTAACTTTTAAAAACTTTTTTTCTGTGCTGCTTGGCATCGCGGGATCGCCATGATGCCAGGAACGACCATGACAAATCAGACCCAATTATTCTTTATTCGGTCTGAGTTCGAGTTCTGGCAGAGTAATTCCCGTTACCGTTTCCGTTGCGTAACGGAAACGAGTAACGGAAATGGAAATGGGAATTCCGCTAAGTCGTGCCCATCTCTACTTGTAACCCAAAGCACTCTTATATCCAAGCAAATTTCCCCATAAAAATATTAGAAACTCAGATGATTCTTTCTGTGGTCCCATAGTCCAAATACGAATGGGATACAGAGTCTCAGGTGGTATAAAAGTAGAAAAGACCTTTAATCTCTCTCAGATTATTTTTAAAAAGCTCTGGCTTGACATGTTTCAGCGGAGGCCTTCTTCAGGAATGAGCTTTTTTCTTCTATGGTCTGTAACAGCTCCAGAGTCTGGAGCTTTTAAAAAACGATTTGAGAGAGAATAAAGGTCTTTTCTACTTTTATACATCCTGAGACTCCGTCTCCCATTCGTATTTGGACTTCTGTGGATGTACCAGTTTTTATACTTTGTTGGAGTCCCATACACCACATACTGTAAACACAAAATGCCAAAACTCACAAAAGAAGTTGGCTAGAAGTCCACATCCACACCATGGCTGTGGAATCTGCTCTGCTTGGGATTAACGACTTGATTTTACACCATGTTTTTAACGTGACAATAGTAAAATGCAAATGTAGACATATACTCACTTGAGTAGTTGCTCCATAACTAGAATTTGTTTGAAAAATGAGAAAGGATGTTGAAAACAAATTAAAATAAATATAAATATAAACAAAACAAAACCATAACCTGCACTCTCCTTTGAAAATGTTTGTGGCTGGTGCACAGAAAACCTCCCTTCCTATCTTGTCCCTCTGATTTTGAGGCCTGCCTGAGACAGAACATTCCAGACAATCCCCCACAGGCCAGCGGGGGGCTCCCTTGTGATCATGTTACCTGCTCCAGTGCTCTTATTGCAAGACATTGTTCATTGATCAAGGCAAATTTTAGAAGAAATGTTTGCCATCTTGCAGAACAGTCATAGACCAAAGTACTTGTAAACCAAGGTTTTACTGTATGCCACAAATGAGAAGGCCCATGGTCACCACCCAACTCACCTCAGATGGTCAAAGAGGAGGACCACAACTTGCAGGTGTCATAAGGGACCAAAATAAGCAGTTTCATAAATACTGTAGTTTGAAACAGTTTTCAAGCACCTTTCCAAGAAGTACCAACCAGTTGTCAGTTTTAGTTCCATTAATAAAAAGATTTTTATTTAATTTTTTTATGTTAAGAGTTCACTTGAGCCTCCAAATGCTAAGCAATTGCAGCTTTCAGCATCCGTACCCTTTATAGATATGTTTAAAAGATGTTTAGGAAATATCTATATGATTAATCTGTTGCTTCCACTAACTTGGAGCTCAGTGAACAAAAATGGCAGAGTGGTGGACCCATGACCCACCTTTGTCAACTCACTTTAGCCCTATTTGGTCATTGCAAACCCATTTCTCTATAGCATGTTTAGACAGAAACATCAGGTCCGTGCATCTTCTCTTATTGTTTTCTCCATGTGGAGAATGCTGCTTCTGTGGATAAGATCTTTTGTTCTTGTATGAAGGCTCTTGATGTGAATTCAAGTCCCATATATCTAGAGTCTTTGCTGATGAGAGAATCTACAGTTGAGTAGGAGCTCTCTGTTACAGGCATGTCAATGTCTACATGGAAAAAGCAATCATAGAAAGGTAAAGAGGTAGGGAGTTCCCTCTTCATGTGCTAAAGAGAACTGGGAGTCTACAAACTGATAAGCATACACATGTCACAGCAATACATTGATCCAATTTGAATCTATGGAACACATTATAGTAACCTAATACATCTCATTAACTGAATAGTGCTACACTAGTTGGTATTAACAACTGGATTTAGCCAATAGATTAAGATTCCTTGAGAAGACTATACCTACAGAGCTTTGATCAGGTGAAACAGAAATTCAGAAGTGCAGTAAAAAAAAGGAATGTGATTAATAAGAAATCACACAGCATTTTGAATTGTGAGAATTAACATACAGCTTATGTTATGCCTTTTAAGTGGCTAATTAAGCGAAGAAGAATGAATATAAAAATCTGATGAATAAGTTAAGGGGAGTTCACAGCTTTCCAGATGCTTCCATGTGCCAAAGATTCCCAAATGCTTTCTGTTGCTTGTTCTATTGCTCCATGCTTTCCTTCTGCATAGTCATGCAGGAAATGCTCTCTAATGCTAAAAATGTCACTTGATCTCTCTCTCCCCTTCCTTCCTTCCTTCCTTCTCTCTCTCTCTCTCTCTCTCTCTCTCTCTCTCCCCCCTCTCCCCCTCTCTATCTCTGGCAGATTGGGGTGTTAGTGGTGGAGAGGGCTCCACCCATCATCCAATACAATAAAATCTTGTGCGGTGTCTGGTCATGTGAGACAAGTTTTGGAAAGGGATGATGCAGGAAAATCATTTTGTAGAGGCATCTTCCTCTCTCTGTGTATTGAAGTGCTGTGACTCACCTACCTATTCCTATGTAGCAGAATAGGACCTGTTGGCTCCATTCTGGTGATAAAGAGAAGCTGAAAAGAAGGTTAAGTGATTAGGATGACCTATAAGAGGCACCTTCAAGGTAAATGTTTACCAACCCTAAATGGAGTTTTGGAAATAACTCATGGTAACTACTTTTGGGGCCAGCAAAGCAACACTGGCCTTCCCATGCTGAAGATGAGAATATGTCAAAATTACTGTGACAGCAGAGAGATTGTTAGATACTCTTATCAGAGAATTTGGTTTTGAGGAGGTTCTCTTCTTTGCCTTGGGTGGAGGACTACCCTGCTTTCCCACCACATCCTCATTTCTGCTACTGCATTTCTCTTCCTCTTGGGAGTGGGGCCCAGGTGTAGGAACTGCAATTGTACCTAACTCTCCTGTGGAAGAGCACAGGATGGCTCCCACTGCCATGATTCCCTTTAGTTTCTATGGAGCGACTTTTCCTTAAAGATAAGAAGATGCTGGAGTAGTAGCATGAGGGTGGAGAGTGGTGCATTACTTTCCATCCCTGGAAATAGAACTGCTCAGGCCACCCCTGCTTTGTCTAGCCCTAGATTGCCATACATCCTGGATTTCCTACATATCCAGAATCAACTGGCTCAGAAGTTGTGTCAGCCCCCTCTTGACAACTAGAGATGGGCAAGAAATGAACTTTTAGTTTGTTTTGTTATTCATTATTCGTTTCATTATGGAACAAAATGAATAATGAACCTCAGAGTGTTTTTAAAACCAAACAAACCAAACCCAACCGTAAAATGAACCGAACCAAAATGAATCACCATTTTTTTGGTTTGTGCCCATCTCTATTGACACCCCTACCCTTCTGTCACATCACAGGGACCCACATGATGACATCACAAGGGCCTGAAAGGGCCTATGTAAGGATTTTGCCCTGAACTCTCAGATAATGGGATACAGTTAACCTGGCTACCTAATGCCAGCAATCTTCAGGTCTGGAAGAAGCATGTTTTGGGAATTCATGACTTCTTGCTTCTCAGTGCTGTCCAGTAGACATGGGCATGACTCGGCGAAATTGTTGTTTCCATTTTCGGTTATCGTTTCCGTTACATAACGGAAACGGTAACGATAATTAAGCCGTCAGAACTCGAACTCGAACCAAAAAAAGAAAAATTTGGTCGGGTTTTTCATTTCCGTTTGTGGCATCATGGTGATCGCGCAATGCAAAGCACAGAAAAAGTATTTAAAAGTTTTTTTAAAAAAACCCCGACTTCCGGCCAAAAAAGCAGGCGCAAATATGCCTGCCTGAGGCTTTGCCACCTACCAGAGGGGTGGTTTCTGGGGGGTCCCTGGCCTTTCCCCCCCTCTTCTCTTGTCCTGGGCTGTTTGCACCAGGCTGGGGGGGTCATCCTCGTCGTCTCGCCATGCCATGCAGGGGGTGAATCCAAAATGGCGACCGCAATTTTTCTTTTGAAATTGTGGTCAAAAAACACACCAAATCACCACAGAAACATGTGAAATTTATTTATTTTAAATGCCTGAATTTTTATAGTAGCAGCAGTGGTTTTATTTTTATAGCAATAAAACGTCGTATTGATTTTATTTTATTTTATTTTATTTTTTATTTTTTATTTTTTTAGACCTGCCCATTTGGGCTGGGCATGGGATGGGACCATGCAAATTGTTTGAACCATTCCACCAATGGTATCGCCAGGTTTTTGACTGATACTTCTGGATGTCTCGGAGGGCATAAAAAGCCGAGGCACCTTCCAGAAATCGCAGTCAGGTGTATGGATGTGGTTGAGGGAGGAGGGCTGGCTGCTGGTGCTGGTGTGATCCGATCGAGATTGAGGAGGGAGGCTGGAGGCTTTAGGATTTAAGCTAGGCAGGCAGGGAGGGAATTGAATTTAGAAAATAATTTCTTTGATTCCCTGCAACTTTGTCTGCTGAAGGGAATAGCAGTTTATTCTTTATTTCTTCTCTGGCAGTTTGTGAGGATTTTCTTCTGATATTGGATAAAGGGGGAGGTTCGACTGGGAGTGGAAGGTGTGGATTTATTTTAAAAATATATTATATACTACCATTTATTTTCTATTTTCCCAACTTTCAATTTGCTTTTGCACACACACATTTGGGGTGCAAGCCAAGAACAGAACCTCTATCCTAAGTGATATCCTAACTGCCCACTTGCCCGTCCACCCATGCCGCCACCTGCCTGCGGCCCGCGCCGCCGCCCGCCCACTCGCCCACCCGTGGCCACCCACCCGCCCATGGCCCCACTGCCACCGCCGCCCACCCGCACCTCCCCCACACCCCGCCTGCCACCTAGGGTGCAAAAACACCTAGCACCAGCCTTGATTGCGGGACACCCCTATGCTCTGGGAAGTCAAATTGTGCTAAATCGCAGTGGAAACGACAAATGACAAACAACAAACGGAAATGACAAATTTTTGAAAAATTTCATTACAAACGGAAACAACCCGAAACGGACCCGTTCTGACAAACGAAAACTCGAAACGTCATTTTTTCTGGTCGTGCCCATGTCTACTGTCCAGTATAATCAGAGCTCTATATTGACTCACATTTACCACAGTATGGCAACAGAAAGTTAGATCAGCATTTTTTTAAATAAAAGCTATGCTTGGAGCAAGGATTGTATTGATCTCTTTAGGAAACAATTTAGGAAGACATCTTAAGTTTCACTTGCTTTCTCTGCTCAGTTAGGAGGCTTGTACTGGTTACCTGTTTGCTTCTCATGAGAGTCCTTCAGTTTAATAGGCCAAGAATGTGGCCTGTTAAATTCACCTGATACACCACTTCTTCATTAAATGATGTTGGATACAAATTTAATAATTAACTAGTGTGAGATTGAAACATTAGACACCAAAATGTACAGCAAGAGTTTTGAAATGATGTCTTTAAATCCACATCGCATGTTGTGGTTTCATTTGAAAAAAAAAAGCCTCAGAGAGAGTGCAGTGGAACTAATTTGTCTAATTAATTTGGCATGCATAATCCTTGCCATAACTGAAAGAAGACAGCTGGGAAATAGTAATGAAAAGGAACTTCTTCATATTCACTAGCACCACAACAAAGGTGGACAAAGTGGTAATTGCCCATAAGGGTTAAAGTGTAACACTGGTAAAGGTGAATATATTAAATAAGAATATATCATCTTTGTGTTGGGGTTGTGAAAAAGAAATAGGGATATAGATGCATATGGGGTGGCAAGGTGACATAAGGGAAATAATGGGATATAATATTCAAATATCCTCAGTGACTGCTTTATTGAACATGACTGTGGATAGCCAACTGAAAGAAGAAAAGAAGGATTTGATTAACTTTGTTTGTTTGTTTGTTTGTTTGTTTGTTTGTTTGTTTGTTTGTTTGTTTGTTTGTTTGTTTTTATGCTTGTTGACCACCCGACTTTCCCTCAGGAACTCTGGGTGGTGTACAACAAGTTGCCAAATAAGCAACTTGCCCAATAAAACAAGCCAACAATAAATCAAATAGGAAAGAAAACAACAACCATACAACAAACAAAGGTCCGGTAAGAAAAGGCTGGGATAAACAATAGCAACCAACTGACAGACATACCATCATGAACTCAGCAATCACCAAAGCTTTCCCTAAAGAGCCAGGTCTTTAAAGCTCTCCTGAAGGCCGGCAAAGACTCAGCCAGCCTAACCTCCAATAGCAGTTTATTCCAAAGTCCCAGGGCAACCACTGAGAAAGTCCAACTCTGGGTAGAAACCCGTCAGGCCTCCCTTGGGGTGGATACTCGGAGCGACCAGGAAAGCAAGGATCTGGTCAGTCAGGATGAAGCTGACCACTGAGAGATCAGCTCTGGTAGATAGTCAGGTCCCAATCCATGGAGGGTTGTGTAAACCAAAACCAATACCTTGAACCTTATTCGGGAGGCAACAGGTAGCCAATGTGGGCATGTCAAGATGGAAATAATTTGGAACCAAGGGTTACATTGGCAAGATTTGCAAAGAACTGGAAAAGTGACAAATAAATATTGAAGAATGGCATAGAGAATCTTGGGATATTAAAATCAACAGCAAGCTAATTGAAAAAAGAAAATGCCTTTTTTAAAAGTATAGAATTTATTTTTGAAATATGTGTTTCAGAAAGTGAGGGGTATATACCAGGATAAGATCAATATGCTTCTGGAGAGAAGATGGATGGGATGAAATTTAAAAATATCAAAAGTAGAACGTAGCCTTGAAGGTGACTATGGCAAGGAATAGGAATAACATGCTAATGAAGTTCCATGTAGAAGTACTCTAGTTTATGTTATATTTGTGATAAAATATTAAAAAAATATTTAAAAAGTGGTAACTGGGAAAATGTTAACTTGAGTTTCGTAAAATGACTCTCCCTGGTATCTCACTATGGTGTCTCCATATTAATGGGCAGATGATCTGTGTGTACTCCAGTAAATTCTCTTCTTTTATTACTTTTTTTATGCTTTAAGTCAGTGGTTCCAATCCTTGGTGCCACGTGCATGTGTAGTTCTGCTGCCACCATTTAACACTTATTATTAGGGCCAATTGTAGTATTTCAAATCATGGAGTCTCACTCTCAAGACTTTTCTTCCAAAACAGTTCAGTAAAGTTTATTGTAGTACAAAGAATAAAGTTGTACATGCTTTTTGCTGTTTCCTTCTTCATATGCTAGGCATACTTCCACTTACTGAATTTCAACCTGTCATGGGTTTAGTATGCACACTGGGCCCTTTGACGTTTCCAGGGAACTCAATGGCTCCTTTGCTTTGTGAAATGAAAGCTGGAGTGCTAAAAACCAAGCAACAGCATTACAGCTTCACATTTCTGAAAATATCAAACAATATGGAGAAGGAAGTCACTCCCCAAAACAGGTAGTCATATACTACAACATGATGTACACAAGCACAATGTGTAGAAAAGGCCCACACTATCTCAGAGACATGTGTTAAATTATTCACTTGCAAAGGTTGCCCTTTATTTTTGAGACTCCTCTTTCCTAGGAATTATAACTTAGATTTAATGCAAAAACACCACCTCAATAGAAGCCCCTTCACAGCAGGCTTGGCCCTATAATCAAAGTACAGAGGTACCTTGTATAAAGGAATCAATTCGTTCCAAATAAAATTATGTTAAGCAAATTTTCCTTTATACAAATTCCCATAGGAATGCATTTAAAATGGAGTGATCCCATTTTATGTTGCATGGATTCTCCCCATAGGCAATTATGTTAAGCAAATTCCCCCTATCTCCGGAATTTTTTATGTTGTACAAATTTTATGTTATACAAGCTGTTTGTTATACAAAGGTCCACTGTATACACAATAATATCTACTGTACCCACTTTAAAAACTAACCAACCAACTGGAAAACCTAAATTGTTGTTGCATGGCCCAGGTTCATTGTTTGTCACCAATGAGTATTGTGTGTGTGTGTGTGTGTGTGTGTGTGTGTGTGTGTGTGTGTGTGTGTGTGTGTGCGTGTGTGTAACACAGTATCTCAAATGAACAACACAAACACATTTTTATAAAGTTGAAGTGTTCACTAGCTGTTGGAAAACAGACAACATTCTGAAATCTATATGGGTTGAACTGACAAATCCTATGAAACTTATTGAAATCACTCATCAGAATTTAAACATCTCTAAATAAGCAAATTTTTAACCTTTGTGCCTCAAAGTTGGCCCAAGCTACCCTTAAATCTATCACTCCAATGCTGCCAAGTGTAAGACATACAACTTACTCCTCTTTATGATATTTCTGTCTCTAATGGCTCAGGGCTCAATACTGTCTCCCATGCTGTTTAAAATATACATGGAACCACTGGGAGAGGTCATCAGGAGGTTTGGGCTGCGGAGTCAGCAATATGCTGACGATACTCAGCTCTACCTCTCATTCTCCACCAATCCAGGTGAGGCGGTTTCTGTCCTGAACTCGTGTCTGAGCCAGATAATGGACTGGATGAGGGTTAATAAATTGAAACTCAATCCAGACAAGACGGAAGTGCTGTTAGTGGGTGCTTCGCCGGACAGGTTAGAGGGCCACTTCCCTGTCTTGGACGGGGTTGCACTCCCCCTAAGGGACAGGGTCCGCAGCTTGGGGGTGCTTCTGGACCCTGGTCTAACTCTGGAAGCCCAGGTGGATTCGGTGGCCAGGGGCGCCTTCCTTCAGCTGCGGAAAATATACCAGCTCCGCCCCTACCTAGACGAGCAGAGCCTCATGACAGTTACGCATGCGCTGGTAACATCCCGTATTGATTACTGCAATGCGCTGTACGTGGGGCTGCCTTTGAAGACGGTCCGGCGATTGCAACTGTTTCAGAATCGTGCGGCACGGCTGGTGAGTGGTGGGGCCGCCAGAGATCACATCACGCCGATTCTACGTAACCTGCATTGGTTACCAGTTGCTGCCCGAGCCCAATTCAAAGTGCTTGTTTTGACATATAAAGCCCTAAACGGCTTGGGAGCTAGATACCTGAAGGACCGCCTCCTTCCATACGAACCTACCCGGCAATTAAGATCTAGCCAGGGGGCCCTTTTGAAAGAGCCATCCCTCAAGGAGGAGAGAGGGATGGCTTGTAGACATAGGGCCTTCTCGGCAGCTGCCCCCAAGTTATGGAATGCCCTCCCAAGTGAGATCCGCCTGGCACCATCATTGATGACATTTCGGCGCCAGGTAAAAACCTTCCTGTTCCAGAAGTTTTTTAATTGATACAACATAGACTGGGGTCCTTTGATGGCAATTTTAGTGATGATTTTAGTATAAGGTTTTGCTGTTGTTTTAATTATTTATTGATATTTAATGTTTTAACTGTTTTAATTCCTTGTTGTAAGCCGCCCAGAGACCTTGGGTAGTGGGCGGCATATAAGCTGTAAAAATAAATAAATAAAATAAATAAATAATGGCAAAATGTTATTCATTTGCCTCGCTCCTGGGGGGCTGACTTTTCTGGGGTTCTTTATTTGAGGGTGCATAATTCAGACATCTGGAACTCAAGGTTCACAAATATGCAGTGTTTGCAGAGGAGAGTAGGGGAAGCTTCCCTGAAAAATGTGGTGTCTCCAGATGCCTTGGAGACCATTATATAAGGTTTTAAATTTAAAAAATGAATTTACTAATTGATTCAATAATTTTTCAGGGGAAAAAATGAATTCATGTTTTGTGATTCATTGACTTGATGAATCACAAACCAAAGCAAATCATATTTTTTCTCATTCATCTCCGTTTCTACTCATCACAATCAGCCATAGCAGCACCACGAGCAGCAGAAACAACAATAAATGTAACCTTGATGCCAAAGAAAAGTCCCAGCTGAACCAGAAAAAACACCAAATTAATGAAATTGAATTGAGGTAGGATCTGGTCAGTCAGGATGAAGCTAACCACTGAGAGATCAGCTCTGGTAGATAGTCAGGTCCCAATCCATGGAGGGTTTTGTAAACCAAAACCAATACCTTGAACCTTATTCGGGAGGCAACAGGTAGCCAATGCGGGCAAGTCAAGATGGAAATAATTTGGAACCAAGGGTTACATTGGCAAGATTTGCAAAGAACTGGAAAAGTGACAAATAAATATTGAAGAATGGCATAGAGAATCTTGGGATATTAAAATCAACAGCAAGCTAATTGAAAAAAAGAAAACGCCTTTTTTAAAAGTATAGAATTTATTTTTGAAATATGTGTTTCAGAAAGTGAGGGGTATATACCAGGATAAGATCAATATGCTTCTGGAGAGAAGATGGATGGGATGAAATTTAAAAATATCAAAAGTAGAACGTAGCCTTGAAGGTGACTATGGCAAGGAATAGGAACAACATGCTAATGAAGTTCCATGTAGAAGTACTCTAGTTTATGTTATATTTGTGATAAAATATTAAAAAAATATTTAAAAAGTGGTAACTGGGAAAATGTTAACTTGAGTTTCGTAAAATGACTCTCCCTGGTATCTCACTATGGTGTCTCCATATTAATGGGCAGATGATCTGTGTGTACTCCAGTAAATTCTCTTCTTTTATTACTTTTTTATGCTTTAAGTCAGTGGTTCCAATCCTTGGTGCCACGTGCATGTGTAATTCTGCTGCCACCATTTAACACTTATTATTAGGGCCAATTGTAGTATTTCAAATCATGGAGTCTCACTCTCAAGACTTTTCTTCCAAAACAGTTAAGTAAAGTTTATTGTAGTACAAAGAATAAAGTTGTACAGGCTTTTTGCTGTTTCCTTCTTCATATGCTAGGCATACTTCCACTTACTGAATTTCAACCTGTCATGGGTTTAGTATGCACACTGGGCCCTTTGACGTTTCCAGGGAACTCAATGGCTCCTTTGCTTTGTGAAATGAAAGCTGGAGTGCTAAAAACCAAGCAACAGCATTACAGCTTCACATTTCTGAAAATATCAAACAATATGGAGAAGGAAGTCACTCCCCAAAACAGGTAGTCATATACTACAACATGATGTACACAAGCACAATGTGTAGAAAAGGCACACACTATCTCAGAGACATGTGTTAAATTATTCACTTGCAAAGGTTGCCCTTTATTTTTGAGACTCCTCTTTCCTAGGAATTATAACTTAGATTTAATGCAACAACACCACCTCAATAGAAGCACCTTCACAGCAGGCTTGGCCCTATAATCAAAGTACAGTGGTACCTTGTATAAAGGAATCAATTCGTTCCAAATAAAATTATGTTAAGCAAATTTTCCTTTATACAAATTCCCATAGGAATGCATTTAAAATGCAGTGATCCCATTTTATGTTGCATGGATTCTCCCCATAGGCAATTATGTTAAGCAAATTTCCCCTATCTCCAGAATTTTTTATGTTGTACAAATTTTATGTTATACAAGCTGTTTGTTATACAAAGGTCCACTGTATACACAATAATATCTACTATACCCACTTTAAAAACTAATCAACCAACTGGAAAACCTAAATTGTTGTTGCATGGCCCAGGTTCATTGTTTGTCACCAATGAGTATTTTGTGTGTGTGTGTGTGTGTGTGTGTGTGTGTGTGTGTGTGTGTGTGTGTGTGTGTGTGTGTGTGTGTGTGTGTGTAAAACACAGTATCTCAAATGAACAACACAGACACATTTTTATAAAGTTGAAGTGTTCACTAGCTGTTGGAAAACAGACAACATTCTGAAATCTATATGGGTGGAACTGACAAATCCTATGAAACTTATTGAAATCACTCATCAGAATTTAAACATCTCTAAATAAGCAAATTTTTAACCTTTGTGCCTCAAAGTTGGCCCAAGCTACCCTTAAATCTATCACTCCAATGCTGCCAAGTGTAAGACATACAACTTACTCCTCTTTATGATATTTCTGTCTCTAATGGCAAAATGTTATTCATTTGTCTCACTCCTGGGGGGCTGACTTTTCTGGGGTTCTTTATTTGAGGGTGCATAATTCAGACATCTGGAACTCAAGGTTCACAAATATGCAGTGTTTGCAGAGGAGAGTAGGGGAAGCTTCCCTGAAAAATGTGGTGTCTCCAGATGCCTTGGAGACCATTATATAAGGTTTTAAATTTAAAAAATGAATTTACTAATTGATTCAATAATTTTTCAGGGGAAAAATGAATTCATGTTTTGTGATTCATTGACTTGATGAATCACAAACCAAAGCAAATCATATTTTTTCTCATTCATCTCCGTTTCTACTCATCACAATCAGCCATAGCAGCACCACGAGCAGCAGAAACAACAATAAATGTAACCTTGATGCCAAAGAAAAGTCCCAGCTGAACCAGAAAAAACACCAAATTAATGAAATTGAATTGAGGTTTTGCAAAGCTTTCAGAAGCAGACAAAGAAGAAAGTTTGTACAGATAGCTTCTTCCAAAGTCTGCTTCCAACACCAGTGCATAGCCTGTTCCTAGTTCAACAGAGGAAAGCTACAAGATGTTTCTAAGATTCCTGGTACTGAAAAAATAACAGCTGGCAATACCACTATTATTCAGAAGTAGTTACAGTCCATGTAAAAATGAATGACCCTGAGTCATACAATATGGAGATATATAGTACAAGTACATATCCTTATGTTACTATTCAGTTGCTGAATTTTTCCTTGATGTAATACACAGAAGAGCCTACTTATTGGAAGATATTTGATAACCTGTCATTACTTTTTAAAAACTTTCTGTATTCATTATTAGAGATGGGCACGAAACAGAAAAATGGTGTTTTGGTTTTTCGTTTGTTGTTGAGAGGTTTGTTTCATTTCGTTTCTGTTTGTCGGGGATTTTTTTGAAAAATTTCATTACCATTTTTTCGTTTGTCGTTTGTCATTTCTACCCGCTTTTTGCACAATTTTTAAAGCATTTCCGTGCACAGGCATCCCCCAACGCCCCAGACCAGAGGGAAAACACTAAAAAAAGGATGCTGGCAGAGACACAGTATAGACTAGGTATGCAGGGAGGCTGCAAAGGCAGCAGCGGGCGTTGCCCAGGGTGCAAGGCAGCCGCAGAGTGACTGCACTGCGGGGCAAGGGAGGGTACTCACCGAGAGTTACGCAGCACGCACGCACACACACAGGGAGGCAGCAGGACTGAAGCTAGAGGTGCAGCAGAGACAGCAATCCCACCCTAACTCCCACCAGAGACTGCAAGGAGGATGGGGGCTGCCAGAGCTTTTTATGCCCTTTGTGACTGCCAGACCTACCTGCCCAGTCTGCAACCTGGGCATGCTATTGGTTGAACATGATCCCATCACATGGCTTGCCTCCATTTTGTGGCTGGTGGTGACATCCATTTTAAAGGGAAAAGAAAAATACATCGCGACGGGAGACGACTAAAACAAACGTTTTAAGGACCCCAACCTCCCCTGGTAGGTATTATCAGACAGTATAAATAATTATCGCTGCGTTT